>CM043700.1:21100000-22445000 GCA_023935145.1 Bretschneidera sinensis | reverse complement strand
TAATCAATTTTTTTTAAAATATAATTATTTTCTTATAAAGATTGCAAATTATAAATAATATCCAATGGAGATAACAAACTCAAAAATGAGAGAAAATAAAAGAATGAACATAAAAAATAAAAATAAACCAATGATGTTCACGTGACATTTTTAACCGTTTATGATATATAATTTTTTATATGTTTCGAACTTAATAAAAGTATTTACTACAATGGAGAAAGAGAAACTATAAAGGTGGAATTATTGTCATAATTTGAATGATTGGAGCCACAACTTACTAAATGAAACAAACTTTATTTTCCAAATATGCCCATATTTAAATCTTATTTATTCTCTTTTTGAATTAAAGTGTATGGTTTGAAAAAGAAATTTGTGTTGGCTCTTCATTTCGGATACAACTCTTTTTTTTAAGTACAAATGCCTCTTTATCTCCTATTCATCTCTCATTCTTTCTCATATTTTTATTTTTCACTATCTCATTTTATTCTCTTTAACTTTGCAGCTTCCAAATGCTTTCTTCAAAATCTATCTTTATTTTTTTGTTTCTTATGGAGAAAGAGAAACTATAAAGGTGGAGTTATTGTCATAATTTGAATGATTGGAGCCACAACTTACGAAATGAAACAAACTTTATTTTCCAAATATGCCCATATTTAAATCTTATTTATTCTCTTTTTGAATTAAAGTGTATGGTTTGAAAAAGCAAATTTGTGTTGGCTCTTCATTTCGGATACAACTCTTTTTTTTAAGTACAAACGCCTCTTTATCTCCTATTCATCTCTCATTCTTTCTCATATTTTTATTTTTCACTATCTCATTTTATTCTCTTTAACTTTGCAGCTTCCAAATGCTTTCTTCAAAATCTATCTTTATTTTTTTTGTTTTTTATGGAGAAAGAGAAACTATAAAGGTGGAGTTATTGTCATAATTTGAATCATTGGAGCCACAACTTACTAAATGAAACAAACTTTATTTTCCAAATATGCCCATATTTAAATCTTATTTATTCTCTTTTTGAATTAAAGTGTATGGTTTGAAAGAACAAATTTGTGTTGGCTTTTCATTTCGGATACAACTCTTTTTTTTAAGTACAAATGCCTCTTTATCTCCTATTCATCTCTCATTCTTTCTCATATTTTTATTTTTCACTATCTCATTTTATTCTCTTTAACTTTGCAGCTTCTAAATACTTTTTTCAAAATCTACCTTTATTTTTTTTTTGTTTTGTATGGAGAAAGAGAAACTATAAAGGTGGAGTTATTGTCATAATTTGAATGATTAGAGCCACAACTTACTAAATGAAACAAACTTTATTTTCCAAATATGCCCATATTTAAATCTTATTTATTCTCTTTTTGAATTAAAGTGTATGGTTTGAAAAAACAAATTTGTGTTGGCTCTTCGTTTCGTATACAGCTCCTTTTTTTTTTTTTAAGTAAATGCCTCTTTATCTCTTATTCATCTCTCACTCTTTCTCATATTTTTATTATTCACTATCTCATTTTATTCTCTTTAACTTTGCAGCTTCCAAATGCTTTCTTCAAAATCTATCTTTATTTTTTTGTTTTTTATGGAGAAAGAGAAACTATAAAGGTGGAGTTATTGTCATAATTTGAATGATTGGAGCCACAACTTACTAAATGAAACAAACTTTATTTTCCAAATATGTCCATATTTAAATCTTATTTATTCTCTTTTTGAATTAAAGTGTATGGTTTGAAAAAGCAAATTTGTGTTGGCTCTTCATTTCGGATACAATTCTTTTTTTTAAGTACAAATGCCTCTTTATCTCCTATTCATCTCTCATTCTTTCTTATATTTTTATTTTTCACTATCTCATTTTATTCTCTTTAACTTTGCAGCTTCCAAATGTTTTCTTCAAAATCTATCTTTATTTTTTTTGTTTTTTATGAAACACCGTCTACTTAGTTTTAGTATGAAATCGGTTATTGAAAAATAAAAGTAAAAGAAGTTAAAATTTAATGTGTCCAAAACATATAAAAAATTATTTTGATAAATATTTTGCTATTTGTCAAAAAAAAAACAATATTTATGAAAAAGAATCACAAATAAAATGCAGGCTAGTACTAAATAATAAATTACTGTTACTATAAAGAGACCGCAATCAAAGAGAGATTCTATTACTACCTTTAGTATGACAAGTGGCACCTGCCAAAGTACCAAACCGCAAAGCAAAACCGTCAACTTTAGCGGGGAAGATCTCCTACTTATAATAGTTTCATTCACGAGGGCAACAACGGGGCAAAATAGACGTATTATCTACGTCTATTTCTCTCCTTCTTCCTTTGTCCCCAAGTTAAACACTTCTTGTTCACTACAGTAGTCACAGATAGACTGATTTTGATTTTAGAGAGAGAGAGAATGGAGACCCAAAATCTGATTCCAAATGGTAATTGTGTAGCTGATCGCGATCGATCGGCTCTGATCTTTCTCGGTACCGGTTGCTCCAGCGCGGTACCCAATGCAATGTGCTTGATCCAGCCGTCTGATCCACCCTGCAATGTTTGCTCACAGGCCCTATTGATCCCACCAGAGCATAACCCTAATTACAGGTAAGTTTTTCTTTTTCTTGCAATTTCGCTTTAAATCCACCCAAATATTGCAATTTTTGTCAGTTCCAGATTCTAGGTGTTTGGGTTTAATTGAAGTATAGGTCTGCGAGTTTTAGTAGCTGATTAAATGTATCTGTTGTTATGTGTTTTGTTTTGGGTTCGATTTGGCATATTGGGTACTCTCTGCTTGGTCGTCATTGTGGAAATTTTTAGGGAAAAAAGATATGATTTTGAAATACTGGAGTGTATTACTAGAATTTTTTTTTAAAGGGCCCTTGCTAAAGCGTAAAACTTTAGCTACCCGAGATTGTTAATGACAAATTGGCCTATCATAGAATTACTGATTGTCCAAGTCGAGTGGAGTGGAGGGTCTTTTTTTTTCTTTTGTTTACCCTAATTGGTTTCTTAGTATGATGGTACAAAAAAATAATGAAAAATTAGCTTCGAAATTGAAAGGCTTGATTGGCACAGGAATTGGGATTTTCTCCGCGTCTTTTTCCTGATCAATGTGATAAGTGGACAATATTACTTCCCAATTATATTTTTATTTGCTGAAAGTTAAAGCTTGTTTGTTCTACCCATTCCATTTGGTATGCATCTATTTTTGTTTTAATCACTGAGAAAGTATGAAACAAGAAACAAAATTGCAATTTGAATTTTAGGTTTGAAATCATTTGGGTACCTAGGAATTTAGATCTTGAGATAGCATTAAATAACTACTTGGCTTCGTTCAGGCCATTTTTTTCCTTCCTTATGTGTTTCGGCGGCGAAGATTACTACTAGCAAAACTGGAAATATAATTTCTTCTCCTCTTTTACTCATTTTCTTGCAATCAAGCAAACTGTTAGATTAAAGCAATTTGGTCATACAGAGAGACATAGATGTAACTTCATTGTAAAAGTTCATTTCGAGTTTTGAAGCTACTTTCTGCTCCATGTCCCCTTCTAAATATGAAACTATATTGTTGGGTTTAACAGGTGTAATACATCTCTGCTTATTGATTACTGCCAGAGCGACGGTAAACATAGCTATATACTAATTGATGTTGGGAAGACATTCAGAGAGCAAGTGCTTCGGTGGTTTACTTTCCATAAGATTCCTCAAGTTGATTCTGTGAGTGCTTTGTGTACTTGCTCTCTCCTCTATGATTCACATGTTGAATGAATCATTTTGTTGTTTTCCCAAAACCATTATATGATCACTTTCTGGCTGGTAGTCGTGCAAATTTGTGAATAAATATTCATTGTGTTTGATAAAAAAACTTTTCTGGTTGATTGTCTCCTACTAACAACATATGGGACATTCTTCCATCTTCTCTTGGAAAGCTATTTGGACTTCTTATGCCATCAGAAAAGTTAGTTTGTTTGTGTGGAAACCTCTTGGGGAAAACCCTTACTATTGATAATCTTCGAAGAAGTGCTTGTTAATAGTTGTTACGTTTTTATACAGTTTGCACCAAGTTTGTGCTTCATTTTCTATTGGAGTACACGTTGGTTAGGAGCTTGTGGGAAATGGCTCATAGTGTTTGGGGGGGTTTCTTTGGTGGGTTTCGGTTCCGTGATTGATGAAGTGTGGGCTTGGAGTGGTATTCATGCTCCTAAGGAGCTAAAGAAGGCTTTTTTTTGGTTGATCCCTCTCTCTATTTTTGGCTTGTTTGGATTGAGAGAAATAGAAGAACTCTTGTTGGTGAAGAGAGGTCTATAGATATGATTAGAGATAGTTAGCTTAATACCTTTCTTTTTTGGTTTAAGGGTAATTTTTTGTCGATGAAGTAGATTTTCTTGATTTTGTGGAGTTTCTTTCGTGTAGATAATTTTGTAAATGGGTTGCTGCACCCCTTGGTGCTCTTTTTATATAATTTTACTTATAAAAAAAAAGCAACATATGGGACACCTCACCTTCATTCTTCTACTTCTGAATGAATTTTAGTTAGTCTTATTTTAATTGCCTTGAATATAAGAGCCCCCAGTTTCAACAATCCAAAAAAAAGGAGCCCCCAGTCTCATCTTTTTCTGAAACAATCCTTTGTCATCACATGATCCTTAATAGTGTTAGCAGCTAAGCGAGTCTCGGTTATGTTTAGTCTTATTTTTCACTGGTTTCCAAGCCTAGAGAAAAGAAAGTTGGCCAAACCATGAAAAGAAGGCATGACTATCATATTAAACAGAGACGTGGCCCTTGATGGACCAAAATGTCAAAAGAAGATTCATGAAGTTAGCTAAAAGTAGTCAGGATTTGAGGGTTTGTTGAGTAAATTTGAGTTGTATTTCTCTTTCCTAAGAAGTACTAAATAAGATAATTCTTATTAATCGTAGTTAGAGTAACAAGGAAATCATCCCCTTATCTTAGGACAAGAGAACTGAGTTCTGACCACGTATGCAAAATGAGTTCAAGCAAAGCAGGTTCAAGAGAAATCATCATTTTTTTTTATTTTGCTAATATCACTCTCTTATAATCTTGACACTTCTCAGAAACAAGGGGAAAAATAGTAATTTTTTTATCCTCTACTAGACTGCTACTTCAGGGCTTAAAGCCCTTCTGTCAAGTGTGCCAAATGAAGAAACACAAAGTGACAGATTTTATAGACCAGCCTTAAAGTTTTAGGCATCGCCACCAGACTTATTATACTTTAGCCAAATTAATTTGTTTCAGCTTACTGCTCTTATTTTTTTGGTCAAATTTTTATTCTTGGAGATATTAGGCAATTGTTTGAAAAGAAACATGCTGTAACTGGTACTACTAGTTATCTATTTATTTAATAATGAACCTAAATTCTGTTGAATTAAAATAATATTTACTATCCCATTGGGAGGTTGAGCGGCTGGAAAGTTTATTGGAAACTTTGTATAGCTTCAAGATGGATTTGTCTAAGGAGGATGTGATTAGATGGAGGGAGGCTGGAAAGTTTATTGGAAACTTTGTATAGCTTCAAGATGGATTTGTCTAAGGAGGATGTGATTAGATGGAGGGATAGTAAAGGCAAAGGTTTTGAGGTGAAGTTTTTCTATAAGATTCTCGTGGATGGGGACTCCTCGGATGGCTCCTCCAACTTCCCTTGGAAAGCAATTTGGTGTTCTAGTGCCTTGAAGAAAGTGTGCTTTTTTTGGTGGAAAGTTGCGTGGGAGAAGATTCTTACTTTCGATAATCTACAAAGAAGAGGGAGGGTGTTGGTGAACCGTTGTTTCATCTGCAAAATTTGCCGAGAATCCGTGTTTCATCTTTTGTTGGAATGTTCATTGTCTAGAGCTTTATGGGAGATGGTTTATAAGGTTATGGGTGTGTTATGGGTTTTTGTCGGATCCGTGAAGGATGAAATTTGGGCTTGGAGCGAGTTTCGGACTTCAAAGAGCCTTACGAAAGCTTATTCTTTGATTCCCCTTTCTATCTTTTGGTTGGTATGGAAAGAGAGGAATCGTAAGGCTTTTGATGGCGTTGAGAGACCTTTAAGTGTAATTAGAGAGAGGTGGTTCAATGCTCTTATTTTTTGGGTCACTTGAAATTCTTTTGTAAATGAAGTAGATATAGTTGATTTTGTTGAGTCCCTTTCCTATAGATAGCATTGTAATTGAGTTGCACCCCCTTGGTGCACTTTTCTTTCTATTTATACACTTATAAAAAAAATATTTACTATCCCATTATGTAGATTTCATAACACAAAGAGATACTTAGCTGTCCTTATAACTATGTTACTTTAGTATGCATCAATCATCATAGTGCTTAGTTTCATGACATTTCTTAGTTTGCTTACTACTGAGATTCTAATTTTTTTGTAAGAGTACCAAGACTAATTTTTGTATGAACTGCAGATAATTTTGACTCATGAACATGCTGATGCAGTTCTTGGTCTGGATGATATACGTGTTGTGCAACCATATAGTTCTACAAATGATATTGATCCAACTCCTATTTACCTAACTCAATTTGCAATGGAGAGGTACATTTTGTCTTTTTTTGTTCCTATTGGTGGTGAGTGGGGTGGGGTGGGGTTCAAATGAACACTTATGTTAAAAAAATGTATCAATTGTAATTCACATGTGTATTATCAAGATATGTTATGACATGCGTAATAACCATGACAATGCAATGCTTACATATACTTTCAGCAATTTGACGATGACATTGGCTACTATTGAGCTAATCTGAGAGTTTTAAAAAGTAACAGCTGTCATAGTTTATTTTCAAACTGTATGTCTTTAACAGATAATTGCTTTAGTTCCCATTAGGTTTGTAGGATTAATATTTATTTCTAATTTTTGCTTATAATGTAAATGAAAATATTAACACTATTTCCCTGGGTCTCTTCCTCCCAATATCCAGCTTTATATGAGGGTTCTTGCCGCTCTTGCTTCATGCTTATTGTACCCAAGCAACTTCAGAAACATTTGTCAAGAGTCAGTGATATAGTTTAGTTCGGCAAGAATTTGATTTTCCCCCCTTTTAAGTTTATAAGACACCAGGCTCTGTTATAGTGATACAATATCTTTGGCAAGTGAGAACTTGAATCTAAGTGTGCTTTTGAAAATTCACAAAGTAAATGTCCAAAGTACCCCCAATGCTTATTATCATACTTTTAATGCTGAATGTGAAAGCGGAGGAAACTGTTCAGGATAAGGTAATATGGTATTATTTTGGCATCTTGTGCTTTGAGTTTCATTCTTTCCATGGCAACCTTATTTGTAGGCTTGTAGCATTATTTGATTTTTTTTTATTATTTACAGTAGCATTACTTGATGTTTATCTGCTTTGTGCCTTTGACACAGCGTTGCAGTGAAGTTCCCATACTTGGTACAGAAGAAACTTAGAGAAGGCCAAGAAGTGAGACGGGTAGCACAGCTTGACTGGAGGATAGTTGAGGAGACTTGTGAGAAAGCGTTTGTTGTGTCAGGCCTACCATTCGTCCGTTTGCCAGTTACTTGCTGAATCTCTTGAACCATGAACCATATTCACTTCTATTTATGTATGTCTTATCTATTACTGCTTGTGTTTTGAATGCAGGTGATGCATGGAGAAGATTATATTTCTTTGGGTTTTCTTTTTGGTAAGAAATCTAGAGTGGCTTATATATCTGATGTATCACGCATTCCTGCAAGCACGGAGTATGGTGAGCATTGATGCTTGTTGGTGTATGTATTTCTTACTTCTTTTATGGATGCTGTGGATCTCATGTTTGTGATGGAAAGTGGGAGATAAGTTTTTTATTCATTGGATATCCTCTGATTTTGTGCATATCTTAAACAGCTAAAAGAACTTAGAGATTGCATAAAAGGAAGTTTCAGATATCGATTGATTTTAGAAAGCCACTGAATGAGATAAGTAGCTAGAAAAGAGTACAAGTGTCCTTTTAAAATACAAACAGATAATCATCATGCCGGTTTACCTAACTATATGTCATTAGCTCAGCATACTTTTTATTTAGGTTAGGCCTGCAGACTCTGTTTCTTCTCAGACAACCCAATACTGCTACCTCTCTCTACCTCCTTGCTTGTTTTCTATTCATAAATACTATGTGAAACTCTTTTTCACTTTGTATGTGGTCCCACCCGTCTATGGATTACCTGACGCTGCAATAATGAATGATTGTAAATGAGAAACTACAACCGTCATTTTTCTCCTGAAATGTAGAATGGAAAAGCTTGAATAAGTTTCTTCGTACAACACAAACGAATCGTTAAGGCTAATTGAGCAAAAAGCGACGAGTCCTTGCAAACCATAGCTGAAACTTAATCTTTTGTCCCATGCTTATGAACTTGGATTCTGTGCTCTTTGCTGTGGATTTCAAGTTTAATTATCTTTCTCTTTGAGTCTCTCTTTTCTTTCGTGAAAAGGGAGATGTCATGTGCTTAAAACAATCTTCTATATCCAAATTGCAAAGCGTTATTTCTCTTAGATTTAGGAGTAAATTGTTCTTCCATTTTATGTTCTTTTTTTTTAATTGAAGTGATGCAATGCAAGTATAATGATTCAATGATTTGATCACAATTTAAACTCGCAATACTTCCACATTCCATTGTACATTTTTTAGTCACAGTGGTTTTAACATTTTGCATCTTGACTTGTCAACATGGATGAGAAAACTTGAAGTTCTATGCCATTTGTAAAGCATATTCCACATTATGGAACCTACCAAGTATGATACTGTTCATTTGGTTACTGTTTGATGAGAAGTTCTGCTTTGCAGTTATTTCCAGAACTGGGGCTGGGCAGTTGGATCTTCTTATCTTGGACACCTTATATAAGGTCAGTTTGTAAATTTAATACTTTTCTGGTACGTTTTAACCGCTTTCTGACAATATTTCTCGGCTTGTTGCTTTATATATGAATTTTCTAGGACACATCATTTGTAGAGGCGTATGTATGTAACTACTAAGTTTAACCCAAATCAATTGGGCAGGTTATTTAGAACTTCTTCTGTCCTTCAGGATTCATGTTTAAAGACGTGACTAATTGTATGCTGGCCGTCAAGTTACTGCAGTATTTGAGCTTGGGACCAGCTATTTAAAATATAAAACCATTAAGAACGACATGAGCGGAATTAGGCATATGTACTTATGCATATACATAATAATTTTATGCGCATACATAATAATTTTATGTATACACATTAGACACACAAGCATATGTATTTTGTGTATAAATTATGAGCTGACATATAAATATGTATAGATTTTGACATTCAACTTATGTGAATATGTATAAGATTAATTCGTAAAAAATAATGCACAAAAATTCAACTAAATCATGTCTTTTTGTGGTTTACGCACACATGCACATACATGCACCTAAACCTATGTTACATGGACCCAAGTTGGGAAGGCTGATATGGGTCATATCCATATGTCTGACTTGTTTAAATTCTAGCTTTAAGACGCAGCTACTCTGCTAAAAAGGACCCAGCAATGAGATACGGGCAAGGGGAGGTGTTGTATATTTCTAATAAAAAAATATAAATCACATGCATAGTAAAAAAAATGAAACTAGAAAAGAAGCTATTTCTACAAACAAAAAGCCTGTTATGTGCTCTTGTATATCCATGATCCAACTGCAGTGCTATAGTAAGTTATATACAGAGACCATCATCTTAAGTGACCTCATCCCACCTTTTGTTTTCCTGCTATGGCATTTTTGGTTTTGTCATTTTCACGAAGGTTCTTGCATGCTATAAATTTTTTCATAATTTCCAGTAATGAACTCTTTTCATTATCTCCTTTATTTCTCTCTGCAGAAAGGATCTCATAATACTCACTTCTGCTTGCCTCAGGTTTCTTCTACATCATCCAATTGCTTTTATTCGTGTAAATTTGTTGATGGTCAAATACTGGTCATTATGTTTGCTAGTATTTCTGCAGACTCTTGAAGCTGTGAAGACGCTATGTCCAAAACGAGCCCTGTTAATTGGAATGGTGCATGAGTTTGATCACCACAAGGACAATGAGTTTCTTATGGAATGGTCAAAGAGGTACATAACTCACAGCATCTAAGTGATCTGTCTCACTAGTCTAAATTGCATGAATTAGCAGTTCACCATATTTCGTCTGTATTTGTAGGAAAATTTCTTAAAAGAGAAATTGATTCCAAAATAATTCTCATTGTTTGCGTTTAGGGAAAGAATCCCCGTGCAACTTGCACATGATGGCTTGAGAGTCCCCATAGACCTATGATGAGGTAAAGCAATGTCCTTGGAATTGTTTTCATGTTGTAAGAATATTCGATGTTTGGGACAGCTTAAAACTAACTTTAAGCTAGAACTTATTTTTACAATCTACCAAAATTTAGTCAAATTAAATTAAACATTATTAAATTTCATCAAATAACAATTAAAACATCAATTAATAGGTGATTTGATTTGATTTGATCAAGTTTTTGGCAAATTTTAAAAACTAAGCTCTAGTTTAAAGTTCGCTTTAAACTAACTCAAACATCGCGATTATGTCATGCTCACAACTTATTTTTATGGGTTAAATACACATATCTTCCATTATGCGCTCTAAGTTCGCTTAAATTCAGGTGACTTGCCTGTGCGGTGTGTTTCTCGCCTAATATCGCCCCCAAATTCACAATTCCTCTAAGATTAGAGAGATCAAAACTTAGAGATTGAATCATGGATTTAGGGATTGTTGATTGTTATTAGAATCTCAAATCTAATGATATTAGGGCACAATGTAGTGGTGTAGGTGGGAAACACGGTGCAGATGCAACTCATGTGACTTTAAGTAGGGCTTGTAGCTTAAAGTGCATAATGGAGTTACCATGTGTTGTTCTCAATTGTGTGAGGATAGTAATATTTGTAATGTAAATATTAGTGAAATGCATTACATAACCTAATTTTGATTTCACTTGCATAAATATATGCTGGAGTTGGGTCGATTTATCTTATTTTGTGTATGCAGGTTTCTGTATGAACCAAGAAAAGGCCAGGTGTATACTTATAGTTTCCATCTCATGTTGATTCGAGGAAAGAGATAATTTTTTTGAAGTCAAATGATTATAGTTCAGTGATGCTGTTTGAAGAGTTAAAACAATCATATGAAAAGTAGTGGGAGTTCGAAAAAGGAAGAAAAATGCTATTAGGCGGAAGGGAGTCTGTATTTACGTAATTAGGTAGTTTCTTTTTTCTATGTAGCATTGTTACAAGAAATGTTATTTGTCTCACTAAACAAGTGATCAACCTGCTGGTGAACTTTGATTGTTGAGTTATAAGAATACAAATTAAAAATAATAAACATGTTTTGTACATTAAATTAGATTGTGTCAGTAGATGAATATCTTTCAACCTTCCTTAGTAAGGAAGATGGAAAATGATAACAAAAATAAAAATTGATAAAGATGATGGATAAATGGAAAATGAAAAGTGCAAGGAAAGAAAATGAATTGCCAATTCCCTTGCATGATAGAGTGGAATATAGGAAGGAAAGAAAGTATAGTTCACTATTTTTCAAAGTTAATAAGGTCGAAATGATGTCTTAAAATAAAGAAAATTAGTGATATCAAGAAACGGATTTGATATTAGCTTTTTAGAGTTTTTTACTAAAAAAATTAATAAGATCAAGTGAAGGGGATTGTTGGTGATTAATCCCTTCTCATCCTTCCGAACCTTAACTTTTAACCTTTCGATTTGGAGGTACGGAAGGAAATACGATTGATTTTGCCTTCTCACATTATTATTTTTTAACATTCAAACAAGAAAAAAAATCATTTTTTTTATTTTCTCCCTTTAAATACCCTTTCCTCCATGCTCTTTCAAACTCCAAAACACCATAACTCTTTTCTTTTCTTTTAATTTTTTTTTTTTAGTAAGTCAATTTTTTTCTTTTCAATCCATCAAAATTTGTGGATTCAGAGGAAGAAACTTGGATCTTCTCCTTTTTTTTGGTCTTTATGCAAATCACTAGATTGCACTAGCCAGCATTTCTTTCGCGCAAGTCTTCTGCCTAGCTGGTGTTCTAGGCAAAAGCCAGCTTGGAAGCAAGTATAGATTTGAAGTCAAGTTGTGGGTTTAGTCAGACTCAGGCTGATCAGCAGGAGGATTACATAGATCTTTCCAGCCAGCCACTCCCTTTTAGTATACCAACAATAACCTATTTAAAATGGAAGTAAAGTCAGCAAATTTGAGTGCTATATATTAAGGCTAAATACAAATGCAGAAAACTCACTGGTTCCTTTGTTCCATTTTCTTAATCTTACTTTCTTTATGGTCATTACTAGTAGTATTTCAGGGTTTGGAACCAGTCAAAACACAAGACTAATGACTTTTCAGTTTTCAAGTCTTCCAAAGGTTTTCTTTTTCTTTTCTTTTTCCTTTCTTTTTTCTCTCAAGTAGCCAAAGCAAACCAGGCAAATTTCCATGATATTTCAATCAAAAAGCTCCTCTTTTTTCAAACTTAACCCTTCTTCTACGCAAGAAAAATACTTTCTTTTAGAAGTTTAGTACCCCTTATCGTTTGTTTGCTCGTTTTTTATTCATTTGGAGAGAAACAGAAGCAAGAAAAGAAAGGGAAAAGGGAAAAGGAAAAAGGAAAAAAAAGGATGGCATGCTTTGTGCCTTTCAATAACAAAGATTTGGATTTGAGTTTATTAGTTTTTAGGCCAACAGTTGTACTTGTTGATGATTTTGTTGAGGTACTAAAACAATTTTCAGTTTGCACTGAAACTCTTGGTTGTGTTCAAAGTTCTATATTCAAGAGCATCCATGGAAATATGGTATGAAACATAAAGTTTATTAGTTTTACTGCCTGCAAGCAGAAAAGGGTAGTTCTAACAGTGTTCTCATCTTTTTCTTATTCTTTTTTCCTAATGATAGTTATTAGCACAGTCTAGAAAACTGGTATATATTTCTATAATTGATTCAGTTCAAATAAAGATAGTACTAGATGCATTTGCAGCCACTCATAATTTTCTTAAACTTCTCACTATCCTCAATTTTTAGTTCTAGAAGTGCTTTTTTTGTCGTATGAATCCCTTAATTTATTAACAACATGCACTTTTAAGCAATTTTGAAAAAAAATAATTGGCTTATTTTCCCTTCAGATTATATGGTATGGAGCATGGGGGAAGAGATCTACTGAAAACAAAGAACTTCTAACTGCAGAACTTGTAAGTTAGATTTCCTGCAGCCATCTGTTTCATGTTTCCTTGCTTTTTGCATTACCATTATCATAGAAATGTTCTTCAAGAAGGGGCCACAAGGAATTGTATAAATTAAACATGGATCACAATTCCTCCAATATATTAATTGTGTAGATCATGAAAATAGTCACCAAATGCATTAGATTTTGTCTCCTTGTGCCAAAGGAAGTATATTCATATCATATGAAGGAGTGGGTGGAGTAAATAGCCTAAAATTATGCAAGTTAAAAGAAGGAAATTAGGAGGCAGATCAATCCATCATTTTAGGATTGAGGACTATCCATTGATCATTTTAGAATTGAGGATAAACTGTTAGCATCAATTGTGACTGACACATCACAGCTATCCGTGTAAAACACGTGGATTTCATAGGCTCTCACTGGCACGTCGCTTGCATGAATGGTTGTGTTGCATTAATCATAAGTGACGCTAGCATTCTCCTTCGGGATTTAAATTTGCTTGACTAACAAATCACAAGAAGGGATCTTAGCTCTTTTTAGATATCTATACCAGAAAAAATCGAACAGATTGAACATCAACTTTAAAAAAAGGGAAGCAAACATAGAGGTTTATATATATTTTGACATAATTATTTGGTTCTTAGCATGTGATTAATTGCTTTTCTAGTTGCCAATGTTATCAAATATGTCAAGCATGGCAATCCTAGTTGAACATAGCTTCTTTGATGCGTACGCCGGAGAATCAAGAGATGGTTCCTCTGCTGCAAAATTCTCTACTGGTGACACCATATCAATGAATGTAATCATGCCAACTTCCGGTGACCTAAACGACCTCTCCTACGCAAACTTAGCTCTGTTCAAATCCTATTTCTTTAAAATGGAAGGCGCGCTTTCAGGAGTTTGTCTGAAATGCCAAAGCATGCCGCGAGTGGCTTGCCTTTACGTATGGAAATCTCTTCAGTTTTGCTATTTGTGGATCCTAATTAACTCGGACCATACAAAAAAAATGCTATCTTATCTTGAGAGCTTTTCTGTCAGTATAAAGTATGACATCTTTTGCGTAATTTATATCAGCAGTGAAAATCTGCTTAGCTATTATCAATGTCATTCTCCTCGTCATATATTAGAAAGTGGAGAAGAATACAGAGAATAAGGATTCATGGAAGACTGAAATGGGGTTCCCTCACGCAATCTAGTACTAATTTTGTTGTGTAAATTAAAGTTTAAATGAAGTGACTTCACTCATGTACTAAAATGGTTGAAAATGATTCACTTTTTTATGTATAAAGTAAGAGGTACGAGAGTACCACTGTTCCCGCCTGTCTTGAATACTCCAAAGCTTGAAGATTTTGGACTGTAATGGAGTTGCACTGAAAATCTTATTACCATCATGTGCGGTCTCAATATTCTTGATTTTTAATCATGTCATCTTCCATATCTCTAATTTTGGGTTGCTATACTCTCACATACTGCTCTCGAGATCAAAGTTTGAAAATTTGTTGATGTTAACTCTATTCTTTTGATCCCAAAGGTGCCACCAGCATCTGGTCGTTTGGCTGTAACGCGACGAATTTAGGTACAACAAATCTCAAGATATATTAATTTCCACCTACCAATTTGGAGGTTGTTGCCATGGAATAAAAGCTTTGTTATCAATCAGCAAGAGGTTTATTTACTCAATAACCAAAAAACACTGAAAGCAATTTTAATTCCCAACAACAGAGGTAGATGAAGAAAGTAAATTGCTTACTATTATGGGTAATACTTTTATTCAACTGTTCACACTTTTCTAAAACTTGGCATCTATGATGGAAGATTGATTGCTGGTCTCCTCCTGAAAGTGGTTTGTTGGAAGATTGATTAATCTTGACTTGGGCTCAGTCTCTTGGCCTCAAAGATATCATATTGAAAGGGAATTCTCTACTTGTAATCCAGCCTCTTAAGAATTGGGCCATTCTGCCTGAATGGATTATTGAGCCCAATATTCTTGAGGCTGAAGCCTCCCTTGTCTAGTTTTGTTTTTCTCTCCCCAATGTTCTTGCCCATAGTTTAGAAAAATGGGCCAAAGATTGTAATTTTATTGGTCTCTGTGTTGAAGTCCTTTTGTGCGCCGAAGTTCTGGCAACATTTTTTTGAAGGACAAATTTATGTTTGTTTAAACTTGGGACGCAGGAGTGGTGAAAAAGAGAGCGAGAACGTGAGAGCTTGTCAATTTTTAAAAAATTTAAGAACAAATACTCATATATATATTATTAAAAGTTATATAATTGTATATATAAAATATACATAATATTTTAGTTTTATATTATTGTAAGAGACTTAAATTTTTAAATTGTCACTATGAATCATTAGGAACAAAGGTTTGTGGTTAAAATTTCTTGTGCCTCTCAAAGAGCTCATTGCTATTTTAAGCTTATTTTAGTTGCAATTCATCTCAATTCACGCTCCCCAACATTTGAGAGCATGAATGGACGAATCCACTTCACATTGGTGGAATTCGCAAATTAAAACTTAAGATGAATCTCAATTCAATCTCAAAAACGAAATCAATATCATAAATCTAAACAATTTGTTACTCTTCAACAAAATCACTTTAAAAAAAATTTATTTGCATGCTTTTGGATATTTGACTACTTCTTTCATTGAAGTAGTAATCAAAATTGAAACTGGGATATCATCCCTATTTGAAAGAGATATAATGGTTGAACTAAGTTTATGAATGTATCTATGTTTGATTATCGGGTTTTTTAGTACTTCGCATCTTAAATAAAGTTATTTGGTAAAAAAAAAGGTTTTGATTAGGTTAATTTTATTTTTTCATGGCACATTGAAAAAAGAAGAATCGAACTCGAATCCTTTAAATAAAAAAACTCAAAGATAACCATTAGACAAAAAATATCTCAAATAAAATTATTTGACAAAAAAAATTTTGATTGGATTAATTCTTTCTTTCATGGCACGTTGAGAGTTGAGAAAAGAGAAATCGAATCTGAATCTCTTAAATAAAAAACTAAGAAATGATTACTAAATAATAAAAAATTCTCAAATTTAGATCAACCATATAAGCCCACCCCACCCAAATTCATGAAGAATCAAAACGTCAATCGCTAGGCAATCAACTTTTAGTAAGAGAGTTTAACTCTCTCTCTCTCTCTCTCTAAGATCAAGTTCATGACTTCTAGTGAAATGCATGACCCACACAATGAAATTTGGAATTTTGAATATCATGCCACCGCCAAAAAGTTTCACATCTCCTTTTACATCCTTTAATTTCCAAAGGGTTGTAACCATCATTGACCTTAAAAGAGAAAACTAACATATCTTGATGTTTGAACTCTTAACAAAATGGAAGAAAAAAAAAAAGAAGAAAAAGGAGACTTTAGATAACCAAAACATTCAAATATTGGAAGAAATGTGGACAAACTAATGGATCCATATAAGAAAAACCAAAATATTAGTCAAACCCCATGTTTTTGAATAAGTCCCAACTAAGTGTTATATTCTCCCCTCTTGTCCCACCCTATTATCCTTTTTTTTTCCCTACTATTCATCATGGAAATTCCTTTGCAAAATCAGAGACTGTTTAGTCTGAATATATTCATGTGGTGCTAGGTCTAAGAACATGGTCCAAAAATTCTCCAATTAGGTGCAAATAGTCTGAAAAGTTTCAATACTTTATGATGATTGATGGACTGAAAGGAGTATTGGAGGGACAATGGACATTAATGCATGAAAAAAAAGGGGAGAAATTCATCAAAAGTATTGAAATTTATCTTATTTTTTCCAAAATTGCGAAGAAAGTTTAGCACATGAAAGTTGAAATTAGAAGAAAAAAGGAAGCAAATAGAAAACCAAAGAATCAATCTGGCCATGAGCTGGTACCGACACCTATAGAAAATGACCCACTTTGGCTTAATAGAATGCTGACAATATTTCTGATCAAGATAAGGGACAGTGCACTTAAGGTAGATACTAACGTTCTTGTATGAGATGGTGATGTTTGTACTTTAAAGAGAACACATTTGATTTGTAAAGGGTCACTTATTAGGTGATAGATCAAATCGAATCTGACCTCTCCTTAGCTCGGCCCAATTTTAAAGGAAAATTTTTTTAAATAGTTTTGTGATCTCAGAAACCACGGTTCAGAACTGTTCGAAGGTAGTTCTTGTATAAAGATAAAGATGTCTTATATCATTTTATAATTTTTTAAATAATTTATTTTTATTTTAAATCGATCGTTTTATCTAATCTCCTATTAAAATTAGGTTATATTTTATGTGGGGTTTTTTTTAAGTTATTAAATTAAATCTTTTAACATTATTTATTTTTAATAATATAGATGCAATACTTCAAAATATATGACCGGCATGAAATTTTTTAGTACATTATTTAGTTTTTTTTCTTGAAAAAAAAAATGTAGT
This sequence comes from Bretschneidera sinensis, assembly GCA_023935145.1. Classification (NCBI taxonomy): domain Eukaryota; kingdom Viridiplantae; phylum Streptophyta; class Magnoliopsida; order Brassicales; family Akaniaceae; genus Bretschneidera; species Bretschneidera sinensis. The sequence goes on along the minus strand of CM043700.1, from coordinate 22,427,423 downwards.
GTCTCAAAAGATCATAGAAGAACAAATTTAATATTATGTGCAGCCGTCTTGTCTTACCATATGAAGAATGTGGTCAAAGATGCATGCTAGTCAATATGTTCACATATAACACCCACGCACATACATCAAAATGACCCAAGAGAGAAATTCTTAAATTGGATAAAATCCTGACCAAAGACATACATGTCATTCCCTAACACACTAAAAAAGACATGGACCTGTGACAAAGGGAACACTGCATGTGAAAGGACTCCAACCCATAATCCATGGTGATTCCTACACCATATGTTTATATTCGTTTGCATATAAAGAATATTATTTTGCACACAAAAAGCTTTATCTTGTATGAAAAGGTTATAAATAATTAAAGTACAATTTTTTTGTGGAAGGATAAATAATTAGAACCGCTATAATTAGTATAGGAATTAGGAACCCGTGAAAATTATACTAATAAGAGATAAGGTACCCTATACTTTGTCTAGGGCTTTGAGCATATGGATAATGATATTTTTCTAATTTTGTAATGAAACAGGCTCTTGAGTGTAGAGCCCTTAAAAAGGAGTTGAATGATATTAAAATTGGGTTGTGGGTAAATGATTTCATCCCAGCTCTAATGTAAGATAAATAAGTTCTATACGTTTCAATAGCATTGGCTAGGTTTATGCTCGTTTGTCTCTAGCAAATGATTGATTGCCCTGTGTAAAACAATGAACTAAGCACGAGGTCCTTTTAATTCAATTATTCTCTTACTACAACGTTTTTATATGCTAGTATTACTTGTATTTGGGTTTGGAATCCTCGGAGGGGTTTCTTCCCATATTGGATTATGAATTCTATGTTCGGTTTGTAAAACATGGAAACATTTGGTAAAAAAAAAAAAAATTAAAACTCACTTTCATTTTCTCCAGGGTGCTCTTTCATTTGGTTTGTAGGTTTGGTCAGTTTCTAATTCAAAACAGGCTGCTTGTAGATTGATAGCTTTAGCCATAAGAACAGTTTCATGTTGAGCTTTGGCCTATGTTGTCAAAAGAGATGAGCACACAACTTAACTTTAAACTTTTAAGATAATTGGTCACTCAATTATTTCTTTAACAGTTATGCATATAATACATTGGTTTAATATAGTATTGAAGTATGAATGATCTTATAAATAGTTTAGATTTCTACACATGAATCCATCATAAATTTCAAGCATCTTAATTTCAATTCGAGAGGATTCAATCAGCAAAACAAACCGATAACATTATGTAAAAATCGTAGAAAACTTGTTTTTTGAAATAAAATACCTAGACCAACAATTTTTAGACAACATTATCGAAGCTAAACAAAAAGTGATTGTTTGCTTGGAAATGATCTTTGATAGAATATTCTTGTGAAGTGTATCCGAGCCTTTCTAAGGTTCAAAGATTCGATATTACTATGCTTGGAGTAAATTCAGCAGAAACAATAAAATAAAATCAGACAACTGTAGTAATTAGGTTTCTTCTATATGATTACAAAAGACGAAACAGTGTAATTCTCCAAGTAGAATGCCGAAATGGTGATAAAAGAAGAGTTGAAACATTCGAGCAACATCTCTATTGATGACTTCTAAAATATTTAACAATACAACTAGAAATAAGTGAAACAACTTGTTGGAATATTAGTAATTTGGTTAATGTTACCTTGAAAGACTTGATTAGCATTCATGAATTGCATATATAAAGTATGAAACAGTGTAATTCTCCAAGTAGAAGACTGAAATGTTGATAAAAGAAGACTTAAAACATTCGAGCGGTATCTCTATTGATGGCTTCTAAAATATTTAACAATACAACTAGAAATAATTGAAACATCTTGTTGGAATATTAGTAATTTGGCTAATGTTATCTTAAAAGACTTGATTAGCATTCATGAATTGCTTATTTGCTAAGAATTAGAGTACTTGTTGACTACTATAATATATGTTTCACTACAAGCTTTACTTTGAGGATTGATAATTGCAACATTACTTGATTGCTCTTTGGGCTACTGATTGCTTGAATAGGATCACTTGAGAGTCTTCTAACACTACCCGAATGCTCATGGAACTGCTACTAGCTACTTGATTTATTGCTTGAAGAGGATTGCTTGAGAACTTGCTCTTTGAGCTACTACAAACTACTTGATTGTTGAGGATCTTCTACTTTTATGGTGCTCTTTGAGCTAGGACTTTTAAGAAAAACTACTACTTCTATTAATGCTCTTTAAGTTGTCTACTAATTACGGGTGTTCCTTGAGCTGATTTGATTTAGATTTGCATTTTTTTTTTGGTTGATTGGATTGGAGGTTTAGAAGTGTGCAAGTACCTAGGTAATTATAGGCTTTCAAGACTTGGTATTCAAGCACCACTTCTCTACTTTTGCGAGTTCTATGGCTCCATGATCATAGGTAAGCTGTTTTCCCCTTTTTTTTTTATGGTGCAATCCATCTAATCTTATGATATTCACGCAAATGAGGCTATGTGCCTCTCGTTTTTTGCCACTTGGGTATCTATTCCACTAAACCAATTGATTTAAGAGATAAATCATATTTGAATTTAAAATAGATGATATCTTAACCTACGTGGCGTATTAGTCGGAGCCTATATGACCTAAATTTAAAACCCACCATAAGTGGCTTTTAATTTTATCATTTTGAACGTGATTTTTTTAAACTCACCTCACTTGAATCCATGTGCGATCAACCCATATATTTAATCTGTCGGATTTAATAACATTAAATGGTCCATAACTTTATTTGATTTTGCATTAAGCTCATGATTTGTTAATTATTTTAATAATAATTAAATACTCAAGAGCTTGTTTACTTACTATTGTCATTTTGGTCTATCTTCAGGATTACCCAATCAGGTTTAAATTTGGTCCGAATCTTTTTGATCCAAATTGAATGTAAAAAGTGATTCTCCTATTTCAAACGAACAATAATTCCATTATGAAAGTATACTTTAAGGTTCAAATCACTTTTTAAAGCGAAAAAATGAACCTGTACAAAAAAACTAAGGACTAACATAAAATCGATTCATCAATTTCTAATCAAAACAGAAAATAATTTTCAAATCAGATCAATCACAAAATCAAAAGATTTAACTCATCATTTTCCAATTAAAACAGAAACAAACCTTTAACAATAGTGGATCAGAACTTGATTATCCATTTTCAAACAGAATTACACAGACTTGCGTAACTAAACAAATTACTAGAAGAAAAACAGACATTTAAAGTCCGAACCTAGGATACAACATTTGATAATGCTTCCCCCGATTTAGGGCCCAATTCGCCATTTGGTATGGTACAGCATGGATTCGCGCTTAATCAGCGATCTCAAATTTTGAGCTCACGAATTGTGCTTTTTTACTTCTAAGTACTCCAGAAAAAATAGCAAACAGGAGATTGTACCCGAACTTAATCCAACACGAATTGGTACTGCAAAAGTATTACAAGTGTTGTCGTACTGATTGATGTGTTTAGTAAATTAAATGAATTATAAAACTGTTTTTAGATGTTGAAATTATTAAAAGAGTATATGAGTGTTATTTGATTATTTTGAGATTTTTTCTTCTTTATTAAATTGATTTTATTATTTTTATAATATAAATTAATTAATTTTATTCATAATAAAATATAAATAATTAAAATAAATAAAATAATATATATTAATAATTAAAATAAAATAATAATAATAATAATAATTTTATTAAATAATAATCTTAATGTTTTAATACTAATTGATCCATCGTTGTTACATTTAAGATTGGCTTAAACGCAAGTATTACTCTCAATCAAGGGTTAAGTTACATTTTTTACCCTCATTTCTATGTACAACAATTTAAAATTAGATATAATAAATATCATCCAATTAATTTTTTAAACTAGTTTAAAAACTTTAAAGATATGTGCCTCATTTAAACCGTGAAACTCATCATAACCACTAGTTAGATGGAAAATAGGTAAAAAAAAATTAAATTAAATTAAAATTAAAATTAAACCAAATGATATTATTGTTCTTTTATAACAAATTAATCTTGAACGAAACAAAGAGACATCTTATATGATAAAGTTAAAAGCAAGAGTGATTATGTCTACTACTATATCGAATCAGTTTAAGAATATGAATATTGTCAAAATTAATTTTGGGATTAAAAGTAAAAAAATTCAATTTCTTATTTTGAATCTAAGTCAAATTTTTTAAACCATAAAAATGTCAAAAATAAATGTTTGATAACAATAGTATTTTTTTAGTGATGATTTCATGGACTTGGTTCCGCAAAAGTTATCACGAAACTGAAAAAATTTAATAGTAATTAATAAAAAATTAAATAATAATTATTAAAAAAAATTAAATACAAAAGATTTTACTCAATTTTTTTATAAATATTAATAAAATTTTTCAATCATATAGTAACTCATATGAGGTATAATAAAACTGAAGCTGTTTTAGACTAACTAACTAACAGGCTCTTGGTAATGGATTAGTTAATGCCCTATGAAGAGGCTATTGGCCTTAATTAAGGGGTCACATTATAGAATTCTGAACCCTCTTCTTCAGTCTACAGTCTACAGTCTACACTGTTCACTCATTACCATCTCACTACCAAAAGAAAGCATCGGTCGGTGTGATTTGCCAAAAGTATCTTTGACTGCTGACTAAACGATTATTATATCTTCTTTCCTTCCTTCCACTAATTATTCATTCATTCATTATTGCTAACCATTTAATATATTTCCTCCAACCAAACCTCTTTTATTAATCGTTAAAAAAACTCTGCGAGGAATTCAATCTTTTTGGATTTATTTATATTTCCTTTAACTAAGACATGAAGTATGGCGAGATTAGCGGAAGTTAATTTCCATTTTCCACCTCATAAAATTATAAAAATATTATTGGAATTATTTTGGGGTTTTTTTTTTTTGGGGGGGGGGGGGGAACTAACAATAAATGACAATTAGGACACTGAAATATCTACGCACTAGATCCGTAAAAGGTCATTTCAGTCAGATTATCTCCAACTACTAGATACGCACTTTCTCTGCGCGTGAATGTCTCCTCAACTTTGACGGTACTCAAATCTAAGGATACAAGAGTGTTAGCGGAAGCGGGAGCGAGAGAACAGCGATTTTAAAAAATACTAAGAACGGGAGTGTTTTCAAAGCTTATATATTATTACATAATTATATACATGAAATATATAATTTTTATGTTTTAATATTTTTGCAAGTTAAATAAAATTAAAAATTACAATTATTATCAAAAAATATATCTGATAAATATTGTTCATGAATTCTAATAAAACAAAAAAAAAGTGATGCAATGGTGAAGACTCGTAATCCAATTTACATATGGTTTGAACATACTAACAAATAATCCATAAGTGGATTCCCCCCACTCAAAAATTTGAGAGCGTAATTTCATCGATAATACAAATCACGCATATCCAAATCACGATTGAAACTAAAGTCGTGTTTATCATAGATGAATACAATATCTTAGAATCGAACCATAAGATTTACTCATTTTTACATTGAAGTCAGTCACTTATTTTGTCAATTATAAAGTGGTGATAACAATTATTTCAATGTAAATAAAGTGCCACAAATTCTCTCATTTCATATTTTAAGTTTTTTTTACATATATTATAAGAATGATGTTATTTTCACATATAAATAGAAATTTAATTATTGGGTTGAAAAGTTACAATTCAATTTATTTGAATTTTTTAATTTTACTGGATTCACCCATGTAAAACTAAATAATTTAATCTAAGCTTAGCTGCAATATATTTTTTTCTGTCGAACAAAATAGTTGATAAACATTTTATGTACTGTTGTCACGTGTGAAACTTTGTTGCTCGTGAATGGATCAATAATATATTAATATATGAGTGTGACCATAATGATTTGTATTTGTTAGAGAATCATGACTAATTCAGTATTTTCAAAATTAAATCATGATCTTGCTTATTCTCGGCTTCTAGCCAAAAAAAAAAATAGTAATACTACAGAAAATAAAATTGGATAAAGACAAATTTTCAAATGTGGGGACCTGTCAGTCAAAGACCAATGTCATACGTAAAGACAGCATTAAAGCTTTCTTTCTGGTAATTAAAGCCGTTAGGAATAGACTGACTTAAGTACTTCTAACACTTTATCAAAAAAGGAAAAAAAATACTTTCCGTTCGGTTAGGTTTTAAAATAGTTTTAAATTTTAAGAAATAAATATTAAATTTAACAAAGGAAAATAATATTTAAGAAAGCTAGAAGCTGAATAATTGATCTAAAAAAATTTAATTTATGTTCAATAAAAGCTGAATCATAGATTTTAGAAAGTTAAATTTGTGTCGAATATAATTTTTTTTAACTATTTTAGCTTTATTAAGAAATAACGTATTGTTTAGTCTAGTTATTAGTTATCGGTTTATAATTGTTAGGATGTTTTGTATTATAATTGAGAAGATAAAATTTATATTTAATATTTGATAATAACAGCCATTAAAAGGGTTTTGACAGAAATTTAGCTTTTAATAATTAATTTTTAAGTATTTTATCTTTCAAAAATTATTTATAAAAGTGTTTTAAAAAAACTGAATTTTGTTCCATTTCATATAATAAATTCAACAATAAATCGTAGCAAAACACTTTAATATTTCGTTTTGATTCATATCGATTTGTTTAATAAATTTATTTTACATTTTTTAAAAACAAAATTAGTAACACTTTAATATTTTGTTTTAGTTCGTAGCAAAATTACTATAGCTAATTATTTATATACGTAATCTAAATAGATTTTAAACGCATGATTGATTTATTAAAAATTATTTCAAAAAAATTACTAACTCTCGACAAACTGAATCTGTAAGTAGCAAACAATAACTTAATTGTCTTCTCCACACGACTCACAGCGTTCTCATTTAAAATATGTTTTAGTACTTAATTAGCTATAGTAGATTTTGTGATTGATTGATCGATCGATAATGACACATTTACTTTTTTAACCAATAAGCTATGCAGAGCAAAATGAAATTCCACTTTTTCATCATTGCCACGGTTTTCAAGCCTTGCCTTAATCATTTCCCATTTTTCCATTTGTCTCTTTTCTAACCTACAAGAAGAAAAAAAAAATATGAAGAATTTGTTTTGAAAAAAAATCGGAAATTCCTCGGCTGATATAGCTTTCAAATCGCCGACCACTAATTCCCATACGGGCAGGGATATAATTGTAAGTCTAAACTCTAACGTACCCCAGAACAGAGCTTGCCACATCAAATGATATTGTCTAAATAATGACGTGGCAAGATCATGGTGGGGGAGAGTAACACATGCGATCAGAGTGGTCACACTTGCACACTAGTAGGCTACAAAACACTTAAAAAAAACAGAGACAGAGAAGTTTCCCAGTTCCAAATAAAGTCATCCTTCCTCCGGTTCTGCATTTTACAGAGAGAGAAAGAGTTTTAGATATAAAGGAAGGCTTAGTCTAGAGAGAGAGAGAGAGAGAGAGGGAGAGATCTAATGGAGTACGAGAGGATAGAAAATGTTCAGGTAATCAAATGAAGGGAAAAATCAAGTACACAAGTTCTTGGTTTTTTTTTATGTGTTCTATTTCTTTTCTTCTTCTTTTTTGCAAGTTAATGGTGTTTTTAGCATTGTGGTTGTATTGTAGTTAATGTTGGTTCTTGAATATTTTTTTGGTATTTTTTTCCTATGATTTTTTTAGAAAAACAATGTGAGCAAGGACTATTAATTTTTATCTGGGTTCTGCAGAATTAAGTAAAGGATTTTTCATCAATTGTGAATTGATTTTTTTTTGTTCTTTTCTGTCAAATGGGGGCTTTAGTTGGTCATGGTGATTTGTCGTGTTCAACTGAATTGAATAGTCTTGAGTTTCTTTAAGTTGGGGGTGATATGAAGTACCATTTTTTATTTTTTTGTTATTCTAGTTTTTCTCTCAAGTGGAGGATTAGAACAAATCCTCCCCTTGAGAGAAATTTTTTGTTTGGAGGTGAGAATACCCATTTGGTATTTAGTAGGGATGCAAAATGATTTGACTAGTTATTGGGTTTGCTTTGATTCAATTGATTCCACACAAAGTATAATTTTTTGGAAATTTTTTATGTGAATTGTGGATTTTATGCCTCATTTTATATGTAATTCCTTCTTATTTTTTTATTTGTTTATTCAAATTACAGACTGGTATAATATCACCAAGTAAACTGAGGATGAAGCTTATGGGTCACAGGAAGAAGGATGGATCAAACAGTAACTCTTCAAGGACATCTCCTTCCAGACTGGAGGATACTGAGTTTGTCAAGAACAGCTTATTATCCTCAAATGGTGATTTCGATGAGGAAGGTCTGTTACTTTCTTTCATCTTGTTTTTCAATCTATAACTTAGTCAATGTTGTATCTGTCTTTGAGCCTGAATTTTATTTAAGAAGTTGATGCCTCACTTTAATCTTAATTTTGATAATAAAGTAGGTGTGTTTGTTTAAATGTATCTCTATAGGCTCTAATTGGTAGACAAGAAAAATGAGAGGGAGGAAGAGGATGGAAAGCGTTTGGTAAATGGATGATGGAAAAGTTGGGGAGGAAAAAAGAAAAAGCAAAAAAAAAAAAAAAAAAAAAAAAAAACTTATTTTAGCTTTCACTCCCAATTCCTTCCAATTTGGGAGCATTATGATTTGTAATGTGTGGGACTTTCCTTTCCTCTACCTATTCCTTCCTCCCATTTTTCGTTTATATGTATATGTTACATGACCTTAACTCAGCTTAGTGTGGTTGCTTTTGTAATTTGATCATGAGTTTGGTTGCATTACGAGGAAATAAACAAATTAATTGTGTTTATTGATTGAGATATATGCCCTCCAGTTGCATCTCCTAGCTTAGATGTTGCAGCGGCAAATGTACCTGGTGAGGCAGTGTTAAACCCCGGCCTAGGTGATAACGCTTCATGCCAGCCAATGGAGACACTGCTGAAGGAAAATGGAGATATGGGTCGAGTAAAAATGCAGCAATTCCCAAAGGGTGTTGATAATGGAAATTCGAGTGCAATTCACCCGATGAGAACACTGGAAGATGAAAATCTTGATTATGATAGTAATGCTAGTACGTCGAGTTTTGAGTTCCATAAAGGGGAGAGATCGGTACACAATTCAATTATGAGATCATTCTCAAGACCTATGTCGTCCAAGTGGAACAATGCAGAGAAATGGATAATGAATAGGCAGAATATGCAACCTAATTACTCTAAGAAGAATGTTTTGCACAACCAAGGAAATCGATTGCCAGTGACAAATATGGGAAGGGTTGCACCGGAGTCTGCAAATTGTGATCATAAGTCAATGATGAGCAGGGTAGCAGACACTAAGCAGGTGGATTTCTGTCAACCTGCACAAATGGCATTCGAAAAGTTCTCTTTTGTTCCTGGTGGGACTCACCCTTTTCCAGGTCAAGCTTTAATTAATCAGTGTACACAAAGTAAGGATTTGAGGGAAGTGGATCAGAGAGAGTTATCTTGTACAAAAAGTTCCGCAGAAGATACGGCAGGTAAATTTGTTTCTTCGAGCTTTGATTAATTTACAGATTGATTATTATGGGCAAAACTAGAAAAACTTTCTTTGGTTGATGATATTCATTGAAAATGCAGACAAGCATTGGGTTGGGAACTTGGCAACCCACCATCTGGTCTCCAAAATGAACATTGTTGTTTGATATTGCACTTTTGCAAAATTTTGGGTGGGAGGATTAACTGATAAATTATGAGAAACCAATAAATATACAGTTTTGTAGAGTGATTTTCCCTTTTTTTCTTGAAACATTGTGAATTATGGGTTTGAGTACCCCGTGCCCTTGTGGAGAGTACAATACAGAGAATTTCATCTCATACTTAAAAGATCGGTTCATGCAGTTGTTCCTGCCATTAGATCTGTCTGTATGAGAGACATGGGAACAGAAATGACACCTGTTGCAAGTCAAGAGCCTTCAAGGACTGCTACCCCTTTAGGGGCAACAACCCCGCTCCGTAGCCCAACTTCTTCGATCCCATCTACTCCTCGAAGAGGGGCACCAGCACCGACACCTATGGAGCTCACCACAGATGATGAATCACAGCATCCCAGAGAAAGCCGAAAAAATGAGTTGTCGGAGGAAGAAATGAAGATGAAGACAAGGAGAGAGATTGTAGCTCTTGGCGTCCAGCTTGGAAAGATGAATATTGCTGCTTGGGCAAGTAAAGATGAGCAGGAAAAGAATACATCTTCCAATGAAACAACTGGGGAGATTGAGCGGATTGAATTTGAAAAACGTGCAGCTGCATGGGAGGAAGTTGAAAAATCTAAGCACATGGCAAGGTTTGTTCTATATGACCAATTCTTGCAAACTTTTTTTGAAGTAGTGCATGCCTATGAATATAATGAGCATTTCTTCTTTAAATTATGTTGCATTGAATCGTGAAACCATGTTTCAAATTATCAGGTATAAGCGTGAAGAAATCAAAATTCAAGCATGGGAGAGTCAACAGAAAGCAAAACTAGAAGCAGATATGCGAAGAATAGAGGTAAAATGAAATTATTTCCCTTGTACATGTTTATGCAGATAAAATTACTTTATTATTGTCTTGCACGATTTGATGATTAGGATCGAGTTTGATCGAAATCTTGTAACTTCATCAGCTTATAGAGAGAGAACATCCGATGGACGCAACATCATTATGAGTAGTTCTGATATTTACTTTTCGTTTGCTAAAAGTATGACTCTCTAAGCGGACTTCAAAAGTTAGTTTGATTTTGCCAAGTGGAATGATGTTTCTAGTTATATATTTAGCAACTTGGAATATTCAATGGTTGCTTTGAGGCTAGAAATGAGCAGTAAATTTGATGAACAGGTTAACTGAAACTAGAACTGGTACCAAATTTTGGGAGATCTTTGATTAAACCATTTTTCTTGATTGGAGTTATTACTTGCTATTTACTAAGACTGCTGTGTGTGATATTTGTCCTGGCTATAATATGATTTTGCATCCCTCTTTTCAGGCCAAAGTTGAACAGATGAGAGCTCAAGCTCAAGCAAAGATGGTAAAGAAAAACACAATGTCAAGGCAAAGATCAGAAGAAAAACGGGTTGCAGCCGAAGCCAGAAAGAATCAAGATGCTGAAAGAACTGCAGCTCAAGTAGAATATATTCGCCAAACAGGACGATTCCCTTCGTCTCATTACATCTGCTGTTGCTGGTTGTCATAAAACCATATACAGTGAATAGAAGAAAAAGAAAATCTCAGCTCAAACACTCGTTGAGCCAAAGAAAAGAAGCAAAAGCTCATGTTTTGCTTTCCATGTCACTGATGATAGACTTTTTTTTGGTATGTTGAGCCACAATGTATTTACGAAGTGACCTCAGTTGGCAAGCTGTTAAATGAAGTGAATTGTGCAATTTTGATGTGTCAAAACTTTTATCCTGGATAATGCATTTAAAGATTCTTCACATGAATTTCATATGAAGACTTTGGATAGGTAATCAGACAGAAGGACAAAGATCTCCCTTAACAAACATAGATATTGAAATGGAGGCTGTGGATATTGTATCAGTGTTCATGGATTGTCTGGTGTGCATGGATGTGTTTAATAGGAAAAAAAAGTGGGGTGAAAAGAAAAACAGGTGGAATGCTAAACTCCAATATTTTTATGTTCATTTTTTTTTATCTTTCTAGATTTTCATTCTCTTTTCTGCATATATTTTTTTATTTTACTAGAAACACTTTATGGTTGTGAGTGGAAGAGCGAAAATTAAAAGAAATTATTTTTTTATTATTTTTTTCTTCCCTTTTTAACTTTTTTATTATTTTTACCAAATGCAAAATGAAGAATATCAACATTATAATTTTTTTCATCATTTCTCTCTCCTCTTTGTTCACCCTCTTCATCAAACTTTCTTATCAACCAATTAGAACCTAAGAATACGATAACCTGTTTGAGCCATGTTTGAATTTGTTTTTTGTTTTCTATTATCAAAGCATTGCTTTCAAGAATAGTTACAAAAACATTATTTTTTAGTATTTTAACTAAAAAGAAGTTTGGATAACTGTCATCATTTATTTTACTTATCTCATCATAAATAGTGATACTACAGATCAATAAGAGAAAACTTATTATCTATTTTTAAGTATTTAATTTTAATATTTTTACAATTATATTATAAAAAACAGTGGTAGAAAACATTAAAAAAATACTTTCAGAAATAAGTCATGGTTTTTTCTAAAACAGTTCAAAAAAATATTTATAAAATTACTAACCAAAAAAGAATTAGGCAAAAGAGAACTTTATTTTTCTAAAAAAAAAACTGTTTTTAAATGCAACATGCCCTAAGTACTCTGTTTCTTGTAACAACCCTCTGATGTTTCAGCATGTGTATCATAGATTCAAGATACTAATGTAATCAAACAATTTTCCCCGCCTTACGTGGTGCTTTTGTATATGGGTCTGGCTTAGATGGTTTTGAGGCCTGCAATCGATCTTTAAAGATAGTTTTGAAGTGATATGGGCCATAACATATCATGAACATTGGAAATACAAGAAGCTTCGCCTTGGATAGAGGAAACGTTGTAAAGAAGATGGTACTGGTAGCACTCCTATCAAAGGAGTATCACATGTGCCACCAGATTACCGAACAAGACTTATCTTATCCCACCGCAATGAGAGGATACAAACCAAACATTCTTGACGAGCAGAGTGAGTCTCTACCAACTTGCTGAAACCGTGGCGGTATACCTGTCTTTGAGAGTTTAAATTTTGAACTTATTTTTTCTAATCATTTTTATTTCTAAGTTGATATCTAAAATATTGATATCAAGATCCCAACTCTCGAGAGCAATTTAGGCTTTGGAACATTGTAAGTTCTATTTTTCTTTTTCCTACATGAGCTCTCCTTTCATGTCTTTATTTATTTCTTTTAGATTTTACCCCTAAAATCTACGTACTCAAACTTGCAATAATTAAATAGGAAAATAAGCAAACAAATATCAAACACAGTAATTTAATGTGGTTTGACAACCTCTTTTGCATGCGCTACCGACAAAGTCACAACTTTATTAATCTTTAATCACAACTTTAGGAAAAACAAAGTTATTACACTAACAACCTCACAACCTAAAATCTCCAATACACCCAAAACTCTCAAACTAACTCTAACTGCAAATCCTTCTGATTTACAATGTATATTAGAATTATGAGTGTCTCAAAACTTCTCTCGAACCCCTTTTATATGGATGATATTTTCCTCATATTATTAGAAAAAGAAATAATGACATAGTAAACTACTACTACTAGAACAAGCAATACCAATAGAAAACTATTACCCCTACTAGAACAAACAACTACAAAATAAGAAATTAAACTTTTCCTAAACTAATTTGAATTCTTCTATGTGAAGATTTGAGCCAAAATTCTAACAATCCTCATCTTGACTCAAATTCTCCACCTCATCAACAAATCCAACTCTCTTTTTGGTTGGTGCAATCCTTTCCTTTTTATTATTCCATGTCTTATCTATCTAATTTTCCAAGCAAAACCTTCATATCCAACGTATACAATCACTTCTTGTCCATAGTAGCCTTCAACACTACATTGGATTCATTCAGAACTTGCATCTCTCCATTGCATGCAGTCCATGTGTATCTCATCTTATCAAACTCTCCCAAAGAGATCATATTTGTAGTGAGAGAGAAAGCAAACTTTACATTCTCAAGTGTTTTCACACTATCATCATGGAACTTCAACCTTAAACTTCCTTCACCATCAATTACTTTGTATTTCCCACATACAGTAGCAACTGTGGCATGGGTAAGTTCCTTCATACAATCAAAATACTTCTTATGTGTGTGGAGGACGCCGAATCACGTAGCACCATATCACTTTCACCAATTTTTTTCCAACGTGCTCATTAGCTAGCACCACATCTTCATCACTTCCCTAGGTGATATTATCACTTTTACTACTTTTTCCATTATCTTTTTTCTTCCCACTCATCCTTCTCAACTTTTTAAAGTCATCTTTCATGACCTTACAATAATATTGTATGTTTCTTACCTCTCCACAATAGAAGCACTCCTTCTCACTGTCATCTCTAGGTCTAAATTTATATCTCCACCTTGGGCCACTATTTGCTCTCTATTGACTCCTCCCTCCATTAAAAATCTCCATAACAACCATTTCCAATCAGCCTCTCATTCTCACACAGGAGCGCAGTCACATCATCTAAGCTTAATGTCGACTTGCCCACCAATATTTTTTGCACTAATGGTTTGTAAGATTTTGGTAAAGATGATAACAAGAGTAAACGATTAACTGCCACTAAACAAGCTTTCGTTTCCCATCATCTAAGCTCAATGTCGACTTGCCCACCAAAATTGTTTGCACCAACGGTTTGTAAGATTTTGGTAAATATGATAACAAGAGCAATGTTTTTTCCTCATCCTTTAATATTTCTTCTGCAATCAACAATTGAGACACTAGCTTGTTGAATTCATTCAAATGATCATGAAGACTTGTACATTCTCTCATCTTTATAAGGTAGAGGTCCATCTTGAGACACAATTTGTTGGTCAAAGACTTTGACGCATAGATACTCTCGAGCTTATCCCACAAACCTTTGGGTGTAGTTTCCTTCAATAAAATATATTTTATCTCAAGAGCAAGAGCCAACCTGATTGTGCTCACAATCTTCCTCTGAATCGATTGTCACTTTCTATCAATCACCTCTTCTAAATTTTCTTCCTCTAAAGCCTGATATCTTATTGCACTAAAACATCTTGAATTGTACTCTACGACAAAGTAAAATTATTTCTTCTATTAAATAAAGAAATCTCAAATTTAGGTTTACTTGTCGACATGGTGACACTGACGCAACAAATAGCAATAATTAGACTCTGATACCACTTGTTAGAATTTTAACCTTAAAATCCACTTACTCAAACTTACAATAATTAAATAAGCAAAAATAAACAAATATCAAGCACAACGATTTAACGTGGTTTGACAACCTTTTTGCCTACGCCACCAACAAACTCACAACTTTATTAATCTTTAATCACAACTTTAAGAAAAACAAAGTTATTACCCTGACAACCTCACAATCCAAAATCCTCAATACACTCAAAGCTCTCAACCTAACTCTAGTTGTAAATCCATCTGATTTACAATGTATATTGTAATTATGAGTGTCTCAAAACTTCTCAAAGACCCTTTTTGTATAGAGATATTTTCATAATATTATTATGAAAAGAATAACATAGTAAACTATTACTACAATAACAAACAATAATCCAATAAGAAATTACTCGTCCTACTACTAGAACAAGCAACTACAAAATAGAACATCAAACTTTTCCTAAACCAATTTGAATTCTTCCATGTTAAGATTTGAACCAAAATTCTAACAATTAGTAATTGTACAACCCAATTTCCATTTCCTATTATTCTAATCATTGGACAAACCTTTCCCTTCTCATACAATATTTTTTCAACCAGTTTGCCTAACTATTCAAGTAGTATTTTATCTTGGAAACCTAACTTGGAACCAAATTTTTTACTATTTAGTAGCCCCATGCCCCACTACATAAACTTAACACCCAAGATTTGCCTTAAATTATCACTAAACAAATCACATTTACATTGAGAATCTCCTCTTTGGTAACGGTGTTCAAATAAATATTTACATATCTCCGGAGAAATTACAAGTTTTTTTTATTAAAAAAAAATTAGGAATGGGTTGGGGATTTGGGGGGTGTTCCATCACACAATCTAGATTTTCTTTTTTCTTTTATACAACAACAAATAAATGCTAATCTATCATTGAATTCTGCCCATCTTTTGAAATTAGGGTGTTCCTATAACAAGATACCACCTAATGTAGCCCACAACACCTCCACCAATAGGCCAATAACATGCGGATTCTCTCCCCATCCTATAGCCAGAGACACGCAGAGTGGGCAAGTCAGGCAACCGTCAAGGTAAAGCGTGATTAACGGGACTGAACCTCGTCTGAACACGTGATCAAGATCTCTCAGCAGAAAAGCGAGATCTCAGGGATCGCGCCATCCCGTCCACGTGGTCAACCTACCCCCTAGTTACTATAAAAAGCCCAAGGAATGTGAATCCAAAATCATCTAAAAAAAACCTTTAAGCACCATAATTCTCTTTACTTCTCTCAAAAGCCCTGTATTCACAAAAGTGTTGGAGTGTCCTCGGAGGTGTCACCCTCTCTCCCCTCCGGTGGCTCTCTAACTCACCTTGTCTTACTTATGTCGGCTCCCTTTAAGCACCGACCTCCAGGTCAGCAACAGATTTTCGATATCAACAAATTGGTGCTATCCGTGGGAAATCCACATCTCTCGCTAACAGTAAAAGCGAAGAAGTTTAAACAACTCATCTGTTGTCATGCCGCCCAGAAACACCACGAAAAAAGGAAGCAAAGGAGCCCTGATAGGTGCTTAAATATTTATATTTAAACCCCTTTATTTACATTTGTTAAGTCCTTAGTTATGTTAATTTAGTTCATTTTACTTCATTTCTGTGTTTCACATGTTTTTATAGGGTCTTGGAGAAAAAAAGAAGCATTTTTGGCACCTAAAGGAAGAAATATGGAAATCCTGGAGCAGTTGCTGGCTAAAGTGCGATCGAACGCACTATTAGGTACGATCGAGTGCATCAGCGTTCGTGCGCACACAAAGAAGGATCGAGCGCACAACGAATGCGATCGAGCGCACATGTATGAGCGTGAACAATAAAACAGCAGAACCAGTTTTGGAAATAGAGGAGGTTTTGCGTTTTAGGAAGTTTAGGGTTTCCAAAGTTTTCTAGGGTTACTCAACCCCTATAAATACACTTGTAAACACACACAAAAGAGATCCCTTCTTTTATCTTTTTCTTAGCTCGGAGTTGTAAGCTTTGGAGAGGATTGACAACCCGTTTCCACAGTATTCTTCGGATTTTATATTTTATGTTTAGTTTATGTTATGATGCTTATCTTAGACAGTATGTGTAACTAACTCTTTATAGGACTCGATTGAACCCCTAGTTATGCTTTCCCATATATGCATTCATTGATTATCTTCGCAATAGCCTTGATTATGATGCTTAACTTGATTAATGCCTGTGTTTATTTAAATTCCTCATATGTATATGTCTGATCAATATGTGCATGTGGTATGGACTTGTTAGTTAGATCAATTTGGATGACTGAGTCATGGGTCTGACATTATTAACAAAAGATATCCACACCGGATTCTTTGGTTAATCAACATGGGAAACCGGGAGTAAATACCATACCCTAGATCCTGTGTGGTTGTCGATTTTCATAGGTCCTATGCTCTCTTAAGAAACAACTCAGTAGATACCATATTGAATCTCTTAAGAAAGAAAAGAGTTAGAGTAGATATCATACCTAACTCGTTGCTTAGGGAAATCAATAGCTTAAGGAGTATATACCATGCCGTTAGGTTGACAACCATTAGGTATTCATAGTAGGGCTAGAGCATTGGCATATTACTCATTGAGAAAGTATGACTAGTGGTGGATATCAAAGCCCTATGTCCTTATTATTATTAAAATCACACTCAACTATTATTTCTATCTTTTTATTAAGAAACTGATTCTAAAACCGAAATTCACCAATCCATGTGGAAATGATCTCGCACTTGCACACTATGCTACTATTGACCTTGTGCACTTGCAAGTAAAACTGTACGGTTATTTACTTATTTATTTAGGTAGATAATCGCGCAACAAGTTTTTGGCGCCGTTGCCAGGGACTGCACTAAATTTCCTTTTAGAATTATTTTCGTTTAGTTTAATCATTATTAGTTGTTATTTTATTCTACTTTATTTTTATCAAAAATTAAAAATTTTAAGTTTCTGTTTTTCATCTTTATTTTTATTTTCATGAAACTCTAATCGACTTCTTTTCTGTTTCAGGCACATCAGCAGAACTTTTTGTGACACTTGCGATCGAGTGTAATTAAGGCAGAGAGTTACCCGAGCAGCAGTGTTAAACTGCTGCACTAAAGCTGTTTTACCCGATTCATGCACGGACTTCGATCCCAATATCCAACATTCTTTCCCCTCGATCCCGAGCTCGAGTGGACCATCCGACAAAGGCTTTGAAACAACTTCGAAGAGAACGAAGAAGAATTCAAGAATGAAGTACAAATGGCATAACAGCTCGAAAACCAGCAACCACCTGCATGAATACCGATAAAGCAATCCTTCATCCCACGAAACCTTGATCAGCCATCATGTATTGCATATCAACCTGAGGCGAAAGGAAACTATTACATATTTCCACAAATATTGAATGCTTTGACTCACTTTAGGGGTACACCGAATAAGGATCCACATTTACACCTTCAAGAATTCTTCGATCTTTGCAAGTTCCAGCACATCCAATGCTTAGACCAAGAAGGAATAAGGTTAATTTTGTTCCCTTTTTCCTTAAAAGATAATGCTAAACTATGGTATAATTCATTGCCTACAGTTTCGATCCACACTTGGGAAGAGTTGGCTAGCAAGTTCCTAAGAAAGTTCTTCCCAGCTCAAAAGACGAGACAAATGAGGAAGGAGAT
This sequence comes from Bretschneidera sinensis, assembly GCA_023935145.1. NCBI lineage: Eukaryota > Viridiplantae > Streptophyta > Magnoliopsida > Brassicales > Akaniaceae > Bretschneidera > Bretschneidera sinensis. The sequence goes on along the minus strand of CM043700.1, from coordinate 22,408,799 downwards.
TCAATCTTTCCAACAGAATGATGGAGACCTTTTTTTTTAGGCATGGGGACACTTTAATGAGCTGCTTCACAAATGTCCACATCACAACCTACCTCAAGATGAGCTGGTACTAGCCTTTTATGAAGGTCTAAATGATATGAATAAAGGTTTTGTTGATTCAGGGTGTGGAGGTGTGCTGATGGAGAAAAGTAGTGAAGAAACCATGGAGCTGTTTGAGGCATTGAGTGAGCACGCCCAACAATTCTCATCCAGAGGGAGACAAGGAGTAAAGAGCAAGGGCATGTATGAAGTTAACTTAATTGGTGGTATTCCAACTCAGATGGTTGCCATGGAGAGGAAGCTAAATATGCTTGTAAAAGCCATGACTGCTTAGAACGCCTCACCGAGTCCACAAGCCACACAACGCCAGGTATGTGCCTTATGCTCTCAATTTGATCACACTACTGAGACTTGCCATTTATATTCATCTACAGATCCCGAGCAAGTGAACTATGTGGGACCAAACAGTGAATATGCAAATACCTACAATCCTGGATGGTGAAACCACCCCAACCTCTCATGGAGCAACAATCAAAATGTCCTGAACCTTCAAGGGCAACAAAAGAACTTCCACCAAGCAGCCCAACCAGTGCAAGAGTCAAAGACAAGTGACCTAGAGAGTATGGTAAGGCAACTGATAACGTCACAAGAACAATTTATGGCAGATGGAAGGCAAATTCAAACTGAGCAAAGACAAACAATAGCAAAGCACGAGCAAACAATCCAAAGACTAGAAGTTCAAATGGGGCAAATGGCTAAAGAGTTAAGTGCAAGGAAGCAAGGTGAGCTTCCTGCCCAACCAATACTTAATCCGATAGGACATCAGCAACTAAATGTCGTGACAACTCTCAGAAATGGTAAGGTCATAAGAGTTAATGAGCCAGCATAAGCATCTCCTGCTAAGCCATCCACATCCAAGGTAAGTGAAATGGAGAAGTGGAATGCACCACATTTCCCTCAAAGGTTAGTAAAGCCAAAGAAAGATAAATTGTTTGATATTTTTGAAACTTTGAGAAAAGTAGAAATTAACATTCCCTTATTAGATGCAATTAAACAAATTCCTGCTTATGCTAAATTTTTAAAAGATTGTTGCACTAATAAAAGAAAGTTTCAAGAGCATGAAACAGTGGCTCTAACTGAAGAAGTAAGTGCGGTATTATTAAGAAAACTACCATCAAAGCTACAAGATCCGGGTAGTTTTACCATTCCCTGCAGGATAGGTGACCAATTTTTTGAGCATACACTATTAGATTTAAGAGCAAGTGTCAATTTGTTACCATACACAGTAGTTGAAAAGCTAGGTTTTGGGGAGCTTCAACCTACCTCCATAACTTTGCAATTGGCAGATAGAAGCATCAAAAGACCTAGAGGTATACTTGAGGATGTGTTGGTAAAGGTAGGTGAGTTTATTTTGCCTGCTGACTTCATTGTGTTAGATATGGAAGAATGCCCTATGTCATTGCCTCTGCCCATCATCTTAGGAAGACTCTTTATGAGAACTGCTGATACAATAATTAGTGTGAAAACGGGTATTGTAAGTATGACGGTAAATGGTGAGATAATAGAATTTAAGATATTTGATGCGTTGAAATTACCCCAAGATGATAATGATGATGAATGTTTTAATGAATGTATGATGCAAAGTGTTGTCGAACAAGTTTTTCAGATCCATCACACTGATCCATTGGAGGCCACGCTCACCCACAGCTTCACAAGTTCGGATGTGGTTCTTAAGCCAAAATCTAAAGATATTACAGATGACATCATTGAAGCTGTGCACCTCCTTGAAGCCTCTCCAAAGCATCCAAGTAAGTTCACTCCTCCGTTTGAAACTTTTGAGCATACTAATACTATTTTTTTCTCATCTATTGTCCAGGCACGAAACTTGGAATTGCCGCAGTCGCCTGCAAAAAATCAGACATTCACGGTACATGGACACAAAGTCACACCACACTCGAAAACTACAGTGCAACCAAGAGATGAAGATTTAGCGCCCCAGACTGTCCAGTATGCAGCAACAACAGGAGCACCTGAGCCACATGCAATGGACTTTAAGTACTTCCTACCAAAAGACTAAACGTTGAAGTTGCTATAGAGAGTGCTTGAGTCGTTCAGACTTTGACAAACTTGTAGCTCAAGTGCCTCTATTGAGGTCAGGGGCACTGAAGCCCCTGAGTACGCTTTCTCTGCCACAAGTGCGATCGAGCGCACATTGGACAAAAACTTGCCATGATGCCTAAATTGTCAACCTCCACCTCCCGCACCCGATTCTTTCTCGACTGCACCACATGGAGACCAGCAGTGAGAGGGAACCCTGTCTGGCTGAAGACATAAAACTTAATGCTCATGGGAAGCACCCCAAAGCATATCCTTTTCAGTATTTTATTTTATTATTAGTATTTATTTTTCTATATCTGTTTATTATTACTTGTTTTCCAGTTTATGTTTGTTTTTTTCTTTTTTTTAAGGACATAGTCAGTGCATCCAGTTCAAGTTTGGGGGCATGCTACAAGCCATGCCAGCCATTGAGTTCTACATATCCCAGGTCAGATCCTTCCATGCTTCTCACACATTGGGAAACAATGTGCAATTTAAGTTTGGGGGTATGAGGACATACACACTATGTTCCAATTTTTGTTTTTATAGATAAATGCATGTTCATTCTGTTCCAAAAATTTTGGGTGATCTAAACAAACAATATGATTTGACTTCATAAGTGAGTCTAACATCTTGAACATATGGGCCAATAATTAAGTTTTAAACCTTAATCACTTACTTTTAGGCATTTAAGAATTCACAAGTTCGACCTAAACTAACACGAGCATATTAGCACATAATTATGCGGGGTATGACATGTGATTGTAATTTGTATGTTTCTTTGGCTTGACTGTGAACCGGATGACCTGTTAGATTAACACTTTGGCATAGAAAAATAGAAAAAAAAAATTTATTGCTCAAAAGGAAAAGTGCTCCTAATGCTCATTAAAAAGAACTTTCTACCGAGTAGCTGACCCTCTTGCCTCAGTAAGCAGTGAGTGTCACATCAAAAAGTGAAAATTTTGCTCACAATGATCATTAAAAAGAACTTTCTCCCGAGTAACTGGCTATCTTGCCTTAGTAAGTAGTGAGTGTCACGTCAAAAGGTGAAAATTTTGATCAGTAGTATTAAGACTAGTTAATTTCGTAGCATTTTTTACTCGAGTTAGTAAATCCTTAGGGGTTTCTTTACACCTAATGCCCTAAAATCATCTGGTTTGGGAGTCATTGGCTAAACGCTCGCTACACGAGTCAAATAGAAAGCTTAAAGGAACTAAACTTGGCAAAAAAATCTCACAATAAAAGAAAAAAAAGAAAAATTATGCCATTTTTGTTGGTTCTAATAGGAAATTTGGTGAATCTTGAAACATCGAAACACTACACATTAGAATTATTTGGAAACCTAATCTTTTATATGCTAATTCACCACACACTAAAGTTAAACTTGTGATGTCTTAAACTGCCTTATGAAAGTGATTTGCGTTCAAAACTCTCTTTCATTGCAAATATGTGTTTATATTTGTTAAGCTTGCTAATGAATGCGCATCATAATTTGTGTGAGACCTAAACTTTTGTGGACACTATGAATATTGGATTTATCTATGTATTATTATTTTTCATTTTTGTTTTTTGTTTTATATTGCTAAGGGACTAGTAATATGCAAGTTTGAGGGTGTGATAGGTGCTTAAATATTCATATTTAAGCCCCTTTATTTACATTTGTTAAGTCCTTAGTTATGTTAATTTAGTCTATTTTACTTCATTTTTGTGTTTCACATGTTTTAATAGGGTCTTGGAGAAAAAAAGAAGCATTTTTGGCACCTAAAGGAAGAAATCTGAAAATTCTGGAGTAGTTGCTGGCTAAAGTGTGATCGAGCGCATCAGTGTTCGTGCGCACACAAAGAAGGATCGAGCACAGCCTTGCGATCGAGCGTAGCCTTGAGATCGAGCGCACATGTACGGGTGTGAACAGTAAAACGACATAACCAGTTTTGAAAATAGAGGAGGTTTTGCATTTTAGGAAGTTTATGGTTTCCAGAGTCTTCTAGGGTTACTCAACCCCTATAAATACACTTGTAAACACACACAAAAGAGATCCATTCTTTTATCGTTTGCTTAGCTCGGAGTTGTAAGCTTTGGAGAGGATTAATAACCCGTCTCCATAGTATTCTTCGGGTTTTATATTTTATGTTTAGTTTATGTTATGATGCTTATCTTAGACAGCATGTGTAACTAACTCTTTATAGGGCTCGATTGAAGCCCTAGTTATGCTTTCCCATATATACATTCATTGATTATTTTTGCAATAGCCTTGATTATAATGCTTAACTTGATTAATACCTGTATATATTTAAATTCCTCATATGTATATATCTGATCAATATGTGCATGTGGTATGGACTTGTTAGTTAGATCAATTTGGATGACCGAGTCTTGGGTCTGACATTAGGAACAAAAGATATCCACACCGGATTCTTGGGTTAATCAACATTGGAAACTGGGAGTAAATACCATACCCTAGGTCCTGTGTGGTTGTCGATTTCCATAGGTCCTATGCTCTCTTAAAGAACAACTCAGTAGATACCATGTTGAATCCCAAAAGAAAGAAAAGAGTTAAGAGTAGATACTATGCCTAACTCGTTGCTTTGAGAAATCAATAGCTTAAGGAGTAGATATCATGCTCTTAAGTTGATAACCATTAGGTATTCATAGTAGAGCTAGAGCATTGGCATATTACTCACTGGGAAAGTATGACTAGTGGTGGATATCAAAGCCCTATGTCCTTATTATTATTAAAATCACACTAAACTGTTATTTCTATCTTTTTATTAAAAAAACTGATTCTAAAACCGAAATTCACCAATCCCTGTGGAAATGATCTCGCACTTGCACACTATGCTACTATTGACCTTGTGCACTTGCAAGTAAAACTGTACGGTTATTTACTTATTTATTTAGGTAGATAATCATGCAACAAGCCCCCACGATACACTCACAACCAACAATCCAGGTCGAAATTCCCCACGATATCTGAACGCATGACCACCAGGTCAGACCGGCAACCCCCCTCAAAGAGCAACGCCCTCGCCACTCGAGGACCGATTCCTCTGACCCCAAAAGGGCAACCACAAATCGTTCAACCGCCCCGGTGACCCAGGCTCAACTCCAAGAACTTTCCCGATTGATAGTTGACCTAGCCGCCAAAGTCTGGAAGGGAGGCCAACAACCCTCACCTCCTTCCTCTCACCAAATTCTTGGGCAAACTTGATCCTCCAGCAGTGAGCTCTCGGTTGATAACCATTCCACCACCGAACCTTCGTTACCTTGCATCGGTCAGTCTAAAGAAAGTTCCACCTCCAAAAGCAACCCCAACCTAGACAGGTGAATCGAAGAGATGGAAGTGAATGCCGCAAATCAAAGCATATGACAGTTTGGTCGACCCGCTGGACCACCTACAACATTACAAAACAACCATGACGTTGCATCGACATTCCGACCCAATCATGTGTCGTGCCTTCCCCTTAACACTCGATAAAGCCGTCGGCATGTGGTATTCACACTTAAAGCCAAGAAGTATTGGCAACTTCAGGGAGCTCAGTTACACCTTTGCCTCTCACTTTCTCAGCAACAAGCGGCCGAAGAAAACCTCTGAAAGCCTATTCAACATTGTCCAACATCGAGGAGAGAAGCTCTGGGCCTACATATCCAGATTCAACACAGCTACTTGGGAGATCCCAGACCATGACCCGAACGTCTAAATGTTGGTATTCAAAAACAGACTAAGGTTCGGGGTCTTTAGCTCCAAACTCACCAGGCGTCCGCCTAAAGATATGAACAAGGTTTTAGCCCGAGCCGGGAAGTACATGCTAGCAGATGACGACCAAGTTTTCCGAAGAGAACGAGAATGAGAGACACAGAAAAAAGGAAAGACGTCGACCTCTACAGAGGAATGACCAAGAGGCCTCACCAAGAAAGTGGATACAAGCTTTAAACCCAGTTTGATAGCTTCACCCCTCTAACCGCATCCAGAACCAACATCCTAATGCAGCTTTAGAACAGTTTAGTCCTCAATGGCCCCTGCAACACCTCAACGGAGACCAGAGAAAATAATGTCGATTCCATAAGAACCACGGGCACGACACCGAAGAATGCCTTAGTTTGAAGCTGCAAATTGAAGCCCTCATTAGCTAAGGGCACCTAAAATAGTTTACCAGGTCCCGAGAAAAGGTGGCTCCCGACCAGCCTAGGGGAGACTCCGGACACCCCTCGCTTCCGCAGCAGGAACGTCAAGATCCTCGGAAAAACCCCAGGCCTAGGCAGGGAGGACCCAATCAAAGGCACCAAGAGGTAGCAGCAACCAGAATTATCAAAACGGAGGCCCCGTCGCCGAAGGTAGCTCAGGACAGAACAACAAAACATACACCAGAACTGTGGCCTCCATCAGTAGTCCCCACAAATAGAGAAAGTCAAGCTTAGTAATCTCTTTCACAGATGACAATTTAGATGGAGTACAGACCCCACACGACGACGCGGTAGTAATCTCTTGTAGTGGCCAACTACGAAGTCAGACGCATCCTGGTAAACAACGGGAGTTCGACGGACATCCTATTCTATGATGTTTTCCAACAAATGCAACTGAAAGACGAACGACTAGAACCGACCCCCACCCCATCAGTATGACTTCACGAGAACCCCAGTGTTCGCAGAGGGAAGCATAGTCCTCTCCGTCACCGCAGGAAAAACACCACAAAGAACCACCATACAAACCATATTTCTGATCATCAAACAACCATCGTCTTACAATATGATCCTCAACCGACCCACTCTCAACAAACTAAAAGCAGTTGTCTCCACTAACCATCTAAAGGTGAAGTTCCCCACCGACGAGGGAGTGGGAGTGGTTAGAGAGAACCAACAAACCTCCTAGTCCTACTAACTGAGCGCCATCAAGGAAAAAAGACCGAAACCTTACCCCTTGAAGTAGAAGACCTCAGAGATAGTGAAAACTCCAAGAAGACGGCTTGTGGAGGAACTGACCTCGGTCCCCCTCGGTGAGGACCTATCCCGAACGATTCAAATCGGATCCAGTCTCCCGGAAGACCACAAGAACGCACTCCTTTCCCTCCTCAGAAAGAACCAAGACTTGTTCACTTGGCCCGCATCAGACATGCTTGGGATCAAGCCCAAAACTATCCAACACAGATTGAACGTAGATCCAAGACATAAACCTGTCATTCAGAAGAATAGGACATTCACCTCGGAGCGATAAACCGCCATCAAGACATAGGTAGACAAGTTGCTCGAGGCCAGCTTCATCCAGGAAGCAAATTACTTCGACTGGGTGTCAAACGTGGTGATGGTCGAAAAGGTCAATGGCAATTGACGGATCTGCATTGACTTCACTGATTTAAACAAAGCCTGCCCAAATGACAGTTTCCCTCTGCCACGGATCGATTTGCTTAGTGGACGCTACTTCAGGGCATGAGCTCCTCACCTTCATGGACGCGTATTCCAAGTATAACCAGATCTTTATGCACGAACTCGATCAAAGACAAAACCGCCTTTGTCACGGGTCAAAGACTATACTCTTACAAGATCATGCCCTTCGGACTCAAAAACGTCGGCGCAACTTATCAAAAGTTAGTGAACAATATCTTCCAAGGGTAGATTGGGCGAAACATGAAAGTCTACATAGACGACACGTTGGTCAAGAGTATCAAAGCCAAAAACCACAACTCTGACTTAGAAGAGCCATTTGAAGTACTGCGCAGACACAAGATGAGGCTAAACTCAGCAAAGTGTGCGTTCGGAGTAACCGGAGGAAAGTTCTTGGGCTTCATGGTCACTCAAAGAGAGATAGAAACCAGCCCAGAAAAGATAAAGGTCATTCTCAACATAGCCCCTCCCAAGACCGTGAAGGAAGTGCAACGATTCACCGGGCTAATAGCAGCCCTAAACCGCTTCATGTCCAAATCTATGGAAAAGTGCCTCCCTTTCTTCAAGGCCATCAGGAAGAAGAAGAATTTTGTCTGGACAGAAGAATGCCAACAAGTGTTCGGGGAGTTAAAAAAGTAACTGAGCTTACCCTCGCTCCTGACCAAACCCCTCACAGGCGAAGAGCTTTTTCTGTATCTATCGGCCGGGCAAGACGCCATAGCCTCCGTCCTGATCCGAGAAAAGGTAGGTATCCAAAACCCTATCTACTACGTCAGCAAGATCCTCCACGAAGCAGAAGCAAGGTATCTTCCGATAGAAAAGATAGCCTATGCCCTTATAGTGACAACACGAAAGCTCCGGTCGTATTTTCAAGCACACACCATCGTCTTCCTGACAAGCCAGCCCTTAAGACAGGTTTTACACAATCCAGATGTCTCCGGAAGAATGGTCCAATGGTCCATAGAGCTCGGGGAGTTCGACATCCGATATCAACCCCTAAAACAGGTCCTACACAACCGAGATGTCTCCGGAAGAATAGTCAAATGGTCCATAAAGCTCGAGGAGTTCGACATCCGGTATTACCCTCAGAAGGCGGTCAAGGGTCAGGCTCTCGCCGACTTCATCGTCGAAACAACTCTCCCGATAGGCCCAATGGGTCAAATTCGAAACTAGATGAGCAAACCCCAAGGTGGACACTTCATGTGGACGGATCCTCGAATACTGCTGGGAGTATCCTCTGCAGCCCGAACGGTTTCGGCGTCGAGTATGCCCTGAGGTTCGAGTTCAAAGCCTCCAACAACGAAGCATAATACAAAGCCCTGCTCGCAGATTTGAAACTGGCAAAAGCAGTGGCCGTCAAGACGTTGGATGCATACAGTGACTCACAACTGGTGGTAAGTCAAATGACAGGAGAATTCGAGCCCGAAGAGAAAAGATCGATTGATACCTTGAGAAAGCCAAAGAACTCACTACCAGGTTCAAAACGTTTCGGATTACCCATGTCCCACGGACCGAGAATTCCAAAACGGACAACCTTTCCCGACTGGGCTCATCTTAACATCTCGAGCCGACTCAAGCCATATACCTTGATACCCTCACCATCTCGAGTATTGATGAGGCTCTGGTGCTACCAGTGATAGAAGAAGAAACATGGATGGATCCACTCCTCTGGTACTTAAAAGATGGAAAGATCCTAGAGCAAAAAAACGAGGCAAGAAAGCTTATCTCACGCATCTCGATACACGATCATAAATGGACAACTATATAAAAAGGCCCTCACCACGCCTTACCTAAGGTGTCTCAGTCCAGTTGAAGCTGATTACGCTCTTTGGGAAGTCCACAAGGAGATATGTGGGAATCACCTCAGAGGCCAGGCCCTAGCCCTAGCCCTCAAAGTGCTTTGACAGGGGTATTACTGGCCCGGGATGAAGAAAAGCGCCACGGATTTGGTCCAAAAGTGCAGAAGCTGCCAATAGTACTCTCTCGTGCCCCACCCACCGGCCAACCCTCTCACCTCGATCACAAGCCCCCTCCCCTTGGCCATGTGGAGGATAGACATACTCGGCCCCTTCACCGGAGCCCTTAGTCAAAGAAAACATCTCATCATAGCTATCGACTATTTTACTAAAAAGGTCGACGCAGAACACCTAGCCAGCATAAAGGATCACTATACCCAAAATTGTCTGGAAGTCCATTGCATATCGATTCGACATACCTCGAGTGTTGATCACCGATAACGGTAAATAATTCGACAGCATCCGATTCAAGATGTTCTGCGAAGAACTCCAGATCGAGCACTGATTCTCATCCGTTAAATACCCGCGAGCTAATAGGCAAGCCGAAATGACCAATAGAATGCTTCTGCAAGGCATCAAAAGAAGACTTGATGAAGCCGACAAGCGATGGGCCAACCAGCTTCCCAACGTCCTATAGACGTATCGAATGATGCTCGTACGCCAATAGGGGAGACCCCGTTCTTCATGGCATATAGCTCAAAAGCATTCATCCCCTTGGAGATCGGGGTTCTCTCGTTATGCGTGCAACACTTCAAATAAAGTGATAACAAGGAGGGCTTGCAAATGAACGCCAACCTTATTGACTAAGCCCGAGATAAAGCCCAAATCCGTCTAGCCGACTACAAATAGAGGGCAACCCAGTACCACAACTCACGAGTTCGAAACAGAAACTTTAAGTTACACGACCTCATCCTCCAAAAGAGCGAAATGTCTCATCCCCGTGAAACGAGAAAGCTCATTCCAAACTAGGAAGGTCCGAACCAGATCAAGAAAGTGCGTCCAGCCGGCACCTTCGAACTTAAGGAGTTAAGAGGCAAGTCTATCCCATGCACCGGAAACACGGAAAGCCTCCGCAAGTTCAATCAACCTGTCTCTAGGCATAGCTCGCCCCAGCTCGTTAATGAAAAATTATAAAAAGTATAAGCGAAATAAGAAAGATCCAATTCAAAAACCAGAGTTTCATTAATGTACGGTTACAAAAATGGGTGCTATCGACCCCGATCTACTAAAAGATAGGCACAAAAACTATCACAGTCTTCACAGGGAGGCTTGTCCTCTAGTGCGTCTCTGGACTCATCCCTCTGCCCGGTTGTCTCCTCCTCTGCATCACCAGCACCGGCTGCAACCCCCTCATCTTCCCTCAAAATCCCCAGCTCGAGGTCAGAGAAGTCAACTTTGTGGTAGAGAGCCTCGGCTTTCTTCTTGGCTTCGCAGAAGCCTTCGAAGAATTGTTGCCCGGCTTCCTCCACCAGGGCCTCCCAGTAAAAGTTGAAATCCCTGCAAAAAGCCAGGGCCTCTTCCACAACCTTCTGAGCAGTCTCGGCAGCCTCTTCCCTTCTTTGCCGCTCCGAAGCAAGAGCAGCATCCCTCTCAGCTTTGAGAGCATCCCCGACCAAGCGCAAAACATCCCTCTCCTTAGCCACTTCCTCCGTGGTCCTTTCAACCGCTTCCAAGGACGCCTGGACTACCTGGACAAGCTCACGACTCTCGTCCAGCCTTTGTTGACACTTCTCTAGCTTCTTCGTCGTGTCCATGCATCAACGGGACAACACGCTGAGGAGCACACTAGACTGAAACAAGCACGTTGACAAAGTGTCGTTAGGAAGAAAACAGTTAAAAAATTAGCCAAAGAAAACAGAGTTAAAAGATCACATACCAGAGAGGTCAAGATCTCGGCTACAGAACATAGCCCCTCGAAGAACTTTCGAGAGAGCTCCAGCATGTCACGGGGAGGGATCCACATGATAAGGTGCTCTCGCGCCCACCGAGGCATGAAGGGAGCCGCAGATGCAAGAACCCCTCTAGATGAGGACGAGCCCTGAGAGGGTTTAGGCGAAGGCAAGATCGGGGAGACCCTCAGTTCTGGAGAAGACCTCTAAGGGCTATCCATCGCGAGAGGAACGGGAGAAGGCGCCCGTGCTCTCTTCTTCGAGCCCTGGGCTGGTGCCGACTTTTTCCCCTGGGAGGCCCATTTCTTCTCTTGGACAATCTTTCTAGCCTTCTCTTTTGCCTTAGCCGCCAACTCTGCACAAAAGAGAGAAGCGTTAGTGTCAACTCAAAATGCAGAGGAAAGAAGTAAAGTTCACTAAGGAAAAAGGAAAGTAACAGACGGCGAAATTACCATGCTCCAAGCTTGCCTCAGGACAGCCGGGGGGCGCGAACTCTTTGTTTTCATATAGAACCTCAATGTCCAAAGGCGGGCCACCATTGCCCTCAGTGTCTCCTACTCTCCGTGCAAGAGGTGCGGCTTCTTACATTTACCCGCACGGTCCAGGCTCCAGCTGAGGGGGACTTTGAAGCTCTCGACGCTTTGGAAGAAGAAAAACGACTTCTTCCATTTCTTAATCGAGGATGGCTTTCTCTTCAACACTCTCCTCTTAGCCCTCGAGCTGACCACCACCCATCCGGTCTGTCCATACTTGCTTATTTGGAAGTGGGCTTTGAAGACATCAATATTCATCAAGCTGCCCACTTCCGTGCAGACGCATATGAAGGCCATGACAAGGCGCACCGAGTTGGGCACCAACTGGCACAGCACTATACCAAAGTACCTCAACACCGTACAGAAGAGATAGTGGAGGGGAAACCTGAGCCCAGCCTTCATGTGCTGCTCGTAAACGCACAGCTCATAAGGCGCGCGGCTCGGAAGGAAGTCACAAGCCTTCTCCCCACCCTTTGCTATCTTGAGGGCGTACTCCACCGAAATATGGTAGACCCTACTAATAACTTCGAGCTCTTCCTGCCCCACGATGCTAGACACGGAGTCAGCTGCGTACGACCATTGCTCCCTCTCCTCAACCACCATATTTCCCCTAATTTCTACTAGCATCTTGTCAGCCTCGTCCTCATCATCAAAAGAGGAGCCCTCCTCATCTTCTTCCTCCTCCCCAAGGACGTAGGGAACCATGGCAAGTGGTCCCTCTCGAGGAATGATCTCCACTGAGGATTTGTCCTCACTGGATGAGACACTTATGGCCTCCTCCAACTCCCTTGACAGATCACCACTGTCTTCACTACCACTACTAACCCTACAGCTAGGCCCATCTACCCTAGACATGATAAAGGTGCAAAAGGACTCACCAAAAAACATTTGCAACTTTTCTGATGCTTGTAACTATAACCTCGGTCTCCTCGCCATAAGCATGCCTCTAACGGTCACCACCCAACCTCGAGCTCCTCTATGAATCCCAATCGACTTCGATTAACCTCCAAAGTTCTCCTTCCAACTTTTCAAACCGACTCCGTAGGCTCTTAAAAAAAATTTCTCTCTCAAAAGCTCAATAAGAAAGCAAGAAGTGAAGTGAGTAGAAGAGAGGAATAAACCACCCTTATATAGAATTAAAGGCGTCAGGAACGAGGGGCATTAATTTCCTTATAGTTGGAGAGACGTGACCCTTGGTGTCACCAAGACGCCGTTGTTGTCCCCCAAGGTTCTGACTGCTATAAAAGTATAACGCCTCCTGAACCCTGGGCGCCATTCACTTTCCCCTAAGCAAAAAGTGGGCAATCAAATAAATGCATGCCGCCATCAAAAAGTAGCCCCAATCCTCCCCCCCCCCCCCAATTAAATGCCTTTTGACACCATAAAAAGAAGAAAAAGCCCTAAGGGGCCCAAGGAGAAAAAGCCCTAAAGGGCCCAAGAAGAAAGAACCCCAAAAGGCCCAAAAAAGGAAGCTCAAAGGTCCACCAAGAACTCTAAAAATGCGAGGTGCCCCAAAATCTCTAAATCCGAACATATGACCTGCTTCTCATATGTTCAGTCCAAAATCTCCAAGTCCGAGCATATGAACTGCTTGTCATATGCTTAGCCTAAAATCTTCAAGTCCGACCATATGAGTTGCTCGGCCAAAAATCTCCAAATCAATCTGTTGTCCCCAAGATTCCTAACGACGAGCGCTAATCGTTCCTAGTACAAATACATGGCCACATGGCGAAATAATGCTATACTTCCTCGAAGCACACGTGTGCTTGAGGAAGTGGGGGGTCTGTGATGTAGCCCACTACACCTCCACCAATAGACCATTGACACTTGGAGCCACCTCCCACCAATAGGCCAATAACACGCAGATTCTCTCCCCATCTTGTAGCCAGAGGACACGCAGAGCGTGCATGTCACGCAACCGTCAAGGCGAAGCATGATTAACGGGACTGAACCTCGTCTAAACACGCGATCGAGATCTCTCAGCAGAAAAACGGGATCTCAGGGATCGCGCCATCCCGTCCACGTGATCAACCTACCCCCGAGTTACTATAAAAAGCCCAAGGTACGTGAATCCAAAATCATTTGAAAAAAACCTTTAAGCTCTCACTAAGAGCACTAGTACCATAATTCTCTTTACTTCTCTCAAAAGCCCTGTATTGACAAAAGTGTTGGAGTGTTCTCGAAGGTGTCACCCCCTCTCCCCTCCGATGGCTCTCTTACTCACCCCGTCTTACTTGTGCAGGCTCCCTTTAAGCATCGACCTCCAGGTCAGTGGTAGATTTTCGACATCAACAGCACCCACTCAACTAGAATCTAAATGCTTTTGCACACTTCAATTTCATACTCTTGCCCCTAAATGATTATCACTCAACTCTATTTAACAAATTAAATAATTATTTTTTTAAAAAAATTAATAAATAAAATAACTAAAAATATTTTACTCTCATAAAGTTCACTTATTCAAAAACTAATTTTTAATATTTAACTTAATAAAATATAAAATTATAGTAAAAAAGTGCTTCAAAAAGTAAAAAATTACATCTACAAATAGATGGAGATGGTTATAGACAGATCAAGTTTTAATTAACTATATTTGTAAAATCAAAACACGAAAAGAGGCCCTTAACACGCATTTCATACGTTTTTTGAACCAAAAAAAAAGGAGCAATTCTTCTTGGCCATGTTACGGTTGACAGAGAATGGGGTCAATAATCAAAAGTTGGCTCAGGAAAAGGACACCCAATCCTCTCCCCACACACATATAGAGGACTTTTCGAGAGGTTGTAAGATTGCCAACTCTTTACCTTTAATTGGGACTATTATTGTTGATAGTGCCCTACCTTGTCACCATTCCATCCCTCCAACAAACGTCCTACCTAAAATCAAAAAGGCCCACAAGATACATCAAACAACACAAAAAGGACACTTAAATTCTCCTTTTATACACTGCCCACCCAGTCCCACGAGGAGAAAAGACACCTCAACTAAGATTTTTCCCTCTCTTCCCTATAAAATTATTAATACAAAATAATAATAATAGGCAACGTATGAGATACAATGACCACACGAGCCTCACATGTTAAGTCTACCGACATCAAGCTGGCCCATTATGATGACCTCATTAGGGCATCTCCCGATTATTGGAAATATTTACAATTGGCACACCTATGGTAGAAAACAGAATCCCAAAAATAAAAAAAATAATAATAATATATATTATCCTTCATGACTGTTAAATCCCAAAAACAACAGTTTAGTAAAGAAAAACAGTAGGAAATAAATAAACATCAAAACAGGCCAAAAGACCTTATTCTACTTACAGCTTCCTCTGGTAGTCAGGAGGTAAACGTATGTTAACTTTTTTAAGGAAGTTACCAATTTACCATCATTTCATCTTCTTCAATCTTTTTTAATAAGTGGTAACTTGCTGAAGAAGTTAACTGACGTTTACCCCTAGACTGAGTAAAGTGAAACCCGAGTAAACCTCAAGGTTTTTTCCTGTAATCAAGCCGAAGACATAAGTTAACAAATCTTTTCAGACTACAATAAATTAGCAGTTGTAAATCTTTAGAACCATCAATATATATCACAACTTCCCTCGACCTTACAAAAGAACTTATCAAAGAAACTTCTTCCTTCATCTTGAAAGACATCCATCCTAGTTCCCAAACAAAATCCATTCCTAATCTAACCTTCTCAAATGATGAAATAACAAATATACTAACAGGAATCCTGCCCATCAGTTTTCAACCCATTTTTAGTCCAACAGCAGAAGTTCACAATAAGTCAGTAACCTTACTACATATTTCTTTAAAACTATTGGCCTAAGACATCTCTCTCCAAACCAACAAATAAATTGGACATCAAGGCAACACCAATTAAGATGATGGTCACTGAAAGCAAAGGTAAGTGGGGCTTAGGTTAACTTCTCCAAAACTAAGAAACAACAAAATTTAGGCAATGTTCCAAATTCAAGCTCAGAATAAGTTGTTTTCAGCACCTCCCTAGTATAAAGACTGATCATATGGCACTGAGAATCTTCTATATGTTCTAGTAGTCATCTAACTCCACACCTAAAAGATAGTTTTACCAAAGCTTAGAAAGGTCATGTTATACTCCAACAAAGTTCGACATCCAAGTATGTTTCCTGTAACCTTCATCTCATTATAAATAGGCGATGCTAATAAAAGCGAACAGCTATATCTAAGAAATTGGTCTCCTAATAGACATGGAACGTGCATATTACAATAACATAGAAAGGAGAAAAGATCTTATAATTACAGTATTAGCTTATATAAACTTTAAGCTAGAATCAGGCAACCCTTCCCACCTCTAGGATGGTTGAAGGAGATGCTCATATTACAAAAGAGAGAATGGTAACTTAACTGGTTAAATTGTTCAATAGTCCAAAGACCCCACAGAAGTTATACCAGAGCTCAAGTTTCTTGAGTCCTGCCGGCTCCCATAGTCATCACAGCTGCCGTTGGAAAGCCTCTGAACTGGAACTGAGTTCAGAAGTTCTAGGCCTCGTTTGCCCATTTGCTGTACCTCTTGTGGCGACAGTATTTTGATGCACCACACACTGTTTACGAACTCCCTGGTATAAGAAGCAATAAAAATATCATGGAATGAACTCATTAAGAACAGAAAGGTAATATTGTGAAATTTCTGAAATAGAACAAAGCATTCAATAATGAAAAAAAAAACATTCGTATTTGAAAACATAAGACTCAAATAACCACCATTTATAGCCCAGAAAATAGGGATAATCTGTGGCCATTTTATTACTAGAAGTCCGTAGACATGTTAACATTTTTTGTATATGGAAATATGCCAGATATTTTTTATATCAGATTGTGCAAAGAATTCAAATTGTATTCTAGGCTTTAAGATGCAAATCATTTCCTACAAACTACAATAGAAAATACAGTTGAGTGATAAAATACTACTGGAGAATTGAAAACAACAGATAAAAACTCACGGCCAGGGGTCATCACCGAGGAGAAGAACATCATTCTCCCGGTCAACAAATACAAGCTGCCAGCCTGATCTTAAAGGGTCCTCTAATTGGCCTTCAAGGCCGAACATACGAGCAAGCTCACTGCGCAGCTCTTGGTAGCTGCTGAATTTGGTAATATCCAGTGACCTCCCAAAGGACCCTGACTTGTAAACCTGTAAATGGTTACATATTCGTATAAATAACAAGACACTGCATGAAGCCTCCAACAGACCACTCCTTAATTGAATCACAATATCAAATTAAGCAAAAGGCAACTTACCTTAACAAAGCTTCTAGTTGGTGGGTTTGCTTGACCCACATTTTCTGGAGACTGGAGAAAACCCGATTCATCAATGCAACTTGAAGGTGTCATTGTAGGATTAACTGAAAAATCGGAGCCTGCAGCACTCATATAATTAGAAGCGAAGGGTATAGTTGTGGAGTCACTGTCGATGCTAACTCCCCTGAGGTTCGACATCCCATTCTGCATTAGAAGAGATGAGGGCTCTATATTAACGCCAAATAAAAGATGGCTCTGTGGATCAGTGCTCCCCTCCTGGTCTATTGAGCACTCCCTACCAGGAAAGGGCGGCAATGATATAGAATTCTGAGAGATATTTGTCTGATGTGCTCCCAACTGCTCCACCTGGGGAATAACACATCGAGGAGCTCCAGAGGGAAGAAGAAGCTCAACTGCAGCATGCTTCGATGGCCAACCAGATGAAGTTATCAAAGGGTTTGTTCTAGGCAGGTTAAGTAGTTGGGATGATTCATCTTGGGGAAATGAACCCAACAGACTGTGAAGGGGAGAGACAATAGGACTAGTAACGGGGTTCCCATTTGAATCAGAAAAACTCTGTTGTTGGCACAGTGAAGTGATGGCCTGCATAGGTGGTGACTGGGATTGAGAACTTGAAGCAAACTGGGGAATGGCAGAGACTGCAACCGGAATTGGCTGATGATCAACAACTTGCTGTTGTTGAGGCAGTGAATGCTGCTGCTGATGCTGATGCTGCTGCTGATGCTGCTGCTGATGCTGCTGCTGCTGCTGATGATGATGCTGATGATGATGCTGATGCTGATGCTGATGCTGCTGCTGCTGATGCTGATGCTGATGTTGCTGCTGTTGATTATTAAATGAGTGCTGATGCTGCAGTTGTTGCTGAAGAATATGTGACTGCATTTGAGTCTGAGACTGAGATTGATGCTGATTTTCCTGAACGCCTTGAAGAAAGGCCTGCTGAGGCTGAGGCTGAGACTGATGCAACATCTGGGGCTGCATTAACGCCGCAGACCTGCTTGGAAGAGTTTGTGATTGCTGGAACTGCAGAAGGGATGTAGGTAATGGTTTGGAAGGATCTACAGCCCTCATCTCTTGAAGTGCAGCAGCAGCCATTGCTTGGTACATGTCATTTTGAAAACCAAGCATAGAAGCATCAAGCCTTGGCTGCATCCATGGTGTGACTCCAATACTCTGAAAGTTCAGAGATTGGATTCCACGGTCTCCATCACCTCGGAGCCACATAAGCGGAGAATTCATTCCCAGATCATCATCGCTGATGCCTAAGACCCAAAGAGAGAAATGAGACTTGAAGGTTATATTTGATGTCTAAATGCAATAAAGGAAGAGATTACAGGATGTAAAACAGGAATTTGAAACCAGATACCATGGAAAGAAGGTAGACCAGGTGGCCAAGGTCGTTTAAGCCTGAGGGGGAATGGAGATGGGTACATTGGGAATGTTGTTAATGGCTCAATCTCCCACAAGGAAACTCTAGGCTGCCTCTCCCCTGCTGTGGACTCATCCCAGCCAACCTGCACTAGTTAAGTAAGAAATATCACAATTTGAACAATTCATATTGAATAAATTTACAAAAGATACAAAGCAACATATCTGCATGAAACATAACCTACACAGAGAAATATTCTACCAAGTGATATATCCATTCACAAAATAAACAATACCAGTAATTGTATAAACAAACCTTGACCGAGCGCCAATGCGAATTCGACCACCGAACAGGATCTAAGTCACTTATGCCAGTTATTGTGCCCATATAGCTGGATGAAATACAACAATTTTCAGATGCAGCATCATAAAAATCATAAATCAAGTTCTTAGGAGGAAAGTCATTGTAATAATATAAGGAAAACAAAACATAAGAGAAGAAAGATGACCCACCAAGACATTAGTTGGGAGCATAAACAAAAGAGAAAACCTAAATTCCATGTTTACTGAATGCAGCTGAAATTTAAGAAAGCATAATTGTAATAAACCAGATGGAAATCTATCCACCATCCCCTTGTACTTCATGTAGGCGATGCACCAAACACTCACTTGTTTTTTACAACAAACCTGTTAGTTAAGTCAGCACATTTCTGAGCCTCTAAATGTCCCTCAATATTTCATATTACCTAGTAATGTTCGTTACACTTACATATACTGTCGGCAAGATCCGACAGAAATAACCTTTTCTCAGTTGCTATATTATATCATCTCAAGTTACTATATTCAATAGGACATATATGGTTGTTAAATCACAAGTAATATGTCCTAGAGACATCCCTCGGAAGTTAGATTTGTTTCTTTTTTCACTCCAATTTTCAACAAAATGCCAACCAGTAAAACTTCTCACCGATACAGAAATAGTGGAAACTTGTAACAAATTATAATATGAAACCTACCGACGGACACTTGATTCTTCTGTTTCAAACAGCATCCTGAAGCGCATCCCAACAGAAACACGAGTGTGATAGACTGCCTTAACATACTTGGCCAAGGGTATAACAAACTCTGAAGGACTAGCCCTGAACGAAAGGTAATGTGAATATTTAAAAAGAGGTGACAACTCAAAATAGGGATGTTTGCTTAAATGAAAACAATCATACCTTGGGTTATAAAATATAGTGAAGCGGCTATTTGTTGCAGCTGCATGGGCTGCAGCAGCAAGAAGCCCCAAGTGCATGCTGTCGCTTGACAAGACTGACGAAGGCATCACGGTCTGTGGTCGATTGGCACGTCTGATACCAAGGAGTAATTGATTCTTTTCATTCCTGATGAAAGAAAGCATATCTCAGTTTGAACATTGACAGGTATCAACCAATCATAGTAATAACTTTCCAATATGTTTAAAGAGCTATGAAGCTGAGAAGAGCTAGATAGGAATATAAGAAGTTGCATTCTCCATGCTGCACCACACACACATCACATATGCAAGGAGATGAAATTATTCATAGCCGGTTAATAAAGAATGTCTTAGCTTGAAATTAGTCTGAACCTGATCGCAAGCATCCAAGACATTTAAAATTAAGCTTTTACATAAATCCAGCACGTCTTGGAAAATATTGAAGAAATATTACAAGTTTGTCGGCTAAGTATCCAAGCACGTCTTGGAAAATATTGAAGAAATATTACAAGTTCGTCGGCTAAGTATCCAAGTTAATCTTTAGGCACCAGAATACCCATGGTCAAATAAAGCACACATAGAAAAACTATGTTTATTACGTTCTGGTGCAAGTAGATAACTAGGTCAAATACAGTGGAAGAAATCAATGTAGAAGGACAAGCCAACTGCCTACCAGATAAAAAGCACAGAATCGCCAGCAACAAGTCTTTTAGCACTTACAAACACACTCCATCCTGTTGTAAGGAGATGCCTTTTGGGCTGGCCTGCATGAAGAGAAGTAAATGATAATTAAGAAATTGCGTCATGTGATCTGAAGTCGCTCCTCTTTTTTGCTTCAACAATGGGAACAAAACTGCCTTCCATTATGTATGATAAGTGACTAAAAGCAGTCACAATTTGCAGAAAAGTAGTCCAAGTGTTTCAAGAAACAGAAAGAATTTCATTAGCTATTTTCAGTGCATCTAGAGGGTAGCAGCACATAAGAACGAAAGATAAGATGTTACTATCATAAAAAAATTACAAGAAGACTGCATCTAGCAAGGTCATACTTAGAACTCACCCCGAAATATATGTCTAAATTTCCATTCATTATCATGCAGATCCCTTGCAATTAACTCTTGAGCTGGAGGCTGCTGTGAGTAATCCTGCAGGTCAAGAGTATGACGTTAGATATAGTGCTTGAGATGTTGAGATAGGAGAGCTTAAAAATGATGGCTATATTTCATAGTTACAAGGAAGAATTACCAATGGTGGAAACACTTTCTCAGCTGCCCGGCGGGGGACAGAGAACCCTCCATGAGTACTTGTGTCACTAGCAGTCAAAGTTTTACAAAAATAATTTGTTGGCTGTCTACTGGGGGTTCCCAACTCAGCTGGAAGGTAGGCCTCTTTTTGCTCTTGCTGCAAAAAGGGACATCTTTAATATGAGAAGATTTGAGAAGCAATCCATAAGAGCAACATGTAAAAATGGCAATCCAACTAAATAACATACCGGACTCAGTGGTTGCAAGGTCATCTGTGCATAGACTTCATCTGTTTCCACATCTGCCTGAAGATGACAAATTTGAGCCTTCAGTGGCCAACCAATAAGAATGTTGGGAATCAGAAACTAACCAAACTAAAAAAACCTTACATGCATGGTCACATTGTGAAGCTGACAGATAAGTTGCGGAGGCAAGCTTGGGTAGTTGGGGATATGGGCATCCACTTCCTTGTTGGTTGATGCAGCAACCTACATTCACAAGTATCGAGATATGCTTAACAGAGTAAAGTCTGTAACAGGTTAATGTACCTCATTTCAATATTTATGAATTATTCAAACCCATAAAAGTGAATCTGGAGGGGAAAAAACAGATTCAAGAGTTCACCATATAGAGAAAGAAAGAAAGAAACAAACAAACAAATGACAAGAAACAATCTCAATACAGCTCTATGAGAAGTGAAAACAGACAGGAAGTTTAACTGCCTAAGAAGCATCATAGCATGATGACAATAACACAAATAGCATTCCCGACATCCACACGGAGACACACACAAACAAGAATACAGACACTATTAGCTATAATATGGTTAACTGCGTAATATCAGACTCAAAAATAGACCGATGAAAGAAGAAATCATACAGTAAAAGGAAATCAAGGAAGAAAGAAAGAAATTCAAACTATATGATAACTCAAGTGCGCTTCCAGTCTTGCATCCCTCATCACTTTTTTTATAAGTTATTTGATTACAATAAAGCTTGTACTATCTCATTACCCAAGCTCACAATACCACCACAACCCAAAATAACCGATATATAAATGTGACAAATAACCCACACAACATGGGAATCACATCCGTCATCACTCAGTACTGACATTATTCCAATCAACAGGAAAAAGAGTTGTTAATACAGATGCATCACAAAATAAATTTTCCTAGCCCAGAAAGTGAAGCAAATTTTCATAACCCATCCTTCATTTGGCAAACATAAGTTGATACATGTGATTCAAATTACATGTCCCAAATCCACTATGGTAGAACTAGCAATGCTTAAATTCATACTAACCTGCTCACTATGACCCTGCGGGAAATAGACAACCCGGCTTCCAACAGCAGGTAGAGAAACAAGAGGACCCGCACATGCATGCCAAAGTTCAGAATTCAGAACCCTTCTTTCCCCTGAAAATTTTATTGCACAACGATGTAAAATTTCTCCAAGAACTACATTTTTGCTCTAAAATTTTTATTTAAGGCCATCAATTATTAAAAGCAAAAAGTTCAGGCATGCATGCTAAGTAAGAATTTCTATAACATTAAATTATGGTGCAAACCATCAAAAACAAACTCTAAAGAATAGGAAGGAAACATAAATTTGGCAAGATGCAGCAATGAATCCTCTGTTTATTCGCTGATAAAGTAGAGAAATGGAAACAGGGTAAAATAAATAAACAAAGTACCATGTTTTCCGGGAATCCAGTTAACCAAAAAGGAAAAAGGAATATCAAAGAGTAATATATGTAGTCATTATTTTGGGTCTTCAAGATTCTATGTTTCTACCATTTTCCCGCATTTTCTTAGCAGGCAAAATTCACAATCACACCGTAGAAAATCCACCCCCATAAACTCGATTTATAAAATTAAAGAGAGAGAGGGAGCGTGAAAGAGAGAGCCAGAAAACAATTAGCAAAATCTGCAAGTAACAGCAACAAGCATGTACCTTCATGGTTTTGAGGATTAAAACCAGCTGAAGAGAGCCTCATTTTTGCCGATAGATTCAACACTGTCTTCAAAAACCCAACTTTAAGCCCACAACACGAGATCCAAAAACTACTTTTTTCACACACCAATTAAACACCAAAATCCTCCCCAACAAGAACACCCAACCACTGCACAAACTTTCTTTTCACTTCCTCCTCTCCACAGAATATCATACCTTCACTTTTCCCTTCCCATTCAACAACCAATTCCAACAGAGATATTTTACAGACACCAAGAGGGCAGATACTATTGAGCATGAACCTTCATAGAAAGCTAAAATCTTCAACCGAAACCGGATTTACTACAAAATAGAATTGCTATTAACCTCATAGGCTCCCTATCTTCTTCACCCCCAAAAATAACCCTCAAGTATATTCAACTCTTGCACCAAAACCTTCGTTTTAAAATCTCCAACAACACTTTCTCCTCCAACATTTCAGCTCCCAAAAAGAAGACCCAATTTTTTGCTTAATCTCAATAACCAAAGGAATTAAGGCACAAACCAACCAGACCCACAAGCCAAGACGCAGATCTCAAGCTTGAAAGCAACCAAAGATAGCTTCACAGTCTTATAGAGGATTCAGCTCCCAAAAGATGAAACCCAATCAGCTCAACCTTAAAGAACCAACGCAGAAACCCAAAAAAACTTACAAGCCAGAACGCAGATCTCAAGCTTGAAAAAACCAAAGATAGCTTCAATACTATTAGGCGAACCCAGATCTTAGCACACAAGCAAAGATACAGAGAATCTAAGTACCAAGCATTTCTCTCTCTCCCTCTGGATTAAATATAGAATAGAAAGCTATATGGACAAGCACAGTTTAGCTGTTACAAAACATGAGCACATACGAAAATATGGAGAGGCTTTTATGGGTTTTTCATGAAGCTACTTGTTTGAAGGTAATTGAAATGGCAGCAGTGGTGGTGCTTTGAGTCTGCTAGTGTACTCCTTTAACCCCTCTTTCTCTCTTTCTTTCTATTTGCTCTCTATTTGACTTGTGTGGATATGGCGTGATTGCCCCAACCCGGTTTTATGACTAAATTGCCCTTATTTTAGTACATTATTACAATTACACCTAGCCATATACTTAAGTAGCTAGGGTTCTTATTGTCAACTACTCTCTTCTTTCATCTAAATTTTCTTGAACCAAATATCATTTTTTTTATTTTTTTTAAGAGCTTTTAAAGAGAATTTTAAGGTGTACTAATATTTAAAACATCAATAAAATCATTATATTTATTAATAATTTGCATTAAATTACTGATAATTGTAACAATTTTATTTTTACTTTGAAAATAAGTAGAGCACTGAAATGAAATTGTTTTTTTTAATGATGTTTGAGAGCTGTTGCTAAACGTGACCTTAATAAGCAAGGCAAATATAAAAAGGACGGTAAATAAATTTATACCGAGTAAAGAAAGGGGTGTGTGTACAACAAGAGAGAGAGAGAGAGTGTGTCAGATTTTTCTGGAGAGAGAGTGTGTTTTTTCTAAGGTGAAACTTGGGAAATAGGAAGACAATGAAATGTCCTAAAAGATCGTAATATCTACAAGGGTGCCATTATTAAAGAGGGGTTTTTAAGTAAAAAGAAAAAAATAGAAAATCAAAAAGTGTTAAATGACAAATATTAAGGGAAAAAAAGGTTTCAAATTTCAACATGCATGAAATGATTAGGTTGTACTGTGCATGAAAGTAGCGTAATTTTAAATTTTAATAGTTGCAACTTGCAAGGGTTGCTCTCTCATGCATGTATTGAGATGGGCCAATGCTAGGCCCAACTTCAAATTTTGTACAAATTTCAAAATCAATCCATAATATATATATATATATATATGATATTGTATTGGCAAAGAAAAATATTTAAGTAAGTCCGACTAATCACATCAATCTTAGATCCGATCAATCAATTAATATCATGTTAATAAAATATGGCACATTATGACCATCTTTAATTAAAAAAAAATGTGTTCCATTTTTATTAACGCGATGCAAAGTTATAAATCAAATCCACGTATTTTTAATTATTTGAAAAAAAAATCCATAATTTGTTGTGGGAAAAGAGTAGGGCAAACAATGTAGACTAAATTTATTGAGCATGAAATTTATATTATTACACCGTAATTGTTTCTGTTTTAAGTTGGTGATATTGATTGAACATGATTTGTTAATATCAAGGCAATGTTACTTAAAATGATTAAATTTATTGACAAATCATGTTCGAGTAATATCGTCATCTTTATTTTTATATTTATGATTCAAGGTTTGCGGAGAGAGTGTTGATTTCATGATTCATTCATTGATATTTATTATTGGTATTTTATACGGTATATTTTAAACCATTACTTTTGACATTGATTTTAAATGCATCTCATGATTTGTCACGGTAAATTTACTAAATATTATTGATATAAAATTAGTAAGCCAAGTTGTGTCAATTCAAAAACTCATAATTATCACTACAAGCTCGAGTTAGAGTTTATGGAACATTTACTTTGTGAAACATATCAAATTTTGGTCACATAAGGTAATTTAAAATCTCAATTCTTGTTTATTTTAATCTGCATCTTCAAATTTTACATATGATAATCTTAAAAAATATTTTTGATTTAATGTGTGATGAGAGTTGAGTTTCGCATAATAAAGGGAAAAAAACAAGGTGGGATGGTGTGACTTATAATTTTAAATCAAGCATAATATAAAAAGGAAATATTGATATTCAAATGGTTCACATGAAGCTGTTGTATTCTTGCATGGATAAGGAACTTCCACGACAAGAATGGGAAAAGGTATTGACAAGTTAGGCACTTCCTCTTTTATGTTTATTTGACTTTAGTATTTTTTTTTAATTCTTTATATGATTAAGCTATTTAAATTGACAAATATAGAAAAAAAATAAATTTATCCTCCAAGTTTTATGATTGGGTCAATTTGATCTTAAGTTTTGAGAGTGTTAATTTATCATCGGATTTTATTTTTTAGGTCAATTGGACCTTCCATCCAATTGGACTGTTAAGAAGCACGTGAAAACTATGTCAGACCTTTATTTTTCAGATCAATTTACCTCTGAGTTTTATTTTTTAAGCCAATTTGTCATTGTTTGGGATGCGTGACATGTCATTCACGTGCCTTTTAACGGTTTTATTAGACGATATGTCAAATTAATAAGAAAAATAAAAGTCATGAGCAAATTGACACTCTTTCAAAATTTAATGTTAAATTGACCAAATCATAAAACTTCAAAAATAAAATTTATCTTTTGTTTGTAAAAAAACAATATTATTGACAAAACGACAAGAAGGAGAGACCAAAGAACTTGCAAAAAATAATATATATATATATATATATATATATATATAGTGACAGATAATAGAATTGAATCATAACCTTTCAATCTAGAAATAATTGATAAACTAAAAACTTGTTGTTAAAAAATTAATGCAACTAAGATATGCGTAGATGATGAGATATTTTATTAAATGATAGGTGATAAGAGAATTCTTATTTTCTATCGTTAGGTCCACCCAATCCCATGGTGTACTATTTTTGAAATGTACCCAATTGTAGAAATCAAGAGCTAAAGGGTCCATGGCATTAAATTTGAGGAGGATTACATCTTTTTCATGGGACCATATGAAAATAGTTTAGCTTGATTAACATTCAGTGCATTATTTGTCTATTAGTTTCCATGTAAGTTTGTTAATGTAGTAGTGAGCTAAGTGAATTGTTGACAAAGTTGTTATGCTTTGGGTGATTAATTAATTCATGGAAAGGCACTCTTCTTTGCAATTTTTTTATAAAAAAAAAATGCTATCAATCGCAAGTTAACTGGAATAAATAGAATGTAATTTAAAAAACAATTGCACAAATATTAAATATTTTTTAAAATATAATATAACAACATAATATAAAAATAAAATATTATAATAAATATTGACATTAAAATTTAAGCTATATTACTAAACATAAAAATATCATTAAATTATAATATACTAATATAGACATAAATAAATAATAATGATGAAATATTAATTTGTTACATATAATATTAATATTTCATGAAAGATAAAGTAATATGTTGTAAATTAAAGTGGTGTGAAAGTATGATTTGTTAATGTACTTTGAAGATGGCATAATATTTAGACAAAGATCACACATGCAATTTATTAATGTAGGCCAACAATATTGGACATGTCCCTATTGATTTTGACTGAAATTCTAATTAAGACGGCTTGTGAAGAGTTAGGGTCGCGGTATGTAACCCACCAAAGCAACTTCTTTCGTTCATAAGGCCAAAATGAAAAAGCCAAAAATAAAAAAACACTCATATTTTTTTATTTTATTTTTAAAAAAAAAAAAAACTCCAAGCTTTGATTTATATCTGGTAATAATTCGTGACACTAGTAAATTTAAAAATATATAAATACTAACATGATGTAATCATCGAATCTTATCTTATGATCGTCCTCATCACGGATGGTTAGGCGGATAATTGATGAACCTAATATGAAAGAAAGAAGATCAAAGGACCGATCCTAGCCATTCGCAAAAAAGAATTGATGGGTCCCAAGGAATTATGATGTGACTTGATGTTAACAACTGTATCCTTTTTTCATTGGTCGCTGTCAAGATCGTACGGTGGAAGAACGGCACACGCAATAAAAATTGGCCCACGTCCGTTTGTCAGTTGTTTAGTAAGTGGTTTTGTTGTCAGTACACAGTTGGCAGAAATGTAAATTAATAACCTGAAAAATGAAAATGATGGTAAAAATGTAAAATAGAAAGTAGACAATGATTATACCAAAAATTTGAAAACTACCTTATTTTATATAATTCAATAAACTTCCAATAATAATAATTAAAAAAAAACGAATCCGCCTTCCCGTGAGTTGGGGCTTATCATGGTATATGATAAATTATATTTTAATGTGTATATATATATATATATATATGAAATAAAAAGTTTCTCTCTTAAAAAAAAAGTAAATAAATAAAAAGTTCATTTCCTTGAGAAAAAATAAAAATAAAGAGTATATCGTGCTCCCACGCATTTTGTTTCTGCAAATTAGTTGATACATTTCTCACAAAATTAAGTCACTTCATCATGATTGAATTCTCATGCAGAAGCAAAGTTTTTTTTATTTATTTTTTAGCTTCAGAAACAAAGTTTTGACTGTCCCCAAATAACTTAAAAGGCTCTTGCCTAAAACAAAAGCTTAAAAAGGCTTTGGTTTCAATATAAATGTGAATAAAATCAACCAAAAGTTAGGAATTTGGCCATAGAATGCACATGTGAGCATTTTTTTTTTTTCTAATAGAAGGATAAGATATGCCTTAAATCTCCCCTTCCCAATTGCAAATCAATATCACATTGTTCCAACTTTGGTTAAAATCCAAAGTTTGTCTCATGCAAATTTAGTAATACTGTGGGGAAACAAATTCATCTCAACAAACACATTAATTTTCCATAAGCTGTTAACATGGCCTGTCTTCTTCCTCCTAACATTGTTCCATTTAAGCTTATAATGGCACGGCACAAAGTCCAAAAGTGAATTAATTTGTGGGAATGGAAATTGCATGTGAAAGCTTCGACTTGGTAACCACATTGATGAACTAATATTATTGCTTACCTTTATTTGTTTGAGGTAGCTGGCTATATAAAAATGGCCATCGGTTTGAACCATATTTGTTTATTTTATTTTATTTTTATAATCAACTAATTTTGGGTTTAAAATTAACAATTTATAGCGTTTAAATAATTTTATTAAGATGAAAATTAAGAAAATTGGAGACAATGACACCATCCTAATGAGCTTCTCATATATGCTGATTGTTGAACACCATCATAATGGTACTCTGGTTTTTTGTATTGCAGGTTCCTTCTTCGGCATTTTAAATTTTTAAGACTGAAAGTCTGTAACACTGTTTTAAGGAAGCCAATAGGGTTGCTGTTGCTTTGACTAAAAAGATAGCAGCATCTGCATTTCTATTTTGTACTTTGATTCTCCATGTGATGTTTTATTTGATGCCTGTAAGAACAGTTATTTCTTAATGTAGTTTTTTCCTTTTTCTTCAAAAAAAAAAATAGTAGCAATGATATCAAGTTATTATTTTTTTATTGAAAAATAACCATAAGTTAATTTAGGCTTATTAATTTGGTCAATGAGACAAACCAAAACTAGCTTGATATATATGGCATAATTTCTAGTTTGATGTAAACTTTATATACTACTTGTATATAACATTGGTTCAATTAAAAAATTGTAAGATATCTAAAATATTATTGGTTGACAAAAGAATTACACCATTATCATTATAAAAACCCTACACTTCTATAAATTTTTGGTTTTTCTTTTATTGAGATTATTATTAAAAATTATTATTTGAGTTTCTAATCAATTCAATGAAAAAGATGTCTAAGTATATATCCGATAATTCAATTGATATTGATAACCAATTTTTTGGTAATTTTAATGTTTGAAATAAATTTTACAACTTAAAGTACCATTTGGCTTAACTTCCAAAACAATTTTAATTTTCAATAAACATAAATCAAGCTAAACGCCTCATAAAAAAGTTTTTACAGATAATTAAAAGATGACAAATATATTATAAGAAATTGAATTTATATCAAACGCAAAAACTACATAGTTGTTTTACACGCTAAACAAAACTCCACAACAATTTTTATAAAAAAAAATAATTTCAAAAATTCCTTTAATGTCTAAAACTGAAATTATATATAACTAAGTGAAATTGTACCAATCAATCAAACATGATCATTTTTAATTTGCATAATATTTTGAAAATATTTTTAACATAATTTTGATCTAATATTAAATATCTTTCAATTGGATAACAATTTTATCCATATTATTTTAATAAAACTAATCATAACCTATAACAAAAGCTCCAGGCAGATCAAACAGGCACATAATGATGATGAAATCCAAAACAATTAATTAAAAGAGTAATGTATAAATTATTGATGATCTTCCCACTTGTTAGGAGATAAGCCATTACCTTTAACTTTTGTGCTACTACTATTGTAGACAATGTAACAGTAATGTGACAGAAACTGCACACAGTGAGGTATTCTGTACTTGATTAATATTGGTTCATGTGAAAATGGTAAGTGGCATTGTGGTGAAAATATACAGTGTCATTGCTAAAACAACCATGCAAGTAAGTAGGAATTTTATTGCATGTTGTGATTGTAATTGATTCAAAAATAAAATCAAGGTCATGCACATGTTTCAAGTATAACCATTCGTTAACCCATTTCAACGTAGGATTTACCTTTTCCATAGAAAGAAGAAATGTTGATAAGATCCTTGTGGACACTGTCACAAAAAGTAGGGCCCATGGGGTTGTGGGGGATGTGGGAACCACAACCACTAGCCATGTAGACAATGTAACAGTAATGTGACAGAAACTGCATACAGTGAGGTATTCTGTACTTGATTAATGTTGGTTCATGTGAATATGGTAAGTGGCATTGTGGTGAAAATATACAGTGTCATTGCTAAAACAACCATGCAAGTAGGAATTTTATTGCATGTTGTGATTGTAATTGATTCAAAAATAAAATCAAGGCCATGCACATGTTTCAAGTATAACCACTCGTTAACCCATTTCAACGTATGATTTACCTTTTCCATAGAAAGAAGAAATGTTGATAAGATCCTTGTGGACACTGTCACAAAAAGTAGGGCCCATGGGGTTGTGGGGGACGTGGGAACCACAACCACTAGCCATATCTCTAGTCCAATGGGCTGGTCTGGTTTTAAAATTACCAATACTTGCAAATCCATCAATATTACAAAAAGTACTTGAAAAAAAACTATGCTATGTTTGGGAATGTATTTAAAGCAATTTTTTATAAAAAGAATTCCTACTTAAATAAATTTCCACTTTTATTACATATTTTTATCTATATAGCCTTATAGGCTTCTAACCTAAGCTAGTATCTTGTGATATTCCACTTTTATTACATGAGTGGATACAAGGCTTTGAAAGAGCACATATCTAGTGCATGCAGATTTGAAAGAACCATGGTGGGGCATAATATATACCACTTGGCCACAATGCCATTGGATTTGACTATAATTAGTTAGTTCCTTAACTTAGTATGAAGAATTGCCTTATACGCATTAAAATTATAGAGTTGGAATTAATCCAAGAGGAGAAGTGGTGGGGAAATATGTCCCTTTCAAACCCTAATCACTCTTTTAATGGTGGCGTTTATAGGCTGCTGACTTCCTAGAAAAATAAATATATACAGTAGGCCCTTTTAATGAAAAACTGAAGAATGTTTGGCAGCACAAATGTTCTTTAAACTACAAAATCTAGGAACTATATTTATATATTCGAATCCCCCATCAGGAAGCTTTTTAATTAAATACCAACCATGCTTTAGAATTTTCTCCATATATATTATTCTAAATGGATTCTATTGTTTAACTATAAGGTATTATATAAAAGAGTTCTCATCACTTCACAAGATATATCACAAAATATTCAGTTCTTTCGATACTCTTTTTTTTCAAGTATTGACTTGAGCGTCGAGGAACTTCGACTAACTCTTTCTATACAAGGGTATTTTACAAGGTAAAACAATGTATGCTAATTAAGTCAAAGTGGACAATACTTCACATGGGTTTAACCCAAACTCTTGAACCGCAACAACATAACACAAACTTTTAAATCGCAACAATGTTACTTTGAATTCTATATATATTTCAATATTTGTTTTTTTTAAGAAAATAAATAATAATTAACATATGAAAAATTAAATTATCTTATTTGAGTCACTATTAAATTATTTATAATATCTTCATTTTAACTTGTTTCCCAAAAAGTTCAAAATAGGTTTATCTTACTATTGACCCTAATTAATGAAAAATGTTCAAAATTCTAACTTTCAAAAGAAAGATAACATTAATAGCATATACTTTACAAAATGATATTGTAGAAATTACATATAAGAAAGTAGAAACTTAAGAACAAGAAAACGATAAGAATAAAGGAAAAGAAAAAAAAAAGTCGGCTAAGATATTTTCCCCTCCTTTCCAATATTTATCATTACTCTTTTTTCAAACAAGTCGGCCGAAAAAGACATTTATGTCCCTTTCATAAAACAATTTAACACCGACTAGTGTCAATTTTGTAAAATTAAAAAACGTTCGGGATAAGGTTATACTACTTAGCAATAATGAGTTAAATCGAATTTAAAATTAATATTTTAAACTCGTTTAAAATTTTATTAATAATTTTAAATAATTTTATTGATAATATTATTTATTAAATTTTATATTTATATTGTTATTATCAATAAAAAATTTTAAAATTATTAATAAAATTTTAAACAGATATATTCAGATATTTTTATTCATGGTCATGAAATTCAATTATTGTAAAATTTATATTTTTAATTAAAATAAAAAAGAGAAGGAAAAAAAAAACAAATACAGAGTGTCAAGGTCCGTTCATGAATCATATTATCGTACATTTTCTTCTTTTTCTCTCTCCTAATTTGGTGGTCACTTTCTTTGAGGAGGGAGAGAGAGAAAGAAAGAAAGGGAGGGAAAGTGAGTGGGTGGAAAAGCGATAGATGTCAAAAAAGCAACAGCTCACCTCTTAGATTTGTGGGTCCATGCAATTTCTTCTCTCTAGATTTCGTCGTCCAATTTCTCCTTTGACGGGACGTCAACACTCTCCCACCACACTCACCCACTTAACCACATATTTTTCTATTTGGTTTCGGTTTGATTCGACTCGGTTCATTTTAATTCGGTTCAATTTTTAGCTAAGCTTTTTAATTATATTTTTAATTTTTTTTATTAAATGATGATATTACGAATTTGATTCCGTGTGAGTTATTAGAAAAATCTATTAATAATTACCGAAAAATTGCTTAATAATTTTGATGTTTCATTTTTTTATATAATTATTATTCAATTTTTTTTGTGATTACTAATAAATTATCTCAATTTTACGATAACTCTTACAAAACTAATTTTTTAGAATCACGACTCTTTCCTGTTCTTGCATGCATATTCTTAACATTAAAACAGTTTTTAAAGAACTAAGTTTGTGTTGGGCCAATTGTTTTTAGAGTTGTTTTATTAAATATATAACATTTTTTAAATTTCACACCTGTTTTATCAAACTATTTTAAAACTTATTGTGTTTGTAGACTTAGTTCAATGTTATCTTCTTTTTTTTTTTAAATTGAAGCTATGTCTAATATAGAATACGATTGGCACAATAAAAAAAATGATAATTTCCTTTTTTTTTATCGAAATTTAAGCTTAATTTTTTATTGATCAAAAGAATACCATCTTTTGTTTATTTATCCTTATGTTCAAAACCAAACACAAAGTTGATGATATGTTTTTTAGAGTTATTTTTTATTAAAAAAAACATAAAATTAAATATATATTTTTGAATAAATTCTAAAAAATAAAAAATAAAACTAAATTTGTTTATTATTCTCAATAATTGGATGTATTATACTGGAAAATTAACAATGATATATCCGGATGTAGTGTGGATAGGCTTGATATGGCTTCAATTTGGACACGTTAAATCTACATTATGGAATTTGTTGAGTAGATCAAGAGGGGGGGGGGTGAATTGAATCTATAAAAATTCAACTGTGATTAGTAGAAATTAATTAATCAACAAAGATTAGATACAGCAAAAATGACAGATTATGAGGAAGAAAGAAAAAGAGGGATAAGAGATTTTTAGTGGTTTGGCGATGAGTCTACGTCCACTTCTTCAATAGCCTCCCGATCTACTGAGTTCCACTAGAATCACCAAATACACTTGTTTGAGTTTTCGAGTACGAAGCTAAATACAGAACAATCTCTCAATAAGAAACATATTACAATAAGCACTTTTTGCTAGTTCTCTTCGTACTTTTTCTACAAAATGAAACAAAAATTTATAGGCTCCATCTAAGTCTTCAGAAAAGAAAGTTCGAACTTTTCTCCTATGATATCTCTAGAAAATATGCTTTTCAAAATCTCATTTGATTGTGTCTCGATGCCTTTTATAAATTTTCTGACTGTTGTGTAACAGACTCTTTCAGTCGACTGCATAGTCGACTAAAACTTATGTAGACCGAGTCTTTTCTTCGATGGTCAACTCATTAGTCGACTGGTTTTGCTACTAGTCGACTCACTGGTCAACTGATTTTTTTGCTGGTCGACACACTTGATCGACTGGTTTTTCTATTGGTCAATTCACTAGTCGACTGGTTCTTCTATTGCTCGACTCACTGGTCAACTAGTTCTTCTGTTGCTCGACTCATTGGTTCCTTTGCTGGTCGACTGGTTCCTCTGACGTGTTCGAAATTTTTGTCCTTTATTTCCTTGGATTCTGCACTAACTTTCCAGATATAGAATCTAAATCTACCAAAAATATACGCGAGTTGTAGTTGAAATATTTATCTTTAATAGAATTGATTTTAATAACCTACACGCTTAGATAAATTCATTAGTAAATAACACAAGGTTTTGCTATATCAAAATATACCAGGAGATGCAAACATAAAATATCCTAACAATCTCCCCCTTTTTATATAGACAAAACGAAAAACAAACATGTGCAGTAAACTATAAGCAGTTGAAAACACAAATGAGGTAAAACACATTTCTCCCCCCTTTTTGTCTAAATCAAAAAGTAAAACGGAGAAGAAGCTCCCCCTGAACACGTGAAGACAAAACAAACTAAGCATAATGGTATTAAAGAAACATTAAAGTTTAAACGTGACTGATACAAGCCAAACAAAAACTAAAGATATAAAAGATAAAGTTTGAACAACATAAAAACCGAGAAACTAAGGAACATCAGCAAGAGGGTCAGCTGGCGTAGCAGGGGCAAAAGAAAAGTCTGGAAATCCTATCCAATCCGAAAACCCATCAAAAACATTTGCACGATGAACCTTATCCATCACAACATTAATACTAATGCGAGTGGTTTCCTCCAAAGAGTCAAGGCGAGAGTTCACCCTAGACAATTCATCTAAAATTTGATTGAACTTGAGGTCCAAAGAGGAGGAAGATGAGGAGGCACCATGACGGCGAGACATACGGGTCTCACGTGCTTGACTGGTCCAGAGCTGGGTAGTAGATTCATAACGAAAACCCATTAAGTTGATCATCTTCTTGCCATACTGGTTTGGTTCAGAAAACTGAGTGCAAGTTCCACCACGAACATTGATATGAAAGTGACGAAAGACTTTTATCAGAAAAGTGGCATAACACAAATTTAAATTGCCTTCACCTGCAATGATATGACGTATGTGATGGAAAATGATGAACGTCAGATTTGTAGGGATCCACTTAACGAGGAGCCAAGTGATGAGAATGTCAACACGAGAGAACAGATGTCGAGATCCACCATGTGGGACAATCATGTATATCAGTAGATGGCTTTAAAGCCGATTGATGGGGGTGAGAATATGACCATCATTCAGAGAGAGATTGGATAGATCCTCAAGACCAAAAAGAAGCTTGATTGCACCATCAACAGAGAACTTAAGAATGTCAAGATACGTCCTGTAGACTGGGAAATAATAATCTCCACTGGAGGGTACTCCCAAGATTTTTGCCAAGAGATCCAAAGTCAAGTGATAGTCTTGTCGGTTCATAGTAAATTTGAGTTCATATGGTGAAACGAACTCGACAGTAGCAAAAAAAACTTTGACTATGTTTGGATAAAAAGACAAATTTATGGAGAAAACAGAGGTCAATCCTTAACTATCAAAGAAAGGATGGATGGGGAGATTCATATAATTAAAATAGTCGAAGTCAACAAGTTTGGAGGGAGTGATATTGGCATTGGAGAACTTTTTTCCACTGATGGTGGTTATGGTAGTAGGAGAACTGAGTAGAGAGAGAAAGGTGGCTCACATTCTGAGAGGATGGTGGTCGAGGTGAAGGACGAGGCAGTTAAGGTGAAGGATTGTAACGACCCATCCCAGGTTGGCTACCCCTGGACGGTGTCATCACATTTTGAAAATTCAAGCACGACACATATATGCAACAATAAATATAATACTACCAGATTTTTTTTTTTTTATAGGAGAGGTAAACAAATCTAATATTCACTTAAACATAAAATACATAAATGAATGAATATTTACAATAAAATTTTCACAAGTCTTTAACTCGATTGTCTGAGGATATTAACACGTACTTGGCTTACAGAAAAGATCTCGACTGATTCTCAACCCACCAGACTATTTATCTTGACTGCTACCTGAAATTATTGAACAGTGAGGAGTGAGCTTCACAAGCTCAGCGAATTAAATTTACTAAAAGTATTCCAAATTCCATCAATAATCCTATAATGTTAAAAATTATTTTTTGCATAACCTGATGACAACTTTCTACTATCAATTTCTTCTTCTCAATCATTGGTTCACCTTAACACTATCAATTAGTTCCTAATTACCTCGTAATGAGGTTCATATCAAAAAGTCCATCATTTAGATAAGTCTTATCACTGTCTTTTTATATGAAACTCAACCTTCTATAATTAAATTCACAAAAAGTATCACATCTCAGCATCTCGAAAATCTCATCATTTCAACTGCCCCTTTTTTTTTTATGAGACCCAGCCATCTATAATTTAATTCACAAATAATATACCACATCTCGGCATTTCAAATAATGCAACGATAATTAAAACAGATGCAAATGCATGAATGATTATGATGGGAACGTCTTCCCACCTGTCGACAGGTT
This sequence comes from Bretschneidera sinensis, assembly GCA_023935145.1. Taxonomy (NCBI): domain Eukaryota; kingdom Viridiplantae; phylum Streptophyta; class Magnoliopsida; order Brassicales; family Akaniaceae; genus Bretschneidera; species Bretschneidera sinensis. The sequence goes on along the minus strand of CM043700.1, from coordinate 22,372,166 downwards.
ATTATTATCTTAGACCGGCTGCCCTCCCGGTTCTTTTATTTTCATCAGACCGGCTGCCTTCCCGGTTAATTCCAGCATATACCGGCTGTCACGGTTTTCACTTTTCATCCCAGCATATACCGGCTGTCACGGTTTTTATTTTTCATCCCAGCATATACCGGCTGTCACGGTTATTTCATTAGACCGGTTGCCTTCTCGGTTCTTTCGGTTATATTATTTAATGCATATGTGCATGAACAATGATATGAAACAGTAATACAAACAGAAATATAAAAACAATATAAAGATTCCAACCACTTAATTTGACTATCCTAATTATCCACAAATTTTATCTAACAAAGTTTCTTTAAAATTTAACATCCAATCATCCAGATTTTTATCAAATTATAAAATTTCCACAAGATTCTTTTCCCCCTAAATCACATCAAATAATCCATTAAAGTCTGACCAGATCGACTAAATTTCATCTTAAATTGTCCATCCGAATGGTCAAATTCCACTAAAATTCATCTTAAATCATCCATAAAAATTTAGCAAGATCCACTAAAATTCATCTCGTCCTAATTCGTGTTAAAATATCGGTATGTCTCATCAATAATTTATTAATTGCTTTTTATCCTCAAATAAACTTATAATTTTCAAAAATATTACTTCTCACCGAGAAATATTTCTACAAGACCAAATTTTCTATCATTCCCATAAATCACTTTTTCATCGATCACCCAAGCATACTTAAATAATTAAACTTAATATTGTCACGAAATAATTAATTTTTCATTTAGACTACTAAGAGTAAATCCAACTCACCACGTAGCACTTTAAAGCTACTCGTGGGCCACCTCTTTGCCTTTCTCGATCTTCCTCGAATTTTCTCCCGATTGTTGACTACCAACACCTGACATAATATTGGAATTTAAATTTCTTATTATTTCTTCTTTTCTCCATAAACTACACAGTTTGAAAATTTTCTATTTTAACCTCCTGAAACTTTCATAAATGATAAAATAAGATTACCTTATTACCTTCTACTATTTTGATAGCTTCCCGAAATATTTTCGAAAATACTCTCAAAATCTTGTTCCTTCCACTTTTCTTTAAATTCAAAAGTGTTTTGAGAAAAACTGAATAATTACATGAAGCTAACCAAAATTCTTCGCGTACTCTGCTTGAACCTATTGTACATATTTATAGAGGAGAGCTTGGGGCTGAAAACTTCAGCAGCCCCTCTCATATTGATTTCCATGATTGGGAGAGTGGGAGGTGGCATGATAATTGCCAAAAAGAATGATGACTAAGAAACATAATAATTACACTTTCTCTCCACTTCCACACTAAGCTACAAAATGAAATAATAAAAAAAACATAATAATTGTCTTTTGAAAACACTCACTCGGTTGGCAGCCCACGAGTTCACTGTTCACATTTGACTTTTGATTTTTTTTTTTTTTTTTTTTTACTTTCCAACCTTTGTCTCCTTCCAATCTCATTCAGCCTTCTGGGAGTTAACTCTTTGTCAAATTTATTATTAAAAATACACATTTACCTTATTATAAAAATACGGGTATTGCAATTCTACCCACCTTACAAAAATTTCGTCATCGAAATTTTCTTGTTGAATTCAAGTAAAGAGTTGGGGATAATCCTTCCTCATTATTGCTTCATGTTCCCACGTGACTTCTTCAACATCTTTATTGCGCCATAATACTTGAATTAAAGGAATAACTTTATTGCGTAAGACTTGCTCTTTTCTGTCTAGGATTCTGACTGGGGCTAGCATAATAGTCAAGTCCTTCTGAATTTCTATCGCTTGATTCGTGATATCATGGGACTCATCGTGCAAGTACTTCCTCAGTAGTGACACATGAAAAATATTATGTAATTGCCTTAATTCCAGAGGCAAATTCAAACGATATGCTACGGGTCCAATTCTTTCGATCACCTCATAGGGCCCCATAAATCTCGGGCTCAACTTTCCCTTCTTCTTAAATCTCAACACTCCCTTCCACGGAGATATCTTCAAGAATACCCAATCACCAACTTGGAATTCAAGAGGTCGTCTTCTTTTGTCAGCATATCCTTTCTGTCTGCTCTGAGCTGCTCTGAGATTCTCCCTAACCAGTTTGATTCTTTCAGTAGTCAAGTCTATCATTTCTGGGCCATATATCTTTCTCTCTCCAACTTCTTCCTAGCATACTGGAGTTCTACACCTCATTCCATACAAAGCTTCGAAGGGTGCCATCCCAATACTAGTTTGATACTGATTATTGTATGCAAACTCTATCAAAGGCAAGTAAGCATCCCAGCTTACTGAGAAGCTCAATACACTTACCCTCAGTATATCTTCTAGTATTCTGATGATTCTTTCTGTCTGTCCATATGTTTGTGGGTGAAAAGTTGTACTAAACTGTAATTGCGTACCCATAGCTTCTTGAAAACCCCTCCAAAATCTAGAATCTCTATCAGACACAATAGTCAAGGGCACTCCATGTAATTTCACTATCTCTGCCACATACAACTCAGCCAACTTTTCTGGACTCCAGGTAGTTTTAATAGGAAGAAAATGTGAAGATTTAGAAAGTCTATCCACTATAACCCACACAGCATCACACCTTCTCTGGGTACGGGGAAAACCAGAGACAAAATCCATACTTCCATTTTCCCATGGCTACTCAGGTATCGGAAGAGGTTGTAATAAACCTGCTGGATGCCTATTCTCAGATTTTACCTGTTGACAAGTCAAACATTTAGCAATGTATTCTGCTACATCCCTCTTCATCCCTGACCACCAATAATTCTGTTTTAGTCCCCTGTACATCTTATTATTTCCCGGGTGCATGGAATATATCGAATCATGAGCCTCCTTTAGTATTTCTTTTCTCATCTCTTCATCATTGGGAACATAAATTCTTTGTCCCGATACTACCATACCATCATCTCTGATTCTAAACTTGGTCGGCTTCCCGCTCAACACTTCCTGCCTGATTTTCTCTATTCCCTCATCTTTACTCTGTAGCTATAATAAACGATCAATAATAGGAGATTGAACTACCATATTTGCCATTAATGCTCCTTTATCATTGACACTCAATTGCATCCTCATTTCTCTTAATTCTATCATCAAGCTAGTATCATGACTCCCAAAAGCAGCTAATCTCCCTGTAGCTTTTCTACTCAATGCATCTGCTACTACATTAGCTTTTCCTGGATGATAATGAATTGTATAATCATAATCACAAATTAATTCCATCCACCTCCTCTGCCTTAAATTCAACTCCTTATGGGTTGGTAAATGCGTCAAACTTTTATGATCAGTAAAAATTTCACACTTGGCTCCATATAAATGGTGTCTCCAAATCTTCAAAGCAAAGACTATGGCAGCCAATTCTAAATCATGGGTCGGGTAATTTCTCTCATGATTCTTTAGTTGCCTAGATGCATAAGCTATAACTTTCCCATGTTGCATCAACACACATCCCAACCCCTTATGCGACGTATCACTATAGACCACAAATCCTTCATCACCAGATGGAAGCACTAATACTGGGGCAGTAGTCAGTTTTTCTTTCAACAGTTGAAAACTTCTCTCACACTCCTCTGACCACTTAAACTTTTCATCTTTCCTGGTCAATTTAGTCAAAGGTCTAGCAATCATAGAAAATTTTTGAATAAATCTCCTATAATAACCAGCCAATCCCAAAAAGCTTCTAATTTCAGTTACATTCGTGGGTCTCTCCCAAGTCAACACTGCTTCTACTTTTGTGGGTCAACTGCTATTCCCTTTCCCGACACAACATGCCCCAAGAAGGATATTTCATTCAACCAAAACTCACATTTAGAAAATTTCGCATATAATTTCTCCATCCTCAGAATCTCCAACACTATCTCCAAATGTCGCATATGCTCCTCTTCATTCTTAGAATATATTAAAATATCATCAATAAACACAATTACAAATCTGTCCAAGAATGGTTTAAACACCCGGTTCATAAGATCCATAAATGCCGCAGGAGCATTGGTCAACCCAAAAGGCATCACTAAGAACTCATAATGACCATAACGTGTCCTAAAAGCAGTTTTAGGTACGTCCCCCTCTTTTATCCTCAATTGATGATATCCCGACCTCAAGTCTATCTTAGAGAACACTCTAGCTCCTTGTAATTGCTCGAATAGGTCATCTATCCTGGGTAAAGGATATCTATTTTTGATTGTGATCTTATTTAATTGTCTATAATCAATACACAACCTCAATATCCCATCCTTCTTCTTGACAAATAACACAGGGGCTCCCCAGGGTGATGTACTAGGTTAGATAAACTATTTATCTAGCAACTCCTGAAGCTGAACTTTCAACTCTCTCAATTCAGCTGGTGCCATTCTATAGGGTGCTATGGATATAGGTGCTGATCCTGGAATCACTTCAATAGAAAATTCGATCTCCCTATTGGAAGGCAATCCAGACAACTCCTCAGGGAATACATCAGAAAAATCTTTTACCACAGAGATTTCTTCTAACTGTCTACCCTCTTTGCTAGAATCCACCACATATGCTAAATACCCCTCACAACCCTTCCTCAACCATTTACTAGCAGTTAAGGCAGAAATCAGACAATTAACAAGTATTTTACGTTCTCCCTGAAAATTAAACTCCTCCTGCCCGGGTATCCTGAACACCACATTTTTCTTAAAACAATCTACCCATGCATGACATGCAGATAGCCAATTCATCCCTAGAATCACATCAAAATCTGTCATATCTAAAGGCAATAAATCAACCTCAAATTCTTGGTCAGCAATATTAATCACACAACTTTGATAAATTGTTCTGATAATAACCCTATCTCCAGTAGGAACCTCAACAATAATGGCATGCATCAAAGGACTAGCACTGACATCAATAGACTTCATATAACTACTAGACGCAAAAGAATGGGTTGCACCAGGATCAATCAATAATCTAGCAGCCCTACCAAGGATAGATATCATACCCATAACAACATCAGAAGTGGCTTGTGCATCCTGCTGGGTCAATGCATAGACTCTACCATCTCTGGAATAAATCTGACTGCCACGTCATCGCTCTGCTACAGATCCTCGACCTCTGCCCCGAACACTTCCTGATCCGCTGCCTCTTTCCATCGGTCTTCTCCCGACACTTCCAATGCTTGCTTCAACTGACTTCCCCGCTGGACAATCTGCAGCAACATGTCCTCCCTCACCACATACAAAGCATATCTGTGTAGGGCAGTTCCGAGATAAATGCCCAATCTGATTACATTTAAAGCAAACCCTTGACTCCCGATCATAAATCAGATTTCCACTTTCCCTTGGTGGCATATTCATTCCTCTACCATAACTCTCAATCCCTATAGTCTGTCTCCCAAATCGAGGGGTCCCACTGGTATTACTCTAAGCTACTGAAGTAACAGATCTTGCTTGCCTCTGAGTCTGCCCTACCGTTCCTTGTGACAAAGAACGCCCCCTCTGGGGTGGTCTCCCACCCTGTACAGCCATACTGCTACCACCTCTAGATCCTTCAAATCTAGTTCTCTTCAACCAATCCCTCCTACCTTTAAACTCTATTAAATCTCTCTCAATCTGCAATGCTTTATCTACCAGTATAGCATAATTTCCTATGCCCATGTAAGAGAGTTTAAAACGAATTTCATAGTGTAATCCGTCTAAAAATCTCTTGCATTTTCTTTCCTCCGTATTCACGAACTCGGGTACAAATCTTGACAGGGCTACAAATTTACTATCATATTTAACCACCGATAAATTTCCCTGTTTTAGGTGGATAAATTCTCTTTCTTGTTGTGCCCGAAAAGAATTTGGAAAATACTTTGCAAAGAATTCATCCTTAAATTTATTCCAAGTCAAAGGTTGATCTATTCGTGTACTCATTATGGGCAAAATATCCTTCCACCATTGAGAAGCCTCACCCTCCAACATAAACGAAGCAAAGGCAACCTTCTGTTTATCAGACACCGGTAAGACCTCAAAATATTTTTCCACATGCTCAATCCACTGTTCAGCTTCCACCGGATTTACAGATCCTTTAAATGACTGAGGTTTAAACTTAAGAAACCTCACAAAACAATCCCCTTGCATTTCATTTACAAATACCCCTCCATCAGGAACCTCTTGCCTCACTACCTCTGGTTCTCTTCCATTCCTTTCCTCTAATATTCTTTGCAAATTAGCAGCCCGTTCTTCGGCTGCATTTATTCTCTCTAAAGCACGGTTAAGAGCATCTTGCAATTCATCATTTCTACTTTTAGATACTTCCCCAGCTCTACTCGTACCAGCTGCACTATCACCATGTTCCCTTGCGGGAACTACCGACTCGACTTCTTCCTTTACTTCAGTCCTCCTAAAAATTGGGGGTCTATCACGTCCCCTCTGATTTTGAACTCTACCTCTAGTTCTCGCACGACCACGTGTCATCCTCAGACTCTGCATTTAAGAATATTATTTATTTAGATCTTCCACTTTTTAGGTTCTCATGCAGTCTACAGAATCTTAAAACCTAATGCTCTGATACCAAAATTGTAACGACCCATCCCAGGTTGGCCACCCCTGGACGGTGTCATCACATTTTGAAAATCCAAGCACGACATATATAAGCAACAATAAATATAATACTACCAGATTTTTTTTTATTTATTTTACAGGAGAGGTAAACAAATCTGATATTCACTTAAACATAAAATGCATGAATGCATGAATATTTACAATAAAATTTTTACAAGTTTTTAACTCGATTGTCTGAGGATATTAACACATACTTGGCTTACAGAAAAGATCTCGACTGATTCTCAACCCACTAGACTATTTATCTTGACTGCTACCTGAAATTATTGAACAGTGAGGAGTGAGCTTCACAAGTTCAGCGAATTAAATTTACTAAAAGTATTCCAAATTCCATCAATAATCCTATAATGTTAAAAATTATTTTTCGCATAACCTGATGACAACTTTCTACTATCAATTTCTTCTTCTCAATCATTGGTTCACCTTAACACTATCAATTAGTTCCTAATTACCTCGTAATGAGGTTCATATCAAAAAGTCCATCATTTAGATAAGTCTTATCACTGTCTTTTTATATGAAACTCAACCTTCTATAATTAAATTCACAAAAAGTATCACATCTCAGCATCTCGAAAATCTCATCATTTCAACTGCCCCTTTTTTTTTTTATGAGACCCAGCCATCTATAATTTAATTCACAAATAATACACCACATCTCAGCATTTCAAATAATGCAACGATAATTAAAACAGATGCAAATGCATGAATGATTATGATGGGAACGTCTTCCCACCTGTCGACAGGTTATTATTATCTTAGACCGGCTGCCCTCCCGGTTCTTTTATTTTCATCAGACCGGCTGCCTTCCCGGTTAATTCCAGCATATACCGGCTGTCACGGTTTTCACTTTTCATCCCAGTATATACCGGCTGTCATGGTTTTTATTTTTCATCCCAGCATATACCGGCTGTCACGGTTATTTCATTAGACCGGCTGCCTTCCCGGTTCTTTCGGTTATATTATTTAATGCATATGTGCATGAACAATGATATGAAACAGTAATACAAACAGAAATATAAAAACAATATAAAGATTCCAACCGCTTAATTTGACTATCCTAATTATCCACAAATTTTATCTAACAAAGTTTCTTTAAAATTTAACATCCAATCATCCAGATTTTTATCAAATTATAAAATTTCCACAAGATTATTTTCCCCCTAAATCACATCAAATAATCCATTAAAGTCTGACCAGATCCACTAAATTTCATCTTAAATTGTCCATCCGAATTGTCAAATTCCACTAAAATTCATCTTAAATCATCCATAAAAATTTAGCAAGATCCACTAAAATTCATCTCGTCCTAATTCGTGTTAAAATATCGGTATGTCTCATCAATAATTTATTAATTGCTTTTTATCCTCAAATAAACTTATAATTTTCAAAAATATTACTTCTCACCGAAAAATATTTCTACAAGACCAAATTTTCTATCATTCCCATAAATCACTTTTTCATCGATCACCCAAGCATATTTAAATAATTAAACTTAATATTGTCACGAAATAATTGATTTTTCATTTAGACTACTAAGAGTAAATCCAACTCACCACGTAGCACTTTAAAGCTACTCGTGGGCCACCTCTTTGCCTTTCCCGATCTTCCTCGAATTTTCTCCCGATTGTTGACTACCAACACCTGACATAATATTGGAATTTAAATTTCTTATTATTTATTCTTTTCTCCATAAACTACACAGTTTGAAAATTTTCTATTTTAACCTCCTGAAACTTTCATAAATGATAAAATAACATTACCTTATTACCTTCTACTATTTTGATAGCTTCCCGAAATATTTTCGAAAATACTCTCAAAATCTTGTTCCTTCCACTTTTCTTTAAATTCCCAAGTGTTTTGAGAAAAACTGAATAATTACATGAAGCTAACCAAAATTCTTCGCGTACTCTGCTTGAACCTATTGTACATATTTATAGAGGAGAGCTTGGGGCTGAAAACTTCAGCAGCCCCTCTTATATTGATTTCCATGATTGGGAGAGTGGGAGGTGGCATGATAATTACCAAAAAGAATGATGACTAAGAAACATAACAATTACACTTTCTCTCAACTTCCACACTACGCTACAAAATGAAATAATAAAAAAAACACAATAATTGTCTTTTGAAAACACTCACTCGGTTGGCAGCCTATGAGTTCACTGTTCACATTTGACTTTTGATTTTTTTTTTTTTTTACTTTTCAACCTTTGTCTCCTTCCAATCTCATTCAGCCTTCTGGGAGTTAACTCTTTGTCAAATTTATTATTAAAAATACATATTTACCTTATTATAAAAATACGGGTATTACAAGGATGGGGCGGTTGTGAGGCTGGAGGAGAGAAGGGAGGAGATTGAATGGCATTTGGGGGGTTTCTTTGATGGAGACGGCTGATGGGAACATCATCGTCAGAGCTGGATAGACGGTGAAAGAAGGAGCCACGGTGATCCATGGAGGAGAGAGTTTAAGAGACGACGGAAACTCGGACCGAACCCTAACGGAAAGGGAAACAGTGTTTGAAAGGGAGATACGACAAAAAGAATATGTAGGATGACATATATATAGGCAAGGGGATCCCATCAGTCGACTGCCCGAGGGACCAGTCGACTGCTCAAAAACCCTATTGAATTGCAAATCAGCAAAACTGAATTACTCAAAATTACACATCCTAAGAGCTAAACGGAGACGAGAAAATGTATCTTCACAAAGTGGTTTTGTGAAAATATCTGTTAACTAGTGTTCAGTATCTACAAAATCTAGGACAACATCCCCATTCTCGACATGATCTCGAATGAAAGTGGTGCCTAATCTCTATGTGTTTAGCCTTAGAGTGATGAACAAGGTTTTTTGTTAAAAAGATAGTGCTAGTATTATCACAGTAAATAGGGATCTTAGAAAAATCAAACCCATAATCTAAGAGTTATTGTCACATCCATAGTAATTGAGCACAACAACTTTCGACTGCTATGTACTCAGCTTCTTTAGTAGATAGTGCCACAGAGTTTTGCTTCTTACTAAAGCAGGATATCAACATATTTCTTAGAAATTGGAACGTCCCACTTGTGCTTCTACAAGAGACTTTACATCCTCTATAGTCAGCATCTGAATAGGCTTGCAATTGAAACAAAGAATCTCGCGAGTACAAGAGACCAAGATTAGGTATATAAACTAAATACCGAAAAATATGTTTAATTGCAGACAAATGAGATTCTCTAGGAGAAGCTTGACAACAAGCATAAAGACATACACTGAATATTAAGTCCGATCTGCTAGCAGTCAAGTATAAAAATGAACATGTCATGCTTCTATATAGCTTCTGATCTTCAGTCTTACCTTGTTTGTTGGAGTCAAGTGATTTACCTGTCGCCATAGGTGTTCTGTAGTGGCGTGAGCTATCAAATTCAAATCGCTTAAGTAAATCTCTAATGTACTTGAATTGATTTATAAAGATTCATTCCTTTGTTTGGGTTATTTGAAGACCCAAGAAATATCGAAGCTCACCTATCATACTTATCTCAAATTCTGTAGTCATAACACTTGAGAACTCTTGACAGAGAGACTCATTAGTAGACCCAAAAATAATTTCATCTATATAGATCTACACTAATAAAATATCCTCCCCCTAAGTTTTTGTAAATAGTATAATATCCATTTTGCCCCTTTTAAAATATTTTTCTATCAAAAACTTACTCAGTCTTTCATACCAAGCACGCAGAGTTTGTTTTAAACCATAAAGAGCTTTATGTAATTTAAAAACGTGATTCGGTAGATGTGGGTCCTTAAAACCAGGAGGTTGTTCCACATAAAATTCTTCATTTATGAAACCATTTAAAAACGTGCTTTTGACGTGCATTTGAAAAAGTTTGAAATCTCTAAATCATGCAAATGCTAACAACATGCGGATGCTCTTTAACCTAGCTACAGGTGCATAAGTCTTGTTGTAATCTATACCCTCTTCTTGACAGTACCCTTTGGCAACTAATCTGAGCTTGTTCCTAGTCATAGTGCCTGTTTCATCCATCTTTTTTCTAAAAACCCATTTTGATTCAATGATGAATTGATGATCAGGCCTAGGTACTGAGGTCCAAAAATTGTTCTGAGTGAACTGGTTAAGCTCTTTATGCATTGCAGTCACCCAATACTCATCAAGAAGAGCTTTATCTATGTTTTTTGGTTCTATATGAGATATGAATGCATGACTAGAGCAGATATTAGAAATTAATGCATAGTTTGAGCAAAATTTTTGGATTGTGTAGTTATACTTTTCGTTAGATCACCTATTACCTTGTCGAGAGGATGACTACTCTTGTGTTTCCAATTCTTAATAGGAAGGTGATCCATGCCATCAATCTGAAGGGGTTCTGCTTGGTCGTCATTTTCTTGCGAGTTTGAGGTTTCAAGATCCACTTCTATATTAGATGCAGAATTGCCCTCTTCTTCATGAGGTGCTGACATCTTTAAGTCTGATAAGAAGGGGTATACTTCATCTTCATTTAAGGGGTTAGTTTTGACAGGGCAATCGAATTCATCAAATATAACATATATAGATTCTTCAAATGTGAGTGTGCGTTTATTGAATACCCAATACACTTTAGATGATGTAGAATAACCCAAAAAAATACCTTCATCAGATCTGACATCAAATTTATTGAGTTGTCTCTTATCGTTGTTGTAAATGAAAACTTTGCATCCGAAGGTGTGGAAATATGAAATGTTGGGCCTTTTTCCTTTTCACAGCTTATAAGGAGTCTGTGCCCATAGATTTATCTTTAATAGAACTGATTTTAATAACCTGCATACTTAGATAAATTCATTAATAAATAACATAAAGTTTTCTATATCAAATTATATCAGGAGATACAAACATAAAATATCCTAAAAGAATTCATTTTGACAACGGGGCACCAAAACGAATTATCTATAATGTAATGCCATATGTTAGTTAATTGCACAAAGAATATTGTAGAAAAAGAAATTGATAAAGTTCAATGAAGTTTGTGTTTTAAGAAAAGCAAACAAAAAAAAGACTGACTCCATTAAAGAAGGATTTAAAAGATACTAGCTTGGTGAAATATATATATATATATATATATATATATATATATATATATATATATATATATATGTGTGTGTGTGTGTGTGTGTGTGTGTGTGTGTGTGTGTTTTAAAAATAAAAACGTTTGAAAAGAGAAGGTAACGTTTTTATCAACATTATGTAAATGTTTTTATTGTCTAAAAATTACCCTACTCAGATATGCTTTGTATGTGGTGAGGGATGACATATGAGTGTAGATTGTCCTGTGGGGAAATCTGTTGAGATAAGTGCTGGAATTCTTAGGAGAAAACAGATGAAGAGAGGTGGTGGATCAGGGAATATACAAGGTAGAGGCAGAGGATCTGTAGCTGAGAGAGAACACGCTAGTTAGTTACAGCCTAGAGACAACAGAATCTATGCATTGACCCAACAGGATGCACGGGCCACTCCTGACATTGTTATAGGTATGGTATCTATTCTTAATAGACTTGCTAGATCATTGATTGATTCTGGTGCAACCCATTCTTTTTTATCCAGTTTTTATATGAAATATATTGATGCTTGTGTTAGTCCTTTGATGCATGCGGTTATTGTTGAGGTTCCTACTGAGGATAAGGTTATTATCAGGACAATTTATCAGGGTTGTGTGATTAGTATGGCTGGTAGAGAATTTGAAGTTGATTTGTTGCCTTTAGATATGACATATTTTGATTTAATTCTGGGAATGAATTGGTTATCTGCATATCATGTTTGGGTAGATTGTTTTAGGAAGAATGTGGTGTTCAGGATACCAGGTCAAGAGGAGTTTAATTTTCAAGGAGAACGTAAAATACTTGCCAACTGTCTTGTTTCTACCCTAACTGCTAGTAGATGGTTAAAGAAGAGCTGTAAGGGATATTTGGCATATGTGGTGGATTCTAAAAAGGAGATTAGGAAGTTAGAAGAAATCTTGGTAATGAAAGCTTTTTCTGATATATTCCCTGAGGAATTGTCTGGTTTGCCTCCTAATAAGGAGATCGAGTTCTTTATTGAGGTGATTCCGAGGTCAGCACCTATATCTATAGTACCTTATAGAATGGCACCAACTAAGTTGAGAGAATTGAAATTTCAGCTTCAGGAGTTGCTGATAAACAATTTATTCGACCTAGTATGTCGCCTTGGGGACTCCCTGTGTTATTTGTGAAGAAGAATGATAAGATAATGAGGTTGTGTATTGATTATAGACAATTGAATAAGATCACCATCAAGAATAAATATCCTTTTTCCAGGGTAGATGATTTTTTTGAGCAGTTATAGGGGTTAAGGTGTTTTCTAAGATAGACCTGAGATTGGGTTATCATGAGTTGAGGATAATGGAAGGGGACGTGCCTACGACTGCTTTTAGGACACGTTATGACCATCATGAGTTTCTTGTGATGTCATTTGGGTTAACTAATGCTCCTGTAGCATTTATGAATCTAATGAATCGGGTGTTTAAACCTTTCTTAGATAGATTTGTGATTGTATTTATTAATGATATTATGATATATTCCAAGAATGAAGATGATCACGGGCAACGTTTAGAGATAGTGTTGAAAAATTTTTAGGAGTGAGAAATTGTATGCAAAATTCTCTAAATGTGAGTTTTTGTTGAGTGAAATATCTTTCTTGGGGCATATTATGTCAAAAGATGGGATAACAGTTGACCCACAGAAAGTAGAGGCAGTGTTGAATTGGAAAAGACCCACTAGTGGAACTGAAATTAGAAGCTTTCATGGGTTGGCTGGTTATTATAAAAGGTTTATCCAGAATTTTTCTATGATTGCTAGACCATTGACTAGATTGACTAAGAAGGAAGTAAAGTTTATGTGGTCAGAAGAATGTGAGAGGAGTTTCCAGTAGTTGAAGGAGAAATTGACGACTGCCCTGGTATTAGTGCTTCCTTCTGGTGATGAAGGATTTGTGGTATATAGTGATTGTAAACTGAGGTTCAAACCCAAGATCGGGATGAATTGGGTTTTAAAAACTTTTTCTAATTTGCTTGCAAGCTTTTAAACAGTTAAATACACAAAACATATAATCAAATAATATGCTTGAAAGTAAAGGAGTTTAAGGAAGAGAATATGTAAACTCCGTTTATAGTGGTTCGACAATATTAGAATTTCTCTGACCATATGTCCACTCTCTGCAAGGAGCCTCCTTGAAACAATCCACTAAAACCTTAATCATGCAACTTAGCAGGTGTTGGATAAAACTTACAGCCAATCTTTTCCTCATGGAAGTCACTATTTTCCTCACGGAATTTACAATGAAATATTTAATCTTAAGCACTCTAATAGTTATTACAACTTTTTCCTTTTACAATAAATGATATTTTTTGTAAAGAAAGTAGTAAAGAGATAGAAATAAGTGCTTTTACAAATGAACAATATCTCTCTTTCAAGAACAAGCTTGAAGAATGGCTCAACAATAATTTTTTCAAAGCTTTTGAGAATTAATGAGCTGTTTTCTTGAAGTGAATGTGTTCTCCTCTTCTTTTAAATGCTCATTGTAATGGGTTTATATAGCCTTGAATCAATATGGTTGTTTGACACTGACTTGGTAGGTGCCGACTGGGTCCTTGTACCAGTCGATTGGGTCAAGTGAGAAATTTCACTTTTTAGGCTAAGGAAGAGTACCAGTCAACTGGGAACTTTCTGTTCCAGTTACCAGTCGATTAGATCGTCAACACCAGTCAACTGGAAACTTTCTGTCCTATATCCTGGTCGACTGGTATATGAATAAATATCGTTTCTTGTCATATCACCCAATAAGATCGATTTCATCATAACAAAGACTAAAACCAAACACTCTTAAAGCAACTTAGATAAGATGTGCAACCTAGATTTTTAAGCGAACCAATTTATACATGGTTGTATATTTTATTAGAATAATAATTACATTGTGCCGAGGAATTCTCTCTCCAATTAAATTGAACAAGAATTGTAAAAATGTATAATTTTGCTATGAGTATCATGGAATTTTTTCCCTCACTCGCCAAATTAAAAAATAAATAAGATACCTTATTCTAAAGCATTTTGCTTCAATAATAAAGCATTTTAATTTCTCTCTTTTGAGGATGTTTTCTTTACAATATTGAATATTGTCGACTCCATTAACGTGTATATCATAGAACTTTGTTTAAGTTGTACACATATATATATATGTACAAAGAGAGGTTTTTTTAAGGGTAAATTTAACTCAACAATTGTATCTTTTTAAATGTAGGAGTAATATCCTGGTACATGTTATCATCGTCTAAATTAAAAAAGAAAAACAAGGTACATTTTTCCCCCTAAAGTTTTCAATCCGTTGAAACCAATCTATTAATTTTGTTTCGTGCAGGCAAGCTTTATTTTAATTATTTGAGTTTCTTTATAAATTCTTGAGGTTTAATTACTCGTGGATGTAAAGATTTGAATCAACGAACTTGTGGTTATTTCATAAAGTCTGTCATTTCACCCACACCGTGATGGTTAATAAATTAGGTTTACATTTTTATTAATTAGTCTAATTAAATAGTAATATATGGTTTTGAAATTACATAAGTATCTCTCAATGTAACACCGATTTCATTTCAATAACATATAGAGAGTAAATTTTAAAATTTGAAATGAAATCAAGTTTATGGTGTGATTGAATACCACATTATCAAATGTAAATAATCTAAATCCACCCACACCGTGATGGTTAATAAATTAGGTTTACATTTTTATTAATTAGTCTAATTAAATAGTAATATATGGTTTTGAAATCACATAAGTATCTCTCAATGTAACACCGATTTCATTCCAATAACATATAGAGAGTAAATTCTAAAATTTGAAATGAAATCAAGTTTATGGTGTGATTGAATACCACATTATCAAATGTAAATAATCTAAATCTAGATTTGCCATGATAACATTCAGTCTCACCATAAATTTAACATTCATTTCAATTTCAAATAAAAAAAAATCTAAATCCAAAATTTTTATGCCCTTTACATCCTAACTAAATTAATTGGTTAAGAAAATCAACATTGGTGCAATTAACAAGTGCGTAATGAGCCATTATTAACTTGCATAAGCACACATTACTCTTCTTTGATGAAAAATAATTTTAATTTAAAAAATAATATTGATCAAATCTATATAAAAATCTCTCAAAAAAATTATGGGACATATTTTAGATGAATAAGCAACTTTCAAAATATTATCAATGCCCTAATCGCCATGAAAATCATCCCACGAATGCGTTTAGGTCTCAATTTAATTATCTAATTAAAACATTGAAAGCCACACTTGAACTTACATGTATAGTTTATAATCCTAAATTGTTAACTAAGATTTTTTTTTCTATTATTAAAAAAGTATAATACTATAGACAAGTTCAAGAACAATATGGCAATAATCATAAAACATTAAATATATGAATTCCGATATGATGTTTTTTTGCATGAGAAAAAATATGAAATTTTTTTAAGAAACGGAAACGCAATTTTTTTTCTTTCTAAATGTTAAAAATATAAAACCTTAAATACATGAATTTTGATGGTTCATTCTCAATCTCGAGACAAAATGATAAGTCTTCTGACACAATAAACAGATAAGCCGACATTAATAACAGATCTAATTCTGTGGTAAAAGAGCTTTATTTCTGGACAGATTTGTCCATCACTAATTATAGATTTGTTTAGTGTGGAGCCCATCCATTAATCATGTTTAATGTTTAGTGAGAAATGACACTAATTGGTGACAAAAAAAGGTTAGAAAGGGTCATTATTAATAATGACTAATGTGATAATTAAAATTAAATTGGTTTAGATATTAATGGCCCGTTTCTCATTTGATCCCATATGATCTATTAAGGGAATACAATGTTAGAAGACACAAAACATAGAATCAAGCAATGTTGACCATATAGTGTTTCTGTTTTTTTTTTTTTTTGCTTTTTATATTCCTTTTTCTTCAAAGGTATTGGGTATTAAGGGGGGCAAAGCAAGAAAGCAAGCCAACAATGGTTTAGATTTTTTCTTGATCATGTTTTGGGTGACAAAGAGTTTCCAACAAAACCATAACTCATTAGGGCATATTTGTGTTAATTGTCTTGTTTGCTAACCAACATTTCACTAATCATTTCTATATCATCTATAGGAAAATGGGAAGAAGGAATTTCTGTCTCCCATAATCCAATTCTGTTCAAGTCAGATCTCTTAGATCAAGTATTAAATTTTTCTTTCTTCTTATTTTTCAATAAAAAATTCTCTATCTATAACACAAGCATTCACCCATGAGACACGGAGAAATTTTAATTTGATTTTGGTTTAAGAATAATTTTTTGGATCAGACCATACAGAAAATGACACATATCAATCCAAACAACAACTAAACAAAAGATGACTGATAAAAAAATTATTAATGGAGCTTCTTCCAGTCTAAGATTAAATTCTTAAACTTGCTCCAAAAAAGAATTTCCCCTAAGACATACTTGAAGGAGCTTCAATTACTAAATAATGCACATTCTGTTAGTCAATTTAAAACATTAAATATTTACATACTCTTTGGAGTTAAAAATTGTTATTTTTTAATTGTGACAATGATAAAGTGAGTTAGATTTGAAATATCTTCTCATAACGAAAGAGGCGTGATCACTAGATCTAAATCGTATTCACTAATTAAGATTTAAACTTGAATTACTAGAATCACATCCATCATTTCACAGCTTAATTATGGATTTGATTATATGAGCTTAATTATGAGTTGAAGTCATCATGAAGTATGTAATGGTGTTTAATGTTGTGATTTTCAGCCATAAAATCATAATGTATCTTTAACAAGATGGTCAAAATTATTATCCGCTAGTATTATTTTTTTACTTTACCAAAAATTATTCTAACTTTTACTTAAGTATATATAGTTATTAATTGGACTCTACAACCCCATTACACAGATATTCTAATCATAATAAAACATTAGAATATATGAAATCCAGGTAAGAATCCAAGTGCATTATGAAAGGGTCCACTTCTGAAGCACGTCAAATCAATGGGGCACAAAAATGTGGCTCGGTTTAAATAACCCTATGGCTTTTAGTTTTTAAATCTCAATAATAATAATAATATTTTTATGAAAAATAATGATCATTAAAAAAACGGTTCTTTCATTTTAGTTAAATTACATTATTGGTTCTCAGAATTTGATTCAAAATTCAAATTAATCATTAGAGTTTCTATTACAACATTTAAGTCTTTAAACTTTTAATTTTATTCAATATTATCCCCCTCATAAGTAAAAACTAACATGAATTAGTTAATCCAAAAATAATCTATTATATATATACATTATTAATAAAGTAAGAATCTTCATTTGGTATACACTCCTTGAAATGTCTTTTAAACTCATATTTAAATATATAAATTAAATATTTAAATAAGATTATATATGTGACAACAATTCTTGACATGTTTAAAGAAAAAAAGATAATTGTTAACATATTGTTTTATTACATAAAAGAGCAGATCAACACGCGCATAGCCGAGTTGAGATGGTAACGTGTGTATGTATATATATATGTATAATATATATATATATATATTAATAGAGAGAGAGAGAGAGATGAGAGAGAGAGAGAGAGAGAGAGAGAGAGAGATAATTATTAGTGGGAAAGAAAATACGCGCTTAAAATATCTTAACCTATTGCTTTTTTACTTTTAACAACTTAGTTTAATTAAGATTCAGAATAATTTTGAATGTAATTAAGATAGTTTATACTTTTTTTTTTGTCATTTGATAGACATATGTCATTGTACATGTAAGAATGTGGGGTATGTGTTTGAAATTGACGTCAGAGAAATAATGAGCAAAATTGAAAGTATGATAACTTAAATATTACAATTGAAATTATGAGGAGCAATTTAGAATTTAAGGGCAAATCAATGCATTGTAACTATAAACTTAATAATAACTTTCTTTGACTGTTCATTTTTTTTTCCCAAACCTTAAATCGTTTGTATCCCATAATTGAAACCTTAATCGATTTCCTAATTGTTAGATTTTAATGATACGCTTAACGCTTAACAAAGAACCCTTATTTGATATGTGAGAAAGTACAAAGTGTTTAATATAAAAATTAGAAATCAAGGATCCAAATTGAGAATTTGATAGAAGTATGGGGCATAATCATGTAAAAACCCCCTACTTTCATGTTGCAAGTTTATAGAGTGATAAATTTTAGTATATTTGTCTAATGAGAGAGAGAGAGTGGGAGGTGTGGGGCATTAAAGAAAACATAATAAAAGCACTTTCAAGATCTTGCAAAGGCATCAGATATATAATGTAGGGCACAAGGGAATAAACCAAGGTAGATGGGTAGAAGGGGACATCACCCCTGGCTTCTTTGCTTCTGTATAATATATACTTATAAATTAAGGGATGTACACTTGAATGTATACATATTATATCCTGGGAGGTCACTAGGGCCAAAAAGGAAAACTTCCCATTTTCAAATGTAAAAAAGAAAAAAAGTGAAATCTCTTGCATAATAAAAACTCTTGTTTAAGGCCAAACTCTCTCTCTCTCTCCTCGCATGGCCTCCCTCCCCCGGCATGGGATTCTAAGGTAACATCTTTCAAAGGTATCAATCTTCTAATTGTGTTTTTTTTCTTTTGGTTAATCTTTTAACACTCATGAAGTTTAGTAATTATTACAGGGGCTGATCAGTTGTATGTTTTGAACGAGATTAACTCATTTGATGTAAAATATTATAAAATAAAATATATAATACACATAAATTTTGATTATAAAGTGATGGTTTATATCAAATACACTGCAAGAGAGTTGATCTCATTTTGAATGTGTTTTGTAACAATACTTTGTTACCTTAAATAATTAAGATTAATTTTTGTTTCAAAATTTGGTAGTGAAAAATAAAGAAAAAAGAATTTGGTAAAATAGTTTTTTTTAAGAGAATTTGGTAAAATAGTTATAAAATGTTTAGTATTTGATAAAAATTATATTAATTTTTTTTAAAAATTATAATTTGATAATAGTATTTGATGATCTTGTAAGCTAGAATCTTTTTGAAAAATTAGGCAATACAGTAAAAAAAGAAGAAGAATTTTCTTCATGCATTAAAATATCTTTTTAAAAAATAAAATAAGTAGATAAGCTCAATCAAATTATGTACAGCCTCCGATATTTTGCAAGTGGGAAGTTGGTCAAGTGACAGAAGCGGCAGCTTTTGACCAAATGAACCCCAAACCCCACAAGTTGGTAGACTTTAAATTCTTTCAAATTTGACTATGTTTTTGGGATTTCCAATTTGTGAAACCCCTTCCATGAATCATGTATCTTAGGGCCAAGCCCATCATTGTTAAATTGCAGACGCTCGGCCCCAGCTCAAACCATGGCTAATTTTGTATGCATAACATTTGCTTTTTTTTTATTTTTTATTTTATAGCAGTGTGCAAAATATATTAACATCTCACTAATTTGGTGATATTCTTGGATACTCCAGGTGAGATCATAGCCATCCATGTCTCTTTTCATTTTTGGTCATGGATGGCCATAATCTCACCTGAAATATAAAATGGGTATATTTCGAAAGTACTAAAAAATTTCTCGTCAAGTGGATAAAAAGAGAGAAATTCTTGCATTTTACCTCTTGGACGGTTCAGATCGAGCACATGCAAAGAATGCATCAAAAAATTCCTCACTAATTTGTGTTTATACACATTTCTTAAATTATTTTGGTGTGATACTCCATTTGTTTTCCAAATAAATAATAACTCACTTTTTTCAACCAATTGAATTAGATCTATAATTCTTCCAAGTCCATAAGAAAATCAGTCAAGTTTTCTGAATCCTTTATGGCCTCGTCCAGAGACAGGGGATCCTTCTTTTTGGGCTTAGGCTGAAAATGTATGGACAAGAAAAACAGATTGCTCTTCTTCACTTGAAATTATAAGAATTGGTTAGCAAGTAGAAATAAGAGATTTGATTTTTATTTTTAATTTCAGGTCCTAATAAGAAAGTCCCCAACGTTATGAAGGTCATGAAATAGGGTTCAAGCAAAGTATTCAACAATGTGTTTGCAAATAATATTGTGTTAGCATTGTCCTTTACCAGTTTTGATATACATTTTTCTACTCTGTAATTCTTTATTCTCTGTAGTCTTCCTATCACAGTCGTTGTCATTGGGTGAAAGAAGGAGATTCTAATTCCAAATATGTCCGTGCAAAAGCTAATTTCCAAAGGAAAATGAATCACATTTTAGCCATCCAGGATAAGCAAAACCACTGGATTTCTTATGCATCTCATGTTAAGAATCGAAGACTAAGAGAAGTAAAAACTAAACAGATTGTGGGAATGATTCGTAAAATCTTATTGAACAAACTTAGGCTCTATATACAGCCTTTACAACTTAATAGGAATGAGAAATACTAGCTCACGTTTACCACGACAGCAACGTGTTAACACTGACTAATAGATTGAAAGCACTAACAAGCATATCCTAAAGACTAGGACTTATTTTAACAAATAGCTAAACTTCAGGAAATATCCCAACAGAAACATTGACTTCTTCTCTTCATTCCCTCCCTTAAACTAGTTCCCAACTAGTTTAACTTGGAACCTGACAAACTCCGGACTGAGTTTCGAACTTCTAGAAAACATCCAAAGTAAGAGGCTTTGTCATCACATCTGCCAACTGATCTTTAGTCCCACAATATACCAACTCAACAACTCCATCTCGAGTTAAATCACGAAGGAAGTGGAAGCGCACATCAATGTGCTTGCTTCGACCATGAAGTACTGGATTTTTAGACAACTTAATAGTGGAACTGTTATCACAAAATATCGTAGTGCACTTACTCTTTTTCAAACTCAGCTTCTCAAATATCCTCCTCATCCATATGGCTTGACTCGCACATGCAGCTCCAACTACGAACTTTGCCTCTGTGGTGGATAAAGTGACAATTGGTTGTTTCTTTGAGGACCAGGCCACAGCTCCTGAACCTAGCATAAATATATAACCTGATGTGCTCTTGCGATCATCCAAATCCCCTGCATAATTACTGTTTGCATACCCAACCAGGCCCTCATCAGCTCATTTTTTGTAAAAGACTCCGAGCTCTGTTGTTCCTTTCAAGTACCTCATGATCCTTTTGACTGCCAACATATGTAATTCAGTTGGTTTTGACATGTACCTGCTCACCAAGCTCACAGCATGCATTAAATATGGCCTTGTAGCCGTGAGATACATGAGACATCCCACCATCTGCTTGTGCAAAGTCTCATCAACTCGAACTCCATTTTCATCTTTAAACAGCTTGCTACTTGGAACGATAGGATTGTGAACCAAGTTACAGTTCTCCATTCCAAACTTCTTCAATACCTCCAGTGCATACTTCTTTTGGCACATGTAAATTCCATATGATCTTTGCAGCACTTCAATACCAAGAAAGAATCTCATTCTTCCCAAATCAGTCATATCAAATTCTTTTAACATAGAACTCTTAAACTCAGCAAACATCAATTCATCATTGCCAGTAAATATTAAATCATCTACATATAAACTGACAATGAGAATTTTACCTCCTTTCTCCTTGATGAATAAAGTCTGCTTGCTGTGGCACTTTTCAAACCCTTGACTCACAATGTGTGCTTCAATACGACTGAACCAAGCTCGTGGAGCTTGTTTCAGTCCATATAATGCCTTCTTTAACTTGTACACCTTCTGAGGACATCTTTCCAACTCATAACCTCTTGGCTGCTCTACGTACACCTCTTCCTCGAGTTCTCCATGCAGGAATGCCGACTTAACATCAAGTTGATAGATACTCCATCCTTTCTGAGCTGTTAGGGCCACAATCACCCTTACAGTGTCCATCCTTGCAACTGGTGCAAAGACTTCTGTGTAGTCAATCCCTTGTTGCTGCACGTACCCTTTAGCCACCAACCTTGCTTTGAATTTGTCCAACTCTCCATTCTCCTTGAGCTTTGTCTTGTATACCTATTTCAAACCTACCTTCTTTGCACCAGTAGGCAAATCAGTGAGCTCCCAAGTACTATTTTTCTCTATTACCTTGATCTCCATATCCATAGCCATCCTCCAATTTTCATGCTTCACTGCCTCCTCAAAATGAATCGGATCAGTAGAAGCAAACAACACTAAGTTTACATTCTCATATTTTTCTGAAAGTCCTTCTCCAGTTTCATAATCTGCCATCCACCTAGGGACTCTTCTAACTCTCCTAGCTTCTTCAGAATCAGATGACACTCCTCCATCATCAACAGTGGGAGAACTATTTTCCACTATTTCAGCAGCATCTTCAACTCCTCCATCATGAGCATCACCATCCTCATTATCTCCCCACTCCAAGTCAGCCACCACTTGCTCTTCGTAGCTTCTAACCCAATCTCAAGACCTGCCTTCTTCAAAGACCACATCTCAGCTAGTTACAATCTTCTTGGCAATAGGATCATAGAATCTATATGCTTTAGACTCTTCACTCACTCCCAAAAGTACACAAGTGATACTCCTAGCATTCTCTTCACCTCAGGGACACGCACATGAGCAACACATCCAAAAACCCTAAAGTGCTCTACTGAGGGTTTTCTTCCGCTCCAAGCTTCTTCTGGAGTTTGATTCATCACAGCTAATGTTGGGCATCGATTTAGAACATAGAACGCCCAATTCACTGCCTATGGCCAAAATGTGTAGGGAAGCTCTTTTTTAGATAACATACATCGAACCATGTTCATCACTGTTCGATTCTTCAGCTCAACTACTCCGTTTTGTTAAGGAGTATAGGCCGCGGTCAATTGCCTTTTAATACCATGCTGGGTGCAAAACTCATTGAATTCAGAAGATGTGAACTCTTCTCCTCGATCTGTTCTCAAAAATTTAATATATCCTCCTACTTCTTTCTCAACATAATTCTTAAATCGTTTGAACATACTCAATGCTTCTGACTTTTCTACTAAAAAATAAGTCCATGCTTTTATAGTAAAATCATCACTAAAACATATGAGATACCTCTTCTTGCTACTGGAGGCAAGAGAGATTGGACCACAGAGATCGACATGAATAAGTTGAAGCTTTTCTATAGCCCTCCAATTGTTTTTCCTTAGAATTGGATCCCTGTGCTGCTTCCCAGTCAGACAACCTTCACACACCCTTGATGGAGCCTTGAAATGAGGCATGTCTTATACCATCCTTTTGTACTGCAATGTCCTTAGCCCTTTGTAACTTAAGTGTCCGTAGCAACGATGCCACAGGTCTGCCACATCATATGTAGAAGTATAGAGACAGGATGGCAGAGAGTTTGCAATCAACACAAATATATGATTTTTTGTCATATCGGTTGTTACAATCAGTCTTCTCTCTGGATGATACATCTTGAGTTGTCCATGTTGAATGACAATTGCTAGCCCCTTTTCTTATAGTTGTCCAATGCTCAGCAGATTGTTTTTCAATTTAGGTACATAGTAAACTTCATTAACAACATGAGTAATACCTCTTACTTTCAGTCTCACATTGCCTTTGCCTGCCACCTCCATTCTTGTATTATTTCCCAACTTCACTCTATGCTTGAAGCTCTCATCGAGATCACAGAACAAGCTCTTATCACCACTCATGTGATTGCTGCACCTCGAGTCTAAAAACCAAACATCTTCTCTTCGAGCTCCACTCTCTTCTACATAAGCCATGAGTAGCATCTCTTTCTCATCATCTATTTCAGCATAATTTGCTTCCTTATCCCAGCTTGGACACTCAAATTGGAAGTGTCCAAACTTGTGACACTTATAGCACTCCACAGTAGCCTTGCTGTATGTCTGCCTGCCTTTTCCTCTTCCTCTATACGCACCACGACCTCGTCCTCTTTCACCTCTGCCTCTTCCTTCTTCAACTGCAACCTTCAAGATCTGTTCTTCATCACCAGTTCTTCGAAACTTCTGCTCATGTACAATCAAAGAGCTTTGAAGTTCATCCATAGAGAGATTATCAATGTCCTTTGACTCATCTATGGAGCAAACAATGTAGTTGAATTTCTCTGTGAGAGTACGCAAGATTTTTTCCATGATCTTCACATTATGTATATCTTCTCCATACACTCGCATCTTGTTTGTCACAGTCATGACTCTAGAGAAGTACTCTGTCACTCATTCTCCGGACTTCATCTCTAGAGTTTCAAACTCTCGTCGGAGAGCTTGAAGATGAGACTTCTTGACCCTCGCATTCCCTTTGAACTTTTTCTTTATGGCATCCCAAATATCTTTGGCAGTATTCTTCTTGAGAATGGTGTCGAGGACTGTGCGGTCGATGGCCTGGAAGAGGTAGTTCTTCACTTTCAGGTCCTTCAGCTTCAACTCATCAATCTTCTTTCGCTGTGCATCCGTCAACACTGACCCACTTGCTGGCTCAACATAGCCAGTCTCCACCAGCCCCCAAAATTCCTTCGAGCGCAGGAAATTCTCCATCAGCATGCTCCAATGGTCATAGTGACCATCAAAACAAGGGATGGCTGCCTGCACGAAATTCCTTTCGCTGGACATCTTTCTTTCTCACTGTGTTTGGAATCACCCAAAGCTGCTGTTTTTTTTTTCTCAGGCCCAGTAGGGGCTCTGATACCACAATGTTAAGAATCGAAAACTAAGACAAGTAAAAACTCAACAGATTGTGGGAATGATTTGTAAATCTTATTGAACAAACTTAGGCTTTATATACAGCCTTTACAACTTAACAGGAATGAGAAATACTAACTCACGTTTACCACAACAGCAACGTGTTAACACTGACTAACAGATTGAAAGCACTAACAAGCATATCCTTAAGACTAGGACTTATTTTAACAAATAGCTAAACTTCAGGAAATATCCAAACAGAAACATTGACTTCTTCTCTTCGTCTCAAATCGTTAGTAATTTCTATTCCAATCTTTTCTCCTCTCAGCCAACACCATTTCCCTTTCATTTTCAATACTCACTTCCTAAATTGGATGAATCAGACATTCAGGCCCTCAATACCCCTGTTACCCTGATGGAGATTGAAAATACTATATGGGTCATGAATCCCCCATAAAGCCCCGGGGACTGATGGCTTAACTTGTTACTTTTTCAAACGATACTGGCACATCATTTGTCACTCTGTAGTTGAAGTGGTACTCTGTTTTTTCCATTCTGGGCATCTCCTTAAAAGACTTGTAACAACCCTAGTGCTAATCTCTAAACTCTCTCATCCCTCCAAGATTCAACATTCTAGACCAATCAGTCTATGCAATGTTGTATTGTTGTTTATAACATCATCAGCTCCATCATAACTAAAAGATTGCAGCCAATTCTCCATAAGCTTATTAGCCCTTTCCAAAATGCTTTCATGAGAGGAAGACGGATCAATGACAACCTTATTATTGCACATGAGCTTCTCTATGTCCTCATTAAAAAGGTTGGATATAAAGGATTGGCTATCAAACTGGATTAGAGAAGGCATATGATAAATTGGAATGGCCTTTTCTTCAATCTGTTCTTTCTCAGTTTGGTTTACCACCAATCCGGATCAATTACATTATGGAATGTGTTTCAACTACATCTTACCGCATCCTCATTAATGAGCAATTATTTGAGTATATACACACAAACACTGCACAGTCCTTAAAATTACTCTTTCTGGTCCTCCCATTCCTATCTTAAGCTTTGCCGATGACTGCTTATCAGAAAAGAGCTAAAATATGAAATACTTCCCCTTTCGCTCATAAACCTGCTCATGTTAAGTGGCAAATGGTGATTCAACTAAAGGCCTGGGGTGGACTAGGAATTAAGCATTTACTTATCTTTAACCAAGCTTTAATTCTCAAACTTATATGGAGAATTCTACATGAACCTTCTCAATTATGGATCCAAGTGCTCAAATCAAAATGTTTTCCTAACTCACCTATTCTTGACTCTTCTTCACATAGAAGTGGTTCCTATATTTGGAGATCCATTCATAAACTGATTCCCACCTTTACAGATTGTTTGAGTTGGAAATTGGGGATGGTCATAACATCAATTTCTGGTGGGACAATTGGCTCTTTCCTTTTCCTCTATCTGACCTACTTTCTGATGCAATTCCATTATCATTTTGGAACAAAGTAGCAGATCTTATTGACAGTCAGTTTCATACTTGGAATCTTCAGTCTCTTGAGGATATCTCCCCCCCCCCGCGCAATATTTTACATCTTGTTAAAGGTATCCCAACTTCTCCTATACTTCCTGCGCTGCCAGAGAAAAACATTTGGTCCCTTACTGTTCTGCCTAGAATCAAATTCTTTCTCTGGTTATCTGCTCACCTTAAAATTTGAACAACAAACTTCTTATTCTCTACCTTCTGAATCCC
The DNA here is from genome assembly GCA_023935145.1 of Bretschneidera sinensis. Classification (NCBI taxonomy): domain Eukaryota; kingdom Viridiplantae; phylum Streptophyta; class Magnoliopsida; order Brassicales; family Akaniaceae; genus Bretschneidera; species Bretschneidera sinensis. Next base: position 22,345,167 of record CM043700.1, on the reverse strand, counting down.
TAATCTACTCTGCCAACTTTGATATTGATTGCTTACTCATTGAAACCGACTCTCTTCTCACTATGACATTTTTCCATCAAGCAAGCTCACAGGAATCATCAAGAGCAACTGCTTGAGGACTGCCTCCACCTAGCATCTGAATTTCAAGAGATTTGGATATCTTTTGTGTACCATGAAGGTAATAGGGTTGCTGGCTTTTTGGAATCTAAGGCAGCCACTCCACACAGAATCTTCATTTTTTTTGCAATCCTCCTGAATTTTTGGTTCCTTTTTATGTACTAATACTTTAGGCCCCTGGTGACCTCGATGGGTCTCTAGACAGCTCTTTGTATGTACATAATTAACTATCTGGCTTAATATATTATCTTGGCTTTTGTGAAGAAAACAAATATGAGACAAGGGTTCTTGTATAATGAGGGTCATTTCAATAATGTATACCACAAGAAACAAAAAGTGATAAGATAAAACAGAATCACCTTGGTCTTTCGAAGCTCAGGAGTACTTTTCAGAACACTCCAATTGCTTGTCATTTTCTCCACCACTTCATCATCATCAACCTCACTATCATCTCCTTCATCCTATTGGCATATAAGTGTCGAAAGAGAATGCCAAGACTATAATACAACCATAACCTGAGATGAAGAATCAGATTCAGATGAGGGATGAGACTCACATCATTTTTGCCAATGTCAACCGCTTGTGCCATAGCTTCATCCGTGTCTGTCATCTGCATCCATTAAAAAATATAAAGAAACCAATCATATCAAGAAGTTTCCTTCTAGAGAAAAATGATGTTTGCATCATATACATATATATAATTCAGCAGTTCTCTTTTTTAAAATCTCATAATGTTAAAAATCAAGACTTACGCTAGTGACACACTCACCATCACAATATTTCATGAATGTGCCAGAGAGCTTTAATATGGTTGCACCCCTCATTAGGTGCTTTACAATGGAATTATGAATCAAAAGTTGAAAAGCTAAGGGTGCGTTTAGTTGCGGAAAATGTTTTCCATTTTCCATCTCCATTTCTTTAATACTTTCCTAAACGCTTTGCACATTTTTAACATAATTTGAAAAATAACACTTCTCTTTTTAACCATAATATTGGAAAAGATGGAAAACAATCATTGATTAAAGCTGATTCCAAATAGCACCATTATATTGGAAAGAAAAGTGTGCTTTTCCAAATTATGTCAAGAATGTGCAAATTATTGAATAAAGTGTCAAGTAAAATTGAAATGGAAAATGGAAAATATTTTTCTCAACTAAACGCACCCTACTCTTATTCTTCCTTTGTACCCTTACAAAAACCACCTATGAGATTACCCTATCTGTTGTAAGGTTCAGTGGAGACAACCCGAAAAATTACATTCAGAATACACTTTGGTCATATTAGCATGATAAAATTACTCATGGGCCCTAAATTAGGCAGATGCTACAAATGGTTGCCAAAGCGTGGAGGACGGCTTTATATATGCCAAAGTTTAGGAAGAGAGAATACATTGATTGATTCTGATATGTTTCACCAAGGTTCTGTATCGACATTAAATACAAGTGAAAGATAAATTAATTGGAAACCTCCAATATGTAACACCAGATATTTCTCAATAGTTTTTCAATGTTAGGCTTCTCATTCGAGACTAAATTATTTTCACCCCTAATGGAAAAGAAATGTTTGATTAGAAGAGGATCTGATGCACCCTTTAAACCAAGACTACTATGGTTTTCAGGCTCATCTTAGTTATGCACAAAACTACAAGTATTGTTCCTACAAAAGCACAAACTCAAAATTGACTAATTATCTATTTGACCTCCAAACTCTAAAGAGAACCTGCAGTATAAAAGAATATAAAACAAAAATGTGGAGAAGTTATCAACAAGCAACTAGACTGAAGAAGAGTACCAACCATATAAGGAAGTCAACTGAGAAAAAAGTTAAGTACTACATTAAATGTGGAATTTGATAAGATAAGATGCATGTTTGGATTTTTTTTGTTTTCTGTTTCCCAAAACAATGTTTTCGAAAACAAGAACAAAACACAATTTTATGTTGTTTTACTAAAAGCATGTTTCGATAACTGTTAGTATTTTAAAGTTTCGTTTTTTACCTCTCATTGTAATGAAGCTACATTTTAACGAGAAAAAAAATTATAAACCACTTTTGTGTTTTTTTTTTAACTTTTCTAAAATAAGTTATAGAAAACCACAAAAAAAATCAAAAAGATTTTCCAAAAAAGCCCTGTTTTCGAAAACAGTTTTCAGAAACTCGTTTCTGAAAACACTAACGAAACATATTTTGGACATCGAAGAACTGTGTTCTGTTTTCGGAAAAAGATATCAACAATGTTTCCCTGAAAAAAAAACAGCTATCTGGTTAGGCATGTCCATGAAGAAAGTGAGAAACTGCTTGTCATAAAAATGAGAAAAACCCAAAACATGAAAGAGAACAAGAATCAAGCAGAGTTACAACTCTAGCAGCCAATCAGGTTCAAATGCAACCAGAAAAATGCTGGTTGAGGTTTTTTCCTAAGCCAATGCTTTGCATATGCAAAAGCACTTATACAATAACATCAAGTGGATTTTTATCTACTTTCAGTGAAATGGTTTGCATACCATTTCCAGCTGACTATATGAGACAACCAAACAATACACTTACAAAGATTAAAAGAAAAGGATAATGGAAATCAAAAAATTGAATGAGAGCAACATAAATATACCCAAAAGAAAGACACAGAAAATATTCCTTGAAGCATAAAATGAGAGACATTATATGTCATTTTGGTGAAAAAGTTAATTTACCAAGTTCAGTTCATATTAATCACTTCATTACCTCAAGTTGTTCAGTCTTCTCTTTTGCCAGAATCTTTTCAAGCTCATCCCTTGATATGATTTTGCCATGCTGATCAAAGCAAAAAGTCATTCTTGTTACACTAAGACAGTAATCATGGCTGCCAGTGCAATTACTGGCGCACTTCCAACCAGAAATCAATCTTTACTTCAAATATAAAATGATAGGAAAATGACAAAATAAATCAAGCATAAAGACTGACTACCTACTGACAATTTTCTGTACAATATCTTGAACAAAGGGTAAGAAAACACAAAAAAAAGAAGATTTGAAGAGAGAACACTAGCCTCCTTCAGATGAGCCAGCATATTGGGGGTTGGTTCATGAAAATCTGGACCCCTGTAATCAATCACTTCATTTGGATCTTGATTGTAGTTCACAGTTGGGTAAACTGGATCTCCACTCCATACTACAATACCAACAGAGTTATCAGGTATAAGAAAACAATAAATGGGTGTGGTAGTAGAAATGGAAGGGAACAAAAATATTTTCCCTTTTCCGCTTCACAATAATAATATAAACTAGTTATCATATCAAAAAGTTTTGACTTGAAGTAAGTAACAGATATACTCCATATTACTTATTTAAGAACATAACAAATGGTTCATTAGAAGTGACTACAGGACCTGATACCTTCAGTATTCAAAAAAGTAGGATGAAGCAAGAATGTGTTTCTAGGTTAGTTATGTAGCCAATATAGAAGGAACATAATCTGAAATTGAGATTGAAATAGAGGTGGGTGGAATTAAATTGATCTTTCTTTTTCATTGGTGAAGGTGAAAATGTATTTGGGTCAAATAAGTGTATACGTAATTAGCACTTTAACAGACCGATACTGCATTAGAATGCATCACGTATCAAGCATTAAAATTAAATCCACTGAACTTATATGGAGCCCATAGCATTTCATAAATAGATCAATATGATGAATCAACATGATAACAAATGAAAGATGAACATGACACACAGATGTATCCGGAGTATGTCGAGAATCCTAATAGGATTCCTAATGTGTGTCATAGTAGATTTAGATCATATTTCCCACTCAGACTTAACTTTTCCATTGCCCTTATCTTTTTTATCTTCAACCCATGTTTTTCTCCCAAACTATCCCACTCAAACTTAACTTCTCTCATATCTCTCATATCTTTTTACCTATAAGCACGCTAAACATAATGATCACATAAAAGAGCAAATCAATACACGCCACAAATGCTAGTGGTATTAGAGCAAGATCTCTCTTGAGATCCTGATTAATTTTTTTTTCAAAAAAAAAATCATCGGTACTGTTCATACGACATTATTCATTGGTCACTGTTCATACGGTGTTGTTCAGTGTTGAGATGCTAGTGGTATCAGAGTAAGATTTCTCTTGGGATCCTGAATATTTTTTTTCAAAAAAAAAATCATCGGCACTGTTCATATGGTATTGTTCATTGGGCACTGTTCATCGACGTAGTTCATCTTACTATTCAGCGGTACTATTTTCAGGTACTATTCATAGGTAACAAAGAAAGTTTAATAAATAGATTCGTACGAAAAAAGTAAAAAAAAACAATAAAAAAAAATCATTCCTAATGCTTCAAATAAATTTGCTTTGGTGACTCAGACTTGGCAAGGTGGTCGAGCTAATGTTAATCGTAGTAGAAGACATGGTTTTAGTGATCTAAGTTGTTGTAATGGAAGAGGTGGTTGTGAAATTGGTGGTGATGGTCGGGGTTTAGTTCATCAATGTACTCACTATCACCGTTATGGGCATACTCGAGAGACATGTTGGCACTTGGTTGGTCGTCCCCTAGTTGCTAATAATGTGACTTCTGATTCAGTTAAATGTGATCTTGTTTTTTTGGTTTCTAAAGCAGAGTATGATGAGTTCTTATAGGATAAGGCAGTTAACCGAACATCTTCTTCGACTGCTCTTTCCACCTAGGAAGGCACACCCAAAGCTTTTCTATCATCTAGACCTTGGGTCATTGACTCTACAGCTACTAATCATTTTCAGGTACCACCGATGTTTTCTCTAGTTTTTATCACTCTTCGTCTTTGTCTGATGTTACTCCTGCAGATGGATCTAAAACCACTACTAGTGGCATTGGCACTGTGCACCCTAGTTCTTCTATGTCTTTATAATCTATCCTTTATGCTCAATTTTCTCAGTATAATTTGATATTTGTTAGTCAGCTTACAAAACATCCTAACCGTTTTGTTACCTTTCTTCATGATTTCGTTCTTATCTAGGATTTGAAAACAAAGAAGACAATTAGTGGATGGTATGAATCAGACGGCCTGTATTACTTTGATCCTATCTCATCACCCATTGCATGCTCAATTGATGTGTCCCCACTTCAGGTACATTGTCGTTTTGGTCATTCGTTCTTAGAGAAGCTGAAAAAGTTAGTTCTTACTTTGAGTCAGGTTTCGTCTTTAGAATGTGAGTAGGTAAGCATCATCGTGTATCGTTTCCTTCCCAAATTAATAATTGTGTGTCTAGTCCTTTTATGTTAGTACATTATGATATTTGAAGTACAAGTCTTGTGACTTCTAAACTTGGATTTCGGTATTTCGTTACCTTTGTGGATAATTATTCTAAGCTTACCTTATTTTATTTAATGAAAGACTGGTCGGAGTTGTTTTCTATTTTTTGTGCCTTTTGTGCTGAGATAAAAACCCAATTTGATTTATACTTAAAATTCTCTATAGTGACAATGCTAGTGAGTATTTTTTTAAACCTTTTACAACTTTTATGACTAATTCTAACATTATTCATTAGTCATCTTGCTCTCATACATCCCAACAAAATGGAGTTGCGGAGCTAAAAAATCGTCATCTTATAGATACTATTCGTACTCTCTTATTTCTTATGTATGCCCCCAAATTATTTTGGAGTAAGGCCATTATGACTGCATGTTACTTAATTAATCGGATGACATCCTCTATTCTTGATGGCCAAACCTCCCACTCTGTGCTCTTTCCTAGAGATGTTACCGTTCATTTATCTCTTTGTGTCTTCGGATTTGTTTGTTTTATTCATTAGCTTTGTCTAGGAGTTGACAAACTTGATCCGCACTCTATAATGTGTATTTTCTTAAGCTATTCTTATACATAAAAAGGTTATTGGTGTTATAGTTCTTCACTACAAAGGTACTTTGTTTGTGCCGATGTTACATTCTTTGAGTCTACTCCATATTACTCTGAATCTCTTTCTATCTCAGATCTGACTGATTCATTTCCTTGTCAATTATATGTTCCCATGTCCCTTACACAGTCAAATCCTCCTCTATTAGTCTCTTCATCGTCTTCTCCTTCGTTGCAAGTTTACTCTCGTCGTCCATAACCTTCTGCCTCTACTGCTCCACCAATTGTTCTCTTGTTGATAGATCCTGATCCCTCTTCATCATCTGAGGATGATTGTCTTATTTCTCTCCGTAAAAATAAATGTTTATGTATTACTCATCCAATTGCTAATTTTGTGTCTTATGATCATTTATCTCCTTCATATGCTTCGTTTGTTGCTTCGATCTCTTCTGTCTCTATTCCTATGTCTATTATAGAAGCTTTGTCTCATTTTGGGTGGAAAGTAGCTATAGATGAAGAGATATATTCCTTGAGTACTAATGATCATGGGACATGGTTCCTCTTCCATCAGGGAAATCTGTTGTTGGTTGTCGCTGGGTATATACTATAAAGGTTTAGCCTAATGGTACTGTTGACAGATTAAAAGCTCGCCTAGTAGCAAAAGGGTATACACAGGTTTATAGTATTGATTATGCTGAGACATTCTCTCCAGTGACGAATATTACGTTTGTTCGGGTGTTTATCTCTTTAGCAGCTACTCTTAATTGGCCTCTACATCAACTGGATATGAAAAATGCATTTATAAATGGTAATTTGCAAGAAGAAGTATACATGGAGCAATCACCCAGATTTTTTGCTCAGGGGGAGTCTGGGTTAGTATGTCGATTAAAGAAATCTCTATATGGCTTGAAACAATCTCCTTGAGTGTGGTTTGGCCAGTTCAGTGAAGTAGTAATTAATTTTAGCCTCAATAGATGTGGTGTAGATCATTCTGTATTTTATAAACATAGTGAGACATGCAGGATATTGTTGATTGTATATGTGGCTGATATTGTGATCACATGAGATGATAAAGAAGGCATTCTAGCACTGAAACAGTTCTTGAGTACTAAATTTTCGACAAAGGATTTAAGAGAATTGAGATACTTCTTGGGTATTGAGGTTGCTAGATCTCGTCATGGTGTTTTTTTATTTCAACGTAAATATATTATTGATTTGTTGACTGATACTGGTATGTTGAGGTGTAAGCCTATAGATAGTCCTATGGATCTCATCACCAAACTTGCAGTTGATCAAGGTGATTTATTATCTGATCCAGGGCAATATAGGCGTTTGGTTGAAAAATTGAATATTTGGCTGTTACTAGGCTTGATATTTCATTTGCAAGCAGTGTGATTAGTAAATTTCTTGATGCTCCACGAACTAGTCATTGGGATGATGTTATTCGAATTTTGAGATATTTTAATAGTGCTCCTGGTCGTGGTTTACTTTATCAAAATCATGGTCATGCTCAAATTGAAGGTTATACTGATGCAGATTGGGCCAACTCTTCATCTGATAGAGGGTCCACTACTGGCTATTGTGTATTTGTTGGTGGTAATTTAGTATCTTGAAAAAGTAAGAAGCAAAATATGGTTGCTAGGTTGAGTGTTGAATCCAAATATAGAGCAATGTTACATACTATCTGTGAGATGGTTTGGCTAAAGCAATTGTTAGTAGAACTTGGGGTTAACCATCAAGTCTTATGAGTTTGGTGTGTGACAATCAAGTAGCTATTCATATTGCAAATAATCCATTGTTTCATAAGAGAACTAAACATATTAAAATTGATTGTCATGTTGTTCGAGAAAAGCTTCTACAAAATGTTGTTAGTACCAGACATGTGAAGTCGATAAACCAATTAGCAGATTTATTTACTAAACCATTGGATGGTTCTCAAGTTAGATTTATTTGTAACAAGTTGGGTACATATGATATCTATGCTCCAACTTGAGGCGGAGTGTTGAGAATCCTAATAGGATTCCTAATGTGTGTCTTAGTAGGCTTAGATCATATTTATCTTATCTTATTGTTGTGTCCTAGTCCTATTACACTTAGTATTCATAAGTTTATATATTGAGTTAATTGTATTCTTTTCATTCAATCAATAAGACAGAGTATTTCTTTTCAATTCTTATTTTCAACATAGTAGATACTTTGCTTTATTTGATCCACTTACATTCGCATTGCTAAAGGATCCCTACGAATATGGGCATCCGTTCCCATCATTATGCAGTACTCTCCATCTGTTTGGTTATAGATGTTGAGATTTTGCCCCTAAAATCCACCTACTCAAATTTACAATAATTAAATAGACAAATAAATAAACAAATATCAAGCACAACAATTTAATGTGGTTCGGCAACCTTCTTGCCTATGCCACCAACAAACTCACAATTTTATTAATCTTTGACAACTTTAGGAAAAATAAAATTATTACCCTACAACCTCACAATCAAAAATCCCCAATACACCAAAATCTCTCTACCTAGCTCTAGTTATAATATTGGAATTATGAGTGTGTCACAAAACTTCTCTAGGACCCTATTTATATAGAGGATATTTCTAATACTATTAGGAAAAGAACAACATCATCATAATAGACGACTACTACTACTTGTACAAGGAACAATTTAATAGGAAACTAGTACTACTCCCACTAGAACAAACAACTATAAAATAGGAAACTACTTTTCCTAAATCAATTAGAATTCTTCTTTGTGAGGATTTGAGCCAAAATCTTAACAAATTTTCACACCTCATCAACAAATCTAACTTTCTTCTTGGTTGGTGCAATCCTTCCCTTTGGTCCTTCAATATCTCTTCCACCTAATTTTCTAAGCAAAACCTTCTCATTCAACATAAACAAGCCCTTCTTGTTCATAGTAGCCTTCAAAACTACATTTAATCTATTAAGAACTTGCATCTCTTCATTGTCCACAGTCCATGTGTATCCCATCTTAGCAAACTTTACCTTCTCAAGTGTCTTAACGCTTCCATCATGGAGCTTCAACTTTAGGTTTCCTTCATCATCAATCATTTTATGTTTCTCACATGTGGTAGCAACTATGACATGGGTATGTTATTTCATACAATCAAATTACTTCTTATTGAATATGTGAATGGAGAACACCGAATCAAGTAGCACCATATTACTCTCATTAAATTTTTCTTCAATATGCTCAATAGCTAGAACCTCTTCATGACTTCCCTCGGTGATATTAGCACTTTCACTACTCTTTCCATAATGAATCTTCTCCCACTCATCATTCTCAATTCTTTTAAATTATCCTTCACGGCCTTACAATAATATTGTATGTCCTATCTCTCCACAATAGAAGCACCCATTGTCACTGTCATCTTTAACCCCCAAGATTTGGATCTCTAACTTGAGTCACTATTCGCTCTCTATTGGCTCCTCCCTCGATTAGAACTTTCCACAGTAAGCACTTGACAACCACTAGACAAGCTCTCGTTTCCCATCAACCTCTCATTCTCATGTAGGAGCGTGATCACATCATCTAAGCTCAATGTCGACTTGCCCACCAACAATGTCTGCACCAATGGTTTATAAGATTTTTGTAAAGATGATAACAAAAGCAATGTCTTCTCCTCATCCTTCAATGTTTCTTCTGCATTCAACAATTGAGACACGAACTTGTTAAATTCATTCAAGTGATCATGAAGACTTGTATATTCTTCCATCTTTAGAGAGTATAGGTCCATCTTGAGACATAATCTGTTGGTCAAAGATTTTGATGGATAGATGCTCTCAAGCTTATCCCACAAACCTTTGGGTGTAGTTTCCTTTAACAAAGTCTACTTGAACTTGGGAGCAAGAGCCATCCGGATTGTGCTTACAACCTTCGTCTGAATAGATTATCACTTTCTATCAGTCATTCTTCTAGCTTTTCTTCCTCTAAAGCCTGATCAAGTCTTGTTGTACTAAAAGATCTTGAACTGTACTCTGCCACAAAGTAAAATTATTTCTTCCATTAAATAAAGAAATCTCAAATTTAGATACATGGTAGAGTAGACGCAACAAATAGCAACTCACAACTTCTTTAAATAGACGACCAAGCTTTGATACCAGTTGTTGAGATCTTACCCCTAAAATCCATCTACTAAAACTTGCAATAATTAAATAGGCAAATAAACAAACAAATATCAAGCACAACAATTTAATATGGTTCAACAACCTCCTTGTCTATGCTACCAAAAAACTTACAATTTTATTAATCCTTAGCAACAACTTTAGGAAAAACAAAATCATTACCTTGACAACCTCACAACCCAAAATCCCCAAATACACCCAAAGCTCTAATTATAATATTGGAATTGCGAGTGTGTCTCAAAACTTCTCTAGAACTCCCTTTATATAGATAATATTTTCCTAATACTATTAGAAAAAGAACAACAATGTCATAATAGACTACTACTACTTGTACAAGGAACAATTTAATATGCAACTAATACCACTCTTACTATAACAATCAACTAAAAAATATGAAACTACTTCTCCCAAACCAATTAGAATTCTTTTTTTTGTGAGAATTTGAACCAAAATCCTAACAGTAGAACATTTCAACTAGTTGCGCATTTTCATCTTCACATGTCTCTTCAAAATGTTTCTAAATGATTTCACGTGAAGTGTCCCTCTTCCACGCTTTTATCCATTCAACATAATATGCTATTGGGCCTTCTCTTTCTAGTCTCTCTTGTTTAACTTGAAGCCTGCAAAAATCAACAATTATCTAAGTCCAAAAAGTAAATTCTTATAATGCTAAAGTAATTTTTGTAATCGGCCAACTAGTTAGGTCATAACGTAATCAGTAGGCGTAACAAAACAAGGACAAAACATAGGCAAGAACAAATAAACCTCACATTTTTCTATCAGCTAGCATGTCAAGCATCATAATTTCATAGATATATGATGGTAAAAATTTTGAAACAAATTTCAAAGATATAGTATAATAGGTTATCTTGCGTTTGCCTAGCCAATATGACAGCTTGTAACAAGCAATTCAGGGTTCACTAATGTAACATGAACCTTTAATGAGGAGAAACTACATTTGAATATGACGTAATGCCCAAATTTTGATACACATAACAAATTTGTCGTTTATGGATGTGGGTCTGTACAATGTGAGCGTGTGCGTGTATGCACGTGTATGTGTGTGTGTCAAACAAAGAGAGAGTATGTGAGAAAGAGAGGTGTAGAGCTATAATGTACTATTGTCTAAAAAATTTGCTTGCAAAGTGAGAAAAATGAAGCAGAAGAAAGCGATCAAGATAATCTATTTTTCTAAGTATATATATTATATTATATTTTTCCTTTGATCAGTAAATATTCTAAATTATATTAAGGGAGGGGAAATCCGATTTGTAAAAGCTTCTGCAAGCTAAACAAAGATCTCTCACATTGTAGAACACCTTTAATTTACAATTGCAAAGAAATTCGAGCAAAAGCAAGCAAAACAAGGTCTCAAGTATTTTAAAATGTAAATATTTTATTTCGTGACCAATAAATTAAGTTTATAAAGTAAGAAAACAAAATTTTTTTTTTTATCTAAGCCTACTTACATTTGACATTTAACATTTTTACCACACAAAGAGTTCTCTATGAGGGCAACTAATCCCTTGGTACACGCAAACTGTCCCGTCCACATATACCGATTAAAGCTCTAAATAAACTCAGTGGGCGTGGCCAAAGGGAGTTATTTACAGTAAGTGAGGAGTCGAACCCAACACCTACACTAACAAGACACTTATTTTGACTCGTCCTACCGCTGAGCTAATCCCCTTTGGGACTTCTTTTAGTCATTTGTTTGAAACTCTAATTATCTAATATCTACACTAGATTATTATTTGGGAGAACTTTACTAAAATGTTCATTAGAGATGTTGATTGGGTACTGAAAGCCTTGAATTGAAAACCATTCCAACAAGATCAATATACCTTTCTTCCTTGAAGAGATGTCGTCTAGCTCTGTAGAGTGAAGTTTCAGTTAATGTTGGATTTTCACCATAAAGCTTGACCTGTCTGGTCTCTGCCATTGCTTTAAGAAAAACCTACAAAAATTAAAAGATTAACTAAGACAGAAGACCGCGTTTCTTTAAAATTACATCACATGCACATTTATCCAACGAATGGACTTAGATATGTTCTATCGTGCTTATTTGTGTAAGTATCAAGTGAGCATAACCCAACATGTAGCATCCACCAAAGAATGGACTCAAACAAGGGTATCATCTAGCTTCAACCGTTGACATCAAGTAAATTAGACAACACTTTTTACAGGCTTTCTAAATTCTAACAGAAGACTGTTGAATCTCATACTTGAAAAATCATTTGCCGATCAGATCTTTGCCTTATAGATCCCTCGGGTATCATCTAGCTACATGAAGTACATTAGAGTTACCCATATGTCTTTTTCAGCATATTTGCACTAACCGTTTCAACATCAGGATGCCTCCTTTGCCATCTGGAGCATTGCTCCTTGTCTAGCTTTCTCTAGTTCCACCATAGTTCATCACTTGTAAGCGGCTCCTCTATTGGCTTCTTCACTTTTAGGTCAATGAAGGGATGAGGTTGTCCAAGTTTCTTGTCTAATTCATATCCAGTTTCTTCTTCGTTGTGTTTTCTCTGATAAACAACATATTCAGATGAAGATTCTTTTGGATCTTCCACTGTATCCTTGGAAACTTCGGGGGACACTAGATCACTTGATTCAACACTTACTTGATTACTTGATTTACATGTTAGAATATATAAAATATTCTAATATTATTGATGGGCTTCCATTAGATCCCACTAGCATATCTTGAAAACATTGACACCAAACAATTTTTAGATCCTACAGTCCCAGAAGAAAGTAGACAAAATAATCTATTACTATATTCTTCTGGTACGTTATCAACAGCCTTGTGTAAACCAAAAGAACAAGAACTATGATTGCTTAAGCATTCACTTTGCACGGAAACATACTTATTGTATGACGACGTACTGTCATACACAAATTCAATCAATCCACATTAAAAATTTAAGGAAAAAGGCTCACAAAAAATAATTTTTTTATAAGTGAAGTTCACAGACAATACATTACAAAACAAATTCATTCAAAAGAAAACAAACCTGCAAAGTATTGTAACTTGGCTTTCCAGCTTCTGTAGAAACCACACCCCTCAATCCTCTATCTGCCATACCCTCTCCGAACAAATAATGAAATAAATAAATGTATGGAACATTAAGACTATAGTATACTAAATGACAAATGCATCCAAGTTGCTGATACCTTGATACAGCCAGGTGGCTGACAAAGATGCCATTATTATCTAACACTGTCTATAGCACATATATATCTGCAGAGTGTATTAAACATGAAAACAAAAAGAACAAAATTAACATAAAATAGGACTCTATTATTATCTAACATTTCACTTGATGTAAAAAGAACTTATTTTCGAGCCAGGAATTTTCAAATTTTGCTCAAGTGCTCTGCTTGGCTGCTAGTAAAATGAAGAGATTTGGTAGAAACTAAAAATCAAAGAGCTCCCTTACATACAATTTGTTTATTTCTCCCCTAAATTCCATAAAAGACATGAGTTCTTTATGTTGTTGCAAAATCTTCCCAGAAAGATTTTCTGATGAAACAAACACGAAGATCAGTAACAATCGTCAAAAAAAAAAAAAATTGAAAGATAATAGAAATATGAAGTGCAGTGATATTAGCCCCTTCCCTCATATAAACCAGGGAAAAAACACCATCACAAAGTGGGAGTTGAGGCAAGGAGAAACGCACCGTTTTGATGATTCTGTTTAGAGATGAACCGATGATGAAGACCAGAGCGATTCTGGGTTTTGCGTTTTCACAATCTGAGAATGTTTTGAGTTTTTGCATAAACAAAAGAGTAAAGTCTATTTTAAGTTTCTCACGTTTGAGCTTTGTCATATTTTTGTCTTTTATGTTTTAATTGTTTCAATTAAAAGTCTAATTTTTAACATTATCTCAATTTATATTGTTTTGATATTTAACTTTAAACATTGTTCCAATTTATATCCATTTAGTTTAGAAAATCTAATATTTTTATTTCACCCTCTCTATTTCATTATATTCACTCAGAGTGAGAAAAAAGTGAAAAAATCTAGATAAGAAGATTTTTCTCTCATTTTCCCACCAACCAAACACCTTTTCCTCTTTGATTTCTTCAACTCAAATCACTGCCTAGTTTCCGTTTTCTCTTCTCTCTCCTCAAGAATCTCTCCACTCTCTTCGTGTCTCTCTCTCTCTTTGCTCTGGTGCAATGGGCACTTCCGACGCAACACCACCTACTTCTTCCAACATCAGCATGAGAGAAGGATGAGGGATGATGATAATTTAAACAAATGACAAACGTCGACTTATCATACATAAAATAATCTCATTACCATAAACTTTCTTCTTCAAATATACATAAAAGGAGAAGAAAAAGATTTGTGTTAAAGCCATTTTCTTAGATTTTTGATCCTATTTTGCTCTTAATTTGGAGATTTCGGGTCTTTTAAGGTTTTGTTGTTTGGAGCTCGAATTATTATTTTTCTCTCTCTTCTTTGTTTTGGTAAGAATAATTCATTCTCCTCTTTTTACTCCATTCTTAGTTCCTTGACTTTTGAATTATTGTAAATTGTTTTTTGGTTAATTTGTTTGGGGCTTGGGATCTAAGAACATGTTAGAGTTTTGATCCATTTTTGTGAAATAATGGAGAGTTTTCTTCATTTTTCATTTTGGGAGTTGTTGGGTTCTATGTTATTTTAAGAAATTTATGTGCTGCTTGAAAAGGCATTCATCTGCTAGATCTGATAAAATTTTTCAGAAATATATTTAATAATTCTTTACATGTGAATTAAAGATGGGAATGATTGTTTTTGATTGAGCTACCTGTATTTGATTCTATTGCTTTTGGTTGTGATACAGAAAAAGAGTGGTTTGGGTAGGAGAAAAAATAATGGAGGAAGCAAAGGCAACAAGGTATTGGTGTCACATGTGCTCTCAGATGGTGAATCCCATCATGGAGGTTGAGATCAAATGCCCATTTTGTCAAAGTGGATTCATTGAAGAGATGGATGGTAGCACGAGGGACAATCCAGACTCTGATTCTGATCCTCTGTGTGTGTGAATATACTGATATTGTGAGGAAGATATGAGGGAGAAGAGGGTAATATTAGGTTTTCGATACTAAGAAGACATAAATTGGGATAATATTTAAAGTTAAATACTAAAAGAATGTAAATTGAGACAATGTTAAAAGTTAAACCTTTAATTGAGACAGTTAAAATGTGAAAATTATAAATAGAATAAAATCCAAATATGAGAAACATAAAGTGAAATTTACTCTAAACAAAATTACGGAGGTTTCAAGGGTTCAACTCTTGGAAAGTGAAAGGTCTTTTTTTTGAAGACTGATAAGAGTTCGAACCTTGAGATCTAGTCTTGTATCCACGTCAGTGTGTCAACTCTATTTGACAATGTTAATTTTTGTTCAATTTTTAAGGGTTTATATTATTGTTATTATCCTTAAATTTCAACACTTGTAACAATTTTTCATCTTACTTTTAAAATTGTTTAATCTCTTTTTTTTATAAAAAAATTTGATTGAAAAAAAAAACAAAATTACCCCAATTATAAAATATAAAATATAAAATATAAAAAAATCTCAGTTACATAGAGATTTCATAAAAAAATCCCATCCAATCATTCCACCATCTCTCTGTCACATATAGATTTCATAATAATAACATGCACAAGTAAAACAAAGAGAAAAAGAAAAATATCATTAACATTGAAACAATTTTGTCTTTTAAAACAAATTATGATAAAATAAACAAATTATTTGGATGGATTAGACAATTTTAAACACCTTCAAAACTGGAGGAGAAATTGATAATTTTAAAACCGAGGGACAAGTTGTTACAAGTGTCAAAGCTAATGAAGCAATGTTGATATTAACCCATATTTTTTTATTTTAAATAAAACTAATAAAAACTGGGCAAGAGACTCCTTTGTCTCTTGGGAAGCCTCAAGTGATGGTTGGGCGAAGTTAAACTCCGATGGGGGCTCGCGAAGTAACCTGGGGAAAGCTGGAGCACGGGATTGATTAGGTCTCTTTGTGGGCAGTGGCTAGTGGGATATTTTGCTTATTTGGTAATCTGCTCCAATATTGTTGCTGAATTACAAGCTTTAAGAATGGGACTCCATCTGGTGTGGGAGGAAGGTTACAGAACGTGTAGTGTAAGCTAGATGTTGCCGTCGTTCTTCCCATGCTTCAGTCTGCTGACATGGCTACGGATCCTTATGGGGCCCTTATCGCTGATTGTCTTGCTCTTGCGGATTGGGAGTGGCGTTGCACGTTCAAGCGTAGGTTGAGGGAGGGTAATGTTTGCACTGAATTTCTGGCCAAAATAGGGGTGGATGAGTAGACCGAGATGACTATTCATAGATATTCTCCTCGAGAAGTCCCTAGTTCTTTGTTTTCTCTGTTCGTTGTGTATAAAAAAAAGAAAGAATCTATGAAATAATTTGACAATATAAAAAATGCATAAATTAAAATCTTTTCAACCCAATTTCTACTTTTAAAACATGTTTAGGAGAAAGTCATGGAAGGTAAAACAAAGGAAAGTAAATAAAGAGTTTCATGAAACCCCTGTTTGGGGTTTTATCATAAAGAGAGAAAATGCTTTTGATGTTTTTCTACACTCTAATTCTTTTTACCTACCAACTTTTTTTTTTTTTAATAATTATTAGAGATGATTAGATTACAATATAAGTTTAAAATATCAAATTTTTTAAAATTTTAAAGAGCTTTTTTTTAAATCATTTTACAAAACTTTTTAATTAATTTCAAACTATATTTATTAAGATAGAAGTTCTATTACATCCCTTCAAGTATAAACTAAACATTTTGGATGTACCTTTAAATCAAATCAGATTAAATGAATGAATATTGAAAAATGAATGGATAGCTTCATAAATAAACTTGTGTAGTTCATGAATGAGCTCTTAAAAATGTATGACTCTTGAATTATGTGCAAACCTTTAATAATTCTTATTTAATACATTAACCAACCTATAAAATTATATAAGTTTCATTAACAAAATGTAGTTTTTGGGTTGCTCTTAAACTCTATAAATAGGGTCTTGGTCCAGCACTCTAAACGCCAACAAAAAAAGTGAGAGAGTACAAATATTCCATTCAAGAGAAACATAAAGTGTTTGAGAGATAGTGGTCCTCAAACTATACCTAAAAAATGTTGTGTGATTGTGATTCACACTAAGACAGATTGTAAAGTTTGATTTGCGTTCTTAGAGCTCTTTGGAATATTACCATGTAGAGTCTTTTGCAGGTGCACACCATCACTCAATTGCTATTCCGAGAGGCGATTCGATCGTCAGATCCTTGTACCAAAATTAGGTTGAATAGCGTGTTAAAGACGGTGTTTAAAAACGCACAACAGTTCTATTTTTATAGTTTTTACCGTTTTGTTCAAACACAAAATACTGTCACATAACCCATATCTAAATCTACAATATTATTATACCCACCTACAATTTGAACATAAAAACTTGTGATCCTAAAGCTTTAGTTTTGGTTTTTTGCCACTTAATCAAGACCTCCTTAGCGCATGCAAACTTTTTAACACCCTAAATTTAAGGGCCTGCAATAGAATGTATCAACCCTTTATTTACCATATCACTTTTTATCACTATAATAAATTTGGCACAATTCGTGTCTTAGTAGGTTGAGAACAAACATCAATTAACATCATTATACCCAATAATACAAATTTAAATTTAATTTACAACACTAAATTCACATTTTTTTTCTAAAAATATTTGGATCAGACCCCCTCAATCCATGTATCTCCATTTTTCCTCAATCAACTAATATAAAGTATTTACAACTTAAAATCTGTCAATTAAAGGTTGACACCCACCTTTTAACTTGTTATCTGTCAAGTAACAAATGTGGGTGTAACTTCTTCAACATCGAAAGAAAATAATTGGAGAGTTATCATCTTTGTCAAGCAAGAAATCTGGGGTTAGTTTTTCAATGTTCGATGCAAAGAACTGAAGGAGGGACAAATATGTTTTTTTTCCACCAAAGAAAAACGGATACTTTGAAAACAAAGAAACAAAGGAGAAAAATCTGCTCATAACTTTGAGAGTTTTAATCGAAGCTCTGTCTCTTAAAAGATTAGTTAAAAAGATGAATAAAATATTATGATATAACGAAATCTTCTCTAATCATCTTTTTCATATATGGCCAAAATTCTTCCAATCAACCTAACAATTGATTTGATTATGTTTTTTTTTTTTTTAATGAGTGATTATGATTTTTAGTTTTGGATACAGTTTAGACTGAGTTCATTAAACTATTTGGTTCAAATTCACATCAAATTTATGATCAAAACCTATTATGAAGACGATAATATGAAATTTTTATCGTCAGTTTTCGTTTGAGAAGTGTTATTCAAATACACTTCTTAAACACTTAATTTTTACACTTTAAAAATTTAAGTGATAATAGCAGTTATATGAATCTGTAACATTCGCCATCTCCTCGCTCAAGGCATGCCGACGTTGAATCTGCATCTCAGAGTATAAAGGAGTTGATCAATATAATAGATGGTTAATTATAATGGAATAAGGGATCCTGTTGCTTTTTCTTGGGTCATCTCTTCAATGAAGATAAATCTAAAAATAAATAAATAAAAAACAGTTTAAACAACAAGTATTTTCACATAATTTATTGTGTGCTGCTTTTGTCACTTCAACAGGAATGCTGTGCGCACGTACCTTAGATTTGTTTAACAAAACAAGACCGCCGAATTCTGGATTAGTCGCTTCTTTTTGCTCCATTCCTTTTCGTACTAGGGCTTTTCCATCTGATTTTCTTGCAGAGGTCTCCTCTGTATTAGAAGGTTCTACACCCCCTATGATGGGAACCAAGGAGAACACCATCTTTGATGAAGTTTCTTCCTAAAAAAAACAAATTTGTATATGATATCTTCGTTAATTTGAACAAGAATAGCAACTACATAGCAAGTAATATATTAAAAATTTAACAAACAGTGCGCTCTTCATATTATTTGCTAGATTGTTTAAATCAATAGAAAATATTAAATGGGGCTTGACTAATAAATATAGCTTTATGTGAATTAGAGGCTCAAAGACGGTAATTATACAAAACAGTTGCCACACATTGGCCTCTAATCAATTAAATAGAGCTACTTGTGAGTTAAAAATTAAATAAAACAAATCATTTATAACAGCTAACAAAGAATGAACTTTTCCTCTGGAAATCAAAATGTTTCTAAGACATAAGTTTTAGCATTGTCGATCGTCGCCAAATCCCCATCAGGACTAGGCCATCCACTCTCCGAAACAACAATCTTAACACTTTCTCCAACAACCTTTTCCATTACTGTATCAACCAAAGCATCAAACAGGGTTTTGTATTCAAGTGCCCCATCATGAACAATCAAAGCTGTAGCACTCCGGATCACCAAAATACGCGAAACAAGGATACACACTGGTAAGAAGAGGACTCTGATTTGCAACCAAGAAAGAAACAATCGGTGCCACTATGCTTGCTGCTTCGGTTGAAAACATCTCAGTTGAGGGAGGAAATGATTGGCCTAGTATCTGTAAGGAAACAGAAGTACCAACAGGTACTATAATATTGGCTGCTTTTAAGGAAGCATTCAGGTTTTGCATTACACCAAGTACATAGACCTGGAATAACCTCGTTTCCAGCCGATATATACCTGAATTTTACTGTAGGAATTTAACATTTAACGTTGGTGTTAACCCATACAGTTGCGAAGGTTGGATCTGATGCTAGTTGCTGCAAATATTCGTTTTGGGTGCCAATTAACAACTTCTATGTTGGATCCTGATATGGCTTTCAATACGTCCGGGTTCGGATTGAAAATCCGAAAACTGTCAATATTTCTTGATTTCAGTAATGCTATCGCTTTATCCCGGGATGGAAGGTTGTCACCTAGTCCATAATTTACCCCAATTCCTTGAGCTTCTTCATTAACATCAAAGCACATTGAGACAAAGTTAACAACATTACTTATTTAGTAGGGTGATTAAGAGACAAAATCTTATGAAAAATATTCAATCAGTTCTAAGTACATGCAACAGAATATATAAACCAGTCGCATTGGGTATAGAGACAAAAGATGACAAAAATTCTATTTTTGTCAAAATATTCAAACGCTTAATGCAAACAATTGCACCCAAATAAAGGAAGACAACAAAGAGAAAAGATAATATACAACATGCATGTATAAAAAAGAAGCATGCACCAATGCATAGGAAAAGAAATAGGCGATCCATATTCTTCATTAACTAGGGGAAGATAAGAGTTGAAGAACTATGAAAAGGTAGGCTACGTTGCGTTTGATTTATAGGACAGCATTGATGCATTAAAATTGGTAGTAATCAGTATAACTCTAGTGTTTTTAAGGCAATGTGTGTTGGAAAGATGATAAATCCATCAAGTCTATAGTTATCTACATAGATTTCTGAATGAATTCTATTATTATAAACAGAAAGAAAAGAAGACAAGATTTACCCAGGTTCACTCCAGAATAGGGTTATATCCTGCCAGAAGTTTCTTGTTATCAACCTCACAAATCTCTCGTTACAATGTATGCTCAGTACATAAAGAATATTTATAAGCGACTTAAGACGCCCTAATTAATTTCTAATTAGAATTTCCGCCCTGCTGCAGAACTATAGCTATTCATGGGCCCAAGCCCAAACTACCAAGCAAAAAACCAGACTCAACTCATGTATAGGGCCTGAAAGTTTTCTCAGATCTGGTCCCGTGAAGTATGTACCAACTCTAACAATCTCCCACTTGGTAAATACTTCACAAAACTTCCCAGAACTCTGTTTCTTCAAGCCGATCTTAGTAGCACACCACTCAAACATTGCTAGACTAACTACTTTAGTCAAGAAATCTGTGTTGTTCACTGTTGTATCGACTTTCTCCAAGATTAGCACATTTTCTTCAATCTTTTTCCGATTGAAGTGATATTGGATATCAATGTGCTTCGTCCATGAATGAAATGCAGGATTCTTTACTAAGAAGATAACACCTTGATTGTCACATTTCACCTTCACTACTCCTTGTTTAAACCCAAGCTCAGCACACAACCTTTGAAGCAAACCTTTTCCTTTCCAGCATGAGTTATTGCCATATACTCTGCTTCTGTGGATGAAAGAGTAACAACACTTTGCCTCTTTCTCATCCAACTCACCGCCTCACCAAACAGATTGAACACATATTAGCTTGTAGACCTCTTGCTATCAATGTCTCCTCCCCAGTCAGCATCAACCGATCCTACAATATCAAGATTCTTCTTCCTTCCATACCTCCATAACACAATGCAAACTTTGATGTGCCACGAAGATATCTAAGAACTCTTTTGATTGTAGTCCAATGCTCTTTCCTAGGATTAAACATATATCTGCTCAATACTCCCACTTCTTAGGCAATATCTGGTCTTGTACATACCATGGCGTACATCAAGCTTCCAACCGCACTAGGATAAAGTACGTGTGCCATCTCTTCATCTTATTCCTCCGTCTTCGGACATTGTTCCACAAATCGCTTGGTTCCCAAAGGCATGGGAGTCCCTACCGGCTTGTTGTCAGACATGTTGAATTTCTTCAACACTTCTTTAATATACTTCTTCTGACTTAGCCACAGTTTTCGATTTTCATGATCCCTCTTTATCTCTATACCAAAGATAAAGTTTGCTGGCCCTAGGTCTTTCATGTCAAATTACCTTGCCAATTATGCCTTCACAGTGCTAATCATCTTCATGTT
Source organism: Bretschneidera sinensis (assembly GCA_023935145.1). Classification (NCBI taxonomy): domain Eukaryota; kingdom Viridiplantae; phylum Streptophyta; class Magnoliopsida; order Brassicales; family Akaniaceae; genus Bretschneidera; species Bretschneidera sinensis. The sequence goes on along the minus strand of CM043700.1, from coordinate 22,323,316 downwards.
ATTTCCAATCAACAACATATCATCAACATACAAGGTTAAAATGACAAAATCAACCCTTAATCTTTTCACATAGATGCAGTGATCAGCATAGCTGCGAGTGAACCCAAGCTGAATGGTATATGTATCAAACTTCTGGTACCACATCCGTGGTGACTGCTTTAGTCCATACAAATACTTCTTCAATTTACATACCAGCTCTTCGTTGCGCTCACAAAGCTTTCAGGTTGTTTCATGTAAATTTCCTCCTCTAAGTCATCGTGAAGGAAAACTGTCTTCATATCCAGTTGCTCAACCTCTAGATCATAAGCAACTGCCATGGATAAGACAAATCTGATAGATGCCAACTTTGCTACCGGGGAAAATATCTCACCATAGTCAATTCCCTCTATTTGCGAGTACCCCTTTGCAACCAGACGTGCCTTGTACTTTTCTACCATTCCACCTGCATTTGTTTTCTTCTTGAAAACCCATTTGCACCCAATTACCTTCCTATCTTTAGGCAATTTCACAAGGTTCCATGTTTCATTCTTGTCCAGTGTCTGCATCTCTTTTTTCATAGCATCCTCCCACAGATTTGCATCCTCCGAGGTCCTTACCTTTTTCACTATGCTAGGATCATCACTAGTAATATTTAAAGCATATAATGCATTACAAGCATTGGGGGAATACCTGATGGGTGCCCTCCTAACCCATGTGGATCGCCTTATGACAAGCGTGGTCTCTACCTTCGAGCCACCATCTGAATCCTCATCATCTACATCAGAAACATGAATATCGTGCTCAGACCCAACTGACTTAGAATCTGAAGTATCCGGTGCAATCTGTGAGATAATCTCCCATTCTTTATCTCCTAGGCTAAGATCAATCTGAAGCTACTTTGGCTGTTCCGGTACATCTTGGACAGCTGCCACATCCCTTTGTGTTTCTCTGAACACAACATCTTTGCTGTAAATTATACTCTTTTTTTTTGGATTCCATAACTTGTACCCCTTGACTCCATCCTTATAACCAATGAAAATGCACTTCACTGATTTGCTGTAAAGTTTGTTCCTCTTTTCTTTTGGCACATGCATATAAGCATTACACCTAAACACCCTAACATGAGCCAAACTCGACTTCTTCCCAAGTAGTGCCTCAAATGGTGTCTGATCCTGTAAAGTTGATGTAGGTGACATGTTCTTCAGATAACATGCTGTAACAGCTGCCTCTACCTAGAACTTTGGCTCCCAGCCTGCACAACTCAGCATACTCCTTGATTTCTCCATGAGTGACTGATTGAGTCTCTCGGCCACCCTAGTTTGTTGAGGTGTATATGGAGTTATTTTCTATCTTGAAATGCTACTTGCCACACAGAATTGCTCAAATTTGTTTGAGCAAAATTCACCTCCATTATATGTTCTCAGTACCTTTATCTTTCTTTCCATCTAATTTTTTTACCAATGCTTTAAACTCATGAAACTTATCAAATGCTTCAGCTTTTCTCTTCATGAAGTAGATCCATGTATACCTTGAAAAATCATCAATGAAAGAGACATAATACCTTGATTTTCCAAGAGATTGGACCAGAACTGGCCCAAACACATCACTATTTATCAAATGTAGAATACCTTTTGCCCTTGTGCCAGTGACTTAAAACTCACACAGTTCTGCTTGCCATGTAGACAATGCTCACAGAAACTGAATCCCATAGAGAATTCTGTGACTCACTTCACCATCTGCTTTGACAATAAAGTAGATAGTCCATTTTCCCTGATATACCCAAGCCTTTGATGCCACGACATAGAGGACGTCGCCTCATCATCGGTCGCCTTCTTAGATATAAAACCTCCATTGCACTGACTTTGTACTGTACTTCCCAAAAACTTGTACAACATACCATACCGAACACCTCGTGCAATTACTAACGATCCATGAGCCATTTGCATGAATTTGACATAACTGAAATTCACTCCTCCATCTGCCATCTTGCTGATTGACATCAGGTTCCTACTGAGACCCGAAATATGCATCATAGCTGGAACTGTTTTGATCGCCCTATTATTCATCCTCAACTTTACCTTCCCACGACCAATAATTTTCATCAGAGAGTTATCTCCCAGTAAAACATTTCCCCCATCAAAGGTTTCATACTCACGAAACCAATCTCTGTGAGGTGTCATGTGAAATAATGCTCTTGTGTCAATTATCCAAACACTTCGATCTGATTGAGCTAAACAGAATGCCATATTTAAGTCACCAGCATCATCATCATACTAGTTCTTGTTTCCTGAAGCTGATCTATCTTCTACCCGCTTTTCAGTGTTTACACTCTTACTTCTGCAATAATTCTTTAGATGCTCAAGCTTTCTACACTTCCAACACTTCAACCTAGATTTATCTCTACTTTTCGATCGTCCCTTGAACTTGGGTTTATCACTAGACCACTTGTAATCTTTATCACAGGTTTGCCCTCTCACAGATAAGGCCTCATTTGACGAGTTCTCTGTACCTTGCTGCCTTATCTCTTCAGTCAATAAGGCTTCCACGACATTCTCAAAAGACAGATCAGTCGTACCACTACCAATCGCAACTATCAAGTTATCCCATGAATCAGATAGAGAACAGAACAGCGTAGTAGCTTTATCGTCATTCATTATATCAACACTAATAGACAATAACTGACCTATCAAATTGTTGAACTCATATAGATGAACAGAGAAAGAATCGCCCTCAGCCATCCGAAGGTTGTACAACTTTTTCCGCAGAAACAGTTTGTGTACCAGAGATTTACTCTGATAAAGGATTTCCAGCTTCTTCCAGAGATCTTTCGCAGTCATTTCTCCAAAACATTTATCAGGACAGAATTGGCCAGGCACAGCCGAATCAGACTTTGTACCTTCCGATTGAGCTTCTTCCACTCTGTGATAGCCGTTGTAGATGATGCCGAAACCGCCACTGGCGATGCCGCATCTACCGTGGACGCTGTTGTCATGCTCATCATATTCTTCGACATCTGATCAATTATCACGGTCCAAAGATCCCTATCCACGAGTAGATCTTTCATCTTCAGTTTTCATAACTTGAAGCTCTTCCCTCTGAACTTCTCAATTTCAATCCATGATCCAATCGACATATCTGATCGTTAATCCTCGAACACAAAGCTATGATACCAATTGAATGATTTGAGACCTGTCAATCATATGAATTATAAACAAAAAGAAAAGAAAACAAGATTTACCCAGGTTCACCCCAGAATAGAGCTACGTCCTGCCAGAAGTTTCTTATTATCAACCTCACAAATCTCTCATTACAATGTATGCTTAGTACATAAAGAGTATTTATAAGCAACTTAAGATGCCTTAATTAAGGTCTAATTAGGATTTTCGCTCTACTACAAAACTACGGCTATTTATGGGCCCAAGCCCAAACCATCAAGCAAAAAACCAGACCCAACACATGTACATGTCCTGAAAGTTTCTACAGGTGCTGCCCTCTAACCCCCACTCGCTCACCAGGGAGCGAGACACCACCAGCTCACAGGGTAATGGGACCCCGTGGTCGTCCGGGGTTCTACAGACTTGGTCCTGTGAAGTATGCACCAACTCAAACAGATTAACATGCATGATCAAAATTAAATTTTGAGAGATGATAAGATTGAGTGTCTACAATCACACATTTGAGATTGAGGAATGACATAAAGTATTAGTAACTATCATAGGGATCGAAAAACTTACTTAACCAGATGGAGGCATGAATATTGGGTTGGCTTTCCAACAATTGGGTAAGCAATTAATTGAAATTTATTTATTAATGCCAAGATTTAGGCTTTGATTGGTAGTAGAAAAAAGCGGGAAGGAGGAAGAGGATGAAAATATAAAAAGATTAATATTTTTCATCATGTGTTTAGCAAAAATGATGGAGAAGTAGGAGGAAAAAGGGGAAAAAATGCCTATTTTAGCTTCTACTCTCCAATCCTCCAAATTTGGGAGGAGTATATGATAAAAAGAACATCAATCGCTTTCCTACTAAACGATAAAAAGTGCTTTTCACTCATCCACTCCCTCTTCTTTCCTCACACTTTTCCTTTCTACCAATCATAGCTTAAATTCCGTAATAAATAAACATGAAAGCAAGAGAACTAGAATTGAACCATCAACAATATAAGCAATAATACAAATCGATATATTTGGATTTTGGCTTAAATCCCTACAAGGATGACTTCTAATTGGTTTGAGAAAAGTGATTTTCTATTTTATAGTTACTTATTCTAGCAGGAGTAGAACTAGTTTCCTATGTTGTTGTTGTTATGTTTTTAGTAGTATTAATTAAGAAAACATCCTCTATATAAAAGTGGTTCTAGAGAAGGTTGAAGCACACTTATTATTCAAAAATACATTATAAATTAGAGGGGTTTACTACTAGAGTTAGGATGAGAGCTTTGAGTGTATTGGGGGTTTGGGTTGTCAAGTAGATATAGCATCTACAACTAGAGCTAGGTTGAGAGCTTTAGGTTTATTAGGGGTTTTGGGTTGTCAAGTAGACATAGCACCTATAACTAGAGCTAGGTTGAGAGCTTTGGGTGTATTGAGGCTTTTGGGTTGTGAGGGAGTAACAGTTTAGCAACTTTGCTCTTCCTAAAGTAATTGAAGATTAATAAAGCAGTGAGTTTGTTGGTGGACATAGGAAAAGAGGTTGTTGAACCACAATAATCATTATTATTCTTACTCTTTGTTTGTTTTACTTATTTAATTGTTGTGGTTGTGTTTTGTCCCTAATATTTGAGTAGATGTATTTTAGAGGTAAAATCTAAACAAGTGGTATCAGAGTTGTGTTTGTGATGGTAAAAACACTAAAAATAGATAAAATTAATATTGAGATATTTAATGGGGATGATGATTTCTCTCTTTGGAAAATTTCCTTCAAAGATTTGTTGATGCGATAAGAACTCTACAAGACGATTGAAGAGTTGAAGCTATAAGAGATGATGGAAGAAGTTTGGATAGATGAGAGAGGTTCCTGCAGTACCTCTAGAGAGAGATAAATTGAAGTGGCCAAGGTGTTTGATAATAAAGAATTGTTTGTGAATATATCAAGAGATGAGACAAATAAAGATAGGGAGTGAAGCACTTCAAGAAAGGTGGAGGAAAGATCAATATCCAAGTTGCTAGAGTTTTCAAATAAGGAGTGCATCTAAAATGAGGAGAGGAGCACACACAATCGAAAAGCAAGACCATGATGGAGGACTTGGAGGAGTTGAGTATAATGAAAAAGAGTGATAATGGAAAGGTTAATGATGATGATGAGCTACAAGTTCTTGATGGTTCAAAGGTAGTAATGAGAGATACCATGAACGAAGAGAGCTTGTACGTGTTGAATGAGATGATGGTTGCTTCAAAAAGTAAGCAGATGAAATGTGAAGAACAAAAGGAAGGATTCCACCAACCAAAAAGAGAATTAGATTTGTTGATGAGGTGGAGAAGTTAAGCTAAGGTGGAGATTTGTTGGGATTTTGGACCAAATCCTCACAAGGAATAATTCTAATTGATTTAGGAAAAGTGGTTTCCTATTTTATAGTTACTTATTATAGTAGGAGTAGAACTAGTTTCCTATGCTGTTGTTGTTCTTTTTCTAGTAATATAAAGGGGTCTTTGAGGCACATTCATTATTCCAATATACATTGTAAATCAGAGAGGTTTATTACTATAAGTAGGATGAGAGCTTTGGGTGTATTGGGGTTTTGGTTTGTCAAGTAGACAGAGCATCTACACTAAAAATTTTGAGTAACTGTCAAATAGTGAATTGTGAGAAAGAGTGCAATTAGAGGCAGCAAAAATAGTCAGGCTTGTATATTTACTAATTTGATCAAGTGCTCATTCCTCTACTTAAAAAAGTAGAGGATGCGTATGCAAGCTATGTGAGCATCTGATATCGGGTAATCTTATGTTTGTGTTGATTGCGGATTCATCATTCATGATTCAAGTGCAGAGATTCCTGAAGAACAAAAGCATCATTTTCACCTGTCACACCTTCTTCACTTGGATGCTAAGAATGGAATTTTCAGTATTTTTTTATATTATATTTTGTAGTATGATATTTGTACCCGGATAGCTCTACCTGATATGTCTGTAAGAATTTCTCTTAGCTGTAAAGTTTTAGTTAAATAAATAAAGTAGGTCAATTCAGAAAAAGAAAAAAAGTTTTAAATTGTGTAATTCTTGTGTGGGAGAAATTATTACCTGACACAATATATTATAAACAATGAATATCCCGTACGCTTAATCATATTAATAATTATTGTTTTTATTTTTAAAACTTAAAAAAAACGAACGAGGAAAAAAGATACACAAAGAATTGTTAATTATAGTTATCGAGTCATAATTTATGAAGTATTTATTATTCAATAACTTGTGCCAAAAAATAATTTATTACACTGTATTAGACAAAATAAGTATTGTCCGAGTAATTGGAGATAAAAAAAAAAAAAAATCAAATTGGTCTCTTTCTCAGGCCACTATATCTTTGTGGGTCTATATGAGTGCGAGAGCCTACCTAAGAATTTTTGTTCTTTTCTCCATTTACTTTTTCAGTATATCTTTGTGGTCCATATTATCATTAACAAGAATTCTCTCTTCACGCCACTGCAGATCTCTTTCTTCTTCCTCCCAAATTGATCTCTCTCAATTTTGGTGATAAAGGAGGTTTTCTGATTTATTTCTTACTAGAAGTTCAGTTTTCAACTTCTTTTTGTGTGATTACAAAAAAAATCTCAATTTTTTTTCTTTAGTTAACAACCATTTCCTTTTGTAGGTTCTGTGTACTCTGTTTGCCACTGTGGATATATGGAACATTTCGGCCATGATCATTACTTGAATTTCTCTGAGTGGTATGAGGACATCCGAAATATGTGTCGTGCGTGCTGTAAACAAATCAGTGGTCCAGCTTATATTTGTGACAAACGCAATGGTGAACTTGAGCAGTTTGTATTGCACAAATCATGCGCGGAATTGCCTCGTGAGATTCGACACCCTCCTCCCTCGCCACACATGAATCTGACCCTCCTGATTAAACCTCCATCTGGTGCCAAATCATTCATTTGTGATGTGTGTACATATGTTTCCTATGGCTTCACTTACCATTGTTCTGAGTGTCAGCTCAACCTTGACACCGAATGTGCTTCCTCAAACCGGAAATTTGACAGCATGCAGAGATTGAAAGACAGAGAAAGAAACAGAATTTTCCATTTCAGCCACAAGCATGCGCTTACCATTTGTAAATATAGGGAGAGTGGATACTATTGCAAGATTTGTGATCATCTTCTGTCGGACATATCTTATGGCTGTGTTAATTGCGATTTCTTCTTTCATGAATCATGTAGAGATATGCCAGAAACAATACAGCATCCTGCTCACCCGTTACACCCTCTTCGGCGCCTTGATTTCTCACAAAGTGAAATGCAAACCTCTTGCAATGCATGTAAATTGTCTGTTATTAGTGACATCCCTTTCGCTGTGATGAGTGTGATTTCTACCTCCATGTGCAGTGTGCTTATTCTCTAATGTACACCTTAAAACATGAGTGTCACCCACACGGTCTCTTATATTTGGTGCAGGCTGACATCGTCCGCTTAGAATATGCTTTCCCGTGCTACACTTGTGGTGCGGCTGATTGCAAGGAAGATGGCAACTTCTACCGCTGTGTGCAATGTGATTTGAATTTTCATTTCGAATGTGTTCCTATTCCGCGTGTTATTAAACATAGAAATCATTTGCATTCCCTTACTCTTATAGATTCATTTGTGGAAGATGATTCTGAGGAGTATTATTGTGACGTATGTGAAACAGAAAGAAACCCAAAGCATCATGTGTACTGCTGCGAGGAATGCCCATTCGTTGCTCATATCTATTGCGTGCTCTCTGAAGTAAATCTCATATTTCAGTCTTAGAAACATTTTGATTTCCAGAAGAAATGTTCATTCCTTGTTAGCTGTTATAAACTATTTGTTTTATTTAATTTTTAACTCAAAAATAGCTCTACTTAATTGATTAGATGATGCCCATGTGTGGCAACTGTTTGGTGTAATTAGATGTGGATCTTACCATCTTTGAGCCTCTAATTCACATAAAGTTATATTTATTAGTCAAGCCCCATTTAATCATTTTTATTGATTTAAACAATCTTGTTTTGGACCAGAAAATTAACAAATAATAATATGAAGAGAGTAATGTTCGTTAAATTTTTAATGTATTACTTGCAATGTAGTTGCCATTCAAGATAACATATTTGGTAAATATTTCATCTTCAAATTAATGAAGATATTATATTCACTTCTTCAGAAAGAAACTTCACCAAAGATGGTGTTCTCCTTGATTCCCTACACAGAGGGTGCAGAATCTTCTAATACAGGGGAGGCCTCTGCAAGAAAAGCGGATGGAAAAGCCGTAGTGCAAAAAGGAATGGAGCAAAAAGAAGCAAACCAAGAGACTAATCCAGAATACAGCGGTCTTAAGGTGCAGTAACAAAAACAACACAATAAATTATGTGAAAATACTTGTTTAAACTGTTCTTTTTTATTTTTATGTGAGAATGATTTATCTTCATTGAAGAGATGACCCCAGAAAAAGCAACAACATCCTTTATTCCATTATAACTAACCATCTACTATATCAACTCCTTTACACTCTGACATGCAGATTCATCATGTCAGCCACCATCATTCCTTGAGCTTATGCGAGGAGATCATGAATGTTAAAGATCCATACTGTGAAATATGCAGATTAAAAATCCATGGTCCAGCCTATATGTGTGAAAGTTGTCGATTTTTTGTGCACAAATCATGTGCTGAATTGCCAACTACGTTGCAAAAACATCCTCTTCATCAAAACTGCACCCACCATCTCCTCCTCCTTAAACAGTCTCCTAACTCTCGCTATGCTTTCATATGTGAAAATTGCCGAGATATTTCCGAAGGCTTCAATTTTTACTGCCAAAACTGTCAGCTCATTGTTGATTTAAAATTTGCTTCTCCAATTGAAAATGGACTTTCTAATTATTCTCAAGACCGACAAGTAAAAGAAAGAGAGCAAAAAACCAGTATAGTTCATTTCACCCATCCGCATGCATTGGCCTTCGCTAATTACACAAATAAAGATAAAATGACAGCGTTACTGTGCAAGATTTGTATGCATTACATCTCAGGCCAAATTTATTGTTGTCTTGACTGCGACTATTTTTGTCATGAATCTTGTCTTCAATATCCAAAAGAGATGCAACACCCATTTCATTTGCCACACCCCCTTCAACTACTCAAATACTCTTTCCGTCGTTTTCAAAAGTGCTATGCATGTGGATTGAAAATTATTGGCGTCAACTGTTGCATCAACTATTGCTGTAACAAGTGTGACCTCATTCTCCATACAAAATGTGTTGTTTCCCTTATGCGCAACTTAAGACATAAGCGCCACAAGCATAATCTCTATTATTTTCACGGAGAGTCTTATAAAGATCTCTTCTTATTCTCCCCTAAGCAGTTCCCCTGTTATATCTGTACTAAATATTGTATTGATTCATTTTATTGTTGCGTGGAGTGTAAACTCAACTTCCATTTGGAATGTCTTTCATTACTGTGTATTGTTAAACACAAACGTCACTGGCATCCCCTCACCTTAATGGATTCAGTGGTGGAAGATGATTCTGGAGAGTATTACTGTGAAATTTGCGAGACAGAAAGAAATGCCGAGCACCCTGTTTACTATTGTGAAGAATGCACATACATCGCTCATATTGAATGCATAATCTCTGAGGTAAGCCCACATTTCTATATTCTTTTAATTAGGTTTTAAACATCATTTAATTGCTTAGATCGATATAATAAGTATTTATATCAAATATTTGTAGAGGCCCAACTGTATGTGTGGTAGTGCTGGTTAATAGTTATAAAATTATTAGTCTTGCTCAACAATAGTTATTTTACAACAGCATATCTTTTCGCTAAATTTAGTATTTGCCTTAATTATCAGGACACATCAGAAGTACTATTGCACTTGTCAGAGGAAGAGAATGATGCAAAGCAAAAGAAAGCTATAGAACAAGAACCTGATGCAGAAGGACGACTTGACTCTACCTTATTGCTGTAATTATTAGGAAGTGCATTTGCAATGTCTGTATAACTCATGCTTTTTTAACTGGTTTTCAGATGTGTCATTTTATCCCTGATTCGGTCCATGAAATCTCTTCTGCCACGAGGTCCGATAAGAACAAATTGAATAAATATATTGTATGAAGTGGAAATTCAATTTTGCATTAAATTGAATTATATTTCTCAAAATTAAAAGAGACACACAGAGAGAGAGAGAGAGAGAGAGAGAGAGAGAGAGAGAGAGAGAGTATTTAAAGGGTAATTGAAGAGACATTCCAATACTGCTTATTCAATTATTGAGAGATTGACAAGATAAACCTCAATCGTTTTAGAGTAATAACCCAAAATTTTGTTCAGTACCCTGTGGCTTCAAATCTTCATTAAACATAGCAAACAAGTAGATCTCTATAGCAAACCCATGCCTCTTTGGTGTGCCAATTGGAGATGAAACATGAGCAACCAAGTTATTAAAATAGGTTTTAGCATTGTCGATCATCGCCAAATCCCCACCAAGACTAGGCCATCCACTCTCCGAAACAACAATCTGAACACTTTCTCCACCAACCTTCTCCATTGCAGTATACATTAATGTATCAATCATAGAATCAAGTGTCTACAATCACACATTCGAGATTGAGAAAAAATTGATTGCCTTATCACGACCTAAACGTAGAGTTTAATATATTATGTTATTAGCAAAGAGAAAAACAAAATTAAGAACACAGTTTCTCTACATTTATTATTTCTAACATGAACTTAATTAGTAATTACATTGAAAATTAAAAAAGATAAAAAAAAAAAGCTAACTTAACGGATCAATCCGGATTCAAAAAAATTGGTGCAACCCGATGGGTCAACCCAAAATTTGAGATGATCCAAACCAAGATGACCTGAAACCCGAACAACTCAAGACCCGAGATGACCCGTAACCCGAACGAACCGAATCCGAAAAGACCCGAAACGACTTGAAACCATAATGACCTGAACCCGAAACGAACCTAGTCTGAAATGACCCGAACCCGACCCGTCCGATTGCCACATCTAGTTGTGAGTGTATTAAATGCTTTTTAACAAATGCTTTATATACTTTTTGTAGAAACAGAAAGAAGAATCTTCTTAATATATGCTTATATGTTTAGGTTTTCCTCAATTCTTCCTCCAACCCGTTTAATTAATTAATTTCTGCTAATCACAATTGAATTTATATAGATTCAATTCACCCTCCTCTTGATCTACTCAACAATTGATATTAGAGCATTTCTCCACAACAATTGACTAACTATCAAGGAGTTCCTGAAAAGATGCACATCTTCTTAATATATGCTTATATGTTTAGGTTTTCCTCAATTCTTTCTTCGACCCATCTAATTAATTAATTTTTGCTAATCACAATTGAATTTCTATAGATTCAATTCACCCTCCTCTTGATCTACTCAACAATTGGTATTAGAGCATTTCTCCACAACAATTGACTAACTATTAAGGAGTTCCTGAAAAGATGCACAATTACACCTGAACTGGGTCCAATGATGTTGATCAAGTCGCTAAGTTCAACCCTCCCATATTGATGGGACAAACTGCCCCTTTTGGAAGAAAATGTTGATGGTCTATATCAAGAGTGTAGACTTGAACTGTTGGAGAGTCATTAGCAAAGGACCATACATACACACCAAAAAGATAAGTGGATTATAAATTGAGAAAGATGAAGACGAGTGCACTAAGGCTGAGAAAAATCAAAGAGAAATCAACAACAAAGCCATGCACCTCTTGTACTGCAGGATCAATAAGAACCAGTTCAACCGGATCCAATCCTGCGAGACAACCCAAGAAATTTGGCACAAGCTGGAAGCAGCCTTTGAAGGTACCGATAATATCAAATTAACTAAAATTACTATTCTGATGTCTGCTTTTGACTGTTTCAAGATGAATCCAGGTGAAAGCATCTTAGAATTAACCTCTTAGTACTCTAAAATATTAAACGATTTGAGGCAACTAGGAAAGGAGATCCCTCGGTCTGATCAAGTGATCAAGATGATTAGAGCCCTACCAAGGGAATGGCTACCCAAAGTTTCAACCATTGAAGAGTCAGAAAAATATACAACAATGACCTTGGAAGATCTCGTTGGCATCCTAATGACTCATGAGATCAACTTGAAGGTGCTGAAGAATGATGAAGACAAGCAAAAAAACAATCACATTACAAGTTGTCGAGGACGAAGATGAAGAAATGTTCGACTTGGATGATGAAACAGCAACGCTCACAAGAAGATTCAAAAGGAACCTAGAACGATACAGAAGAGGTAAGAATCCAAGTAAATTCGATTCAAACACTAACGAGTCTACTCGTAAATATTATTTTCAGAGAGGTGAATCACCAAGAAGAAAGGATCTGATATGCTATGAGTGCAACAAGCCTGGTCATATGAAATATGACTGCCCACAACTCAACGGATCTGGATCGAGACAACAAAGGACCTCTTTCAGAAAGAAGAATGCCTTGGTAACAATTTGGAGCAATGGTGAGCCTGAAGAATTAGAAGAGGAAGAAGAAGTCGCCAATCTCTACCTCATGTCCTTGGAAAATGACAAGTCTCAATCAAGTGATGAGATTGATGTAAACGAATCTAACCTTCTTCCTATCTAGAATTGGAAGAAACATTCTTCTACATGTTAGAAGAATACAAGAAAATCAAACTCAAGTATGAGTCTTTGAGGGATTCTTTTTCCAAAATTCAAGATAAGTTGGAGTCAGCAGACTTTGAAAATTCGTCTCTGAAATCCGAACTTGTTTTCTTGGAAAAGGTTCATGAGAAAACTGTCAAAGAAAACACTAAGCTGAAACATACCTTCACTAAGTTCAATAAAAACAGTGAAAAGTTTGAAAAGCTGTTGGCTTTTTAGAGATTTGTTTTTGATAGAGCTGGATTAGGATACAACCAAGAGGAAAAAGAAAAACCCTACAAGGGCATAATTGACAAAATGAAGATTTCCACTCCAAAGAAACCAAAACCAAAACCAATCTACAAATGCTCCCATTGTAACAGATTAGGTCAGCTAGCTAAATTCTGCTTTGATAGATTGAATTATGTGTGGGTTCCAAAAGAAACTTACAGTACTAACCCAAAGGACCCAATAACATATGGGTACCAAGAAACCAATCATTGAAAAAATATGTCTTGCAGGGGGAGCAGTTCAAGAACATGAACGATCAATGGTTTCTTGATACTGGGCGCTCACATCACATGACCGGGGAAAAGTCCAAGTTCATCAAACTGGATCTAAAGAAAGGAGGAAAATTCACTCTCGATGACAACACCAAATGTGCAATTGAAGGAATAGGTAAAGTAGGTAATTCCTCAACCTCAATAGATAGTGTCTATTATGTTAAAGGGTTAAAACATAACCTACTTAGTGTGAAACAGCTGTGTGATAAAGGCTTCTGTGTATGTTTTGAGTCAAAAATCTGCAGAATTTTTGATACAAATAACAAAGTTAAGTTTATAGGGTATAGGCATTTAGATGTTTATGTTATAAATTTAAATGCTTTATCTAAACAAAATGTTAAATGCCTATTTACTATAGACAATGACAGTTGGGTGTGGCTTAGAAGATTAGGCCATGTTTCAATGAAACAGCTTTCTCATTTATTAAAACTTGATTTGGTTGTCGGTCTACCAAAACTAAATTTTCAAAAAGATAAAATTTGTGAATCTTGCCAACTAGGAAAACAAAGGAAAGCCTCTTTCAAAAGTAAGAATGTGGTTTCCTCGTCTAGGCCACTCCAACTGTTGCATATTGACCTAATTGGCCCATTGACACTCATGAGTCAAAGAGGCAAACATTATGCATTTGTTATTATTGATGATTTCTCTCGTTTTACTTGGGTGTTATTTTTAAGAACAGAAGATCAAGCCCTAATTGTCTTCATTCCGTTTTGCAAAAGAATTTCAAATGAAAAATATTTAAACATCGCTTATGTACGAAGTGATAATGGTCTTGAATTTAAAAACTTAGGTTTTAACGAGTTTTGTGACGACTTAGGGATTGACCATAATTTGTTTGCACCAAAAATACCTCAACAAAATAGGGTTGTTGAACATAAAAATGGTTTTCTAGTAAACATTGCATGCACGATGCTTTTAGAAAACAACATTGTACAAAATCTATAGGCGGAAGCATTAAACACAACATGCTACATCATAAATAGGGCTTCCATTATATCATTGCTCAATAAGACTCCTTATGAGTTGTGGAAAGGAAGAAAGCCCAACATTTGATAACACCTTTGGATGCAAAGTTTTCATCCACAAAAACAGTAAGAGGCATCTCAATAAATTTGATGCCAGATCTGATGAAGGTATATTTTTGGGTTATTCTACATCATCTAAAGCATATATAGTATTCATTAAACGCACACTAACTATAGAAGAATATATGCATGTTATATTTGATGAATTTGAATGCCTTGTCAAAACTAACCCCTCAAATGAAGATGAAGTAGACCCATTCTTATCAGAATTAAAGAAGTTAGGACCTCATGAAGAAGAGTGAAATTTCGCACCTTATATGGAAGTAGATCTTGAAACCTCAAACTCGCAAGAAAAGAAAGACCAAGAAGAACCTCTTCAGATTGATGGCACAGATCAACTTCCTATTAAAAATTGGAAGCACAAGAGTAGTCATCCTCTCGACAAGGTAATAGGTGATCTAATGAAAGGTATAACTACTCGATCCAAAAAAGGTTTGCTCAAATTACGCATTAATTTCCAATATCTGCTTCAATCATGCATTCATATCTTATATAGAACCAAAAAGCATATATGAGGCTCTTCTTGATGAGTACTAGGTAACCGCAATGCACGAAGAACTTAAACAGTTCACTCGGAACAATGTCTGGACCTTAGTACCTAGGCCTGATCATCAATCCATCATTGGATTGAAATGGGTTTTCAGAAACAAGATGGATGAAACAGACACTATGACTAGAAACAAGGCCAGATTAGTTGCAAAAGGGTACTGTCAAGAAGATGGTGTAGATTACGACAAAACTTATGCAACTGTAGCTAGGTTACAGAGCATCCGCATATTGTTAGCATTTGCATGCTTTATAGATTTCAAACTTTTTCAAATGGACGTAAAAAGCATGTTTTTAAACAGTTTTATAAATGAGAAAGTTTGTTTGGAACAACCTCATGGTTTTGAGGACCTATATTTACTAAATCACGTTTTTAAATTGCACAAAGCTCTCTATGGTTTAAAACAAGCTCCATGTGCTTGGTATGAAAGACTGAGCAAGTTTTTGATAGAAAACGGTTTTAAAATGGGCAAAATGGACATTTCACTATTTACAAAAACTCAAGGGGAGGATATTTTATTAGTGTAGATCTATGTAGATGACATTATTTTTGGGTCTACTAATGAAATTCTCTGTCAAGAGTTCTCAAGTGTTATGACTACAGAATTCGAGATTAGTATGATGGGTGAGCTTTGATATTTCTTGGGTCTTCAAATAACCCAAACAAAGGAAGGAATCTTTATAAATCAATCCAAGTTCATCAGAGATTTACTTGAGCGATTTGGATTTGAGAGCTCATGGCACTACAAAACGCCTATGGCAATAGGTAAATCACTTGACTCAAACGAACAAGGTAAGAATGTAGATCAGAAGTTATATAGAAGCATGATAGGTTCACTTTTATATTTGACTACTAGCAGACCGGACATACTGTTCAGTGTATGTCTTTGTGCTCGTTTTCAAGCTTCTCTTAAAGAATCTCATTTATCTGCAATTAAACGCATTTTTCAGTATTTGGCATATACACCTAATATTGGTATCTTGTACTCGAGAGATTCTTTGTTTCAATTGCAGGCTTATTCAGATGCTGACAATGGAGGATGAAAGTATCTCGTAGAAGCACAAGCGGGACGTGCCAATTTTTAGGAAACATGTTGATATCCTGGTTTAGTAAGAAGCAAAACTCTGTGGCACCATCCACTATAGAAGTTGAATACATAGCAGCCGGAAGTTGTTGTGCTCAATTACTATGAATGCGACAACAACTCCTAGACTACAGGTTTGATTTTTCTAAGATTCCTATTTACTGTGATAATACTAGCACTATCTGTTCAACAAAAAATCTTGTTCATCACTCTAAAGCTAAACACATAGAGATTAAGTACCACTTCATTCGAGATCATGTTGAGAATGGGGATGTTGTCCTAAATTTTATAGACTCTGAACACTTATTAACAGATATTTTCACAAAACCACTTTGTGAAGATACATTTTCTCATCTATGTTTAGCTCTTAGGATGTGTAATCTCGAGTGATTTTGTTTCTTTTCTTCTTATCAACTACTTTGTCGTTCAATAAGGTTTTAGGCAGTCGACTGGTCCCTCGGGTAGTCGACTAGTGGGGCTCTTTGCCTATTTATATACGTTATCCTACGTGTTTTTTTGTCGTATCTTCTTTTCAAATACTGTTTCTCTTTCCGTTAGGGTTCTGTCCTCTCTCACTACCTCAAACTCTCTCTCCTCCATGGATCGCCATGGCTCCTCCTCCCACCATCAGTTCGGCTCTGATGATGACGTTCCCATCAACCGTCGCCGCTGGCGAAACCCCTAAAATGTCGTTCAATCTCCTCTCTCATCTCCTCTAGCCTCACAACCACACTGTTCTTCACCTCGACCACCACCTTCTCAAAACGTGCACCCCCTTTCTCTCTCCACTCAGTTCTACTACTACCATAACCGCCTCTTGTGGGAAAATTTTCAAAAGTTCTCCAACGCCAATATCACTCCCTCCAAACTTGTTGACTTTGATTATTTTGACTATGTGAATCTCCCCATCCATCATTTCTTTGATATTCAAGGATGGACCTCTGTTTTCTCCATCAACTTGCCATTCTTTCCCAACATAGTCAAAGAGACCAGTCGACCAGTGAGTCGACTACCAGTAAAATCAGTCAACCACCGAAGAGAAGACCCGGTCTACTTAAGTGTTAGTCGACCGAAAAAGTACGTTACACAACCATTAGATAAGTTATAAAAGGCAATATGACACAATCAAATGAGATTTTAAAAGCAAATTTTTTGGAGATATCATAAGAGAATTTTCTGTAGATTTCAAAGGATATCAGAGGAGAAAAGTTCGGACTTTCTTTCTAAAGACTTGGATAGAGCTTATAAATCGTTGTTTCATTTGAGTAGAAAAAGCACGAAGAGAAAGTGTTTATTGTCATCTGTTTCTTATTGAGAGATTATTCTCTATTAAGAGTTGTAAGAAAAGTTTAGAGATTGTAATTTGTTTCTTACTCAGTGTAAAGGTCAGCTTGGTACCCAAAAACTCAAGCAAGTGTATTTGGTGTTTTGGTGATTCTAGTGGAACTCAATAGACCGAGAGACTATTGAAGAAGTGGATGTAAGTTCATCGCCGAACCACTATAAATTCTTTGTCCCCCTTTTCCTTTCTGTTCATAATATTTGTCATTTTTGCCGCATCTAATCTTTTTTGATTAATTAATTTCTGCTAATCGCAGTTGAGTTTTTATAGATTCAATTCACACCCTCTTGATTTACTCAACAATGATAATATGGACCCAAAAAGATACGGTGAAAAAATAAATGAAAAAAAAATCAATTTGAGATGATGCTTTCCATACGTTAAAGCATGAGGTTGGGGTAGCAGATTTCATTAAGATAAAAATTTCAGTCTTTAATATTTTGATTTTATAATTTTTTTTACCGTTTGTTATTCAGATAATTTCTTTTTTACCTTTACAATTAGAGAGATTCTTACCAACATATGGGGTCGCTATATGGGGGACCAATATATTATTGCAGAACTTTATTGATTTGTGTCGGATAATAATTTAGTTAAAACTTTACAGCTAAGAGAGATTCGTACCTAGCATCCAAGTGAAGAAATAATGTTTCTGTTCTTCAGGAATCATAAGATGTACCCCATATCACATGCTCACATATCTTGCATTCCATGATCCTCCCAATATTTACAACGGGTAAATCATATGGCCATGACTGAAATGGTGGATCATTTTACTTTCCGTATCTTTCAATCTCTGAACTTTCTGTTGTTGGGGCGCAACATCAAAAGAGAAAGCACATTCAAATTTTCATTAGAGAAAGCTGTAAAGAAAAAGAAAAAGAAAAAAAGAGGATAACAAAGTAAAGTGACCACTAAATGAAAAGGTACAGATCAATATAACATTACTTTTTATTTATATAAGGTATCATTAACTTTAACACTACCAGTGACACCTTCCCACATATGCACCAATTCAAGGAGGTCGTTTACATATGGTATCCAAATGATTTATTGATATCCAATTTTAACACCCACAAATTAGGACACCTTATTTGCTACAGTAATTTCCATCATTCGCTAAAATAATTTTGAAAGATAAATTAATTAGTTATTAAAAGACTTCCTACACTGCCACAACATTACTAGTGAACTGTCGGAGTATTAAAATTAGTATAAAAAACGATGGATAACACAGCAGTGCCTATTCAAGATATCCAGAGTGATAGTTGGACTGGGTGCTAGAAATGAGTTTTAGTGGGGGTATTATAATGTAGTTGCTGCAACGTATAAAGAAACGTTTCTCTTATAAATGGCATGACATAAAAACAGATACTAAAATCTCGATTCTTTCATAGGGTTAAAGAATATTCAAATTCTGCGTCTAACCTGATCGTATTGCTCAACCAGGGTTGAGACCTCATCAATTTCTTGCTATGCTCTTTTTGAAAAAGTCTTGGTTAGATCGGTATTAAAACAAATGTTTTAGTTCTGTCCAAAATTTAATTAGTAATTTTGAAGAACTTTACTTGTAAAATCAATATAAGTGTAAATCTCAAAAAAACAATGTTACCAATAAAGTTTTTCAAATTTACTAATAAAATTTCAAACATATCTAAAACATTAGTTTGAAACTTGGTATAGCAAAAAATTATTAGTTCCTTTTGATTCATTGCCTTTACTAGATTGACGTTAAAGATCTCTCTTAAGTTCATTGTGTGAACAAATATCTTAACATAATTCGTTGACTTGACTATTCTTTGTTTATAAAAAATTGTTTTGGGATTTTACTTCTAAAATCTACCTATTAGAATTTTAGACAAAAACACAACCATAACAATTAAACAGACAACTAAACTAAAGAGTAAGAACACTAAGAAGTAATGTAGTTCGGCAATCTTTTTGCCTATGTTCACCAACAAACCCTACCGATTTTTTAATCTTCAATTGCAACTTAGTCGAGCAAACTTGTTAAACTCTCACTACTTCACAACCCAAAAGCCTCAATATACCTAAAGCTCTCAACTTAGCTCTAGTTGTAAGTGTTTTCTCTACTTCGACAACCCAATACACCCAAAGTTTTCAACATAACTCTAGTGTAAACCTTTTTGATTTACAATATATATTGAAATTATGAGTGTGCTTTAAATCTTCTCTGGAACCCTCTTTATATAGTGGAAATTTTCCTAATACAACTAAAAAAATAACAACTAAGGAAACCACTACTAATACTAGAACAATCAACTATAAAATAGAAAACCGCTTATCCCAAACTAATTAGAAGTCTCTTTGTAAGGATTTGAGCCAAAATCCTAAAAAATCTGTACATTGGCTCAAATTCTCCACCTCATCATTGAATTTGACTTTCTTTCTTTGGTTAGTGCATTCTTTCTTTGGTCTTCCCATCTCATCCGCTTACTTTTTGAAACAATTATCATCTCATTCAAGATATACAAGCTCTCTTTGTTTGTGGTACCTCTCATCACTACCTTTGAACCATCAAGAACTTGCATCTCATCACCTTCATTAGCATTTCCATTATCACTCTCATTTATTCTACTTAACTCATCCAAGTCATCTATCGTGGCCTCGCTTTGCAATTGTGTGTTCTTTTTTCCTCATTGTAGATGCACTCCTTATTTGAAAAATCTAGAGACTTGGATCTTGATCTTTCCTCGATCTTCCTTGAAGTGCTCAACTCCATCACTTTGCTTGGCTCATCATTCGATATATTCACGAACAATTCTTCATCCTCGAACAAACTTGACCTCTTCGACTTATCTCTCCCTGGAGGTACCGCGAAAACCTCTCCATCCATCCAAACTTCTTTGTACACCATTAACATCGTGACCATGTCATCTTTTTCAAATGGCAAGTATTCTGTCTCAATCAACATACTACTCAACAAAATAGTGATAACGAAATTGAAAAAAAAAACTAATACACATACCACCATCCATCTTCTTTAATCAAATAGCTCAATATTAATTGATCTGATACCACATTGTTAGGATCGAGTGCTTACCACTGCGCCAAAAGCTATAACTTATAGCCAGAGTGCAACTCAAATCATTTAAACCGCGATACTTCGACTGTGACTTGGCCCCAACCTGGACCTCCACCATGGGACAATTGCTGCCAAATCACTATAACATACCACGGTGTCAGTGAACATATAAGTAATTTTTGTTTTGTTTTGTTAAGGATAAAATATGAAATTTGAAGAAAAAAAATACTATCTCATCGGGACAGGATGATTTTTATCTAGCCTTGACAGATTTCTTATCCTGTCGCATGTGGATAATTTATCCGCCACTTAATCCCATCATCCCCTTAGTAAGAGTATCAAACACCAAATAGGATAATTTTTGTCCTATCTGGTGTTTTATCCGGCGCATCAAACATGCCAATAATGTCTAAAATCTTACTGAGGGTATCACTTCAGATGAGGTAGACTTGAGGAAAAGGATTTGTGTAACTGTGCCAGCTAGTGTGGGGGTATGGCTTAGTTGACTGCAGTTGAGTTGACTTGACTCAAGTCGACTGAGCATTTAACCCTAAGTAAGGAAAGAAGAAAGTAAGAATCTCAAGGGAAGAGTCTAGGGAAGAGCCTAAAGCTGCGCCTGCAGTAGTTTAAAAAGTCACTTTGCTGATTTTGAAACGATAAGTTGATCAAGCTCTGGGAATACTACTGCAGAACATAGCAAGCTTTGCAGAGAACACAGAAAAACCTCACATATGATTAATACTATGAATACTCTAAGAAAGTAAAACAGCAAAGTTTAAATATAGAAGAAAAAGAGACATTGCTCAAGGTACTGGATTACAGAGGGGGTACGTCAATGCTATACTCAAATCTTACATATTTCTGAACTAAAAGTCAGTGGCTAGGATAGCAACATCATACCTCTAGCTGTTCATGGAGTTGCTTCTGAACTTCCATCTGCAATCGCAGCGCTTCAGTGATTCCCATGCTCCTGTCACTCAAATCAGTGGTAAATATCATGAATTTACCACAAAGATTAGTAATTAAAAGTTTCAGGCTTAAAGGATTTGAGTTTCCATTCCGATGTAGTGAGGCAACACAAGTCACTAATTCAAGATTTATGAAAAAGCTACATACTGCAACACTCCTAGTACTTGCAACATTTTTTACATGCCCCCTCCCAAGAAAAAAACAAGAAGAGAAGGATGAAAATTAAATAATCCAGTAGCATAAATCCATTCTAAATTCCAAAATTTCTTACGTTTTCAAGTCTAGAGATTTCATTTCTTCAATAGGAGTCAATTTCTTCTCTGAATCTCCTGCACAACAAGAAAACAACATGATTTCAACTAGTTTTTTTTACTATTTTCTTGGCAATAAGACAAGGAAAATGCACCCAACGAAGGCTGACTTAGTACTGCAAAGAGGGTTAATCTGTTTAACTAATGGCATAAGTTTCTTATGCCGGCTAGCAAGCTCCAAGGGTCAAAGCTTTTCAGCATGCAGACATAAAAAATGGAAATAAAAGAAAGCAACAGCTAGTACCTTCTGATGACTCCGGTTTGAATCTGGCTGTTCTATATTTCTGAAAATTACAAAAAGAAGGAAAGACTTCCAGCTAACTAATTGGAACTGACAACCAGCTTGTTTTAAGGGAAAAAATTGAATATAGACAAACCTGTAAATGACTTTTTACATGATATATGGCCAAACCTTCAACGTTCATGAGCTTTAGAACATTTTTTGGAGTAGCTCCTGTAATTTTAAATTGTAAACCAACGCGGTAAGAAGTTACATGATTTCTCAGTCACAATGGGATTAAGTAACACAATACAATTAAGAGGCTTACACACGTTCACTACCACCAAGTTGTTTGACAGCTTCCAAGAACGTCTCATGAAGTTCTGGGGTCCAACGCATTCGGGGCTTGGTTGGAGGTGCATTAGACAACGGGTTTGCAACAGCCAAAAATTCTCCAGACGGTACAGGCTCATGTTGATGAATTTTAGGTTGTTGCATCAGGGGGTACGGAGATGGTTTCAACATCTGGTACATTGTTCAATTTCTTCTATGATTATCTTTTTCAACAAAGGAAATAACTAGGAAACAAAAGAGATAAATGACACAATTCAGCAAGACATATGCTCCATGTGCACCAAACAGTTAACAAAAGAGCATCAAAAGTCTTTTTCAGACGATGCACTCATCCAAAAGAAAAAAGAAGAGGTGGGATGAGGTTATGACATTGCTTCACAGATGCTAAATCCATATTAGATAGCGAAAACAAACCTCTGTTTTGGGACCTTGGACATTAACCCCCCCAAGAAGCTCACTCCAAGTTGGTTCCAGAGCATCATCAACAGAGATCAATTGATCTGCCCACTCCATGAAACCTATACTGCTTTCCACATGGGCATTCTGGACAGGTACATTTTCAGGGAAATCAAGAAAATCAAGAAGTGAATCTATACACCAGGATATATCCTCGTTTTCTTCAGGGAGATTAATTGATGCTGTAGATTGTATTTCTGAATAGGAAGTATGGTTTAGAGGAAAAGATGCTCCATCCCTTGATGACTGAATGAAAGATGTTTCATCTCGACTGAGGAATGAATTGACAATTTTGGGAATTCCTTTCATGTGGTGAAACTAACGAAAGATGCTTATCATTAGGGAATCGAGAAGATGAAAACAAGTTCCCGACAGTCCTACTGTTGGGAACTAGTGGAGATCCCTGAGAGGATATGGAGTTTGTCATCATTTCCCTTTCTGAGGAAACCTGAAAAGAGTCAGGCAGTTTCGGATATTTCTCTTCAATATGTGTAGGAAGAACTGGAAAGGATGAAGACACAGATCTAGAGAACCTGAAGCTACTCACTATTGTCATATAACAAGAGCACGAACCACTGTAACCTAATCAACTACTTGCTAACAAATTTATTCTTTGTTGCCCTAACACAATATCCATTGAATAGAGTTTCTTAAACCCCATAGTTGCTGATTTACAAACCCACTACCATCAAAAGAACATGAC
This sequence comes from Bretschneidera sinensis, assembly GCA_023935145.1. Taxonomy (NCBI): domain Eukaryota; kingdom Viridiplantae; phylum Streptophyta; class Magnoliopsida; order Brassicales; family Akaniaceae; genus Bretschneidera; species Bretschneidera sinensis. The sequence goes on along the minus strand of CM043700.1, from coordinate 22,299,861 downwards.
TCTAGTGCCGGCGTGAAGAAAATAACGAAGTAAGCCATCAATGAAAACGAAATATCACATGCTGAAGATGATTCTATGCAGATGAGATGCTAACCGAATAAAAAATCGTACCATACTTCAAAAATAACAAGCTTAATTTTTTTTTTTCCTCTCAAGGTTGTTCTTTTTTCTTTTTCTACTTCTTTACTGATTTTCTTTTGCACTTGAGGCTATAAATGTGTAAGGTCACTTGGGGATTCTACCTTTTCTATAGTTTTTCTGTACATTCGTTGCATTTCAACATATGTTTTTCTCCAAAATCTTATCACTTATCAACAACCAAAAGTAAAGAAGAAGAACAAGAAAAAAACTAGTAGCCATATATAGCTGGATCCTTCTTGTCACAGAAATTCTATATTTAAGAACTAAAGCTTTTTGGCCCAGGGACCACAAAATGCCTTGGCCAAGAAGCTAAAGCATCTAAAAATTGAAGCAGAGAGGCCATAAATAAGATATAGAATCAGTGCAAAAGGAACCAAAATGTACCCACTATGCGAAAAGGTATATGGATTTTAAGAAACCAGAAGAGTGCAGCAGGATTAATGCAAAGCAATATAGTTAGTATGAACCCTCACTATATCAAATCAACCATTCTCCATTATCCAACTCAGTCCATTAGGAGCAGAATTTTATTCATGATGGATATAAAAGTCAGTATTATACACAGAGATACAATAAGAAAGTATTCAAATTTCAGATTGTAAGATCATTTGTAGAAGCTGAGATCTATATTGAGCAACAACAATAATCGAAAAGACATTTAGAACAAACACTCAAAACCATTACAAATGAACAATTTAGTACAAACCCATCATGTTCCGCAAAAAGGGACCTATATCCACTATCCCAAAACAACTCCGAATAACAACTTCTCACTTTAAACATCAAAGACAAAACTAAAAAACATATAAACCACAACACATAACACCCCAGTACTATCAAAAGCAAATCTATCGAACAGTAACCAATAAATTAGATTATTCTCTATCAAAAAGAGACGCAACCCATTTCATAATTTAACAAAAACAAACTAAAATCACCCTAAAATTCACTAAAACTAACAAATTTGGAAACCGGGTAATACAGAATTTATGCTAAAAAGCCAATCACATCAATCAAAACTATTCTCGATGTATAAACTTGGAGCTCAAAACTCCAAATGGGTGCTGAGGAATCTTACTTATAGTTGCGTGAAAATCGAGATTGAATCCTGGGGAGCTCGTGATTGGATAAAGAACCCGACTGTTAGGAGCCAAAGAGGCGCGCAAAGCAGCACAAGGATGAAATATTCTCTTGATTTCCACAAGGCAAATGGCCTTTTGTTTGTCTTTTTTATTTCAACTATGTCTCTCGAGAAAGAGAAAAGGTGTTTAGCCTCAATTGTTCAAGGAAATGTCAGCCTGGATGGCGATTCCATTGTTGAGAACTGGCCGTTGATTTTAGGATAAATTTTGTGTGATGGATTTCTGATGGTGAATTGAGGGTGGTGATCTGATGAGGAACCTGGATAATTATGTGTTGCATGAGTACTGATTGAGAAAGGCTTTCTCTAGAAGGCTAGTGGGCATCATGATTAGTTGTTGTTTCTTGCAGTACTTTTTTGGATTTGCATTTGCACATTCCACTTGAGCATTTTTTTTGTTTATTCTATTTAAATTTAGTCAAATAGTTACTACTGCACCCAACAAAGAAGGGATTTAATAGAAAAGAGCTGTAATTATAAAAGAAATTAATTTGAAAAGGCTCATTGCATAATGATTTTCTTTGCCTTTTATAGCACATATACAACATTTGCTGGCACTTCCCAGTGTTTCGTATCATGTCAAAATTGAAGCAAAATCAGATTTCTCGTAAGGAGAAGTCAAAGCTTATCATCAGCTGGATGGCTGGATTGAAGGCATAAGATATATAACATTTTTTTAGTAAGATTACCATAATATCATGGGGGAATTGAGGAAAACCTAAGCACATAGCATATATTAAGAAGATTATTTTTTTTATTTTTACAAAAAGTATATAAAGCATTTGTTAAAAAGCTTTTAATACACTCGCAATTAGAGGTGGCAATTAGATAAGTCGGAGGAAGAATTGAGGAATACCTAGACATATAAGCATATATTAAGAAGATTCTTCTTTCTGTTTCTAAAAAATATATAAAGCATTTGTTAAAAAGCCTTTAATACACTCACAACTAGTTGTGGCAATCAGACGGGTCGGGTTCGGGTCATTTCAGACTAGGGTCATTTCGGGTTCAGGTCATTCTGGTTACGAGTCGTTTCGAATTCGATTTGATCGGATTATGGATCATCTCGAGTTTCAAATCGTTCGGGTTTCAAGTCATCTCGGTTCGGATCATCTCAGGTTTCGAGTTGACCCAACGGGTTGCACCAATTTTTTTTAAATCCAAGTTGACCCGTTAAGTTAGTTTATTTTATCTTTTCTAATTTTTAATGTAATTACTAATTAAGTTCATGTTAGTAATAATAAATATAGAGAAACTTTGTTCTTAATTTTTTTTCTCTTCGTTAGTAACATAATATATTAAACTCTAAGTTTAAATTTTGATAAGGCAATAATTTTTTCTCAATATCGAATGTGTGATTGTAGACACTTGATCCTATGATTGATACAATAATGTATACTACAATGGAGAAGGTTAGTGGAGAAAGTGTTAAGATTGTTGTTTCAGAGAGTGGATGGCCTAGTCTTGGTGGGCATTTGGCTATGATCGACAATGCTAAAACCTATTTTAACAACTTTGTTGCTCATGTTTCATCTCCAGTCGGCACACCAAAGAGGCATGGGTTTGCTATAGAGATCCACTTGTTTGCTCTGTTTAATGAAGATTTGAAGCCGTGTTGGGTTATTACTCTAATATGACTGAGGTTTATCCTGTCAATCTCTCAATAATTGAATAAGTAGTGTTGGAATGTCTCTTCAATTACTCTTTAAATACTCTCTCTTTTAATTTGGAGTAATATAATACAATTTAATGCAAAATTGAACTTCCACTTCATACAATATATTTATTCAGTTTGTTCTTATCGGACCTCGTGGCATAAGAGATTTCATTGACCAAATCACAGATAAAATGACACATCTGAAAACCAATTAAAAAAGCATGAGTTATACAGACATTACTAATGTACTTCCTAATAATTACAAAAATAAGGTAGAGTCAAGTCGTCCTTCAGCATCAGGTTCTTGTTCTATAGCTTTCATTTGCTTTGCATCATTCTCTTCCTCTGCCAAGTGCATGATGTGTCCTGATAATTAAGGCAAATACTAAATTTAGCCAAAAGATGTGTTGTTGTAAAATAACTATTGTTGAGCAAGACTAATAATTTTATAGCTATTAACCAGCACTACCACATATACAGTTGGATCTCCGCAGATATTTGATATAAATACTTATTATATCAATCTAAGCAATTAAATGATGTTTAAAACATAATTAAAAGAATATAGAAATGTGGGTTTACCTCAGAGATTATGCATTCAATATGAGTAATGTATGTGCATTCTTCACAATAGTAAACAGGGTGCTCAACGTTCCTTTTTGTCTCGCAAACTTCACAATAATATTCTCCATAATCATCTTCCACCACTGAATCCGTTAAGGTGAGGGGATGCCAGTTACATTTGTGTTTAACAATATGCAATAACTGAAGACATTCCAAATGGAAGTTGAGTTTACACTCCAGGCAACGATAAAATGAACCAATACAATATTTAGTACAGATATAACAGCCGAACTTATCTTGGGAAAAATATTTGGGATAAGACTCCGTGAAAATAATAAAGATTATGCTTGTGGCGCTTATGTCTTAGGTTGCACATAAGGGAAACAACACATTTTGTATGGAGAGTGAGGCCACACTTCTTACAGCAATAGTTGATGGAACAGTTGAGGCCTATAATTATCAATCCTCATGCATAGCACTTTTGAGGAGGACGAAAAGTGTAATCGAGTAGTTGAAGGGGGTGTGGCAAATGAAATGGGTGTTATATCTCTTTTGGATATTGAAGACAAGATTCATGACAAAAATAGTTGCAGTAAAGACAACAATACATTTGGCCTGAGATGCAATGCAAACAAATCTCGCACAGGAACGCCTCCATTTTATCTTTATTTGGGTAATTAGCGAGGGCCAATGCATGCTTATGGGTGAAATGAAATATACTGGCTTTTTGCTCTCTTTCTCAAACTGCTGGGTTTTTCTTTTCTCTTTGACTGTTTCTCACACTGCTTTTTATTTTCCCTTTTTTTACTCTGTTTCTCACTCTCTTTTCTTTTGTCAACAAATTGACAGAATGGAAAACAACACAAGGTTAACCACAATACAACAACAACAACAATTTCCCACTAGTGTTTCTTTTCTCTTTTTTTTTTTTGTATTTTTTGGTCACTACTTTTTTTCTAGTAAGAGTGACTTCTACAAGTAAGTAATGTAGCTCCAACGTACACAGGTACAAATAATGTAGAGCTGCTGTTCTCCCCTTGAGCTTAAATTTAAACGCCTGAAGAAAGAATAGTCACGGCCAGTGACTGTGACAACAGTACTCGACAATAGCAATGCCTGAAATGATAGAACAATCTAATAAGATCAGAAGTGTATGCATACTTTTTTTTTTTTTTTCCGTATGTTTGGATGACTACTACTTAAAAAAAATTAAAAAGGGAGAAATTATTTAATGAAGACAAATCATGTAGAGCTGGAGTTCTCAAAATTTAAACCCCTGAGCAAACAAACAACAACAAAAGCAATTAACCAGAATACAAGAACAATTTCCTACAAGATCTTTTCTATTTTTGGATAACTAATAGTTTTGAAAAAAGAAGTGTAACTGTTACGAGAAATTAATTAATAAATGAATACAAATTGCAATTCAGTGTAAGGCGTGAAATGAGCAGCAAAAATCACAACAAATCTACAAATTAATAAAATAAGTATGTCATAACTTTTATATAGCAACAAATATTCATACAAAGATTTGCTTCTATCTACATTGAAAAAAACAATGATGTCAAGTTCTATACCACAAAACTAATAGGGTATAATATGCTAGTATTAAAATTTTAAAAAAAAGGCAAATATAACAAAGCAAAGCCATCAATTCTTCAGGTACTACTACTCTCTTGACCAATATCTCTCCTTAAGTCACATACAAGCTATACGCCCATTACCTCTTAAAGCATTAATTAGCTGATTTCTCTTCTATAACTTAACCAATAAATTAAGAAAATAGTTTCTCCACAATTTATTCACTCAAATTTTAGTACCAAGTGCCCAAATTAATACATATTCATCTCTTACAACAGACTAGCAATCTTGCTTCAAGCCACCTCTGTTTATTAAGCCCGGTTTGGTTGGGGCTTGTAAGTCAATTTATGCTACTCATTTGCATTTTTAGTCATTTACAAAGGTATATAGATATTAATCCTATGCTATATATGCTGAACCTTAGGAAAATGCGGTGTAAGTGATCTGGACCATCTGTCATTTAATTATGCTGGCTTTCTTGTTGGTGTAAGTGATCTGAAGTCTGCATAAAATTAGAGGCTTTGCAAGTCAGTTCTTCTCTAGCAAAAATTCAAACTGTGTTTTCTGCACAGTACAAACCTGGAAAGGGGGATAAGGATAATGATCGAGGCTCCTATCTACTGTTTAAAGACAGATGGGTCCTGACGTATAGAGGGGGAGTGGGCAACTCTTGGTTTTGTGGCGATGGTTGGTGATAACTATGTGTATGGAAGAGCTTCTTCCATAAAAGCATCATCAGTTATTCAAGTGGAGGCTATGGCTGTTTTGCAGACTCTTATGTGGGCCAAGGATCATAGCTATCAGCAAGTTATTATTCACATAGACTCAGCTCTTTTCTATCAATCTTGCACTCAGTTTGACAAAATAGGGAATGATATTTCTTCTTTTATATAAAAAAAAAAAAAAGTAATTGTATCTTTGCGATTTGCCAAGGATTGCGTTCTACGGCTTTTGTTAAACTTCTCTCTCTTTGTCTCAATCTCTCCCCACCTTTTAAATTTTTTGTTCATTGTATTTAAATTTTCTGACATTGTGATGTTAAACTTGCTTTAGCAGGTGTACATGAGTGATTCTGACTATAGAGATGCTCTCAAAAGCTTTATAGAAGGATATCAAGAAGGTGTTCCAGCAAGTAATGGTGAAGAAGGAAGATTCTAAAATAGAACAAGAGGTTGATACCCACAAAAATTCAATTTGACGACTCAATAGTCTATACAACGCAATTGTTTTTTTTTTTTTTGCGAAGATAGGACGCAATGTTTGTGAGTATATCCCTAGAACATCTATTGTATACCAAGTGTTACAGCTTTGCTTAGTTTTGCAACGCCATCAGTTAGATTTGAGATTTTTGTTGTATAAAAGAATCTGAAAACTGTAGTAAAATGTAGATCTTTTAGTGCATATTATGATATGTGTGAATTTTATAATCATATGTAATATATTTTGTCTATGAATTTATAATCTATGAAATGTGTAATATATTTATTATTGAATTTTATAAACTATGTTGTATGTTAAATATTTTTCCTATGAATATTTAATTAACTATGGGATGTAGAGAAAGGATAAAATAAAGATTTATATATGTTCTCTTATTTAATATTTTATAACTTCTTATTTATACTAAAAATTAGTATAATATATATAATATATTTTATGGAAAATATATAAATTTTATTTTATGAGAAAAAAATTCTATGAATTTTTAATTAATTATGAGATTTAAATGGTAAATTAGTTCATATTAATCATATTTAAAATTATAATATCATCTTTTAGTCACTATTCATTTTGTTGTTACCAAACGTGGATAATAATACCATAATTACCGACATCCCTATACCCCTCTGAAACCGCGACCGAAATTCTACGTTCCTATTTGCGATGCATTCGCGCACCGAATCACTAAAATTGATGATCCAAATTTTTCTTAAGATTTATAGCTGAAAATTTGAAAGAAAAAAAATCCTAGATACAATAAAGGAAATAAGAGAATGCTCCTACTTTATTTTTAAATTTATGTTTTTTAATATTATGATTATTAACTTTACTATTTTGTCAAAACTCTAATGTCTTTTGAATTATTATATGCACACATTTATATTTAAATTGTACTCATAAATATATCTAATTTTATACAAGTACTTATACATAATATAAACTATTTATGTCTACTCCTAACATACTGAAGGGTAACTAATCATGTTCTCATACCAGTACTGTACCAAACCAATGCCTACCAAATTCCTAATAACTACGAATGGTATTGTCTACAGTCAAACAGTCAGAAATCAATCACCTTTATTATAATCAGAAATAAAAAATAAATCACCTGAAAGTTTCTCAAGTACTAAGCAAACAAGGTCTAACTCTTGCAATGAACTCTTCAACTCAAATTAGCAATGACTAAAAAACTAATTTTGCAAGACTTTTTTTAATTTTTGTTCACCTTCTTTCCTTGATCCCTATTTATTGACTTTTTTCTTATTACTGTAAATAATGTAAATGCAACTTAGGAACAAAAGAATAAAAGAGAACAAGAAAATAGCTAACTAAAGATTGCTAAGCAAATATAAAGAAGATCAGAGCAATAGAGCTTACCTATCTCTCAGGCATGAATCGCACTGTGAAAAGAAGGCCAAGATTTTAGATAGTGTACTGAGGAAGAAAGCTTTCTGTGTACCAAAGAACCAACTTTATTACTGATTAATAAAGGCAAAACAAAGATGCCAATAATACAAGGGAATTTTTTTTATATAAAGCCGTAATTTTAAAGCTTAATTACAAACTTTCCCCAAGGTTTGTGGTTTCTACACCATATCCCCTAAACTTTTTATAGCTCATCTATTTAACCCCAAATCTGTAATATTTGGAATCCGATTATGTGCTTTTAATTTAAACTGAGTAACAAACCAGATATGGCCGCCCAAATAAGCTCCAGGCCCAGCAAAACAACCCCAACCCAAATAAGCACTAGAGCGGTCCAGTCTTAATAAGCTTCATGTCCGGCAGGATGCTCCAACCTAATAAGAAGCCCAACTAAACTCTCCAACCCAAGTAGTGTTCTGATCCAATGACTCCTCTAGCCCAAACAAGTGGCTAGTGTACCCTCTAGCCCAGTAAAACCCCCAAGCCCATGAAGGATGGCCCGATAAACCTGCGCCTGGATCTCCCCTACGACTTGACACCCTACAGCCACCAGCTACCCTACGACCGCCTAGCCCTGCAGCCACCCTATGGCCGCCCTGCAGCCACCCTACGACGTCCCTTTTCCTGAGCTTGCAATCATGACCTCCCCATTGGCAGACGACTATAAAAGGACCAAGGTATAGACTTCACCAGATCATGAACACACAATTCTACTTACACTTCAACTGCACAAGCCCTCGGCCTCTTTTGAGCCTTCGGCTTCTCCTTTAAATCGTTGCTGACTTAAGCATCGGAGCACCCTCGGAGGTCCCCCCCTTTCCTCCTTCCGAAGGTCTTCAGTTCACTCCCGTTACCTGTCCAGGGTCAGGCCACGTCATCACCAAAATCACACTCACGTCCGAGCCACGTCCTGACCCAGGCCACATCAGCACCAACAGTAAGCGGCATCAACAGATTGGCACCGTCCGTGGGAAACCACAATCTCTCGCTACCGTAGAAGCGAATAAGTAAAAAGAACTCATCTGTCACGATGCCGCCAAGAAACAGTACCAGAAGAACCAACGAGGAAGCTCCAGCGGAGTGCACGACTCCTATCCAAAATGACGCTCACAGTCACCAATCCAGACTCAGGTTCCCAATGATCCCTGAGCACGACACCCCTCCGGAATCGGCTTTCCCAATGGCGGGGAAGAGGCCGCCCACCTCCAGGCCCCAGTGACTCAAGCTCAGTTCCAGGAGCTATCCAGGATGATAGCCAGCCTGGCAGCCTAGGTGCGGGACAGAGGTCAGCCACCTCTCTTCCCTCCTCACCAAGCTTCAGGACAAGCAGAGTCCTCCGGCAGGGACGACCCCACCTATAACCAGCCTCATACCGAACCCTCATCGCGTAACAATCAATCCAAAGAGAGCTCCTCCTTGAAAGGCAACCCCCGTTCACAAAAGATGTCCTCGAGACCCTGCTTCCACCCAATTTCAGGATGCCTCAAGTGAGAATGTATGATGGCTCCGCGGATCTTATGGATCACTTACAGCACTACAAGACTACTATATGCTGCACCACCACTCAGACCCGGTCATGTGCCGTGCCTTCCCTCTGACTCTTGAGAAGGCAGCAGGCACCTGGTACTCAAAGCTGAAGCCAGGAAGCATCAGCAACTTCAAAGAACTCAACTACGCCTTCGTATCCCATTTCCTCAGTAGCAAGGGGCCCAAGAAGACTTCAGAGAGCCTCTTCAACATCATCAAGCAACGAGGGGAGAGGCTCCGGGCCTACATCTCACGGTTCAATACAGTAGCATGGGAGATTCTCGACCTTGACCCAAACGTCCAAGTAATGGCCTTCAAAAATGGATTGAGGTCGGGCATCTTCAGCTCTAAATTGACTCCGCGCCCACTCCTAGACATGAACGAGATCCTGGCCCGGGCCGAGAAATACATGTTGGCAGAAGATGACCAAGCCTTCAGAAGAGAGAGGGAAGGGGAAGCTGAGAAGAAGAGAAAGGATCCCGACCTCCAAAAAGGGAAAGTCAAGAAGCCCCACCAGGAAAACAGGTACAGGCCCCACCCTCGCGCTGACGGTTTCACTCCACTCAATGACACTCGGACAAACATCCTCATACAGCTGGAAGATAAGTCCGTCCTCCAGTGGCCGCCCAAGAAATTGCATCGCGGAGGTGACCAGAGGCGTTGGTGTCGCTTCCACCAGAGTCATGGTCACGACACTGAGGAATGTCATGACCTAAAGGAGCAGATTGAAGCTCTGATCAACCGGGGGTACTTAAAGGAATTTACTGAGCCCCGAAGAAGGGACGAGCCCGCGCAGCCGAGAAGAGATGTTGGACGTCTTTATCGTCAGCAGGAGCGAAGGGACCCGCCAAAGAACCCTAGAGCCGAGCAAGAAGGGCCCAGTCGGAAGAAGCAGGAAGTAGCCACGACCACCCGCATCATCAAGACCATCTGCGGGGGCCCGACCTTGGGAGGTAGTTTGGGGCAGAGCAGTAAAGCCTACGCTAGGGCCGTAGCCTCCGTTAGCGTCCCTCATAAGAGAAGAAAAACTGAGCCAGTGATCTCCTTCACGGAGGATGATTTGGAGGACGTGCAGACTCCTCACGACGATGCAGTGGTAGTCTCTATCTTGGTGGCCAACTGCGAAGTGTGGAGGGTCCTGATTGAAAATGGGAGTTCAGCGGACATACTGTTCCATGATGCTTATCAATGCATGGAGCTGAAGAATGGACATCTGGAGCCAGCCCCGGCCCCTCTCTACGATTTCGGTGGTTTTTCAGTGTTCGCTGAGAGGAGCATAGCCCTCTTAGTGACCGCAGGTACTGCCTCAAGGACATCCACAGTGCAGACCACCTTCTTGGTAGTCAAGCAACCCTCCTCCTACAATATGATCATCGGTCGACCGACCCTCAACAAGCTGAAGGCCGTCGTTTCCACCTATCACTTGAAGGTCAAGTTCCCCACCAGTGAAGGTGTAGGAATGATCAGAGGGGATCAGAAAATCTCCCGGGCCTGCTACCTGAACGCTGTCAGGGAAGGGAAGAAGACAGAGGCCTTGCCCCTTGAGGTAGAAGATCTCAGGGATGAGATGAAGACACCCAGGGGATGACCTGCGGAGGAGTTGACCTCAGTACCACTCGGAAGAGATCCCACCCGGACAGTCCAAATAGGCGCAAACCTCCCCGAAGAGCACAAAAATGAGCTCATCTCCCTGCTCCGAAAAAACAGGGACCTGTTTGCTTGGTCGGCCTCCGACATGCCAGGGATCAGCCCTGGGACAATCGAGCATCGCCTAAACGTGGACCCCAAGTACAAGCCGATCATTCAGAGAAAGAGGACCTTCGCCCCCGAACGACAGACGACGATTAACACTGAGGTGGATAAGCTGTTAGAAGCCGGCTTTATCAAGGAGGCAAGATACCCGGAGTGGGTGTCTAACGTGGTAATGGTCCGCAAGGCTAGCGACAAGTGGCGCATTTGCATTGACTTCACCAATTTGAATAAGGCTTGCCCAAAAGACAGTTTTTCTCGATTGACCAGTTGGTAGACGCCACCTCGGGACATGAACTCCTTTCTTTCATGGATGCGTACTCCGGCTACAATCAGATCTTCATGCACGAGCCAGACCAGGATAAAACCGCCCTCGTCACAGACCGAGGGCTGTATTGTTACAAAGTCATGCCCTTCGGACTTAAGAACGCTGGGGTGACCTATCAGAGGCTAGTGAACAAGATCTTCAAGGGGCAGATTGGGCGGAACATGGAGATTTACGTGTATGATATGCTGGTCAAGAGCACGGAAGCGCGGAACCACTGCTCCGACCTGGAAGAAGCGTTCTAACTGTTCCAATATTGTTTAAATCAATAAAAATGATTAAATGAGGCTTGAGTCAATCAAAAGGGTCAAAGATGATAAGTTCCACATCTAATGCACACATGGGCATCTAATCAATTAAGAATTGTTTTTGAGTGGAAAATTAAATAAAAAAAATTGTTCATGACAGCTAACAAGAAAAAAAAATTATTGAAATCAAATTGTTTGTAAGACTGAAATCTGGGTTTTACCTCAAAGAGCACACATTGGATATGGGCAACGAATTGGCATTCCTCGCATGAATACACATGATGTTTTTGGTTTCTTTCTGTCTCACAAACGTCACAGTAATACTCATTGAAAGAAGTTTTAAGACTAATTATTATGCTTTTTTTTTAATTTTCTACAAACTCTGATTAAATGGATCCAAATTTGAATATTCCTTTTTTTTATCTCATAATTGTTCCTCTTAATATTTCTTAAATAATTCTTATCAGACCTCGTGCTATAAGAGATTTCATGAACCAAGTTATAGATAAAATGACACATCTGAAAACCAATTAAAAAAGCATATATTATAAAGACATTACTAATGCACTTTGTAATAATTACAGCAATGAGCTAGATCTTTCTGCTTCCATCATTCTCTTCCTAAGGTACTTTCTAATAATGTCAACATTAGGAATTGTTTTTCAACTTTCTCTTGCTTTGCATCTTTCTCTTCGTGGCTTAAGTGCAACAGTATTTCTGATGTGTTTTGATAATAAAGGCAAATATTAAATTTAACCAAAAGATATATAGTTGTGAAATAACTATTTTTGAGCAAAACAAATTGTTTAGCTATTAACCAGCACTACCACACATTCAGTTGGGTCTCTATAAATATTTGATATAAATACTAATTATATCGATCTAAGCAATTAAATCTTGTTTTAAATCTAATTAAAAGAATATAGAAATGTAGGCTTACCTCGAAGATTATGCATTCAATATGACCGATGTATGTGCATTCTTCATAGTAGTAAAGAAAGTGTTTTGCGCTCCTTTTTGTCTCTCAAACTTCACAATAATACTCCTCATAATCATCTTCCACCACTGAATTTTTTAAGGTGAGTGGATGCTAGTGACGTTTGTGTTTAACAATATGCGTACATTACAAATGGAAGTTAAGTTTACACTCCACACATCAATAGAATGAACCAGTGCAATTATTATTACAGATATCACAGAAGAATTTCATAGATTTGTATCTTTCGGGATCTTTAAAAGATTATCCGTGAAAATAAAAGAGACTATGTTTATGACGATTATGTTTTAAGTTGCGTATAAGGAAATCAGCACATTTTGTATAAAGGATGAGGTCACACATGTTAAAGCCATAATAGTTGAAATCATTAAACCTTAATTCACACACGTTGCACTTTCTTCTTCTATTAGATTTGTAATCGAGTAGTTGAAGGGGTGTGGCGAATGAAATGGGTGTTGCACCTCTTTTGGATATTGAAGACAATAGCCATGACAAAAATACTTGCATTCAAGGCAACAATAGATTTGGCTTGAGATGTAATGCATACAAATCGTGCATCAGACACCTTGTCTTTGTATCTTTATTTGTGTAATTAACGAGGGCCAATGCATGTGGATGGGTGAAATAAACTATAATGGTTTTTTGTTCTCTATCTTTAATATTCAGTCTTGAGAATAATTAGAAAGTCTATTTTCAGTTTGAGAAGCACATTTTAAATCAACGATGAATTGGTAAATCTGACGATAAAAATTAAAACCCTCGGAAATATCTTGACAATTATCACATGAAAAAATAGGGAGGATTAGGAGACCCAGTAAAAAGGGCGAGACGGTGGGTGCAGTTTTTATGAAGAGGATGTTTTAGTAACTTAAGGGGCAATTCAGCACACCATTTGTGCACCCGAAGTTCACAACTTTCACATATATAGGTAGGACCACAAATTTCTAAATGGCACATATTATCATTCAAGTTTTTAATAAGTTACAATTGAGTTATTCAAAATGTTAAGTTGAGTGTTCAAATTGTTTGTTTAAGGATCTTTATTCATTCAAAAAAAGCTTTAATGTTTCATATTAATTAAGAACATTCACTAAAATTGTAAAAGAAGTAAAAGTTTTCCGTAACTTATTATAAAACTGTATAAACAACAAATTCTGCATGAGCCTCTCACTAATAGCAGCAACTTTTTCTTTTTTTTACATAATTTTTAAGCCATTTTTATGTAGGTGATACCCACGACCACGAACAAAATAACTACTAAAAAAAAGGATTTTTTTTAATATACAGAGCTCTCTCCTGACAGTTAAATTATAGAAAAAGGAATATTCCTGACTTGGTAATCAGTTAATATCTTATATTAGATTCTGATAAAAGAAAAATCCATTTTACAAATTACAACAACAAAAAAATTGCTTCTTTTGCATTAACTATTTCAATTTTCGCTTATTTCGCATAAACCGTATTCTCTCCTTTCCTCTCTGCTTTTTGCACTCATTATTTGTAAGAAATTCAAAATTAGTAGCTTGTTCTCCTTAATAACTAGGATTAGTGTTAGTTGTCGTTTGTGTTAACAATCGCCTGTTCTTGCATTTGGATTTACAGTTACACGTTAGGGTTTTGGTTTGAGTCGATATCCAACTTTAAAGAAGAACACTGATCAAATGTTGAGAAACTTTAGGGTTTTGTGGGTCAAATTTTGAAGGGTTTTCTCGCAAAATGCTGTTGAACTGCGACATCGGTTGATTGGTTTGGGTAACTCGATCTCATCAAAATTTGTCAAGGTTTGGCTTCTCTTCTATATTTTGGTACTTTCACTTATTTTTCTTTTAGAAGTCTAGGTTTATTGATCTGTATTGAGTATATTGTGAATGGATTGTTTTGAAGATTCGGGTACATTTGGTTTTGCTTGTTTGTTTGGTTTTATTGCCAAACTCGTTTTTTTCACTGGTTAGACAAATAAGTTGAGAGATATTGAGTTTGATCAAGTACATTTTTTTTTTGTTTCTGTTAGGTGTTATAAGATGAAGAGGGCAAAAAGTGAACCTTCTAGTGCTAGGAAGTTCAAATTGTCACATTTCTTGCTGGGTATAGCAGCATTATACTTAGTTTTCATAGCATTTAAATTTCCATATTTTCTGGAGATCGCTGCGATCTTGAATGGAGATGCTGGATTGGATGGGAAAACTGTAGGAGATACTGAAGATGTGGATTTAAGCAAACCGTTCTTAAGTTCTATTTATAAGGATACATTTCACCGGAAACTAGAAGATGATCAGAAACAAAATGCTCCATTTATGCCTACGAAGGAATCTGTAGTGGAGAAGAAAGGTGAGTTGAGGACTATAAAGCCCCTTCAGCACCAATATGGTCGAATAACAGAAGAAATTATGAGACGGAGGAATAGGACCAGTGATTTGTCAGTGCTTGAAAGAATGGCAGATGAGGCTTGGACATTAGGATCAAAGGCATGGGAAGAAGTGGATAAATTTGATGTAAAGGATGTGGGACAGAGTTCTATGTATGAGGGGAAGCTTGAATCGTGTCCTTCATGGGTATCAATGAGTGGAGAGGAATTGGTAAGTGGGGACAAGGTCATGTTTCTTCCTTGTGGGCTTTCTGCAGGTTCTTCTATTACAGTCATTGGAACACCCCAATATGCGCATCAAGAATTTGTGCCTCAGCTTGCGAGGTTGAGGAGGGATGACGGAATGGTTATGGTTTCACAGTTTATGGTTGAATTGCAAGGGTTGAAGTCAGTGGATGGGGAGGATCCCCCAAAGATTTTACATTTGAATCCTAGATTGAAGGGAGATTGGAGTCATCATCCAGTCATTGAGCACAACACATGCTACAGGATGCAATGGGGGACTGCTCACAGATGCGATGGCATACCATCCAAGAATGATGAAGACATGCTTGGTAAGATTTTATTGTGCATTACATACTAATCCCACTCCCCTCCCCCTGTTTGGATTCCTTGTGCTAGCTATGCCAGCATTGTAATAGGCATGGAGCTGTGTCAGACTAAGCAAATGTGTTGAGCAAGAATTAAATAAAAAACTAAATAGTAAGATTAAGAGCATATGTTTGTACTAGAAAATCAAATTATTGGAAACTTCATTTTTGGTACAAAAAAAGAAAAAAAAATGAGTTTGATTATATGTCAAGAACCAACTGAGGTCGGATAAATGTTTATGACTTTTGTGGTGATTTAGAAGAGGCATACAGTTTCCTGACTATATGATAGGTGAGAATGCATTTCAGACTTTGAATTATTGTGCAGCATGCTATAGAATATTATGCCTTGAGTCTTGCCTAAAGGAGAGCTCATCAGTTTGAGGCATTCTTTAGAAATTCTCTCACTTTAGGATATACCTTATGATAGAGATGCGTCATATGCAGAATATGCTTGTGAAATCCTTGAAAGAATCTGATCATACTTGAAAAAGTTTTTGATTATACTAGATTCCCTTGCTATAACATTAAAGCTTTACTTGGTTGTCATTATTATTATGATAGATAAAGAAACAACACTTTAGTTGTTTTGTGATTTTCCAAATAAGAAAATGCATTTGTTGTCATTGGCAGTAGGGGACTAGTCCAGACCATGGTTCTAAGCGTCCTTGACATAACATTTTAAAGGTCCCACCTGGTTTTACATTGCAGATACACAATTTGTCTAACTTCAAATGTCTCAGATAGGTGAAATCAAGCATTTCATTGTAATATTCAAATGTTTCTTTTGGGGTTTTCAAGTTTTCATTACAAACTGTAACTTGATGTCTTGTGACGAATTCTTATATTAAAAAAAGATGTCTCATGACAAATGGTGTCAATACTATTATTTGTTTTACCCCATCCAATCTTTTGTTCCTCCAAGATTTTTGTAGGTAGGAAATTATGTTGTCCGAGTCCTGTAAATTTTTTGTCAAGAAATATTTTTAACAGTAAATGAATCAAAACCAATCTAAAATGATAAAAAAGGATACTTTGAGAGAGTTGAAGTCATTTTCTCATGAAAATTTTGTCACAATACCTGGTGCTGATATTCTTATTTTGCTTTCCTCCTGTCTTTATGACGTGTGTTCTTCCTTGGTAGATATTGAAGTTCTATTGTGCGGAAGTGCAATATACTGCTCTGCATATTTTATTGTGAAAAGAATATGGATCCTTGTGTGCTTCTTTGATACTGGGGCAATCTCTGTTATAGTTGTTCGTAGTGTAGTTAAACTAATGTTTTTACCATTTCTCTTTACATTTGAATTCTACTATATGGCATTGAAGTTTATCAGGATTCTCATACATATATTTTGCAGTTGATGGGTATCAAAGGTGTGAAAAATGGATGAGGAATGATATTGTAGACCCAAAAGAGTCCAGGACAACCTCTTGGTTCAAGCGATTCATAGGGCACGAGCAGAAACCAGAAGTAACTTGGCCGTTTCCTTTTATGGAGGGTAGACTGTTTATCCTTACACTGCTTGCTGGTGTTGATGGGTACCATATAAACGTTGGAGGTCGGCATGTGCTTTCATTACCTTATCGAACGGTAGGTTGCGTAAGATGAGGATTTTTACCCCATACAACATCTTTTTGATAGGTATAATGCTTATGTTGCATGTCTGCATTAGAGATCTAGATATTGTAAGGTTGCACGTGTAATGCATGTTCTCCTGGTCAGGAGACAAAGTAATTTCATCATCTCTTTGCATTTTAAGATTAATTTTCAAGATTTTATGATGTATGCGTCTTTTACTAGGGTTTTGCCCCTTCTGTATTTTTTTCGACTAGTTTCTTATTTGTAGAATAAGTGTTTGCATCTTAAGGATGAATTACATTTTAATCCTTTCAGTTTACTGACTGAGTTCCCATTTTCTTCACTTCCCTGGATTTTCTTAACACTTACTGATTTATAGATCTTCTGGCAGTGTTCTTTTATAGTCATTAACTCATTATTTTATGCCGATGGTATCTTTAGTTCTATCTGGTAGTTCAACATGATGATTTTTAAATTGGCTTTTTTTGCGCACTTTCAGGGATTTACACTTGAAGATGCAACAGGGTTAGCAATAAAAGGAGATGTTGATGTTCATTCAGTTTATGCTACATCTCTTCCCACCTCTCACCCAAGTTTCTCACCTCAAAGAGCATTGGAAATGTCATCAAAGTGGAAAGCTCATCCTCTACCAAGGAGTCCTCTTCGACTTTTCGTTGGTGTTATTTCTGCTACTAATCACTTTCCAGAGCGCATGGCAGTCAGAAAAACTTGGATGCAACATTCAGCTATCAAGTCTTTAAATGTAGCAGTTAGGTTCTTTGTTGCACTGGTAAGATCTCTGCATATATCTTCTTTAAGCATTCAACATAGTTTCAAAACCTAAGACTTGACAAATGCCAGGCTCAGTCTGTGTCAGTAAAGTCCGAATGAGATGAAGAAGTGAAAAATTGTATTGACATCATTTTGCAGTCTAATGGTGAATGAAGTGCTTGCATAACAGGAATGTGTAAAGCGCTTGTTGGTAAATATCATTTTAGAGATGGCTAAATGTTTGTGAGGAGAGAAAAATAGTAGAGCTTGTAAACAACTTGAAAACCCTATCAGACAGCAATATTTTGTGGCATCATAGATGGAACATTTTTTTATTTATAAAAAAACCCTAATAGGACGTATTACAAACATGTGTGATAGATGAAAGAGTTTGGATTGGTATAACTGGAATGGTTGTCTAAACATCTTGAGTTGTGGGCCAGTGGGGGACGTATTAAACATCTGATGTGAGTTGGCGGTAGTAAGAGATGAAGTGTTAATTGTTCATCTCATATGAATTATTCCAGAAAGCATACAAAGGCTTTTGCCTTCTATTAAAATGAACGACTTTAGAGATGCCTAAATGGTTGAATTGGGTTAAAGTTATCACCTAACTGTATAAAGAAGTTGAGAACACGTTATAACCCATAATCCATTATCTATTTATGGTAGGATCAATGAGTTCAGGTATCATGTAAGGCAAACTTGTTATAATGAGCATTTATAAATGAATTATATTCTTTGATGGATCCAACATTTTTCATCAGTGACGGCGAAGTTATTAGAGCATACTTATAATTTGAGAGAAAATATTAAGACGATTTCACAAAACACATTTTCAAATATTTCATATAATATCATTAATATGAATACTTCGATATACAAAAGTTTAGATACAAAAACAACGATACAACAAAAACCATGCTTGCATGCATGTTGTTCTTGGCGTGTTTTCATAATTTGGAAGAAAAAAAATTCATTATCAATAATACTAAATATGTCCTTTTCAACCACAATTGTGTTTCACTAGTATTAGTTTCGTCTGGGTCAGAAGTATTCTTCAGTGTTGGCTTTCTCTTGAGATACTTTCCCATAACTAATTCAAAATTATTAGTTTAATTAGTTCATGTAATGAACAAGGTATGACAATTTACGAAATAAATGTAAAAGACAACATATTTTTTTTGGCGTGGACAACATTTTACTTGACTTAAGTGGAGGTGGGGGCAAACTAAAATAATTTTTTTTGGTGTGGGCATTTTAAAATTTTTCTTAAAATATTCCTAGGTTTTGGGGATTTCAGTGGGGGCAGGTGCCCCCACTAGGCCAAACATGAATATCAGGTTATATTTACTCGATATATACTCGGTGTTGCATGAATATAAGTTTACTTTTAAAAAAATGAATATCAGTTTGAATCATACATTTTGGAATATTATCTAGTAAGTTAGTTATTCTTTTTATAATTCTTGAATCTTGAACTATGGATACTTGAATGGATGTCTGCACATGAATAACAAAATTTACTTCTGTATCAGAGACATTCAGACTTCATAATATTTGCAGATATTCTGTTCCTTTTCTGGTGCTGTTGTGTGTTTTTTCTCCCAATTTTTCCTTTTTGACATTTTCCTCTTGCTCTCAATTTTTATACTAGTTGCAGTTTACCAGTTGTTTGTACTCATTTATAGAATCAATTTTGTAGAATCCAAGGAAGGAGTTGAATGCAATGCTGAAGAAGGAGGCTGATTACTTTGGTGATATTGTGATTTTGCCATTTATGGATCGTTACGAGCTTCTAGTTCTTAAAACAATTGCTATTTGTGAGTTTGGGGTGAGCTGATCATATATCCTTTTGTCTTCATTGAATTTTTAAATAAATTCTTTTACTGAAACTTGTCTATGAGCATCTTTATTTCTTGAAACTTTCAGTTTTATTGGACCATGTACTTAATCGAACTGCAGTTGTGTAACAGCCCAAACTTCTTATCTGCAGGTTCAGAATGTGACGGCTTCATACATAATGAAATGTGATGATGACACATTTGTCAGGGTGGACACAGTCCTGAAAGAAATTGAGGGCATCTCTGCCAGAAGGTCCCTTTATATGGGTAATCTGAACCTCTTCCATCGTCCTCTGAGAAGTGGAAAATGGGCAGTCACTTATGAGGTATGCAAGTTTGCATATTTTTGTGTTTTTTTTTTTTTAAACTTCTGATGTGTTTCACTTATGAGGTATCCACTCTAAAATGGTACTTTTTCCTCTTTCTTGTTTTGTTATCATCTCTGGTGGCAAAAGGAAGATGTGATAAAAATTACTTCTGAAACATACATCCTCTGGCATCTTTAAAATCCATGATTTAGCCTATGTTTTTTCGTTTGACAAAAAAAGAGGGTAGACATGAGTGGTCTTGACCTGTATGATCTTAAATAGCTGCAAATCAATTTGCTAGACATTGACGTTTATAAAAAATTGTAATAACTTATCTGGCTATAAGATATTTTTCCTTAAAGGCACCCTACAAGGAGCATTCTAAGAATTATTGACAAAAATGCCAAAGGAAGGTGTTGAAACATTAGTACAAGGGAAGTAAACAATAGAGCACCCGAAAAAAGAAAAGAAAAATAATAAATATCTTACTCCTAACAGGTAATACATAATTAATATCTAGAAAGGATCCAGAAAATTCAGCACTACTGGAAATTGAAGACGAGGAGAATGTTCCACCTCATCAGTAACCGAACTATGTCTCTTCACGCACAAACTCCAAAACAAAGTGTCTACATGAGAGATTTGACTACCAACTGACATTGAAGAGAAAGGCTGTCCACCATTTCTCCAACACTATAGCATGTTTAGCAGCAACATATTTTATTCCTTCTTTACCAAGTTCTCATAATCAGAAACCACTTAAATAAGAAAAAGAGACTTACAAAGAACTGCAGGCTGTCAAATACTCTTTCATCTCATTTTATCACATGGAGGAGGATTTTTCCACAAACTGTTTTATTCATAGAAAGTCTCAAGCACTTTTTCACATCCTGGCAAGTTGCCACAACTTTTTGGCATGGTCTGAATAAGTTGCTTCCGTTGCTTCCTGAATACTCTCTTCCTCTACAATTTTTTATCAAAATCATCTGTCAAACAATGTATGAGATGGTATGGACTTGGGCCACAGAGGAACTCAACTCGAACTCATCTCCCAAGTCTCTTTTTATCCTCTGTTTCCATTCCTGTAGGAGCCACCCATACTATTCAGCCTTAAGCACTCATGGTGTGGCCAGCTTTTGCCAGCCTTCTTATCACAGTGCCGTCCCTGGAGTTCTGGAATGTCGGTATCCACTTTTACTTTGGAGCTTCTCGCGTCAGTCAGATAGTCCAGAATGTTTTACACATTGAGATTCAAGACGCTTGAAAGAAAACGATAGTACTCTTAAAATTTGTCTCAAATTGCTGCTATTGTTGTTTCAATTGAATTTGCCTTCTTTTTTCCATTACAAAAAATAATTTGCCTTTGATGAAGGATGGAATTCTTTGAAGAGTATACTTGGTTAAATTTCAGTCAAGATCTTCTATCTCTCAAGGATGAATGGTTTCTGTAACAGGAGTGGCCAGAAGAAGTATATCCTCCTTATGCTAATGGGCCTGGATATATAATTTCCAGTGACATCGCTAAATTTATCATTTCTCAACATGGCAACCAAAGGCTAAGGGTTAGCTACTCAACTCTTGTACCTTTTCCCTCAAGAGGATGTTTTCCTCTCTCTGTCTCTCTCTTTCCTCCTTTTTCCTTCCCTTGGTTGTAAATGAAGTAAATTTGATTGCTTAACTCTATCAAGCCTTGATTTATTTCTTTTCTGTTGGTTGCAGCTTTTTAAGATGGAGGATGTGAGTATGGGGATGTGGGTTGAACAATTCAACAGTTCGATGCCTGTACAGTACTCTCATAACTGGAAGTTCTGTCAGTATGGATGTATGGAGGACTATTATACCGCACATTACCAATCCCCAAGGCAGATGATCTGTCTTTGGGACAAGTTGGCTAGAGGTCGGGCTAAGTGCTGCAACTTAAGATGATTCAAAGAACCTCTTATTATTTGAATTGATCACAGTCTCATGTTCCTTACCCCTTGTATTTTTTCACTCATCTGCCGATTTTTGTTCATTGAAATGGGGCTATAATGGTGGCTGTGTTGAATTATGGCCCTCATTTCGGCATATATAGGTTGTTTCTTATGTTGTACCTGAACACGATTGATAATTAGGGCATGGCCTTTCAGTTTTCAGATTGAATTCAAGGCAGAGCTAATTGTACAAGTATACTGTTGTATATGCTTATGACATTTCAACTAACACCATTCCATTTTTTTATGTATTTGTATGGTGACTACAAAGTCACCCTAACTTGTATCAATACTATGTGACATTTTTATTATAATTTTTTTGGGTACATTATTGAGAAAGGGATTGAACACAAGGTCTTCTATATGAAGAACCCGGCGGTGACCGCTACGCGAAGAAGCTACAATCACCTTTTTATTATGTTATGTATCATGTAAGTTACTATCAAATGTTTTAATTTCTCATGTTATAAAAAAACTAATGATTTACTTTGTTATATAATAAATTACAATCAAATATATTGATTTTATTAAGATTAGTAATAAGTTTTAATATAAAATGCATCAAAAAGTCACGGTGACTTGGTTTTGGTATAATTTGGTATTTGGTAAGTTTAATGGATATTTGCTTTTAGCAAGACGAATATAAATATCCTCCACTTATAAAAAGGAAAAGGAAAGAAGGAAAGGAAAACAATTTTTTAAAAAAAAGAAGCAAAAGTGGAAGGGCAAGAAGGTGAAGTTTATTTCTCATCTCGAGATTTAGATAATATGTTACCCTTTCACATGATTTTAAAAACAGCAATTGACTTAAATGTCTTTGATATCTTAACTAATTCAGGGCTTGAAGCTCAACTTTCTGCTATTGAATTCGTTTCAAAGATTCCCACAATTATAAATCCAAAAGCCTAAAAACGTCGACGCATCAATGCAAGAAACTGTCTACGGCCTGTCAACTGAATTTCATTGCCTTGTGACAACAGGGGCCGCAGACACAGTTTCATTGTCTCCAAATGTTCTTCAGTCTCAAAGAGAGAGTTTCGAAAGCTATAGTATGCCTAAGTATGCAGTGCGGGAAAGTCGTGTACCTTACTATTGTTGGGCTTGTGGGTCCAACCAATAAATAAGTTAAAATAAGAAATAAAAAAAGTGTTGACTTGTGTAGTTTTTATAGGACTCAGAATCTCATGCTTATTAAAAGAGAATATCTTCTAATCAATGGATCTATAAAAAGACCTTATTTCTTTATTTTTCTATGATGAGTTATAGAAAGAGTATCTAGAGAAATAGGCACAATATTAGGAGAAAAATTGAAAGAAAAAGTTTTTCTTTCTATTTATCGGGAGATTAAAAGGGAGAAAAGGCACAACAGTTCGAGATTTTCTCTAGAGTATTATTCTGAGTGTTTAGTCACAGAGAATCAATTTACTCGGGGTTTGCAGTTTCTATCACGGTTTTTGATTTTGGTGAAGCCAATGACTTCTCAGATTTCAGCGGTTGGTAGTACAACAGCGATTTTTCCCTAGAGAGGTAATTTTGTAATATTAACAAATTGTTGTGGGTCTCAAGTTTGGGCATAAATTTGGGATATAAACTTTGTAATTGTTATTTACATAGTGAAGTTATTTTTACCCTGTGGTTTTTTCCCTCTACACTGGAGGGTTTTCCACGTAGATTCTTGTGTTATTGGTTTATTACTTTATTTGGTGCTTCTCGTTTTATTTCCGCACTGGGCTTGATAATTATTATATTCAATCTGTGATCTTTGGTTGGAATTGTGATACTTGATTAATTGTTGACGGTGGGTATTTTTCCCAACAAGTAGTATCAGAGCTTAGGTTGCTTGTGTTGGTCAACATAGATGAAAAATCTACTACTATGATTTTATTAACAACTTCTAATTATTCGGTATGGAAACCAAAGATGGAAGATTACCTTTATTTCAAAGATTCATATGATCCCGTTGAGGGTGATGAAGCCAAGCCGGAGGGTAAGATCGATAAAGAGTGGGAAATAATGAATAGAAAGACAGTTTGTGCCATCAGACAGTGGGTGGATCTCAGTGTGTTCCATCATGTGGCCAAAGAGACTAATGCAAAATCTCTTTGGGAAAAATTAGAGATGCTTTATGAAAGAAATACAGCTCATAACAAAGCTTTTGTGATGAGAAAGATTGTGAATTTAAAGTATAAGGATAAACATTCCATTGTCGAACACTTGAATGATTTTCAAGATCTTGTGAATCAGTTGTCTACGATGAAAATAGTGTTAGATGATGAGTTACAAGCATTATTTCTTTTGGGTACTTTGCCTGATAGCTAGGAGACTTTGGTAATGCCACTTAGTAACTCTGCTCCGAATGGTGTGCTCAGTTTGTCTATGGTGAAAGACAGTATGTTCAACAAGAAGACTCGCAAAAAATATTCAAGCACAGATAATGGTCAAGCTCTTGTCACACAGAACAAGGGTAAAAGTAAGAGTAGATGTCCTAAAGGTCATGATAAATCCAGAGACAGATCAAAGTCTCGAGATAAGGTGAAATGTTATCACTGCAATAAACTGAGTCATATAAAGAGAAATTATTGGGTCTGGAAACAAAAACAACGGGATGGGAAAAATCATAAGAAGACCAATGACAAGAACACAACAACAATTGTTTCAGATGACGAAAAAGTTGTGTTACTTACTTGTGAGTTTGAGGAGCGCAATAATGTTGCAGATTATGGTACTAACTGCGTGGTTGACTCAGCAGCTTCTTACCATTGTATTCCACATCGGGATTACTTTACAACGTACATAGCAGGAGACTTTGGTACAGTGAAGATGGGCAACTCGAGTTTTGCTCCGATTATGGGGATTGGTGATGTGCACATACAGACAGATGTAGGGTGTACTATGACTTTGAAGAATGTGCGACATGTTCCTGAATTGCATCTCAAACTGATTTCAACTAATGTCCTAGATTAAGAAGGGTATGAGCACTACTTCGCTAATTGAAGGTGGAAACAGACCAAGGGATCATTGGTGGTTACGAGAGTAAAGATGTGTTACACCTTATACAAGACACGTGTGAGAGTGTGTGGTAATGAGCTAAATGCAGTTGAAGATGATGCTTTTCCAAACTTGTGGCATAAGAAGCTGGCGCATATGAGTGAGAAAGGGTTGCAGATTTTGGCTATGAGGCCTTTCATTCTTTCTTCCAAAGGCATATCTCTGAACCCATGTGATTATTGTTTATTTGGTAAGCATCATAGAGTTTCTTTTAGTAAGTCATCTAAAAGAAAACAAAAGAAATTAGAATTGGTATATTCTGATGTGTGTGGTCCCATTGAAGTAGACTTTTTGGGTGGCAATAGATATTTTATTACTTTTATTGATGATGCTTTACGAAAAGTGTGTGTTTATTTGATAAAGAACAAAAGTCAGGTATTTCAGAATTTTCAGAAGTTTCATGCTATAGTGGAGAGAGAGACAGGGAATTAGTTGAAATGTCTTTGCACTGATAATGGTGGAGAGTATGCCTCCAATGAGTTTGCAGATTATTGTTCACAGTTTGGCATCAGGCATGAGATGACAGTTCCTGGTATACCACAACATAATGGTGTGACTGAAAGAATAAACCATACTATTATGGAAAGAGTTAGATGCATGCTCAGAATGGCTAAGTTGCCTAAGCCATTTTGGGGTGAAGTAATTCGTACAGCTTGCTACCTAATTAATAGATCTCCATCTGTTCTTTTGGGTTTTGACATTCCAAAAAGAGTTTGGATTGGAAAAGATGTTTCTTATTCTCACTTGAAGGTGTTTGGCTGCAAAGCTTTTGCACATGTTCTCAAGGAGAAGAGGTCAAAACTTGATGACAAAGCAATTACTTATGTGTTTGTTGGTTATAGGGATGTTGAGTTTGGTTACAAGTTATGGGATCCAGAAAAGAAAGAGATTATTAGAAACAGAGATGTTGTCTTCAATGAAAATGAAACTTTGGTTGATATTGAGAAAAATGAGAAGACACAGCATGGGACAGGCAGACTTGAAGACTTTGTATCAGATCCTGCTCTTTATATAGTGCCACAGATGAAAGAGAGATACACGAATAAGAACATATGGGTAATGAGGAGCCCGCGACAGTTGATGATGATGTTATGTTTGATACAGAGCATGTTGAGCAGGGGGAGAATCCCCTTGAACCGTAAACTGTAGGGCCTCAGTTGAGAAGGTCTACTAGAGAGCATCAATCATCTACTAGGTACCCTAGTTCTGAGTATGTCTTGCTTATTGATAGAGGGGAGCCAGAGAATTTCCAAGAAGTGCAGTCACATGCAGAAAAAGTTTATTGGATGAAAGCAATGAGGGAAGAGATGGGTTCTTTGGAAAAGAACAATACTTATGAATTGATTAATCTTCCCAAAGGCAGAAAAGCATTGAGGAACAAGTGGGTGTTCAAGCTAAAGAAATATGGTGAAAATCTAGTGAAGTACAAGGCTCGACTGGTGGTGAAAGATTTCGGTTAGAAGAAAGGAATAGACTTTAATGAAATTTTCTCTTCAGTGGTAAAGATGAGTTCTATACGAGTTATACTTGGTTTGGCAGCTAGTTTGAATCTTGAACTTGAGAAGTTAGATGTGAAGATGGCATTTCTTCATGGTGATTTTCATAAGGAGATTTATATGGTTCAACTAGAAGGTTTTGAAGTGAAAGAGAAAGAGAACATGATTTGCAGGCTGAAGAAGAGTTTGTATGGATTAAAATAGGCTCCAAGACAATGGTATAAGAAGTTTGATTCATTCAAGGTGGATCATAGTTACTAAAGGACAACTGCAGATCCGTGTGTATATGTCAAGAAATTCCCCGATGATAACTTTATTATCCTTCTGTTGTATATTGATTGTGGGACAAGATGCTAAGATGATTGGAAAGTTGAAAGATGAATTGCTTAATTCCTTTGACATGAAGGACTTGGGACCAACAAGACGGATTTTAGGAATGCAAATTGTTCGTGATAGAAAAACCAGAAAGTTGTGGTTGTCACAGGAAAGGTATGTTGAGCGAGTGCTTGAAAAGTTCAACATGAAGCATTCAAAATCAGTTAGTACCCCTCTTGCCAACCACTTTAAGTTGAGCAAAAAATCGTGTCCATCAAAAAAATAAGAAAAAGAAAAGATGTCAACAATTCTTTACTCCTCTGTAACCAGTAGCCTAATGTATACTATGGTTTGCACACTACTAGACATTGCTCATATTATTGGTGTGGTTAACAGGTTTTTGTCTATTTCAGGTAAAAGTCACTAGGAAGTAGTAAAGTGAATTTTGAGACATCTCAGAGGTACATCCAAGTTGTGTTTGAGTTTTGAGAGTTCTAAACCAGTTCTTGAGGGTTATACATATTTAAATATGGCAGGTGATCTTGATGCTAGAAACTCAACATTAGGGTTTTTGTCCACTTTCGTAGGGGGAGTTGTCTCATGGCAGTCAAGACTACAAAAGTGTGTTGCCTTATCAAGTACTGAGGTTGAGTACATTGCAGTGAATGAAGCAAGAAAAGAGATGTTTTGGATGATGAGGTTTCTTCAAGAATTGGGTTTGAAGCAACAAGAGTATGTGGTTTTTTTGTGATAATCAGAGTGCCATGGATCTAAGCAAAAATACCATGTATCATTCACATACGAAACACAATGAGGCGAGATACCATTGGATTCATAAGGTGATTGAAAAATAGTTAATGAAGTTGGAAAAAATCCACACAGATAAAAATGTCGTTGACATGATGACAAAGGTTATTTCCAGATAAAAGCTTGAGTTTTGCTCGACAATGGCCGGGATGGACTCCAAGTGAGTCGCATGGTAATTGTTGACCTTCACCTATATTTTAATGAATGCAGAACGAGCTTTTATTATACTAACGATGCTATCTAAGTGTATTAAGCAATAAGAGTATTCAACCAAGGATCAAGGTGCAAGAACTCAACCTGAATCAAACATCAAGTGAAGACAGAAGAACTAGTATAGGTCTAAGGTATTGAAACAAGTTGTAAGTCTCACTTGTTCAGGTAATTAGTTTGTCCAATGGCTCTTTTTGAAAAACCATTTTAACATAACCTTTTAAAAAAATGTTTTTAAAGTTAAAATCTATTCAACGCATGAAAACTAGGTTGTTAAAGCAACCCGTCGATTGGGTACTTATACCAATCTTCTGGTATAAAGGTCAGTGTGTTCCCAGTCGACTGGATGCTTCATACCAGTCGACTAGTGTTTTGGTCAGAGACTTCCCAGTCGACTGGTAATCTGGGCAGAAAGTTTCCAGTCGACTGGTACCTTCAACAGCCTTAAAAATGTGATTTTTAAAGAGGACCCAGTCGACTGGCACTAAGACCCAGTCGGCTGGTAGTTCAAAAAATATGACCGTTGGGACGCGAGATTTCAACACAAATTGTACCTAAATGGAAAAAATCAGTTACAAACGGGCATATTACATCAAGGCTATATAAACCACTCTATTAAGCATTTTAATATAGAGCTTTACACATTCAAACAAGTTTTTACTCATTGATACTCAAAAAGCTTTGAAAAGTTGAATGTTGAGCCATTCCTCAAGCTTTACCTAGAAAGAGAGATATTATTCAGTTGTATAAGCTTCCATTGTTGTCTCTCTACTATTTTCTTTACATTATTTATTATAAAGGGATTTACTTTCGAAAGGAAGGGATTTTTTGCTTCCGAGAAGAAGGGGTTTGCTTCCAAGAGGAAGGGATTGTACGGTTTGAGCAACACCCGTGAAGTTGCACGACTAAGTTTCTTAGTGGAGTACTTCAAGGAGGTTCCTTGAAGAGAGTGGATGTAGGGTCGAAACGATTCCAATATTGCCAAACCACTACAAACTGAGTTTGCATCCTCTATTCCTTAATCTCTTTATTTACAACACATATTACTTGTTATATGCTTGTTGTGTTATTTGTTTTAATAAACTTGTGTTTTAATCTGCAAAAGTTTTTAAAACCCAATTCACCTTCCTTCTTGGGTTGAAACCTCAGTTTACAGTAGTTTTTTCCCTCATGGGCTGGAGGGGGAGATTGTTGGGCTTGTGGGGTCCAGTCCATAAGCAAGTTAAAATAATAAATAAAAAAAATTAAAGGTTTTGGCTGGTGTAGTCCTTATATGACTCAAAATTCTATGCTTATTAGAAGAAAATATTTTTTAATCAATGGCTCTATAAAAATGCATGATTTCTTTATTTTTCTATGGTGAGTTACAGAAAGAGTAGCTAGAGAAATAGACACAGTGTTAGGAGAAAAATCGAAAGCAAATGTTTTTCTTTCTATTTACTGGGAGAGTAAAAGGGAGAAAAGGTACAACAGTTCGAGATTTTCTGTAGAGTATTATTCAGGATGTTTGGTCACAGAGAATCAATCTACTCGGGGTTTGAAGTTTCTATCACGGTGTTTGATTTCGATGAAGTGATAAATGCTTAAATATTCATATTTAAACCCCTTAATTTTCAGTTGTTAGACTCTTTGTTTATGTATTTTAGTATATTCTACTTTTATTTTTGTGTTTTCTATGTTTTTTTTTATAGGTTTTTGAAGAAAAGATAGCATTTTGGAGCTCTAAGGAAGAAAACTGAAGATCTGAAACCAGATAAGTGCGATCGAGCACAAAGTTGTTGTGATCAAGCGCACAAGCACTCATGCACACACCTAAAAGGCTCGTACACAACCTTGCACTCGAGCACAAAAGCATGAGATCGAGCGCACATGCACAGAGAGGCGACAGAGCCAGTTTTAGAAAGATGTCTTCGAGTCTTATTTTGGAAATTAGGTTTTTAAGGTGTCTTCAGAACCCTATATATAGGCTTATAAAACACAGAAACTTGATACTTGATTTGGCTTTTGAGTTGTAAGCTTTGGAGAGCAATTGACGACTCTTCTCCACAGTATTTTTCGGGTTTTTTCTTTTCTACTTAGTTTATATTATGATAATGTTTAGCATAATCAGCATGTGTAACAAACTTCTTAATAGGGCTCGATCGAAGCCTTAATTATGCTTTTTCATATATGAATATTGTTGCCTTTGCGATTAGCCCTGTTATGATGCTTTAATTGATTAATGTCTGTTTTATTGAATTCCTCATATGTGTTTGTCTAATCAATGTATGCATATGGTATGGATTAGTTAGTTAGATCAATTTGGATGACCGAGTCCTGGATCCGACAATAGTAATAAAAGAAATCCACGTTAGATTCTTGGGTTAATCAACATGGGAAACCGGGAGTACACAACATGCCCTAGGTCTCATGTGGTTGTCGATTTCCACAGACCTTATGCTCTCTTAAGGAACAACTCAGTATACACCATGCTGAATCCTTTAAGAGAGAAAAAAGTTAGAGTATACACCATACCTAACTCGTTGCTTAGGGAGATCAATAGCTTAAGAAGCAGACCAAGCCCTTAGGTTGATAACCATTAGGTATTCATGGTAGGGCCAGAGCATTGGCACAGTACTTATTGGGAAAGTATGATTAGTGGTGGATATCAAAGCCCTATGTTCTTATCATTATCAATCTAAACTCAATATTTATTTCTATCATTTTACATTATGAAACTGATTCTAAAACGAAATTTACCAATCCCTGTGGAGATGATCTCGCACTTGCACACTATGCTACTGTTGACCTTGTGCACTTGCAAGTAAAATAAGTTCAATTATTTTCTTATTAATTTAGGTAGATATTCGCACAACAAGTTTTTGGCGCCGTTGCCGAGGATTGCATTAAATTTCCTTTTAGAATTAATTTTGTTTAGTTAGTCATTTTTTTATTTAATTCTGTTTTATTTTTATCAAAAATCTAAAAATTCTAAGTTTATGTTTTTCAACATTATTTTGTTTCAAAAACCTAATCTACTTTCTTTTTGTTTTCTGTTTTAGGTACTGTAGCAGAAGTTCTTTGAGGCACTGTGATTGAGCCCACTACCTTGTGCGATCGAGCGCATCTTAGGCAGAGTCTACCTGAGCAGTAGTGCTGAACTGCTGCACTGAAGCAGTTTTTGCTGATTCATGCAAGAGCTTCAATCCAGGCATCCCACTTTCTTTCCCCTCGATACAGAGCTTGAGTGGACCCTTTGACGAAGGCTTAGAAACAACTTTGAAGAGGTAAAAGAAGAATTCAAGGAAGAAGCATCAATGGCAGAACAGCTAGAAAACCAACAACCACCTGAGCAAAGACCGATGGAGTAATCCTTCATCCCACGGAACCTCAACCATCCATCTTGCATTGCTTATCAATCAGAAGCGAAAGGAAATTATTACATATCTTCACAGATACTTAGTGCATTGACTCATTTTAGGAGTACACCTAATGAGGATCCACACTTGCACCTTCGGGAGTTCTTTGATCTCTACAAGTTCCAGCATATCCAAGGCCTAGACCAAGAGGGAATCAGGTTAATTCTTTTAACTTTTTCATTAAAGGATAATGTTAAACTGTGGTACAATTCATTGCCTGCAGTTTTTATCCACACTTGGGAAGAGTTGGCCAGTAAGTTTCTAAGAAAGTTTTTCCCAGCTCAAAACACAAGACAAATGAGGAAGGAGATTCAATCTTTCCAACAGAAGGATGGAGACTTGTTCTTTGAGGCACGAGAGCATTTCAATAAGCTGCTACTCAAATGTCCACATCACAATCTACCTCATGATGAACTGGTACAAGCTTTCTATGAAGATTTGAATGATACTAATAAAAGTATTATGGATTCAGGTTGTGGAGGTGTGCTGATGGAGAAGAGCAGCGAAGAAGCCATGGAGCTATTCAAGACATTAAGTGAGCACACCTAGCAATTCTCCTCTAGAGGTAGACAAGGATCCAAGAGC
The DNA here is from genome assembly GCA_023935145.1 of Bretschneidera sinensis. NCBI lineage: Eukaryota > Viridiplantae > Streptophyta > Magnoliopsida > Brassicales > Akaniaceae > Bretschneidera > Bretschneidera sinensis. The sequence continues at coordinate 22,267,990 of CM043700.1, read as the reverse complement.
AAAGGTATGTATGAGGTGACTCTAAATGGTGGATCCTCTACCCACATAGCTGCTGTAGAGAGGAAGCTAGATCTACTTGTTAAGGCCATGACTTCTCAGAACGCTTCACCGAGTCCACAAGCCTCACCACTCCAGGTATGTGCTATATGTTCTCAATTTGATCATAATACTGAGACATGTCCCTTATATTCATCTGCAGATTCAGCACAAGCAAATTATATGGGATCGAACAACTACCCTCCCAAGAACAACCCATATGTGAATACCTACAATCTTGGATGGCGAAACCACCCCAACCTCTCATGGAGCAACAATCAAAATACTCAGAATCTTCAAGGGCATCAAAGGAACTCCCAACCAGCAGCTAAACCAGTTCAGGAAACAAAAGAGAGTAACCTAGAGAGTCTTGTAATGTAACTGGCAACTTAGCAACAATGTCTGATGACCTCACAAGAACAGTTCATGACAGAAACAAGATAATTTTGGACTGAGCTAAGACAAACCGCTGTAAAACATGAACAAGCCATTCAAAGACTAGAGGTACAAATGTAGGTGAACTTCTAGCCCAACCACTACCTAATCCAAAAGGACATCAACAACTAAATTCCGTGACAACTCTCAAAAATAGTAAGATCATAGGCACTGATGAACCTGCCCAAGCATCTCCAATTAAAACATCCACATCAAAGGTAAGTGAAATAGAGAAGTGGAATGCACCACTCTTCCCGCAAGGGTTAGTAAAACAAAAGAAAGAAAATAAACTGCTTGATATCTTTGAAACCTTGCGGAAAGTTGAAATAAACATTCCTTTATTATATGCAATTCAACAAATACATGCTTATGCTAAATTTTTGAAAGATTGTTGCACTAACAAAGAAAGTTTGAGGAACATGAGACAGTGGCTCTGGCCGAAGAGGTAAGTGTTGTGCTGTTAAGAAAACTACTACCAAAACTAAAAGATCTGGGTAGTTTTACCATTCCTTGCAGAATAGGTGACCAAGTATTTGAGCATGCATTATTAGATTTAGAGGTGAGTGTAAATTTGCTGCCATACACTGTGTTCAAGATACTAGGTTTGGGGGAGCTTCAACCTACTTCCATCACTTTGCAACTGGCAAACAGAAGCATCAAACTACCAAGAGGTATTCTGGAGGAGTTCTTGGTAAAGGTAGGTAAATTTATTTTACCTGTTGATTTTATTGTATTAGATATGGAAGAATGTCCTATGCCATTACCTCTGCCCATAATCTTAAAAAGACTCTTTATGATAACTGCTAATACGAATATTTGTGTGAAAAAGGTATTGTCACGATGAAGGTAAATGGTGAGGAAATAGAATTCAAAATATTTGATACATTGAATTCACCTAAAAATGATAAGGAATGTTCTAATGTCTGTTTGATGCAAGGTGTTGCTAAGCAAGCTTTTCAGGTCCATCACATTGATCTATTAGAGACCACCCTCACCCCTAGTGTCACAAGTTTGGATATTGAGCCAGAATATGAAGATGTTACTAATGACATCAATAAAGCTATGCAACTTCATGAGGCCTCTCCAATGCATTCTAGATCGAGTGACAAGAGGCAGTTATCTGTGCATGAGCTGATCAAATTGAGGCATGATAACCATGCAGCAGCACCAAGAGTACTTGAGCCACCAGAGGGGACTTTAGGTACTCCCTGCCAAAAGACTAAAGTTGAAGCTGCTATAGAGAACGCTTGAGCAATTCAAACTTTGATAACCATGTTACTAAAGCGCCTCTATTTGAGGTCAGTGGTACTGAGGCCACTGAGTACGGTATGGTTTTATTTATGTTAACTTTTCTCATTATTTTTCATCCCTTTAGTCCTTTTATATTTTATTTGATTCTCAACACTTTCTGCCTTACGATCAAGTGCACTACACAATGTGCTCGAGTGCACTCTCGCCCTACGCTCCATAGCGCACGAGCGCACCACACCTCAGCATTTTCTGTTACAAGTGCGATCGAGCGCACTTCACAGTGCAATCGAGCGCACTCGGGGCAAACAGTCACATGATGGTTTTTAAACACATTTCCACATTCCCTCCCTATACGCTCAATCGCACTCTCTCTATCTGTCTATCGTACTCACAGTCGCCTCAGTAAAAATCGCCCTCAACTCTCACCCTTACCTCCCACACTCACCTCTCACCACCATCTCTCCTCACCAACACTTATCACCCACCACCATTACATCCTCTGCGAAACCACCACCCCTACCCCACACGTTTTTTTTTTCTTTCTTCCACTCTATGTCCATTTTACCCAACACATTGCAAACATACTTTGCTTTAACAACTATTACTTGCCTATATATTTGTTTTTCTCGATTGTGTGGCTGTTTTGGTGAGATTGCAAGAGTTTTGAACCATTTCAAACACCTCCCCTGAGATTGGTCTTCAGATTGCCCACAAACTATTTGATAGATTGCCTGACCAAGTGCGCTTGAGCGCAAGGCATCTGTGATCGAGCGTAGATACATTTTTGTGATCAAGCGCACAGAATTATGATCGAGTGCAATTACACCATAAACTTGCCCAAGATGCCTAAACAGATAGCCTCCACCTCTCAAGCCTCTAGCAATCGTACCCAGTCATCCCGACCCAATTTCAAACAACGAGAAATCTTGTTTGAGACTACTTTTAACATCGATGCTGACTTCAAGAGCTTGGACGCCACTCGATGGGTGGTTCAATAATTCAGACACTAGGGACTGAAGAGGCTGTTCAAGCCTGTTTGTTCGACTGCATACACCCAGTTTATGGTCCAATTCTACGAGAACTTATCCTTTGACTGTAATAGACCGGGGATCTTATCTTCATTAGTCCAGGGCAAGTTCATAGAGGTGACCATTGCCGACATCGCTGCTGCTCTTCACTGTTGCGATGAGTCCCCTCCTGAGGACACCCAGATGGAGGAGTAACCAGAGCCTTTTCCCCTGCCCCACATCATTGAGGATATGTGTGCAGGCCAGTACGCTGATCAACACAACAACGCGGGGAACCGGTCGAAGTTGCCTCCATGACTCTGGCTCGTGGATTCCATCCTCCAGCGGAATGTGTGCCCATTGGAGCACAAGACTCAGAGGAGGGACCAGTTCCTACAGGCCATGTACGTATTCCACCGTGGTCATTGGTATTCTATTCCAGCTATCATATGGAGCCAGCTTCATAAGTTCTGGGACCATGTTCATGGCCGTCAAACCACCACGGCGAACGCATGGGGGCTCCCCTTCTCTTTCCTCCTCAGCTATATCTTCAAGAAGAAGGGGATCAAGGGCTCCTCCATTGATAGACCGGTGAACAACCACCCATTCTTTAGGAAGAGCTAGTGGAGTCTGAGCCAGTCCCACATGCCCTGAGGACCCCAAGGGCATGCACCTATTGATGAGCGTATGGAGGATGATCCCATAGACACCGAGCACCCCACCGAGAGCAATATTTTGGAGGAGGATCAACTGAACATGGGACCCAACGAGTACATGCACCTTCTTGATAAGTTGTCCTCTTTACGGTGTACGCTCTCTGACATTTGTCGAGAGGATAGGGAGGTGACCTTATTGGTACATCAGCGCATAGATGGCTTAGAGGCACGTTTTACGAGATAAGAGACGATGCTCCAAGCCATCCTCGATTGTCTACCTCCCACACCCGGTACCTCATCGACTGCACCACCTGGAGACCAGCAGTGAGAGCGGTATCCCGTCTAGCTGAAGACGTAAAACTTAGTGCTCATGGGAGGCACCCCACAGCGTATCATTTTTTTTTAGTATTGTCTTTTATTTATTGTTAGTATTTACTTTTATATAACTGTTTCTTATTAGTATTTCTTATTTTTTCGGTATTACGTTTCTTTTTCTTTTTCAAGGACATAGTGAATACATCCAGTTCAAGTTTGGGGTCGTGCTACGAGCCATGCTAGCCATCTAGTTCTCCATCTCCCATGTCAAATCTTTCCATGTCACTCACACATTGAGGACAATGTGTACATTAAGTTTGGGGGTATGGGAGACACATTCACACACTCTGTCCCAGTTCTTTTTTTTTAGTATTCTTGAAAAGATAAATGCATGTTCATATTGTTTTGAAAATTTAGGTTGATTTAAAACAAAAATTATGATAAAACTTCATCAGTAAGCTTAAAAATCTAGAACACATAGTCTAATAATAAAGTTTTAAAAGTTTAATTACCTACCTCAAGGTATTTAAGAATTCACAAGTTTGATCTAAATCTGACACGAGCACATTAGCATATAATTGTGTGAAGTATGACATACAATTTTTATGTATATGTTTTCCATGACCTAATTGTAATCGGACAACTTATTAGAAGAACACTTTGGCATAGAAAAATAGAAAAAAGAAAAAAAATGTTTATCGAAAAGATAAAATAAAATGCATATAATGATCATTAAATAAAATTTCCACTGAGTAACTAGACCTCTTGCCTCAGTAAGTAGTGAGTGTTCACGTCAAAAGGTGGGAATTTTGCTTGGTAGCATTAGACCAGTTAGTTTTGTAGCATTTTTTACTCGAGTTAGTAAGTCTTTAGGGGTGTCTTTACACCTAATGCCCTAAAACCATCTGGTTTGGGAGTCATTGGCTAAACACTCGCTACATGGGTCAATTAGAAAGCGTAATGGAACTCAACATGACAAAAATCTCATGATAAAAGAAAAAAAGAAAAGAAATAAAAATATGTCATTGTTGTTCATTCTGATAGAGAATTCGATGAATGTTAAGACATCGAAACACTATACAATGAAATTATTTGGAAGCTTCATCTTTCATGTGCTAATTCACCACACACTAAGTCAAACTTGTGATACCTTAAACCAGCCTTGTGTAAGTAGTTAGAATTTAAAACCCTTATTCATTGCGAAGATGTGTTTATATTTTTAAGCCTACTCATGAACAAACATCATGGTTTTATGTGCAACCCAAATTTTTAGATATCATGAGTGATGAATTTATCTTTGATTTTGCTTTTCAATTAGTTTTTCGTTTTGTATTGCTACGAGACTAGCAATATGTAAGTTTGAGGGTGTGATAAGTGCTTAAATATTCATATTTAAGCCTCTTAAGTTACAGTTGTTAGGCTCTTTGTTTATGTATTTTAGTATATTCTACTTCATTTTTGTGTTTTCTATGTTTTTTTATAGGTTTTTGAAGAAAATATAACATTTTGGAGCTCTAAGGAAGAAAATTGAAGATCTGGAACCAGATAAGTGCGATCGAGCGCAAAGTTGCTGTGATCGAGCACACAAGCACTCGCGTGCACACCTAAAAGGCTCGAGCGCAACCCTACACTCGAGCGCAAAAGCATGAGATCGAGCCCACACGCACAGAGAGGCGGCAGAGCCAGTTTTGGAAAGATGTCTTTGGGTCTTATTTTGGAAATTAGGGTTTTGAGGTGTCCTTAGAACCCTATATATAGGCTTGTAAAACACAGAAACTGGATTAGTTAGCTAGATCAATTTGGATGACTGAGTCCTGGGTCTGACAATAGTAACAAAAGAAATCCACACCAGATTCTTGGGTTAATCAACATGGGAAACCGGGAGTATACAACATGCCTTAGGTCTCGTGTGGTTGTTGATTTCCATAGACCTTATGCTCTCTTAAGAAACAACTCAGTATACACCATGTTGAATCCCTTAAGAGATAAAAGAGTTAGAGTATACATCATGCCTAACTCGTTGCTTAGGGAGATCAATAGTTTAAGGAGCGGACCAAGCCCTTAGGTTGACAACCATTAAGTATTCATGGTAGGGCTAGAGCATTGGCACAGTACTTATTGGGAAAGTATGATTAGTGATGGATATCAAAGCTCTATATTCTTATCATTATCAATCTAAACTCAATATTTATTTCTATCATTTTACATTGTGAAACTGATTCTAAAACGAAATTCACCAATCCCTGTAGAGATGATCTCGCACTTGCACACTATACTACTGTTGACCTTGTGCACTTGCAAGTAAAACAAATTCAATTATTTGCTTATTAATTTAGGTAGATATTCCCACAATATGAAGCCAGGAACATCTCAGATTTCAGCAGTTGGTAATACAGCAGTGATTTTTCCCTAGAGTATTATTCAGAGTGTTTGGTCACAGAGAATTAATCTACTCGGGGTTTGCAGTTTTTATCACGATGTTTGATTTTGGTGAAGCCAGAGACTTCTCAGATTTCAGCGTTTGGTAATACAACAGTGATTTTTCCCTAGAGATGTAATTTTGTAATATTATCAAATTTTTGTGGGTCTCAAATTTGGGAATAAACTTTATAATTGTCATTTATATAGTGGAGTTATTTTTGCCCCGTGGTTTTTTCCCTCTACACGACAGGGTTTTCCACGTAAATTCTTATGTTCTTGGTTTATTACTTTATTTGGTGTTTGTTGTTTTATTTCCACTGAGCTTGGTGATTATTATATTTAATATGTGATCTATGGTTGGAATTATGATACTTAATTAATTATTGACGATGAGTATTTTTCCGAACAACTAAAAGGCTTTTGGAATGAATTCCCAGGAGTGCCTTTCCAAGAATCCTAAGACAAGCCAAAATTTCATTGAAGCAATGGCAGAAAACACAAGATTTTTCATCATTGAGGTGTTTAAAGTGTTCAAAGGTTTTGAAAATGTGAGAGAATTGATGGATGTAGGTGGTGGTGGTAATGGAACTATGCTTAGAGAGATTATTACTCTTTATCCCCACATTCGTGGAGTTAACTTATTTTCCTCATTTCATCAATGTTGGAGCTCCAAAGATTTCAAGTATTCTATCTATCTATTTATAATTGATATTGCAGGGTGGTTTCGAGCTGAGTTGGGCTTGAGCTGAAAAGTACTCGTGCTCGACTTATGAAAGAAAAAAAAATATATATCGAGTTGAGCTCGAACTTACAAAATTGAACTCGAGTTTGATTCACAAAGTGAAAGCGAGGCTCGAGCTCGGCTTGCAAGTCACTTGAATCATTGATTCGAGCTTCGAGACGAGTTTTTTCGATCCAAAATCATTGATCGAGTTTGATTTGAACTCAATTTAATCGAATTTAGAGTCAAGTTTTTTGAACCGAACCTAACGAGTTAGACGAACTGCTCGGTTCACTTCAATGCACCCCTAGTTGAACCCTCAAAATGGCTATTAAAATCTAAAATTCAAATCTCAGTTGAAGATTTCATTTTTTTTCCTTTGTTCTTGTCCCTGACGGGAATTTTCTTCATTGAAAAATCGAAGATTCCCCGTAACCCATTTTTTTATTAAAAAACTCGACTACACTAGATTAAAAAAAATGATCATGATCTCTCTATTTGAAAATTGAAATGGATTCAAGATTATGGTGAGATTAAATGTCACAACATTAAATAGAGAATATTCAAATTCGTCAATATGATATTTAATCTCAGCATGAACTTGACCTCAATTCCAATTTTTAAATGGAGAAGACCGTGGTCCTAAAAAGAATACTCCTCAATTATATTAGATATAAGATAAAACACAACATCATGATACAAAGACAAAATCAAAATACATAATAAATATTCCATAAAAAAAGTATAAAATCTAAATCGTTTCTCCACAACACAAATCTAATTGTATGTTATAATTTTTTTTAGAATAGTTGTCAAATTAAAATTAAATCATAAAATAAGTTCAACGTCACAAATTAAGTTCAACATGCGCTACGCACGTGTTCATCTGCTCTTTAATTGGATGAAATGAAATATGAAATTAATAGAATAAAAAATAATAAAATAAATTTTAATCTTATGACCATACATGTACCCTTGTTGAATTGCATTGCTAGCATATTCTTTTGCGTTTTACGAACCCAAATATGATGTTATGAAATGGCATAACAAGATGTCAGCAATGCAATTTAACGGGCGCACACAGATGTTCATAAAATTAAAAGTATTGTTATTATTTTTTTATTCTTTTATTCACAATATATGGTAAAAAATTTATGTACTTTGTAGACTTATAGTAATTAAAGAGTAACTAAAAGAAAAAAAAAATAATGATCAAATGACCATGAGATGGGTCATAGATTTCAGCCTTACCTCAAGAAAATTTTTGGACGTATATAAATATAGATAAGGATAGATGTGTGTGTTTCTACTATATTTATTTTTGGATTACGATCCTCTCTATTTAAAAATTGAAATGAATGTCAAGTTCATGATCAGATTAAATGCCACATTGACAAATTTGAATTTGAATATTATTCATTTGATTATATGGTATTCAATCTCATTATAAACTTGACTTAATTTTAATTTTTAAATGAAGTGATCTTTATTTTCGGGTTGGGTATGGGTATTATCATCTATAATTATGTTTTTGCTGTCTTTATTTTCTTGCTTTTTTTTCTTAACATAATTAAAGTGGCAAAGGCATGTTAGTCATTTTATAATGTGTATATGACTTAACTATATCATTTTGTTTTGGCAGGCGTGAAGCATGTTGTTGGAGATATGCTTGACCAATTACCACCAAAAAGCAGAAACAATTTTGATGAAATTCAACTTCTGATTGTTACCTAGTAAAGTTATAAGGTTGTGTTTTTTTTTCAGAGAAAAGTAGTAAAATCAAGCCTAAAATAAATGTATAGTTGATGTTTGGGTAAATTACATCGATTTCTTTTGAGTTAACGTATAATTATAAGTACTTTCCTTTCATTTTTTAAACTTTCACTTACACTTCCTTATAAGAAATATTAAATTTGATTTTATGTAATTAAACTTTTCCATCAAAAAATATAAATACAAATTTAAAAAATACAAAAATACAAAAATGATACTTTTAATTATACGTTATCTCAATAAAGATATATGTAATTTATTTAGAATCTCGAACTGTAAACAAGCAGCTATTGAATCAAATATTGTTTCGCAATTTATTCTAACAGAAAATCTACTCGTACCAACCAATCGACTTTGTTGAATAAATAGCATTAATCATAAAAATAATAATATTCATCAATTAAAATTTGAATTAACATGTATAATACATTGTAACCCATTAAATAAATCATATTTGAGAAAATACAAGAAATCAAAGTACCTTAACCCCTTCTTATGAGTTGATTCAAAAATAAGATGATTAAATTTTTTTTAATAAAATAAATTATTAATTCATCTAGTGTTGAAATATATGATTCGTTTACAAGTTTACTAGAATGGTAAACTGTCAGCAACTTCTAGCCATACAAGATCTCCACGAATAAAATTCAAGGTCGGACGTCACTATTTAATTTTTGTTCATTTCTCCTTTGTCGTTAGCCTTAGCAATATTATTTGTCTTTGTTTGTGTTTCCCATGTGCAAACGCCACTAGTGATCTTGTCATGTTGTTATTTTTTTATTAATAAAATTTATCTTTTATTTATAAAAAAATAAGTAATGTGGTATATATCATCATATTCAATTATTATTTATGAAATTTAAGAAATTATTTAACTAATTTTAAAAAATAATTTATGATAATTTATACGTTTTATTAATTTTGTTTTTAAAAAAATCACTATAACAACGAGCGTTGAAATTGATGATCCACTGCAACGGTGGGTATAACTTTACCAACAACAAAAATTGTTTATGCATTTGGTTGTGAAAAAAACATGTATCCATGATATGTTCCACTCCTTCCGATTAAAAAGAAAATGTAGTTTCTAATAAAGAGCAATGATTCGGTAGTAAAAGGTTTAATGAGTAGTTTGTTCAACTTATTGGTTCTTTATTTTATTTTAGGCAAATAATGTGATAATAATACAGGTTTTTAGGTAAATTATATGATATTATTGTAAATTTATATTACAATTGTATCTTTGTATTTATATATTGCTTCAAAAAAAAATTTAACTAAATAATATAATAAAGTAATACCAACTCAAAGAGATTTGTACTAGATTTGGGCTATTTTCACGTAATCCCTAATTCGTCTGGAAATTTTCTTTTAAGCTCCTATTTTAATTGAGCCCAAATTTCTGCCCCCCAGGCCGTCATCAACCTCTACAGTGACCAGTTTGACTAGCTTAGTACATTCACGGAGACATAATTGACGATGAGTCCCCGTATTAGGAGTCCTATCCTTTTCTTTAACTACTGCAGTCCTCTACGTGGCATGTCACCCACGTGGCAGTCTTTGATGAGCTTTCTCAAGGGACAAAAATGTCTTAATAAGTTAAGAACCGGACAACAAACAACTGTAATATGTGGGCCCCAAACAACTCATATCCTCTGTCGGCAAAGCAGTGATCCTGCCACGTCTCTACCAAAAGCCATACACCATTCTCATCTGTCCAATTTTAAATAAATATGACGTTGATGTAACATTTAAAAAATGTTATTTATCTTATACTTATTAATTATCGTAAATTATTAAACTCATCAAAATAACGAGTTTTTTTGTTATTAATAAATGAAATGCTGCAATGAAAATGTTAGAGATTAATTCAAGTTTCGAGGTAAACTTTGGAGACTACTGGTGTTATATATTTGGCTTTTAAGAGGGAGATGAAATAAAAATGGTCTTTCAATAGTTTGGTAGAAAAAAATAGAAAAAAAATAATATGATAATTATTGTTTTCTTTGTACATAAACTAATCATAATTTTTGTGAATTAAAAAATCATAATGTGAAAGCTAAAATAAATTTTTTCTTTATTTTTATGTTTTTATCCAAAAAAAAAACCAGTTATCTAATTTTTTTCATCATATCTCTTCATATTTTATAGAACTTTAAAAATAAACATCAATTTATGATCTCTACAAATACTCGGATTTACCTATAAAATTTTATTTGTTGTTAAAGTTGAAATCTTAAGATTATAATATTTCAAATTTAATTTTAACGACATATGAATTATTTATTTAATTTATATATTAATATTTTTCTATTTTTAATGGATTGTAATAATATTATAAATTTTTTTATGAATAATAAAATAATAAATATTTATATGAAAAAAAAAAAACAAAGCTATAATTATACTGGTTATATTTAACATCACTTCCATAACAAGAGAAAAAACAAATACTCGGACATGGGCATCACGTGACATTCTAAACTACCAACTGGTAACGGTAGGCATCTATCTTTACTCGCTCCGTGTGGCAAACACGTAAAGTAGCTAAGTTGAAAAGCAAAGTACGTGTCCACTGCTTTATTTGGACAGAAATCTATTCGAAGTCGGCCTTCTACTTGCAGATTTTTCTTATTTTAGTGGATAAGGTACCCTTTATTTGAACATCAAATTACAAAATAACCCCCTTTTTAAAAGTTTTTTGGGCATTTTAATAATTGTATGTTTGCTCAAATAAAAAGAAATACATCCTCACGATGCGTTAAAAAAATAAAACAGATTTTAATAAAAAATTATGAAATTAAAATTATTTAATATTTAACAAAATAATTATAAAAATTTATATTTTAAAAATAAATTAAACCTCTTAAAATTGATTTTTTGACTCTTAATTATTTTCATAAACTTTTAGTATTTAATTTGACATTTTTATCTTTTTTTATAAATAAAACATTTAAAATGATTAAAGATGATATCTTTATCGACATTGTGCTAATATTTTTATACGTATATTAGACGCAAATATAAATTATTGTAAATCATCGGATTGTATGTTACCCAACCATTTTGAAATTTTGTTTTCCTTTTACTTTTTTGTTTTTTAATATAAAGTTGGTTTTCTGGGTTTGCATTCCATTTTGTACCAATTTCTTCTTTTAGTTTGTAAGAGAAGTTTAGGGAATAGATTTACTCTTATGATTTTGATGGTACATCTTTTGTGAGAATCTCTTTTTTCAGAAAGAAGCCAACTGTAATTCTTTGTTGTCATAAAGAAAGGTGGAGACATCATCTATCTTGCTGGGTCCAAAATTCATTCGAGGATAATTATTAAAGTACGTTGGGGATGTAAAGTGCATTGTGGAAATGATTAATGAAGAGTTTATTAGAAACTTGTTCCTTTTGAAAGAAAAAGGAAAAGAAAAAGAAAAAAAAAGAAAAAAAAAAGAAAAAGAAAAAGAAAAAGAGAGAAGAAAGTAATTATATGGCTACCCCTAAAATAAAATAAAATTATATGGCTACCATTCTTCCACGGCAAAATACAAAGAAAAGGTATTTTTGTCATATCAATATTCCAGACTGTCAGAGCAGAAAGGACATTTTAGTCTCTTCAAAATCCACGGAGTAAACCTCACCCTCGTCTTTCTCCTGCTCTTAACTCCTTCCATCAACTTCGCTCACTCTCTCCCATGAAACTGAATTATAATTAAATAATTAATCAAAAAAGAAAATTAATTAATGAAACAACCCCACGACACTGCTAGCATTTCCTCTTTTCACATTCAATAACCAGCCCCCACCACCACCACATCTCAACGGTTACTTTCCTCTAAATCAATGTCCCTTCAACGGCGAATTTTTCATGCTCTTCTCATTCACAGAAATTAAATCGTCATCTTCATTTTAGAACGAGAAAATAAAACAGAGCAGTTTTAGTGAGAGAGAGAGAAACTCAGATGGAATTCGAGTCCTTCTTGACGTCCTTAGCGACGTCGTTTGCTATATTCGTCTTTTTGATGCTTTTGTTCACATGGCTGTCGAGGAAACCCGGTAACAGTGTGGTGTATTACCCGAATCGGATCTTGAAGGGATTGGATCCATGGGAAGGCCGGTCAAGGACCCGGAACCCGTTTGCGTGGATCCAGGAAGCTTTGTCTTCCAGCGAACAGGATGTTATCAATATGTCTGGGCTCGACACGGCTGTCTACTTTGTGTTCTTGAGCACTGGTTTGTCTCTTTCTCTCTGTTTCTTTTTATGGGTAATTTAGTTATAAATGTTATAGCTTTTTTGTTTTTGTTTTTGTTTTGAGGCATAGTTTTGGCTTTTTTTATTAAAAGAGAGTTTAGTATTCACACTTTTGGTGGGTTACTAGATTTGGAGTTGTTTATGTGATCTGATATTTCTAGATTTAAGAAAGTTAAATTCTTTATTTTTAATAAAAAGGCTTTGATCTCTAACCTTCCATTCTCCTTTAATTATTTCTGTTTTCCAATTTAATTTGCTTATACTTGATTACTTAATTGTGAAAGAACATTAGGTGATATTTCCGAACACAAGATAATGACAGTATTAAAATGCACAATTATGAAAAATAAATGAACAATCAAAATAGTCCAGTGAGAACCTAGCTTTTGAGTTTAGAAATCTACTTCTCACCGTTCATTGTAATGATCAAAATCAGTTAATTGTCCAAATTTACTTCACAACTAAGAATTTCTTTAGTTAGGTCATTAATTGACCTAAAGTGTGAATTTTTTTAGGACAAAAGCATCAACATTTTTTATGTTTCAAATTGATTTGGCAGTGGTGGGAATATTGGTTTTGTCTGGCGTTGTTCTGTTACCAGTTCTTCTACCAGTTGCTGCAACAGATAAGAGTAGAAAGTCATCCTCACAGACAACAAGCAATGGAACTTTCAACGAACTTGACAAGTTATCAATGGGAAATATTGAAGTAAGCTATACAAACCCTTTTCATGAATTCCCAAATAAGTTGTTAGTTTTTCTTTTCTTTTTTCCCTTATAAATGGGAATAATTATGATATTATTAAGATAGTTTTGATTTCTTTCTATTTTCTTTTCTTTGTTTTTTTCTTTTTATAATTATTTTATCAAGAGTTTCAAAGACCTTACTTTCTAACCTAGTTTTCCTAAATCAATAATTGGCCTGTTCTATTTCCAGATGAGCTTATGAAATGGTTTATGTTTCTTATAAACAGAAATTAAGCCAAAACCCCTTTTGAAAAAACATTTATGAAATGAACTGTTTCTAAAAATTGAACTTATCTTAGAAAACCTATTTTTCATTGTTGTTTTACTAAACACTAAACAGTTTATAGCTCCATTAATGTTTTACCATAAACAGTTTCTGGGCCAAACGGGACCATATGCATATTGCTGTTCTATAAGCTAGAACTTGTAAAAACTGTTTACAGAAAAACTGTTTTCATTGTTGTTTTACCAAACACTAAACATTTTTATAGCTCCACTATTGTTTTACCATAAACCATTTCTACTGCTAGGCCAAATAGGACCATATGTGTATTGCTGTTCTATAAACTATAACTTGTAAAAACTGTTTACAGATTTTGTTAGAGAGCTCTTGTTTCAATCCAGCCTTCTGGCTGTAATTTTTATATGCAAGTTTTACTCTTATTTTATGTGCAGAATAAAAGTCCAAGACTGTGGGCATTCTTAATAGCCACCTACTGGATTTCTTTTGTTACCTATTACCTGTTATGGAAGGGATATAAACATGTTTCTGGGCTGCGAGCTCAGGCTCTTATGTCTCCCGAAGTTAAACCGGAGCAATTCGTTGTTCTTGTTAGAGACTTACCTTCGCTCCCTAAAGGTCAAACTAGGAAGGAACAGGTTGATTCATATTTTAAAGCTATCTATCCCGAGACATTCTACAGATCACTGTTGGTCACAAACAACAAAGAGGTATGTTAGTAACTGGCTTAACGTCACTTTTTTTAATTTTCACATTTAAGACTTGAAAAAAAGATGTTAGATCAGCTGACTAATGTGCTCCGTTGATCATGATTTATTGAGGCTGTGTTTTTCTATTCTGGGTTGTGCTACTTTTATCATACTTTTGATGATGTTAAGCTTCAAATTATTTAATTCTCTTAGGTTAACAAAATTTGGAAAGAGTTGGAAGGTTACAGGAAGAAGTTCTCACGTGCAGAGGCTATATACGCAGAATCCAGAAAGACAGGCAGCCCGGAAGGGACAAGACCTACTAACAGAACTGGCTTCCTTGGTCTCATCGGTGAAAAAGTAGACAGCATAGAGTACTACAATGAAAAGATCAATGAACTAATCACAAAATTGGAATCTGAACAAAAATCCACTCTCCGAGAGAAACAGCAATGTTCAGCACTGGTTTTCTTCACCAACAGGGTGACTGCTGCTTCCGCAGCTCAGAGCCTACATGCCCAGTTTGTTGACACATGGACAGTCATGGATGCTCCTGAGCCTCGTCAGCTTATATGGAGCAACCTTAATATCAAGTTCTTTGAGAGACAAATTCGACAATATTTTGTTTACATTTCTGTGTTCCTGATCATAGTCTTTTTCATGATTCCAATTGCGTTTATTTCTGCATTGACAACCCTGGCGAATCTGCAGAAACTTCTCCCATTTTTGAAGCCGATTGTGGAAATAACAGCGATTAAGACAGTGTTGGAGGCTTACCTTCCTCAGCTTGCACTCATTTTGTTTCTGGCTTTGTTGCCTAAGCTTCTTTTGTTTCTCTCTAAGGTTGAGGGAATTCCTTCTGTGAGCCATGCAGTGAGGGCTGCCTCCGGTAAATATTTTTATTTCTCTGTGTTGAATGTTTTTATTGGAGTTACCATCAGTGGAACATTGTTCAGTACAATAAAGGACATTGGAGGGGATCTATCCTCTGTCATTTCCCTGCTAGCAAATAGCCTCCCTGGCAATGCAACTTTCTTCCTGACTTTTGTGGCTCTGAAGTAAGCTTAAACTCTATATCACCGTTTCCTTTCTTGTTTATTTTCTTATTTATTTGTCCGATTTATCATTTCTAAATGCACAATTCCATCTAAATAACTAATAAGGTATCAATTTTCATACAACAAATCTTGACATCTCTTATCCATGGTTCTTAGGTTCTTCGTCGGGTACGGGCTTGAGCTATCCCGAATAGTTCCTCTAATAATATATCATCTAAAGAGGAAGTATCTTTGCAAGACTGAAGCTGAGTTGAAAGAAGCTTGGGTTCCTGGAGACTTAAGCTATGGAACTAGAGTACCCGGTGACATGCTTATCATCACGATTGTCTTCTGCTACTCAGTCATTGCTCCTATAATTATCCCATTTGGTGTGCTCTACTTCGGCTTAGGGTGGCTTGTTCTGCGGAATCAGGTTACATCCATATCTTTGTCCTTTATTTCCTTCTCTTTGGTGTGTTTGTATCTTCAAATCTTGGTGATTGAGCTTTCATTGTGAGAAGCAAACCAAAGATTGCTCTCCTCATAAGAGCAATTGGTCCTTTTTTCTTTTTCCTTCTCCAAGTTTTTGTGAAAGAAAAAATAAGAGAGTAAATGTCTATATGTTTTTCATTTCATATTTTGTGATCCCAACAGGCAAATAGGTAGTATTATATTTAGTAAACTTAAGATGACATTGCATTGTCATCAAAGAAATTAAGCCTGGATGAGTGCGTTTGGTTTTAGAAAACAGACCTTTTGTTTTCATTTTCACATAAGGTAAAAAACAGGAGTAAAAACACGTTGGCTATTGAAAACAAAAAATGATTTTAGAAAATGACTTTTTCCAGTAAGACTGGAAACAAAAAATAAAAAATGATTTTCTATGGAATTAATTGTTGAAAATGAAAACAGAACATGAAAAGGATTTTCATTATAAGAAAATCGAAAATGAGACCAGAAAACATTTTCCAAAACCAAATGTTTCGCTTTTTTATGTGGTAATTAGTCGATTACAATTTCCTTTTGTCAATAACAGGCACTTAAGGTGTACGTTCCATCCTACGAGAGCTATGGAAGGATGTGGCCTCACATGCACACGCGCCTTGTAGCCGCTCTGCTATTATTTCAATTGACCATGTTTGGTTTCATTGGGGCGAAGAGGTTTGTGTATGCGTTCCTTTTGATTCCACTTCCCATTATCTCCTTGATCTTTGCTTTCGTGTGTAGAAAGAAATTCTACCGATTTTTTCAGCACACGGCTCTTGAAGTTGCTTGCCGTGAACTGAAGGAAACTCCTAATATGGAACAAATCTTCAGATCGTATGTTCCAATCAGCTTGAGCTCTGATAAGCTTGATGATGATCAGTTCACAGATGCTTTATCTCAAGCTTCGAGAACAGGATCAGTCGTTTGATGTATGATTTGTGTATTTCTACGAGATGTTGAAGCTTAGATTGTTGATTATAGCAGTAGGATTTGATATTGCTGGTTGTCTTCTGTAATATAATGGTATGCATGTATGTATGTATGTATTCTTTCTTCTTTTTTTTTTTATCTTTTTGTGTGTTTATTTTTGCCTTAATTCATTACTCGATTTGCATATGATGATAAAAGGTCTTTCATTTCACTATTGTTGGGTTTATGCTCCTCTGGTTCCCCAATTAGCCGAAAAAGATTTTTTTTTTTTTTAATTTCCAGTGAAGGCAGCAGAATATAGTATCACAAATAGGGTTGTAAGCAAACCGATACATTCAAAAATAAACTTGTGAAAAAGTTTGACTAAAGCTAGTTTATGTTTGTTCACTTGTTATATGAACGAATTTAAACAAAATTTTAGAACTCATTTATTAAATAAATTGAGTTCGAGCATAAGTATGCTTGACATGTTTAGACTTGTCAACAACTTGTTTATAGTTTGTTTAAAACTTGTTCATATGGTAATTTATAATTTGCTTGTGTTCGATTAAAGTTCATTTAGAGAGTATATATTACTTAAAACTTTAGGTTCATAGGTTCGTTCATTCTTTTAACTTTTGTTGAGCCAAGCTCGAGCTTTGGGAATGAGTTCAAGCTCCACTCTTGGATACCTTAAATTTAAACGAGTCAAGCTGCTCGAACAAGGAGGTTTTAGTACTCCATTAAATCTCATGTGTTCAAACTCGTTTAAGATCTTTTTTCTTAATTTACATTAATGATCTAATTTACTTTTAATATATATCCACTCACACAACAAACCTCATTATCCATGAGTGGATTGTTGGCTTAAAGAATTGAATTCAGAACCTCGATGCACTTAAGTTTATTGGACTTGAAACAATAACCGATTAGCCCAAACAAAGCATTATTTGGCTCGTTTACACAAATAAACAGTTTCTAAAAATAAGCAAAAACCGAAGAAACCCACTTTTATAAAAATAATAATAATAATAATAAATTTATATCATAACAATTGTTTTCATAGTTATTTTACACCACACAAAACAGCCTTTTAAACTCCATAGCTATTTAACCAAAAACTTTTTTGATCCTCATAAACCTAAACCATAGCGGTGCCTATTATGCTAAATTATTGTAATATCTCATTTTTTTATTTTATTTGAAGAGACAATTTCGATTGGAAATGTTATTAAAGGTGTGTGTTTTTGGAATGGATAACGGATTTTGTGGAGAAGACTTTGAAAATATGAGGGATTGTCAAAAATCTTTTGTGAATTGTGGATAACTTATTTTGAATGGATAAGGATTTTGAAAAGGTTCAATTTTATACTTATGTTGGTCAAATGTCCTATTTAATTGGCCCAATACCCTACTTAGTTAAGGAAAATTGAAATGGAGGAAAACCAAAAGATAGTAGTATTAGAAGCTACAATTGTTCAACACAAGTCCCTTGTGAGGCAATTGAGTGTCAAAAAAGTCTGGAATCTTCAGCTCATCTATCAACATATCATTGTTCTTGTTCACCAATGCAATATCTCTCCATGAATCCCATCGGAACTGGGATTTCTTACTGAACAATCAGGATATTAGGCATATAAAATATGTAAAATCACGAGAAAATGTTGATACTACGTTTGGTTTAAATGAATTTCATAGTTTTTATAATGAATTCTATAAATCGTTGTGTTTGATTTGTTAATAAAATATGAAATTCATTTACAAATGAAGTGATCATAAGCTTGATTTGTTAATAAAAATATGAAACGTATTTTCAAATAAATTCTAGTAGAATTGAATTTTGGACATAAATTGTTATAAAATTAGAAGGATAAACTTATCATTATCTTCTCGACTATTCTCTCTCTTCATCCTCTTATCTCTTCATCCTTTATCTCTGATTTCATGCTTACTTAATTTATATTTAGTTAAGAACACCAAACTTTTAATTCTCTTATTGTTTTAGAATAAAAAAATATGAAAAAATATGTTATAAAAATAAAATAAATATTTTACCATATTCAAATTGATGTACACTAAAGTAAAACTAACATTTTTTTAATAAAAAATGGTTAAATTAACATTTGATTTTCAGATTTCATCCAGCAAAAAAAAAATCAAATTCCAATTTTTGGATTATAAATTCATCTTGTGAATTGAGTAAATGGTGTTAATTTTGTTGAATAATATCAATAAAATTAAAATTTATATGTTAAATGAATTCAAATATGATGTAATTAAAGGTATTAAGTAAGATTTAAAAAATGAATTGAATTCTTAGTTGATCTTAAACACATAGTTTATTTTAATTCTACAGACACCAAACATGAAAATTTATTTGAATTCATTTGCAAATGACTTTTAGTTTCAATTCATTTGAAACTGAAATGTAAGTTCATTTACGAATAAATTCTAGTTTCAATTCATTTAAAAATAAACTGAATTCTATACTTGAATTCATTCCAAACTAATTCTACTTGAATTCATCTGATAGTTAAGATTGAGAGAGAATATAAGGTTTTAAATTCGATTATCGCGATGTGTAAGTTATTTGTTTTATTTATATATCGGTTATTTCTCTTATTTTAAATGGGTTATAACAATCATTATACTGTTTATATATAATATCGCTTCAATAAAAAAAACATTGCAAAATTTTGCAGATAAGTTTATAGAAAGTAAAAAATTCACACCATAACGTGTTACAAAACCTTAGCCGATCAAAGTCGGACATTTGTGAAATAAGTTTTGGGTTACACCAATTGATATATATGGGAAGAAGTTTAAAATTGATATTTATCTTTAAAAGAAAATAATTATTTAAAAATAACCATTAGGAAAAATTTAAAGCTAATATTTATCTCGAAGAGTAAATAATTATTCGGAGATAGTTGTTAGTAAAAGCTTAACGTCAAGTATGATTCTTCTATTGACCACTACACTCTGTCTCAAGGGGTCTCTCCAAGCAACAAAACTTTCCTTAGATTCTAACAAACAAACAACTCAAAATAAGTAGTCTGCACCCACGACCTTTGGAAAGACTTCAACGTTCCTCAGTTAGCAAGTTACTTACTCATTGGTTCAAGTGGGCTCATCTCTCCCCAGAGATTGATGTACCGTCATCAATACGCCTCGAACCCGATCTTCAAATAGAAAAGCACAAAGTCCTTGATCACTTGTTTACCGATCTGCTTGTTGCTAAACCATTCGTTCATGATCAAACTTTCGCCCATGAAAATTCTTCAAACGGTGTGATCAAACGTTAGGTCACGAAAACCTGTTAATATCTTGATTAAGCAATCACCCACGGAAACTCATCAACACCGTGATCAAGCAATCGCTAACGGAAATCCGTCAACACCGTGATTAATCAATTGCCCACGGAAAACCATCAATATTGTGATCAATTGTTCACCCACAAAGATCGCAAAAACTTTGTCTCTAAAACTTATCAAGTATTGTTTCAAAGGCTTCCACACAACTTCATTCCGAAACAAGTTAGTCCATCCCTCAAATCGAATATTTTAAGGAGATTGAATCAAAGGAGTATTTTCTCTATTAGAATAGAAACACAGAGAATTGTACTCATTATTTAATCAATACAAAAAATTTTGACATTCAACCTTGACCGTCTAATTTTTTGACACGAAAATTTTTGTGTATAGAGTCATCAATTAATTGCAAACGTTCCATAAACTCACACCTCTCCCTCTTCTTGCGTCTTTTGACTATCTTAATAAAAGAGAAGAGAAAGAAAGGTAAAAAAAAGAATATATAAATGGAAATCCAAAAATTTATTTAAATTGGTGGATGATAAATCCAAGGTAAGGGTAATTCTAGATTTTATTATTAATTTGTCACATGTCAGTTTTTGACCACGCCTAATGTTTTTCTAACGGTAAGAGAGTAAGTGTAATACAAAAACCAAACTATGAATAAAATAAAAAGAGTTTTTGTATAACTGAAGGCTTGGACTAATCTCAGAGGTAATTTACCCAAAAGGAAGGAAGTCAAGATTAGGGATTTGAATTATCTCCATTTGAGAACTGAAATGTAATCAAGTTCATGGTGAGATTGAATATCACAAAATCAAATGGAAAATAATCAAATTTAAATTTGTCATATTAATATTCAATCTCACAATAAACTTAACATTCATTTCAATTCTCAAATAAAGATGATTCAAATCTGGGTAGTTGGGTTACTAGTTGTCCACTTATCAAAAATCCCCTTGAAAACTCAAGTAACATGAGTGATGGCCAAACAACATACTC
Source organism: Bretschneidera sinensis (assembly GCA_023935145.1). Classification (NCBI taxonomy): domain Eukaryota; kingdom Viridiplantae; phylum Streptophyta; class Magnoliopsida; order Brassicales; family Akaniaceae; genus Bretschneidera; species Bretschneidera sinensis. Next base: position 22,246,711 of record CM043700.1, on the reverse strand, counting down.
TTTGTATCCCAATTTATATGTTACAATTAATTTTTTAAAACAATTTTGATTTCAATTTTTTTAATATATTATTGATTTAAAATTATAAAAAATAATTTTGTATATTTCAAAATAAATCTTATCTTACATCGTCTTAAAACTCATGCATTTTTATTCAAAAAGTTTATCTATTTCCATTATTTTTTATCTTCTTATTATATTTATATTTTGTATATTTTAATTTTCAAACTTATCTTATTTCATTTAAATATGTTGCTATTTAAAATTTGGTATGAATTTTTTGCACATAATATAGAATTTAGTAGTTAATAATGCACTGAACTTAATAAATTTTATGGAATAATTATTTTCAAATTACATAGTTATAGTAAATATTTAAATTAAATAAATATACCTCGAAAAAAGTGAACAACTGAATACTAGATGGTGAAGATGTTGAGGAAGTGCAAACTTGGAGTAATTGCTAAAAAGTGAGAAATCACTTTTACATATTATATTAAAATATATTATTTAGCAAAAAACTATTTAAAATCAAATGTGTTATACTTATATATCTTGTGTAAATAAAAATATTACACAATGTCTTTTACCTTTAGAATAGACAAAAATCAACTTTAAAAGAAATGTAAGAACTACGGTACAAGAATGTTACTCTCTATCAACCGCAAAAAACATAGATGATTATTGTGGAAAAAAATGAAAGAATATTAGGCACAACAAATAAAAAAATTGAAACAAAAAATATAATCATGACTGTAAAAAAATATACCTTTTCACGATAGTTTTTTCTTTGTAGAGAAATAAAAGCAACGAAACCTATAAAGAAAAATAATGAAAGAATGTGGGGTTAAGTTCCAACTAAAAATTGATTGATTAAAGAGAGTTTGGATATATAAAATTAATTAGAATAATTTGTTTTAAATTTGGAGAGATATTTTGTTTGGGAGTTTTAGTAGATAAGATGTAAAGAAAGTGAAACTATAACAAAATATGCAGGAGAGACGTTTATTGGGATTCAATGAGCTGAATCTGTTGTTATTTTCTCATGAATAAAAGCTAATTAGTTTTTGATTTGAGATTAAATAATTTTATTAATTAAAGATAAAACGTATAAATATTTTAAATTTGAAAGAAAATAAATTTATTTTTCAAAAATATTTTGATAGATAAATAGTGACCATGCCATCATCCACTTCATATATATATATATATATATATATATATATATATATAACTCAAATTTTTCTTACCAGTAATATATGCAACTTACCCCTAGGGTACCAATGCATTTCAGTCTAAAACATTTGACTTTGTAATTAAAATGTTTTGATCTATTCTTTTTAACTAGGTATGCATACGTGATGGAATTTTCAAAGATTGAGTCAATTGTTATCCATGTGGACTGAGTAGGGCTAAACTTTTTGGACCTTATTGTAAAGAAAATTGTCAAGATTGCCAATTTTGAAGTGAAGTTGCAAAATCATGATTTTTCAATTAAAAATAGAGCATTAATCAACAATTTTGAATTGAATTTACAGCATACATTGACAAAATGAAGAAGCTTAATTTGCACTCAAGAAAAAAAAATGCTTTTTCCTCAAAAAATGAACTAATACGCCTATGAAAATCCAAAATCATGAGTTTTTCCTCCAGCTCCTAATGGAGAAGGAATATCTTCAGCGTCTCTACAAGGTTTAACCCATCTGCCATACTTATTCAACACAAGTCCCTTGTGAGGCAATTGATACCAAAACTCAGGAATCTTCAGCTCCTCTATCAACATATCACTACTTTTGTTCACCAGTGCAACATCTCTCCTTGAACTCCATCGAAACTTTGATTTCTTGCTGAAGAATCCATCCAATAAATGCAAGTAAATCTCCAAATTATGACACCCACATAAATCAGACTCATGCTTCAAATATGGTGAACTATAAATATCAAGCTTCAACTGGGTTCCTACATGCCTATAAACCCAATTCAATCTTTTAGTAATGGCATTAAACTTGCTAAAAATTTTGTTGAAAACAATCCCAGGGAGTTTAGGGACTATGTCTTGCTTGATCACGAAGCGAAGCGTCTTAACTCCTAATTCACTGAGTTTTTCCTTGAAGAATATGTTTCCAACTCTTGGTGCACCAAAAGAGATGACATTAATGAAGAGATTAGGAAATTCAGTTGCAGCCTCATAAGCATTAAGGAGTGCTAATGCTCCCCCTAAGCTATGCCCACAAATGGTTAAGCTCACTTCTTCACCTCTTTGTTGGAAAAAAATGACTAGCCTTTTCAGTTCTTCCATCACTTGCTCTGATGCACTGCTCTTGTTGTACCTTGTGAACTCACTCTTTGATTTGTAAATGCTAAGGAACCCATGTTGTACCTGTTTGAATAAAAACAGAATTACAGTAAGAAAAATGATTTTGTCTGTTTTTTTTTTCAGAAAGACAAATCTTTTCTGTCCAGTAACTACTTAAAAATTACTAAAAGCTTTTTATGCGATAGGATTAAGTACTGGCTACTCGTTAGTATTGGAAAAAAGTGTAAAGAAGAGTACCATAACATTGGTGGCACCAAATATATGCTCAAGCTTTGTTTTGAGGTCTAAATACCACTCTGTTGGGGCAACAGTCCCACGCCAAGCAACAACAATGTCTCTCCTTCCAATTCTCTCTGTTTCTCTGTCACTACTAACAGCCACATAACCCATCCAATTTGAGTCTTTACTCCAAGTGCACCCCATATGTGATCTTTCAAACCACTGAGGAACATCAACATGTGACATTGCATAAATGTACTTAGTCACTTTGTACCCATGTTTTGTTAGACCCAATTCTTCAAACAGCTTCTGCCTGTTGTATCTGCAACTCCCACAATATTCAGACAAAGGGTCGAAATCGAAGGCGTCATAAGTTGCTTCCACGAATTCTCCATACTTGAGAACTTCGCGTCGAAGCCAAGGATGGAGAGGATCAATTAGACCTTCCCAATTGTTTGAACCATGTAATTCACGCCATCTTGTTGATATGTTTTCTTTTGGAGATTTTGTTGGAGTCATGTGATCACCCCTGTCTATGAAATCTGAAGCTGATCTGTATGGCATTTGGAGGAGATAAGCTAATGATTTTGCTGGATTTGTCTTCGCCGCCGGCTTTATCGGTGGAAGAATGACTGCTTTTTGATCATGAAGCTGCTTGTTCATAGAGAGTTGTTTCATGGTTGAAGTACCACAGCTAAGGGGCTTGAATAGGGTAGTTGATAATGCTTTTTTCATAGCCTGCCAAGTGATATTAGGCTTCAATCTCCATACCCTTTTGTTTTTTCTTGTTTCTGTTTTCTTTGAAGTGACAATATTTCTGATTGGTGATAACTCCATTGCGTATGGATTCTAAAAGCTCTCAGTCGTCGAGAATTCTTTCGACTTTCTAAAAATATCTTTCAAATACAAATTTTCTTTAAAAACTACTCAAAAAAGAATTTTTTGCAATTGAACTCAAACTAAGCTTCTATAAAAGAAAGTGGAAATTGATGAGCAAGTGAGCATAGAAGATGGGTTTATATGGCATTGAAAGCTTTTTTAGATTATTAATGAATTGGGAAAATTATACCTTCTTTGAAGTTTCTTATTTCGTTACGTTGACCATTCAAATTATTGACCTTTCTTTTCTTCTTTTGGTACACCAGAAGTCAAAGGAGACTGAATCAAAAAATTGGGGTAGTTATTATTACATTGATCATTCAAATTATTAACCAATGTTAAGGTACTCTTCTTTACACTTATTTCCAATACTAACGAGTGGCCAGTACTTAATCCTATCGTATAAAAGCTTTTAGTAACTTTCAAGTAGTTACTAGACAGAAAATATTTGTCTTTCTGAAAAAAACAGACAAAAATCTGTCTCAGAAACCCGTTTGCATACTAATTTGTTTACGGTGAGGTTGAATTTTTTCTTATACAGACAAAATCATTTTTCTTACTGTAATTCTGTTTTTATTCAAACAGGTACAACATGGGTTCCTTAGCATTTACAAATCAATGAGTGAGTTCACAAGGTACAACAAGAGCAGTGCATCAGAGCAAGTGATGGAAGAACTGAAAAGGCTAGTCATTTTTTTTTCCAACAAAGAGGTGAAGAAGTGAGCTTAACCATTTGTGGGCATAGCTTAGGGGGAGTATTAGCACTCCTTAATGCTTATGAGGCTGCAACTGAATATCCTAATCTCTTCATTAATGTCATCTCTTTTGGTGCACCAAGAGTTGGAAACATATTCTTCAAGGAAAAACTCAGTGAATTAGGAGTTAAGACGCTTCGCGTCGTGATCAAGCAAGACATAGTCCCTAAACTCTCTGGGATTGTTTTCAACAAAAATTTTAACAAGCTTAATGCCATTACTAAAGGATTGAATTGGGTTTGTAGGCATGTTGGAGCCCAGTTGAAGCTTGATATTTATAGTTCACCATATTTGAAGCATGAATCTGATTTATGTGGGTGTCATAATCTGGAGATTTACTTGCATTTATTGGACGGATTCTTCAGCAAGAAATCAAAATTTCGATGGAATTCAAGGAGAGATGTTGCATTGGTGAACAAGAGTAGTGATATGTTGATAGAGGAGCTGAAGATTCCTGAGTTTTGGTATCAATTGCCTCGCAAGGGACTTGTTTTGAACAAGTATGGCAGATGGGTTAAACCCCTTGTAGAGAGGCTGAAGATATTCCTTCTCCATTAGGAGCTGAAGGAAAAACTCATGATTTTGGATTTTCATAGACTTATTAGTTCATTTTTCAAGGAGAGCATTTTTTTCTTGAGTGCAAATTAAGCTTCTTCATTTTGTCAATGTATGTTGTAAATTCAATTCAAAATTGTTGATCAATGCTACATTTTCAACATTCAATTCAAAATTCTTCATCTTTTACATACTATTAACAACCAATCTAGTCATAATGTACGGTCACATGGTTTTTAAGGTTGATTTTGAGAAAGATTACTAGAGACTCGAATGACCTTTTTATTTTAGCAGTTTTGAAACATATTGGTTTTTCCTTCCTGCTGGATAAATCTGATTCAGGACTGTATCTCCCCACTCCCTCCTTTCGAGTTTTAAATAAAGGCAATTTGTTCTCCCCCAATACAACCTTCTCAAGGTCTGTATCAAGGAATCCTTTATCCCCATATTTATTTGTTTTATACAATGAGATTTTAAATAATCAAGCTTCACAATCTAGAAATTTCAATCTAAATTTAAAAATCGATGGGTAATGGTAAATGGTCACTCGATTTTTGTTTGGAAGGGTCCATGGTTGCCCAAATCTGGTGGTTTTAAGCCGATTTGTGATTAATAATTCTCTTGGGGAATTTGCATTGGTGAAAGACTTAATTGATCCCTTATCAAATCAGTGGCACGAAGATGTGGTGAGAAGTATTTTCATTCCTTTTGAGGCTGATGCCATTCTTGCAATCCCTATCAGTAAGTACAACAGGCCAGATAGGATGATTTGGCATTTCACAAACAAAGGGCAGTTTTTCGGGTACCATGTTGCAAGAACAATTGATCAAGTGTCCGAATTGCAACAGCCAAGTAGTTCTACTCTCTCGCATAATAATGGGATTTGGATCAAGACTTTTTTTGCATGGAAAGCGTGTACTGGGGCGGGGACTGTTGACGGATACCCTCTGTGTAGTGTGTGATGGTGGGTATGAATCAGTCGGGCATGTTGACGAGTTTTTAATTAGCGTGTGCATTTGAAATTGACAATTGCTAAATACACTTTGAATTTTAAAAGAAAAATATTCGGTAGTCCATTTCTTTTCCGTTTCTCTATCAAAAAAAATTTGTCTAGCATAGTATCATAAGAGATATATAACATAAGAGTATATCTCATCTTTAAATAAAAATAAAATATCTTTGTTTTTTTCTTTTCATACCATTTAACGGTTAAATAAATCTTTGTACCATGCGTCCCTCATGACACTGTATCACACAAAAACTTCTCATTCTCTATTGCATGCGCTTTCGTAAGAATGCTAAGTAGATAAGAAATCTCTCTTTTTTTTTTCTTTTTTTTTATATCCTCTCTAGTTAAAATTATTACCAATTCCTTTTTCATCTTTTGTCAAAAGAAAATTCATTGTTCTCCATGGAAATAAAAAAAAAAAAGTAAAGAAAGAAGGAGTCAAAAATTCATGATTTGGCAACTTCACTTTCAAAATTGGCAATCTTGATAATTTTATTTTCAATAAGATTTAAAAAAGTCTCAGTCCACATGTATAACGATTGAGTCAACATTTTAATATTCCAACATGTATGGATCCTCTCCTCAACATGGTCTAAAGAACATGTATACCTAAGACAAAGTCAATGCTTTGACATTTCTTGGTCTATGACTCCGCGTGATAAAAAATACTAATTCAAATCTATGGTATATGATTCCACTATTTATATATAAATCCACTGCGTGCACCCATTAATCACAAAATTCTAAAACCTTTTGTTAGCTCATTTGCTCTTGCAAGCCATGGTAATGTCAACAATGATACACACCCATCTCCCGATCACCACTCGAAATGAAGGTGTCTTTTCTACTGTCCATGCCCATCAAAAAGTTTCTATCGATCAAAACTCTAAGCCAAAAACATTAAATCATACCACTCGTCAACTAGCTGAATCACTCTCACACATTTTTTATCTCCATAACATTAAAACTCCTTCGCATACCAATAATACCATTCAATACTCAAACATGAACAATTTTTTCTTTGAAGAGAAGCATTGCAATACCCCAATAATATCACCAAAAGAGGTGATATCGGATAAATGGCGTGAAATCAATGGTTCGACGGATTGGGATGATCTTTTAAACCCCCTTCACCCTTGTCTCCGACGAGAGATTATCAAGTATGGAGAATTTGCACAAGCAACGTACGATGCCTTTGATTTTGATTCCTTCTCGGAGTACTGCGGGAGTTGTAGATATAACACTAACAAGCTTTTCGAGAAATTAGGGCTTAGTAAAAATGGGTATATGGTGACTAAGTACATTTATGCTATGTCACACATAGAAATGCCTCAATGGTTGGAAAGGTCACATTTGATGGATAGTACATGGAGCAAAGATTCAAATTGGATGGGGTATGTCACGGTAAGCGACGACGAGGAGACACATCGGATTGGTCGAAGGGATATCGTCATTGCATGGCGTGGAACTGTGGCGCCATCGGAGTGGTACAAGGATTTTCAGAGGAAGCTAGAACCAATAGGAAGGCTTGGGGAGAATGCTAAAGTTGAACATGGTTTTCTTAGCATTTATACTTCTAAGAGTGAATCCACTAGGTACAATAAGCTTAGTGCCTCAGAGCAAGTCATGAAGGAAATAACAAGGTTAGTTCAGTTCTATAGAGAAAAGGGTGAAGAAGTAAGCCTAACAATTACAGGCCATAGCTTAGGTGGTGCATTAGCTCTCCTCAATGCTTATCAAGCTGCGGAAACTCTTCCTGACCTTCCCGTCAGCGTAATTTCTTTCGGGGCGCCTAGAGTTGGGAATGTTGCCTTCCGCAATGAGCTCAATCAATTAGGAGTCAAGACACTAAGAATGGTGATCAAGCAAGATTTAGTCCCAAGAATGCCCGGATTTGTTTTCAATGAGAGCTTACAAGTGTTCGATGAAATTATAGGAACCCAAGACTGGGTTTACACGCACGTAGGAGCCGAATTGAAGCTTGATATACATTCATCACCTTACCTAAAACGCGGTGGATTCAATTTGATGGGATTTCATAGCTTGGAGACATACCTTCATCTCATCGATGGGTTCCGTTGTTCAAGCTCGAGTTTTCGGATGGATGCCCGTAGGGATGTTTCCTTGGTGAACAAGGCTTGTGATATGTTGGTGGATGAGCTTGGAATCCCCCACTGCTGGTATCAATTAGCTAACAAAGGATTAATTTGTAATGAACATGGTAGATGGGTTAAACCCAAAAGAGATCCTGAGGATATTCCTTCACCTCCTAGAGAACTAGCACATTCTTAAGCCTTTTCAATTTAAATTCAACGAAATAAAATGTGAATTCAAATCCTTGATTAGTGCTTGAATTAACAATTTTGTAAGTTGGAAAAACGTGATTTATATTGTAAATATATATCTCTTGGTTTCACATATTTACATTAATTAATGTTTTTGATGGGACAACGAAATTACTCCTAATCATTTAAACTGATAAAATTGGAGAAATGAAAATTAAATGAAGAGTAAGCTATAAAGGAAGTTCTAAGCAGGAAAAATCCATTTATTTGATTTAATTTAAGTAAAAAAAATATTTGTGCTAATAAATTTTACATTTGTTTTCTCTGTTTAATTTTTTATCTTTGAACTCATCATCTAATATGTTTAATAATATAAGAAACAAGACAAATAGCTAGACACCTTGATTTGGTGAAGATTTATTTATTTAATCCATCTTTGGACTCATTATGTGATTACTTAGCATAAATATTTTTAAAATATAAATCATGCATCAGATTACGTAATTTTTAAATTATAAGTTTCAGAAAGTGCATGAAACACGTGAAATCAGAGATGCCAAACCATATAGTATGCGTGTTGAAAGTAAAAAATTAAGCTAATTTTGCAATTTGTGTGTACCAATTTGCTTAATTAATTACATAGTATAGTAGTACCTAGTTTTATTTTTTCTTTATCGTTTTTTTTATTATAAATCTTGTTTGCTACTTCTTGCCCTTTCTCGTAATTAATATATATATTGAAATTTACAAAAAATTATACGGCTTCATTTTCAGCTACCATCACCAAGAATTTTTCTTATTACCAAAAGGAAATGGATCGTTGTATTTAAACGTTTAGTCGGAGACATCCATTTCATGGTGAGATAGTGTCAAACTCATAAAAGAAAAATAATTCATGCTTTATATTTCACCGCATCATTTATTAATAGTTGCATCTCAAAACATTGCGTTTTGATCTTTATTAAACAGCAAACGGCATCAACAATCGATGGGCAGAAGTAGGAATGGTAATGGGTAGGATATTTTTGGGTATTCGAAGTTATCCAAACCCGTTTAAAAAAGTTTGGTTATTAGATAAACAAGTTTAGACGGGTATGAGTAGTAATTGTTAATACCTTACAACTATGGGTAGGATATAGGTGTTACTTCTCAAACACTTGTTAAACCTGATTATATTATATTATATATATAAACATATTCTTAATATCATCTTCAAAAAAAATATAATGTCATGAAGGTTTGAATCCATGATTAAAATGTCAAAGATGTGGTATATTGATTCTTGATTATGAATTATTATTATTAGTGATTTACGATTTAAATTGTCAAATATGTGGTATATTAATTCTTAATTCTTAATTTGACTTCTTCCACCACTATCTATTATTAGTTGGAATATGGTTATTATATAAGGAATTCTCAGCTAGATCAGTTTAAAAATAAGACTTGCTCGATATTTTATTGGTAATTTTAAAAGATTCTATTAAGGTTAAAATTTTATCACTAAAATTCATGTACTCAATCTTAGGAAAAATAAATACACATCCACAACAATAAAATAGGTAAAATAAATAAAGAGTAATGACGTCAATAATTAATGTGGTTCGACAATCTCTTTTGCCTACGTTCACCCACAATGCTTTATTAATCTTCAACTTCAACTTTAGGTTGAGCAAAGTTGTCAATCTCTCGAGTCACAATACAACAAAAGCTCTAGTTGTAAGTGTCCTCTTTGCTTTACAATTCAAAAACCCAATACATCCAAAGCTCTTCTCCTAACAATGTATATAAGAATTATGAGTCTGACTTAAATCTTCTTTGAACTTTTTATAGAGATGATCTTTTCTTAATACTATTAAAAAAAGAACAACATCATCATAATAAACTACTGACTATTTATATAATAAACAATCTAATAATTAATTGTGAGTATAACTGCAAAGATCAAACCATATCATGCAACTTGCCAATTTGTTTAACTGTGGGTATGGCTGTAAAGATCAAATTAACAAAGAAAAGAAAAGAATATAGTAGTAGCAATTTTAGCTAAGGGAGGATGTAACCTTATGGCAGGGTTTACTTATAAAAAGACAGCAATTTTAGCTCAATACATACACACAAACTTCTTAAATGGAGTGAGCGACCAAGTTGAGCAATTGCAGAAGCAAAATTCGTATTGAAAAAAGTGGCCAATTAAAATTGACAGCAATGTTTAAGACCCATGGCCAACCACCATATCCTATTTAATAACTGGCTGATACAGATATAGATATCGATGGATATTCATTTAAGATGAGATTAAAGTCATTTAAAAAAAATGACTTTAATTTATTTTAAGTGGATACCAAATAAACCCATAAAGTATATAAAATAGACCTAGTCTCTTAACATAGTAATTACCTTCGGATCCTTCATATAAAGACTCAGATCGATGTTTCTCGATGGTGTACCAAAAGAAAAAGAGTCTGTGTGTATAAACCCTGTTGTATACTTTGATAAGTGAATGCTTAGTCTCAGTTCAAATTTTATTCCTCTGTTCTCTCAGTATTCTTGTTCTTCCTTCCTCTATAAGCTTCTACTAGTTGGTTTCATCTTGTGCATTTCCATTCACCAATTAAGCAAATTCCAAATGGGTAGCCAATAATTCCTCCACAAGGAAACCGAATACAACAATAATTCTGCAGCCTCCCATTGTTAACCCTCTAGACCCTGAGGAATTCAGGAGGCAAGGCCATATGATGATTGATTTCCTTACTGATTGTTACCAAAACATTGAGAAATACCTTGTTCTTAGCCAAGTCGAACCGGGTTATCTTCGAGAAATGCTAGCCGCATTCCGCTCCATGTGATCCTTTGAAACCATCCTCCTTGATATTCAAAACCACATAGTTAATTCCCGGTATAACCCATTGGCAAAACCCTAAGAGCTAGTTTGGTACATGAAACTAATGTGGGATTGACTAAATTAATTCCACATGAATAGTTAGTCTCATATTTGGTTGGAATGACTAACTGTTCATCTGAGATTAAGTTGAGACTAAGTTAGTCCCAATCTCTCAAAATTTGTCTCAGCCCCCTTAGGACAAAATCAATCTTAAGTCTATAGGATTAATTTTTTTCTTCAAAGACAATTTTATCCCTCCCTTTTTTCTTTTTATTTCCATTACCTTTCTTCTTCCATGTGACAGCCACCTCCCCTCCTCCCATGCCCCAACGCCCATTCCCCCTCCTTCCTCGTGTCACCGCACCTCCTTCCCCCTCCACCCCCACACCTCCCCCCTCCACCCCCACGCCTCCCTTTTCTTTCCTCCTCCTCCCCCGCGCCTCCCTTATCCTTCCCCCCATTTCCCTTTCCCTTCTCTTTCCTCCTCCTCCTCATCCGCGCCTCACCAGATCATGCGGTCTGGTTCGCCGCATCTCCTCTCTCTTCCTCCCCCTTCCTCCTCCTTCCTCCTTCTTCCTCCTTTCTCCTTCCTCTTTCCTCCTTGTTCCTCCTTCCTCCTTCCCCCTCTCTCCTCCTTACGCCTCTTCTTATTTTCCCTTCTCCTCCTCCCCCTAGCCCCATCCTCCTTCGCGTCTCACCTTTCCCTTTCCCTTTCCCTTCTCCTTCTCTTTCTTTCCCCATCACTTCTCCCCACGCCTCTTCTTCTTTTCCCTTCTCCTTTGCGCCTCACCTTTCCCTTTCCCTTCTCCTCCTCTTTCTCTCATTCTCCTTCTCTTCTCCCTTCTTCTTCCTCCAGATCTACAACTGATCCAAATCAAGACCCAAATCGTAACCCAAATCAAGACCTAAATCAACATCATAGAGGAGGAGGAAGACCAAAAATGGAAGGGAAAAATGTTTGTGAACTTTATATAATATATATGTATATAATTATTTGTAATGCCCATGTTCTTAAAATAAGGGTAAAAAAGTAATTTGATAAATATGACATGGAATTAAAGTAATATATATACGAATGATTTATTATTGAATAAAATAATCCTTTTAAAAAAAAACTAGAGCGTCCAAGTATGAGTAAAAAGAAAAAGAGAAAAAATGGGGCACCAACCTGGAGTCCAAAGGTAACTGCCCAACATGCAAAGAAATGCATGTTGGACAACACGAAACGGTGCAAAACGTTGGCAGGGGAAATTGTGATATAAATATAGTTTTTTTTGTTTTATTTTCTTATCAAATCCTATTTAGTTTCTTTCTTTCTTCAATTCAAATTACTCTCTTTCTCTAAACACTTGGGAACTTAAAAAAATGTTGAAAGATTGAAATTTTGAAGAAGTTTACGGGATAATTCTTAAGAGGTTCGAGAGAAACTTTAAGAAAAACAAAAAGTAATAATGTGAATTTATTTTTGAAATTATGTATACATAAAATTACCCGGAATTTGATGTGGAAATTTAAAGGGTGTGAATTATGGAAGAATTGAAGAATAAATTAGAAATTTTAATATAAATATTATGCCAGGTGTTGACGATAAGCAATCGGATGAAATAGCTGAAAAGAGCAGAAAAGACAAAGAAGTGATTCACAGATAGCTTTAACTACTACGTGGTGAGTTATATTTATTTTTAGTAATCGAGATAAATATGAAATATAAAGTGTTGATATTTGAATTAATTATTGAACTACAATGATTGGATGATATATAAAAGTTGATTGATTGATATTATATGAATAATCAATATGTTCAAAAATTATTATATGAGAAGTAATATTTATGAAATAATGAGTTGATAAAATATATAATGAAATGATAAATGAAATTCTCGACAAGTTATGATTGATAATTGGATATGATATATGATGAGATTATTTAATGAATATAATAAAAAATAATAATTTTGAGAAAGAGTTGGATAGCTAAATTAAATGCGTGAATGTATGTTTTTTTTATTTATTGCTCATATGCATATTTCATATTATTGTTCATATGCATGAAAATAAAAGAACCCGAAAGGCAGCCGGACTAAATAAAAATAAAAGAACCGTGACAACCGGTATATGCTGAAAATAAAAGAACCGTGGCAGCCGGTATATGCTGAAAATGAAAAAATCATGAAGGGTGGGATCATCAGTTGATATTTTTATATTGTTGCATATATGTGTCTTGCTGGGATTTCAAAATATGACAACACTGTCTCGAGGGTGGCCAACCGGGATGGGTCATTACATTATTTTATATATATATATATATAATATAAAAAATTTATAATAAAATATACAAAGGATATTTTAATCTTTTATTTGTTATCCCACTTGAATCCCAATCCTAAAATTTTATAAACCAATCATAGTATTAAAGTAGTCTCACTTTAATCCTTCCTAATCGTATCCCACTATAATCCTAACATATTCCACTATAATCATGTCCGTGAACCAAACGGACTCTAACTTCTTCGCCTACTTCCTTCGAGTGGTAACACAGCAGGTTCCCCGGCAAAATGATTAGTAGTGGCTTTAATGTTGTAAGGTTTAATTGGATGTCATCACCAGCTGCAACTGAGTTGGAGAGTATAATCATGGATTGGCTTGGATAGATGCTTGCTCTCCCTAAGTCTTTCCTTTTCTATAGAAATGGTGGAGTCGTCATAAAAGGTACTACTTGTGAGGCTATTTTATGCACATTAACAGCTGCAAGAGATCCAAAGATGCTAACTATAGCCAACAAGACATAGGGAAGCTTGTCGTTTACAGATCAGATCAAACACATTGCGCATTGTCAAAAGCAGCAAAGATTGTCGTAATCCAAAACATTCGAGTCATAAAGACAACGAAAAAAGATTCAGCTTTCGTGTTATCCCCAAATTCGCTACAACAGACTATTTAGATTCTGGGCTAGTCCCATTTTTCCTATGTGCAACTGTTGAGTCATAAAGATTCGGTGTTATTTGCCAATCTTTATAATCCACCACTTGATTTGAATCACTGAACAAAGACATCGTTCTTCAAATACTCAGGATATGTAATTCGTTTCGGTACAAGATCAACATGTAATTATGGATTGGAAGGTGGATCAAGAGCATGTAGATACCAATCCTAATTAGGGCATTACCAACATCCTGTCAGTTACATATGTATCCTTATGTGCTGTACTTTCTTTCCTTTCCTTTCCTTTTTAGAGGAATCCCAATATGTTGTTCTTGTATTTGGCTATATGTAGGGCTGCTCAAAATTCGGTTTTTATCAAATTAACCGAACCACTTAAAATGGTTTTGTTGCCCAATAATTATGGTTAATTTTGTTCTATTACGGTTTTGAATATCTTTAATCGATTTAGTTAACTTAACCAAATTTTATTTTAGTTTTTATTTTATTATTTATATTTATATTGTTAAAAACTTGCGTATAAAAGGCAATTTTTCCCCTTTCATGTTGGTATAAAAGTGACATAAAATTCGTTAGAGACTTTGTCCCATTAACATTAATATTCAAGTGTAATCGATTCGCTTTAGAAAGAAACAATGGAAAATTGAAATAAATTAAAATGGAAAAAGGCACAAAGTGTATATCAAACTTATATAAGTGGAATATCAGGTTGACTACTTAACCCTTCATCTTCTTCACATAATCCCAACTACTGTCATCAAGGACCTTAAGAAACCTCAGCTCTCTATTCACTTTCTGTTTAAGATCATGTTCCTCATTGAGGTCATGATTTCCATCTACATTAATAAAAAGTATAAAAAAAAAAACGATAACTACAGGAACCCAACTGGCATGTATTCAGCCTCCCACCTCTATTTAATTTTGCTCATCTCAAATTTTTTAGTATTCTGAAGCTGACATAAAAATAGAGAAGAATTTAATCAGCCTAACCCAAATGGTAGATAAAACACAAAATAACAAGCTTGCCAAATAGTAATATAGTAAACAATAAGAACCATCAAAGGAGAAAAAAAAATGAACCCTTCAAGGTCTTCTCCATTACCTGGCTATTATTTCCTTTGCCTGCGGGTTTCAGAAAGAACCTCACTTCCTTCATGTCTCCTCTTCTGGAAGAAAACATAAAGATCAGACGAAAAAGACGGGGGAAAAAACGTATTATGGCCCATGAAAGCAAATTCAAGATTCAACTCAAATTCATGTCAAGGCTACGCTAGTCCTAAAGTTGGAATTGACTATTTAAAGTCCATAGAAATGTACGAAAACAAAAACAAAAACCTATTTTGGATTGTCTAATGTATTAACTTTGAGATTGTGGTTAAGAATGAAAACTAATTTGTCGAATAAGTTAAGCTCGAAAATAATCAAATCATGGCTTTACGCATTCTAAGCACACCGAATCTGTACTTGTCACAGAATTCAGAAATAACATTGCATATTCAATCAGCAAGTTGGACATTCAAAATTTTATATGCCTACAGACATTTCAAAATTTTATATGCCTACAGTTGATGATGGCACGGTCCAGAAAATAAGTTTCTGCTTTTAAAGCAAGCGACATGAAACTCAAGCAAAAGGCATTGGGTTCTTAAAAATCAAGCGAAAGATACAGAGTAATATACTACTTTTTGTACGCTAATTAACTATGCACTGGATATATGATCTAAAGTAGATATACACAAAAAGCTAGTGGTTGAATATAATGCTCCGTTACCATTATCTTCTAATTAGTTACCTAAGGATAGATGTTTTATCAAAGATGTATAGAAGATCAATATAGACAATGCAATGCATAAGATGGAACATATAGAGAAATTATACTTTGTCTTGCTGTTTCTTCAAGTGCTCTGAACTAGAATCATGATGCCCACTTCTATTTTTATCCTTCTCATTATTCCTGTCCTTGGAACGGTGTTTGCGCTTCTTATGCTCCTTATCCTTGTCTTTGTGCTTTTTATGCTTCCTCTCCTTGTCCTTAGATTCACTCTTTAAGTTTGTCACTGCAGTAGGGATCCCCTTCTCCGCCTGTTAATACCAAATCTAGGTGACTTCACCATATGAATTGTAGAATTCACATAAACCACAAGCGCAGATTGATTTTCAAGTTAAAATGTTTACAGCAGGGCATATAGCAATTACAAAATTAACATTGCAAAACCAAAATATCACATTGTAGGATCCATCACACTACACCTTAAAAGCCCAGAAGAGAAGGAACACACAGGATTCATCACAGATGAAGTTAGATGAAAAAAGTGGACAAATAAATGGGTACCAACAGACTCACAGGAGGCAGGTCAATAGGAGTCATTTCTCTCATCTGAAAGGCTTCCCTGAGTATATCCAAATCAAAAGTATGTATTCCTGGTTTTCTCTCTCTCAAATAGGAAGCACTTTGAAAGAGCTGGTCCAATTCCATTCCTTCTCCTTTCCTGATTTCCGTGTCACCCACTAAATTGTGGAGATAGTGAGTCTCTGATATTGACAAAGGGAGTGACCTCTTGCAGAAGAATTCATGGTGAGGCCAAAGCTTGAACCGCTTTAGAAGATCAACAGCACCACCAAGTTCCCTAGGTCCTGATTGTTCATGAAAGGATCTTGGTCAGGAAAACATTCCATTATTAAAGAGGAAAAGGAACTAAAAAGGGGACAAAATTAAAAAAAGTTATCAAATGTATCCATGCCTAAGCTAGTCTGTCACAAAAATGTCAAGGACATCACAAGCCTTCAGGTGCTCTAAATATCAAGAAAATGAAGTGATTAGAACAACTAAGAAAATTTTCTCAACATCTTTCAAGATCAACAGCACAAGACTGCAGCAACTATCCTTCATGAAATAGGGATTAAGTGGAACAGAATTGACTGGGTGGTAGAGTCGTGGAAACACCCGTTTCTTCCATATTTTGGACCTTAGCTCCATGGAACAATATGCTACTGCTGAAACATGGAAGAATTGAAATCTTAGATCAAAACACTTACGTGTGGATGGTATGAATTGCCTAAACAAGAATTCTTGAACAACGAACAACCAGAGCTATTACTCACTTCCTCAAAAAATTTCCATTAATGAAAGATGTAAATCCATTGGAAAATAAAAAATTCGCATGTTGGATGAAATGGTTGTTGCTAATCTGCTCCAATAATGAATCATTGGTTTAACTGAATAACTAAATAAAATAGATAGACCTTTGAGTATAAATCCTAGATAATAAAGCTAATAACCAGTATGGAGTTGCCACGCTAAGACTTCTACCAAAGCTGCAAGTCTAAAACTAACCATAACTAAAAAATTCAACTTTTGATGCAAGCCATCCAAAAATTACTGTTAGCAGGTCCCAGAATAGGGTCACTGTTAAAAGAAATTGGCTCATCACCCAGTTTCTTTTGGTCCCAGTCACAGTATATGATCACCCTCATCGTAAAATGAATATGCAAAATATAGAAACCCAAAAAACAAACATTTGAATTTGACAGGATAAACACAAAACGAAAAGGCTAAGAAAGTGTCACAAACAAACAGGAAAACTCGGGGGCTTTAAGCTACAAGAATCCTTTTGCACCATTCTACTCATCAAAGAACGATATCCTTCGTCAAGTCCTATATTTCCATCTCGCTATTCAATCCTTTTAAGGTTTCAAAAGACACCCCTATTTTGCTTACAACAGTATAATGCAAAGAAAATGCATCCACAAAATGGCACGTTACTTGCATGCTCTACAAGCTAAACAGTCAATGATACCCCATGTATTACTTCACTCAAGAAGTGAGCATCCTCAAGCAAAGTTGCAGCAGACGTTCATCTAATCAAGCAAATGCTCCCTTCGTATTTTGACCATCAACTAGGGATGGAAATTTTGTTCAAAACCCCGGGATCCCACCCCACCCCAATTTGGGGAAAAATCCCCACCCTGTTTGGGGATGGAACAGGGATGGGGAAAAAATTTTCCTCGTTGCCTTGGCGGGGACGAGGATATAAATCCCCACCCCGAGCCCTATAAATAATATATTATATTCTCCATTTTAAATTCATGTTTTTTTTATTAAATGAATTTATTGAATTCCCATTTCAAATTCACAAGACTTTAACTTAAATGATAATTCATGTCTTATAAATACCACTTGCACTTCCTCTTTTATGGCACTCTATTTCTTAATGACCACAAGACCAACTTAGGCTTTAACAAGTAAAAGTGTTAAAATTTTCGACCTTACCCAACTTAGGCCTTTAAAAGTCTTATTTTTAGAGGCTATTGGCTTAAAGTAGTTCAAATTTTATGTAGTCTTATGACTTGGGTTTTGTTGGGAAAAATTTCTCGCAGAGACCCGATTCTCTGTGGAGAACCGAGATGTGGAAAAAAATTTAATGGGAAATTTTTTTTTCTCGGAGCTTAGCGACATCCCTACCATCAACCAGTATCAACTTAATAAACAAGCACACCTCCACCTCCGGTCTGGAGGGAATCTAACTTTCAGCTATGAATTCCTCTTGCCAGGAGGGAACACAGTAGCATTATGCACCTACTTCCTATCAGATTGCAAATGCATCAACTCATATCTTCTAGGATGAACACAGAAAACCACCATGCATCCCCTAAAATTTCATCTCCTCTAAAGTAGAAACATGTAAAAACAGTAACGTTTATTACTAAATGCTAATCTAAAACCCAAGAAAAAAGAACCTTATTCATGCTTATCAACTTCTTAGGAAGTTGCAAAATATACTATATCTTTAAATGAGTTTCCAAATATACTATTAGGTGAAAGTTTCCAGACATTTTATTTTCTCCACTGCATAAAAAGCCTAATTATTCCTAAACTAATGACGTTAAATAAAATTTATTAGAATCTAAACTTAGTGCCATATTAACACCCTTGCAGTGTTTGCGCACAGAAGGTTTTGCACATTTTGAGAGAATCAAAACATTAACCACCTCTCCTGAGCTCATCCCCTCTATAAGTAAATTTAAATGCCAGAAGTGATCATGCACACTTATCAATATACAAGGATAATTAGTTACTCCAGTACCATAATGTTATTCTTTGAAAATGTACAAAGTTTAAGAAGTTGAGTATGAATTTACATCATATCCCTAGTCATGAAAATCCTTTTTTCTTTATCTTGTGGTTTGTCACATCATTAAGGGCATAATGGTGAAATAAGAAATGACATCTATCCACTTTTGATATATTTACTTGGATTTAGAAGAACCCAATATTCTGGAATCAAAATTAAAATCTATTAACCTTCTAAGAAGCACCAATGATAGAGTCCAATTACAACTTTAAGCGAAAAAAGATCTTATGTTCTTCAAGAAGAATGACCCTATATTGGTAAAATCTACAATGGAGCTGCAACCTATGAAGATGATTACAACTTCATCATTTTTATATGGAAAAAAAATGAAAAAGAAAATATGAATTAGATTATTCTCTAATCAATAAAACAAGCTTTCTCTTTTAGCTTGATATAGGTTTTATTCTGTGTTGAAATAAGAGAAAGAATATAGCACATTATCCAATCACCATCATAGTACTTTGTTAGATTTGAGATACTCTACTCCTAAATGCAATGAGGCCCAAACAAGACATCGAAGAAGGCCACTCATAATTAAGTAGAAATAATTGGATATCTGTCTACATTAGTCATTATTAATAAGATTTTATGCAATCCAATGAAATCAGCCATCTAGTTAATATGACACCTAAATTCAGCCTCAATTCACGTTACCAGCAAGTGCTGATATGTAAATATATCTTTGTCAGTGAACAACCACCAGGGTCTGGCTTCAGACCTCTTACTGCCCCCTTTTGACAAGATTTGGACTATCCATCTACATGTAACAAATATAAAAATATTTTTCATGGAGCACCAAAGGTGAGGCCCACATCACACATGGCATTTCCATGTTCAGTCGTTTTTCTCAAAAGTAAACGGCAAAAGCTAGACCCAACACAATCAACCATCTGATACTAAATTGACAGCTAGAATGCCATTTTGCTTTACCTTAATATAATGGTCAGTGATAATTTTTTACCAATAATTTCATTTTTGGAAATTAAAAAATACAGACTGCTAGCTTCATTGTTGATTCTAATTTTATTTTGTATAACCCCAATGGTAAGACAAATAATATATTCCTCAAATAAAATTGCATGAAATCCATTGCCTTCAAATTTTCAAAATTCTCTCAATAGTTTCATAAAGTACAAATGCTTCAGTTTCATATTAACAAATGATTTTTCAAAATCTAAATAAATACTCAAAGGGAATTCAAAGAAAAAATTTGCTTCCACAAACCAGTGTCCAATAAAAACAATGCAATACGTACCCCCACGCCACCCTGGTTGGGGGGAAAGGGGTGGAAGACGGTTCCCTAATTTTAGAGAACATGAACATATGAGACTTAACCCCACAGGAAACATCCTTTTAAAAATCTGACTATCTGAGAACAAAAAAGTTAAATGAAGAACCAAATATAGCCAAGCCATTGCACTCTAACTTGACCAACCTACTGAATCTATTGGACAGGGTGACAGGATAATCATTAGACAACAAAAAACTCTCCACTGAAATAAAAAAGTCACCAGTAAGCTGAATATAGAAAATAGAGAAGAACTGAATTGTTATGATCTACTCAACAATCAATCACTGACTCAAAACAGGACAGAAACTATCCAAAAGAAAAAGGGTGGGGGACAGCTTCTGACAAGCAAAACCTTGAATATGTTAGAGTGTTGCTTTCCGAAGACACTTCCAGCTGATCATTTCATGATCAGAAGGATTTAATGAAGATCTAATTTCTATATCACTGTGTTTAAACCTCACGAGACACTCTTCTCACCGTGAAGCTCTGATAAGCAGTGAATCCAAGAACAAAGAAAAAGAAAAGAAAAAAAAACATATACCAACAAAGCCCTTCAACATGCAGAATTTGTACGAAAGAAAAAACATCCATAAGAGAACAAGCAAAGGGAACCGAAACGAAAATGAATGACATAAATCTGCTGGTAGAATGGATAGGTGATCTGAAGCACTTTGAAAATTCTCGATGACACATACAGTAGAAGAAGTTTATACAAAAATCATCAAAACAAACACCTATACCAATGATGTCCATATCTTCATTTCCAAGTATCTTGTATAACCATGCACCATATCTTAGCTTCAAACCGCTTCTTTTCCCCTTTTGTTGGGGTTGTGAGAAGGAATGTGGTTAGGGTGAGTGATTTTATGCTAAATTTTAAGGTCTACCACCCGAATGACTCACCTGGATATCACTACATCACATTCCTAATATGACACTTACTTAGCTTTCATAATATGTTTTCCGTATCTTTGATTCTGACCTTGGAAACAGCCCAACATGCAAGAAAATAAGGCAGTCACACAGTTCTATAGAAAGAATAAAATAAACAAAAATAAATAAACCACAAGTAGAATAAAATAAGGCAATCAAACAGTTCTCAGAAAAGGATAAAGGAAAGAATAAATAGAATATAGCATCCATCCCAATGGCCTAAGTATTCCTTCTCAAAGCACGTAGGGGTTTTCTTTTTTTCATGTTCAAGGAGAATATTTAATGACCCTTACTATCCAAGGAAAAATTCGGATTCAGCATTCTCCTCCGCATCAAAGATCCAGCGATAATATTAACAGCATTCTAATCCTAGTTGATACAACTGAAGAGTCCAATAAATATGGCACAAAATGCAATATTATTTCCATCATTTCCCTCTTGCAAACAATAACAACACAAGCTCCAAGAACAAACAAAATGTCTCCAATATACTTGAGTTAGTTCTTTTTATAAATAAAAAATTCATATATATTAGGGAAAAAATCAGAGGAGAATCAAATGCCTTTTTCGAAGACTAAAACACGTCTCAATAATTTAACCCAATAAAAAGAAATTAGCAATAGAATTAATTTGCTTATATCAAAACAATCTTACCTCTTCCAAACTTGTTGTCTTTAAGATCCATCATTGTGGATATAAAATGGGCAGCTCTTCTTCACCCACCATTGCAAGTGAAACAACAAAAGTAAAGAACAAAATTTAGCAGGTAAGAATTGAATGCAAGTTCAAGTTTATACTAGATGATAGGCATTCTATAAACAAGGCGAAACACATATCGAGCGTACACACTGCTACACCAACTTCTGTTTGTTCTGGGGTAAGTGAGAAAAAAATCCCAAAGAATTAGAGAAGCAGAATAGTATGACAACTCCAATACTTTAACTTATCGCTATAAATTCTTTACATTTAGGGCAATGTTTTAATGCTTATCGGGTGTTGATAACCAGTGATTTTCTGTTTAATTGTGGTGGAGGTGATAGTTGCTTAGAATTGAATGTTTTCTATTTTATTTTGTTCTTTTATTGTCAAACTGTGACTTGATGTCTGCTTGTAGCAAAGTAGGTGCTTAGATAGCACCAACCCATTAGCTATGCAATCGTATTTAACTCCTCTACATTAATGGAAAATTGATTTGTGAAGAGTTTATCTCACACCTTGTTCTTCCATTAAAAACTAAAGTAGCGCACTAACCTCCAAAAAGGGAAAACATTTCCCTTCGTTTAATTTGAGAAAAACTCATTTCAAAAAATCATTACAGTTGCATTGTTCTGCTCCATCTTCATCCCTAAGTAAAAATTGGCACATCGCCATGAACAGATGCACACTCCAAAAAAAGAATGCAATTTTCCGTCTAACAAGGCTCTATATTTATCACAAATACACCACATGCTTAAATACCCAAAAGAAGAATTCAATTAAACACAATCAATATCTTATTATACCCAGAAAACCTTTAGATTAAACTCTCCCGTAAAAATTCGATATATATGACTATATAAGAAGTTATAACACCTCAAAATCCACTCAACATGAACTCTGGGTATTCGATTTTCTAGATATTACGTGAATTTAAATAATACCCACATGAAGAAAAAAAAACGAACTATCTTACTCTAAAACACTGTAATGTCCTCGATTTAATTTGCCAAAAAACAACACAACCAATCGCCCAACAAAAACTATACATCAGAAGATCACGTTTTGGAGTAATGTAAGAGACAAAGAGTTACCGGCGCGAGAACTAATGGAGATGAAATTGTGAACGGGGATTGAACGGTGGAAATTCGGCGGATCGGTGGTGATCGTTGGCGATGATTATTAGCGAGGGAAGGCTTTTTCTTGGTTCGAGTTTGTGAGCCGAGTCAAGAAGGTAAACACTACTGACTACTCATTACTCCCTAAACAGGAGACTAAAAAGGCATGTGCTAGGCTCGTGGTATGGATGCGACTGTGCATTGTATTAATTCAAGGCATAAAATGTAGACATAATTATTTTTTACTATAATTTCGTTTGATAAAAAAAAAAAAATCTGAGATGATTTTTTTCTCAATACTGACCTATAGATTTGACATACATTACGTATTGTAGATATTTTAAAAATTAATATCAAAATGATATAAAATGTGTGTTTATGAAACTCGAGAAAATTATCACAAGTTCAAATAAATGTGATGAAGGCTCAAATAAATAATAAGTCATAACATTCATAAATTATGAAGAAAAAAAATAATTGTATTAGTATATCAATTTATAGATATTTTGGGATAGAAAGGAAGAGATTGAATGTAAAAAAGACTATTTGTAACTTGCGCTTTATTTTTGGTAACGAATCAATATACTTCAAAGAATAAGAGAAAAAAATGTATAACTAACATAATCATAAGACCATAAATTTAAAAATGCCTCAAGACCGAGACACCATGTATAAATTTGATGGTAATATCAGTACATTCAACAATTTTTGCAAAACCACAAATAAATCTCGCTCGGGTTTCAGCACATGCCATCGTTATTTCTCTTCGACCTTTGGCTTAACTGCACAACGTAATTGATAATTTCCCAATTTAAGCGGAAAAAATCGCTCTTGGGTCGAAACACTCATTGCAAAAAGTGGAAAACAAAGAAAAAATATATTTTATACATGAATTGATCCACAGCCCGTTAATTTAAACTTATGAGTGAAATTGGTACTCATCCATATTTGTTAAAATTGCCCTAACCCTAGATAGAATACTTGGATTCAGGTTAGACACACGACTACAAGTAATATTGCATTTCTATCATTCAGCTCTAAAAGACGATGAAAGTGATGTAAAAAAAAAGAAGGGGAAAGAAGACATTATTAAAGAGAATGTATAATATTACTTGCACGAACATGCCTGCAAAAATTCAGCTCTCTGTTTCCCATTCCAATATACTCTAGGTGATATTACAACTAATATTTCAGCAGGAAAGAATTTTGTTTTCCTCTTCCCCAACTAAAGCAACATCTCAAAACTTGTCACATTGGGAAAATAGTGTTTATTCTCCTTCCCTATAAAGCAACATTATCAACTTTCTCATGTTTTAACCTGAATATATAGATTGATAAAGCAATAAAGATATTTTGAGCCATGGCACAACCATACAATACAGTCACCGATTACTGTCTCGGGTAACTCTTCAAACGAGAAGTTTCTGAGACCTTCATCCCATTCACCAAATTCACGGCTAAATCTACAGTCCTAGCTAATTCAGAAGCAGCTCCGATATAGGTATGGGGTGTTAACTGCAAAAGATTGGTCTTTGCTATCTTTAGGTGATTCCAAGCCTTCAATAAATCTTCTTATACTTTCTTTGGTAACTGCTCTTCCCCTGGCTAGCTCCTTTAGCTTTTCATAGGGCTCCGGAACACCATATCTCTGCATAAACCTGTATTTTAATTATCAACAAGTGTAATAATTAGAGGTGGATTTCTAAAAGAGTGGAAAAATAAGTACAGCAGAATTTTAGAGAGTAGAAATTCTTGGATATGCTCAACGGAATCGAATTTAATCACTAGAAGCAACTCACATAAAAGAAAATAGAACCAGGAGATACATACAGTTTATTGGTTCAGCAAGCACCTCCCATGTCTGGTCCAAGTCTTCACTTAAGCAAGCTTCATTGACCTAAAAATGCAAAAAAAAAAAAACCCAATAGAAGCAAGCTAAGTGGTCTGCTATGAGGTACTAATTATTAGAAATCTAAACTTAAAAAATTATTAGCAAGCGGACTTGCTCTACAGGCCATGCCAAATTGCCAGCTATTATAAGTTCAATGAAATTTGCTACATCACCAGATCAACAATCTTGAATTAATGCATGAAAAATGTAATTTCACAGATGATGAACAGTCAGATAACACCTAATTTGTCTGGAACTTCAACTATGTATGAACATAGCAAGGAAGTACTGCTTACTATGCACTTTGCAGAATTGCAGGAGCGATCAGAATGATATTTATAGCATTATGTTGCATACCTGAAGCTTTCCTATTCCCTATAATGCACTTTTGTAGGCAAGAAGAGAATGTCCTAATACTCCACCCATGTTTATCAAAACAATTGAATCAGTCAAGTCACGTTGCAGATACAAGATATAGCAATAATTACATTATTGTCAGAACAGAAGCCACCTCCACTGCCTGTAATCTATATATGCAAATATATATATATATATATACATATATAATAGCTATTTTAAACTGCTGCCTACAGCCTTGTTTATGCATCCTTAATGCGAACAAAATCATACTTCCATGCTACCCGAGTCAGTGAAACAAGCTAATAAACAGCCTATAGCTCTAATATTGCAGAGACTATGCTAATCTTAAACTTAAATACCCGTAGGGACTAAGGCCAACAACCTAGAGCATCGACAAAGTTGTATGGAGAAAATATGTTTGTTGCGAAACAGGACCAGATCTTACCTGCTAACGCGAAATAGGCAACTTCATGCTCAGGTAAGAAAGATCTGCATTAGCTTTACCAAGATTGCCCTCACTATTCTCAAAATCAATAGGATTTACTTTGAGAGGCATTGTTGACGAACCAATCTCACCAGCCTTAGTTATCTGCTCCAAATTTTGAATATGGAACGATTCACTTTACCATATTAGAGAAGAAGTATACTGAAATCTTCATCTTTCTATCACAATACTCACCTGATCTAAAGATATGTAACTCCATATGTCTCTGTCAAAATCATTCAGTATTTTGCTAAACTGTATAATTGCATTAAAAAGCTTTGCCACATAGTCATGGGTTTCAATCTGCAAAACAAGTTGAAAGTGAAATATTTAATCAGAACAAAAATTATACAATACTTTGCATGATCCAATCTAAAATCCATTTAAAAGGTCATCAGATAGCAATTCACAGTACATATTACTATACAGTCTATATTAATGTGGATGAAACACATGACTGAATTACTGAGCATGTTCACAAGGCATTAAAATGGATGATTTCTTCCACTAGCAATTAAACTAACCGTTTCTTCAACTAGCAGTCGACTAGTGATTTCAATCTTACATGCAATAAATTGCTCTAAAATAAATAACAAGTCCAAGAAATTACCTGAGTAACGTAGGGATTAAAACTGTCCAAGATAAATAACAAATTCTTCAGCCATCTAAGGCCAATTAATATTTGGATATGCAACAAGATGTGCATTGTAATTCCCAACTGCACCAGCAAACTTCCCCATTATCTCAACTTGAGATATATATTGCCTTTCTCTGCTTAACCTGACAGCAAATATTGCCATTTCCTACACCAACATTGTAGGAGAAGCTGGCTGCAGGTAAACCAGAAAAATCAAGTGATCAACTAAAGACTCTATTATGTTAAAATTTAGCAAGAGTTATCAAGTTAACCATAAATCCACACGCAATTATGACTAAAAGAAACAAAACAAAAAATAGTTCATAACATCAGCTAAATTGTTAACTCTTCAGAACATTGTCCAAACAACATGCCCAACATCTCTCCTACAGAAAATGTTGATAAGCCCAAAAATGCAAACTTTTAGATACAATGAATTACGTATGTGTGTGTGAAAAAGTTCAAACATTATGTCGGCATACATGATGCTTCTTACTAATTAATATTACAGTGTCAGTTAAATGATTCATTACTACCTGCCCATGAGTAGGTGAAAGCATGGGAACCTCTGCATTATCCATAGCCATGTTACATATTGCCTTAATCAATTCTTCCATGACCGGAAATATAACTGCGTTCAGTGCTTCTTTCTGCATCAATGCATGGAAAAGATTGTTGATGTCATCGGATGTGCAAGCAAAATGAAAAAATTCTAGCACCCGCAAAGGACGGTAAGGTGATCTTATGTTTCAAAAGGTGATATCTATAAACATGAATACTACCAAACACAAAGAAGCAACTTATTTTAGCATCTAAAATAACTAATAAAGTAAAATCCCAACCTTATAAATCTCCGGATGTGATTGGCATTTCTCTTTCAAGAAATATTCCACTGCTTTTGCATCATGGTTTGTCACTTTCTCAATCTTTTTGACTTCCAAGGCATCATTCATGCTAAATCCATCAATCAAGCCTTGCAAATAAGACTGAGCTTCTTCACTGAAGCTTGGAACTTCTGTGACTTCAGGAATTTGTGAAAGCTTCAACAACCATTTGATCTAGCAAAGGATATTTTTTTGATAAGTAATCTAGCAAAGAATATTGAAATGTAAATAGGGCCTTCATATTAAAAGAAATATTCTCATAAAGGAATCGCTCTCCAAGAAAGAAATAAAGGAATAAGAATTACTCTTTTACAGTTATAGTGCACATGGATTTGAGTGAACTCAAACTATAATGAATTGGTACGACCAATGGTAGATTTCAGCAATGAAACGAGCATCTAATGAGCAAAACACTCCTAAAATTGGTTATTGATTAACCAACAATACAACTCAAAATTTATTATACATTCATACCCCGTCCATATGGGAGCTACTCACACTGAACTTATAAATACACAGAGGCATTGATGCTTTACTCCTTGACTTAATCCAGGAGCAAAGAATTTTGACAAGCTCCATACATGTTGACTATAGCCAATGGAAGAAGTTCTACTTGGCTTACTAACTAAAGGCCTAAAAGCTTTGGTAGGAGGAAGCATGTAAACCATGCTAAGTGAATTCAAAATTGATCAATCTCACATTTCGTAATCTATTCATGTTGTCCGACGTAATATGGATTATATAATTTCTTCTTGTTGAATTACCAAATTAATTCCATTCAATCAATTTCTAAGTCAATTCAAATCCTACAAATGTGTTTATCAGCCCTTTCTTAACAATTTATAAGGATGACATAAGCACATTTAAAATTCATTAACAAACACCATAGACTATGAGCCAATTAGGGCTCTCATTCATATAGAACTAACAATTTTCATATCGCAAGCCAACTTTCAATCATACTGGTATCTCTAAACTTATCCTGCTCATCCCTAAGCCACCAAAAATACTTGACCATAAGGAAAAAAATGCTTAACAATGAGCAGAAGTGCATCATATAAAAAAAACGAAGCTAACAAGAAAATATTACCTTAACTAAAACCCGTAAGTAGATTAACCCATATTCGCTCATATAAGGAGCGAAGTCTTTCACTTTGCCCCAATAACTACCATCCAAAGGTGACAATGCTGTCAAGTTCGATAGTTCAAACTCTCTAGAATTATCTCTAGTCATCTTTATCACCTAAAACATCCAATTCAACAAGAACCCACACCAAAAAGAAGAAAATTTCCTCCAAAATTTAGCTCTTTCGACCAAACCCAAAAAAATAAAAATAAGAAAATACGGCCAATAACTAAGTTTTTTGGAAGTGAAATCCGTCCCAGAAAATCTAGAGGAAACGTGACAAGAAGCATTTGAGAACCGGTGATGATTATATAAGCTTGATGGGTTTATTGAGTTTTAGTATCTTCTAGTGGGTGTAGGGTTAAAAAAAGGGGTTTGATTGTCGCTTAAAACCCTAGAAGAGACCTTGGAGAGGGAAACGCTCAACCTTTGAGAGAACGAGTACGCAAAAGCAATGCAAGGTTCTGTGTCAGTGTTATTCGCCCACTCTTTCACACTTTGATTCGTTTCAAGACATCTACCCGAATCAGACCTAACCGGGTTGATTCTGTTCCTGTTCCTTTTTTTATGAACCTAATTACAACCAGAATCAACATCAGATAAGCCCAATTAGGCAATTAAATAGAAACCCCAGCCCAACGAGTTGTTTAGTGTGGGCTTTCAACCTTGAGTACTTATTTGTTATTTATTTATTTACTTATTTTTTATTGAAAAAAATGTCTTAACGTTTCGTTGTCTTAACTTTTAAAAAACAAAAATTATGTTTTTGAAATTTGAAAATAATTATAAATTTATTCTTGTATTTAAACAATTTTTCTATAAAGCCAATCTTATAAAGTGTTTCAAAATTCCTTCAATCACGTTACAAGCCGTTGCTATATGAACGGCCATCAAGAGAACAATAATAAATCAAATTGGATATTTCCAATAGACATATTGTTAGTTGGGTTGTCAAAATGAATTTCTTCAAACAAAACTACATGATTAAGCAACGATTAGCATAACTTTAACTACCGATTTTCTATCAACCTCATAATCCTTTTCTCAACTAACCATGCGAATGATCCAAAAAAAAAAGACTTACAAAATCAGCATTTTCCAATTGCATCCAATGGCTGTGGAGTGATATTTTGTTTGTGGGATCCATCAATATGGCCTTTTATTGTTATTCTTCCTCTTTTCCTACCGCAATGAAAATGAAAGAAACTAACTTAGGGAAAAAAGCTCCTAATTATCCTATGAAAATACAGAATTCTGACTTAAGGGAAAAGTTAGAATAATAGTTGGAAAGAATCATAGTTGCAAGTAACAGTTTTAGAGGCGAAGGCTTTGTTTTGGTACAAAGAGACGTAAGCTCCAAAAGGTTAAATAATATATCATATAAAATGTTATGTTATTTTTAAATTAATGTGGTACAAAAATCTTTTATTCCATCTTAATTCAATTTCACTTTTCATACTCTCAATTTATTTTATCATTTTTTTACTTTACAATCAATTCTCAAGATTTCATATTTGTTATTTATCGTAAACCTTTTGGTTCAATTATTATTTTTTAATTCATAAACGAATCCAAATTCAAAGAATAACAAGCCGAAGCAAACTGAATATTCAGTTTGATTTTATTTGATTTGTCGGTTTAGAAGGTTCAAGACACACTTTACAACTCTCACTCCAATTCGAACATTCACGTGTCACGATGTAAATAGTAAGTAACATAATACAAAAGAGAGAAATTTTTGGTATATTTAATGCAAAACATAATTTTTATATTGAATAAAATATTTAATAATAATTATTAAATAATTTTATTGATAATATTAATAATAATCATATAAATGGTATTAATAAAATTATCTAATAATTATTTGTAAAATTTTTTCAGAATAAATACAGCAACCACATAAAAAAAAAGAGAGAGAGAGAGAGAGAGAAGAGCCCAGAAGGCCAAAACTCATTTTGTAGTTCCCTTCCCTTGGATGATTCCTTTCTTGAACTGTCGGCAACCCGTCACGCTGCTTAGCTGTCACTGCAAACAACCCAGACAACAACCCCAACACGTGGCGGGCCTTCCATTGGCCCAAACACTCTCCTGTCACTTTTCTCATGTCTTTCGAGCAAAAGCAAACGCAAACCCAAGAACAAAAGGGCAAAAAAGTAAAAAAAAAAAGACATATTCTTCTCATAGTATTATAAACATCCACCCGGCCCCGACACCGACACTTCTCGCAATGCTATACACCCTGTTTGTGTCGGTAGCTTATAACCCCCCCGATGTTCATGTCTTAAGATATTTTGCCTAGAAAATTTAAACGGTTTCTTTTCTTTTTATTTATTTAATTTTTAACGTGCAAATGATGAAGAGGAGCAGCAATGTGATTGGTAGATCAATGAGAGAGAGCTCGGCCACAACGACGTCGTCTACGTCGAGAGAAGAAGATACCGAGTGGGAGATGAGACCAGGAGGGATGTTGGTCCAAAAGAGAACCGGAAATTCCGATATTTCCGCACCGAATATTCGGCTACGTGTCACCTTTGGGGCGCTCCGATACGAGATCTCGGTGAATTCTCAAGCAAGTTTTGGTAAGATAACTGATCTCCAAAAGTTAAATTTGTTGTTTGCTTTCTGTATGGTTGGCAACAAAACAAAATGTGGAATATTAGCGGTCAGTTTTGACAATGAGTAGTGAATAAATCAATAAAAGTTTATTAGAAATGAAAAATTTTCAGTTTTAATTTTCCAAAAAATTCTTCGTATTTAGAAAATTTTAGAAAAAAAAAATGTTTTGTAAGCAACACGTTTTAAGTCAACGGACTTGAATGTTAGGAAATTACCATTGAGTACTAGGAGTAGGAATTAATACGTGGGCAAAATGGTAAATTTAAGGCGGTGTTTCACTTAAACAGGAGAAGTGAAGAAGCTTCTGGCGGCACATTCGGGGTTACAGCCGGTTGAACAGAGGCTGATATTCAGAGGGAAAGAGAGGGAAAACGGAGAGTATTTGGACACGTACGGGGTCAAAGACAAATCAAAAGTCATACTAATCGAGGATCCAACAAGCGTTGAGCGTAGATTCATCGAGATGCGTAAGAACGCTAAAATCCAGAGCGCTCATCGCGCAATCTTGGACGTGTCCATGGAGGTTGATAAGCTCGCGGATCAGGTTAGTAAACAAACTCCCACATAATTTATTTCTATAAATCAGGTTTTATTTATCAACAGTGCAAATGGAGGCGCTAATTAAAGCTTCTACTAACAATTTTTACAACTCTTTTGTTTAATAATTTTATTTAATAACTCTTGTTTAAAAAAAAATTAACAATAGATATATATGCTTTAAAAAATAAATAATATTTTTTGAGTGAAATAGATAATAAATATATTAAAAAGGAGATAATATTATGTATAGCACAAGTAGGTATTGATTTTATAAATTAATTATTAAAAACTGAATCCAAACCGAGTTCTAATCGAAATTGAATCGGAAAGCAGTTAATCAAAATTTTCTGATTTGATTATGGTTAAAAATTTTGCTTTTTCGATATAATTATTAATTTTTAAACATACCAATTAATAGAATCAATTCGAAATTATATACTTAACTGTTAAAAAAAATTACACGCTAATATACATGTATACAAATCTAGAATGTGGATTATTATCACCCGTTGGATGGCGAGAGAGATAATGGCGCCAAAAAAGTGGGTGGCAGTTTTAAGTGTCATAATCATACAGCTGGATTTTTTATGTGGGCCATAATGGACAGATAGGATCTATGTCGTAATTCGGTGTACGATCTTGACCGTCAAGTTGCTCTTAGTGGGGCCATGAATATCAAAGAAAATCAGCCTGCATTATTGGAGCTTAGTATTTTTTAATGGAGTAACTGCGTATAAATTTTTCAGTGCACATTTTTTCATTCTTACATTCATGTGAGTTTACTCAATATTTTCTACAATATGAAATCTCCATGACTAGGTTCAAATTTAGTTTCAATTTTTTACAGGTCAAAATAGTTTTTGATAAAGTAATTATGAAACTAAAAATTGTTTGATATTTTATAAAACAAGTTTCAAACTGTTTTTAAGATAACTCAACTTTTCAAAATCTGTTTTTTGAAATCATTTCTTTTAATTGCTTTGATTTATTTTCTGTTTTTTTTAAATGGTTTTAGGAACTAGACAAATTTTTTAAAGTACAAGCTATTTTAGAAACAAAGTTGAGCGGTCTCGGATAAATTTTCTTTAATTTTCATCTGCACTAAATGGATCTCAATCGTTCAAGAGAAGAGAAAAAAAATTTAGTGCACCTCATGCTATCTTTCCACTTACACCGGTTTTATTACAAGATTTTGAGTATCGATTTGTACAAATATTTTCATCTACCTGTTTTGTTTGACATAAAAATGGATCAATAAAAAAATATCACAAAAAATGTTATATTTTCGTTTTTTTCCGTAAACATTATCACTCAATTTGGTTATTATCATTCGGGGTTTTTGATGTTCACTACGATAAAAATGTTTGTGTTCGAGTTTTTTTATAGACATTTGTTGATGTTAAATTTAAGTTTTCATCGTATAGAATGCGAAATGATTTTTAGTTTCGATCTCGACATAAGTGTAGTAAAAATTATTCTAGATTCACTTTGTGTATTAGATTCAATTTCTTTTCAAGGATATGTGAGATAACCTGTTTGTCCACCCATTTTATAAAAAAAAAAATTAAAAATAAGAGAATTTTTACCTTTTCAACTATCGATTCATGCGTTCTGCATGCAATTAATTATAATTGTTTTGAGTTCACATGAGTACTCATTCAGTAAAACAATTTATAAAAATAAAAAATAAAAAGAAAGAAAGACCAGTGGAATTAAAATTTCAGCTAATAAACTCGGCAGAAACTCATAAAACAATTTAATTTAAAAAATCACGAGGGACGTTATTTCCATGCCAGTATTAGTTTTTTCGTAATTTTTTTATAACAATATATAAAAAAAGTCAACATAATAGTGCATAATTTAACGAGTCACTCGTTTAATCTACGGGTAAACTAAACTTGACCCAAAATTTCACGGGACGGACCGGATGGAGTGCGGGTAAATTTTTATCGAGTCAATAAATCTAAACTCATACCATTTTTTTACTGGTTCGGACCAAATTTCCACCTTTAATTGTGAAGGTGCATTGCTTTAATCTTTATAACTTTTTTTAAGATTTATTTTCTCCTCCATTTTTTTGGTGCAAATTAACCATTTAATTATTAATAATAATATTAGACCCTTTGTTCCATTTTCATAGGTTTCTGCAATGGAAAAATCTATCTCAAGTGGAGTTAAGGTACCAGAAGTTCAAATTACAACACTGATGGAGATGCTCATGAGACAAGCTATCAAGCTAGAAAGCATTTCTGCAGAGGGAGATGCTTCTGCTCAGAAAAATTTGCAGGTATTTGCCCTGATTTTATGTCACATGTATCTACAGAGGGATGTTTGGTAAAACGGCTGTAAAAACAGCTTATTTAACATAAATTCAATTTTTTATAAATTATTTTTTAATTTTTGATTCTTTTCGAAATGGAAATGCATTAACATTGCCCTTAACTATTTATGTTGAGATAAGAAGAAGTAACTGATTTTATTATTATTTCAGGGTAAGAGAGTGCAGAAATGTGTTGAAAGTCTTGACGCGTTAAAGATATCGAATGCGAGAGTGAAGCCTGTTATCGTCACAACCAAGTGGGAGATATTTGATCCTCCTCCGACCACAGCCCACTGGGAACTTTTTGATTAATACTTGCGCAGTATTTATTTTTTGCTCCTTTTGTTACGTGTCTAGCTACATAGAAAACATAAAGGAGCTACTCTGCTTGTAAGTTGTACCTATAAACCCATTTCCACCCACGAAACTTTGCCAATAAAGGTGTGATTAAATCTTAGTTTTTATTTTTATTTTTTAAGTGATATTCCGTTTTCTTGTCATTAAAGAAATAAGACATCTTTTGATAAAAAATGAAAGATGAAAAACAAATATGGGTTTTTTGATCTAATCAATATCTTTTGATCTTTTGTATAAAATATCTCAAATTCAATATGTTATTCTGTTGACTCTTCTCCACACATATATATATATATACACACTTCAGTTTCACTTGAAAGCAATATTTGAATCCAATATTTTTGTACAATCATCAAAAAGATTTATAAATTAACTTAGTTGGAATCTCATTTTCATTCTTACAAATAACAAAATCTTTCATTGCTTTTGAAACTAGAATTGCTTGATTTTGATAGAAACTCTATTAAAATATGAGTCAAACTAATCGAATGTACGAGCAATTCATGGTTGTAATTACCATTAGTATAAAATAAACAGTTTTATTGAGATTACTGGACAATTGAATAAAGAAATCACGAAGAAATTCACCAGTAAAACCCGAACAAATGTTTGTTTTTGAGTTTTAAAATATCATTCCTCTTTGAACGGTATCAACAATTTACGTCCTTAATGGCACTATAGTGATTCCATAACTCCGAATGATTATAACAAAAGAAAAAACTTTGCGAGTTGCCAAAAAAAAGTTCCTATGAAATAAAATATTTTAATGTGCATGATTTGTGTCAGCATTTGTATACGTCGACGACATTCCACTTGAAGTGGTTCAAAACATTTTTCGTTTGAATGGATTTAAGCTGTACTGTTTCCAGCATACCCCAACGTCGCCTGCTTGAGAACACCAGTACTATGCTATGCCCACTCTTATGCAGTCAAAGCACACCAGCAGTAGCCAAACCTCAGTGCTCCCCTCACTTTCTGCACATTCTCTATACCTCACTTCACACCTCCAAAAACCACTTCACTTCCCTCACAAACTTGCCAAGAAAACCCAATACCTTGCATAGTCAAGAGATGCATTTCACTCTTGCAAACTTGTGCATCCTCCAAACTGAAACTAAAGCAAATCCATGCCTTCTCAATCAGGCATGGTGTCCTACTCACCAACCAAGACATGGGCAAACACCTTATCTACTATCTTGTTTCCTTCTCAGCAGCCTCAATGTCTTATGCCCACAACATCTTTTCACAAACCCCAAACCCTAATGTTTTCACATGGAATACTATGATTAGAGGCTATGCTGAGAGTGAAAACCCAAGACCAGCTGTTGAATTGTATCACCAAATGCATGTCTCTACTTGCATTGAACCTGACACACACACATGCCCTTTTCTATTAAAGGCCATAGCTAAATTAATGAGTTAGATTAGGTGAAAAGATACATTCCATTGCTATAAGAAATGGGTTTGAGTCATTAGTCTTTGTCCAGAATTCTTTGCTCCACGTGTATGCCACTTGTGGGCATGTAGAAAGTGCATATAAAATGTTTGAGTTAATGCCTGATGGAGATCTTGTGGCGTGGAATTCTGTGATTAATGGGTTTGCTTTAATGGTAGGCTCAATGAGGCTCTGACCCTTTATGGGTTTGGAGGGTATTGAGACAGATGGGTTCACCATGGTTAGTTTGTTATCTGCTTGTGCTGAGCTTGGTGCATTGGCACTGGGTGGGAGGGTCCATGTGTATATGGTG
The DNA here is from genome assembly GCA_023935145.1 of Bretschneidera sinensis. Classification (NCBI taxonomy): domain Eukaryota; kingdom Viridiplantae; phylum Streptophyta; class Magnoliopsida; order Brassicales; family Akaniaceae; genus Bretschneidera; species Bretschneidera sinensis. The sequence continues at coordinate 22,210,732 of CM043700.1, read as the reverse complement.
AAGGTTGGTTTGAATGGGAATTGATAAGCTAATAATGCCCTTTTGGATTTTTATGCAAAATGTGGGAGCATTGAAGAAGCACAAAAAGTGTTTTATGAGATGGAGGAAAGAAATGGGCTTTCTTGAACTTCCTTGATTGTTGGGTTGGCAGTTAATGGGTTTGGCGAGGAAGCAATTGAGCTTTTCAAGGTGATGGAGAGAGAAGGATTGATACCTACTGAGATCACTTTTGTTGGGGTCTTGTATGCTTTTAGTCATTGTGGGATGGTTGATGAGGGGTTCAATTACTTTAGAACGATGAAAGAGGAATATAGCATTGTGTCTAGAATACAACACTATGGTTGCATGGTTGGTTTGTTGGGTAGAGCAGGCTTGGTTAAAGAAGCATATGAATATATCCAAAAAATGCCATTGAAACCCAATTATGTTGTTTGGAGGACCTTATTAGGAGCGTGCACAATACATGGTCATTTGGCTCTAGGGGAGTATGCCAGAGCTCAACTCTTACAGTTAGAGCCTAAACATAGTGGGGATTATGTGCTCCTATCAAACTTGTATGCATCCGAGCAACGTTGGTCTGACATGAAAAAGGTGAGGAAGAAAATGCTTAGCGAAGGGGTGAGGAAATATCCCGGGCATAGCCTTGTTGAGGTGGGAAACCGTGTTCATGAATTTCTCATGGGTGATAAATCTGATCTTCAAACTGAGGAAATATACGCAACGCACGCAGAGATTACAAAGAGCTTGAAGTCAAGAAGTTTATGTGCCTCAAACTTCAAATTTGCTTGTAGATATTGAGGAGAAGGAGAATGCTTTGTCTTATCATAGTGAGAAGATTGCAATTACTTTTATGCTTATCAGTACGGCACCAGGGACCCCAATTAGGGTGGTGAAGAATTTAAGAGCCTGCACAGATTGCCATTTGGCAAGTAAACTTATATCAAAGGTTTGCTATCGAGAGATTATTGTTAGATATCGTAGTCGGTTTCACCATTTCAGAGACCGTTCTTTTTCTTGTCGAGACTATTGGTAAATTGATGGATCATTGATGGTAATTCATGTAATAGAACTTAGATAACGAATGATAAGGTTTGAATTTGAAATGCAATGTTAAATGATGACATGATATCACATGTTTTTTTAGATTAATTCAAGAAGTAATTCATATATAAGATTCCAACGCATTGAAAAAAGAGTAATTCTTTATATTCTTAAACGGTGGAAAGCTATTATCGTTTTTTAAAAATTTGGAATGCAATTATATTTATAATCAAGCTTGTAATTGTAATTTTTCTTAAAAATTGGTTGTATAAAATTGAAGTTTAGAATTGAAATTGAAATTGAAGTAGAATCATGATTTTTTTCAACTATTTTAATGTTAAAAAAATATAATTTTACTTCAATTCCATACTACAAAATGTAACATTAGATTTCTTTTGAAAAATTGTCACATGGATTTCATTTGGGGATCCAAATGTAGGTGCAATACCAGTTTTGATCTTGTCATATCATCATTTGACCGGATCACTTGATCATCATATGCAAAATTTCTTAGTTGATTTGGGTCGAAATCTAATGGTTTAGATCAATTGAAAATTTAATTGGTAATCTTGAGAAGTTTCATTGATAACATCAATATAGATGTAAACCCAAAAATTAATATAACCAGTCAAATTCCTAAAAATTACTAATAAAATTTTTAATTGGTCTAAAACCAATTAAAAAATCCTCATCATATGACGTGGCGAAATCTAATTGGTGAGGAACAAAATCAAGTTTACCCGCCAAGTCAGCTTATTAAGGCGCGTGATCTGTATAGATTTTTGGCGGGTTAAAATTAAAAATAAAAGTTGGATTCAAAAATCAAAAACATAAAAATCTCGCGCTAGTTTCTCTTTCTTCTTATGTACTCTTGTTTGCGCTAAATAGCCTAAATCTCCCAAACACTGTTAATCATTATCAATCATTAGTCTCTTTTTATTTTTTCGTCTCTAAGCATAGATCTGGTAGAGTGAGAAGGAAGATGGGAGATTCAAGTCACCTAGAGAAAATGGGAAGAGAACTCAAGTGCCCAATTTGGTAAATTAATCCCTAAATCGCTTATACCCATTTTTTCTTCTAATCTATCTTTAGATTACATGAAGAGAAAACCCGATTGTCCTTTTTCTTAATGTTTCTCGATTTGTTGCTTTTATTTTAATTTGCAGGGAAAAAGGTATTATTGATTTGTTCTGGCTTCACAATCCATAATGTTTTATTTTTTATTTTTTCTGAATAGATTTGCATTAACTCAAAATGAACCTCAGTTATTTATTCTTGCTTTGAATCTAGGCAAGCGGCACTTTTTCTTTATTTTTTTCCACATATCGTCTGTATTTTGAACTAACTCATTTCGGGTGTTGAATATAATTTTCATGTGCTGATTTGACTTCGGCTTAAACGGTATCATGGGTATAATCCTTTCCAGTTTGGTTCTAATTTTTATTTTTTTGTACTTCTAATACTTGATTTGCAGCTTGAGTCTATTGAATTCTGCAGTTTCACTTACATGCAATCATGTATTCTGCAAGTAAGATCCCTCGTTATGTTGTTTCCTTTTTTTCCAAATAATTTGTGTAATCAATTACTACTAGTATTTGTTTTCGACTTTCAAATAATTGAGGTAATTCTTATGATACTATAATCTTCTGTTTCTTTTCAGTGCATGTATTATGATATCAATGAAATCAGGTTCTGATTGTCCAGTTTGTAAAGTACCATATCGACGGAGAGGTATTTGTTATGCTTTTTCCTTTCAATATAATTACTAATTGTCACTACTGTAAGGTTTTGATTTTCTTTGGATTGCATGCTTTGAGTGTGCTGAAAGTTTTGGTCTCTATTGTCATTATGATTATGAACATTTGTTGTTGAATGGCCCTAACTGTAACCATTGAATTCTTATATTGGATCATGACAATGAAACAGTTAAACCCAAATCAGAACATTTTGTTTTCCACAAAATCCTTTTTCTTTTAGCATAGTCATTCTCTTCTAGCTAGCTAGATAGTAGGCGTAGGATATTTGGGGAATCATAACTAGATGTATATCCTAAAGTTTTCAGAGATTTGGATGTATGTTGTGTTAAAAGGTACTGAAGTAACAGATTTTTAAAAGTGTATCGAAGTTTAACCCATAACAATCAGCACGGTGTAAGGTGATACTGCAGTCTAGCCCTAGAGCCTAGAATCTTAGATGATATCTAGGGACAAAAATCTTCTTTGAACAACTCCCAGAGAACTGTGCAGTTCGTTTTTATGAGAAGGCTTGCCATTGGACATGGGAAAGGCACATGACTATATGTTGTGTAGTTCTCTCTTCATTTTACATACACGCAATGTGGAGTGCACGAAGCTGAATGTGGAATCAGTCGGGTTACCCATTGTCTTTATGGTAGCAGTTCAATATCTGGTGATTGAGAAATCAGCAACTTTGTTCCATATTTTGAGTTTTTCACCTTTTCTCAAGCTTTATCGGGTCTTGTTTTCCCCTTATCTTTTGTTAATCTATTCTGCTGCAGAGGTTCGTGCTGCTCCGCATATGGATAACTTAGTGAGCATTTACAAAAGCATGGAAGTTGCTTCAGGAATAAATATATTTGTCACTCAGAATGCACCCTCAACTAAATCATCAGGTAATGTAGCTGCATATTTGTAATAGGAGAAATAGTCAATGCAAATAGAGGTCACCAGGCTGTCCGTAGCTGGAAGTGAGTTAATGCACCTAAAGAATCATCTAGGATTCTTCAATATAATTTGCACAAAGGGGCTTGTCTCTCGAACTAGCTTTCTTGTATGTTTGTACTGGAAGATGTTCCATATCCAATATTTTCAGGCTGTATTCTGTTTAATTTTTCTCGGGCTTACTGTTTTCATGTAAATGTTCTTAATATCTGGTTTTTATGTTACTTGTTTCCAACATCAGCATATTGCAACTAATATACTTGATGATGTTTGCTGCCCACATTGATTTTTCCCTTATCTTATGAGAGAAATATCTTTAAACACTTGATTTTTTGCGTCATGCTGTGCCATTTGCATCATTCATGTGTTTAAGTGGAGTGCACCTGAATAGTTTTAGGGTATTGCATTTCAATTCAATGTCATGCTTTACCCTTCTATAATTCCGTGTTCTCATGTTGCAGATGAAGAAAAGCATGGTGAAAGTGATTCCAATTGTTCTGGACAATTAATTGGTGGGATTTGCCAGGACATGGAGAATCAACAGACATCCAAGAGAAAAGGATTGAAAAGAACAAATAAATCCAATCTGGAAAGTCCTGGTCCTAACATTGTGAAACCTACCTTTCCAACCAAGAAAAGGGTTCAGGTTCCACGGTATCCTCCAGAATCCTCAATAACACCTGCAAAATTTGATGGACTGGTTGGAAAAGCCAAGGATGAATTTAAGAACAGTTCAGCTGTTTCAAAAGAGAATCCTGTGCAAAATGAAAATGGACAACTAGCACTTTCGCCTTTCTTCTGGCTGAGAGAGGAAGAAGATGTAGAAAACTTAAGTCAACTTGCTGACAGGGATCAACTTATGGATATAACACCACCAAATGTTCCTTCATTCAGTGACATGAAGGACTCAGATGATGAAAACCCTTCAAGAGTAAGTACTTGATAGCTCTGTTACTAGCTTAGGACATATCTGGAAGTTGTAAATTAATTGCCTGATTGATTTCCTAGTTATCATCAAGTTGTGTCTTGATTTTTGACCTGGGCAACCGTCTTGCAAAGGTTGGTCAAATTCATATTGATTAATCCTCCAAGTTGCTTCTATTTCTCAATGATTTCTATGTGCATATGTTATATCAACCTATTGAACTTTGCCTTTCATTTCTCTGCCAGCTTCAAACAGAATTGATTGGCCTCAGCTAGTCTTAAAGTTATATTGCAGGAACTATTATCTTTTGATGCCATAGATTTTTCTTATGTCTTGATAAAATAATGTAGGGAGAAGTGCATGGAAAATCCAATATTGTGGATCTTTTTGATAGCGAGATGTTTGAATGGACGCAAAGAGCTTGCTCTCCTGAACTTCTATCAAGTCCAGTCAAGACACAGGTACTAAAAATTTCATTTTGGGTTCTGCATTATGTATACTATATCTTTTTGTCTCCATATATTCTTTACTTGCTCAGGCCATTTTATTTTTACTGAAATGTCAAGTGAAATACAGGTTCTAGATAACAATGAAAATGATGAAATTCAAGAAAGGAAACTCGAAGCAGCATCACAGGGTGTAACAAATGAAAAACCCTTTACAAGAAGTGCAAAGTGTCTAAATACTAGACAAGAAACTGGCACTTCCAACGATGAGCCAAATATATCCTCTCCCAGGGCCAAAAAAACCAATAATCAAAATAGGAAATCCAACAAGGGACTTAGGAAGGCTAAGGAAATTGTCAGACAGAAGCGTGCTAAAATTAATGGGGATCAGGCTTCTGGAGTTAATGCTGATCTACACAAAGAATCTGAAAATTTTGAGAAGACTAGGAAATTGTCCTATGGAAGTGTGCTAAAAGTAACTGATGAAAATGGCGGTACTTTAAATTTTGAGAAGACTAGGAAAAGGAGTAAAAAGGTTGGTTCTGGCATCTATGCATCTGACCAAACACCTTGGAATGTTCCTTCTGCTTCTCTCAATGCAGAATCCTCAGATCAGGCGGAACAAAATATGGTCAATGACTCACCTGCTCTATTGTGTGAGAAACAAGGTGCTGATGAATATCCTAACTTGAAAAAGAGTAAAGAAAGCTCTAAGATCCATACCCGGCACCAAAAAGATTGTACTCTGAGGTCAAAGAAAAGAAAGCTGGATTCTGCTGAAAGTAGCATACTTGAAAAAGATTCAACAATTCAAAACCAGAAAAGCGTGCATATGTACCCTCAGAAGTCCTTTCTACCAGCCTGTATGGCTGACGATAATGTCACCATTGATTTGAAGGAAAATCCAAGCGAACAAGACAGAGAAGTTAAGTCTGCTTTGACTTCAAAATACAATAGAGAATTAAAGTGTACGAAAAAAATGAAAGTTTCTTTTAGTGAAATCTCAAGAGATGGGTTGGTTGATGACTGTCAAGATGGCCATACCAATGTTTCTGTAAAGGAAATTAAATCAACTGGAAAGGTTCAAGATAGTCCTGCTGTGAAGAAGTTTCCTTCAATGAATGGTGTGGCTCTGCGCAAATGTGAGACCGTTGCTAATAAAATTCAATGTGCCTTTTGTCTTTCTTCAGAAGACTCGGAGGTCAGACACTTGTTGCTTTGTTTTCATGTCAAATATTTTCATTCCAAAAGCCCTATGTGGTTGTACTTTCCTATTTTTTTTTGTGATAGATTTGCCAAAACTTTAATCCACAAATCAAATTTCAGGCTTCAGGAGAGATGGTTCACTACTATAATAGCAGGCCTGTGTCTGCGGACTACAATGGTGGATCCAAGATTATACATTCACACAAAAACTGCACTGAATGGTAAGTCAATTCTTAAAGTGCAAAAAAGAAAAAAGGAACACAATTACTCTTAAGACTTGGTCAGTATGTGGCCCAGCTGCATTGCTTATTTGGAATAAAGGCAAGTAGAATTTTAGCTAAATAATGAAAATTTCTTACCTAGGTTAGCTTTTGAATTTCCTTTTTTTGTGATCCATTAGTTTGCTGACTTGCTGCATATACCAAAAAGTGTTGTAAACAACTCCACTAATCAGGATGTTTATGCACATGCATTTTGTATATGTATATGTGTACACATACATGTGTTTGTTGTGCATGATTCCCTTGCTTGGGTGCTTATCGAACGTTTGTTCCTTGGCGTCATTTCTTTGTTTCAACTTTCCTCCATAGCCAATACGAGAGGCATCTCATTCTACTATTTTGAATGTTGTTGGTCTGCTATCATAAGCAACGAATTATTTTGATTTGTGAATTAATTTGTTAAAGTACTTTTATCTGTTGATCAGTCCAAGATGGTGAGTTTTGTTTGAAGTGATCATGAAGTGGTTTATAGAGATTGTTGAGTTTTGAATCAAAATCTGAAAAGATAGTCGAGACTCCCAAAAAATCCTAATTGGTTCCCCACAAGGATTTGATAAGGAAATTTGTCAGCACATTGCATTGATCTTCCAGTTGATATAATTGTTCCCTGACTAATATGATGGCCGAGAAGTCTGATTTTATGTATGTATATGTCTCTGTGTGTGTGTGTGTATATATATATATAATGTATATTTATATTTTAAAAGCTTCTGATATGCTCTTATTGCAATTTCCTGATTTTATCATCTTACTTAAATTTATCAGACTTCTGGCATCAGAACTGGGACAGACATGATGACTTAGCTTCTGATCTTGATTCGCAACTTGTACAACTCTGAATATTCTTATATAATGTTAACATTAAAAATTATGTTTGCAGGGCCCCTAATATTTATTTTGAAGATGATACTGCAATTAATCTTGAAGCTGAATTGTCTAGAAGTCGAAGAATTAAATGCTGCCTCTGTGGACTCAAAGGTGCTGCTCTTGGGTGTTATGAGAAGAGTTGTCGCAAGAGTTTTCATGTTCCTTGTGCAAAGTTGATTCCACAATGCCGATGGGATACTGTAAGTGTTACATAGTATGAACAGTTTTTTTTATGTTTCTGTGCCTTATACATTTTTCTAACATGTTTATTTATCTTTTAAAATAATCTTTTCAATCTCCTGCAACAGGACAACTTTGTGATATTATGCCCTCTTCATGAGTCCTCTAAGTTGCCCATTGAAAACTCTGGATCTAAGGAAAGGACGAAAAACTGCACTTCAAAAGTGTATGCTGACTCTTTCATGAATATTTGGTTTAGTATTCATCTTGAGCTGACTCTAAGGTGTTTCCACCACATGAAAATCTCATCATATTGGATTCTTCCTTTCTCTTCTTTCTTTTCCAGACACTTGAGCACTCAATGCAATCAAGTATCTATAAAGCATGACATCAGCACCCATCAGGACTGGAATTTGTGTGGATCATCCGAAAAATTGATTTTGTGTTGTTCAGCTCTTTCAATTGAAGAGAGGGTAAAGAAACATCTATATTTAGTCTTTGCTTCGAGGATTATAATTCTTTTCATTTGAGAATTGAAATGGAAGTCAAGTTCATTGTGATATTAAATACCATCATAACAAATTTGAATTTGAATATTTTTTATTTGATGTTGTGACATTTAGTTTCACCATAAACTTGATTATATTTTAATTTTCAAATAAAGAGGATCATGATACAAAATAAATTTAATTTAATTTTTTATTACTTGAGTTACAGGAAATTGTTTTTGAATTTGAGAAGTTATCTGGAGTTACAGTTTTGAAACAATGGGAATCAAGTGTAACCCATGTGATTGCTTCCACCAACGAAAATGGAGCATGCAGAAGAACTCTCAAAGTTTTGATGGGTATCTTGGAGGGAAAGTGGATACTAAACATTGAATGTTAGTATTATTCTTTCCATATAGTAAATTTATTTGATTTATTTCAACAGTGAATCAAAGGTGGCTTAATCTACGCAGTACACTAAGCATGCATGCGCTTATGTATGCATGGTTATGCTATGTGTAAAAGGGTCATGCTTGTGCTCAACATTTTGCTTCTGTGGTTATGTGTCTTTTACAGGGGTTAAGGCTAGCATGGAAGCCATGAAACGTGTTTATGAGGAGCAATATGAGATTACTATTGATGTTTATGGAATCAGGGATGGCCCACGACATGGAAGACAGAGACTCCTGAACAAGGTTGGCTTCTCATGTTCAGTATTATCTTTCCACCCCAGAAAGCAGTTATGTGTGTACATCTGAACTTATAACTTCCATTTACATTTTTTTATTCTGTGCAGCAACCGAAGCTTTTTTATGGGCTTAAGTTCTATCTCATGGGAGATTTTATACCCTCCTACAAGGGATATCTACAAGACCTTGTTACTGCTGCTGGAGGGACAATTCTGCATAGAAGGCCCATTTCAGGAGATCAGGGAGCCCTGTTATCCAGTTCATCTAAATCTTCAACCTTCATAATTTACAGCCTTGAGTTGCATGATAAGTGTGATCCCAGCAAGAAGACTATGATTTTGAGCCGTCGACAATCTGATGCAGAAACACTGGCAAGTTCGGCTGGAGCCAAAGCCGTAAGCAATTCATGGGTTTTGAATTCCATTGCTGCATGCAAATTGCAGTCTTTCTGAAAAATGACATGAAGTCATGAAATATATATATATATATATATATATATATATATATATATGTATGAAAATTGTCCAAACAGTTTTACTCTGATACTTCATGATATAAAAATCTTTGTTAAGCATTTTAAAGCATAATGATGAAGTATGAAGTACATGGCAACTCAGTGCTCGGTGTATTCTAAGTTGAAAGTCTAATCGGTGGCAGAAACTAGAAAGAGTACGTTTCAGTTAGGTTATAATTGGTAGGAGAGAAGTGTGGAAATAATGAAAAGAAAGAAAAAGAAAATATTGATTTTTCTTTTGTGTGTTTGTTTTACTTTCCACTTTTAATTAGGTAGATCTTCCTGATTTGAGAGACTTAACAATATTATTTAAAAAGAAAAAAAGTTTGAGGAAAATGTGGTTCCTTTTATTCTCTTATCTTTTACATTTTTCTTGCCAATTAATAGAAAGTGCTTTCCTTTTTATATGGCTTTTTTTGGCCATCCGTATCCTTTTTTTTTCTCTTCTCATTTCTGCATTTCAGTGACATTTAGAACGGAATCTGCAGAAAATCAGAACTAAAGGAACATCAATGTCATAACATTTTGATCAGATCAAATGCAGCATCTGATTACATTCAGAAATTTATGCATCGGAGAATACATGGAAAAGACAACAGAATTTTGAGTCATACAACTATTTGGACTCAATAGATTAAAGCTAGAAACTGCTTCCCTAATCACTTATTCGAATTACAAACTGCTTCCCTCTTATTAAATTTCCAATACACAGAATTTTTTTTTGTTTTCCCATTCTTCTTCTGACTGACATTGATATCACCATTTGTTTTCGGCCACTTGTTCTTCTTCTGCACATGCTTAGAAATCTTCAAATTGAAGCCTTCAAACATATGCTCTAATGCTGAAATATCTTCTTCGAGATGAACTAGTTGTTCGTTCATTGTCAGAATTCTTTCTTTCAACCCGGGTATACTTTCAAGCCCGGCTGCAACATCCTCCCTAATCTCCTCCATTGTATTGCGAATTGTTATGTTCTCCGGCCTCTTGCACGTCTTTGCATCTCATCTTTAAGGATCTATACCCATCGAGAGATTTCAAAAGTTGCTCCGAAAGTGCTTTTTTCGCTCTTGAAGGGTTGCATTCCCTTGAGCTACCCTCTCCTCCTCCACCGCACTTCTTCTCTTTGTGCTCCGCGGCACATGCTTTTACTTTTCTCACACTCAAATTAATCCTGTTAAGGATAGAAATTTATTACAAAAATGTCCATAAATGCCATGGTTACTAATGTACAACTTTTTCTATTTTTTTGTTTTTAATATTTTTAAAAGAGTTAAGATTTCATAAAATCGAACATTTATGTTAATTTTAATAAAATAATAATAAATATCACCATCGTCGATCCGACTAATGCATTTTAAGTCCTAACTAATCCTCTACGACGTAAATCATTTGCATAAATTAATACACTGGTGACAAAGATGCATCAATCACAATAAAAATTTATATATATATATATATATATATATATATATATATATATATATATATTGGTTGATATTGACTTTGATTTCTCCTAAAGGATTTTTTTGCGTTTGAATCCTGATTACATAAAGATTGAGAGAAAAAAAAAAGGAGAGTGAATGATTAATTCTTGTATCTATATGTTCAATGGACGTATTAAGTAATAAAAAAAATAAAATAAAAAAAGACGTTTTCGTAATGGTTAAAGGTAACCATGAGTGAAGCTACTCAAAACTCACAATTCGGTTTGATTAAAGCTTTCAAGTCAAACTTGATCCGGTTCTTAGAATCATTTAATTTAACAAGTCCAACTTGAGTTGATGACAATTATTTAACTCCTCCACTTGTGAGTTTGGCTCTAATATATTATATATTTATTTTAAGAATATTTAATAAATATTTTTAAATATATATAATTTTATTCAAAACTAATTCAACTTTGACTTTAGAAAATAACAAAAATCAAGTTTGAGAATTATTTTTTATGCTTGGCTTAAACTTGCTTAAATGGATGATAAGTAACTTGAACTGAATTCAAGTTAGAGGTGAGCATGTGTCGGTTTAAAAAATCAACCCAACTCAATTATATTGGGTTGAAAAATCCCAATCCAATCCATCCATCTTCAGCCCAACCAAACTTAATATATTCAAATCAGTTTGGGTCGGTCTGAGTAACCGGTTTAGTATTTTTTTTTTAACTTAAAAGTAATGTAAAATATTACGTAAGAAAAAAATTTTACTACAATTATACATCATTCATTATATTCAAAATCAAATTCATATAAGAATTTATTAAATCTTAAAATCATCATTTACAAATTAAGTATCTTGAATCACTTTACATAAAGTTCAAACAGCCTTAATTTAATATAAATCATACAAAAGTAAATAAAATTTAGATTTTAAAAGGTGTTTGATCTATCAAATTTTTCAAAACTTCAACATTAGTACAAATTTTGCCTTTAAATTTTCATAACCAAGTTACATCATATAAAAAAATATATGAAGTGAATGAACATATAATTAGCAAATCAATTCAACAAGCTTTTGAAAAAAATATATTGAAAGTTCAAAAAAAAAATTCACTAGAATAAATAATCATTTTCAATTAAAAAAATATATTATTCACATATTTAAATTATATTTGACATTTTTTATAGATGCCAGCATTTTTGATGTAAGATTACTAAGAAAAAAAAATAAAAAAATATATACAAACACAAACATAAAATATATTTTACAATTCATAATATGAATATGATATCAAACAATTTTCTTTTTTCTCCGTGTGAGACCACTATTAAGTCAGCCCAAGTCCACCGCATTACAACAAGGATAGGGAAAAGAACGGTTAAATTCAGACGGTCGTATACCAAATTCCAAAGCTAACTCAACCGACAGTTTGTAGCGTGACACTATCAATCCCTCGTCTACTTTCCCACACACTATCGATCATCAGAAATGAAACCAAACCAGAATCCATTTTCCCGAGAAAATCCCACACTTCTTCCCCAAAAGACCCTAGAAACTTGCCCGGAAAATCCCCGAAAGAAAAGGAAAGAAAATAAGCAAACCCGCAACTGGTTGGAGCTACCTCGGGAGGTGACATTGACGATCCTGTCGAAGCTCGGGGCCATAGATATCTTAACGAGTGCCCAGAAGGTGTGCATGACGTGGCGTACCATCTGCAAGGACCCATCTATGTGGCGATCCATCGACATGGGTAACCTTGGGGACCTCCATGACATGGACTACGACTTGGAGATTATGTGCCGCCACGCCGTGCATCGCAGCTGCGGCGGCTTGATATGCATCAATATCGAGTACTTTGGCTCCGATGATCTCATAAAGTACATCGCCGATAGGTATTCTATCTATCTCCTACCGAAATTTATGGGTTGGTCTGATTATGGAATTTTACTCAGTTTTGATGTTGACATTTGAAGATTAATGGGTGTAATCCCTGCATCTGGTGGGTGAATTTTGTGAAATTGGTATAGAAGAATTTCAGTACATAATTTAGCATTATAATTTCATGCGTTCTATTGATCAAAAGGTTCGTGTTTTCTTTATAAGTCTTCTGAGGAAATTTTATGTTACTGACCAATTAGATGAATTGGGTTTATGTTACTATCTTTTGGCTGTTAGGTCCATCGTTTTATGGTTGCTGCTTCGATTTCTTTTCTTAAACATATGGGCTTAGCAAATGTGTTATCTTACTCGTTTTCTCAAAACAGAAAGTGTGCATTTTATTAGCACACAAATGGACAATTAGCTTGCATGAAGTGGCTAGAACTCAGCCTTATTGACAACAATTGGAAATTTTAAATGGAAAATCAAAGCATTTCTCTGTTCCCAGTTCAATTTGTTGCTTCAGATTGTGTTCATCCTGGTTTATTTTGTTACTTCGGCATGGTTCATTAATATTTCTTAAATTGTTATAATCTTTTGGCATGGTCCATTCGAGTATGTGCTCTGCCCCTTCTGCTACGGGTTTTGCATCCATTAATTTGACTTCTTATGCGTTTTCTTCTGCAATCAATTGGAGAGATAATATCATTCAAATTGTGAGACTATTCGCTGAGATTTTCATTGAAGTTGTTAGAATGAGAGAGAAGGTTGTTTAGAATAGTTACTCTTCGAAGTTGTCAAAAGTATGCCTTGTATCAATCATAACACGTGGATTAAATCTGAAATCATTTTCGGGGTAGTTTATTTTTATCACGTTGAACCTTTGCCAAGTGTCTGCCAATTTCTCCTATCATGTTAGCCTTTTGACATATGCTTTGCACTCAGCTAGAAATTTGAAAATTGAGTGAAAGCATTAGCTGAAGTAGATTTAATTATGTTGGCCTTTTGACACATGCTTTGCACCTGCAAGAAATTAAGAAAATGAGTGAAAGCATTAGTTTAATTAGATTTAATTTTATTATTAATGTAGAGTAATCATATCAATAGTTAGGATTCACTATGATCTCCATCTCTATCTAGTCTAGTCCTTTTAAAGATGTAATTATATAATTTGGCATATGAAATTGCATAAGCATATTGTTAAGAACAAAACATCAAACACAAAGATTTATGTGGTTTGGAGCTAAAACTCTTAGGTTCACGGGCGATGGTATAAGAGATTTCACTATAAACGAATGGAGTACAAATCGAAAGAGATAGAACTCTCCGAAGCCTAATCCCCAACACACCCAAATTTCGGCTACACCAAAAACTGAATAGGGAAAACTCTAAAACCCTATTATTTATACAGGTCCATGCTGTCGGGGCTCCAATATCACAAGGGCTCCGTTACGCTTCAGTAAAGGCCTTATTGATACTAGGTTTGGGTCCAAAGAATTTAAGTCATATTTAACATATATATTGTTATCAAAATTTAAGCTGATTATATGCATGTTATTTATGTTTTTACCGCTCCATGGGTGATGGCTTATATTTTTCGTTGTTATTTCGATCCCCTCCTTCATGGGTGATGAAGGTCATATCTTGTTTATTCTTATTTTGTCATTTGGATCCCCTCCTTTAGGGTGATAAAGGCCATAAATTCTTTATTTTTGTTTTATTATTTTGATCCCACCTTCATGGGTGGTGAAGGCATAAATAATTAAGTATCATTTATTTTTTAGGAAGGTCATATATTTCGGCCATACCTAGAGAAAATTCCTGGCTTTGCCGTTGCTCACAGTATGTTTTAATCAAACTGCTTCTTGATTTAATCACTTGCTTTCCTTACTTTTCTATTGTTAGTGATAGTCCATTACATTATGATAAATTAGCATGGTGTCCTAGGTGTGTATAGATTACAAATGATTTCAATTTCTAGACGGTGGTTTTATCTATTATCGGTACATATTTATCAATATGATTTGAGTTCAAGTTTGGGTTTCATTTTCATTTGTTTTAAGTCTCTTGGTGTAGTTTGATAGGATGGACAATGGTGAAATGAAGTTGGAATATGGTCATTGAGGAAGTGGGAGATGAAAGGAGAATTAAGAAGATTAATGTTTTCCATAATGTGTTTTGTAAAGATGACGGAAAAGTGAGAGGAAAGAAGAAAGTAAAAAATTTGTTTATTTTAGCTTCCACTCCCAATTAGGACGAGTATTGTGATTTGTACATGTGCGAAAAAAAATCAATTATCCCAATATTTTTTCCTCTTACTTTTTTCTTTCCTATGAAATGATAGAAAAATGCCGTTCACTCACTTTTTCTTTCCACTCCCTCTCCTTCCTCGCATTTTTCTTCTCTACCAATCATAGCCAGAAGGAAAAGAAATTGATGTTGCTGTTATGAATCTAATTACATATTGAGAATATTAATTTACTTATTTTTTGGTTGAGGTCAAAATTTTCTATTATAGTGAGCTAAATTCAATTATTGGAATATTTTTGTTCTAAACTTCTTTCATCACCCTCATGCAGAGCAAGTTGTCTTAGAGGTCTTCGACTTGTATGTTGCTATGGCAGCATTTCAGATGAGGCACTGATTGAAGCAGTTTCTAAATTTCCATTGCTGGATGATCTTGAGATTTCATACTGCGAATTCTCAGGAGAAGCTCTGACAGCTGTTGGGCGCTGTTGCCCTCTTCTGAAATCATTCAAATATAATTGTCAGGGATTCAGAGACCCACACATAGAATGTGATGAGGAAGCACTATCTATTGCGGAAAACATGCATGAATTACGCCACCTCCAGCTTTTTGGAAATAAGTTGACAGACAGTGGTTTGCATGCCATTCTTGATGGTTGTCCGCACTTGGAATATCTTGACTTGCGCCAATGTTTCAATGTTCATCTGGCAGGGAGTTTGGAGAAGCTATGTGCTGAACGGATCAAAGTTTTGCGGCGTCCCAATGATCCCACTAATGACTATGAATTTGATGCTTCGATTGGAGATGGATTCTCATGTGAGCAAGGCTACCCATCTGATGATGATTACTGACATGATGATTACCATTTTTAGAGTTGGATAAAAGTCGATTTGTTGGAATTAATCGCATTAAGTTAACTGTTCCATACAACTGAAATAGTTATCAGGATCATTAGTCTTTTACGTGGTTATGGTTTCTCTCGCAACAATTAAGTTTTCCTGTTCATAATGCATAAAATTTAATTTTGTAGAGAAAGCTGAAAAAGAAAATGCATAGTATATACTATATATTAGTACCTTGCACTATTTTTAAAGCACTGCAACATACGTGTTTTCTTTGGTAGTGCAAGGGATTAGACAAAAAGTCTACAAGAGAAGATTATCTCTCACAACATCTGTGGTTTTTGGTTGAAATAATTTTAGGGTGGCTATGAATCTATCTGTTGGAATGTTAATATAACAAGTCGAGCAAATGATTGTCAACTCACGAGCTTGTTCCAAATATATAAAATATATATTTTACATTTTAAATGAACTATATATATATATATATATTATCACTTAGGCTTGAGAGGTCGAATTATTCATGCTCAGACCCGAGTTTCTTGGGTTTGAGCTTAGGCTCGTCAAAAGTTGAAGCTGATTTGAGCTCGAGAAAATTAACGAATCTAGTTCAAGTCTAAAATTTTATGCTTTGGTAAAGCTCAATTTGAAGCTGAGTAAACCACAAGCGAATGGATCAAAGCTTGAGTACTCAAATTGTTTGGCTTGTGTCCACGCATAAAGTAATGACCTTTTTTTTTATAACAAAATAAATATATATTTGTTAGAAAATAAAGAAAAATTAGAATTTTTTTTTTTGTATTATTGATATATTATGAAAAACGAATATCTTAATAAGACACATTCAATTTTAATATATTTTAAAATTAGATGATTTCCCGCCTCCGCTCCCACACCACGATTTTATATCCTAGGTTTTACACAAGAATTGCTTTATGAATAGATATATAGAGGTTAAAAATATAAAAGCTAATATATATAAAACTAAAAATCCAAAAAACTAATATTATAATAAAAATAAGAAATATGATACGCGTTACCATAATTAAAGATGATGATAACAATCTGCACATTTTTTTATTTTGGTCTGGTGAAGCGAGCAAGCCCCCTAGACAGAAGGAAACATAGGCCAAAAGACCCTAAACAATCATCGTTGGTGAGAAGACAAAGATCCAAAGGGGGCTGAGGATGGATGGTCAAGCTCCAAGGAAAAGACATTGCTTGAGAGGCAACCCAGTCGGCGCACCTATTGGCTTCTCTGTGGATATGATGGATTGAACAATTCCAGTTTCTGTCAATAGGAAACTGTCGATGGGAGCGCGAGACTCCATGAATAACCGTAGACCCACATTATTTTCCTAGACGCAGTGGCTAGCATATGAGCTTCAGATACTACAGTTTTTTTATCTATTTTCACAAGCTTACAGAATCTGAAATAAGCACCTAATTGTTTAAGATCATAAAAAATAGGTGCTATAGAGGAATGGGCTAGATCTTTTTTAGACAAAAAAAAAAGTTGTTTAGGCTTTGCACAAGCTGAGCTGAATCAGTTTGTATCTCATCAGCAAAAAAAAAACAGATGGGATAGGTAAGGTGTGAGAGTTGATGGGGACACCTTTGATCAGCTGAAGAGGTTCTGCCCTTTGAAGTGCTACAGAGAGGATATTAGATACAAGAATAAATAAACATAGGGTTACCTTGACGAAGACATCAGAAGGATTAAAGGAATCAGTCGTGACACTGTTGACAAGAATGGAAAATGAAGTGATACAGTCCATGATCAAGCGAAGAAAATGAATAGAACAACTTGCAAAACTGACCAACTTACTCTATCATGAGCTTTACTGAAATGGATCTTTAGGACAGTTGGATTCTTAAATTTCATGACTAAGAGATTACGATAGGGGACAAATGCATTTTGAAAAGAGTTACTCGAATAATTTTGTTTGAACAACTTAAATCATTAAGATTTAAAGATTTTAGAGTACGATTTTAAGTTTTTGGAGCAAAAAACTCAAAGAAACATTAAATTGATGATATAAGTTGTATTTAAGTAACTTTTAGACATCGTAAACTAACACTCCGTTTGATATGACTTTAAGTGTAAAATTCAGTCTATTTTCAAATGAATTGAAGTTAGAATTCACTTGTAAAAAAACTCAAATGAATTTTCATGTTTAGTATGTTTTACTTAAATTGTTGAAACAAAATGAATTTTATGTTTGAAATCAACTTTAAAAATCAATTTTTAAAAAAATTTTACTCAAATACTCTTAACATTGTTAAATAATTTTATAATATTTTTCATCTTATCACTTTTTTTATTTGTTTTTTCGATACCGCACTTAATTCTCAAAACTTAGGGAGTATCACAAGAACTATGTAGCCCTTCAAATTATCATTCTACACGTTTCTTTCTTTCAAATTTTTTTTAACCTCAACATTAAATGCTTCATATTAAAGGTAACCAATATAGGTTAAGAGATGTTAAAAAAGAAAAAAAAGAAAGAGACAGACAGACCCAATATGATTCTGTCTTTGGCCAAATAGATGGACCAAGAAAGGGATTGGGTCAGAATTACTAAGCACTGCAAGGCAAAGATTATTCCATAATCCATAACCAGCATGTTGGAGTAAAACAAAATTGCAATATACCGGCGGTAACTTGTTTAACCTCAATGAGAGAATACCACTAAACTACGAGAGAGACAAATTCAGCAAAACTGACCTTTATAACTGGAGCTGTTGAAATTATCCATAAAGGAATGGAAGGAAAACTCTAAGGAAGCATCTCATCGTCCATTTATTTTGAAAAGAATCACAACTTCCACTAAATCAAACGTACTGTTCTGAGTCGAAAATTAGAGACTTTTTTTGTGAGTGGTCAAGCTTAGGAATAAAAACAACAAACGTTCCATTGAGACCAATGGATCTCTCTCATCTCGTTAAAGCCATAAGCCATTCATCAAGTTCTTGTCTTAATGTAAATGAATTCCATAATTTTACTGTTACGTCAGTGTGGATTTTTGGGGAGTAGTGATGATTATGAAACATATAATTTCCAGCATTTGGTGAGTAAAAAGTGTTGAACTTTTCATTCAATGAAGAAAAAGTATGGCACAAATCGTCATTTGAAGTGATGGTATTTTTTAATAATCTTGTTTTAGTGAAATTTTGTATATTCGTTGTGATTTCTTCAATTGATTGGAGAATTGACTGAAACAGAAATTTATTGGTGAATCTAAAATAACTTTCCTGTTATTCTTAAGATCTTTGTAGAAGGTTACTTTTTACTTCTCTCTCTCTCTCTCTCAAAATGCTTCTTACGGGAAAAGAAATTTGAGCCTTGTTAATAATGGGATTGTGATCATGTGAGAGAACATGTAGGACATAGAACTGAATGCATATCGAGGTAATAAAATAAAACGTTTTGACTGATACCAGGAGGTATACCTAAGATATTTTTGAAAAATATATGATGTGATAAAACTCTGCATGCACATGCGTTTATGCGTGACATATCATGAAATGCATGGTTAGATCTTCAAAAAGCTTTATGCAATTGCACAAGGTCTCTTCAGCCGTGAAGATCTTAGTAAGATTAGTTATCGTTCAACATTTTCTTTTTTGCTGTCAATGCTATTGCTGGTTTTTGTTTTACTGCCCCTTCACTATCCCTTGAACATGTTACCTTGATCAGGAAAGACTCGCATGTCAAATACCACCAAGGTTGCAAAGGGTTGTTAGCGTGTTTTAATCAAACTGCTTGTTGGCTTCTTTCTTTGGAGGAGACTCATTGGGCTTATGAGCTACACATCGGGAGGTCATCCTCTCCCTTCCCTTATCCCCTGGTGTGAACGGATTCAATCCTAGATATCTTGTGCGACGATAAGTGACTTTACGAACTAAACTACTCGTTGGCTTTACTCACTTACTTCTACTCCAATTTTTGTTGTTTGATATCTTTAGTGAACTTCCATTACATTATTGATAATTTGACATGGTGTGTCTATATACTAATGATGTTAGTCTATGGATGGTGGTTTTATCTATTACTGGTATATAAGTATCAATGTAATTTGAGTTCAAGTAATGCACAATTTTATTTGGTTCTTCCCCTTTCATTTTGCATTTTGATTTTCTCTTGTTTTTGAGTCTCTTGGCCTAGTTTGTTAATAGTCATTGGTGAGATGATTTTGGAATTTGGTCATTACTCTGAAGTAAAGGTAATCGATGTGGCTATTATGAATCTAATTACATATGGGCAATATTTACTTTTGTTTTATTGAGTTCAAAATTTCTATTATAGTGAGCTATGTGCAGTTATTGGAGTATTTTTTTTCCTAAACTTTTTCCATCACCTTCTTACGGAGCAACTTGTCTTAGACGTCTTCGACTTGCATTTTGCCATAGCTGCATTTCATATGGACTCATTGAATCGGCTGCGAAATTTCCGTTGCTGGAGGAGCTTGAGATTTCATACTGCTCATTCTTAGAAGAAGCTCTGAAAGCTGTTGCCCTCTTCTAAAATCACTCAAATTGAATCGGTTGAATCGACAGGGTTTCAGATACCCACGCATGTGGTGTGATGAGGACGCGCTAACTATTGCGGCAAACTTGCATGAATTACGCCACCTCCAGCTTTTCGGAAATAAGTTGACAGACACTGGCTTGATTGCCATTCTTGATGGTTGTCCCCACCTGGAATATCTCGCGTGAGCGTTTCAATGTTAATCTGGTAGGGAATTTGGAGATGTGATGTGTTGAACAGATCAAGGATTTGCGGTGTCCATATGATCCCTCTGATGACTAAGGATTTGGTGCTTCAATTCAGGATGCATTCTCATATGAGGAAGGCTACCGGCTGGATTTTTTGAAATTGATTCCGTCTGCTGATGATTTCCTTTATGCTGATTACTCAGATTTGATTTCTTGGAGATCTGAATGAAGTGTTGTTTCGACATGTTCATGGTATACTGATTACCTTTATCCAGTTGATTGAGCACCTTCCTTAGGGCTTGGATGATACAAAGGTATACTACTAAGGGTAGAGTTCATGATGGTGAGAATTAAATTCCATTTTTTGGAGGACAAAGTCAAGAAATTCAGCCCCAATCTAATCTATCATAAGATATATTCATGTCTGATTTGAGAGCACTAGATGGGCACATTACCAGTTATTCAATGAATAGAGTCACTAGATGGGAATTTTAATTCCATATTTTTATTTTCTCAAAGAAAAATCATTTTTTTTATTATTTATTGTGAAACAATAGATGGTACTCCTGTCAATTTTTCTTCTCTTTTTTTTTTTGAAATACCATCTTGAAAGTATCCAAAAGTTGGGGATATTGTGGGTGAGAAGGTCACTAGTAAGGTGCTAGATTTTCTTAACGGTGTGGGGATGGATAATGCTGTGGATTTTACTTATATTGTCTAATTTTTAAAGTTTAGAACTTGAGGGTTACGTCCCAAATCAAACCAATCAGTTTGTGCAATGTTTTATACAAAAATTGTCAAGGTGCTCCCTAATAGATTAAAGTTAATTTCTCATTCTATTATTTTGCAAACTTGAAGTGCTTGTGTGACTGGTCGAATGATTACTGATAATGTGTTAGTGGCACATGAATTAATGTATGTCTTGCGTAATAAAAAAAGGTGGGAAAAATTGGATTTATGGTTAGATAGGAGTAAGTTGAATGATAGGGTAGAGTGTGATTTTTTGGAGGGTATCATGGTTAAAGTGGGTTTACTAGAGAGGTGAGTTTAACTAATCATGAAATGTGTTTCAATGGTGTCCTATTCTGTTTTGGTTAAAGAAGACTAAAGAGACGAATTATTTCATCTTGGGGTATTCGACGGGGTGATTATTTATCTCCATATTTTTTTTATGTGCCAAGAGATTTTCATTTTATTGGAAGAAGGAAATGGAAGGGTAAAATCAGTCGGACCTTTTGTCTTGTATCTCCCTCTTTTTTTTTTCTTTTTTACTTATGATAGTATATTTTTGTCAAGGCCACAAGGAGTGTACAGTGATTTTTGAAGTTTTCGATTTATATGAATACATAAGACTTATGATGAGATCCTTTGTGAGACATTACTTGGGCATTTTTTCACTATTTGGGCTTTTTTTTTTAAAACAATCATCAAATTACTGATGAGAGAGAGAAGCAAATTGTTCAAATCCAAACAACCCGTACCCAAATCCAACCGACCCGCCACTTATAACGTGACACATCACACACCTTCTTCCCCGCACAACCCCGATCATCATATATCAAACCAATCTGAAACTAATTTTCCCAAACAAACAAACGAAAAAAATGACCTTTCCCGGAAATTTTCCAAAAGAAGAAGAAGAAAAATCCATGGCATCCACATCACCAGCGGAAGCATCAGAGCAGCAAACCCGCAACTGGGTGGAGCTCCCTCGCGAGTTGACATCGACGATTCTGTCGAAGCTCGGGACCATACCCTGGGGACCTCTGTGGAATAGACTACTGATTGGAGGGTTGGAGGCTATGTGCCTCCACGCTGTTGATCGCAGCTGCGGTGGCTTGATGTACATCAATGTCGAATACTTTGGAACAGATCCTCTAATGAAGTACATCGCCGATAGGTACTCTCTCTATCTATTCATCTATTTCTTAGCGAATTTTATGCGTTGGTGAAATTATGGAATTCTAATCATTTTTTATTTGTTGATGTTGACGCTTGAAGATTAGTGTGTATGATTCCTGTGTTTGGTGAGTGAATTTTGTGAACTGGGTATAGAAGAAATTTATTACGTATTTCAGTCAGCGGCGGAGCTAGAATTTTTTTAGTGGGGTGACATGCATACACATTATACATTATAAATATATATTTAGGAAAATGCTAACTTGTCCCACCAAAGGCACTAGTTAGCATTGCTCTTTGATTTTATTTTTTTTTAACTTAATGTGCCTGAGTCTACCAGATAGGGATTTTTTAGCATTTGAATTTTTTTCTCTTTTCTCTAAAAACACAGTGATCGAAAATCAATCCCGACTACGTGTGGGGCACATGCGTTACCACACAGGTTTGATAGTTTGGTAGGTCTGATAGCAATAATAGCTGAAAAATGCTGATCTAAGTCAAATCCCTTCTCACACCGGCACCGGCGACATGTGATAGTGGTTAGGCAATCATTCAACCGTTTTCCTGTACGCATTCGATTATTTATAATACTCATCGTAAAATATCAGATAATTTGAATATAAATCTTTTTTATAAAATAAAAAGTTTTAGACGTGACAAAATTTGTAGGCAATTACATTAAAGCTAAATAATTCACACATAAACTCAAAGCTTTTGAAACACATGAAAAATTTACATTAAGTTTAGATAACTTTTTAATATTTGTGGGGGCAATTTTAAAAAGACATAATATTAATATTTTTTTCCAAACATTAAGCGGGGGTGGATGACCCCGCTGCACACAGAATTTTATGTTACTGACCAGATAGGTGAGATGGGTTACATTAGGTTCATCTTTCTCCTAAGGGTTATGCTTGGAAATTTGTTTTGTTTTTCCAGTCCGTTTGGTATAAATGAATTGCATAATATTTTTAATCAAATTCATTTACAATTGAATTCAGTATATGCTTTGTTTACTAATAAACTATGGAATAATTGGAATTTATTTGCAAATGAATTATCCTATCAGAATTGATGGAATTTGCAAGTAAACTCCCGAAATTATCTTCAAATAAAATTCATTTCATTTCTACAATTTAGGTAAAAGCGTGCCGAACATGGGACGTCATTTGCAAATGAATTCTTATTTTAATTCAATAGAAAATAAAATGAATTTTATCCTACATCCAAATAGCCTGTTCGTGTTGGTGTTGGTGTTGATGCTTGATGCTTGGAGACTATGATGATTATGGAACATATTATTTGCATTTGTTAGATAAATTGTTTGAAATAAAAGGGTTTGCTTGTGTTTGATTTTCTCCTCAATTACACTGTTTCTTATAGTTTTTTTCTCCTTTGGGAGGTGAGGGACCTTATGATACTGATCTGTTATTCGACTTGAAAATAGTTTTATGTTTCTTTCCTTCCTAGGTAGAATCATATGTTTTCACTTTTTTATGTGCTAATTTTAACACATGAATATTGTTCATAACTCACTGCATTTGGTTAGTAAATCTTGTGAATTGATCAAAGAAAAGTTTAATTTGTCTTTTGCTATGATCAAGTGCCTCAAATCTTAGTGTTTTCTTGATTGAAAGGTTTGATTTATCTCTTTATGACTATTGTGGATGTTAATTTGATATGATGATTTCATTATTTGTTTTCTGGCATGAATCTTGTACATTGAAATTAAGATTGAGTTGTGGAGTTGACCTTGGTGAGTGAATTGGCAGAATCAGTGTATTTCTTTGGTTTCCTGGATTGCTTTTTTAGCAATAATGAAGTATCCCAAATTTTGAAGAGAAAATGGCAGACATGTATATTTTGGAGGGGATTCCTAGTCTGTAATATGTTTTCTACTAGGACTGTAAAGAAGCCAAGACAAGTTCAGTAGTAGGTTGTTCACCCTTGGAAAGGTGAATAAGTCATGACAAGCCAAAATGTAAAGTTTTCTTGAAAAGGTGGGAATCTATATGTGAAAGTAACTATCCATGAATCCAAAGTTTAAGACATACTATTTGTAATACATATGCATATGTTTATACATACATACATGTAAATTATATTGATTTATTTATTATTTTATTACCACTTTATTTTATTCTATCTTTTTGGAGAATTGTTGATCACTACATCGGTATCATTATCATATTCATATTTCGTATTTGTATATCTATCTGTATCCATGCTTCATAGTAGGCCACTAGCAGCATTGTTGTCAACTTGGCAAGTTGTACCTTTATTGTTTTCGAAGTAGCACACTGTTTGTCCATTCCCACCTGCTTTAGGATCTTCTATTCATATAATTCTGTTTGCTCAGTGATCCTTTGTTCAACATGTTGCGGCACATTGACATGACATTTCTTTGGCAATTTTGATATTAGTGCCATTTACACCTCCATTAGGTATAGTTCATGATATAAGGGCTCACAAAGAGGTTTACACACATTGGTGAGTAGAAAGTGTTGAATTTTTCATTTAATGAAGAAAAAGTGTGGCGTAAATCGTCATTTGAAGTGATGGTATTTTCTAATATTGTTGTTTTTGTGAAATTTGTATATTATATTGTGATTTTGACAATTGATTGGAGAAATGCCTGAAAGAGAAATTTATTGGTGAATCTAAAATAATTTTCCTGTTATTCTTATGTGCTAAATAAAATCTATCTTTAAATTCATTATTTTGACTACTTCAAGTAAATCGCACAGGCTATGAACTTACAGAAATTTCAGCTTTTCATAAGACCTTATGTTTAAGGTTATCACCTTACCTTTAAGACTTGCTTCAGTGTAATTTGTTTGTAATTTCTTTTTTTTTAAATGAGTCTTGTTAATAATGGGATTGACATGTGAGAGACAATATATGGTGTAAGACTTAAAGAACTGAAGGCATATTGAGGTAAATAAAATAAAAGTTTTGCCTGGTACAAGGAGATATGCCTTAGTCTTAGATATTTTGGAAAATACATGGTGTGATAAAACTATGCATGCACATGCATTAATGCTTGGTATATCATGAAATGCATGCCTTGATCTTCCAAAAGCTTTATGGAACTACACATGGTGTCTTCAGTCATGAAGATCCTTGTAAGATCAGTTAATATTTAACTTTGAATTGTGACAAAATCAATTGACAATTAACTTTTTGGAATAATATTTTATTCAAAGTTTGAAGTGTAACATTTTTTATTATCCATGAATATGTTATATGTACGCTTCTTGAGAATGTTGTTCTGAGTTATTTTTTCTTCAGGACCTCAAAAGCTTTAGCAGTCACTGATAGTGTGTTTTAATCGAACTGCTTGTTGACTTTAAATCTTTAATCACTTGCTCTCCACTTTTATATTGTTTGAGGTCTTTTGCGAACTTCCATCACATTATGATAAATTGACATGGTGTGTATAGATACTATTGTTTACAATTTATGGGTGGTGGTTTTTTCTTCTATTGGTATATAAATATCAATATAATTTAGGTGCAAGTTTGCGATTGATTTTCATTTGTTTTTGAGTCTCATGGCCTAGTTTGTCGGAATAAACATTGGTGAAATGAAGTTGGAATTTGATCATTACTATGAAGGAAAGACAATTGATGCATGGGGAATATTCACTTATATTTTGATTTTGTTCAAAATTTTCTATTCTAGTGAGCTATATTCAGAATTCTTTTTTTTTCCTGAACTTCTTCCATCACCCTCTTACAGAGCAAGTTGTCTTAGACGCCTTCGACTTGTATCTTGCTATAGCATTTCAGATGAGGGACTAATTGAAGCTGTTGCAAAATTTTCGTTGCTGGAGGAGCTTGAGTTTTCTTACTGCTCATTCTCATATGAAGCTGTGACAGCTATTGGGCGTTGTTGCCCTCTTCTGAAATCATTCAAATTGAATTGCAGGGGGTTCAGATGCCCACACATAGTGTGATGAGGTCGCGCTAGCTATTGGTACAAACATGCATGAATTACGCCACCTCCAGCTTTTTGGAAATAAGTTGACAGACACTGGCTTGCGTGCCATTCTTGATAGTTGTCTGCACCTGGAATATCTAGACTTGCGCCAGTGTTTCAATGTTAATCTGGTAGGGAATTTGGAGAGGTGATGTGTTGAACAGATCAAAGAGTTGCGGCGTCCCTATGATCCCACCGATGATTATGAATTTGACGCTTCATATAATGATGAATCCTCATCTGAGGATGACTACCCATCTGGATTTTTTGAAATTGATTTTCTGTTCGAGGATGATTACTTATATGAATTCTCGGATGATTACTTAAATGAATTCTCGGGTGGTAGCGATTACTCTGACTAGAGGATATGCTTTTTGATTAGTGCTTTGTTGATGAAGCTCATAGCATTCCTGGTGAGGAACCCGTGCAGTGTATATGGAGTGTATTACCCGTTCACTTTGCTGTTAATCATTCTGACCCATTTGTTATATTTACTGTTTTCTGTAGAATGATTGTTCTATCAAGTTTTCGTAGGGTAGATGGATGCAAGGGAATAAGTTCACCATCATATGCAGAAAGAGGATTCATATCTGCAGTATTCGGTTCTGTTGCAGTCTCGGTAAGGGTGAATAAGTTCACCAACATATGCAGAAAGAGGATAAGTATCTGCAGTATTTGGTTCTGTTGCAGTCTTGGTAAGGATGATAGCTCAGCCATTTTTTGTTTGTCTATGTTGTACATAAACTGTTTAAGATGCCATTGTAGTATTCTTCTCTTTATGGTTTTCATGTTCTCTCCCCCTCCCCTAAATGCCGTTGGAACTTTTCTTTGCTATAATCTCCTTGTGGACATCTTTTTCTTTCTGTGAAAACTTGTTTGTTGTTCATATTAGTTAACAGATAAAAGTCAAATCAATAGAGGTTTCATTCTTTGGAGAACTTGAACCCCTTCATGGCATAATATTTGGATGTTGCATATGGCTTGTTCCTTTGCTTAAATTTGAGGGCTTCGAATTCATAGTTCTAAGAGCATGTTTACTAGTTTTGCCACCGTATCCAACGGATTTTTCGCTCTCTTCCCTTCCCCCACTAAAAGGAATTCATCATGCGCTTTAGGTCCTCGCACAAAGACAATGGGAGACGAAAAACACTTATCGAATAAGATTTTTTCCGGTTTACGTTAAAGTATTCATTTCCATCCATGAAGTTTTTTCCACACTCGATGCTTAATGACTTGAAGAGCTTAACTTTTTCGCCATGCCACTCTTTGTACGCCCAGTAGTGACTGCAGCTCATTTAGATGTCCTTCCACTGTGTTTGAACTAAGCAAGGCATATTTTTCATAGTTAATCATCTGCTCCGAAGCCAATTTATACTCCAATAATATAATCCTGTTCAACACCAAGCTTTGTCTCCTATTGGCTTTGCAAACAAAATCCAACTATCACCAAAAGAAAATAGGAGCGGCAAAGATAAAGTGAACCATCAAAATAGTCATTCAATTTTGATACTCTGAAACTGTCAAAGAGTAATATTTGCACTACATCATGAAGTTTCATTAAACTTTTACCATTTTATCCTCAGAATTCACTGTAATGAGCGGAAAAAAAATGGCTTCTGATTGGTTGATTATGGGATGTCAAAAGTGAGTGACACTGTTGAGTGTCCCCTTGTAGCTCCCAAATAGGAGACTTTAGGTCTATCTCATTTGCAATTCTTCTGAAAAAATGAATTATGGGTACAAACGTATTAATGCCTTATTTATTACGTAATAATTCGTTTTCAGAAAAAAAACGTATAGGCCGTATAACTATATGGCAGGCCTATTGGCCTATAACTAATAAAGCCATCACTTTTGATTATTTTTTTATAATAATATTAATTAATATCATTCTATCAGAAATCAGAAATTCAGAATCCACAGACGTAGACCACGTAAGAACTAGCGCCTATAGTCTCACTAGGCACAAGTTACGGTGCATGCACAGCTCACGTGACCACTTTTCTTTGTTTTAGCAAATTTTTTTCTGAAAAATTATTGAGTTTTACTGTATTTTCAAACAAGATGCGCGTGCGACGCCGTTTTTGTCAGCAGCTGAGCAACCAATAGGGTTGCTACTAGAGGTTTTAACTGACACAGTACAGAGATATGCTATCAAGATTTTGTCTGCTTGCAAATTCTGACGTATACAAAGCATCATCCTATATTGACTTGACTTATGATTCTGACACATCGTCCAGCCTTTTTCAAGGTGACACGTGGCTACCTCGTTTCCCGACAGTTGTTATTTTTTTTTTTGTTGGTGAAGGTCACAGCCCTGTCCTGCATTATTGGTGGCTGTTTTTCTTGAGTAACTGACAGCCTATTATGTTATCATGTCCAAGTGGATTTTTTTCCTAGTTTATTCTAAGTTTAGTACTCCCCTAGTATTTTTAATTTTCTAATTGGTTTTATAACTTCATAATATAATTTTTCATATTTTCTCTTAAGTATTCCAGGTATCTAGTTATCATAAAGAACTGGATAAATTTAAATATTTAAATGAAAAGGTTTTATATTAAACAAAAAAAACTTGTTATCATTAATCATGAGTGATCGGTCCAAATAAAACAATGTCTTAAAAACACGTTATTGAACGCACATAAATGATGCGGTCTCATCTAAATTATTAATCACGATTGACATTAACTTTTTTATCGTATTACAAAATATATATTAACATTATAGTATTTAGTCTTAAAAGAAATAAAAACTAAATTTTCACTCAAATCATCTCATCCTAACCAAGCAACCACAATTAGCATGTTTATTTAGAATTTTTTTAAATTAAATCAAAATCTAGTTGTGGTTTAGGTTGAGATGTTGAAGCTTGGGTGACAAAATTCAATTTTCCGATGTTAAATAAGCTTATAAAAACAACTACTAAAAGTTGAGAGAACCTGAAAAGCTGGCATTTTATTTTTCACTATCAAATCAGTTGACTTTTCTCTGTCTCTCTCTCTCTCTCCAATGTTGTCTAGGTTATTGCTTCTGCTCTCAACCCAAAAAATTTCCCAAATATAAAAATTAGTTAGATAATCAAATCAAAGTCAATAAATATTTAATTAGAAGGTTATCTTATCTTAGCAATTTGGCCCCATTGGAGTTTCTGCCTAACATATAAAAGAAATTCATCCCCAAAGCTCTCTTGCCCATAAATTAAAATCTATACTTGGTTTCATAACCCATTAAACATTACCAATTGAGGAAAGACAACTAAACAAGACCCACACTAAATCTACCTACTATTGTCCAAATAATAGTAGTTTTCTAATGCCATTAACACCAAATCCATTTTCACACACCTAAATCTCATGTCAAGTCATCACTATTGTCATTTCCTTACCATTTCAATATTTATTGATAATTAAACGAATCTTGCCCATCTCTTTTTAGATACAATTTGGTCTAGAATTTTCTAAAAACAAAAGTGATAATTAAACCAATTCTGCCCATCTTTTTTTGGGTACAATTTGGTCTAGAATTTTTTAAAAACAAAAGTAAGATCAATCGCATTAAAACTTTAGCTCATAGAAATTGAAAATTTTAATTTTTCTTAGATGCAAAATAACTTTAAAATTATTCTAAACTTGAAATTTTAAAGTCATGCACTAGAAAATAAGTTGAAATATTTTTATTCTAAACTTGATGGACGAGATTTTTTTTAACTAAAGAAATGTTCACAATTAGAGATAAAGAGACAAACTAGAGAATTTTTTTAGGCCAAATGGAATTGAAATTGATGCTGGTGTTAGTTTAAAAAAATCTCATCCGATTATGATAAAATAGACCAAATGGCAATGACTTTATTAAGGAACATAACCACGTGTCAAAGAAGGAAATGCCATGGGTATGAGTAGCATACTGTTGGGTTCGAGTGGGGTAGAGGGGATAAACAGAAATGATCACAGTGCTTTAAACTGAGCTAGTAGGGCTGCGTGGTTGGCAGTGATCACATGGACAGCCCATGTGTTGCCAAAGGTCATTAACAATGTAAATTTCTCAAAAATAATTTATCCAATTAAAATCTAACGCGTGAAGAGACGCGCAACCACAATGAGCACACTGATCACTTATTGTCGAGAATAATTCTTGATTTTTTAATAATTAGGGTAAATTATATTTTCATACTTGAGGTTTAAGGGTAATTTTATAAACATACTTATTGTATTAGAAATAATTAATACGCACTTGAGGTTTGTTACTAAGTTTACAGAAACATACTTCCGTCATTGAACCCATTAGTCAAATGTGAAAATTTTAGTCAAATGTCATGCCAAATCAGAAAACTTTTGAAAACTCGTAAATACCCTCATTTGACCTTACTTAAATGCCTTCTTCTTCCCCTAAACTTCATGCTTCAGATCTTCCCAACATCTCTCTTCTTCCCACTTCCTATCCAACGACTATCTTCTCACCAAAGTTGAACAAAAGCAAATTTGAACAGAAGCAAATTTCATCCCACAATTGAGCAGAAATAAGCAATAGTTTAACCATATGCACAACAATTAATTAGCTTGTGCATATATATCCTATCATCAACAAATCAACAAGGTATCAAACCTTAAATTACATATCGTTAACAGTGTGAAACTCTCAAAATTACCAAAAAAAATATCTCCATGCTAATGCTCCTAGTCAGATAACATTAGTTGTTCCTACTCTGTTGAGTTCCACTATTGTTTACAGTGTTATTCTGACACGTCAGTCCACTGATAACTTGAGATTCTGGGGTTCTGATAACATGGTGTTAGTCCATCTATATTCCATTCAAAACTTACAACCACCACATTTAAGACATAAACACATACACCATGTAGTTACATGACAGTTTGGTGGAGTGGGCCTATACATATATTTTTTCTTTGGGACATATATAGTCTTCTCTTTGCCTTTATTAATACCAGACCTTCTACCAATACCTCTGCCAGAACCGCCTAACCCAGATGCCCCATTGTTTTTTGCCAATTGTATTAGTTATATGTTTTGGTTGCCCACCAGAAATCTTACCTCAACACTAGGCCTGGGTGCTCTATTTTGAAATTGGCATGCACATGCTCAACGCAGTTTCTATGGAGTGCATATGGAAAGAACTCAGCAACAATATGCTCAAGTCCCTGCAAAACGAATCACTTTGAACAAAATGTTAGATAAAATTGTTAACCAAACCACATTCAAATGATCATTGCATTTACATTTAAGTTTACACATAAGCACCATTTACATACATTTTGCTTGTCGAACATTATTGTTAAAAAGTTCTCTATGCTTCCTTAACCAATGCACTCAGTTAAGTACTGACATAAGAATCTCCAAATGTTCTTGCTATTCAACCACTGCAAATGCAACTGAAAACATACCATTGTTACCATCTAATGTAATGATAGAAAGTAGAATTCATCCATAAGGACCTTTCAAGAAGCACCCATTTAGATCAAAGAATGGTCTACAACCTTTCATAAAACCAACCTTCAATGTATTGTGGCATATAAAGATCTATTGAACATTCTAGGCAGATTCATATCAGGTCTCTCATGTACTTCTATCATAACCACTGTCCCAGGGTTCTTCTTAATCATTTATACACCATGCTTCTTCAATTTGCGAAAAGAATAAGCATGGGACCCTTCAACTTCTTCTTCAACCTTTTTCTTAGACCTATATAGCTGAATTTGTTCTTCATTAACCCCAAATCTCTATGTTAAATTATTCTTCATAAGATTATAGCTCATAATTGGATCAGTCTTAAGTTGTGAGGCCAACTTCCTGGTTACCCACGACACCCTCACATTAAGATTCTTGGTAACACTCATGCAATTGTTCATTTTATAATGTCTTCACCATGAATGTCCTTTAATCAGGAGTCACAAAAGTATGAATTTTCCAAGGACAGTTCTCAACTCTACATTCTGCACACACCCTCCTTATGTTATTGAAGGGTTTCTTAAAGTTGTGCCCACCTTGCACGCCATAACCAATTAGCACCTCCCTGAACTGGATCATATTGGTAAATTCATGACTAATCTCAAATCCATTTTTTCGATCATCTTTAGGCT
Source organism: Bretschneidera sinensis (assembly GCA_023935145.1). Taxonomy (NCBI): domain Eukaryota; kingdom Viridiplantae; phylum Streptophyta; class Magnoliopsida; order Brassicales; family Akaniaceae; genus Bretschneidera; species Bretschneidera sinensis. Next base: position 22,178,318 of record CM043700.1, on the reverse strand, counting down.
TAAAAACAGTTTGGCACCCAATCTCTTAGTAAGACCAAAATCTATAGTGTTTTTTAGTTCTACCTCTGTCTTCTAGCTCATCATCACAATAAACATCACCTGACTCATTTGAGTCAAGATTATCTAGCTCAGGATCTGAAGTTGGTTCATTGTTAACATCTCTTTGTCTGTCTTTATCTTCATTAGACGCATAATCCACACCTTCCATCCAGTCCTCATCAAATGTTAAAAGTTAACATCTCTTTGTTTGTCTTCATCTTCATTAGAAGTATAATCCACACCTTCCATCCAGTTCTCATCAAATACTGAGAAAACATTCTCATCTTTTGAATTAACCACATAGTCCTCATCATCATTTTCATCATTTTGTACTTTTTCAATGGTCCCCTTACCTTCAACTTCTTCATTTCCATCATTCTCTACTCCATAGATGATCCCTTTATTTTTAACTTCTTCACTCTTTCTCAATATCTACTCCATCAGTGGTTCTCCCATTTTCAACCTCTTTATATTCTACTCCATATCTTCCCTCACATTCAACATCTCCATTTCCATCATTCTCAAACACCACCATTAGTCCCCACACATTCACCCACTTATGTTCTATCAGAGTGTAGACTCTCATATGCCCTTAAAAATTCATCATCATCAAACCATTTAATTTCTACACCTCTAGTGGTCCCACCACCATCATCATTATCGTTTTGATCAATATCACCATCACCCAGAGTAGTTTCAACACCTACATTTGAGTTATTATTTTGATCAATATCACAATCACCCATATTAGTTTCAACACCAACATTTGCATTACTACTTTGATAAATTTCACCACCAGCCAAATTTGTTTCAAACCCTACATTTGCACTATTGTTTTGATCATTTTCACCATAAACCATATTACTTTCAACCTCTACATTTGCATTACTGTTTTGATCATTTTCATCATCACCCAGATTAATCTCAAATTGTACATTTGCATCAGTGTTTTCAATGTCAGAATCATCTATATTAACTGGTACGTCGGGTTTAAGTCCAACAACATTAGCTTAACCCACAAGTCCAACTGGGTTTAACTTTGGTACTTCTTCTATGTATAAAGAGCCAAACAAATATCTTTATAATATCTAAACACATCTTACATATCACCATCAGATTCTATAAGTTCACCAGTACCTGATACGATCTTCAGAATTGTTGACTTCACATTGAAATTACTAAAGATGTCCTCCAGCAAATAAAGCTAGAGGTAGCTTATGTACATTTCACCACTGGGGTCTATATCATCCCCAGTTTTAAAAAAAACAACTTAAATTCGCCAAACATTGTGTCTTGTAAAAGCAAATAAAGCAAATTAGGGTTTATATGATTTCGAAATCTCAAGATGCAAAACTGGATTTTAGAACAATAGTTACTATTTTCACAATCACAACAGAGTGAAATCAAATAAAAATAGATGAAATGCAATTCACCACCGTCTGAACTTTAAAAATGAACTTCAAATAAATTCGATTAATGACAGTGAATGGGTAAGAAAATAGGAAGAAATACCAACGATTTGAAATGGGTAAGAAATTTTTGGAAAATGAACATAAATGTAATACGACTCACCACTATATGAACTTTAAAATGATTTGGTTAATGCAGGCAAACGTTTGGGGAAGATGGAAACGATCTCAAATGGTTTAGAAATTTGGGATTTTGGGTTTGTATACAATAAGAACTAGTATTTAAACGTGCGTATTGAAGAGAGAGTGTGAGACGAGAGAGAATACAGATTAGGGTAACAACTTTAATTTAAGGAAGGGCAATCACGATAATTTCCATGCCCCATTATAACTTAACGGATTCTGTGAGGTCATACTTCTGACAGGTATAACCTACAATTCGATATCACTGTTATTTTTCGACATATATTGTCAAGAACAACTTACCCTACTGAGCCAGATTTTGGAAGGCGTAGTCAAAAATGGAACTGTCGGCTCTAGATACGACTGAAATCGGTCGCACCCGTGGTAATTCACTAATAGGTCGTGCGTGGACTTAGTTTCGATCACTGTACCTTTTGATTTAAAAAAATATATATTAATTTTAAAATTAAAAAAAAAAAAAAAAAGAACCTACTTAACTGACAAATAGAAGGATTTTTTGTCAAAAAAAATTGTGATGAAATGCTAATCATTGATTTAAGTTTAAATGAATTGAACACCTATTTAACCATGCAATAGACAAAATAAAAACAAATTTGAATGAAGATGATCATGAACCCATTGTATGAATATCACATTATTCATAATTTAACATAGAACTCATCTAATAGTACATTGATCCAAAAAAGTTTCTTAATTCTTGGAGAGGAAATTGATCCATTTTGAAAATGTTTACAAAGTAAATACCATAATTAGTGTTTGTGTAAGATGTAATTTATTTGGAACAGTATTTTTCTTGATTGTTCTAGTATTGCCTCAATTAAGAGGACTTTAATGATATGTCATTATAAAGTTAAAAAGAAAATTAATCTGGCAGTTAATAAACATAATAAATAGCAAGTGCAAAGTAGTAACGAACTCAATATATATTGAAATTGAAAGCAATGTTGATACAATGATTTACAAGGGTGAAACCTCAAAATACCAGATACAGACTCCCCGTGCTTATTGTAATGTATGTTCAGCCTTCAGTGTAACTCTAGCTTGACTTCGAGACTGACACGAGAAGGGGATGGGGAAAGAAATTACATCTATGATTACAATACAGCTCTCCTATTTTGACTGGAAAGTAAATGACTAAAATGTAAAAGAAATGAAATGCAGAAAGTAAATGCAGATAGATTGATAATGATTGTTGGATAATTGTTTGTGCGTCTCTTATGATTGATTTTGTTGCTATTTATAATGCTTCAGGCTTGAATAGTTTTATTGATGTTTCCAAAGAGTCTACCACGTTTTCATTTCCTCACATACTATGGATTAATTGCGTCGAGCATGCCACGTGTTCAAATCCTTTACTCCACCATGTGAGTTGTATCTAACCATGACCATATTTACTTTAGCTAAATTAAATACATGACTTTTGGTTTATCCCCGATCCCTGAAGAATTGGATTAACAGTTATGTGTGCTCAAGAATAAAGTAAAATTATATGGAGCTTATCAGCCTCGAGTCTTCGAGTTCACATATTTGTCTAGATGTTGTCCATCGAACTTTTCTTTTGAAAATTCTTGTTTCGCGAGCTTTCTAACAGCTAAATGTCTTATCCCATTTAATACTTCTATCACGTTTTCTTTTTCTAATCGTGTTCTCTCTTACTTTTTAAAGTCTTTTCATTTAACCTAATCAAAGCATGCCACCATATTAAATTATTTTTTGTATAAATAATTAGTAATCAAACTTCTTTACATGTACTCAAATGTTATTTCTTCTCTTGGATATCTTTGAGAAAGACATCGAAATGTTTCGAGAAAATTATTGGAACAATATGGACTTATAATGTGTATATTTTACACGAAATCGTCATAGTTCAAATTCTTAAGGAAAAATCTGACATAATCTCAACATTGAAATATTAAGAAAAATGAATTTAAATTTTAAATCAAAGTTTGATGTTCACATCATGGAGAGCGCGTGAGATGAGAATGTGATCCAATCAGCAAATTTCAACCTCGGCATATGCGAACCCCACTTGCCCTTTACACGCCTTTTGGCTTTGGTTTCAAGTTGCAACTAGTACGATTTTATTTTCCAGTGATTTAAAATTAATTAGAATCGAATAAAGGAAGAAGTTAAAAGAGACAATGTAGACCGTTGATGTTATGACCGTGCCCCACATGATTCCTACTTGCAAAGGATGGTTATACCTGATTATATTTTTTATTTAAAAATTGAAATTGATTTTAAGTTTATTGTAGGATTGAATATTGTCTTTATAAATTTGAATTTGAATATCTTTCATTTGATGATATTGCATTCAATCTTACCGTAAATTTAATTCTATTTCAATTTTTAGATAAAAAAGATCATAATACTCATATTAATGAATCTTGTTTTGATAAAAATAGAGTTATCCAAATTTTAAAAAAATCCAAAAAAATATGAAATGAGGTCTCGAAGATAATTAAAAGCTTAATTCCAAGTTAATAGGCTACTAAATTTAAGAAGTACGTGGGAAATAATATATTTTAAGACATTACAAGAAAAAATTTTGATTAGCAATTAGTGATTAATTGATTAATTTGTAAAAAATTTAATCTCTAATTACAACAGAAAATAGTTATGCGTGTGATTGAAACTTGTGCAATCTAACTGACGGAGTTAGACCACCAACTTCATATATAATGTTAGATTTCTAATGTTTTTGCGATGGGTGTCAATCGGTTATTCTCAAAAAAATGATGCATCCAGGATGATTGGAACTTGAAATTGTTTTATGCGTTTTATTGAAGAAAATTTTTATGTGAATAGTGAGTGATTGGAACTCGGAATTATTTTTGGTGTGTGGCAGACAATTTCTCTTTACGCAATTGCCAAAAGAGCTTGGACTTCTAGAAATGCTGAATAAAACATGATACAGCCAATTAAATCACTCACCAGTAAACGACACGTGAGGCAATACTCTTCCTTTAACCAAACGATACATGATCATGCCCACAAATCACTTTTCAGTAACCAAACGACAGATGAAACGAATAATTAGCATAATTATTGTTACTCACAAATTTTTATGTAGAAATATAAACGTGATTATAAAGATTAAATCATCTCTGAATACATGATGGAAACCCTTCGATGAAGAAGCAAGATATTAGGGATCATATTATTTCGAACACGTGACCGTCTTATCTTAAGAACGCTATAAAAAATACTTAAGATATGTGAAATTCAGATTCATCTCCAATTTTAAACTCAACTGAAACACTTGTATCTCCACTCTATTTTTTCAGTATCTTGTTCTAATAAAGATATCGGAGAGTTTTCAGAGACACTACTTTTCTTTTTCTTCCCGTAACATTTTAGTTTTTTCTAGTTGTACTTAACTTCCCTAATGTATCAAAGAAAAGATAAAACTATATCATAAATTTCATTGAACTACCCTAATACACAAAATAAATAAATAAATCATACATGGGGAATTCATTCTCGTGATAAATTAAATGGTTGATAAATTTTAAAATCACATTTCAATATCTTCAATTATTTCAATTTGAAAATATAATAATTTCACATAAATATCTTTTTTTCTATATTTCCTCCAACTTTTCCTCACTAAAACCAAATTTAAAGTCACAATATTTTTAAAGTAAAATATAAGGGTTAGTCTTACATCGATGGAATTAAAAATTGACACATACTACTATATATATATATATAAGATTCATATATTTTGAAAAAATATTGATTGTTTTTTTCCTAAAAACCATGAAAATACCTATTGTTGATAATAAATAGACAGCTTTAAATGAATCTCCCACCAAAAAAAAACAATTGAACCAAAAATCAAGAGGTTAATTACTCAACTTGATGCTAGAAGCCTAGTAGTAGTTAACGTTGACAAAAGGAGAATTAACTTTCTTTCCTAAATTTTCCACAAAGAGGCAAGTCCTTTTGGCCTTTTAACTTTTTAAGGCCGTTATTTCGCAAGGGAAAACGGATTATGTTTTTCTCTGTGCTCCAATTTGTCAACGTAAAAATATAGTTCTAGCCAAAAAAAAACATAAAAATATTGTAATTCAAATTTTCCCATGATATGTACGTAATTAGAAATACCTAAAATCCTAAACAAAATTAACGTTAATTAGAAATATAAAGAAAATGAGAGGACAGGTCGAATATATACACTACTATCACCCGCCACTAACAAAATCTGGCAGAGGCTGACTTAACACGTGACGAAGATCCCACCACTGGTTGGTCTCTACTGGTCCCTATCAAAAGTAATCAAATGCCGTTGGTTGCCTACTACTCTTTCCATGATGAAACGACGTAGTTTTCTGCCTCCTCAGACCCGGTACCTCCGGTGGAGTTAAAGATCTGATAAGCGCGAAATTAAGTCCCTTAAAAAACGGGTGAACCTTGACGTCAGCGGCCCCCCGTTTGGCCCCGAGTCGTTTACTCGGATCCTTGTTCAACAACACGGAGATAAGATCTCGCGCGTGGAGCTCCAAGAGAGACGTGGGCGCGTCCGTTGGGAAGGTCAGAGTCTTCTTCACTATGTTGCGCAGCGTGGTCTCGTTCGACGGAGCCGCAAACGGCGTCCGGCCGTAGATCATCTCGTAGATGAAGATCCCCAGGGACCACCAGTCAACGGCATTGCCATGGGACCCACCGGAGGCTACTTCAGGGGACACGTACTCGTGAGTCCCAACGAAGGAGCGCGACCGGGCGTCGACCGGCTCGGCAACGAAGAGTCGGTTGGGGGCTAGCATTCGGATCTTTTTGGATCGGAAAAGCCGGTGGAACAGGCAGGCGAGGCGAGTAGGGTGCGGGCGGGTATATGGTGGGGTTGGTGGAGACGCGGGATCTGGGGATGAAGATGGGGATTCAACGGCTGGGATTGCGTCCGAGCAGAGGGAGAGGTCAAAATCTGAGAGCATGATATGACCGTCCGATCTAACTAAAACGTTTTCAGGTTTTAGGTCCCTGTAGACTATTCCAAGCATGTGTAGGTACTCTAAAGCTACCAGAACCTCGGCTGCGTAAAACCTGAAATAAAAAAGATTTGAGACAATACTTGTTAGTTTTCTAATCAACCAAGAAGCAAAAAGAAAATTCTACCATCAATCTTTCTCAGGAACCAAACAGAAAAGGTAATGATGACGAGATCAAATCAAGCCTCAGAAAATCTTCTGATTTCTTGCATGGCAAGGTAATATGCTAAAAAAATTAAAATGATATGCAACTAAACTGACCAAAATAAGGTGATTCAATAATCCTAATAAAGGGAAATTTGCAGCTAAAAGTCAGAAATTAAATGATAGAAAATGTCTGCTATGTAGTTAAATTCGGCAAAACAACAAGTGATTTTTATCTCCCAATTAATGTGAGTTACCCAGAATTCTTATTTAGGACAAACTTCAAAATTAGAGCAAGATAATAATCTATGATTTGTTTTCTCCATTGAATAAGCCTTTGGCAGAGCTAAAGCAGACAAAGATAAGAACAACTCAGTTTTTGTAACACAAGCAAACAAAAACATAGAGGATCAAAAAAATGGAAAAAATATCAGACTGTAGAAGAAAATTTCAGAAGATAATTTGTTTTTTCTCTCCAAATATCGTTTAAAACTTCGAGAAAAAAAAGAAGTGCAGCTTTTCCAAATTTAATATAGTATCTCTGTAACATTAATTTACACATCCACACACAACAAAAACAACACCAACAAAAGAACAAAAGGCTAGTATTACTAATTAATTAAAATCCGCCATGAAAATGTACCTAGCAGAGCTCAAAGAGAAGCGTTTGTAAGGCTGTTTGTGTCTCAGAGAATGCAAATCGCCACCAGAACAGAACTCCATCACAATGCAAGAGAAATGCGAGACCTCGAACTCCGCGTACAGAGATGGCAAGAACGGATGATCCAGCATCTTCAAGATCTTCTTCTCCATCTCCGCTCTCTGCACCTTCTTCTTCAACGCCAACGCCTCCTTATCCACAACCTTCATCGCGTAATAACAGCAATCAGTCCCTTCCTCTTCGTCGCCGGCAAGGCGGCAGAGGTAGACGGTGCCGATGTCGCCGGAGCCGACGCGGCGGAGGAGGTGGAAATCTCTGAAGGAGAGGCCGGAACCGCGGCGGAAGGTGGCGGAACGGATGGCGGAGTACGCGAAGTCTGAAGAGCGGTGAGGCTTTAGAGTCAAGTTCTCCGGCGAAGATCGACACGTCATAGGGACCTCAAAAGAAAGACGGCTGAAGCTGCTGCAACTCTCTCCACTGCTCATTGAATTTGTTGTCTCCAAGCTTAACTCTCCGTCAGAGTCTAACATTTTGAGATCATCAATTCGGAGAAAAGAAAAATTAGCTGCAAATGCTTGAACAAGATTAAGTCAAAAAAGTGACCAGAATTTGAATCTGATACAAAAATTCTTGAATTGGTTATCGTTCATTACAGTTATAGGCAACGTACTTAAAACTCTTTTTTCTGAAAGGTTTTTTTTTTTTGCCCTTTTTCGCGTGAGCTCAAAATGGAATCAGATACTTGAACAGAAGGATTAAAAGCTTTGAAGAAGAATATGAGAGAAGTCAAAAGGAGGTTTGCAAATCAAAAGTAAGGGGGGAATTAAGTAATTATGTGGATGTGTGCATCAATAGAAGAAGAAGGCATTAAATGGAGATGTCACAGAGAAAAATGCTTTGAATGCACATTTTTGAACGTTGCAGGCTTTTTTGAGTACTCAAAAGGCCAATCTGTAGAGAGAGAAATGGAAAATAAGCTTTGATTAATCTTCTCTGGTTTTTTGTAGTTGGTTTCAGAGAGAAAAGTGAGAGAGAGAGAGAGAGAGAGGCTGACTAGAGAAAGAAGGTCATTGGGGGTATTTATGCTAGAGCGTACGGAGGGCTATTATCTCACGGTAAATTTACTTTATATTATGGTTAAAAGCGGAGAGTGTTTGTGTAGAGGTGGGAAAGAGCGGATCCAGTTGAGTACAAGTCGAATAGTATAGTTACGGATTAAAAATATTTATTTTTTATTTTTATATTCATAATTTTTAAAGATAACTAATCAAAAATAAAAAAAATTTATTTTTAAATTTATAAAGATAAAATTATTCAATAATCTCAATTATCATAAAGTTGTTCAATAATCATAACCATCATAAAATTGTGACGGTGAAGCTATTACCATCTTCGCCGTCGCTTACTATTAGCTCTTCACTGTAATTAAGATCAACCAATATCTTATATTTTTATATCGATGAAGTTTAATCTTTGATTTTTTTTACAAAAACAAACAACTATATCAATTAAACTAGTTGATATTCATGTCTAACATTGTTTTCATTTTAGGTTAAAACGATAATTGAAGTTAAAAATCTTGTATGACAAGCTAATTATATCTGAGAAATATATTTTTTTATCTAAAATTATAGGGTTTGATTTAGTTTAACAAATGGAATTTAATGATTCGATTTATCATGATATGTTCTTAAATTTTAAGATGAAATCCATTCACTAGGTGATTAGTATATAATTAAATTATTTTTATTAGCAAAGCAAATTAATTGTTTAGAGCAACAAAGCAAGTTATTACTAAGCATACAAAGATAAGTTTTTATTTAACACAGATCTATGAAAATTACATAACACGAAAGTTTATCTTATTATTGGATGACTTTAAAAAATAAATTTTTAGCAAAATGAAATTTTATGGATTCAAGTTAAACAAAAAAATTTCATAACTTATAACATGGTTTTAACGTTTGATGATGTGGGGTTACCGGCACATGCGGGTGTATAGCATTTTTACTTATCTTATGATGAAATGAATACAGCTTTGGAAGTTTACAACGGGAATTTTTCGATTGATTTGAGTTTAGACCGGTTGAAAACTCTACTAATAATCTTAAAAATAGACGTTTTTTTCTTAAACCATAGTGAAGTTAAAATTTATTTTTATTTGATAAAACAGTTTATCTGAATTTCTTTTATTCTTCCCATAAACCATTTTTCAAGAGTGTTTGGCTAATTAATTTATGTCTTCTAAAAACAAAAACCATTCTTATAATATCTACCAAATGATATTTAGTTTGTATTTCCCATCAAATATATTGTTTTATAAAAAATATAATAGTAAAGGATTTCACACACACATGCACAAGTAATAAAGGATTTTGCGATTTTAGCAAGATTTAGAAACTTAAAATAGAGTTTTAGATTAACGTATCCGGTTTTAATCATATATTTTTTCATGCTTTAAAAGAAATTATCAATAAGACATATATTTCTATAAATTTATGAATTTTACATAATAAAACACATTTTTCCGTGTCATTTTCTTAAGAGAAAAAAACGATTTAAATAACATCCTTAGTGGATTTAAAATCCTATATAACATCTTAAAATATAAATTAAAATAGTTATAGATTCAAAGCTACATATATATTAGACTTAGCTTTTTGATATAATAATTATTTTCATTTTGAGATTTGAGTTCAATCTTCTCCTTTGCTGTGTATCAAAATTTTAAAATATCATTTGAAAGTAAATATTGTAAATTAGAATCAATAATCATGATTCATGAATACTTGCATAGGAGAGAAAGGGCACAAAAGAGCAAACCTAACAATGAAGTAGACAAATTTTCCATAGCCTCTATACTTTATTGGTTAAAAGATCACTTAATTAATTAAAAGTAGAATTAGACCCTTATTTTCATGGTAATGATGGTAGTTGGTGTACTTCATCTTTCTAATTAACTCATGGAACTTTTGTAGCTAGCTTGGATCATGAATGATTTCCAATAATAACATGTTTTCAATTAAATAATATACGTACCATGGAATAAATTTAAACAAGTTTGGCGACGAGGCTCCCCTTATGTCACCATGTTTGACGGTGGAAAGTAGCTAGTATTTAATTTATAGGGTTGGTGAAAAGAGAAAAGAAAGTAAAGAAAATTTACACGCATATACATTATTGTTTGTTTTTATTATGACTATAATAATTACTCGTATGCAAGAATTTCTGTATGGAAAACAGGCAACAAAATGGATGGAGGACGGTGAGCAAACGTAGCTTAACTTGTAGACACAAGTTTACAACGTATTATATTGGTTACCTTAGTATGTTTGATTCATTGAAAATAATATCAAGTCGGCTTTTAAATGAGTGGTTGATGTCGATTTTTTTTGGAATATGTTTGAACTATTTTATAATAAAAAAATAAAGTAAATTTTATCTTATAGTTTATCATGAAACTAAAATATTTGTATTTGATTGATTTATGTGCGGTAATACTCACACAACATAAACTGAGATGTTAGTCTCTCTCTTGATGATTTTCGTCATTTCTGTTAAAAGAAAATAATAAAAAGAAGGATTGTGGCAATATATACCGTATGTTACACATGTATTCATGTATAAAAGGCTACATATATACTTTATCATATTATGGGTTATACGACGAACGATAGTTCTCCCTTTGTCTTTTCCACTTAAATTCTTGATGCACGTGAACTGAAAATTTTAGGTGAAATAACTACAATTCAGTCTTATCACAATGGAACTTGATTGTTTCATCAATGGCTTTGGACTCTAGCTACATGCGCATTTTATTAGAAATTGGATTGAGATGAAAAGTTAATTTTGGTTAGGCCCTAGAAAATTAAAATATTATATATATATAAAATTATTATATTATAATTTAATCTTATTTATTATTTTTTTTATATTAAGTTGTGTTTAGTAAAAGAGAAAAATAAAAAAAAAGTACGTGAAATAAATATTTTTCTTGTTTATAATGAAAGAAAAGTAAAAGAAAATAAAACTAATTAGATAATTAATATTTTCTTCTTACGTATACAAATCATAATTTTCTTAGATTAAAACAATGAAACATAAGAGAGAAAAAAGATAGGATTATTAAATCTTTTTACTCAAGTAACACTCAAATCTTTATTATATTTTGAAATTATTAAGAGTAAAATCGAGTTTTCAATAAGTCCTGATGAGTTGATTGGATTTTGAACAATTAATTAACGAAAAATTAATGACAAATAATTAAGTGTATGTTTTTTAAAAAAAAAATTGAGATAACTGTAAAAATAAATCACCTTTAAATAGTTTAATGTAATTTACCATTAAATATATATAATTACATCACATCGTAATTTACGGAGTAGCATACTTAGTATAGTTTGCATGATCTTCTTTTTAGCCAAATATGCCGTCCATAATCTACACAAATGCTTTGGCTTTCGCCATTGTCTATGTTTGGGTGCAGGTTTAAATGCACCCTAAGCAATATCTGTGGCCTTTCGGGTAGGACCCCTTTCTGTACGGAATAAACCCACTTGAAATGTCTTTGTACTTTTTTTAATCTCGCCCTTTTTTTTTTTCTCTCACTCTCTCTCTTTCTTTTCTTTTGAAATGTCTGTACATATATGAGATATATCCCTAATGGATCCAACATTTCTCATGAAAGCCCAGGTCATGGTCCCGACTCATGGATCGAACATGGTAATCTATAAGCAAATTGCAGGTCAACTTTGGACAACTTTTATACTTTAATGAGGAAAGCAGTGTAACCATTAAAGAAGATGATGGACTTGAAAGGGGTGTTGAGTACAAATATCCTTTTATGTGATTCAATTTTCGAACATTTAAATCTACACCGGTTAAAATTTGATTGTATTTTATTTTACTTTCGGTTAAGAAATAAAAAAAAATAATATTTTATTTTATTTCTTTCATGTTATTACATATTTTATAAAAAATTTGATTTACCCGAAAATGAATATTTTTAAAATTCTTTTTTAAAATACTAATTTGTAAATAAAATATTAATATTTTAATTAAACATAAAATAAATAAATAAATCAAATTTTAACGAGTTTTAAACTTAAGTATTTAAAAATATTAATTCTCAATTATAACATTTTAAACCCTAAGAAATGATTTGATACCAACCTAATTATAGGGGATATTTGTACTTTCCAAAAATCAAAGAAGATGACATATTAGATTGATATCAAAATCCACATGGCTAAATCAAAGATTGCATGCATGACATGTGAGCAAGATTGGAATCAAATGGGGCAGGGTTGCAACATTGGGTCTTGTGAGGGTCCCATCACCTTGATGGGAATCTAAGGGCTGGCCATTGATAAGAACAAGTGTTTAAAAGCCTTACATGATTATATATTTTCATATTTCTAAAATTTTAAACACTTTTGAGGAAGAAGAAGATAGAACAGAAATAGAAATTGATGCGAAAGGGGCCCATAATAGTTCAGAATGAAATTGGTGTCTTGAAAAAGTTCAGCAAGTGGAAGTGGTGTGCCCCAGAAGCATGACAATTCTCCAAAAAAGGAAGGCCAAAACACCCATATTTAAGTTAGGAGACTTCCATGTTTTTTAGTGATAACTATCAATTATTCTACACAAATTTAGCTTGAACTATCAATCAAACCAAACTTTCACTATTAATTCACATGTCAAAAACATTCAAAGAGTAAGAGAGATGTATAAGGATATATATTATTCATCTATCAAAATCGTCAGTAATCCTATACATGTGTTGCGTGTTGGTTAAGGATATATTTTTGTTCGGTTTATAAGGAAAATTTAAACTTTGTTGATGTATTTTTCTTTTCAATTATAAAGTATTGATATTTTTTCTGATGTAATAAAAAAAATATTTGTAACTGTTACTCAATTGTGATATTATTCACAAAACTTAATTTGGTAAACATTCTACATTATAAGTTTTTTTGAATTATCCAAGCAAAATTGATTAAAAATCCACTAATGAGTAGTATGCATTGATTGGCCATGAGGCATTAACATGGCAAAAGACTTTTGTTCAAGGAGGAAAAAGAAAAAAAGACAAAAAAAAAAGAATTAGAAAGCATGGCAAGTGACCTTAAGTGTGACAAACTCATGTATTCTTAAAACCAAAAGAATGATCTTTATTTTTTGTTTTTAAAAAAAAGAATGAGCCATAAATGAGCTAGAGGCAAACTAGCTGGAATAGAACACCAATCATGCCATGTTGATATTCATAAAGAAGAGAAACCAATAATTCTATTGGGAAATCTAATCATATTATTGTTGGGGCAGACAAGATGATCTGTAAATAACTTTATTTTTTATTTTACTTTTCAAAAAAAAAAAAGAGAGAGAGAGAGAGGAAAAGACAAGGGCCCAAAGCTCTAAACCATAGAATTTGGTGATCAATCAACAAATTAATCAATATCACTTGAAATCACAAGTTCCAACTTGCTAATCCCACAATTAGGAGATCTTGTGGGCAAAATCTGTTTTAACTTGATTGTTGTCTTTTACTTGTTTTGATGCTAAAGCATTTCCTTTCATGTTTCTCTACTGCAGTGTGTCAATAATAAGGAAGTTGTCAAAAATATTTGGAGATCCTGAAGTATATATTAACCTTAAACTCTAAGTTACCGGTGAGATTACAAGACTCAAATATTTTGCTGGCCGCTGATTTTTCTCGTTATAAAAAGATATTTTATTTAGAATGAGTGTAATTTATTGTTAAGATTTTGTCTCAAATCTTCATATAAATTTTTTTTAATTAGTTTAAGAAAAATAATTTTTTTATTTTATTATTTTATGCATAGTTATTTATTCTAGTATGAGTATGAGTAGGAGTAGGCTTTTGGGTTATAAGATTGTCAGGGTAATGATTTTGTTTTTTTTAAAGTTGTGATTAAGGATTAATAAAATTTTAAGTTCGTTGGTAGCGTAGGCAAAGAAATTTTTGAAATATGTTAAATTATTGTGTTTGATATTTGTTTATTTATTTATCTATTTAATTATTGTAAATTTGAATATATAAATTTTAAAGGTTAAATCCTAACACTTATATATATATACATACACACTGGATCTTTTTTTCTTTTTCTTTTTTTATATTGGTAGGAAAAGAAAATAGAACTAGAATCTCTTATACGAAGGATTCGAAAGTAACCACTAGTTCAAAAATTTAAGTTACCGATTGATTTATTTTGTGACCGCGAGTTTATAAATTAGTTCAACCATTACGTCTCTCCTTAACTAGAATTAATATTTTCAACCTCTACCTCTCCAACCAAAAAATAGGTTAAAATTTATTTTTATTTTTAAATATTTAATTTCATTTACGATCATTTGCTTTCCGTTATATAAAAATTCTCACTACGATATTATATTTGCTCTCCAATACTGATTTAATAATATAAAAATTATAATACGATCGAAAGCAAGAAATTTGGTGAGAGAACTTGCGTAGCAAGATTAAGAAAGGAATAAAGGTTAAAAAAATATGAACACTATGATGGAAATTAATAAAGTGAAAAAAAGGTGATTAAACACCCCGCCATTATTCTCGCTGTTTTGATAAGCCGACAAAATATGTCACACAGACAAGCCTTTTTTTCAACATGGTATAAATAATTTTGAACGTTATGAACATATATCAATTTAATATAACACTAATTAATTAATTAACACTTTCATGTTTATTATTATATTACATTGGAATCATAATATATATATATATATATATATATATATATATTATATTAGGGTTTGAAAACTTCATGAAACTAAATAAACATAATGACTGTACGTATCAAGAACAGCCCATAAATAGGAAGAAAAAAAAGATTTGGGGAATCAAAGTTTCTCTCCTCCTTGGTATCATAAAATATGTATGCATGATGTTCCCGAAACTGTTCACATTTGCTTTCATGTCTACTTGATTTTTGTTTTTTAATTAGTGGTTGTACAGATAGCTGCTAGATTCTGTCCAACCATCTAATTAATTACTTTTCTCATTATCAATAATATGCAAATTTGATATAATTATATGTAGCGGTTATATTCGTGAAATTGATAGTAAACTAAAATTTGTGAACCATACATTAAAGGAATTTTTTTGTAATATTTTTCGATGTCAATCTTGGATACCATGCAACCTTAATCATATGATTATGCTAATTAAGGAGATACTAATTTCGATTTCGAGACAAACTCTAGATACTCAAGGGAGATAGATTTTAGTTATTTAATCCAAGTGATAAATTTTGCTTATCAATTCATTGATATGTTCTTTGGAAAGCTCAATTTTTGACTTACAGGAATTAGTTCTTGATTTTATTATCAAAATGTGAACTTTATGCAATTATCACCATCCAAAAAAAAAAAAAATCACCGAGTTGTATTTGTATATCAGTTCAAGAAAAAATAAGTTTATTGAGTGTTCAAATCTTTTTTAATAATTAAGATATTAATATCCTGATAAATTGGTGTCACAGTGTTTATAGTGTTGAAATAACGCTGTCAATTTAGATATTAATCTTTTAATTACCAGAGAAAAATCAAAATTTTTATTTAT
Source organism: Bretschneidera sinensis (assembly GCA_023935145.1). Taxonomy (NCBI): domain Eukaryota; kingdom Viridiplantae; phylum Streptophyta; class Magnoliopsida; order Brassicales; family Akaniaceae; genus Bretschneidera; species Bretschneidera sinensis. The sequence goes on along the minus strand of CM043700.1, from coordinate 22,162,268 downwards.
GATAATACTGATTTGGGTAAAGTAAATATGCATGTGAATCCAATGTTTTTTTTTTTTATTGAGAAGTAAAAATAAAAATGAATTTACAAGTTACCAAAATAGCTGAATTATTCCAATCCAGTGAGTAGTCTTTATCTAATGGTCCGAAATCTCAATGCACATGTCTTTTTCATTCTGTTTATTAAAAAAGCTCATTCATATAATAGTTATTGACAAAACATTACAGAACTGGTTAGCCAAAAAAACAAAAACAAAAAAAAACATTACAGAGCTGAAGCAACATCAATCACAATAAAGGTGAAACTGAATAGAGTTATACCATTTGTTGAAAGGTATAACCTTCTGTATTATAACATGGAATACCATTCGGTTTAACCGTAGTTTCAGTTGTAAAAAACAATTTTTAGTAAACAATTGTAAAATTAAAATTTATTTAAAATTTGGTAAAACAACCATAAAACTTACACAAATTATGCTTCTAATTGTTGATTAATTTTTTTTTATGTTTGATTTATTTCTATTTGTTGAAAGCTAAATTTGTTTTAAAAGCTACTTAAATGGTAACTCAAGGGATTGAGCTGAAAACCCAAAATTATAAAAGTAGTTCATTATGACCCAAATTTTTTGATATTATTATTATTATTAAAACGATGATAATTTGGGACATCACTCGCACATTAATTTTGACTAATTCGATCAATGCTTTTAATTAATCTTTTTATACCAGTTAAAATCAAAGAGTCAACCGGAAAAATCTTTTAATAATCACGGAAAAATTGAATATTAATTATTTCAAAAAATGTAAAAAGAAAATATTTAAATATTAAAATTATTATTCAATTTTTTTTATAATTATTAATTAAAATTTTTGATTTTATGATAACTTCTACGTCACCCCTCAAAATCAAACTATTTTCAATTTCTTCGCCAAATTTAAAGATGGAATGAAGTATGTTAGTAACACAGATATCCTTGTTAATTAGAATGAAAGCAATGGGAAATAAGATGAAGAACAAAAATAGACAGAAATTAAGGCCACATGGCCAAACAGTAATGCCTTAGCATCAAAAAGGGAACAAGGAGAAGTCACGCGGTCGGCTGTTGTCAGCTTATGATGGGAACCTTCACCGAATCTTAGCCACAAGGATTTAATATCCTTATTATACTTGTTACATATTTTTTTTCTTCAAATTATTAAAAATCAAAAGCATATTATATGTACAAATAAATTTCATGTTATTTTTTTTAGAAAATATATACAAATAAAATTGCTGAAAGATGATTGGATATTTACATGAGCCACTTGATAAAAAAAAAAATTATGAAATAACTCCGTAACACTAGTAGAATTTATTTTGAATTTTATTTCCTACATGTAATGAGATAGTTTACATGTATAAGTGGATTAATCGGATCAAATATTCAAATAATATTGTCACCCAAAAAATATTGAAAAAATAATTATGAAATTTCCTATTGCTTTTCATTTGTGAAGCTGAATTATGTTATACTGTTTTCTGTTTTTTTATTTGATTACAATATAAGTTCGGATCATTACATTATCAATATAGAAACTCACAATAACCCATTTAAAATGAAAAAGTAATAAATATAAAATCAAATAAATAATTGAACTTGAGATTTTGTAGTGTCGAAATCACAATATTGATCACTAGACCAAAACTCTTTTGGCATAATTCAAGTTTTAAATGATCCCTTCAAGTATTCTCGTTAGAATGTCTTAGGAACTTAACAAATTATTTTTTTATTTTATTTTAAAAAACAAATGTTATAATTACTTCTATGACATCGTTTGGAACCCTCTTAAAAGGGATTAAAACCAATTTTTTCGTAAAAAAAACAGTTTTAATCATTCTTTAAGTGAGTTCTCAAATGAGGTCTATAATATGTTGGTTTTTTTTAAAATGGCTTACAAAAGTCATATATCCTCGTAACTAAAAGTTAGTATGTATTTTATTTAATTTTTCTTTTTCAGTCTTATATGTTATGTTGGTAATTTTTTTTCTTTCCATTTTTTTTATTTCCTTTGTCTTAATGTTGGGTGTTCAAACTTCAAACCAAGTGCGAAGTTAGCTTTATACCTTCAAATGTCACCAAAGCAAAACCCACCATAATAGATCATTGGGCTTGGCAGATTAGCTTGAAATTGGGCCCAATTTGATCTGTTTTAACTCTTTTTGCAAGCTGTAACAAAAGCCTTGAAATGTCACCAATCCATAGCCCGTTTGGATTGAGATAGATGAGAGGATAATAGTACTTTTTAAATTCTTTATTTTTTTTCTTTTATTTGAACAACGAAAATTAAAATTAAAAAAAACTTTTAAGATGGTTTTGAGGGATAAAAGCATCCCTCTAAATCTTTTATTTTTCAATAAAAAAAACATCAAACAAAAAGATAGGACTTAAAAATTACAATTTACGTTTAGATATTAAAATATGTCGAGCAAAGAAAGAGAAATTTAATTTTAACAAATCAAAATCTATTTTTCTTCATAATTTGTCTCAAACAGCTTAAAATTGTGCAATTGTACCTACGTTAGAGAAAAAAATTGTAGCACTCAAACCAATTCCATAATTTTTTAAGTACTATTTATTGACATGTTAACAATTTATGTGTGGGTATATAAATGTGTATTTTGTTAACAATTCTTTTATAAGTTGGATGCACGACATATTAATTGTGTAATACGTAAAAATTTGATAAATAATACATGTAATATATTTTAAGAAATTTTCGATATAAACAAAATTGTATGTAGGTTTATTATTATTAAACACACTTACATTTTGTTCTTTGTTTCAATGTTCTCCTTGCATTTTAGAAACAATCAATTTATCCCTTGTATTTTAGGTACGTGTCTAATAAACCCGTTTGTTAATAATTCCAACGAAATTGATATTGGTACACACAAAATCTTGACCATTAAATATGATAAGATTTTAGAAAACATTTTTGTGTAGTATCAAAAACATTAGATACATGCTTAAAATATAAAAAATTAAATTGACTGTTTTTAAAATGCAAAGAGAACATTGAAACACATGACACAATGTAAGGGTGTTTGGTGATAATAATCCTTATTGGTATGTTAAAATGAACGTGGTAGTCATTCATGTTTGGCCTAACTATAAATTCAACTACTAAGAGTTAAAAAAGACTTAAAAGTAGTTTTTAGTAAAATATTTGTGAAACTAAAATAGTTTAATGTTTATTAAAATTTCAATCTTTTAAAATCTAATTTTCAATTTATGATTCTTTAAAATCGATTCTTTTATATATACACGTAACTTTTATTTTTCAAAGCTAAAAGTTGTAGGAAGTTAGGTCATATTGTACTATAATACCGAAATACCTAAAAGTAATACTTTTGGGTAAAATATAATTAGTGTCCATTTGGTTCACGGACAGAATTACAATGGGATGAAATTAGAATTATAGTGTGATAGGATTAAGAGGGATTAAAGTGGATTACTTTAGTTTTATGTTTGGTTCATGAGATTGCTGGATTATGACTAAAGTGTGATAACAAATATAAAGACCAAAATGTCATTCTTATATTTTATTATAAACCACAAACAGGGAGAGAGATGGTCAGAGAGCTTATTTTCTTTCTTTTTTGGCATCTTTGTATCGTGAAACAGAGAGGAAACTGGAGGAGAGAGGAGAAGAAGAGGCGTGGGGGAGGAAGGGGAAGGGGGCGCGGAGAGGGGGAAGGAGGGGAGGAGGTGCGGGAGGAGGCACGGAGGAGTAAGGGGCCACAATTTGGGGAAGGAGGAGGGGTGGCCACGATATGGGGAAAGAGGATAAGGATGAGAGAGGAAAGAGGAGGAGGAGGAGGAGGAGCAGAGAGGAAGAAAGAGGAGAAGAATAAAAGAAGAAGAAGAATGAGGAGAAGGAAGAGGAGGGGTGGCTACTATCTGAGTAAGAAGGAGGAGAAAAAGGAAGTAGAAGGAGGAGGAGAAAAGAGGAAGAAGGTGGTGGAGGAGAAGGGTAAAAGGAAGTCATCTCTGCGAGGAAGAACATAAATGACGAATGTGAGGAAGAAGAGAAATGGGTGAAGGGGAAATTAGAAAAATAAATTAGTCCCGTGGGGTGGGTTAAATTTTGTCCCACATCTCCCATGGGATTAATTTAGTGGGATAAAGATTAAATTTATCCAACTTTTATTCGAAATGATCAGTAAAAGAATCAAACCAAACTAGCCTTAATATCCTTCAGGTTTTATAGTAATTAAGTCTAATGTTTTGAAAAATAACATTCCGCAAATGTCTTAATTGATATAATAGTTACATCCAAAATAACTAATAATCATAGTCAAATTAATGAAAATTTTTTATTAACAACCACGTAACATTGAATATGAGCTGTTTCGTTGAGATATGAGTTATTTGTTACACATACATTAAGAATATTAGTTGAAAAATATTTTTCTAATTTGTGTTATTTTAACAATGAGATAAATTTATCACTTTTTAAAATCTTGAGACTAAATTATATAATTAGTAGATCTTCCGTCCCAATTTATAGGCAACGGTGCATTATTCATTTAATCAAACTATTATTACTTTTTATTTTAAATTTATAAATACTTAAAATTTATATATATAATTTAATAAAGTTATAAGAATTCAAAAATTAATTTTTGTAATTTTAAATAAATAATATATTAAAAAATTAAAATTACTTAAAAAAATAAACTGCTATATATAAACTGACAGAGAGAATATCAAACATGAATGATCCATTTGTATTTTACCTTAATTTTTTTCCCGGTTATAGACTAGTTCACGCGAACTTTACAAAGAATTAAGTCAATATATCACGAGATATTGCCAGGGAGAGGAAGAAAGAACAAATTAAGAGGGCTTTATGGCTATATATTACGTATCACCTTCTCGAAAATACATATTTTATGTACCCAAAATTGTATAATAAAAAATAAATAAAAATCCATCGTTATGATGGTCTCTAAAAGCTGAGTACGTAGCTTCTGCAAGATACATTACTCTCCTTACAAAACCTCAGAAATAATTTTAAAAAATAAAAAAAAAGAAGAAAAAGAACATAATTTCCTTTGAAGAAACTGCTGATTCCCTTTGACTCCTGCATTTATAATACCCCTCTTATTTTCAAGCACTCTTCACCCTTATAAGAGAGAGAGAGGGGAAAGACTAAAGAGAGCTCTAAAGAGGAACATTTTGCTTAATTAGTTTCTAAGTGAAAAGAGGCTTCTTTTTAACGGGAGAGTGACTAGTTAAGAAGTAAATATATTTACCATGACAAAGAAAATATGGATTTTGCAATGCTTGTTCTTGATGGGGTACTATCTGGGTATGTGTTCTCTATCTTGTTATACTATATAGTTTATGATTTTTTCTTTTTTAGTTGTTCTTCATTTCTTCTCCGAGACCTTATTTGCAGGTAAATCCAGTTACTGTTTTTCTTTTGAGATTTATTTTAGTAGTATGTGTTATTTTGGACAAATTATTCTGTAATATAATGGATAAAGGTGCTCATTTTGCTGCAGAACTACACAATCTCTTCGAGTTTTTTTCCTCCTTCCTGCACATTCTTCTCTCTTTCTCTCCAAACCAGGGAAAAGTGAGAAGAAAATTGTTACTGGTGGAGGAAAATATTACATAATACTATAAAAGACAGTTAATTAGGGAGTAATTCTTGCATAGATTCCACTTAGATATCGTTTGGCATAGCTGTAGTTTCGGTCCAGGGCTGTTAAAACGGATTTTGAAACAAGTTTTGGTAAAATAGCTATGGTGAAATTTTGACATTGTGTCTATCAATAACCTTTCTTTAGTAGATTCCATGTTGCCTTTGAATCAAAAGCAATTTGCTTCACCTCTATGTTTTTGTAGTAAAACACGCATGTTTGGTAGTAAATTTTTACTTTTACTAGTAAAAGCAGAAATTTCGATGGTGAAAAAAAACTACATTACCATCAAAAGTATGAGTTTTATTACAAGAAGTAAAAAATTTATCACAAAAAATGCAGTTTTACACAATTGTCTGATTTTTTTTCAAGGCACTGGAGTAGCTTCTAACTTTTTTACCATTTTCTTATGAAAAATGTATTCCTACTAGGCATGTTAAGTAGCATGTTATTCAATATAATGGTAAGAGTAAAGACCAGTAGGCAACATTTTTGTCCATCCTCGAACTTGACCAATGAAAAAAGTGGTGTCGTGCGGGTAAATTGAAGCCTATGCGTTTGTCCTTTTTTAAATCTGTCCGTTATCACTCGAGTTTCTCATAATTACTATTCAGGTATCATAGTGATCAAGCCGAGCTTCCCATAATTACTACTCGGGAATCATAGCAATCAGGCGGGACAAAAGGGATGGTAAAGGGTTGGCTCCAATCACCACTAATGTTAATGATGGCATTTGAAATTTCATTGCCCAAGTTGTCAAAAATTAGGGCGCAAGTCACTAGCTCATAAAACCCCTGAAGCTCGAGTAAATTAATTGTTCTTTATCTCCTACACTATTTTAATAGTTCTTTATTACTCCTTTTTAAGATCAATTTAATTGGAGGTTTCTACCAAAACTGACAAAAATTAATTTCTTCAATTAATTTGTCATTTAAGTTGATTTCTCCTGTAGTTTTATTTCTCATTTAAGTCATTTTAAATTCTTTTCTAAGTACAATTTAACGGTGCCCAGGAAAAACTCTTAATTGACAAACCAAATGGGAAACAATAATATCATTTTCATTGGCTATTTTTATGTGGCAGTCGTGCAATTGTAAAACTCATTAAAAAATAGAAAAAGAAAGGAAAAAAAAGGTGTTAGGACATGCACACTTTGCTTCCCATTCGCTTCTCAGTTGATGCTTTTAGGATCTCAAACTAGATTATTTGCAATTTGTTGACCACACTAGATTTTGACTATTTAGTAATGGGTTCTGTTTATTTTTTATTAGCATCTTTGCAAATCACAGGTATCAGATAAATTATTTGTGTAATTTATAACATTTTACATATTTAGCAGTTAATAAGTTCTGTTCAAATCAATTGGTACATTTTAGTAAACTTCTTCCATGTAATATATTGATGCAATGTTAGATTTACTATGAAAAATTAAGTAAAATACTCATGACTTTTGAACACAATTGCACTCATTAATTTATTAGTCTCTACCATGATATGAGAAACTATGTTTTTGTTTCAAGATAAATGCAACTAATGGACATCTTATTATGAGTTCTCCTAATTGTTTTCTGTTTGTTTTTGAATTTTCCTTTCCAAAGTATTAGCTTCAGCAAAAGAGGCTGCAGCAGGGCAAGTGATTAAGGCAGATGCCGTGATTCCGGTGACTACATTGTCACCTCCTGAAGGCAACACAACTTTCCTCGATGGCACTACATGGTGCGTGGCCCTTGCCGGGGTCTCCCAAATTGATCTGCAGAATGCATTAGACTGGGCTTGTGGGTTGGGGATGGCAGATTGCAAGGCAATCCAAAAGGGTGGAGCATGTTTTGAACCCAACACTCCTTTATCTCATGCATCTTATGCTTTCAATAACTACTACCAAAAGAATGGGAATTCGGATATCGCTTGCAATTTTGGTGGAACTGCTACTTTAACTAAACATAATCCCAGTAAGCAATCTCTGCTAATACTATATTTGTTATCTTTTCCCTCATCGATCATGATATAGGGTATGATTTGGTTCTTGCCATAGACTAATAGCAGAGAGAGTGGTAGGGAAGTAGCTTCAATGAATGGAAAGATTGTCATGTTCTTAAAGGAAAGGAAGGGAAGGGAAAGTAAAACAAAGGAGGGGTTGATACCTTTCCCTTGTAAACCCCCTAGTATGTAGGAGTGTTGAAGGTTATTATATGGAACCTTTCAAAACGGTTCCCCTCTTTATAAAAAAATCTCAAACAAGGTTTTAAGAAACCCCTCTTTTGCTTTCCTTTACTTTAACATCAATAATCGTCTACCAAACGTAGTGTAAAAGTAATTCTATGCATAGCTTGGTTGTATTTGTAGGGTAATTTATTCTCTTTAGGTGATAAAATCACTTCTCTGTCAAAAAGAAGAAAGTATCTGGAAGAGTTCCACTGGTTCACATGCTTTTAATTGTTATATTACTTGAGGTTCATTTGGGAGGTTGAAAGAGTTGTCAGAATTAGGAGCTTATGCACTTAGGCTCTAATTGGTAGAGAAGAAAAATGGAAATATTGAAGAGATAGAGAAAGAGGATGGTAAAATAAAAAGATTGATTTTTCCATAACATGTTTGGTAAAAATGATGGAAAAGTAAGGGGAAAGAAGAAAAAGACAAAAAATATATATAGAGTTTATTTTAACTCACACCTTAACCCTCCAAAAATAGGATGATTGTCATGTGAAAAGAAAACATCACTTTTCTCACTTTTATTTCTTACAAAACTATAGTGAAAGTTTTCTCCATTCACTTTTCTTTCTTATCCCTCTTCCTTCTTTCCTACTTTTCCTCTCTACCAATCATAACCTTAAAATCATCTTTACCCTCTGTGCTAATGAAAATGAAATTAAATAAAATTTGCTATTTTGGTGTAATCTGATTAGAAGTTAAATAAAATTTGCTATTTTGGTGTTGTTCAAAGTTTTAAAGTAAGTAACCTACCTTACTGATTGGTTTGATTGTTGTTATTTGCAGGTTATGGAAAATGTGTTTATGCTGCAGCAGGGTATGTTCATTCTGCACATCTGGTTTTAGTTTCCTTGCATTTAGTAATATATGAACGCGTTTAATTACCCGTTCTTTGAAAACATTGTTGTTTAAATTTTCAGATCTGTGGATTCTTCAGCACCCCCATATTCCAAGCATAAACCAAGCTTTTTATCATGGAAATTTGTTGTGATTTTGCTGCTTTTGTATTTTGGAAGCTGATCTAAGGAATGCTTGCCTTGCACGTGAAGCTGAATGGTCTTCACTTGCTTTTTTTTTTTTTTGTTGAATTGTTAGATGCTACCGAAAGGAAAAAGGCCAAAAGAATTATGCAAGGATTTAGAGTAAGATCTTTTACCAAATGGTGTTTAGATTAGTATTTTGTGATTTTTCTATGCTATTCTTGTCTTTGTTGTTGGGTTAGGAATCTTAAGATAATTCAGTCATCTCTTTTGATTAAATTCCTGCCTTTTGCGCCTTTCGCCCTTGGGCTTTTGCAGTTCTTGATTTCTTGCCGAGGAATCAGTTATATATATATATATATATATAGAGAGAGAGAGAGAGAGAGAGAGAGTCTTTTGCCAGTTAGCATTCTTTGTTTCAAGTTATCTGCATTTTCAAGGTAATATACAATTACCTTCGTTTAGTCTCAAGTTTTTAAAAAGATAAACACCTCCCACCATTAATAAGATGCATAAGTTTGCCCTAAAATTTGTTTCTTTTTGGTTTTAATGATTTTTTTGAGGTAACAAAATCTTCTATTCAACCTCCAACAATCCAGTCACATCCACTTTTAAGATCAAGCTCGGTCGGTTTTATCATGACCCGATGTCAAACTTGAGATAATATTGTTTGTTTTGATATGCTTTAAAACGTGTTACGTAAGTAGATGTGACAATCACTTATAAACAGAAACTTTTTAACAGCATATTATTCTTTAAAAACTAAAATTAAATTATAATTATTATTAAAGCATTGAGATGTTTATATATTTTACCTCATATTCAATTTGATGGTTTAATTTAATGATAGTTTAATTTCCTGTAAGCTGGTTCCACCAGGACAGTAGCTAACCCCTTGTGTAGTGGTCTGCACCAGAAGCAAATCCTTGAAAAACACATTGAACTCTGTATTTTATTTTTGGTTAGTGGACACTTTTTTACCCTTAAGATCTAAATCTCATGAGAAATTGAGAGATGAGATAATGAAGACAACTACTAGTACTGATACTTAGGGAGGACAATGAAATCTTTAAACTCGTTATTTTGTCTAAGCAAGCAAGCAAAGAACAAAATAGCTTTTAAGTCTCAAAACACAAAAAAAGGGGTTTTGATATTGAAAGTTGAGAAAGAGCTAGTCGAGGCCCATAACAGTATCTCTGTAACCTATAGCTGATATCTATTGTCCATTTCTTTTGAGCATAGACAGTGTTCTCTGCAGCATGGATGTCAGAATGTGAAGGGCATTAGTGTCGGAGAGGGCTTTAAGCAACCTTTCTTCTCTTTTTCTTTCCTCTAAAGATTATATATAGGCTTTGCTTTTATAAGCGGTTTTTAGCTCATTCTTTGGTAGACTTTTGAAATGACTTTGGTTTCCCTTTTAAGTCCAACATTTAAAAAACAAAATTGAGGTGTTATGAAACAAATTAAAAGTTGAAAATAATTTTTAAGAAAATAAATTTTTGGGTAAAATGCACACTCAATTTTACTTATAAATCTGTTTGATAGTTATTTTAACAGCGTTTCACTAAAGATTAAACAATTTTTAGCATCAAGACTATTGTGCTAATTAAAAATTGTTTTAAAATCATTTTGATAATCAAATATTAAAACTACAACTAAGATTAATAGGATAATTATATGATTATCCAAGCTCGTTTAAAATATAAACTATTGAGTATCGTCCTCCAACTACTAGTGACTCTCAACCCTCTAGCATGGGACCACATGATTTTATTTGATGTTTGGTGATAAATATTATTTGATTCTCATGATATTTTTATGTTTGTTGTTAGGATGTTATGTTTTTTTTTCAAATTTTTATGTTGGGTGTATGGATTGGAAAGATTGGAAATATAGTTTATTTTTTTATTAATTTTTCTAAATGTTAAGTTTGAACGAGTAATTTGAATTATACAAATGTGTGTTTTATTATACAATGTTGTAATAATTATGTAGTTGTGTGAAAAAAACCAATTTGTGTATGTGGAAAAGGACATATGCACATTTATGATGGTGTTACCAAATTCGGAGAGTGGTACAAGACAATTTTAAATTCAGATTAGACAGTTTATAACCAAACAATCATAAATCAATAAACTTAATTATAATCAAAATTAGAACGAATCAAACACCAAACACTAAATAGTTTTCATTAGTCCAACCAAACAAGACCCTAATTTTTATTGACTTTAAAAAACCCAATTGCATCTCCTCGTAGATATAAAATTTACCAATTTATAAAATTAGCGAAATAAATGGTGTCGCCGTTCAAGCAATTTCAAGAATCAAGAACTCTTTTATTGAATTGATTTATTCTCACACTACAATCTTTTAAGAAATTTGAGTAAGAGAGCATAATGTGATATGACTAATAACGTGATTGTTTTTATCAAGAAAATCTCTTAAATCTCGCTTAAGAAATTTTTTGGATCATACATATTATTAGATCTGGAATTAAGTCGAGTTTTTATCGAACGATTCAAGTTCGGTCAAAGCTCGGTTTAGTCAAATTTGAGTCACGCTCGAACTTGAAGATTAGGCTTGAATACCTTATCAAGCTGAATTTGAATACCTTAAGATTCAGTTCGAAAGACTCTAGAACAGTTTGATAAGGTATTATCAAACTCGAACTAATATTTTTTAATATTATTATTTATTAAAATTATATTTCAGACTCAAGCTCAAACTTAAATAGACAATCTAAAGTCAAGGCGAGCCATCATAATATCAGAGTTGACTTAAACCTATCACCATGTATATATGTGATATTTAAAGTTGCTCCCAACGGACTAGAATTGTTTGTTTGATTTGAGATTTGAGATTTATTTAATTTATAGCTTCTCTCGCATCTAACGGGGGAGTTTGTAATAAATCACGTCCACGTCAGTGGTGTGATGAAAAAGATCCATATATATGTCATCTTTACAATGTTCAATTAGATATCTTTTTGAGTCACGTAGGGTTACGATAATAAAAACATATTTGAATTATTTCTCATTAACATAAGTTTCATATCAAAGATATTTTTTTTATTTGACTGTCTAATGTATTTCAATTAATAACTTTAATCTAAATAAAACAAAAGCCAAAGTGAGGAACATCCAGCTTAAGAGATAGTTGAGTATCCAACTCTCTTTTTCAAAAATAATTTTAAATCTCCTTTGTATTTTTATTATAAATATTACAATAACTTTCAATCAATTAATTTACAGTAAAAATTGTAAAGTAAAACTAATAATACACTCTTTTGACATATGATTTTAAAATTTTAAAAATTTAAAATTTGATGAGATGACTTTACAATCAAAATTTATATATAATACATGTTTTATTTCATAGTATTTCGCTGCAGCGCAGTTGATCCCTTCCTCTTGATCTTTGCCATTTAGAATGGGTATATAAAAAAATTCTCAAAACACTTCCACGAAAAAATAAGAAAAAAACAAAGAACAAAGAAATTTTCTCAAAACAGCCAAAACCTTATCCAACTAAAAGAACCCAATAGCACAAGGCCAAATCAGCAACAAGTATCTAAGTGTATCCAATTCTCAAATCCTAAAGCCACAAACTGCTTGTGGCTGTGATGCACAACAGCTCACTCACTTTACTTTATAACCCTAAATTTCGAACCTTATGAAATGAAAAAATTGTAGGAAGAAAATTATCAAAGAGGGAGAGAAAGAGATCAATTTTCTTTTACTTTTGAATATACAGCAGCAAATGGCAACCACTGTGATGACTACTCTCCCGCAATTCAATGGGCTAAGACCCAAGTTTTCTGCTGCTCCTGTACAAAGCCTGGTCCGTGCTCTTACTCTAATTTACATTTTTAGATGTTTAATAAACTCAATTATTTGATTTTTAAGTAATTTTTTTTTGTTTTAAATGGTGCAGACAACTATTCAGCCAATTAGGCGCAAAGGGATTGGAGCTTTGGGGGCTCGCTGTGACTTCATTGGCTCTCCCACTAATTTGGTAAGGATTTCACCAATAATTGTCTTATGTTTTTCATTGTTTGGATGGTTTGTTTGCCTTTTTGCTTTTAAATGGATATAAGATGTGATTACTTTTTTTTCTTCTTTTGGACAGATAATGGTGACTAGCACAAGCCTAATGCTATTCGCAGGAAGATTTGGGTTGGCTCCATCAGCAAACAGGAAGGCAACAGCAGGATTGAAGCTTGAAGTGAGGGACTCAGGCTTGCAAACTAATGACCCAGCTGGTTTCACTCTTGCAGATACCTTAGCATGCGGTTCGCTGGGTCACATCATTGGTGTTGGAGTTGTTCTTGGCCTCAAGAACATTGGTGCTCTATAAAAAAAAATAATAATCACTTGATGTTTATACTCAATGTTTTTTTTTTCTTGTAGTAATTTCTATTTGGAGGATGTGACTTGTTCCAAATTTCCAATTGCATATTTGTGTATTTTCCCAGGAATTCCGTCGTGCTTTTGTATATAGGAGGACATAAGTAATTGTTAAGTTTTCTAACATATTATAAGTCTGTTTGGTACATCATATTAAAAAACCGAGAAAATTTAAATTAAAAAAATGATATAATTTTCATCCAATCTATAAAAACATCATATTTCTTTCATTTATAAAAATGATTTCATCTTATTTTTCTTGTAATATTATCCCTGTTCATGGCTATACAGACATTAATACTCTCCTCTTTTCTGATATTAGATTTAAAATGCTTAAACCTATTTAAAAATATGCTTAAAGAGATGGTATTTTTCCTCAATATATTTTTTTTATTGAAGTAATTTTATATATAAATGCAACAATTAATTCGATCACAATAAAAGCACTATTATTATCACATAACTCATATAAAAACCCACGATACGATTATAACCCACTTAAAATAAAAAAAATTAACCAATATATAAATCGTACAAATAATTCATATATCGATAAAATTTGAACTTGAGACCTTGTGGTTACATGATCTCAATTTTGGTCTTTTTATTATTAAACCAAAACTTCATTGTTTTTTTTATACATTTTTTTGGTATGGTGTAAAAGTGTGAACGAGAGTGAAAGCATAAATGGTCAATTTATAAAATTTCAGAAAATAAGAGTACTTTCAAACTGTTACTGTTTTACATTTACACCATTTGTAAATGGCATGTGATAATCACCTACCATTTGTAAATAGAAAGTTTTTTTTTTCATTTGTTAAAGCGATGTTATATACAAGTAGTACAATAATTGATTTTATTACATTATATAAATTTGTATTATTTCGTTATCCAAATAGGCGCTCACAATACTATCACAACCACATGAAGTGGGAGAAATAACTGGTATATGATTTGACGTTCTAAGATGAGATCAAGTCTTAATATTCCACATCGGTTAGAGAGTATGTGATTGAACTGTTTATAAGTGATTATCACCTCTACTTGTATATTGCGTTTTAAAACCATGAGGACAGATGTACCAAAACGGTATACATTGTGGGAATCAAACTTGAGACTTTATAATCGTAGTCTCCTAGAGCCTCAACCTTGATCAATAAACCAAGACCTCGTCGATAGAAGTGAGTTTTTAAAAGTACTCAATGTTGGATAATCATGTTTTAAAATAGGGGGCTTTTATGGATTATGGCACCAACCTAAATTCAAGGCACCAATAAAATCGACACATTTACTAATAATTCGGATTAGATTTAGTGTTAAATTGTCACATAAATGTGAAAACTTTATTGGGGCTTTGAATGTTAGTAACACAATAGAGTTAAACCCCTTCAAAATGCTACATGTAGAAGGAATTTATTGTGAAGATGGAGATATGTTATTGCCATTTGAAAGGGTTTTGGAAATGTATGATTTTGCTCAAATGTATTTGTTGGTAAGAGTAGTAATGAACAAATATCGCCAATTGCTTGGGTTGTTGAAGTTAAACAAAGAGATTTTGGGACAAAATCGAGTTTATAGGAAGTTTATCTTATCTGTGTTTAGGAATGGCAATGGGGCGAGAAATGCACTATTTGCCCTGTTCCCTAAGTATTTTCTCGTCTCTACCCCATACTTGGCGAGTAGGGCAAAGCCAATGGGTGTAATTGGGGGTTCACTGTTGGGTTTATTGTTAACCCAAAAGTTGAAAAAAAAAAAAGAACTCTTCTAAAATAGGTATAAATTGATGATTTTTTTATATATTAACTTAAATTGCTCTTCATTTTTTATTATCGACTTCGTCATTGCTGGTGAGAAAGTGTTATTTTCCCATTCTCATCTTCAATGGAGACATAAATCTCCATCCTCTTGTTTATCTATTAAGATCATAGATTTTCTACTTACAAATAGAAAAATTCTATGTGAAAGATGTTACTAACTTTATTATTTTTCCACGTATAGTAAAGATTGTCGAATAGTCCATGCATAGGTTTTTGCCATTCCTATATGTCTAATTTCACTTAAAAAAAGATAGAATTTCATGAAAGTTTTATCCCTATCAAAAATCAAACCCTTGTTGAGTTTAGAGAATACTAAAAAGGGGATGGTGAAAAAAATATGATTATTATAAATAAATAAAAAGAAAATTCAACTCTATATGCTGTACTTAATAGTGTTGTTTTTAATAACTTTAATATTGATTAAGAAACATTTGTGAAATATCTCCTCGAGTAAATAGAGTAATAAGGTGGCAATTTGAGGTTAATTTATGAAAAAAAAAATTGTTGCCTCGGATCTAATTTATTGGGTTTAGATTAACTAAAAAATTAATTAATAATTTTAAAAAGTTTAATAGATAACGTTAATATAAATATAAAATATAAAAATTAATATTATCAATATATTTTTAAAAAATTACCAATAAAATTTTCTAACTTATCTAAACAAATCAAAAAAGTCTAACCCTTTAGCCTGCCCCAGTAGGATTGCCTAAGCGGCCCATGGCCCAATTACAACTCAATGCCTGACGCGCTGTCATTTTTGTAAATAAACGTTTTCTTTTGGGTGATGTGATTTGTTTAATTAAAAACATCCCTTTCCTCTTTACATGTGTGCGCTCTCTGCGCTCTTCACCTCTATTTGCAGCGCCACTGTATCCAGAGAGTGGAAAAAGAAAACCTTAGAATTTACTGAGATAGGGAGTGAACCCAGCTAGGGCTCCCATCGAGCCAAGCAAAGAGAAGCAAAGAGAGAAAGAGAGATCAAGGAATATGAGTATATGGAACTACGTCGTTACGGCGCACAAGCCCACTAACGTCACTCATTCGTGTGTCGGCAATTTCACCAGCCCCCAGGAGCTCAATCTCATTATTGCGTATGCTTCTCTCTCTCTCTCTCTCTATATATATATATATATATATATATATATATATATATGGTTTTTGGTTTCTGCTACATTTAAGTTAGATTCTTAGGGTTCTTCAATAGTTTCGAAGAAGTGCCTAATTTCCATCAGTATTTGTTATCTATGCTTGTGTTTTGAATGTTTAAGCGGTGAAAACTAGGGCTCTTTGGCTCTAAAATCTATATACTTAGATTTTAAGTGCTTATATATGGACATTTGTGTGTAATTTTTTTTCCCTTTTGGTGTGGGTTTTCTTTGTGTATGAAGCTTTTGGGTTGGGGCCAAAGGTCCGGATATGCTAGTCACCCAACAAAAATGAAGCTTTTGGTTTATTAACCATGAATGGGGAATTGTTCCATTACAAAAGCTGAATGATCGACAATTTCTAAGTTTGTCCCTTAATTGGGCAATTACGGATGCAATGATAAATTGGTAATGCAAATTAATTTGTTGAGAAATAGTTCCTGGAATGGTTTTTTCAAATGATTGGTTGCTTGTTTTTATGAATCTCTATAGTGAAGCTTGGTATGGATAATTGTGTCCCTCATTCTTAAAAGAGGAAAAGAAAAGAAAAAAGAAGAAGAATGATTGAATTGCTTACATTGGAAATGTCCTCATTAAGCTTGGTATTGAATTGCTTACATTGGAAATGTCATCTTTTACCACGGAGGAAAACCTTGTTGAAAGAATCTTAATTCAATGGTTAGGAATAAATAGAATATGAAAATGGTTCATGTTAATGCCTTTCTGTTCATATACCTTAGCCAGTATTTTCAGTTTATTATCATAGTTTTTTTCTATTGCTTACATCGGAAAGGACATCTTTTATCACGGAGGAAAACCTTGTTGAAAGAATCTTAATTCAATGGTTAGGAATAAATAGAATATGAAAATGGTTCATGTTAATGCCTTTCAGTTCATATACTTTAGCCAGTATTTTCAGATTATTATCATAGTTTTTTTCTTGTTTTTTGTCTGCAATCCTTGCTTTCCGTTATATCAAGTTGGGAGTATTTCTTTTCAAAAGTGTATACCCATTAGCAGTCTATTTACAGTTTCGATCTTCTTTCAGGAAATGCACCCGTATCGAAATCCATTTGCTTACTCCTCAGGGATTACAGGTACTATACTCTTTTCCCTTTTTATATTTTGTGAATTTAGTTTTCCGTTTTAGTTGCTATCATTTAAATATTATAGGTACTATGTGCTTCTGATCTCTTTTGTACTCTTTCTCACCAATTATATCTTGTGTCACAAAAGGAGGAATACTGGTAATTTTATTGCATTTTCTTCCACATGGATGTTGAGTTATGGATGTAGTTTCAATAGTTTCCTTGAGTTTTTACTATACCTTTGGGCCTAAGTTTTTCAATCTTGTGTGAATCTTGAAGTATTTCGTTTCACTTTTTGACAAGATATAGTCTTTGGTATATCTTGCATATGCTAGTAATAAATACATCACTCATATTGCTGAGTTCTTAGTACTAATTTCTACATGTATAACAATGCAATTTACTTTGGCATTTTTAGCATGTCTTGCTTGTAGGTTCATTGTTGCTTATGTGTCGGACAGTTCTGTACTTGATTCCTACTTAACAGTCTTTTTGGTTAAGGCTGTCAAATTGAGCTTCACTTGGAATTTATCATCGATGCTCTGTAAATAAAGAAAAAGAAAAGGGTCAATATGGTCGGGCCATTGATTTTGGAGTATAAATGAGAATTTCTTTCATATCTACTCTCTCTCTTTTCTTCGCTCCCACTCAGTCCTCCCTTTGTTTTAAGACTCGTGCATCCTATGGAGTTAGCATGTCCTGTAGCCTCACTCATTAGATTTTCCAGACTATTAAAATGATATGTTAAAACAAGTGTTGTGTGTGTTTGGTGGTGTTGGTGCAATCATTGGCAAAAACTTAAGCAGAGTTCAAACACAATGCTCCATGAAGTTCTCCACTCTAGTTTTACGGAATATGAGAGACTAACTAGATACCTAAAATGTATTTTTTTTAGCATCTATTTTATCATAATGTGATAATTGAAACTAAATAGATATTTGAAATTTTTGTGACACACCATAAACAAAGAAAGAAAAATCATCCTGCTAAATACCTTTATTATATGCTTTACGTTTCATTTGTTTTTCATTGTGAGAAATAATTTTTCACTTTGGCTCGGAAGCATGAAAAGTACATTGAAATTTTCTGTGCAGCCTATGTTGGATGTACCAATATATGGGAGAATTGCAACACTTGAACTTTTCCGTCCTCATGTGAGTATAATTACTTATTTTCTTATAACTTACATAGTTATCTAGTGGTTAAGATTTGTTTTCACTTTCATTCTTGTTTTTGTTCTGTGACAGGGTGAAGCACAGGATTTTTTATTTATTGCAACCGAAAGATACAAATTCTGTGTTCTTCAGTGGGATGCTGAGTCGTCTGAACTTATTACAAGGTTTAAATTCAAAAAAATAATCGATGAATTTCTTCATTTTCTTACTTGATGTTCTAAAATATTGAAGTTTTACTTCTTCTGCTCGAACTTAGCACCTTTTCCATTTTGTTCTTTCATATTGTAGAACATATTTTGAGTTTTGGTAGTCTGTCATATTTCATTTGCTTAGTTCATGTTCTGCATTATTGAAGTTTTACTGCTTGTACTTGACCTTATCATCTTTGCCTTTCCTTTTTCCTCTACCCTAGTGTGCATCATGTTTATGGGACTCATTCATGTTGTAGAACACATTTTTTGAATTTCAGTGAACTGTCATATTTTAAACTTTGTTCATTTTGCATCAGTTTACACATTTATTTTACTTCACCTGGAGTTGATATCAACTAGTGCTAACCATGAGCGTTTTGTGTCATGGTTCAATGATCTCTAGTAGCCTTCTCTGATAGGAATTTTTATTTTTGAATTCCTATGCATGTGTCAGTTCTTTAGGGGACTGGTTAGGCTTTTTGCGGTCGTAATTTTTCTTTATGAGATATTCTTCTCCCTTTATAATCTTCTTTGGACGTAATAAGTTTATGGTTCTTTTGAACCTTTTCTTTTTCATGGATAGTTCTTGGATTTGTTTCTAAACACTTGGCTAGGAGCAGCATGTAAGGTTAGGCAGTGTAACTGATTGATTGGAAGGACTTTGTTACAGTGGATGTTTTTCTTTCTTCTGGATCTTTACTGGTGATAGGTGTTACATCATTGAGTCACTCATGCACTCAATAAATTGTAATCAAAGAGAAGAATGTGGGGAGTGGGAAGTTCATTGGAACTGTGAAATTTGGTCTGGAGATATAAAACAGCACTTGTTTCCTGTTATATTTGAGAAATTATTGTAATGTATGGATGACATATTTTTGCTACATTTTTGCCTAATGAATTTATGCCATTCCCCTGCAGGGCAATGGGGGATGTTTCTGATCGTATTGGTCGCCCTACGGACAATGGTCAGGTATTACTATAAGTGTATCCTGATTTCTTGTTGTGGTGTCAAATTTCTTTGAAGCAGTTTTGTCTTTCCATATAATGGATATATTTTTATCATTTTTTTTTTTATTTTCATGGAGAAATTCAGTAACACTCATCCTGATAACCTTTTCTTTTCCTTTGCTATCCCTTTCTTTTCTCCCCCCAGATTGGTATCATTGATCCCGATTGTAGATTAATTGGACTCCATTTGTATGATGGGCTGTTTAAGGTATGCAAATCTGTTGAAGATCACAACTAAAACCAACTCTCATTCTAGATACTTATTGTTTGTTACTGTGCTTGTTTACTGACAACATCTTGAGATTCTTGTATTTGCTTTTACATTAACATTTTAAAGGGCTAACATCTTATTTTTCCTTTTTTCAGGTTATTCCTTTTGATAATAAAGGACAGCTCAAAGAAGCTTTTAACATAAGGTGTTACTTTATTTATTTTTCAGTGTTCTAGCTAGTATAAGATTTTATCAATGAGCCTGAAGTGAATACTTGGCTCTAAAATGTATGCACAGTGTGTTGGATACTACTCTCAATATATACATATATATGTATGCTCATGATTATGTATACACGTATATAAAATGTATAAAAAATATCCTGCATTATATTTATGTTTCATTTACTGTGTATTCTTTGTTCAATGCCAGGGTAACTCTGAATTAATTTTGGATCATGTTGCATCTTGATGCATGCTCAATTGATACTCTTGTTTTAAATGTATTATGCTTAATTAAATAGTGGTTTTTTGTTTATGTTCACAATATTGTTTTCTTTTTGGAATTATAAGATGAAATATCACAAAGCCAACATTTTTTTCAGGCTAGAGGAACTTCAAGTTCTGGATATCAAGTTTTTGTACGGCTGCGCTAAACCCACGATTGTAGTTCTTTACCAGGTCCCCAATTTTCTGCATTTATCTTTATGTTTATCTAGAACCTGTGGCCTTTTCTCAAAGATAATTATTTTGAACTTGTCACTCAAACCTTCTGAACGTTGTTGATTCTGCCTTAATATTACTTTATTTGGAAATTTCGAGTTAAGGCAGTGTATAGCACCTTGTTGACAATGTTGTGCAGATAGACTTTAAACAATTTGGATATGGGCTCAAGTTAAAAACATAACTTATCGTATGCATAGGACACTATGTATTTTCATGATTATATGCTGCTACTAAAGTCATGGCAAGGTGCCCCTCACTGCTTGTCCAACATGTTTCTCAACCAAATGTAAGTGAATTATCTGTGTTAGAAAACTTTGATATGAACCATTAGTGCTCTTGGGTTTCTCAGACATATTTTGAGGGAGGGTTGAAAAAGCATTGGTGTATGACTCAGTCATAATTGTTTTGCCATTTTTTTTAAATGAGATAGATACAGTAGATCTTTTGGGTTATCTCTCATATAGATAGTTTTGAACATGGGTTGCACCCCCTTGGTGCGCTTCTCCTTTTATACATTTTATTTACTTATAAAAAAAACTGTTTTGCCAGTTTCCACTTTCCAGGTGGTTGGACATCTTTGTGCTGAGCAATTCTCATTGTTGTGATGGTTTACTAATGGATTTCTCATAGTGATCTTCTAAATATTTTTCATGTAATATATTACATCAGGTAGCAGTAGGGGTGTGTTTGGTAGAATAGCCTAAATGGCCTTATTGTTGTGTTTATTATTTCAGGATAACAAAGATGCTCGTCATGTTAAAACATATGAGGTTGCTCTGAAGGATAAAGATTTTATTGAGGGTCCATGGTCTCAGAACAATCTTGACAATGGCGCTGATTTGCTGATACCTGTACCCCCACCTTTCTGTGGTGTCCTTATCATTGGAGAAGAAACAATTGTGTACTGCAGTGCTAATGCATTTAAAGCAATCCCAATCAGACCTGTATGTTGCTTCTCGAGCTACCTCTATTTTTCTTTAAGCATCTGATAGTGAATTTTAA
The DNA here is from genome assembly GCA_023935145.1 of Bretschneidera sinensis. NCBI lineage: Eukaryota > Viridiplantae > Streptophyta > Magnoliopsida > Brassicales > Akaniaceae > Bretschneidera > Bretschneidera sinensis. The sequence continues at coordinate 22,140,619 of CM043700.1, read as the reverse complement.
GGAGTTGATAGCTGTAATTTGTTGTCGAGGTATTTTGACACATTTCCTTGTTATGTTTGATATGCACTTATAGTCTATCACGAAAGCCTATGGAAGAGTTGATGCTGATGGTTCTAGATATTTACTCGGTGACCATGCTGGGCTTCTTCACCTACTTGTTATAACCCATGAGAAAGAAAAGTGAGCTAATGTTTATTCTTCTATTAGAAATTGCTTGATTAGACAAACAGAACAAATCTTAGTTAAGATCTACAAACTTTGTGCATAACTTGGAATCTTCTCAAGGTTGTCATCTATTGTCTGCAGGGTTACTGGACTCAAAATTGAGTTTTTGGGGGAAACTTCTATTGCATCTACTATATCATATCTTGATAATGCATTTGTCTATATTGGCTCAAGCTATGGAGATTCGCAGGTGTGTCTGACGTAAATATTGTTTTTTGATTGTGCATTTTGTAGATGTATATTCTGAGTCTCTTTCTGATTTTCTTCCTGACTTAAATGATATGGGCTTGCTAAAAGTGTTGTTTATAAACATTCTATATGAGATTGAGATACTCTGTATGGATAACTCGTTTATAAAAATAAAATTGAAAAGAAGACAAGTTTTGAAGTTTTCAGCTTTTCTTTTTCTTATCTTTCTTTAGGAAGCCCAAACACGTATACATATCTGAATGTTCCATGACTTGCTGTGTCCATTTTTGTTTGACCCGCTATAGTTTTCAGAGATATAAGCAAAACTAACATACCTAGTCTAATCATTTATGCTTGTATTTAAGGTTTTCAGTATATGTGGCATGTATACATGCCCTTTTTCTTTTTAATAAACCACCTGTTATGGTGGGGGGCTTGGCAGACCTCTCTACTGGTTTATTTCATGAAAATGAATTAGGAGTACAAGCATAAGGGAGAAAAAGCTCCTGCAAAACAAATAGATCTCATCTATGAGATCAATTGTAGAGGTGCCTTGGTCTGCTTGTATTTGATTGTGTTTGGTCTATTCATGTACCTGATTTGCTTTTTGCAGTAATAAGCGAAACTAATGTCTAGTTGTATGCTTGTTTTTGAGATTTTCATTATGTTGTGACATATAGACATGACTTATGCCTGCTCATTCTATATCATTTAAGATAATTTTTGAAATTGAATATTAAGACTCTATTATGGTGTCAAGACAGCTTATAAAGCTAAATCTACAACCTGATGTGAAAGGTTCCTATGTAGAAGTTTTAGAAAGGTACGTCAATTTGGGGCCAATTGTTGACTTTTGTGTCGTGGACCTTGAGAGACAAGGCCAAGGTCAGGTTGTAACTTGCTCCGGAGCATATAAGGATGGTTCTCTTCGCATAGTTCGGAACGGAATAGGAATCAACGAACAGGTTGGATTTATTTTGAGGGCTTTCTTCATGTTTCTCGATATTTTACTGTGAGCCTTTTTATCTTACCTTAAAATCTCACTTGTCATGTGTATGTGTGATATAATAGGCATCTGTAGAACTTCAAGGTATCAAAGGAATGTGGTCCCTGAGATCTTCTACGGATGATCCATTTGACACCTTCCTGGTGGTTAGTTTTATCAGTGAGACTCGAATTTTGGCAATGAATCTCGAGGACGAGTTGGAAGAAACTGAGATTGAGGGTTTCTGTTCTCAAGTGCAGACTTTGTTCTGCCATGATGCTGTATGCAATCAGCTTGTACAGGTAGGTTTTCTTACTATTTCTGCTCTGCATATACTTTTTTTTTCTTTCTGTTTCAATACTTACTAGATTTTCTCTTGAATAGATCTGAATTATAACTTTGTTTTTCTTTGTTTGTATGAACTATTAGTGGACCACTAAAGAAAGACTGAACATTTGGGAATGTTCAATATTACTCTACTTTAAACAGGGAGTTGCTCTAAATACATAATTATGATTAATATTACTATTTATTATTTTTATTTACATCATTGTAATTTATTGCTGTAGTTGTTGCTATTGATTACAATATCTAGATTTATTGTTTTCTTCCGAAAGAAAAGAAAAATATCTACAGTGGATAATCTGGTTGCAGTTAGTCTTTTTTTTAATCATAAATGAGTTTTACATTTACTATTTGCTATCTGATAACTGCCATGACAGGTGACTTCAAATTCTGTAAGACTGGTCAGTTCTACAACTAGAGAGCTGCGAGATGAATGGAATGCACCAGCAGGGTATTCAGTTAATGTTGCCACTGCTAATGCCACCCAGGTTTATTTCCAGCCTCTTTCCTTTTGTATGGATTTGTGTTTACTGGTTCTTGGGGGCAATGTGCACTCTAGGCAGTTTAGCTGATTTTTTGATATGTGATCTTTTGAGCATTGGTGGCATGGGACAGCTACAAGAAGGTTTATATAAGGGTTTAAAACCACTTATCAAAAAGAAAAAAAAAATAGGGTTTAAAATCAAGTGCAAGTATAGGCTGACTTCGTGAAAGCCTAACTAAAAGATGGCTTGAACAGGGCGTGGTATTGAGGAGTCAATTGGGTATTACATTTTAAGGTTAAAGTGGCTGTTACTGGTGCTGTGAACAGTGCCTGTGGACAGCGAAGTTGGGAGAACTTCGAGATTTTGAGGAAGACTTATAGAACTATATTGGATTACCTATGAAGTCCCAATGACATTACAGTCTTATAAGACTCTAAAATCAGCAACCACAAAGCTTATAACTTTGACTTAGTAAACCTATATTGGATTACCTATGAAGTCCCAATGACATTACAGACTTGGCATAAGAATCAGGGCCCATTACTTAGCCCATTTCCACTAACATAGCCGACTTGGCAGTTGACATAACAAATATATACAAGACCTACCATCAACTAAATTAAGACTAGAAAGGAACTCATTGGATCTGGAGTCCAAGACCATTGCTTACATTGTCTCCTCATTGCTTAAGCTTTGCTCTTTCAGAACTTTCTGTCTGCATCAAAAGAGTGAAACCGTCAAGAGGGCTTGTGGTCAGAGTGCAGGCAATCTTTTGCTGTACTGCCCATCTCTCACGGTCATAGTCTTACTTCCCATTTTGGAACCATCATAAAATTTGAATATTTTACTCGACTATATCACCCCTCATTCAAAATTAAAATAAAATCACATCCACTTTCAAAGGGCAAGATTGGAAATTTTAAGACTGTATTGCTGTATGTGACATTTTCATTGCATGTTTAGTGGAGTTCTGAATCAGTAGAAGTGCACAACCTTTGAGGTTTTTTTTTCGTGCAAACAAATAATTGAAAATATTCTTCTGAGACACTGTCAACAAAATCATTCTAACTACGAAATCCATCTTCATTGTATATCCTTAAGCTCTTTGTTTGTTGTTGCAATATAAGCCTTCCCCCCTCCCAGGGGTGAGGTGTTGCTATTTGATTAGTATATATTTGTTTGGTGGTTGAGTTAGTCCATTATTAAATGCATAGATCAATGATTTTGCTCTTCACAAGAGTAGGTCTTGTTACTGCTGTCTATGTACCAAGTTGCCTGCTTAAATATTGTTTGCACTGACATCCAGTTTGGCATGTTATTTTCAGCCATTGATTCATATGCTGCACTGCTTCTATGACAGGTTTTGTTGGCAACTGGAGGTGGCCATTTAGTTTATATAGAAATTGGTGATGGGAAATTAGCAGAAACAAAACATGCACAATTGGAGTATGAAATCTCTTGCCTTGACATAAACCCCATTGGTGAAAATCCTAACTACAGCCAACTAGCAGCGGTAGGAATGTGGACAGATATAAGTGTGAGGATATTCTCCCTCCCAGACTTGAATCTCATCACAAAGGAGCATCTGGGAGGAGAGATAATACCTCGCTCGGTTCTTCTATGTGCCTTTGAAGGGGTATGCATTTATTCGATCATTGTTCTTCTTTATAGTCTTTTGTATTTTTTATTGTTTCTGCTCATATCTAAACTAGAATACAGTAGTGTTTCAGCTCTCCTTGAGGCCATGCTGATTAGGCATACATCTGTGTTCCTTTGATGTTAAGGCTTAAGTGTGTGTGTGAGAGAGAGAGAGAGAGAGAGCGGGGGTGGGGGAGGGGGAGAGGGAGGGAGTAGTTTAGGCTTATGTACATGTACACACATGAGTGATATATAGGTATTACATAATGTAAAATGCGACCTTCGTGAGAAGGAAGGGTTTGATTGAACTTTTAGGAAGAAAATCCCTCCTTTGTTGGGTGTATTCTTGTTTAGTCCAAAAGATAGGTGGGGGTGGGAACGTGATTATAAAAAGTTTGATCGTCACAACTGATGCATTCTTATGAACCTCAATGAAATAGTTGTTGGTCAAATCAAATTGACTTTTGCAACACTGATGGTGTATTGAAATGCATGTTTGCCATTTATGCATTTCGTGTTGGTATTATGTTAACATTGTAGTTTCCTCTACTTTGTGGCAATAAATCTGTTCTTTGGTTCCTTTTCAGATATCTTACTTGCTGTGTGCTCTTGGAGATGGTCATCTCTTGAACTTTCAATTGAACATGAGTACCGGTGAATTAACGGATAGGAAAAAGGTGTCTCTTGGGACTCAACCTATTACACTCCGTACATTCTCATCCAAAAACACTACACATGTATTTGCTGCCTCGGATCGGCCAACTGTAATTTATAGCAGTAACAAGAAGCTGCTTTACAGCAATGTAAATTTGAAAGAAGTCAGCCATATGTGCCCTTTTAACACTGCTGCTTTTCCAGACAGGTAAACCTCGTCTTTTATTTTAGGTTGGTCGTCACCTGAGCAATATAGGCTAGTTAAGTTAGTATTTCTATTTTCGTTTCTATTTTATTTGTCTTGCATGTGTCATTTATGATAACTCGGTTTCACGGTTTAAAATAATTATAACAGTTTGGTAGTAGTATTTTGCAACAAAGGTTCTTCTCTGTCTATAAGTTTTAAACATTAAAATATGGTTATCTGAAGTTGCATAATGTCAATTCTATAATGCAGCTGCTATGACCATGACACCGACAAGGGGTTAAAAATGTATTAACATTGGCTGGTGTTGAAATAATATTAAACGCACAAGACCACCGTTGGGAACCTGATCTTGGTTTATGTTCTTTTTATATTTGCATCCAGGGATCAGAAGAATGAAAATGATATTTCTATATCCTCTCTAAAAGGAAATCTCTGGCTGAAGAGCACTAATTTCTGGTTTTGTGTTGTGAACAGTCTTGCAATTGCGAAGGAAGGTGAACTTACTATTGGCACCATTGATGATATTCAAAAGCTTCACATCCGCTCTATCCCACTTGGGGAGCATGCACGCCGTATTTGCCATCAGGAACAGTCTAGGACCTTTGCCATTTGTAGTTTGAAAAACCAACCAAGTGCAGAAGAATCTGAAATGCACTTCATTCGCTTGTTAGATGACCAGACCTTTGAGTTCATGTCAACTTACCCACTTGATACCTTTGAGTATGGTTGCTCCATACTTAGCTGCTCTTTCTCTGATGATAGTAATGTATATTATTGTGTTGGGACAGCATATGTTTTGCCAGAAGAAAATGAACCAACCAAGGTATTGAAATACCTTTTGTTTTATTTAGTAAGATATAAATTAAATGTGAAGGTTACTGATTACTCATTGTAATTTTCGGCTTTCATTATCAACAATGTAGGGCCGAATTCTTGTATTCATAGTTGAGGACGGTAAGTTACAACTTATTGCTGAGAAGGAAACTAAGGGAGCTGTATACTCTCTCAATGCCTTCAATGGAAAACTGCTGGCTGCTATTAATCAGAAAATCCAGTTGTACAAGTGGATGCTGCGGGATGATGGTACTCGAGAGTTGCAGTCGGAATGTGGACATCATGGACACATACTTGCTCTCTATGTGCAGACTCGTGGAGATTTCATTGTTGTCGGCGATCTGATGAAGTCAATTTCCTTGTTAATCTACAAGGTAAGCAATTAACTCTTGTCATTTATATCGCACCGATTTATCATCAAATCTATGCCATTATGCTTATTGTCTGCTATTCATTGATTGTTCTCTAAGTGATGAAAGAAGGATTCTATTTTCTTTCCTTTGTGTTTAGATCTTTAATCTATTGTTAATGATAACATGGATATTTCTTGTCCTTCAGCCAGCAATTTAGTCTTCTGTCATTATGTGCATGTCCATATATCGTTCATTTAAATCGGTGCTGAAAATTGACATAATTACTTTTCTGACTTAAGCATGAGGAAGGTGCTATCGAGGAAAGAGCCCGTGACTACAATGCAAACTGGATGTCGGCTGTTGAGATTCTTGATGATGACATTTACCTTGGTGCTGAAAATAACTTTAACCTCTTCACAGTTCGGAAGAATAGTGAAGGTGCTACTGATGAGGAACGGGGACGTCTTGAGGTTGTTGGTGAGTACCATGTTGGAGAATTTGTCAATCGGTTCCGACATGGTTCTCTTGTAATGCGTTTGCCAGATTCTGAAGTGGGCCAGATACCAACTGTCATTTTTGGCACCGTTAATGGCGTTATCGGAGTCATTGCTTCACTTCCTAATGACCAGTACATCTTTTTAGAAAAGCTCCAGTCAAACTTAAGGAAGGTGATAAAGGGTGTTGGTGGATTGAGCCACGAGCAATGGAGATCATTCAACAATGAGAAGAAAACTGTGGATGCCAAAAATTTCCTGGATGGAGATCTGATCGAGTCTTTTCTTGATCTCAGTCGTAGTCGGATGGAGGAGATTTCCAAAGCAATGAGTGTTTCAGTGGAGGAGCTTTGCAAAAGAGTTGAAGAACTTACAAGGTTGCATTGATACATGGCTTTCAATTTTACATTTTCGTATACCTTTTTCGTTCCCTTTTTCCTCATTTTGTAAGGTTTATACAAACTTACTGGTTGGGAGTGCATGGAGAGTAGGGAATGCTTTGCCTTGTAGAAACCGAACAATGCATGTATTATATTTTTTCATTAATAATTTATTACCATCGCATGTTCATAAGACGTACTTCTGGTGCCTATACGGCCAGTGAGCTGTTCAGCAGAGGTGAAGCTGATGACTCAGCCTTGCTTTGTCAGATGCATGACAAAATTGTAGGTTCCAGCTTCAGAATTTTTTTATTTGAATATGGTGATAGTCTAAATCCCTATGATTCATTTGTATCTTGTGTTCGTGAAGAATTCCGGAAATAAATTGCTTTAGAAACTCATCAAAGCACTTAGGGGAGGTAACCAATCGACCTGCTTGAAATTCGGTTTTGGAAGGCTTGGCTTGAAAAGCTTAACTGAGTTTCCTCTTAAGCTCATTTAAATGATTACGAGATGAGGGTTGGAGTAAAGATCTCGTCTGGATTCAGCTTTTGTGCACCTTAAGCATCGTAGTCATTAGTTTTGAGGATTCACAATCTCACGTACTTATTTTGTGCACCTTGTATTCTTTCTCATCAATTCACTCCTCGCTTCCAAGCACTGATAATCTAGCAAGGACTTCTGATACTGAGTACGCGCAATATGTTTAACAATTGACTGAAGCATGGCAATCCTTTCATTCAATCAATTTCCCCAGTGTCTTCGCAGACCTGCTCACGAGTCTTTGTTCACAAATACTTGTGATCAGTTGCTTTATAAAAGTGAGATGATAAATGTGTTCTTCCCACATATACATGTTACAATACTTCAAAATTATAATAACAAATAAGTGAAAACTAAAATAAATTGATTTTTTTTTTCTTTCTTTTTACTTTTTCATCGGTTCTATCAAATCCATGATGAAAAACATCATTATTCTAATTTTACCATCTTCTCCATTTTCTTTCCTCTCACTCTTCTTTGTTCTCACTTACTTCCAACTAATCATAACCTTCAGAGTGCCATTGATTTGTTTTCCACTAAACATAACCCAAGAGAATTCTTTCACAATTGTTCGACAAGGTAGAGTGAAATCCCATGGTTGCAAGCAAGCCTGATGGCTCAGGTTCAGCCCATGCAAAATTGTGAACACCACGTTTATGGATCCATTCAATGGAGGTTCAGCCTGATAGTCTTTTGAGCAAAGTCTACAGATGACTTGCCTGTATGATTTCCATCAGGCTTCAACCAATAGTTGTAGTCAATTGAGTAGATCAGATAATTCACTGTGCGTCTAGTAGTATGAATTTGGAATTTGACGGATGCCTTTCTCAACAGTAAAGTTGCAAAAAGATTCCAATTCCATGGCATAAAATGCAACAGTAGATCTTTTAAGTGTGTTCGGTTCAGCAGTTCAATTCACTTGAGTTTCACATAGTAGCAGAACGAGTTACCTTATAATCCTGTCATCCAGAGATAAGAGGAATTTGATGAAACTTTGATGAGTAAATATCAAATCAAACTAAAATAGAAAAAGATCAGGTTCTCCAATGTGGCAGGGGAGAAAGGGGCAGTAAAGCAAATAGAAAATCTAAATCAGACATTGAAGCTGCCAATTACAGAAAATAAATATATAGAATACAATGGAACCAGCTGCAATCCCAACCTAAAGTAGAACAAAATTATCCTCAGGCACCTGCCTCAGGAGACCTGACCTGTCTCTGCAACTCCTCATCAGTAGTCCTCATAAATTGGTCCCATCCACTCCCTGGACTAGTATCCAAGTAATCATAAGGGACTGCTGTCTTCAAACCTGGTCGAACGGCACACTGGCTCTCCACAATTCTAAATTCCACTGCATTACCTTCTTCCCTAAATTTCTGCTCTAGTTCCCCCCAAGTAAACATTAGTGGCAGCGTAAAAGCACCCCATGGATTGAAATCCAGAATCTTGACTCGCTCATCCTTTGTAATATAAACATCAAAAGTGTAATTTTCTGATTTGAATTTCAGCCTCACATTATTGACAAAAAATTCCTCAACCAACACTTGGATATCATTTCTCTTCTCCAAAAGAACAGGATAGAATGTAGTTACCTCGCGCTGGGAAATTCCAATTAGCCGCTGACCCCGGACAAAGCAGCGAAATTCCATCTCTGGCTGTAAGGATGGATACCACTTGCGGAGCGCAAGGAAGAAACTTGGTGGTCTTGACAAGGTTTTATCACTGCATGAATCATACGCGTGAGACAAATCATGGATCACAGAGTCAGATGACCGTAACAAGAGAGCAATCTCACTGAAAGAAGTGCATCGGAGGGTCCCTGATGTGCTAATCCAAGCAGCATCTTTTGGTGCACTCCAATTCAGCTTAGGGAAGACTGCACCCCGAAGGGTTTCAATCGACTCCTTAATATTCAATTCAAGTTCTGGGAAAGAAGGGGGCATCAAAGGTTCTGCTTCATCTTCCGATCCTTCTGATACTTGATAGTCATCTTCCTCTTCAGGATTATGGATTCTATTGGGTAGGGCATCTTCATTTGAGACAGATACAGGAAGAAGCAAGGGCCCCGAATCATCGAGGTACTGGACAAAAGAATCTGGAAGTTCGTGGATTAGGGTTCTAATGGACACAGATTTAAATTTTGGATACCATTCCTGAATCTGGCACTGGTTAACTTCTTCTTCCTTCATTGCTAAGAGTAAAGACCAAAATGTTTTTTTCTGTAATAAATCTTCTGTGTCAATGATCAGCCGAAGATCCTTCCACTCTGCCACCCGTTATAGAACGGCAGATGAATATGATTAACAATTCAGAATCAGGGATCTGAAAAACTATTTCCCATAAGAGTAGTATCCTTGAAGAACATGTGAAAATTCTCAGAACACCTCCAGCAACTAACAATCTTTTGTAGTTAAAAAAATATCTACGAACAGAAAATTCAACCTAACTAGCAACCGTAGCTTCATGAAGTCTTTATCTGGTAAACCAACAATAGTGCAACTCATACGCAAATGCAATGGAACAAAGGAATCTTCGAGCCTTATTTGCAAAATTTAGAAGCAGAAAAAATCTACGACTGGCATGATATCACAGCAACACATAAACAAGATTTTTTAATTAGTAAAAGTTCATAATAAGGGTGCCATGGGGGAACAAATTTCATATTTTCAACAAGCACTTTAGTGAATCTATATGAAATCTGACACACAGAATACTTGATGAACCAAGGGACAGCTGGAGAATACCAGACAGTCACAACATTCCAATTATATGTATTTGTTCTTCTCTCTAATTTATATTCCTAATATAAACCTAAGAAACTCAGCCACTTATTATCATCATGGATAACATACTTGACAAATATTAGTTCATTTTTTTTCTTACCAATATCATGAGAATAATACACAGAATGAAATACTGAGAGGACTTGACAAATTTATTAATAGTTTTCATACCTTAATTTCAATTCCATTATATTTCATGATCTGTAACATTCAGAAAAATGGAATACAGCCAAACTAATCCAACTCTACAGTGCTGCAAATAACCCAATGCCCTAAAAAAGAGTTAAAGGGAGCTGAGCTCAAATACACATAAATTAATATATAATAAGTGAGTAAACCAAGTAGATAAACACCATGTTACACTTAGGTATTGAAAGATTTCAAATAAAGTAAAGCACGACCCTACAGAACAGAAAATAAACCATAAAGTGGCTGAATCATTGCCCTACAAACCAACCCTAAGTGAGATTAGTAAGTCAAATATGGGTAACTAAATAAGTTGAATGATCATATCATTCAAGAAATAACCCAAGTAAAAACTCAATGCAACAATTTATAGGTTAGTTTTTCTGGACTCAAGGCTATACTTATTTTAACTCAGACCTTGAAACTTAGACAAGTTATCTGACCAAATTTAACGCTAATATATTTACTGATCATTTATGCAGCCATATAGACGTATTTGCTAAAAACCGATAGCCAATAACTAAAAGTTTAATCACTGGATACCAATTAACCATCAATATAGCACCCAGATTATGATATAAAAAAATATAGTACCCAGATTATATCAAGATTCTCACGACCTAGACCAGAAATTCACCCCCAACTCCGGCTCCCCCATGCAAAAGAAATGGAAAAAGGAAATGTTGCCATGTTAAAGGCCTCGAGTATCACTGAAAGCTAAGGAACACAAAAGTATAAAAATCAAAAGCTTGTTTTACCATTTGCTTCCTGTTCCATAGTTTTCTCAATAACCAGAAAGTTAAGGTTTTTTAGAAATGATACAACCAATATATTCACAAAACTGGGAGGAAAAGTAAAGCAGTAATTATTTAACGAAGAATTAAAAAGAAGAAAGAACTAACGTGTTTATCAGATTCAAGCTGTCCTAGTTCTGGATTATTAGAGAACATAATTCCTCAAAAGTGTGGAATTTTGTAAGTTAAAAAGAGAAAGCAGGGTTCAAAAGCAAAGGAGTAATTTTTATTGCGGGATTAAAACTACCTTATACAGAAATATGCAAATCCTTTAACCAACAACAGCTGTTGCAAGATCATCTAACAGATTTTTTTTTTGGATAAATGAAAATTATAACATATTTAACTCAAGAACAAAACAACATAATATCAAATCTAGAGGGGCAGCTCAATTTCAACGATAAAAGTTCAAAAAAAAATCATAAAAAACAACACATCCAATTCAATTGATACACGTTTGGGAATGATTGCTGCATTAGCACTATAATTCCATCATTCTCTTTTTGAATTGAAGAAAAATGCAAAATAAATAAACGATATAGGAGAAAAAAATCCAAACCTTAACGATAGATGCTATTACCCCTTATTTTCCTATGCCGTTTTGTTTGGTTGGATGGAAAATGGAAATAATAAAGTAATGGGTGAGAGGCTGAAAAGACGAAGGGAGGGCGGTGGCTGCAACAACGGACTTCAAGTCGGCGACTGAGCTGGTGAAAGAAGTGAGGAGAGAAAAAAAGGTGAAAGGAGAGAGTAATAAAATATAATTTTTTGCAGAACAGAATTTCATTGAAAAAGAACTGTTAAGGCCCAAAACAAAAGTTAGGAAAATAAACAAAAAACCCAGAAAGTTGCGGCAGGCCCAACAATACCCACTTTGCCATATTATGGGTCAAAAACATAATCTATACAAACATAGGCTGGTTTCCAGGACTAAAAACGTTCAGAATCTTTTTCATCCATGTTAGAGAAATCAGAATCTTTCGATTTTGCACCAAAGACAAAAGCAAAAAGTTTTCCAACTTTTTCATGCATGGTCATGTATTGTCTCATCTCTATAAATAAGAACCTTTCTCTGTCTAGCATACATACACGTAAAGGAGCCAAAAAAAAAATGTCCCCTTTCAATTGGATTTCTATCAAATTATGGCTACCACCAATGATGTTTACTATCATCATAAAATTTTTAGTGGTTTGAAATTTTTAACTAAAAATTATGGCTACAACCAATGATGTTTACGATCATCAAATTATGGCTACCACCAATGATGTCTATTGGCACACTATGGAGTGTGCCAATAAACGAATGTCAAGTGTGATGGAGATAGTTAAGGGTAACGATTCTGTAAATTCATTGGATAGAACTTACCTGCATTAACCGAGATAAGAATGGTAAATACGTGTAACAATAATGGAATGATATATAATATAAAATTAGGAAGCAGTCTCTTATCGTCTTGACGGATCATTGTCCATATCCGAACCTTGATAAAAAATAATTTATAATATATATATAAATGAGCAATCTTTGAATTGTGATTGCGTTGTCAAGGCTTTTTTCTTCAATTTTCAACGTCAATTTTTTTTTTTTTTTTAGAGACAAAGCCACAAATTTCATGAACCAAATCACTCTCAATTTTTTTTTTCTCATTTCCATTTATATGATTATTAGGAAACATATGAATCAAGCTAATTTAATAAGTTTAACTTGATTTTTTGGTCCACATCAAAGATTTGTGGGCTAAAAAACACTTCACTTTCTATATATTTGTCAAAAAAATACAAATAAAAAAAATGTTAAAAATTATACTCCATACCCAATCCCATCGAGTTTCAAGAGTTTTTTTTTTGTTTCAACTTTACCCTAGAGAAATCCAAAAATTACAAAACTCGACCCCAAAATTTTAAAAAATATAAGTTTTTTTTTTTGTTTCATGTTAGAGAAATCCAAAGATTACAAGACTCAAACCCAAAAGTTTGAAAAATATATGTTTTCTTTGTTTCACACTTTATGCTGCAGAAATCCAAAGATTACAAGACTAAAACCAAAAAGTTTAAAAATTATAAAATCAAAACTACTTCACTTTGAGAATAATGTCTTTTTTTTTATCCAGTGGGGATAAAAAGTTTTTATGAAAAATTAATTTATGTAAAATTGGTATATAAATGAGTATATGTAAAATTGGTAGAATAAATAGTGTCTATATGATTAAAGGTTAATTTAGTCATTTAAAAAATGTAGAATCATTAACCAAGGTATAAATCTTTGTGATGAAAAGTAATATATATTTATTGAATTTCTCCTTGAAAAACTGGTTATAGAGGTAAGTCAGTGAGCTTTAATGCACCTTTACCATTGCTCTAAATAAATTTATCTGTTTTTCTTTAAGACTTATGTATTAATGGTTGTAGCAAGATGATTGAGAACTTATTTTATACTAATATTGATTGACCACAAAATATTGTTCTTCATTTATATAAACATTCCAATAATATTATATTTAATCGGATGAAGAAAATATGATTTTTTAAATTTTTTATTTTATATATCAACATATTTCTCCTTGTTGAAAATTTGGATGTAGAAAATTTTGATCCAATAAGATAAAAATCATAATATTACAATAATTTTATTATTGTCATTTTTTATTTGTTTTCGTTATTTTTGTGATTGGTACATGTTCTGAAAAAATTAAATTTCATATTCTAGAACGCGATGGTTCAAGTAAATACATAGAAAAAATTATTTAAATTAAAAAAATTTGACAGTCTTAACCAATTTTATATAAGCTTAAAGTTTTTAATGAGTTATTTTAGAGGACTCCAATACTCCCTTATTCTACCCTTTCTTCATTTTTAAGAATCTATTTTATTTAATGGCAAAATAAATAAAGTTTATAATGCCTAATTTGATTAAATTTTCGCCATAATTTAACCTTAGTACATTTAAAATAGCTTATCACAATGATGGTGCCTCATCAGCTTGCTTATTATACTGATAATTATTTTAATCACTTTTATTCTTCGCTAATACTGCAAAATCTTCTTTACAGAAAAAATCTTGCTCTGAAATTATTGTCACTCAATAATACAAGTAATTAATTTCAACAACTAAGATTCAATTCCACGAAGTTGATTGAAAATTTGAATGTGACAAGTTGCTGTTAGTCATTCCTACTAGTCTTAACAGACGTTCCACTCTTTGAAAAGATTAACCCAATTTTTTTTTTCTTTTTATAAATTAAATCATATAATTCAACTTCAAATGCATTCTGTTCCATTTGGGTATAACAAATTTGATTTCAATATGACAAATATTATTGATTTGGTGATAGATTCATCATAAAAACAGTGATAATTTTAAAAATTTTACTATTAAATATTTTTTTTTTGAGAAAGAGATTCTATGTTTATTAGAAAATTAAAATAAAATATATCGATTAATCGATCGGTTAATGATTAAATTTTTTAACCGTTTTGATTATTTAACCAATTAAAAAATTAATTAATGTTAATAATATATTAAATATAAATATAATTTAATAAATTAAATTTTTTTAAGTATAATTTAAAAATATAATAAATAAAAAATTTATTACATAAATAATATCAATTAATTAATTATTGATCGTATCGATTAAAATTAATTTGATTAATAAAATATTTAAATTAATTCAATTGAATTTTTTTTAAAAAGTAAAGACTTTGACAACGTATGTCTACCATATCTATGGTGACGATAACTCAGTTGTGGGGGCCGATCATTGATGATGCCTGTGCACTTCGTTGCTTTTAAGTTTTAACTTGCAGCTTTTTGTTTACACGTAGGTTTTTGTAATCAAGTGGTGATGTCACGAAAAAGTTCCTATAAATCATTGAGAAATAATAAAAAAATTATTAATAATCATAAAGAAGTAAATAATAATTTTAATATTTAAAATTTTTAAAATAATAATTATTTATTTTTTTGTGATTATTCTTAATTTTTTTCGATTTTTTTATAACTCCCTTATAATCGAGTCTGTGATAATTTTTATAAAATTGAATCTATAGTAACATTTAAAAAAATGAGTTAGTGAAATCACCTATATTTGTAATCAGGAAACAAAGAACAATAGAAAAATTTATCAAAAAAATAAATTTAGAAAAAGCCAATAGAAAAATAAAAAAAAGTAGTCTCTCAAAAGATAAAATAAAAAAAGAACACTAATGAGGACCCATCTTAGACCATATGATATATGCCAATGTCCAATAACACATTAACAATTGGATAGCCCGCGAGTTGAGCCGGTTTTATTTTAATGGTTTTGTTTATAGATATTTATTAAGTTGATGATTACATTATATTTGATAAAGCATAAATTAAGTTATCAAACTACTAATAAATTTGATAAAATAAAACATAGCAATAATAAAAGCAAACTCATATAAATGTAGTAAATGTTGATTTTCAAATATGTAATGATTTAGATACATTCCAACTCATAAAAGTTTAATCAAAACCAACGTTCGTTGGACGAAGTGTTTTGCCTCAACGCGTTAGGACGTAAGTCTTTTAAATTTATTGAGGCGCTTCAAAATTTTAATAAAATAATATTAACTAATTAATTAGAATAATAAAATAAAATAAATTTAAATTAATTAATTGATTTTTATCAAAGTTTAATACTTTACTAACTCTCTATAGTGTGATAATTATAATTTTATAAATATTAATATATATTTATATATAAATTATATGGAGTATAACTTATATTTCTATATTGTTGTAACTTGTAAGTGATTAATTAAATAGTTTGTAATTATTATTAAACTAAATAACATGTATTATATATTTATGAAGTGTAATAATGTCACAATAAGAACACTAGCTTAGTGGTTAATACCTATAACACTCATTAGGTCATCGATTTGAGTTTTTAATGTGCATTTTGTTTCGCCTCTTAGCGCACCCGAGGCACGCCTAGAGGCCACCTTTTTAAAACACTGATCAAAACAACTTAGGAATTGTTTTCCCTAAACATAGCTAGACATTGTGCAAATAATAAGAAAGTGAAGCTGCGGTTGGAATCGAGCTGAACTTTTATCAAACTATTCGAGCTTGAGTTCAGTTAAAACTTGGCTCGATCGAGCTCGAGCCTGAAACTTAAGCTCGAATAGCTTATTGAATCGAGCTTGAATACTTTATGGTTCGTCTCAAAAGGCTATCGAATAGTTCGATAAGGTATTATCGAGCTCGAGCTCGAACCAATATTTATTTATTAAAATTATAGTTCGAGCTCGAATGGGCAATCCAAGGTGCATACTCGATTGTTATCGAGCTCAACTCGAACTAAGTTGCGGTTGGAATCGAGCCGAGCTTTTATCAAACTATTTGAGCTTGGGTTCGGTCAAAACTCGGCTCGAGCCTGAAACTTAGGCTCGACTAGCTTATAGAACCGAGCTTGAATACTTTATAGTTTGTCTCAAAAGGCTATCGAATAGTTCAATAAGGTATTATCGAGCTCGAGTTTGAACCAATATCTATTTAATATTTTTATTTATTAAAATTATAGTTCGAGCTCGAGTTTGAACTCGAATAGGCAATCCAAGGTTCAGACTCGATTGTTATTGAACTTAACTCGAACCAAGTCAAGCTCGAACCTTCATAAAATTTATCTAACTCGAGCTCAAACTCGAACCTATTCATTTAAACTCGAGCCGAACTCAAATACTTTAATATTCGGGCTCGAATCCACCCCTAAGCTGCATATACTGTGAGATTTTTTTATTTCTCTTCGTCCATTTAAGATTTTCGAAAGGGTTTTCACAACTTTAAGATATTTTGTTAATGCCAACATAAACTAGATTGATATACTTAAACTCTTGAACTACGAGCTGCGTTAAACAAATGATGAAATCTGACTTAGAATAGTTACTGAATACCTCAATTACGTCCCTGATTTAGATTCGTAATCTTAATTATCATCTATAATCAATTGATTTTTTTATTGCTTGTATTTGACTCGATCCGTGGAATAACCTAAGTAGCATTAAGAAGCCGAATAATCACAACTTTGATTAAATATGATACATAATTACATTATGGAATATGAAATTTTAACATATATGGCATCCTCATTGAGTTCGTAATTTTATGAAAACCTCCCAATAAAGATGAACCCATTTGTGCCCCTAGGGCATATGGCGCAGTAATAAGTTCGGTCTTCGAGATGGTAGTTTTCCCGTGAGGTCTTGAGTTCGAGTCCTGCCACTACGTTGCACATCCTGCGATTTACATCCTCCACAGGGTCCTAAGGCAAGGATTATAGGGGTGGTCGTAATGGTCCGTTATCCAAAAAAAAAAAAGATGAACCCATTTGTCCATATAGTGTGATCTATCATGGACATCTTTATGTTAAAAACAAACTGAATATTCAAAAATAAAAATCAACAAAAAAGATAGAAAGAATTGTATAGGGTACCATAATTGAAGAAATAATTTGTAAATTAATTGTGATAGTCGAAGCATATATGCTGCAAAAAAAAGTCCAAATTCTCTTAGAATAAATAAGAAAATTCTTTTGGGTGTTGATTTTATCGGTTCGAATTTATATCAACTATAGTTGATGATGGATCAAAAGAATTGAATTAATAATTGAACTTACTTATTTGAGTGTATTAGTATCTTCTCTTGATCCATCGGCTACCAACTAAACTTGATAGTAAGCTCTAGCTGATAAAATCATTTTTTAGGTGCATGGTTACTTTTGTGTCTTTGTAATAAAAAAATTATTTTATGTGGTAAAAATACACTATTGATGGTAAAATTCATACTTACGATGATAAAGCATATTTTTTATTTTTACGATAAAATATATATGTTTTTCCAAAGAAAAACAAATTACTTTTTTTCAAGGCAGTATAGACTCCACTTTTTTTAATCATATGTGTTGAATATTGTTGACAATGATCTCTGAATTATGTTGTATTAATAGTTGAAACTCAACTTTATTTGGAGATATAACTATTAAAGCATGATAAGTTCACACAAAAGGGAGATACATCAAATTAAGTAAAACTTGCTTACAAAAGTTATCTTACCATAGACATGTAAAATTATAAGTACTCATCCATAATATTACTATTTTACTTGGCTAAAGTGAAAAAAAGGAAATCATTATATAAATAGATAAACAATATTTACATTGATGAGAGTCAAATATGATATTTTAAGGTCTTAGGGCGTCAGCATTATTTTTTTTTTTACCAGTGAGCCAAATTTCTCATTGACATTTAGCATGCAAAAGTTTACAATGCTGCCTGTTGTGAAATAAATAAGAAGTCGTCTTCGTTACCCGAACTTTATTACTATTGCGATATGCCAACATTTTTTTTTTTAACAGTAAGTTATGCCAACATTTTTAGTTGCATGTGTCGTTGTCCCCGCCCAAAAAAAAAAAAAATCAAATTCAAGTGTTTGTATTTTTAATTTGAAAGTAACTTTTAGCTATTTGGTCTCATTGATGAAGAAATGACCAAAATTCTCTTTACAAATTAAAATAAAATAAGAGAGTATAATCGTAATGTAATAAAATTAAGATTTAATTTTTTCATCTATAAGAGTTTTTTTTAATGATATCAGAAGTCGAAAAATTAGCGCACTCAATACCATTGAATATCTCCGTCACGTCGGCCACCCTCACGTGTCACTGAAAACTCCATCGAGAATGGAGTGCTTTTTTCTTTTATTTTCATATCTAACATTTTTCAGTGACAATTACGGAAGTGACCACACCAACCTTGACTTTTTTGGGTCTCCGCCGTCAGGGGCTACTGCATGCGCCGATGGGTCCGTCTTCAGCCGTGAACAGTTTAAGTGTATTTTTTTTTTAAATCTCAAAATAATGTGATTTTAAAAAATACTCTTATTTTGTTGACGTGACAAAGATACATTTTGGTTGAAAAAAAGAATGTTTTAATCATAACCATTGATTTAATTTTTGAATGATTTGGATATCTATCTCATCATAAATTTGATCAAAATAGAGACAAGTCTGGGTCAAGTTCAAATGAAAAAGATCTTAATCCGATAAACAAGATGCATAATGTGATGTAAACTAAATCAATAAAAAAATAACACACACGTGTATATATATATAGAGAGAGAGAGAAAAGCTAACTCCGATTATATTTTATCAAACTTTATTCACCAAATAAGTATTTATACACACTAGGGTGATGGCCTCAGTATCAAGGTCGTGGGTTAAACTCCTTATTAACCCCATAATCTAACAAAAACCTAAGTCTAGTGTTAAGGAGGCATGGATTTGTGATTTCATTAATGAATCCTTTTTTTTTATTATAAAAACAACTAAGTGCATACGTACTTCAATTTTTTTCCATTGATTTTGGTATACTGATGTCATGATACATGTGGGCTCAATGTGTACCCCATAATCTAACAAAAACATAAGTCTAGTGTCAAGGAGGCATGGATTTGTGATTCCATCAATAAATCTTTTTTTTTATTATAAAAACAACTAAGTACCTACGTACTTCATTTTTTTCCCCATTGATTTTGGTATATCGTTAGCGTGATAGATATGCCTACAGAATATTTTTGGATGTGTGATTCCATCAACGAATCATTTTTTATTATAAAAACAACTAAGTACTTACGTACTTCATTTTTTTTTCATTGACTTTGGTATATTGATAACGTGATAGACATGTTTAAATAACTTTTTTGTAAATTGAAAGATTATTATCTTGACCGATCCAATTATTAGTAAGGAATCAAACTTAATTCAAATAAAGACATGAATGGTATTAGTGCAGTTTGATTATGGAGGGAATGAAAATGTGATTTTTGATTCGAGAAATTTAAAATTAGATGCGTATTAATATGAATGACAACGAGTAAAATGCTTGTTATTTTTTTTTTCTAAGTGTTATCAAACCTGATTAAGAAATCCCATACTTGAACCCTATTAGAACCTATTTATTTTTAAGTCATGAAACCCAAAAGTGAATCCACTTAATTTTCCATATATGAATTCTACTTGAACTCAACTGTTTATTGATAAACATTACGGGTCCGATTAAATATCTGACTTGAATTATAACTAGAAAACATATTTTTTCTTTCAAAATAAAGAGAAAAAATATAAATTTTAAACCCATAATCTCCATGATCATTTCAACAATGCTAAAATTTAATATCAACCTAATTTTTTATTTTATTAGAATGGAGAGTTCAATAATAATACAAAGGTCCGAAACCCAATTCAAATCTAAATAGTTATTATCTTTGTTTTAATCGAAACGGATGAAAAAGCCAAATCTATTGGCATCCTTGTTGGTAGGTGAAGTTAAAAGCGGTCATTGGTGAAGGGTAATGCAGTCATTTGGCTTTACAAGTGTAAAAAAGCGATGGCAATGAAAAATCTTATCTAATGATTTTTATTTGTCAAATCAACAGAATATCCTTGCAATGATGCAATGGTATCAAGTGGTAAAGGTGATTGCTTTAATTCAATCCAATTTATTCCTCGGCAGTAAAAAAGAGAAAAAAGAAGAAGCTCTTTAGTCCCATAATATCATTCAACAAAGTGGGGAAAAAACATTTCTTTAGTTCCATGATGTTATAAACTTCAAAAGAATAGCATAATAACATTACCAATAATAAAAATTTAGCATTTTCAATTTAATACCATAGCTGTGAGTGTGTGTTCACAGTAAATATTAACATATTGAATTGGGGTATGTAAAAATTTGAAACAATCGATTAAAAATTTTAATCAATTTTTTTTAATTAATTTTTTTATTATTTTGATTGAATTAATCTAAGCGTTTCGATATTAATTGATCGAATTGATTTCGATCAGTTAATCGATACTATATATAATTTAATTTTTTTTATATATTTAATATTTTTTAATTTATTATATTTATATTTAATATATTATTAATATTAATTAGTTTTTTATTTAATTAAACTGTTAAAAAATTTAACCACCAACCGATATATATTATTTTGTTAACTGTTTTAGAATAAATTTAATTAATTAATCAAATTGTTTTAATTAAAACAGTTTAAAACTATTAATTAATTGGTTTTTAACCATTTAGGAACTCTTAATACTGAATCAATAATTAATTACTAAATTTTAATTTTTTTATAAAGACTTTTTGATTTATAATTAATCGATTTTGCTATACCATCCGATTCAGAAAATTTGAGCTCATTTAAAATTAAATTTACACAAGTAATCCAGCAAACATCACCACTTATAAATTATATAATAAAAAAAAAACTGACATTACTTATTTCGAAAAGACAATACTACCCTTCAAGCTCACCTACCAAACCAAGTCTCACTTACATATGTTAAATGTGCCCTGTCCTTTTTCGTCCCAAATGCCTGAAAATGGGGCCCCATATATCTGCATTTTAATAGTACTATACAGTTAACAAATCAGTCCGTTTGATACAACCGATACTTTATATTTCGGATAAAAAAATACCACTAAAAAAAAAAAGTAAATAATATTTTTATTTTTGAGTCCGTTCCTTTTCATATATCGCAGACAACATTCTTTTCTTTTTATTTGCAGTCTCCTTTGTAGAATCTCGTTTCCTAAAACAACGTTCTTCTTCTCTTCCGCAATAAACACACTGAATCGGTTCAACCATCTTATTCGCTGCTCAAAGTGAAAAAACTGAGGTAAACAGTCTGTTTCTTCTCTCTGTCACACAAAGTGTTTGTCGTTTTACGAGAAATTTGAAATATTTTGTAGGAATCGATTATTGGCATTATAACTAATGAAGATTTTATTCTAATGATTTTGTTGTGTTTGGTTAATATAAGAGTGAATTAAAACATTGAGATTTAGAGGTATCTTTAGTGTTTGTTTGTGTTGTTACGTGACTTTTTCTTTCTTCTCCGGATTTTGTTTCGTGTTTCTTGTGGACATTTTTGGTCTTAAGCTGTTATTTTGATGATGAAATTCATTAATGGGTGTGTGTTTCAGTTGCATTCTTATTTTAGGTTTCTTTATCGATTTAAACGAAGAAGATTGGAGTCTGTTTTTCAATTTTAATGTTTATGATTGAATATTCTGTTTGGTTACTGAGAAAAGTTACTCGAAGGATGTTGTTTTAACTTTTGGATGTGAAATCTATTAAAGTCAACTCAACTGAACCAAAGTAGCTTTTCCTGATTGTGTTGTTTTTTCTTTTGTCTTTGTTTTAGCACTTTTATGATGCGAGAGAACCTGCTCTTCCTTTCTTTCTTAGAAAATCATATGTATTCAAGGATAAAGTTCCATTTCATTTTTTTATTGCAGTATTATCTTATAATTTACTTGTATGTTTGCTTTTTTTCCTCCTTTCAAGAAGAAGTAAAAGATAATCTATTCTCTGTGTTTGAAATTTTTTTCTGCCCTTTTCCTTCTCACTTTTTAATTTTTATTTGGTCTTTGATAATTAATCTTCTCATTTGAGGTTGAGTATGGTTTTATCTTATTGCAGGCATAGCAGTTTTAAACTTATCTGCAGCTAAGAACAACTCCCATAAGTGAAAGAACCTGAGAGAGGGTAGTCTATTATGCGTTCGAACTGAGGAATATTGTGTAGGCAGGTTATAAGAAAATGAATTTTGAGCCGTTGGTTTGGTATTGCCGGCCGGTGGCTAATGGGGTGTGGACAAGAGCGGTGGATAATGCATTTGGTGCATACACACCCTGTGCCACTGACTCTCTGGTGATCGGCCTTTCTCATTTAATTCTATTGGGTCTGTGCTTCTATCGAATATGGCTGATCAAGAAGGATTTCAAGGTCCAGCGGTTCTGTTTGACGTCAAAATACTATAATTATATGCTGGGGTTATTGTCTGGTTACTGTACTGCCGAGCCTTTGTTCAGATTGATCATGGGAATTTCAATTTTGGATTTGGATGGACAAGCTGGTCTTGCTCCATTTGAGGTGTGTTTTTCGCTTTCTGCTATTGAATGGCTTGTCTTCGTTTCTCTGTGCTTGAATGATAATTTGTATGCATTTCTAATTTGGTCTACATTATACACTAGTATATGATCAAATTTGATACTAAATTCAATTATTTTGTGAAAGAAGGTTACATGTTCGTGTAAGTACCTCCCATTTTGCATTGGAGGACAAACTGCATGTTTTTCTTCTGGGAAAATATAGTCTTCTTTTTTGCTTATTTTGAAAGTTTGATCTCCTCTTCTGCAATTTAATATGCTTGTTATTTCATATTTTTTTATTTAGTTTTAATGTAATTATATACGGACTAATTGAAGGTGCTATGGATTTTTTTATTTGATTGATTGAATGGTTTTAAATTTTAACATTCACTTATCTATGGACATCCCTAAAGTTTGACGTAAATTGTAGCTTTGTGCATTGGAATCAATGTGAAGGTGATAAGTTAATATTTATTGAAGGACTGAAAGTAATGTTTTCACTTCTTTGCCCCGCCCCTAACATGAGAAAGAAATTCTACAAGCATTCATCAGTCTTGTGAACCAACAAGAATGCGAGAAATGGTAACGGATTCAAGGATCGTTGATTTTCTGTTTCTTGTTGATCAGAATTTCTTGATGTTTTGAGGCATTGAAAAAGTTTATTATTATAGCTATCTTCTTGAGAAGATATAAGAAAAAAATTCTGATTTACAAGCTAATGCGTCTCTTGTATCCAAAGTATCTTATTTTCATAATATTTTGGCAGGCTTTTTCCTTGATCATTGAAGCTCTTGCTTGGTGCTCTATGCTGATCATGATCTGTGTGGAAACTAAAGTCTACATCCGTGAATTTAGATGGTTCGTTAGATTCGGAGTCATATATACTTTGGTAGGGGATGCGGTGATGTTCAATCTTGTTCTTTCAGTGAAGGAGTTTTACGATAGGTTTGTAATTCTCAGGTTAATTTTATTCGAGGATTTTCTTTGCCAAAAACGTTCTATTTAACTCTTGAAAGAACACTTTTGCTTCTCTATCTCTGGCTCTGGCTCTGTTTTTGTCTCTGTCTTGCTTTCTCTCTCTTACTATTTCCGTAGTAATGCGTGGTCATGCAATAATAGTTTAAATTCTGCATACTATTCACTAATATTGTTAGGCAAGGCAAACTCACATTATATGTTTGTGCAGATCTGTACTGTATCTTTACTTCAGCGAGGTCTTCGTTCAGGTTAGTGCTCTTATTTTCATTTACATCATAAAATGTTATTGGTTGCTTTCTTTTTTGATAACTGTACAGCATTTTCATGTATGGCCGGTTAGTCTTGGGACATTCACTGTAATTGTCTTATTGTCCTTTATTGGAATTTTTATACCGCAAAACCTTCAGCCAGCCCAATCCTGAGGCTTTAAATGACTGCCAGCCCCCAACAGAAAGGCAAAGTTATGTTCCTATGCCCAATAGGATAGATTATAATACACCTAAAATTGATTAGGTTTTAGAGAATTGTAAATCTTGCAATGTATTATTTTTTCTCTTCAAAATTTTTAAATTAAAATTATATGCTTTTTCTGGAAGTTTGTCTAGCACAGTTCTTCCCTCCAATGCTAGTGGATGCTAAGTTTTGAACAGCTCTAGTCTAGACCTGGCACATTCCTTTTATATTGATATTATGCTGATATATGATTGATTAAATAATTTTATGCTGATTATTTATTGTTCATTGATTAATGTCATTTCTTAATTATGATGACCAAAATTAGCTCAGCTCAGTGCACAAGTTAAATTAATTATTCTAGTAAGGAACAGAGATTGTAAGTTTGAATGTGACCCAAAACACTAGCATTGCATCACATTTTAATAATTTGTTTCTATTTATCATTTTTTTGGTTTCTGTTCAATTAGATTGTAAACCATGGTAAGGCTGTTGTTTCAATTCAGGTTTTGTTTGGAATACTCTTGTTCGTGTATGTTCCTTATTTGGATCCTTATTCTGGTTACACCGTGATGCTGACTGAATCTGTTGGCGATTCTGAGTATGACGAACTTCCTGGAGGAGAGCAAATTTGTCCTGAGAGGCATGCTGGCATATTTTCCAGTATGTACATTTGAATATTTGTGTTTTCAAGCATAGTAGTTGACCCTCAATTTGGCATTTATGTTGATTAAGATATAAATTATCATTCTTAGTATGATAAATAATTTATTGGTGCTGTGGATTGTCTTGCCATGACGAAGCAGCATATATTGCACTCAGAGTATGGGATCTTTGATGTGTTTGATTTATGGTGGATTAACGCATGTTCAATTCAAATAGGGAGTCTCTTTTCTTAATGCTTTTGAACTATTGAGATATTTTGATTACATTTGATTTAACTTAAATAGTACTCGAAAAAAGGAAAAAAAATGGATAATGGTTAGGAATAGTTCCAGTTTCCGGAATCCACTCATGAAGCTAGGGTAGTGCAAATGTCAGTCATTAGTGTTTTTTTTTTGGGTAAATTTAGTGAATAATTTCTTGCACTATCAAATTTCTTAACTTAATTATCTTTTGTTGTTCTTGTGCTAGAAATCTTTTTTGGATGGATGAATCCACTCATGAAGCTAGGATATAAAAGACCTATCACTGGGAAAGATGTGTGGAAACTGGATACATGGGATCAGACTGAAACACTGAACAACGAGTGTGTGCTTATTTTTTTTCTCAAATTGGATTCTTGAATAGTTCTTGTAGCAAGGTTGCTCATATTTTTTTGTTCACATTGTAGGTTCCAAAAATGTTGGGCTAAGGAATTACAAAGGCCTAAACCATGGCTTTTAAGAGCATTGAATTGTAGCCTTGGAGGAAGGTAAAGATAGAAATACACTGCAAATAGTAATTTCTGTGTCTATATGATTAAAACTAGCATTTTTTCCTTTCATTTTGGGTAAGTTTTTATTAGCATTTTGAAAAAGAAAAGAAACTAGTTAAAATGATTCAAATATATAAAAATTGAGACTAGAAGGAAAAACTATTACTGGTGGGATTTGAAATGTAAATTGAAGAAATGTCAATTTACTTGACCATTAGGAAAGCTTGGCCTGGCTTCACCTAGTTCAGATGTCAACTGGGCGAGGTTGATTTTGTTACTATATTGATGTTTTTTAATTTTCTTCACAGCATCTTAGAGGTTCAAAGGAGACAGGAAGATAGAAGATCAACCGTATATCTAGCATTAGGCAACACAAAAAGAAATAGGAAAGGATAAATGAGCAAACAAAGCGCTGCTAGGTTTATTTCGTCAGAATGTGGTTCCCTTTCAGCCCTAACATGAGCTATTGTATGGGCTAATATCATGACTCTTGGCACACCGGAAGTAAAATAACCTAGTACCTACTAATGGTAGGACCCAAAATGACAATAAGTTAACCATGGTGCTGTCTAAAGTTAGACCATTCTCATAAGATAATCTTTATAAGAATTTTATTATGTTCTCATAGGTGCTAGAAATATTTTGAAATTTTGTTGTGGATGTAGACATCTAATACCTGTGTCATTATGTAAAATGTGCATCTGATATTCTTCCCTTCGCTTTTTGTAGGTTTTGGTGGGGAGGTTTTTGGAAGGTAATGAGCTTGTTTTCTTGATGCTATATTTGGATTTATTTTGTTTTGATAGAAACACAATATTATCATGTGTGATGTTATGACAAGTACTTTATGTCTATGCTTGATCAGAATGGCTTCTGCTATTCAACATGGAAAACTAGATAATATCCTTTACCCATCTAAGCTGTATGACTTATATCAGTTATATCACATTGTGGTACAGGATTTACTGTGCTCTTCCTCTCTTTTTCTGTTTAAGAAAGATTATTATTAGTTGATGGAAATGGTATATTAAATATTGAGATCTCTTGATTGGGGTTTTCAACTGGCTCTCTTTATACATATTTCCCTAGTTTCTTTCTTTATGCACTATTAGTTACATTTTCAAGTCTAGCCTTTTGTTCACAGTATAATAAATATCATGTTAGGTTACATCCTTATTAATAATATTTACTTATAAAAAAGACATCCTTGTGGCATTTTCTCCATCAGTTGTTACCTAAGTGTTACCAACTCTGGGAAAATTACTTTTATTAATTTTTGTCATGGAATGTTGATGGAATGGGAAGACAGAGATTTTAGAAGATCTTAACACTAGTGATCTCGATGCATGTGTTTACTAGCAGCATGAAACTTGTACCTTGCTATTATATAAAAGAACTGGTTGAATCTTTTTTCTTTTGTGTTCGGTTGTTTTATGGCTTGGACTAGGTATAACCTTGAACATTTTGCTTTCGGATATTTATTTAATGTTCATTTTTACGCATGTGTAATATCTGAAACATGTATTCTTATTGCAAGCTTATGCCAAATGTGGTGGCAATTGAAGATTTAGACCAATTCTATTGTGTTGTTCAATTACTACTTACGAGTTTTTGTCAAATCTTTTCACATCTTTGTTCTTCTTTTGTACCTTGCTATTATATAAAAGAATTGGTTGAATCTTTTTTCTTTTGTGTTCGATTTTATTATGGCTTGGACTAGGTATAACCTTGAACATTTTGCTTTCGTATATTTATTTAATGTTCATTTTTACACACATATATCTGAAACATGTATTCTTATTGCAAGCTTATGCCAAATGTGGTGGCAATTGAAGATTTAGACCAATCTTATTGTGGCGTTCAATTACTACTTACGAGTTTTTGTCAAATCTTTTCACATCTTTGTTCTTCTTTTGACCAACTTGTAGATCTTCAATGATCTTTCCCAATTTGTGGGGCCACTTTTGTTGAATCAACTCTTACAGGTTAGCTGCTTTTTCATTTTTAGTTTTTTGTTGGTTATAGTTCATTGGATGAATGATCTAACTGCACACACATATATTCTGGTTCTTGTTTGCTACAAAAAGTCTGCGGCCAAAAGTTCTTACAATTATAACTGGGCACCCCCTTGGTGATTTTGATTTTACTGATAAGAAAAAGTATTTGAGAATTATGGTTATGTCAGTTATTTTGATTAATGAACCCAGACCTTTCTCTTTGATGCCAAGTAAAAGTAGCCGTGAGTGCAAGCTCCTCCTTCTTACAGTATGCCAACACACAAAAACACACCCACACTGGATCAGGTTTAGCCATTGATGTAGTCAGTTAGTGTGAGGGTTTTGTTGAAGGTCCTGAATAGTTATGATTTTCTAGATTCTTGTATTAACAATATTTCATATTTTATTTGATAAACGACCTGCAGTCTATGCAAAAAGGTGATCCAGCTTGGATTGGTTACGTCTATGCCTTCTCAATTTTCGTTGGAGTGGTACGAAATATACTTTATATTTTCTGATATATTGAAGTATGCTGAGATATAGATTATCTAACAAAGCTGCCTCTAATATTTATCATATGTTTGCTTCTTTTGACAATATTAAAACTTGCTTCATAGACAATGCCTTATGTACTAGTTAAAGATAATCCCATCCTAATCTGCTTAAATTTAACTTTCTCCATTCCAAACTCACCCTTGAAATGTGTAGATATTTCTAAATTCTGCTCTGTTAAGGCCAAATGGGTTGGCTTTGCAAGCAATCTGATTAGATATAGATTATCTAACAAAGCTGCCTCTAATTTTGTTTGATTATATTTATCATATGTTTGCTTCTTTTGAAAATATTAAAACTTGCTTCATAGATAATGCCTTATGTACTAGTAAAAGATAATCCCATCCTAATCTGCTTAAATTTAACTTTCTCCATTCCAAACTCACCCTTGAAATGTGTAGATATTTCTAAATTCTGCTCTGTTAAGGCCAAATGGGACGGTTTTGTAAGCAATCTCATTAAACTGTAGATTTTACTGGATTATAAGCATGTAGATTTAGCTTAACACCTAACCCTATTTCTTAATCCTAACCTCTTCCAATGGGCCCCAGAGTTGGTTAAATATTTATTATTTAGGCAAATAGCTGTATCTATTGCCATCCTTATGGCTGAGTTTTGGCTTATTCCAGGGGATATAACTTGTCAACTTTAAGAGTTAATATAAACTGGAAATATGATGAGTTTTGGAATAATTTGAAATGCTTTTGGGTGATATCTTACTTAAGTACTAATGCAAACAAGCAATAATGTTGATGATTCTTCAAAGTCTGGTGCAGCTTGTTCTCCTACATGCAACAGGCTGTGAAGGATGTCTCGGTTTTAAACTGTGAATTAGATGGCCTTTGATTTTCATGAGGAAACAAATCAAGAACTTTTCATGGTTGGAACTGAAATTTCTGCCCAAACTTTATGTCTAATTGTTAAATATAGTCAAGAATTCATTGTCTGATATAAATCATGAGCCTAAGTTTTTAAATAATGTTGCTCTCTCCCTCTCTCTCTCACTTCTTTTCTCTTTTTCTTCACCAGAATTTGTTAAATTCTGCAGGGTTAGGAGAATGATAAAAAATGTGAAGTTTGCTCTTCTGCATTACAGAACCAAAGTTATAAATATTTTGATATTCTAGATTCCTTGGACAAAGATGTTCTGGATGGTGTCTCGATTATAATCGAATTTCAGTCTACCATTTTTTCTTCTTGTATAACTTTGTAATCTTTTCTCCTCCAGGGGATGGATAATCAGTTTGTTTTTCATTTAATCTCTTCTACATTTTATAGATTACATAAGCCTCTGCTTCAATAACTATTTGTTGTTCTATTAACTTAAAAGTATAGGCTACTACTTTTTGAGCATGTCTTCATCTCATCGCATGGTGTAATTTTTAAACCAATAACCAAATAGATTTCTGATCGAGTGTAAATTGATCCAGGTGCTTGGGGTGTTATGCGAAGCTCAATATTTCCAGAATGTCATGCGTGTTGGTTACAGGCTTAGATCTACTTTGGTAATTTGTCTTTCTTGCCGATCATTTTACTTATGCTTTTGATACATCTAACTATAGTTTCATTTTATTGCTTTCCTTTTGAGATAACCTGACATGCTTATCTGTTGTACTAATTTCATGTTGAAATATAACATGAAACAAAATACATCTAATGTAATAAAATACATATAATATACAATTAATTAGATTATAAATATAATGACAACAAAATGTAATAAATTAAATAAAAATGGAGAAATAAATATGATATAACAGTTTAATAATATAATATGATGTAATATATCATTGCGTTACGCTATTGGGTTAGTACTAGAGGGTTTGAAGGATAAAACAAAATTTTGCTTTTGATACGTTTTGCAGACTTCGTTACCAAACATAATTTTGTTTTTAAAATTTTGGAAACAAAACAAATATAAAATAATCAAAAACAGGGAAAAAGACAGAAAACTGGAAATGATATCAAACTCACCCTTAAAGTACTATAATTTTTTTTGCCTTAGTAATTTTACTGTTATTGTAGGTTGTTAGGTTACTAACTATGGAGCTTTATGCAAATAATTGCATTAATTTTCGAACTTTATATTCTCTGCGGTATCTTTAAAATTTTGGACTTTCGATACGTAGTATTATGTCATAGAAACTGCTTTCTTTAAACCTTACCTATCTGTTCTCTTAGCACTATAATTTCCTGTATGTAACTCGTATCTTTCGTAGATTGCTGCTGTGTTCCGCAAATCTCTAAAGCTAACTCACGAGGGCCGTAAAAAGTTTCAGTCTGGAAAAATAACCAACTTGATGACAACTGATGCTGAAGCACTACAGGCATGCTCTTCCATTCCCTTTATTTCTTTTTATGTCTGTATAAGGTTCTTGATATCTGATATCATTGAATATGGTTTTGACTCTTTTTAACATGGAAAAGTGATTCTAGGAGTCTAGCATGTATTGCTCATGATCATGAAATTTTCATTTAGTAAAGTTGAGTTACTTTTGAGCATGTAATTTGCTATTTTTTTTTCATGTAATTTGCTCATTGATAGAAGTACAGGCTAT
This sequence comes from Bretschneidera sinensis, assembly GCA_023935145.1. Taxonomy (NCBI): domain Eukaryota; kingdom Viridiplantae; phylum Streptophyta; class Magnoliopsida; order Brassicales; family Akaniaceae; genus Bretschneidera; species Bretschneidera sinensis. The sequence goes on along the minus strand of CM043700.1, from coordinate 22,109,604 downwards.
TGAAAAGATTTATACTTTTTTACACTTTTCGTTGGCCACTTTCTTCACTGGGTTGATTTACATAAGATTGCGTAAAAAATGATGTTATTTTCCATTTACTTTCTTTTCCTCGATAAAAGTTCAAGGAAAAAACATATACACGGCTGGCAAATGGTTTAAATATGCCTGTGCTTAATTTGCGAGCAAGATTTTGTTAGGGGTTGAAATGACATTCTACTTTGGTGTTCTGTATTTCAACCTTAGCTTTAATTAAATGCTAGCTTTTCAATTTCCAGATTTTGTTACGAGTTTCTCTATCTAACCAGGTGAACCCTTAGAAAAGCTATATTTCTGGCTCTAAAAGCCAGATAGGCAACTTCTGACCAAAAAGTTATGTTTGGCATTTGGGAAACAATATAATTTTCTGAGGATAAAAGAAGACTTGTGTTGGTTCGGAAGCAAATGATTAACTTCTAGAAATACGTAACTCAACTAAGCCTTAATCCCAAAACTAGCTGGGTTCAGCTGACTTTTAAGTTTTCAAATTCAAAAGTAAAGTTAGCACCTCGAAAAATATTCCACCACCATTGCTATTTATCATCATACCACCACCATCGCCACCATTACAAGTTCACCATCTTATTGCCGCTGCAGCCTCAGCCACGGCAACACTGGTACTTTATGTTATTTTGTGATTTCCCAATTGTGCCCCATTGTCTCGCAATAACTTCCATTCAGTTACCCACCATTATAACTGCCTACCAGCATCCCCATTTATTGCTGATGCCACCTTGCATCCTTACCCTACCATTCTAGTGCTAATGTGGCTTCTTTCATACACAATATAAATATCCATCTGAGTAATCTACTGAAAAATTAAGTACACATTTTTTCATATTTATAATTAGAAACATCATTAAGCGCACCCAAATGCCACCTTAATCTTCTGTTTCTTTTTAATATAGTTACATTTTTCAAATAAATAAGACATATAAGAGTATGGAAATAATGAATGTAGATTTTAAATTCTGAATAAATCAATGGCTTCTCAACTTGGCTAACTTCCTCCCTACCTTGTCCATGGCCTTGGTATTAGATGATTGGGTGATAAAAAAGATCAACTTACTGATTGAAGAAGTGAACATCATTTCGTTTATGTTATCTTACTCGAAACACTTCCAGGCTACAATTTTATTAAACATTCAGGGTTCTTTGACTAATGAGTTAATGTCATACTTGTAAAAAATGTTCATTTAGTGTTATTTGTCTGATGACTTATTATTTTTACTCAATTGTTCATTTTCTTTTGACAGCAAATATGCCAGTCACTTCACACTGTCTGGTCAGCTCCATTTCGTATAGTTATCTCACTGGTTCTTCTTTATAAGGAGTTGGGGGTTTCTTCACTGCTTGGTGCGCTAATGCTAGTGCTCTTGTTCCCATTACAGGTATAAGCGCTTTCATCTATTACACTGTTCATTTTCTCTATTAAAGTTTGTTAGTTTCACATGTGCCTTTTTTTTTTTCATTTGATTAACCTCTCTGTTTGTTCCCAGCATATATATACATATTTTTTTTTGTGAAATTTCTCTCTCTTTCTGTTTGTGTGCGCACGCAAGCTTTGATCTTTACATTAAGTTTCTGCTTTTCAGCTGCTGAGATAAATTCAATTTAAAATTGGAATGTTGTAATGCTGCTGTTTGTGGAAAATGTTTAAGGATTAAAATCTTTCAGGAACACGAGAAAATAAGAAATACTACTTGGAATCTGATTCTAAATGGGATTTAGAGTAGATATACAGGGAAATATGAACATTGATAAGAGGAGGAATGGAGTGCTATTCTGGCCTTTTAGAGGAAATGGAGTATAATGATGAAATGAATGAATGCTTTTGGAATGTGGTACAGTGGTACCCCCTTGGAAATCACATGGAAACTACTTCTAAAAGATCAAAGGCAATAGTTTGAATGTGCTTTTCAATACAAATTGCTAGGTAGTTAAACTACTTTTCTTTGATCTGAACATGAGCTGAAGGACGGAGATAACAAATGTTGCTTGTGTCTGGTTGAACCCAAGAGAAATTGAAATCCTTGAGAAATTACAAAAATGATGACAATTTTGACTGAGATGTTTTGGACTTGTTTTATGAAGTCTAAATAACTGCCCAAATAGGTCTTGTTATGATTGATTAAAATAGATGGTGGTTGAGTTCCGAAAACATGAATTTTTTACTAACTTGTCATTGTGGTTAGGGATCCATGTGTGACATTAATATTTCAGCACAATCATTCCTTAATTTCTCCTAGGGTTTCAGTTCCATAGCCAGGTTTCTTGCTTGCCAGCAAACAAAGTTTTGCCATCAGTATGTTCCAGTCTTTTGACAGAATCAAGTGGCCACAGAATTGGATATGTTACTGGAATCTGAAAGTTTGTAACCCTGATGAAATAAGTTTCTTTATGTAGCTCAACGAAAATGGGAAGGACTTTTGCTTCATATGTGATGTATCCGTAACTTACATTTAATTTAGTCGTGAGAACTGAGAAGTGTGTGGGGTTTGAGAACGTGTGGGTGGTGATTTCTTTTGGTTACGGGTTTTTCGGGGGCATTGTGATTTTGTGGACTGAAAGGGTTGTTATATGGACTCTTGGTTGTGGCTTCACTTGGCGTTGTGTCTTCAAATTGGTAAATCTCGATACAGAATGGCTTTTGACCGGAATGTATTGTTCGGGTGAGGGACAAGGGAGAATGTCTTTATGGGGAGACTTAGCGGTAGTGAGAAGGAGGTGGGATATGCCATGGGTTTTAGGGGGAATTTCAACCTAGTCCTCTATCTGCATGAAAATTGGAGCCTTCGTGGAGAACACTAGCATGCGGGAATTCTTGGATTTCATTGAGGGCTTTGGACTTGTGGATCTTCCTTTCTTGGGGGGCGGGGGGAGAAGAGGGGTTGTTTACGTGGTCTAACTTTGGAGACTGACATTCCTTCTCTAAGATTTGGTCGTTTTCTTGTTACTGGAATTTGGGATTTGTTTCCTCAAGTGATTCAATAACTATTGGCTAGATCGTTTCTTGTAGATAGTTTCTATTTTACAGGGGTGGCACTGCCTTGGTGCCTTCTAATATTAAGTATTAACATGTTACTTATAGAAAAAAAAATTCATGCAGTAAGTGGGCGTTTCAATTTAAGAAAATGTGACAGATCATGGTGGCTCATCTAATCAGATTGATTTTTGAACTTTAAATCCATAAAGCAATTACAAGGGGCAGAAATCTCCTTTTGATTTCATAGTTCCCTCGATATTTTTAGGTTTTATGATCTTGTAATGTTAATTTGTTTTATGGCCATGTATCTTAAATGTTTCCTGCAATAAGTTGGCTTGACCTACATCTTTTTCCCCTTTCGAACAGACCGTCATTATAAGCAGAATGCAGAAGTTGTCTAAGGAGGGGTTGCAACGTACAGACAAGAGAATTGGCCTTATGAATGAAATCTTAGCTGCAATGGACACCGTAAAGTATGATATGATATGAGAATAAAAGCTCATTTTCCTCTTTTTTTAAAGAAAATTTCTTTAAATTTCTCGTAAAATATTAAATTAATAATCATTTTGATTCTTTTTATTGGAAATGCTGCAGATGTTATGCATGGGAGAATAGTTTTCAATCTAAAGTTCAAAGTGTCCGGAATGATGAATTATTATGGTTCCGCAAAGCATCATTACTAGGAGCGGTATGGCTAGAACATAATGTTTGAAATTCCCATTTGTTTCTTACTGTTTATGGAACTCTTAATATAATGTTGATATGTCAGCTTTAGATCCAGTGTCTCTAAAATATAATTTCGCTATGATATTTTTGAATAATTACTATGAAAAAGAATACAAGTCCATAGCAAAACGAAGTGTCATTAAACATGGTTATGGATTTATTTCCTACAGTCTTTCTACTAAATATGATGACTGCCACAAGAACATCATCAATGTCATTAATCACTTATGACCATTCATGGCATGTAAAGACATGCAAAATGGGAGTGTCCTTGTTAGACAGTTGCAATTGATGATGATATCTAAACTCTGAAGTTTTCAACTGATGAGGTAGACAAATATATTGATTGACTGTTTTGAGTATACAAAATAAAGTTCATATATATTTAAAAGTAAACTGGAATCTATATGTTTGATATATGGTTGACTTTTGCATGCTGCCTATTGAACATGGCTATCGGTGACAGTGTTCTTCTTGTAGTCATTCATATGGATATAGATGTTTACTGCCCATAACATTGTTTCCTTCTGTATGTTTCTATTACCTTCTGGTTCTTTCCTTTGTTCTGCAGTTGAATGGTTTTATACTAAACAGCATTCCAGTTGTGGTGACTGTTGTTACATTTGGTATTTTCACTTTGCTTGGAGGGGATCTGACACCTGCGAGGGCATTCACATCTCTTTCTCTGTTTGCCGTGCTTCGATTCCCTCTATTTATGCTTCCTAACGTTATAACTCAGGTTCTCTTCATTGCCTTTTTTATGTATTTGAGTTGGTCCTGCTTATTGGTAAAACATTATAGACAACATTTTGCATGTAGATGATTTAGATAAGTATTTATGTTATTGCTGCTTTGCTTATTATAGTTTTACCTCTAGTTATTTTACTTTTGGTGGTTGTATTGTATACTGTTCTGGTGTATCCAACATTATATCCTTTAGAAATGGCAGTTTTAAAACAATTTTATTTTCTTATTTGATTTATCTAGAATACAGATCTAGATGAATAATGAGTTTGCTTTATTTTGATTTTAGGAGCTACCATAAGTTGATTATTTTATCTCTACTTTATAATGTACTAATCTCTAAAATATGTGATATTCTCACCATTTTTTTGATAAGTAAAATTGTATTAATAAAGCTCTAAGAGAGTGCAACTCAAAGTCAAATGCTATTTACAAGAAAGAAGTTCCACAAAATCTAGGAGTTTAAAATTATTTACAAAAAAATTTCCTTTAATAAAAAATTAAGTGTGTTGAAGTATCTATCTCTAATAACTTCAATAAGCGTCTCTATACCATGAAACACAATACGATTCCTCTCATTCCACATTATCTAAAAAATAGATAGTGGAATCAACGATAAAGCCTTCTTAATCTTCTTAGTAGCCTTCAATCCAAACTTCATCTTTCACGGAACCGGCCACCACCCAAGAGACCCCCAAAAGCCTATAAGCCATCTCCCACAAGCTTCTAGCCAATGAACAATCCACCAAAAGATGAAACATGATTTTGGTGCATCCTTTGCAAATATAACATTTATTAAATAAGCACTTTCCCCCTTCTTTATAAGTCGTCAATAGTAAGAATTTTCTCCCAAGAAACCTCTCACGCAAAAAAAAAAAAAAAAAAAAAATCTTACTTTCTTCAGGGCACAAGAACACCAAATTGCTTTCCAAAGAAAATTGGGAGAATTTTCTCGCAGTTAGTTTATTTACTTTATAGTAATTTCTAAAAGTTGTGATGTTTTCACTTTTGCAACCAACTTTTAGACACCATTGGAATTCAAAGAGAGAAAAGAAATGCACTTTTTTTAGCCTATCAACAAAATTCATGTTCTGTCCTTCATGAGTTTTGAGGCCAAATAGAGCTTGCTTTCTGTCAAAGGCCATGTGCGCGCATTTTGAGATTTTAATTTTCTTTATTGCATTATTCCATCCCATTTCTGAAGTTGCTGTTTATGTTATATTTTTAAGCTCTCTCATTGGTGTACAATGTTTGACATTTCAAATGTGAGAAAGCAACTTTGTGAGAAGATGTACTTATAGCTGTAGGAAAGAAATATGCTTTTCATATGAACAACAATCAATTACGATCGAAGAAAAGGAAACAAAAATTCTATAAACACCACCAATCAAGCCTCTTTCACCTGTTAGCCCTAATCTCTCTCTCTCTTCAAATTTTTGCTAATCTATTGCCTAGGTCCACTGTCAGTTGAGCCATAATGTTTCTCCACCCGGCTCTATATCAACAGTGCCACTTGCGCTGCTCATCATCACCTAGGGTCACCTGTAGTGCCATTACCATTAACATGTTTCATTTCCTTAAAGCAACTGCTATCATAACCGTTGAAAATAAGACTGAAAGAAATTATCTGTCTCTTATAGATTGAATTAAAAGAATACAATTCGACTAAATATATAGACTTATGAATACTAAGTCAATAGGACTAGGATACAACGAATACGATCTAAGTCTATTAGGACATATATTAAGAATCCTAGTAGGATTCTCAACACTCCCCCTTAAGTTGGATCATAGATATCATAAGCACCCAACTTGTTACAGATAAATCTAATTCGAGAACCATCCAATGGTTTAGTAAATAAGTCAGCTAATTGATATGTGGACTTCACATGTCTGGTACCGATCACATTTTGTAGAAGCTTTTCCTGAACAACATGACAATCAACTTCAATATGTTTAGTTCTCTCATGAAACACTGGATTGTTTGCAATATGAATAGCTGTTTGATTATTTGCAATGGCACATGTAGTATGTGCCATTGCTCTATATTCAGACTCAGTGCCTGATCTAGTAACCACGGTTTGTTCTTACTTTTTAACGATACTAAATTACTCCTAACAAATGCACAATATCTAGTAGTGGACCTCCTATCATATGGAGAGCCGGCTTAATCTGCATTAATACAACCTTCAATTTGAGCATGATCATGATTTTAATAAAGTAAACCACGACCAGGAGCACTCTTAAGATATCTCAAAATTCGAATAACAGTATTAGAGTGACAAGTTTGTGAAGTATCGAGAAATTGACTAACCACACTTGTTGCAAACGAAATATCAGGTCTAATAACAGTCAAATAATTTATTTTTCCAACCAGACGCCTATATTGGATCAGATAATAAGTCACCTTTATCAATTGCAAGTTTTGTGTTAGGATCTATAGGACTGTGTATAGGCTTACATCCTAACATTCCAGTATTAGTCAACAAATCAAAAATATATTTACGTTGAGAAAAAGAAACACTATGACGAGATATTGCAACCTCGACACCCAAGAACATCTCAATTGCCCTAAATCTTTTGTCTGAAATTTAGTACTCAAGAATTGTTTCAGTGTTAGAATTCCTTCTTTGTCATCTGCAATGATCACAATATCATTCACATATACAATCAACAATATCCTATTTGCCTTACTGTGTTTATAAAATACAAAATGATCTACATTGCATCCGTTGAGGTCAAAATTAATCGACCAAACCACGCTCGAAGAGATTGTTTCAATCCATATAGAGACTTCTTTAATCGATATACTAACCTAAACTCCCCCCAAGCAATAAATTCAGGTGGTTGCTCCATGTATGCTTCTTGTGAATCACCATTTAGAAACGTATTTTTCACATCTAACTAATGTAGAGGCCAATCAAAAGCAGTTGCTAGAGAGAGAAACGCACGAACGAACATAATTTTAGCCACCGGAGAGAATATCTCAGCATAGTCAATACCATACACCTGCGTATATCCTTAGGCGAGCTAATAGTACAATCAGGATGAACCTTTACAGTATAAACCCAATGACAACCAACAACAGATTTCCCAGATGAAAGAGGAACCAAGTCTCATGTATCATTAGTACTCAAGGCATGTATCTCTTCATCCATAGCGGCTTTCCACCCAGAATGAGGCAAGGCTTCTGTAATGTACTTAGGAATAGAGACAGAAGAGATCAAAGCAATAAACGAAGCATATGAATGAGATAAATAATCATAAGACACAAAATTAGCAATAGGATGAGCATAAAATAAACGTTTACCTTTACGAAGAGTAATAGGACGATCATTCTCAAATAATGAAGGAGAATCAAGATTTTTCAACAAGGGAGCAATTGGTGGAGCAGCAGAGGCGGAAGGTCGTAGACGACGGGAGTAGACAACATAGAGTCTAATAGAGGAGGATCGACTTTGTAAGGGGCATGAGAATAGGTAATGGATAAGGAAATGAATCAGTTAGATTTGAGATAAAACGAGACTGGTAGTAATACGGAGTAGACTCAAAGGATGTAACATCGGCACATACAAAGTACCTTTGTAGTTACGGACTATAACATTGATAACCTTTCTGTGTACAAGAATAACCTAAAAAAATACATTTCATGGAGTGGGGATCAAGTTTGTCAACTCCTGGATGGAGCTGATGAACAAAACAAACAGATCCAAAGACACAAGGAGGTAAGTGGAAGGTAACATCTCGAGGAAAGAGCACAAAATGGGGAATGTTACTAGATGATGCAAAAACTTTTGGTCTACCTTTCTGGGTGGAAGAGCAGTGGAGGAAGATGTCTAGCTCGCTGCCTTATACTCTAAAAACTCATCATACTCATTTTTGAAAAATCATCATAAAAGTTGAAGGCATCGAATTTGAGGTAGGTCCGCACTCAAGAGAATCAGATGTCATAACATTAACAACCATGGGACGACCAACTAACTTCCAATATGTTTCCCGAGTATGCCTGGAATGATGGCAGTACGTACATTGACGAAGTGAACCTCGTCCACCACCACGACCAACCAAATTGCTACCACGACCAATTGTAGTGCTACTACGATGACTGCCACGACCTTCTCGACCACCACGACTATCAGAACCACGACCTCTACTAGTACTATTACCATCCGCTCGGCCACTTTGCCAAGCTTGAGTAACCAAGGCAGATTTGTCAACCACAGATTTGTTGTCACTAGTTTGAGAAACTGCACGCAACACAATAGCATAAGTCTCAAATCATATAGGAAGTTCCGCCTCTCCTAGTATTTGGGATCGGACCGGTTCATACTCAGGTTTTAGATCGGCGTGAGTACCTCGACTTGCTCTTGACCTTTTTGCAAGGCCTGTACATAAGCTGAAATAGGCATCAAAGTATGCAATTCTAAAGACATCCTCTTCATATCAGCAACATATTATGTAACATCCCGATCACCTTGCTGGCCATGGAAGAAGTTGGCATTCACATCATACATCCGATTAAGATTGCTAGAATACAACAGTCGGATATACTTCTAAACTTCCTTATAGGTGTCAAGATTTGTACATAAGTCTGCAATTTAGGATTCTATTGAATTCCATAACAAAGTGATGAGTAAGGAATCCTCTTGTTCCCGTGTATCAAACAATTTTGGATTGGTAGGCGGATCATCTTTAAGAAGTCTTCGCTTGCCCTTACTAGTGACATACTTATATACTGCCTTGGACCAGTGAACGTAATCAATACTATTTAACTTTCGGGTAGTAATAATACGAGGACTTGGCTGGGGAGAGACACTAGAGACAATCTTGAATTCCATAGTGATTTCCTAAAAAAACACAAAACAAAATTCCTCTACACCGAAAATAAGGTAATGAGAAAAGAGATTTTATATATATATATATGTATATATATAGGTATATATATTACCTGGAAAGTCTAGGTCGGGTCGCGGGTCCAAACTGGATAGCTGAACCGGGTTGGGTCTTTGTGGGCAGAACCAGATCAGATCCAAGAGATTTGAAAATTTGTCCAGAATCAAATCTAGCAGATCGGACGGCAAGCGGGATCTGAGTGCCGGTCACAGGGTTGTGTTCGCCATAGTAGGTCGACCCCAGGGATGGTCGCCGACGATCACGTGGTGCCAGTGCAGTCGTTGGAAACAGGTGCAACCTGTTTGGAGTAGATGTTGGAAAGAACGGGCTGTGGTCGGTGTAGGTGGCCGAAGATCAGTGCGTGGGCACCGAAATGGAAGAGATCGGAAAGTTCCGAGCCTGATGGTGTGCTCGTAGGCAGACGAAGGCGGTCGCGGGCGGCGGCGGGGGCCGGTGGAGGCTGTTGGCGGCTGCAGGCGGACTGGATTTTGTCCCTTTTTTTATGTAGTATTCCAAGGAGCTGATTGCACTGATACCATGTTGAAAATAAGACTGAAAGAAATTGTTTGTCCCTTATTGATTGAATTAAAAGAATACAATTCAACTTAATATATAAACTTATGAATACTAAGTCTAATAGGACCAAGATACAACGAATATGATCTAGGTGTACTAACATATTAAGAATCCTAGTAGGATTCTCAAGAATAACCATTGATTATTCTAATGACCAGTACCTCAACCAGTTGCTGTAGAATAGCTTCTCAAGCCACCCCATACATTCACCACTATTTATTCAAATGTTCACTCTTCATCGCTCCGTTCCCCATGAGGAAGGACCTATGACACTTGGAGTGTCATCATGCGAACATGAGCATGCTAGTGTCACTTATCACTGGTTCCACCACCTTTATCAATCTTTCATCCAAAGGACCTTGTGATTTTTCTAGTCTTGATGTCTCTTTGTGACCATGTGACAGACTCCTGCTCACTTTTCTGTCTCGCTAGTTCAAGCTCTCTTATTCAAACAAGATTGTGAATCAGATCTGTCCCTCACTCTGTGTTTTTGTCTTTTATTAAAAAGGATATCATAATCATTTCCCATCAAGAGCATTTTAGTGTTACTAAAGAATCTTGTGTGATAGAGACTTGGAAGATCGTGCATTTTCTAGATTTATAAACAAATCTTTGATGGTTAAGGTTTTATTAGGTTGTCCGGACTTAAGATTAACCTTATAAATAGTGACTTGATTCCTTTGGGTGATATCAATGGGCAATTTCTTGCTAATGTGTTGGGTTGCAATTTGGTGACTCTCCCTATTACTTATTTGGGTGCAAAATTCAAGGAGAAAAGTATGTGTAATCCCATTACTGAAAGGTTTGAAAAAAGATTAGCTGAGTGGAAGAAAAACTATTTATCAAAAGGGGGAAGGTTGACCCTTATTAAAAGCACTCTTGCTAGTCTTCTCATCTATTTTATGTCTCTTTTTACTATTTCGAGTTCAGTTTCTAGTAGATTGGAGAGCATCCAACGTAAATTTCTTTGGGGGGCATACGAGGGATGAGTATAAATGCCATTTGGTTAAATGGGGGAGAGTTGGTCAAGCAACCATTGGAGTACGAGGGGTTAGGGCTTAAATCCATAGCTTTGTTTAATAAAGCTTTGTTGGGGAAGTGACTTTGGAGATTTTTGAGGGAAAGGGATCAATTGTGGTGAGATATAATTTGTGCTAAATATGGGTTGACTTAATGGGTGGGTTTCCAAAGAGGTTAGGGGGTTTATGGAGTGCGGGTATGGAAATGGATTCCAAAAGTTTGGGATTCTTTTATTCCTTTCGTGACGTTTGAGGTGGGTGATGACCGTTCTACTCGTTTTTGGCACGATATTTGATGTGGGGATGTCGCCTTGAGAGAGCACTTCCCAAAAATTTTTGCGATGGTGCGGCAGAAAGATGCTTTGGTTAATACATGTGGTTCTTTCACTAATGGTGCCATGATTTGGGATATTCCTTTTTTTGGAATGTGCATGATTGGGAGCTTGAGACTGTAGAGGCTTTTTTTGATTGCATCTACCAAGCGAACTTTGATACACATCACGAGGATAGGTCTATTTGTGTAACAACCCATCTTGGGTTGGCCACCTCCGAGATGGTGTTGCCACATTTTGAAAATTCCAGCACGACACATATATGCAACAATAAAAAAATAATATCGACTGCAATTTTTACATCAATCCTCAACCCTCATGAGGGAAGATACATCATTCAGATATTGACTTAACATTATATACAACGTAATATGCATGAATATTTCAAAATTTTTTTTTCTCATTAGTTTGAGGGTGTGGACACGCACGTGGCTTACAGATAATGACTTCGTCTGAATGTCAACTCACTAACCTATCTGTCTTGCTTGCTACCTGAAATCATTGTACAATGAAGAGTGAGCTTCACAAGCCCAGTGAATTAAACTTACTAGAAATATTCAATTTGTATAATTAATCTTCCAATATTCATTCATCTATATCTCATATATTTTAATAATAACATTCTATTATCACTACTCATATCAAATCTTCTTCTTTTATAAATCTTTTCTTCTCATATAATTAATCATCATCTTGAGACTATCAATTCTATATCATAATTACCTCATTATGAGGTTCTCAGCATATAATCAGTCACCCAGATAATTTTTATCATTTCATACTTTCATATTTTTTCTCAGCATAATTGTCTCTCTGTGAGACTCATTCATCTATCAATAAATTTACAATCATGAATAGCACTTTAGCATCTCAATAATAAAATCAATATTTAAAATAGATGCAATGCATGAATTATTAATTGGGAATGTCTTCCCACATGTCGACATGTTTTAGCTTAGACCAGCTACCCTCCCAGTTCTTTTATTTTATTTAGACCGGTTGCCTTCCCAGTTCTTTTATTTCCAACATATACCGGCTGTCACAGTTTTCATTTAGACCGGTTGCCTTTTTGGTTCTTTTATTTCCATCTATTTGTAAATGAATAATCACATGAAATATGCATATGAACAATAATATAGAAACAAGTATGTATTCAAACATCTAAATGAACTTTTCTGATTATTCTCAAATTATTATTTGAAAAATTCTACTAAATTTTTCTCCTCATGAATCATATCAAATCACCAATCCTAGCTCATCAAGAATTTCATTTATCACCTTTATTATTAAATCGACTAATTATTCTAATAATATTACTTCTCATAAATAATTTTCTACACATCAATTATTCCTATCATACCTATTAACCAATTTTTCATCTACCACCAAATCATAAGTTAATAATTTATTCAAATATTATCACTATATATTTCATATTTATCTTGATTACTTAAATTAAATCTAACTCACCACGTAGCACTTAGAGCTACCCGTGGATCACCTCCTTGCCTTTCCTGCTTCTCTCAGCAATTTTCTCCGAATGCTGATCGTCAGCACTTGATATAATATTTATATTAAATTCTAATTTATTCTTCAATTCTTCCATTAAATTTCGGGAATTTCGTGTATACTAAATTTCAAAAATAAATTTCACCTTATTATCTTATGTTTTTCTTAGAGCTTCATGTGACTCTCTATAAAATTCTCCCGTAAACCCTTTCAAAATTGCACTCTTTTAATCTTTGTTTTGGTCTCCAAGTGTTTAGAGAAATAGAGTAGTTTGAATTGTAGAAGGAAAAAAACCAATCAGGATATGATAAAACTAATAAAACAAATCCATAAAATATTTATATAAACATTTTAACCGCCACACCATTTATTAAAACGGTGCTAAATGTCCCAAAATCTCTAAATGGACAATTAGTGTCCATTTGCATGTTTTCATGCAACACCTGGACTTCCAGGTGTTGCATCCTCTTTTTTTTTTCCAAAAGAATTGTTTTATAAAAATATTAGTTCTTTCGCATATATATATATATATATATATATTATTTTAACTCCATGTCATATTTATTAAATTACTTCTTTACCCTTTCTTTACGAATACAGGTATTACAATTTGGGTCTTGAATAAGGGAAAAGATTTTGATGTTAGGTCTTTTTACAAGGCTCTTTTTGGTGAGCTTCCCATGGAAGGCAGATTAGACTTCCCTTGGAAAGCAATTTGGAGATCAAGCTCCCCTAAGAAAGTTTGTTTCTTTGCTTGGGAGGCTTCTTGGAAGTGGATTTTGAACATTGATAATTTGCAAAAGAGAGGCGAAGTGTTTGTTAACCGGTGCTATCTTTGTAAGGAAGATGCCGAGAATGTTAACCACCTTTTATTGGGATATTCTTTCTCCAAGCAACTTTGGGAAATGACATTATGTAACTTGGGTCATGGCCGGCTCCATTCAAAAAGTGATTTGGGCTGGGGCGGTATTAAAGCATCTAAGGAGAAGAGGAAGGTTTTGTCTATGAATCCTCTCTCTATTATGTGGATAGTGTGGAAAGAGAGAAATGGTTGGGCCTTTGAGAGTGTATAGAGCTCAATAGATACTATTAAAAGTAAATGGTTAAATACCCTTCGATTTTGGTCTGAGGGGAATTTTTGTGTACATGAGGAAGAGTTCCTTGATTTCATAGACTTGCTAACTTGTAGATAGTCTTGTGTAAATGGGTTGCAACCCCTTAGTGCATTTTGAATATACTTTTTACTTATAAAAAAAGAATTTCCTTCAGGGTATTCTTCTAATATATTTTAAAAATGTTCTATGTTTGTTTGAATAACTTCTGTGTCAGAGAGGTGTAAGCATTTCCTTTGTATTTGTTTAAGGTATCAGTATGTTTTGGGTTATGGGAAGAAGTTGGCTTATATGCTTCTTTTTTACCTTTTAATTTTTTATATCCTTTATTTTTACTCAAATTTTCTTTTTCTGCCTGATTGAATGGTTGAAAATTAAATCACTTTAATTACCAATTTCCAAGTTGATTTTACTGTTTTTCAATTTCTAATGCTGCTTTTTTTGACAGGTGGTAAATGCTAATGTATCATTAAAACGTCTGGAGGAGCTATTGTCAACCGATGAGAGAATTCTTCTACCAAATCCTCCTCTTGATCCCGATCTACCTGCCATCTCAATCAAAAATGGATATTTCTCTTGGGATTTGAAGGTCTAGTTCCTAAACTTTATCACTTTGCTTCATTGTTTTGTCATATAGATGCAATAAACACACAAATGCATAAACATACGAGTCAGACCAGTTTCTTTCTGGTAATTTATACTAATACGGTTTTCACATTCAAGCAAACCTGCCTGCTGGTTCTCTGTCTTTTCTTCTGAAAGACACTTGTTAAACAACTTATCTTTAGTCATTTGATCAGTGCCAATTGATGGACATCTTTCTTATTTGATCATTTCAAGATGGTCCATATTCAATGTGGCTTAATATAATCAAAATTATATTTATTTGAGATGATTATCATTTTCTATTAGGGGCCTTTTATACTGAACCATTCCCTTTATAATTAGGTCCATTATAGTATTTAGATATCCTCATATATCAGTCTTCTTAGGCTATGAGACGTGTTCTGCTGTTGTTTTATCCTTGGAACAGTGTCACTGTCTTTTGCTTTCTAGTACAACTGTTCTGATCATTTTAAACTTGATTGGTTGTATGATAGTTTTATGTTCCCTTTTCATGATTTCCTGCCTGCTTTAGAGCATTCGTAAGGACATTTCTCTGCCCACTTTGTAGTCAGGTGTTCGAGGCGTGTGTGTGGGTTTTAACCATAAAAAAATTCCTTTTCATGTTCTTAGTGGCATTTAGAATCTATTGAACTTCTTAAGCATGGTTTTTGGTTTCATGGAATTAACGGCATTTTATTTTATTTTTTAATTCCAGGCAGAGAGGCCGACATTATCAAATATCAATTTGGATATACCCAATGGTAGCCTAGTTGCAATAGTTGGCAGTACAGGAGAAGGAAAGACCTCACTTATATCAGCAATGCTGGGAGAACTTCCTCCAATGTCAGATACAAGAGTTGTTCTTAGAGGAACAGTTGCTTATGTACCACAAGTTTCATGGATTTTCAATGCAACTGTAGGTTCCAGCATGGTTATGTTTTGAATATTTGTATAGTTCTTTATGCAAATTTCTACCATGTTATTACTTATTGATGTTTACTTCTTGGAATCCTTGCTTTTGGATATATTACACATGGTTGAGGCAGGTGGCCTTGGATTTACTTGGATCTCATACACTGAAAATTACATGCAGCCTGCTTGATGTTGATTCTTATATACGAGTTAGTAACCTCCGGAGTTTATTCTTGCAGGTACGTGACAACATATTATTTGGATCCAGTTTTGAATCAGCAAGATATGAGAAGGCAATTGATGTTACTGCATTGCAGCATGACCTTGACTTACTGCCTGTAAGTTTCTACACAAACTTAAATACTATGTGCTAGTTCTTAAGGATGGAAAGAAGTCCCATATTATTTAATGATATGGGACCTGAATTTAACGATATGTGACTTACTGCCTGTAGTTTCTCCACAAACTTAAATACTGTGTTAGTTCTTAAGGATAGAAAGAAGTCACATTATTTAACGATATGGGACTTGAATTTCTTATTAGTCCCATTTGCTTCATTATTAGGGTGGTGATCTCACTGAAATTGGTGAAAGAGGTGTGAATATTAGCGGTGGGCAGAAGCAAAGGGTTTCCATGGCTAGGGCTGTGTATTCTAGTTCAGATGTGTACATCTTTGATGACCCCTTAAGTGCTCTGGATGCCCATGTGGCTCGACAGGTAACCGGTTCAGAATGGTATATTTGTTATAATTGTTTCTTCTAAATAATACTTCTAGCTGATTGAGTGGTTATATTTATAATCGATGGCTGCATGTTATTTTTGTAATAATTTGTTGTTCTAGTTTGTCATAATCAGGATTCTAGATCGGATCCTGATGATCGTTACCAGTATCAAATTCTAGGACTTGACAGCTACAAGAATATATTAAATGAAAGAAATTCGTAAACATAAGCATACACATCAGCATCTGTATATGTGTAATCTGGGATAATTCGGTAAAAAAAGTTGAGCTATTTTGCAAAATAACTATTTTTCCACTTATATCATTGATATATAGTTTTGAAAACTTCCTTCCTTGGAAAAACTAATCTACAAGAAAGTTTGTACTTTTCTAATGTTTTCCTAATTGACTTCCACGACTTCCTTAAAAGGGTTACTTTTGTTGGTCAAATAAAATCACTTGTATTATTATTATTAGACTTAAGGCTTTACTATGCTTTACTCTTGTTTATCACCAAAGTTGGCTTTTGAAATTTGATGATGATGTTACTTTGCCTTTTGATCAAAATATATGCTATCAATCATCTTCAGGTTTTTGATAAATGTATCAAGGGAGAATTAAGGGGGAAAACAAGAGTTCTAGTTACAAACCAGCTGCACTTCCTCTCACAGGTTGATAGAATTATCCTGGTCCATGAAGGTATGGTGAAAGAGGAGGGAACCTATGAGGATCTCTCTAATAATGGCACATTGTTCCAAAAGTTAATGGAAAATGCGGGGAAAATGGAAGAGTATGTGGAAGAAAAGGAAGATGGTGAACCTGTTGATCATAACTCCTCGAAACCTGTTGCTAATGGGGTAATGAATGATCTGTCAAAGAATGAAAGCCACACAAAGAAACCGAAAGGAGGCAAATCTGTTCTCATTAAGCAGGAAGAACGGGAAACAGGCGTTGTCAGTTGGAAAGTTGTGTCGAGGTAACACAATATTAGATTTGATTCTTGTTTTTTAATTATATATAAAGTATGTATGTTTCTCTTTCACTGTATTTCTATATCATAAATCCTTCAATTTTTCCTTTTAATTCATACTGATAACTGTAACAAACAAGAAGGCATACCGTGTCTTATGCATCTCCATCCAGTGTTTCCAATGTGATCAATATGATTGACATGTTGCGTGATATATTGTACATTGATATATACCAGTAAAAATATTCAATTTTCATTTTGTTTTTGAGAATTTATTGCAAGATGCATCTTTATCTTGCTGAGAAGTGACTTGCTTTCAATGTCAACTACTAGTTATCGGGTAGGAAAAAATCTAGGGTGGGTAATAGGGAGCTTAAAAGGCCTGCTTTCGATATCAGTTATGAGAAGATCTCTGGGAGAGCGAGTGGTGATGAGGAGGGTTCGCTTGTGAAGGCTAGGGGAACTACTGCCGTCCAATGAAATGGAAGATTATCTCCTGTAATGTGAGAGGGGCCAATAAAATATCCAAGAGGGCTACAATTAAGCATTATCTTAGAGAGTGGAAGGGTGAAGTGGTGTGTCTTCACGAGATCAAATTGGAGGTAGTTGATGAGTCGATTATTCGTAGTCTGTAAGGTCTTGTGATTGGAAAGCTTTGCCGGCTATAGGTGCCCCGGGGGAGTTCTCATCATGTGGGATAAGAGAGTTATGAATTTGGTAGATGCTCAAGTGGGTTTGTCTTCAGCGTCTATGTTTTCTGGGGGCTTCTTTTGAGGGGGGATTGGGTTTTGTCTGGAGTTTATGGGCCTGGTGAGAGTGGCAATAGAGGTTTTTTTGGGAAGAGTTTTTGGCCGTTAGACATTGTTAGCAGTTTCCTTGGGTTGTGGGGGGTGATTTTTTTTATAAGTGAAAAAATATATTAAAAGAAAGCACACCAAGGGGGTACAACCCATATACAAGGTTATCTAAAAGAGAGAGGTCAGGTGATTCTCATGAGTCAAGGTCGATGGGGGAGTTTTTAGAGTTTGTGAAAGGCCATGGCCTCCTTGTTTGCCTTTATTTGGAGGCATATTTACTTGGTCGAGTTTAGAGATGTCCCCTCTTTCTCGAGGATTGATCATTTTCTTGTGACTGGCTGTTTGGAAGCGTAGTGTCTTTGTTTAATTCAAAAGCTTCTTCCTCTCCCTACTTCAGACCATCACCCCATTGTTTTGGAAGTAGGAAACTTGATGTGGGGTCCGATTCTGTTTAGGTTTGAGAATATGTGGTTAAAAGTTATGGATTTCGCGAGCTGGTTAAAAGTTGGTGGGAGGGTTATAATGTTAATGGTGTTGCTAGTTTTATGGTGGCCAAGAAATTGAGAAGAGTCAAAGAAGAAGCGAAAAGGTGGAATAAAGAGTCTTTTGGTGATATCAATTCCGCTATTAATGCTCTACTGAGTGAGATCAGTGGGTTTGATGGGAGAGAGGTTAGTGAGGGCCTGTTGGAAGGTGACATTGTTAGGAGGGTAGAAGCTAAGAAGGAATTGACTAGCCTCAGTCTCTTGGAGGCAAAAATTTAGAGAATTGTGGCTTCGAGAGGGTGACAAAAACACTAAGTATTTCCATCGTATGGCCAATTCTCATAAGAGATTTAACTTTACTAGCTCAATTGAGGTTGATGGTGTTGTGTTCGAAGAGGAAGGGGTTATTAAAGGAGCAATTAGTGGGTTCTATGATAATCTTTATAAGGAGATGTGTGATAGTGGGTCGAAGCTTGATGGTTTGGAATTTTCTAAAATTGATGGAGCAGAAGCAAATTAGCTTGAGTGACCTTTTTCTGAAGAATTTTTTTTAATGCTCTTCAGAAGTATGATGGAGATAAAGCTCTGAGTCCTGATGGTTTTACTATGGCTTTTCTGGTTCATAATTTGGAGGTGATAAAAGGGGATATTATTCGCTTATTTGAGGAGTTCCATTATTCAAGGGAGTTTGTGAGTAGCCTAAATGCCACTTTTGTCACACTCGTCTCTAAGAAGATAGGGACATCTAATATTAAATACTTTCGACCTATTAGTCTTGTGGGGTGTATTTACAAGCTTTGGCGTGATTCCTGGTATGAGAACACTCCTCTCAAAGATCTAGAGATTTTCGCAATTGTGAGGGACAAAAAAGCTCTTATTTTGTCATGTATCTTGGTGTCCAATGGCTTTATTTCGTGGGACATTCCTTTGATCCGTAATGTTCAAGATTGGGAGGTGGAGAGGGTGAAAAGTTATTTGGAAACTGTGTATACCTACAAGATGGATCTGTCTAAGGAGGATGTGGTTAAATGGAGGGATAGTTAGGATAAAGGCTTTGAGATGAAATCTTTCTATAAGATTCTTTTGGAGTGAGATTCCTCAAATGGCTCCTCTAACTTCTCGTGGAAAGCAATTTGGTGTTCCGGTACCCCGAAGAAAGTGTGTTTTTTTGGGTGGGAAGCCGCTTGGGAGAAGATTCTTATTTTAGACAACCTTCAAAAAAGATGAAGGGTGTTGGTTAATCATTGTTACATTTGCAAAAGATGTGGAGAAATCGTGTTTCATTTTTTGTTGGAATTTTCTTTGGCTAGAGCTCTTTGGGAGATGGTTTATATGGTTTTGGGTTTTCGCCAACTCCGTGAAGGATGAAATTTGGGTTTGGGGTTCCTTGGGTGGTTGCGGGATCCGTGAATGATGAGATATGGGTTTGGAGTGGTTTGAGGAATTCCAAAGAGGTTAAGATGGCTTATTTGTTGATTCTGCACTCGATTTTTTGGTTAGTGTGGAGGGAAAGGAACCGGAGGGCTTTTGAAGGTTTAGAAATACCTATTTTAATGATTAGAGATAGTTGGTTCAATACTCTTATCTTTTGATTTAAAAGAAATTTCTTTGTAAATATTGATGATCTCCTTGACTTTGTGGATTTTCTCCATTGTAAATAGCTTTTGGCTTAAAGTTGCACCATCTTGATGCCTTTTATAAAAAAATTATTCATAAAAAAAACCATTGCGGTGCATATCTTTCTTCCTACGTGGAAGCAATCTTTACTGCTTAGACCTCTTTATTTAGTTCTCTATTGGGTTAATGGGAATTGGCTTAGCATATAATAGCTTTTTTATATATAGTTTACATATTGAGTTATGGTGAAGAAAAGAAAAAGAAACTAATGGCGAAGCATCCATTCCATATCAACCAGTGCTGTCTTGAAAAGCATATGAATATGTACTATTATGAGATATTTAGAAGAAAAGATTGAGGAACTAAGTGAGACAACTACAATTAGTGGCAGACTCCTAAGTTACAGAAGTACCTATTGCTACCAGTTAAACTTTTATAACATGCGCATTCCCACAATTACGTATATATGCACATTCATATCAATTGTGCATATTTGAATGTATTTGTAATGTGTATATATATACACATGTACATGTCTGACTATATCTATGTATTTATGCATATATTTGCCAATTGATAATGTTTTGAAAGACTATTGATGTATGGCGAAATCGTCTCTTGATTCCATTTATACTTTTTTACCCCTTCAAGTTGTAACCAATATAGTTATTCAATGTTCCAGGTACAAGGATGCATTAGGAGGTGCATGGGTGGTGATAACGCTCTTTATGTGTTATGTCCTAACAGAAGTTTTACGAGTTTCAAGTAGCACATGGTTGAGTGATTGGACTGATCAAGGGACTCCAAAGAACCATGGACCTGGTTACTATAATCTGATCTATTCACTTCTATCATTTGGTCAAGTATGAGTACAATTCGGGGAAAATTGGCTTAAAATTTAAACTTAATTTTTATATTTACTAGCCTAGCAAATTTCCTTCTCTAGTATAGCTTTGGTGCTTCTTTTTCCACTAATCCCAAGAAATGATACTCTGTCCTATTTTCTTTTGTTCACCTTGCCTTATGTGGCTATTCTATAATTTTTTGCTAGCTTCCGAAGGCAACAAGTATTTGACTTCCCCATTTTCTGTTCTATCCTTGATTCCATAATGAATTACAATATAAAGACAACTGAGGATAAAATTGTATATCACTAAGGTCCCTTAAACTTTGTGCTAGGCCAAGGTGGAAAGGAAATAGGGAAAGACAAGTAGAATTGATTGTCTTATTCTAATAGTCCCCCACTCGCACCCAAAAATATGGTCTTACTGCTGAATTTTATTTAAAAATTAATTATTTAAATCTCTGGTCTTAGTACGGACTCTTTTTTATTTCATATCTTTCTTCTTATGTTTCAGGTCTTGGTGACGTTGGCCAATTCGTATTTGTTGATCTTGTCGAGTCTTTATGCAGCTAGAAGGCTGCATGATGCTATGCTTGCATCCATACTAAGAGCTCCAATGGTCTTCTTCCACACCAATCCACTTGGACGAATTATCAATAGGTTTGCGAAGGATCTAAGTGACATCGATCGAAATGTTGCTATTTTTGTGAATATGTTTTTGGGGCAAGTGTCGCAGCTCCTTTCTACGTTTGTCTTGATAGGAATTGTGAGCACAATGTCCTTGTGGGCCATCATGCCGCTTTTGGTTTTATTTTATGGAGCTTATCTATATTATCAGGTAAATAAAACTCTTTATCCATGTTATCTGTATTTTTTTTCTATAAAATAATTGAGTAATTAACGTTCCCTTCAAACAGAAAAATGTAATACATTATGGTGGCTATAGTTACATCTTATTGTCATCTCCTATCGTTCCCCTTTTTTTTGGGATATTGTGGCAGTGGGTTTTATTTAGGATAGTGGTGGCTGAGTTGTTATTATTTAAATGATTTTAAGATTATTATTTTACCTGTAGGATTTACTATCGTGTATATATTTTACTTATAAAATAAAGCTGCGAAAGTTTCATGACGTTGCAATTTGAAGTGACATTGAAGAGGAGAGTTCTCTTATTAGTAAAATAGATATACCTGCAGTTGGTGAGATTCATACTGGCTACCATATGAAAATATAGCCGGACAAAATGTAGAAATTCTGGGTAATCAGCTCCAGAATTTGATGGGTACCAGAACACTCTCCTTTGATAAAAAAAAAAAAATACGTAATATTGCAACGTTTAGGTTGCCTCTAAGAATCCTCCTCTGTGACATTCTGCTGTTTAGTTTTATAGACCATTGTGTCTATGTTAGCTTTCTTCACTCTTTCTTTAAGGCCTTCATTCTATCATTGTAGGCTTCAGAAGCTTCTTGTTCTGTGCATGGCTTACCATTTTGGCTGGTGGTTTCTTTCATCTTTACAGTAGTTAATGCTAGATCTTAACACTCATAAGTGCATTAATTTTTCATTCTATCCCTTCTTGTCTTGTGATGATCAACAGGTTTCTAGATTGTACTTCCATCATTTAATAAAACATGCTTTATCATAGAGTTCATGGATATGTTTCTATGTTGTACTTCCAACATTCTAATGAAAGGTGATTTATCAACGGAGATTTTGGTTAGAATAAAAGCAGAAGACAATGAATGTAGTTAGATAATGCGTGGGCTCCTCTATATTCAAGTGGAGAATGCATTTACTCTTTCATGTAGTTAGCTTGCAATTTTATGGCCTACAGTTAACTTTTTCTATGTATCATAAATAAATGCATTTTATGGTTTTGTACTTTGATTCCGCAGCTGGCTTAAATACTGTTGGTTAAATTAAAAGCGAAGGATAGTGACAGTAGTTTGATGATCAGTGGAGAATATATTTACACTCCTCTAATTAGCATGCAACTGCATGGCCTGCAGTTAACTTTTGCAATGTGTCATAAATGAATGCATTTTATATTTTTGTACTTCAATTCCACTGCCATCGTGAATGCTCTGATTGGTGTCACCATCAGCTAAGAACGAAAATCTTCAACTTACAGAGCCCTTGTCTGCACTTGAATTTTTCTATTTGTATTCTGCTTTTGGAAGCACAGTAAACAGCGTTTCACATGAGCTTTTTTCTGTTTATATAGAGCACAGCCCGTGAAGTGAAGCGTTTGGACTCCATAACCAGATCACCTGTTTATGCACAATTTGGGGAAGCATTGAATGGTCTGTCAACGATTCGTGCATATAAAGCTTATGATCGGATGGCTGACATTAATGGCAAATCTATGGACAACAATATCAAGTTCACCCTTGTGAACATGAGTGCAAACCGCTGGCTTGCAATCCGTTTGGAAACACTGGGTGGCCTCATGATTTGGTTCACAGCAACATTTGCTGTTATGCAAAATGGAAGGGCAGAGAACCAGCAAGCATTTGCATCTACTATGGGTCTGCTTCTCAGTTATGCGTTAAATATTACGGGTTTGTTAACAGCTGTTCTAAGACTTGCAAGTTTGGCTGAGAATAGTTTAAATTCTGTTGAGCGGATTGGCACGTATATAGAGTTGCCTTCAGAGGCTCCACATATTATTGAGAACAACCGTCCCCCTCCTGGATGGCCTTCATCAGGATCCATCAAATTTGAAGATGTTGTTCTACGTTACCGGGCTGAACTTCCTCCGGTCCTGCATGGATTGTCATTCACAATTTCTTCAAGTGACAAGGTAGGGATAGTTGGAAGAACTGGTGCTGGGAAATCGAGCTTACTGAATGCTTTGTTTCGAATTGTGGAATTGGAAAGAGGAAGAATCTTAATTGATGAATGTGATATTGCGAAGTTTGGACTGATGGACCTACGTAAAGTACTTGGTATCATACCACAGTCACCAGTTCTTTTCTCAGGTACACACAATTCACACCCTTTGTTGTAATTAGGATGGTAACGTTATTGCAGTTAGTCAACCTTAAGGTTTTTTTTAATGATGGTTTGATTTTACACTGTTATTATTATATAGTACTATAAATTTTTCTGTTCAAGCATATATTAGTACTCCAAAGAAAGAATAGAGCTGAATTGACAGCTCTCATCTTGTAAACATTTTATTTATCTTTTTGTTTTAGTGGCTTATCTGTTTATTTTAGTGGGTCGGAATATTGTACATTTGTTTTACTCATTATGTAGCCCGAACATCCAACTCTCAATTTTTATTTTTCTAATAAAATTGAAATTAAAGTGCCGAATAAGGTGCTTTCAGCTTTCATACCTGAATGTAGCATAGCCAACATCTTTGTAAGAGTGAAATGTGTGTTATTTCACTGACCAACGGTGTCTATTTTGTCTAGGTACTGTGAGATTTAATCTTGATCCTTTCAATGAGCACAATGATGCTGACCTTTGGGAAGCCTTGGAGAGGGCACATTTGAAGGATGTCATCCGGAGGAATTCTCTTGGTCTTGATGCTGAGGTACTTGCTCAGAATTTGCTTTGCTGGATCGTTAATAATTTGGACTGTGAACTCTATGTGCAGGACTTGATAAGTTTTCTTTGGCCTTTTTTGGTTGGATTTAGTTGACAACTGAAAATACATTCATTCTGATGCATAATGCTCCCTCTCTTGATTCTGTTAGCTTCTTCTCTAACTTTATAGAACTGCTTCCCTGTACTATGGTCATGATCTGTTAGAGCTGGACGCATTATCGAAATAAATTTCCATTTGCACTTTGCAGCTAGGCTTCTTAATAACATGATTTTGATCTCCACATCCCAAGCAACAGATAGAACAGGCAAATGTTGAGATGCATTCCTCAATGAAACAACAATGTTTACTCAATACACAATTTTTATTTTACATCGCAAACACAGATGAGACAGGGAAGATCTAGATATATAGGAAAGATGGAGATGCATTCTTCGAGACTTTAACAAAAGTTTAGTCGAAACTGTATGTTTACTGTTAGAAAATATGCTAATGTGAAAGCAATCTTCATTTGATTGGTTAATCTATGCTAAAGAATTGAACCCAGTGACCTTATTGATAGCAATGGGAATGGATATATCATATATGAAGACTGGAAGCACTGGATTGATCTAATATGTTACTCTAGATTTCGTTTGTGTGTGTGGTTTGTAATAAGCTGGATTGCTTTCTTAACTAAAATCAATTTGGATGTGACAAAAGCTGGTTCAGGATACTTCTGAAATTGTTTAAAGTGGAATTGCTTTTATAACCTTGACAATGATTGAGTTGTTATGAATCTTCTATTCAGCTTATATACAACTCTCTAGACCGACTCAAAAGTCAATTTGCACTAATTGAAGTTAATATGATGTCTGTAAACAGATTTGATATCTAAATGTACACTCCCCTAATTTGATGGTTTTATCAAGTCTGAATTGTAGAATCATCTTGTACTAATTGATGCGTTTGTCTAGGTTTCTGAGGCGGGGGAAAATTTCAGTGTTGGACAAAGGCAATTGTTAAGTCTTGCTCGTGCATTGTTGCAGAGATCAAAGATACTAGTCCTTGATGAAGCAACTGCAGCTGTTGATGTTAGGACTGATGCTCTCATTCAGAAGACTATTCGAGAAGAATTCAAGTCATGTACAATGCTAATCATTGCTCACCGACTTAATACCATCATTGATTGTGACAGGATTCTTTTGCTCGATTCAGGCCGGGTATGCATTCCATTTCAAGGCCCCACTCTCTCACCCCCTCCAAAAAAAGGGATAAATATACATACATATGTGCGTATGTGTTGCTATCATCTTGGAGAGACCACTTTAGTGAATCTCATATGTGCTAAATTTGGTTTTATTGTTTTTTTTTCTTCCTTGACCTTCCATTTATCTATCATTATTTATGTTCCGTCAGGTTCTAGAATATGATACTCCAGAGATACTGCTGTCAGATGAAGAAAGTGCTTTCTCTAAGATGGTTCATAGTACAGGGGCTGCCAATGCTCAGTACTTACGCAGTTTAGTACTTTGTGGAGGAGAGGGTAAGTTAGGCAGAGAAGAGAAACAGCAGTTAGACGGACAGAGGAAATGGCTGGCTTCTTCTCGCTGGGCTGCTGCTGCTCAGTTTGCCCTTTCTGTGAGCCTCACTTCATCACACAATGACCTTCAACGGTTGGATATTGAAGATGAGAACTGTATCCTCAAGAAAACTAAGGACGCAGTGATAACTCTACGAGGTGTTCTAGAAGGGAAGCACGACAAAGAAATTGAAGAGTCGCTAGTTGAACATCAGATTTCTAGAGATGGTTGGTGGTCAGCTCTTTACAGAATGATTGAAGGTAAAGTTGAATGTCCTTAGTTGCACAGATCCATCAAAATAAACCCCATTTTTGTTGGAGCATGTGTTTTTTTTTTTTATGGGATTTTACAAGTTTGATTTTTCATTTTTCCATACTAATAATTTTGGCACTCTGGTTTTAAAATCTATAACACGAACATGGTTTGCCCAATGATTAGACTGATTGCATTCGCAGCGTGAAAAGTACTTCGGATTAGTATTTTCTAAAAAAAGGAGCTAGAAATTACATGTGCACGCACATTTACAATGCTGCGAGGTCTTAATCATCAACCATGCATGGTAGTCGATTCCTTTAAGCTCATAAAATTACTACAAGTACGTTCTAGGCACATTTACAACGCTGCGAGGTCTTAATCATCAACCATGCATGGTAGTCTATTCCTTTAAGCTCATAAAATTACTACAAGTACATTCTAGACGCTTCTGGACATATTCTGCCTTTCTGGCGATTTTAATTACAGAGGATCTGCTCATGTACCATAGAAAAAAAAAGTTATTTCAATATTATATTGTGCAGTAGAAATTCATTTATGAGTGGATATTCATGTGTTTGCTTTTAATTCCTGTTCGCCCCAGGTATCGCTGTGATGAGCAGATTGGCCCCGAACAGGTTTCAGCAACGGGAATATGGTTTTGAAGACAGATCAATTGACTGGGACACTGCTGAAATGTAGAGACTTCAATCTCTGGTGTAACAAATCCAGCTTAATCGTTCTTCTAATGAGTTTTTAACTTTTTGCTTATTGGTCACTTAACACGATGGAGGATATTTTTGTGATGTAGCATCTGGAATTTGTCCAAAGGTTATGAGAAGGTTAAGTCACAGAACATTTGAAATGCTTACTTTTTGTATATTTGTCTTGCAGATAAATTCCAGACCCCAGAATAAATGGGGCGTTAAATACATACATGCTACATGTATGTATTTATATATATTTGACTGTAACCGGATCTCATGGCTTAGTGGTTGTCACTTGATCTTTCAGAGATATGGGTTCGATCCCTTTCTTTGCAAATGTACTAAAAAACATATAATTGACTATTGTATAAAGATTAGGGTTTACGGGAGGATTTTCATAACTTATTTCTATCATGTGAATGTTGATGAGGAAAATTTCATCGAGTAAAACTTCATAATGCTGCTGATGCTAGTTGATGATTTTTTTTATTTATTTATAGATCAATTTAGCACTCTGTAAATTTATCTCGATTTACTACTTACTTTCTATTGCTAGAACAAGATCTTTATATTGTTACATTGTATCGAATAGTTCTCAATCATTTGCAGATCGATTTAAGTCATTCACAATGCAATATTATTTATATAGTGGTGTTCATGTTGTCTTTTTTGATATTTTCATTCTTGTCGTGCATGTGTAGTGTGATACACGACCCAACCAAATTAATGAAACAAATGGCTTGGTTTTGCTACTTCTCCTAAGTAAGGTATGGACAAAAGTTTAATGGGCCATGATCCACAGCCCATGAAAATAAAAATACATATACCAATAAATTGAAACAAAAATAAGAGAGCAAAAACTTGGGGGCCTCAGATTTCGTATTTCAGAGAGAGAGGAAGATAGAAAATTTTGCTCTTGTTTTCTCCTCTCCCAAACAGCCCTATTTCCCTTTCCCCTCAAATCAGCTCCTAAGAATAACTCAGAAAATCCAAAACCTTTCATCTCAAACACTCTGAAATATTTCCGTTTCCTCCATTCAATCCTTAGAAAATCGAAAATCGAAAAACACAGGGATAACTAGTGAGAAAGAGGTGATGGAGGTCTAAAGTTGGGGGGTTTTGGCTCAAGATAACTAAATCAAGGTAAGGTTTCAACTAATTCTCTTTTATTTTGCATTAATCTTCATGTAAAAGGATATTTTAAGATCCTAGGGTGGACGATTTTGAAATTTCTGTCACTGTTGTTGCGTCTTCAGCAGTCTTCTATGGAATATATTTTAGAATCCTTACTTCATAAACTACATTTGAGCTTTTGAATCACCTCAATCAGAGTTCAGAGTAAAAAGTTAGGATTTTTCTTTTATTTTTTAATATGAATTTCTGACAGCATTAGATGGTCGATTTTAAGCCACCATAAGTTGGTCGTCCGGAAACGGTTTTGGGTGATTCTTGAATCAAAACGATAGTACTTTGAGAGTACTTTATGGGTATGTATTAGTAATATTTGAAAGAAATTAAACATTAAATAAAGGCAACCTATAAGTACGTTGACACATTGATTCAAGGGCTGATTGTGAGCCAGCCTTGAGTTATTCTAGTGACTTTCCATTATTAGGTGAGTAGAGAATCTCTAATTTTGTGGAATTATTGTGCTTGGCTAGAGAGGCAACTAATCTTATTCAATTGGTGTTTCCTATTAATGGATATTCAATCATTTGTTGTTATTTGAAGTTGTTGTTGTCATGTTAAATTCATGGTTCGAGCATTTTTTTATTTGAAGTTTGTTGTTGCTATATATATATATATATATATATATATATATATATATATATATATATATATATATATATTATAGAATTGACATTTACTATGAGTTTTTCAATGATGATAATGGAGGTTTTGGAAATACGATAAATTGTGTTAAATGCTTTGAAAAATTATTTGATTTGTGTTTAAGACTTTTGAAACACGATAATTTGTAATTGAGTTGATGAAACGGAGCTCTCAGTCTTGCTATGTTTTGACCCTATCAAAGAGATATTTGAATCTTTGTACCTGGCAACCAGGGTTAAAATGGGATTTGGATTTGATACCCCAAAAGTTGAATGGGCTTTTGAACCTGGCAGCCCAGTGGTTAAATGGGCTCTTGGACCTTGCCACAAGGGTTAAATGTGGCCATAACTTTTGTCAGATTGATGAGTGTCCTATATGAGTTTTTGAATTACCGACTTTTGATCATAAGGTTGTGATGTTTGATGAAATTGTTTCATTGTGAAATGAGTTAGATGATTCATCCTTAATATGTTTGATTTCATATTTGTTAGACTCAATGGATGATGATCCAAGTGGATGAGTTAGTTTAACTATTGATATCTCATATTTACATATAGTTTCAATATTAGAATACATGCTTCTTGTAGTTAGGTTGACTTTGATTACTTACTAGGCTATCAAGCTCACACCTTTGTTTTCATTTTCAGATTCTGAGATTGAGATTTTTGCATGTGGGGTTACTAGGGAGTGAGCGTTAAGACTTGTCAAATTCATGTTTTATATCATCGATATTTTTGGAGACTTGTTTATAGGGAAAGTATGTAATCTAAGTCTTTTAAGAATTTGAACTCATGAAGATTTACTTTTGATTATGTTTAGTAAGGCTTTGCTCACTTGTAGGGGAAAGTCTATAGGTGAGTAGCTATTGTTGTGTCTTCGACTTGTGCTCGGTTGGGGGCGTGACATGTAATTCGTGTGAACTCCTGCACTTGCCAGACATGTAGCACGCAGTTAAGTTAGGCTTACTATAAGTTATGGTTATAGAAACACAGGTTATTATCACTAAATACCGTTACATTTTGTCACGTGTTTTAGTGTCCTATTTACATTTACATTTTAAAAACAATTAATTTACCACTTACATTTTAGGAATGTGTCCAATAAATCTTTATGGTGATAATTATGGCGAAATTGATAACGGTGCATACGAAAATGTGGACCAAAATTGATATTGGTGCACACAAAATTTTTGATAAAAAAGTTTTTTTCTATTTAATACTCAAGATTTTTGTTTGCAACGGTATAAATTTCGTCAGAGTTGAAGGATTTATAGGACATATACCTTAAATATAAGGGGTAAATTGATCGTTTTTAAAATATGAGACATTGAAACACAGGGTAAATTGTAAGGGTGTTTGGTAATAATAATCCTAAAATCAAATTACAGATGCTGAGGGAGTAAGTTTTGGTCTATAACCAGCCTTATAAGGCTTTTCAAAATTCCTTCAATCACATTATGTTACAATATATCATTTTATCTTTTACTTTATATTTTCAATGGGATAACACAATGTGATTGGAAGAGTTTTAGAGAGGCCGTATAAGGGAAATGGAGTAGCGATCTGACGAAGCCTTACCACCGAACCCTAACATGGCTTCACGAGGATCACAAGTTTATTTCCTCTAAGTTAGCTTGTTCGGCACGTTTATTTGAGTGAATTTTAAAAATACCTTAATAATAATTGCATCACATTAGGTTTAAAATATACACACATCTTTCAATCTCATAGGGAAGAGAAGCTTGTTAACCAGGATCATTAAAAGACTTTCTTAGCCACATTTAATGCATGGCCAACCACAACTCTAAATGCACTCAATATGCACGCACTGATGCATTCTCTCTTCAATTTCAAAATTAGTTTTTTCTCTATTATGTTAGTGCTTTATCTTCACAATCATGTTAATATCAATCTTTGATCTCAACGTGTTTTATTGAAAATCTAATTGTTTTCTCAAAAGAAATTGTGGATATTGGGCGTGCAATCTTTGATCTCAGCCTATGTTTCCTTTTTTTCACGTGAAGCATGAAGATCACTATAGAATAACATTTGAAACATGAAAAAGAGAGTATTATAGGAAGTGAAAAAACCTGCTTAAACCTGACAAGTTTTTTTTCCTGAAGGCCAGTTATTGCATGCATTTTTCTTTCTTTTTTGTGCAAGCTTCTCAACTAGTTAGCTGCCAAAATCCGTGAATTAACAAACCAATCAGCCTTATTCATCTTTGCCATATGTGAGGAGGCTAGGAAATGGGAGAGTTTTCCTATAGATCCACTGAAAATTTTGAGATCATTTCACTAAAAAAGGAATGATTTCAGCAGTAAAATCTTACTATAGAAACATGACCAAATCTCTTTTGAAGTACACATGCAAAATTCATAACCATAAAAGTGTAATATGCCAAACAAACTTATATAACAGTAGCATGTGAAATCATTCAAACCAAGAGTATTTATAAGAATAATAAATATAAAATAATTAAATATGACAATACCAATAATATATGGAATCTTCGTATGGTGTACGTGATACTTATTTATAAAATAATCATAATGATGTTGTAAAAGAAAGTCAATTCTCACAAGAAGGGTAAGACAATAATTACTTGCTCAAAAACAAAATGACAATTTTTATATCAAATCCATGATCTAATCTTAATTATCAATTATTGATTAATTTTCTATCCAATGATCCAGATCAACAATAATCAGTTCTCTTTCTAAAAGTTCAAATATTTCAATCCTTTAAAATTGTTTAAATGCTTACTGGTCTAAGAGTCCTCAAAGTTAGAACTCTGACTACTCACCAAGTGTATTCTTTCAGGTTTTTACCAAGTTGTCTAGGCACCCTCGCACATATTGAGGATCCTCACACGTGAGCACGCTAGTCTCTTCAATTACTTGTCTTTTTTTTTTTGCATCAACAAATGTATAATTGAGTGAATAATAAAGATAATAATATAATATAATATAATGTAATATATTTCAAGTTAAATAAATAAATAACATTTAAAAAAAAAAAGGTGAGCTATCAATTACTTTAACACACGTCTTACTTGGAATAAGTTGAAAAAACTTTTCAGACGACACCAATGTGTTTGTTATTATTTATTATATTATATTAATTATTTGATAGACATATTCTATTCTATTATATTATGAGTTACAAATATTTGTGGGTATAGTTAGCTTAGTTGATTAACTTGTTATCGTATAAGAGATTAGGAATTAAATCTTACTTACACCAAGGATGGTAGGTGATGTGGGATAATTTTACTCCACCAATAACGAATCGACACATGACGTCTTTCGAGAGCTAAAGTGTAATTCTATAAACCTAGTCAAACAATTAATCGTACACTTACGCGTGACATGGGCAAAAGAATAATGGTCATGCTTAAACCATAAAATATCTGACCAGTCGCATTTAATACTCCAAGACAGTTACACATAAATAACATTATTACTCCCAACATTAAACCCGAGTAACTCTCGATATTAATACCTCATAATCACACTTGATATTATTACAATTATTGCACCTAATAACAACGATATTATTTCCATTCAATCCTTAAACGCTATATAAAGGAGTTCCCACCATTTCCCATGTAGGATACAACCTTCTTGCTTTCTCTTACTTCGAGATATTGACTTGGGCGTTACAGAG
This sequence comes from Bretschneidera sinensis, assembly GCA_023935145.1. Lineage (NCBI taxonomy): Eukaryota > Viridiplantae > Streptophyta > Magnoliopsida > Brassicales > Akaniaceae > Bretschneidera > Bretschneidera sinensis. The sequence continues at coordinate 22,077,141 of CM043700.1, read as the reverse complement.
TCCCCCCAGACACTACCTTCAGAAGACTTTCTAGTTTAAATGTTTTTCGTATGCGGCAAGGTCTGCAAGGTCGTCTGACAAATTTTCGACATCAACAGAATGATGTCGTTTAAGGGAAACAACAAAAAAATCTCATTTGAAGATACCGTTACAAACAAGCCACCGATTTGTCACTAGAAAAAACACCAAACCTCATCAAATCTAATAAAAATGTCTGCACAACACCACAAATATCAAAAATTGAATCTTTAGCATCAGATCCGCACAAAATCCAACAATCAATGATTTAATCGAATTGTACCATTGCGTTCGTCACCTCCACATCTATCACCTTGCAAAGTTTCATGGCAGTTGGACATCAAAAACTCCTCCATCGGAATCACTAAAGTTCGTCGAAAAATGGGATGTTTACCATCAAATCTGTCAAAATCCGGTATTCGACAATGAAATCTGGCCACACCAACATATTCATCGACCTCTGATCTACATGTTTATAAAGTTTCACGCGCGATCGGACGTTAGAAAGTCTTCCATTGGAGCTGTCAAACAGCCATCAGAAAACCGAATATTTCTCTTCAGATCTATGAAATTCCTGTGAGAACCAGCCAAAACTAACAACATCAGTGGACTCGTCAACCAGAATACTAGCATATCACAAGTTTCATGGCGAACGGATGCCAAAAATTCCCTCTAATTTGCTATAAAAATTCATCGAAAAATTGAATCTTCACGATCAGATCTACGCAAATCCAACGGTCAACGGCAAAAATGGACCACACCTCGAAACTTGCCAGGTGGAGATCTACAAATCTGGAAATTTTCATAACGAACGGAGATCAACAAAGGTTAAAGGTGGTAACTAGAAAAAGTAATTGGAGCAGAAAGTTGCCGTGAAAAATTGTGCAGTATGATGAAGATGAGAGATTGAATATGCTGATGTCATCGTTAACATCAGCAAATGACATCATCAAATGAAATCGACATTAGCAAGTGACAACAACATGTGACATCAGCACCATGTCAGCAACACCCAACGCCCAATCAGTGCCACCTCAACACCATGTCAGTAGACTCAAGCCAACTGGTTCAAACTAGATATGATCGCTCGGTTCACCACTTTGACCAATCGGTTTAGCTATTTCAATCCTGGTTTCAGATCCAATAAGATCTATTCTTAAAGTTTTATGGCGCAATCTTTTTAGATCCTGACTCAGAATTGCAAGATTCTGCTTTAACAGATGAGTTTTTTCACAAACCATCTATTTTAACTAACATTTGACTAGTCGGTTCACCCACTTCAAGCTCGGTTTTATACATGGCCAATCTGGTTCCTAAAGTTTTTCAGTCTTCTCTTTCTAAAATCAGTTTAAGAATTTTAAAATTTGACTTCTTCAGTTAAAGAAAAACTATCATTTTTTCACTAAAAGGTCTCAAACACACCCTAAACCCGAATTAATAGAACTCAAACAACCAGAAAACATCATGACTGTTTACAATAAGGTATAGCCTTTTCCTTACTTCATGTATTATCATGATTTATTACCAATTACATTGTTATAAGCACTACACCTCAAGGAAAAATCCAAATATCAAGGCCACCCACTAACGTCGTACCAGGAATCTAAAAGCACTACGGTTGCAAAAAGACGTCAAACAAAAAAGGATTTTCATCAAAAACATCGAGTTGATGCCCCCAAAGCCGTCAACCAATAACGCATCAAAGTTGTCATTAGCGATGCACCAAAGCTATCAACGCCCTAAACTGTCTCCACAACCCTCTTACTTTCTCTTACTTCGAGATATTGACTTAGGCGTCGGAGAGTCCCTCTAAAAGATTTTCTAGTTTACATGTTTTTCATGTGTGCAGAGTTCGTGAGCTCATTTGATAAATTTTTGTCATCAACAGTATAATAAATAATGGGAGAGGGCTGCCTCCTATTATGTAGTCCATTTTTTTGTAAATAAAAAAAGGTTATACATATTATTTTATTTATAATAATAATGAAAAAAAGGTGTTGTGTAAAATGCTTTTTACATAGATATTGGATTTTAGTCGCAATAATTAACGAGTAAAGCAATTGTTTTCATGTAAAATGTATTATAATATAAAATCGATTTTATGTAAAATAAATTTTATTTAAAGTTGTAAATTTCTAGTTAAATTTTATTTGTCTGGTTGAAATCTAAAAATAAATGATGAAAAATATTAAAAGAATAAAAAAATTAGTTATGTAATATGTGAAAGAGAAAATTTAAAAAGAAGTAGAATGATTTCTTTTACAATTTTTTTTCATTCACTTGTGAAACAATTTATGTAAAATAAAATATGAAAATTGTTTTGTTAAGTTTATTATTAGACAATGCAAAATTTTATTTTCCATGAAATCAATTTTTATAAAATCTAAATATTAATAAAATACTATTTTATTTATTTTTATTCTGAGATGTCATTTTCTATAATAATAATAAAAAAAACTGATTTGCTGTCTCTCCTGAATTATTGGTGCGTACCACACGTTGACTTACCCGTACTGTTATTGCAGCTGATTTGTTCTATCTCCTGAATTATCGGTGGTGCGTGCCACACGTTTATTAACCCGTAACTGTTATTGCAGTTGAGACAGATTAACTGCCACCAAACCTGCCCTTTGTTCTGCAACGTTTTATTAATAAGGGTGGGTCCCAGAGTTCGTTTCATCCACTTGTAACTGTCAACGTGTATACTGTACAAGAATTTCACGTCAAATTAATTTTTTTTAATATTAAAAGTTTATATTTTTTAGAAAAAAATTGAATGTTTACTGTAGTTTAAAAGTGGTTTGATATTTTAAAAAATAATTTTTATCATGCCTAAAAAAATTATTCTAATTCTCACATTTTAATTCAAAATGATTATGCTATAAAATAGAAAAAATATGAATTATTTTTATTGAAATGGAACTCACTTTCACTATTAATTTCTCAGCCAAGATTGATGTTAGTATTCATTAAAGAGATCAAAGAAGATTCATGCATGTGGTTCCAATCTCTCATGATTTCTAATTTCTGGTATGATAAGAATCTTACGATTTCTTATCTAATCTAAACATGTGGTTCCAATCTCTCTTCTCAACTGATTGCTTTAATTGTTTTCTACTATGTTGCATTATTGCATAGTTTGAAGCTATTATATATAGGAGTAAAACTAACCATGCATGCCACGTTTCTTGTGAACCCTCTCTCTGCTTCTGTTTATCACTTCATAGTGGCACACAGAACTGTGAAGCAAAACTCCATTACCTGTCTACAACTTTAGAGGTATGATTGTTCTTGTTGGTTTTGCTAGTGCTGATGATTTGCTGAGAAAATGGGAATGCATTCCTGGTTTTGGATTATCCATTGTTCGGAAGTTGAGAAAATTAGAATTTCCTCTTAATTGAGAATTGTGCAGTTAACACTAACAGGTTTATTTTGGGTTCTTTTTATTGAGCAAGAGAAAACAAACATGCCATCCAATTTTCAGGCTTCGTTAACAAGTGTGGCAAAGGTTACAGAAAGTATTGAGATTTTACGTCTAAAATTCACATACTTAAATTTAGATAAAAAACATAATCACAACAATTAAATTAAATAAACAAAACAATCAAAGAACAAGAACAATGATAATTATTGTGGTTTAACAACCTCTTTACCTACGTCCACCAACAAACTCACAATTTTATTAATCTTCGCAAAGTTGCTAAACTTTCATTACTTCACAACTCAAATCCTCAATACAACCAAAGCTTTCAACCTAATTCTAGTTTTAAGTATTTTCTTTACTTGATAACCCAAAACACTAATACAATCAAAGCTTTTATCTTAACTCTAATAGTAAATCTCTGTTATTTACAATGTATATTGGAATTATGAATGTGTCTCAAACCTTCTCTAACACTCTTTTATATAGAAGATAGTTTCCTATTAGAACAACAATGTATAGGAAAAAAACAATAATGTAGAAGACTACTATTCTTATTAGAACAAGCAACAATCCAATAGAGAAATGCTATTATACTCTTACCAGAATAAGCAAGAAACTACTCTTTCAAAACCAATTAAAAATCATCCTTGTGAAATTTGAACCAAAATCAAACGAAGATGACTATTCCTTCTGCTCTTCATAAGTCCAGTCCGTCTTTTTAATTTGTAAGCTTTTCTGGTTTTCTTCTTTTTTTAGGATTGTTCATTCCAATTCTTGTACCTTTGTGGTTTTTTTTTTATGTAGCTTGGCTTGGTATAGGCCTTACGTCCCCAACCTTGCACCTTTTTTGTATTTCTTTTTGCGGGGTTAAGTTTTTATATTCCCTCGCTTTCTTTGTACGTTTTTATTAATATTTTAATATACTGGTCAGGATCGATGTCGAACCCCTCCACCCCAAGGAAGCCTTTAAAAAAAGAGAAACAATCAAACATGCAACCGATTTTCTTTCTTCCTTTTTTTTTTTGTCTCGTTTCGTTTAGCTCTGCATTCTCAGTGACCCAATGAACAATTTTTTCCCTTTCTATCAGTTCTTTTCCTGATAAACTTGGATTGACAATGGAATAAAATGGAGATGGTTTGTTCTGTTTTATGCATAGATGAACTTTAATAATGTGAATTCAGTTAAAATTAACTGTTCTCTCTTCTTTCCTTGCCTTTCTTTTTTCCTTTTCACATGTAAATTAAACTGTTTCTCTATATTAATCTTGTCCTTCGCAAGTTTGGATTGGCATGATTAGATTGGAGATGGGTTTCTCTAATTACGTGAATTTGTTCATGAAATTTTCTGCTAACTCAGGCACTTGCTTACTGCACAATCAATTGCTTCCACACAAAATGATGTGTAATCAGTTGTGAAAACTCTGCAGGTTTTTCTACAGTGAGATGACCTTTAAGTCTTTGGTTTGGTACTGCCAGCCGGTGGCAAATGGGGTTTGGGAAAAATCAGTGGATAGTGCATTTGGTGCATACATACCCTGTGCAATCGACTCTCTAGTGATTTCTACTTCTCATTTGGTTCTTCTAGGCTTGTGCTTTTACCGAATATGGCTTCTTGAGATTAATGTCGAAACTCAAAAGTTTCGTTTGAAGCCAAATTACTATAACTATTTGTTAGGACTGTTGGCTGGTTACTGTACTGCTGAGCCTTTATTAAGATTAGTGAAGGTTACTTCTCTCTTTAACTTGGATGGAGAGACTGACTTTGCTCCTTTTGAGGTAGGTTTTTTCTTCCCAATGTTATTATGGATGTCAGCTTATTCTCTCCTTTTGGAGAAAATATCAAATTACATTCTTTTTTTAATTGAATAGTAATTTTTGACATCGCCAATTTGAAATATTTATGTTATCACTGTGAGTGTGAGGTAGAGTAGTCAATCTGAAGGTAATTTTACTATTACACTTCTAGTAACATAGCAGGTTCTTAAATATGAAAAGTGTTTTTTTCTTTCCTTTTTTCCCTTGTGCAGATTGCTTCTTTGATCATTGAGGCATTTGCTTGGTGCTCCATGCTTATTATGATCGGGTTGGAAACTAAAATTTACATACGGGAGTTTCGATGGTGTGTGACGTTCGGGGTCATTTATGTTTTGGTTGGCGATGCTGTGCTGATCCATCTCATTCTTTCAATGAAGGATTATTACTGCAGTAGGTTAGATTTCCTCCATTCACGTGTTTACTTCCCTTGCACAAAACCTCAAGCTCATTATTTCATAAAAGTATTTGAAGAATCAGAAGGCAAACCACTATAGTGGAAAACAGAAAAAAAAGGGAACAAAAAGATTCCTTCAAGTAGGTTATGTTCCATTTTGGCATGAACCGCCGGAAGAATAATTTCAGATAGTGCTGAGTGCATGTGATCTCTCATCTTTACTTACAGAAGCCTGCTTAGGCGCTTTGTTAAATGTGCTTTCCGCTTCATCCATATAGCAGGAATATTATTTCATTGCATAGATAATTATATTTTTCAGTAATTAAAACTATTTGATCAAGAATTTTGAGAAATGAATTATATGAATAGATGAAAAATGATTTAACACCTACATGGCTACGCCATTTTTATATGTAAAACTATGAAAACTATTGGGGTTGTTTAGTTATAGAAAACATTTTTAATTTTCTATCTCAGTTTTCCTTAGCACTTTTCTAAAAAATTTGCACGTTCTTAATAAAATTTGGAAAACAAAGCTCTGTTTTTTTATCTTTTCAACAAAATAATATTGGAAAAAGATGAGAAATAAAGAAAATATTGTTTTCCAAATTATGTTAAAAAGATGTAAAACAAATAAGTATTATTTTCCAAATTACGTTAAGAATGTGCAAATTGTTGAGGAAAGTATAAAGAAAAATGAAAAATGTTTTCCACAACTAAACAGGCCCTTAATCCATGAAATAGTAGCCTCTACAAGCATGTTAATGTTACTGTATATGTGGGCTGCAGTGAGACTGGATAGACTCAATATAAATTATCTATGCAATCTTTGAAAATATATGTCAAGCATAAATCCTGTTAGGATTTTGGCTCAGTTTCCCAAAGAAAGACTTCTAGTTGGTTTAGGAAAGTGGTTTCCTATTTTAAAGTTGCTTATTCTAGTAGGAATAGTAGTAGTAGTTTATTATATTTTTGTTATTCTTTTCCTAATAGTATTAGGAAAATAGGCCTTAGATGAGGTTTGAGATATACTCATAATTTCAATATTATTACTAGAGCTAAGTGGAGAGTTTTGAGTGTATTGGAGATTTTGGGTTGTGAGGGTAATTGTTGGTATCTGTCTAAGGATTAAACGGGTTGAAGAATGAAGTTTCATCAGGCCTTGGCGTCTCACCCCAGGAGATGTGCGTCTCACCCCCTAGCAAGGAGAAGTGTTCAGCCCCGGGTGTGCGCCGCACCCCAGGAAGTGTGCGCCTCACCTCCCAGCAAGGAGGTGTCTTCTGCCCAGGTGTGCGCCGCACCTCAGGAAGGGTGCGCGCGGCGCCCAAAAGATGGAAGTAGTGTGCCCTGGCTTGAGCCTCGGCCTACCCTGTTCTGAGGCGCGGCGCCAGGCACACCTGATGCTTCCTGATCAACACTTTGGATTGATGCGTAAGGCTTGATCAAAATGCACAGGATCACTTAGACTTGTTGAAGGGTTATGATTGATTGGTCCTCAAGATCTAAGGGTTGAGATTGACTTCAAGATAGGTTCAAGAAGTGGTGCACTATATAAAGGGTCATCTAGCTTCACTCAAACACAAGTGTGTGACAATCATCTCAACAAGAGAGGTGTAATGTGAATGACATGTGAATGTGTGTGAAATAGAACACATAGTGTGTGAGAATGCAAAGACACAAAACACACAGGAGAGACTCATTCAAGAGAGGCTGGTTATTTAGAAAGAGAGTAGTATAGATTGAGGATTCAAGGGCCTTGTAAGTGGAATTTTCTTGGGGAAAATTCCAGGGAAACTCAAGTCCTTATCACTTTCTTTTTCTCTTCTTTCGTTCTTCAAGAACAAGAGGTTTCTTGAAAAAGTATTGTTGTAACTTGTAAGAACTCATTGATTTAGTGCAGAGAGCTTGGAGGAGCTCACGGGGACGTAGGCACATTGCCGAACCTCGATAACAATTGTTGTGTTCTTTCTTAGATTGGTTTGATTCCTATTTTGTTTCGGTTTTATTACAAGTCATTCTAGACTTGGGTGTTTGGAAGATCACCACCTGGCCATTTTGAGGTGATTTCCAACAATGGTATCAGAGCCAGAAGAGATACCACCAACAGTGGTATCAGAACCAAGATTGGCGGGTATCGGAGCAAAAACAGGAGGTTATCGGAGCAAGACTCCAAGAATCAGAGGTCAACTTCTTGGGTGATTTAAGAACGGAGTAAAGATCTATATGTGATCATGTTCTTGAGGTGATTCAAGAACGGAGTAGAGATCAAGATCTGATCGTGTTCTTGAGGGTGATTCAAGAACGTTATTGAGATCAATCTTTGATCGTGTTCTTGAGATTTAGAAGAAGTTGGAAAGCAATTGTGGGTGCTGCATAAATCTAGGATTTTCTCTGCAAGATGAGTTCGAACTTCATTGTTGAGAAGTTTGATGGAAATGAAGACTTTGCCCTTTGGAAACGGAAGATCAAGGTTGTTCTTATGCAACAGAAAGTGGACTTGGCTATTGGAGAAGATGACGCTTTTCCAGCAAGTATCACAGAGGTCCAGCGGAATAAGATAAAGAAAATGGTGTATAACACCATCTTTCTGCACATGTCGGATAATGTCACAAAGGAGTGCAGAGACTCGGAAGATCCAGCTGTCATTTGGAAGAAACTAGATGAGTTGTTTCTTACCAAGACTCTCCTGAATAAGAGGTATCTTCTAAAACGAATCTTTGTTTTTAAAATGGATCCTAATAAAGAGTTGCAAGATAATCTCGATGCCAAGATGGGGGGAGCATCAAGTGGAGAAAGGCTGTTCGTTAGAGGAAGGCCAGCAACTCGGTATGGCAGCAACATACATGGCTACTACCGGGATAAAGGTAAAGGAAAAAGCCATGGGAAAGTGCACTCTAAACCGAGATTTGGAGGGAAGAGATGCTTCTACTGCCATAAGGAGGGCCATCTCAAGAAAGATTGCAAGAAGATGATGAGGGATGAGGGAAGAAGTCATATCAAGAATGGAAAGGCTTCGGTTGCCAAGGGAGAACAACAAGATGATGATGTTCTTGTTGTGTGCTCAAGTGTGAGCAGGGGACAAGAAGGCAGCGGAAAATAGATCTTGGATACCGGGTGCACTCATCATATATGTCCTCACAGAGATTGGTTCAAGAATTTCAAGAAAACCGATGATGGAAAGGTTTTCCGGGAGAATGATACTTCTTACCAAGTGAGAGGCACGGGAGACATCTAGTTGAGGAGGTTTGATGGAATGACAAGGCTGCTGAGAAACGTGAGATATCTTCCAGAGTTGAGAAGAAATTTGGTCTCATTTGGGCAGCTAAATTCTATGGGGTACACATACAAGGCAGAGGGAGGAAGTAATCAAAGCAGCAATGATGGATGGTCTCTATGAGATGATCGGAGACACGGAGATCAAGAGTCAAGCAGCAAGCTTGATGGCTGAGATGGATAAGGCAACTCTTTGGCACACTCGCTTGGGATACATGAGCGAAAAGGGCCTACAAGTTCTCAGCAAAGATGGATTACTTGATGGTGACAAGGTAGAGAAACTGGATTTCTGCAAGAGTTGTGTTCTTGGGCAGCAACATCGGGTTAGCTTCAACACCGGAGTGCACAAGTCTAAGGGCATTCTTGACTACATTCATGCGGATTTTTAGGGGCCAGCAAGAACACCAACACAGGGAGATAATCCTTACTTTTTGTCTTTAATTGATGATTATTCAAGAAAGGTTTAGGTTTATTTGCTTAAAAATAAATCAGATGCTTTGAATAAGTTAGTGGTATGGAAAAAGCTAGAAGAAATTCAAACGAGCAGGGTAGTTAAGAGGGTAAGAACCGATAATGGCTTAAAAGTTTTTAACAAGGAACTTGATCAATTCTGTAGGTTAAATGGGATTCTAAGACATAGAACAGTTGTGAAAACCCCTCAGCAAAATGGAGTTGCTGAGAGGATGAATAAGACCCTTATGGAAAAAGTTAGGTGCATGATAATAGGATCCGGATTACCCAAATGTTTTGGGGGGGAAGCGGTGTCTACTGCTGCGTATTTGGTTAATAGATCGCCCTTTAGAGCTTTAGAGTTTAAGACTCCCGAGGAGATGTGGAGTGGAAAACCCCCTGAGTTGAATAACCTTAGGACTTTTGGATGTGTTGCGTTTGCACATCAAAAGGATGATAAGCTTAGCCCAAGATCTAGAAAGTATGTGTTTCTAGGATATGGGGAAGGGGATAAGGGGTATAGGTTATGGTCCTTAGATCAAAAAGGATTTAAACTCATAATAAGTAGGGATGTCATTTTTAATGAATTGTTATTTCTCTATTTGGAGAAAACTAACCCTGCAGGGGATAGTGAGCAAACCAGTTCGGTATTTGTGGAGCATGGCATCAAGGAAAATTCAGTTCAGGTAGAGCAAGGAATGCAAGAGGGTTCGGACCAGGTAGAGCTCATTGATGAAGGCCAAGCTCAGGAAACTCATGAGGAGGCTGAACTAGAAGGGGATGATGCAGCAAGTCAGAATGACTATCAGCTCATAAGGGACTGGGAAAGAAGGCTGGTTAGACCACCTTTGAGATATGGTTTTGTGACTGCGGATGCAGCAGTTCCTTGGACAGAATGAGGGATAAGTGAACCAGAGACTTACATTGATGCATGGGATGTAAGGATTCGTCAAAATGGAAGCTAGTTACGGAGGAAGAAATGCATTCTTTGAGGAATAACAACTCTTGGGAATTGGTGCACATTCCAGGAAAACAGATAGTTGTGGATTGTAAGTGCACTTAGAAGATCAAAGAAGGGAACACTCCAGGGGATGAAGTCCGGAATAAGGCTAGGCTTATGACGAAGGGTTCACGCAAAGAGACGACATAGATTTCACAAAAACCTTCTCACCTGGATGCAAGGTGGAGGAAGTGGTGATTATCCTCATCTATGCTGATAATATGTTGTTGGTCGATAACAGTAGAGAGAGGATAGAAAGGTTGGCATCTCAACTCAGTGAGGAGTTCGAGAGGAAGGATCTTGGCCTTGCACAAAAGATCCTTAGGATGAGAAGAATTCGAAAAAGGGAGAGAAACGGGTTGAAGGTTTCTCAGTCTTCCGACATAGAAAATGTGATGTACAAGTTTTCTATGGAAGATGGTAAACCAGTGAAGATTCCCCTTGCTAGTCATTTCAAGTTCTCAAGCGAACAATATCCTGGAACGGATGAGGAGAAGAAGGAAACGGAAAAGGTCCCTTATTCTAGTGCGGTTGGATCAGTCATGATCATGATAGTAAGCACTGGACTCGACATTTCTAAGGCAATTAGTGTTCTCAGCAGATTTGTGAGTAATCCCGGAAAGGAGCTTTGGCTTGGGATGAAGTGGTTGCTGAGGTATTTGAAGGCTCAGTGGCAGCCGGTGGTAGAACTCTCAACAACCGGGGCAAAGTACATAGCCGCTTCGGAAGCCATAAAGGAGGCTGTGTGGTGCAAAAGGTTGTTGGACGAGTGAAAGGTCCTAAAAGAGCAGGTGGTGGTGTCTTCGGATAGCCAAAGTGCGTGGCACTTGTGTAGGAACCCGGTGTTCCAGGAGAGGACTAAGCATATGGATGTTCGGTATCATTTCATTCGGGAAAATGTTACGGAAGGATGCATTCATGTGGACAAAGTCGCAATGGAAGAAAATCCTGTAGATTTAGGTACCAAAGTTCTACTTTTAAGTAAGTTCAATCATTGCCTTGGACTTCTTAGGATTGGAGTCGGTTGATATGGTGACTCAAGTTGAGTTTGGATCTTGAGTTCTCAGCACAATGAGTTCGGGTTTAATCGCTTAGACAAAGGTAGAAATTGTTGGTATTTGTCTAAGGATTAAACGGGTTAAAGAATGAAGTTTCATCAGGCCTTGGCGCCTCACCCCCCAGCAAGGAGAAATGTTCAGCCCCAGGTGTACACCGCACCCCAGGAAGTGTGCGCCTCACCTCCCAGCAAGGAGGAGTGCTCTGCCCAGGTGTGCGCCGCACCTTAGGAAGAGTGCGCCGCGGCCACCAGAAGGTGAAAGTAGTGTGCCCTGGCTTAAGCCGCGGCCTGCTCTGTTCTGAGGAGCGGCGCCAGGCACACCTGATACTTCCTGATCAGCACTTTGGATTGATGCGTGAGGCTTGATCAAAACGCACAGGATCACTTAGACTTGTTGAAGGGCTATGATTGATTGGTCCTCAAGATCTAAGGGTTGAGATTGACTTCAAGATAGGTTCAAGAAGTGGTGCACTATATAAAGGGTCATCTAGCTTCAATCAAACACAAGTGTGTGAAAATCATCTCAACAAGAGAGGTGTGATGTGAATGACATGTGAATGTGTGTGAAATAGAACACATGGTGTGTGAGAGTGCAAAGACACAAAACACACAAGAGAGACTCATTCAAGAGAGGCTGGTTATTTAGAGAGAAAGTAGTATAGATTGAGGATTCATGGGCCTTGTAAGTGGAATTTTCTTAGGGAAAATTCCAGAGAAACTCAAGTCCTTATCACTTTCTTTTTCTCTTCTTTCATTCTCCAAGAACAAGAGGTTTCTTGAAGAGGTGTTGCTGTAACTTGTAAGAACTCATTGATTTAGTGTAGAGAGCTCGAAGGAGCTCACGGGGACGTAGGCACATTGCCGAATCTCGATAACAATTGTTGTGTTCTTTCTTTGATTGGTTTGATTCCTGTTTTGTTTCGGTTTTATTACAAATCATTCTAGACTTGGGTGTTTGGAAGATCACCACCTGGGCATTTTGAGGTGATTTGAGGTGATTTCCAACAGTAATAATTTTGTTTTCCCTGAAGTTGTTGTTAATAATTAATAAAATTGTGAGTTTGTTGTTGGCATGAGAAATGAGTTTGCCGAACCACATTAAATAATTTTGTGCTTGATATTTGTTTGTTTATTGTCTGAAATTTGAGTAAGTGGATTTTGGGGGTAAAATTCCAACAAGCGAACAATGGTTTTTGGGTTGTGATATTGGGGAGAGTTTTCACACGGTTTTGTTTAGAAAAATTGTGTTGTGTGGTGTAGTGAGTTTTAGTAGTTTTCCTCTAACCAAAAATTGCAAAAGTAGTGGAATAACGATTGGTTCGTGGACATAGGCAAAAGGGTGTCGAACCACGTTAAAAATTTGTGTTTTTTTTCTCATTATTTTTGCTATTGTTATTGCATAATTGTTTTGGGATGTCAGAATTCCCAACAAATTCATGTACAATTTTATTTTCTCATGCAGATCTGCACTGTATTTGTACATCAGGGTTATCTGTCAGGTTTGTTGATCCGCCACCCTTCCCTTTTGGTTCTTGTAAAGGTTATCAGGTCCTTTACCTCTTCTTGTACCAGTCTGCCTTCATCTGTGATAGATACCCTTCTATCGTTTTTTAAGTGGTCTTTTGATATAAGGTCGGCTTTACCAAAAAAAAAAGATAAGTCGGCAAGATAACTCTTCTATCATATAGGTGGTCTTTAAACAGGTTGGAAATTTGCTGTACTAACGAGTAACCCTCTAGAAAGTTTTAGGCTATTATAAAGTCACTTCGATGGCCTTGGAATACTTTATGGAACTGATTTGAGTTGGTTGTACTTCAATTATAAATATCTTAATTTGAACAAATCTAAAAGTGAAGTATTGTAGTATATTTTTATGATGAAAATCTACAACCGTGCTTCATACATAGTAAAAGATGTAGCTCTTTCCATCTGGAAACATACTTTTCAAACAAATATCATCACAATCATGTGCGCATAGTCTTTAGGATTGACATGAGACCCTGTTACGGTATAAACAATACAATCTGACAAGCTAGTACCAAGTGGAGACGTTGAAGTCTTATGATAACAGAATAAATATGGACATTAACCCTTGACAGATTTAAATGTGACACATAATTTTAAGTGATTCCATTACATTTCTGTTTGTGGTTATCTTTGTAATCCAGGTTTGATTGGGGACTCTTCTTTTTTTTCAACTTCCTAATTTGGATGCTTATCAGCGTTGCAATATGATTAATGCTGGTCCTCTGGACAATGTTCAATGTGAAGCACTTCCTGGAGAAGAGCAGGCTGATCCTCTGGACAATGTTGAGTATGAAGCACTTCCTGGAGAAGAGCAAATATGTCCTGCACCTCCTGGAGAAGAGCAAATATGTCCTGCACTTCCTGTAGAAGAGCAAATATGTCCTGAACTTCCTGGAGAACAACAAATATGTCCTGAGAGGCATCTTGGTATATTTTCCAGTAAGTAGTCCCCGAATTTGGTATTCTTGTTGCCAAGAGTTTAAGAATTACAAGTGGCTGCACTTCCTGATTTAATTCCTGGAAAGGACAAATACCAAACTGTATATTGGCTGGATTAAGAATTGTCTACCATTTTTAAATAGCATATGACCATCTTTGAGTAGTCTTGTCGAAGTAATTTTCTTGTTAGACGGTTAGACCCGCTGGTGATAGTAGACTTTGATTTTTTCTTCTCCTATCTAGTTCTGTCTTATGCTTCAACATCTTATAAATTATGTACTTTAGGTGTTTCGACCAGTCTAGAATGGTGGGGGTGGGGGTGGGGGTGGGGGTGGTTGATATCTCTGGGGCAGCCTGTGGTTTTTCTGTTAATTTTTCATTATTAACCATTGTTAACCCGTATTTGATTTTAATAATGATAAAACACTACTTAAATTGCAGTAACAGTTTTATTTAAGTGTTTAGACTGCAAAAGTATTAATACAGAAACAAGACGCAAGAATACAACCCGTTCAAATACCAAAAGAAGACAAGATCTAGAATAGACTCTAAGATAATTGAATTACGTTATAAATCTCTAATTTCAGTTACCTAGCTTGAACTATGACTCATTTTGCAAAAAGCTTTAACAAAAATAATATGAAAAATGTCTTTAAGTCAAAAACTGTTTTAAAAACATAAAAACTAGGTTTTTGGATAAACTCAGTCGACTAGGTCTCTGCACCAGTCGACTGGTAAAAGGAATAGTAAGTTCTCAGTCGATTGGTAACATGACCCAGTCAATTGGTACTCATACTAAGCCTAAAAGTAAACCTTTTTCACTTGACCCAGTCGACTGGTAATTCGAAAATATAATTGTTTGAAACGCGAGAATTGAGCATTTAATGCTCTAAACCTACCAAATCAGTGTCTAACAGCCATATAAGACCAAGGCTGTAAAAACCCCAATGAGCATTTAAACAATAAGAAATAACACTCAATTTGATTTATAGCTAATTAATACTCTTAAAAGCCTTGAAAAATTTATTGATAATATTCCTCTTGTAAAGCATTCATTACTATCTCTCCACCTTTCTTTTACATTTAATACCATTCATTGTAAAGAGAAAGAGTTGGTGTAACTCTTAAAGTGTATAGGATTAAACATTTTTTTGTAACTTCCTTGTGGAAGAGATTGCTTGTAAGGTTTGTGCAACACCCGTGAAGTTGCTCGACTACATTTAGTGGATTACTTCAAGGAGGTTCCTTGAAGAGAGTGACGTAGGGTCGGAGAGATTTCGATATTGCCGAACCACTATAAACAGAGTTTGCATATTCTCTTCCTTACTCCTTTAATTTCAAGCATCTTATTTGTTGTGTGTTTTGCTTGATTAAATTGTTAAAGTCTTGTGTGTTAATTAGTAAAAGGTTTTTAAAACCCAATTTACCCCTCTTGGGTTTGTACCTTGGTTTACAAACATTATGATGCAAGATCAAACTAACAATGACTTTGATGATTTATTAGTTGAATTATGAGGTTTTGAGTTGCTTTACTGATATTTTGGTACTTTGTCCTTTGGAAGGAATACATTTTGGATGGATTACACCACTCATGCAGCTAGGCTATAGAAGGCCTATCGAAGAGATGGATGTTTGGATGTTAGACCCTTGGGATCAAACTGAGACTCTAAGTGAAAAGTTTGAATCGTTTCGCTTCCATTGCATTTTGCTTCTGAATGAATTTGTATTTCTGTCTCCCAACATGTAATACTCTTGATTCTTCCAGGTTTCAGAAATGTTGGGTTAAAGAATCTAAAAGGCCCAAGCCATGGCTTCTGAGAGCATTGAATAATAGCCTTTGGCGAAGGTACCACTTGACTAACCTTTTTATACTTTTTCCTTTCCCATCAATTTTTAATAGACCCTAAGGTCTCAGATTATGACTAAAGTAGAGATGTCCTTTCGTGGAACTTGTAACTGTCTTATATTATTTGTTTTATAGGTTTTGGTTGGCAGCCCTTTTAAAGGTATTGAGCTTATTCCCTGCATTTCGGCTTTGGATGTTAATTTCTTAAAATTTTCAATTCCTTCAACTAAGAGAACAAGATCCCTCTGCATGCATCTCTTTGGCAAGCTGCGTTACAGTTGTTTGACAATATTTAGGAAATGGTTGTTTGTTTGGAGAACCCAAAGTTTTCTACAATTGGGAACCTTTTCGATGAGCATGCTGGGGTGATTCCTCAATTGCTTGCCACTGATCAACTGTTTTTAAAATTCATGAACATTTCAGTTCCCATTGTTTTTAAAAGAGACTGACTCAGAGACCTGAAAGTGTGTGACTCTCAAGGTCCTTCACTCTTTATGAATTTTTTGGGATTAAGCCCAAAATTTGAATGATAAGTAAAAGACCTGTCCAAAACTGGGTTGGGGGTTGATCTAGTGGAGGCAAACCCGACCCAAAAATTGAAAGCTTGACCCGTGTTGGGACTTGTGGTTCATTATTTATGGCTTTAACTATCTTGGTAAGTGACTTGGAGTGAAGACCAATGCATCTTAATAAATGACTCTGTGAAGACCAATGCATCTTGGTAACCAACACTTAATCAAGTATTTTTTTAACTATGTATTAATTGAAGGCTTAGACTTGGTGGGCTTGTTGAAGTCTATAAATATGAGTATCAAGAGAGGGAGTTTTCACCCTATCCCTTAAGCAGGAATAGCTGGTCAGATGTAGGATCTAACAAACCAAACACTAATATTCAAGAATTGAGTGAACATTG
Organism: Bretschneidera sinensis; assembly: GCA_023935145.1. Lineage (NCBI taxonomy): Eukaryota > Viridiplantae > Streptophyta > Magnoliopsida > Brassicales > Akaniaceae > Bretschneidera > Bretschneidera sinensis. Next base: position 22,060,485 of record CM043700.1, on the reverse strand, counting down.
GATGTATTGGGTTACGAGATTATGATAGTTTTCACGTGGTTTTTATTTGAAAAATCGTGTACTGTTGTGTAGTGAGTTTTAACAGTTTTCCTCATTCCAAAAGTTTCAAAAAAATAGAATAGTGATTGACTCATAACGTAGGCAACAAGTTGTGACGAACCAAATTATTGTGTTCCTATTTCTTTATTTTTGCTATTGTTATTACGTAGTTGTTGATTGGATATCAAATTCCTAACAGAATTGAATTCAAGTTGATACTTAATCTTGAGATAAATCTTGCTCGATTTAGTATTTTTCTTTTGCTCCGCCTAAATAGGGAAACAATCTTCCTTCTATAAAATCATATGATGACTTGCAGGTTTGAACTTTTGTTCTGTCATCTGTTTGGATATCTGGCTATTATTTAGTGTGAAACATTTGAAAGTTACTTTTGAATATATCAGCTCCAGCACATATCTAAATTGGATTTCAGTTTCATGTTTGACAACTCTCTAGGAGCTTATATATTTTCTTCGGTCTTGTAGATTGTATATGATCTTTCTCAATTTTGGAGGCACGTTTTGCTGAGTGTCAGTTAAAATTGTCAAAATTACAAAATTACAAGTAAGCGTCTTATTTATAGTATACCATTTCCAATTATAGGTGGCCGCTATATTTCGCAAATATGTAAGACTAATTCATGAACTATCACTAGTATACCTCAATCAACCTCATATAGCTTTTGGATGGGTTATTTAATGAGCTGGTCATTGTGAAAAAAGCACCTTACTTGCCGTTTTTAATTGTAGGTGGCTGCTATATTTCGCAAATCTTTAAGACTAACTCATGAAGGTCGCAAGAATTTCCCAGCAGGGAAGATTACAATTATGATCACAACAGATGCTAATGAACTTCAGGTATATATGTTGCTTCTTGCTAACTACAATGAATATGCACGTTTAACTGGTGCTATGAAATGCAGAAGTAACTTCTGGATTCTTAATAAGACAGTAGAGTATAAAAATGCCATAGGTGGTAAAAATCCTAAGAAAATCCATGGAAGACATCTAGAAGTAAACTTATTGGGATTTTAGGCGAAAAACACAATCACAATAATTAAATTGGCAAATAAAATAAAAAAACAAAAACACAATAATTTAAAGTGATTCGACAATTCTTTGCCTACCAACAAACTCACTACTTTATTAATTTTTATTTACAATTTTAGGAAGAGCAAAGTTGCTAAACTCTCATAAACCGAAAGCCCTAATACACCCAAAACTCTCAATCTAGCTCTAGTTGTAAGTGCTCTCTCTATTTGACAACCCAAGACCTAATACTCTCATCCACCTCTAATGGTAAACCCATCTTATTTACAATGTATATTGGAATTATGGGTGTGTATCAAACCTTCTCTAAAACCTCCTTTATGTAGAGGAGATTTTTCTAATACTAATGAGAAAAGAATAACATGATAGGAGACTACTATTCCTTGTATTAGAACAAGCAACCATCCAATAGGAAACTACTACTATACTCCTACTAGAATAAGCAGCTACAAAATTGAAAATCATTTTTTTAAATCAATTAGAAGTCTTCCTTGTGGAGAATTAAGCTAAAATCCCAACAAAAATCATATTTACTCGAGAAAGTAAATTTATAACACTTCATGAATATGAAGAAGGAAGGCAAGGTTCTGGTGTTTAAAGAGAAGCAAAACTACTTATGTTATGACAACTGCCCACTCAAAATTCAATAGAAATCTCAAGAATTTCAGATTTAATATTTTGATTATATGTCAGTTGATGATCTCATTATTACTGAGAACTGGTTCACTTAGCTAGAAATTGTAAGTCGACTTGCACAGCTCTGCAGTTGATTCAGAAGTATATGCATCATTATTGTAGATTTCAAGTGGTACTTGTTTCTTTCGTGGTGAAATATCTTTTCGGATTGAAATTAATAACACCAGAATCTTATACTGACAGTTGTTCACTAATTTCTTTTTTTTTCACCTTTTCTTTTCTGGTTGGGGGAAGGGGTTTGAATCATTATTAATGTAACTTTTTGATCTCTTCAGCAAATATGCCAACAACTTCATGAACTATGGTCAGCTCCAATTCTTGTTGTCATTTCTATGGCTCTTCTTTACCAGCAATTAGGAGTTGCTTCATTTCTTGGGTCACTAATGCTAGTCCCCCTACAGGTAATAAGTTTTTACACTCTTCTGCTGAATTTGATTTGTTTTACTATCAAGATTGCATTCATCCATGATTGAAAGGTAGCTTCTTTCTTATAAAAGTAGAAGAAAAAAATCAGAAATTGTTCTTCATATTTTGACAAATTATCTTCTAGCTCAGCAGGAGAGAGAAAAAAAACGAAAAAGGCACCTCAGGCTGCTTAAACAGAAAAGCCCGTATATCAGATAAAACTTTATAAACCTTACTGACAGAAATCATAAATGGTCAATACCTGAATGACCCATCTTTCATATTTTTCTCCTGTATAAGTTCTTTATTCTGTTTCTTGAGAACAGACATTCGTGATGAGAAAAATGCAAAAACTTACCAAGGAAGGACTCGAGCAGACTGACAAGAGATACAGCCTCATGAATGAATATTTGGCTGCCATGGACTTTGTGAAGTATAGTTGAATTTGAAAAGCATTTCCCTTAGATTTCTATCCAGTTCTGTTGACTGATTGTTCTACACTGTTCTGAAAAATTTTCAGATGTTACACATGGGAGAAGAGCTTCGAGTCTAGAGTTCAAAGTATAAGGAATGATGAGTTGTCATGGTTCCGTAAAGAAAAGTTACTGTCATCGGTAGGACAAAAATCCTAGTTTTTGGAGATTATCTTCTTGCTCATTTCATTAAAAAATTTCACATTCTCCATTGCACAGAGTGACAGTTGTATGGGAATGCAAATATGGTCTAACCATCAAATCTGCTTCGAAAGCCTGTGTTGGCAGAGCGTCCTTCATCTAATCATAGGCCTTTGTACTAACAGTCATCTGTTTTTCGCAATGTTGATGCTGCAATGACCCAGTTCTTCTTGCATTCATCATCTAAATTCTTATTGATCTGAATCTGTAAAATTAATGCTTCTGATAATAAATTCATGGCCTATCGCTTTAAAGAGATATGCCGTGGTTCTTATAATTTTCAGGGCATACTCATTGCTTCGTTTTATAACATATAAATGGGTTTTTTTCCAGTTCCATGCAACATTAGAGTGGCCTGTCCACGTCATAATTTGCAGAGTTGACCTTGCATTATGTATGACTGTATGCTGTACTGACTCTTTTTCACGATATCTAAGTTTTTAACTAGTTCCTTTCTTTTGCAGTTTAACAGTATCATACTGAACAACATCCCAGTTGTCATGACAGTAGTTTCATTTGGGATGTTCACTTTGCTTGGTGGGGATTTGACACCTGCAAGGACATCTACATCACTTCCTCTGTTTGAAATGCTACAAGATCATCTGAACATGCTCCCTAACTTTTTAAGTCAGGTATTGTCATTTTCACCTTAGTTACGTTTTTGTATCGTCTTGTTCGTTTCTTTCTACTACATAAATTCCATTATCTAATCTATATGTGTAGAGTTGGTAGACTATATATAATAGTGTATGACTGTATGTTGTTTTAGTTAGTAGGATAAATGGGTAGACAGCAGTGTCACACTATGTAGAAGTGTAGACTGATAAAGTTTACAAGATACTTTATAGATTCTAAGCGTTGTGTAAGAGAATACAAGTAAATGTTATCAGAAAGGGAAAATGACTTCTAATAAATACCTTGAAAAACTTAAATTAATCCACTATTTTGTATTTAACTGACATGACAGTAGAAAAATAGAATATAGTGAAATGATTTCCAGCTTCCCCTGGTGTCTTGGCTTTACCATCCCTTGAACACGTGACCTTGAGGAATGAGTTATATGACACAAACCATCAAGGCTACCAAGGGTTGGTAAATGGTTTCCAGCTTCATGCTTATGGCAGATGTCAAACTTTCATGTGATCAAATTCATTTTTTTATATGATCATTTTCTTCTATGATGTACATTTATTCTGTTTTCTTGTATCTTATTTTGGTTTGTTGGGGAACTAAAAAGATTTGATGTTTCACATGGTCAAAAAATTTCCAGATGTATCAGCAACAGTACTGTAAACCTTGGTTTGCTAATTTTTCAGGTTGTAAAAGTAAATGTATCATTACAACGCTTTGAAGAACTATTATTAGCTGAAGAAAGGACTCCAATGCCAAATCCACCTCTTCGACCAGGGCTTCCAGCTGTCTCAATTAAGAATGGGTATTTTTCATGGGATTCAAAGGTCAATCTCGAATTTTATTTCTTTTCTTTCTTATGAAATATATAGTTCTATTTCAGATGCTAAATCAGTTTCTTCTGCCAATAGACACAACTTCCTTTTTGTTTTCTCGTTTCTTGTGTATATATTACTTGTTGAGGTTCTAGCTGTTGATACCATGGCTCATGACCGGTTAAGGGTCACAGTTCCTTTTGTACTTTAGAGAAGTGAAAGACATTACACAATTAATGAGATACTTAAGTTATGACAGTTCAGTCTCAAGGGCCAAGGAATGACTCGAGTGTTATGCTCCTCATTTTATACAATTTAAATATAACTGTAGAAAACATTTTAGATATTTAATCAAATATTAGAGATATTGAAAGCAATTCAATCTGAGATCAAATGTTAGAGATACATTGTAAATGAAATGCAAATTTAATCTTTTTCCTGTTCCAAAATTTATTTGTGCCTGTGACCCTATTGTTTGTAATCTAATGTTTGTAAATGTCACTGGAAAATTTCTCCTTTAGAGGTGCAAGTCATCTGTGATTTTTCTCAACAAATGGAATGCATGGACCTCCATATTCACCATGCCAAAACTAGAAAACACAGAGAAAGTTCCCTCAATAATGAGGCTGCTTATACTGACTCAATTGAATAGGCTATGTGTGCTGATGCTTGGGTTTACAGGGCCTCCTTACCATAGCAATCTAGGTCTTGACCATAATACTGAGCAACAAAGTGATATTCTAGGCACCATGCTTTACATTGGCTAGCTTTACGGAACTTTCTTGTGTGCCTAATTTCAGAAGCCGCATTGATACTCAAATATGTTTCTTTCCTACATGAAGTTGCAATCTTAAAGCTCGTGCTTATTTCTAGGCAGAGAGGCCTACGTTATCAAGTATCAATTTGGACATACCAAGTGGCAGCTTAGTTGCAATTGTAGGTGGAACTGGAGAAGGAAAGACGTCACTATTATCAGCAATGCTCGGGGAGCTGACTGCTGCAGCAGATTCAAGTGTTGTTATTAGAGGATCTGTCGCTTATGTCCCTCAAGTTCCATGGATTTTCAATGATACTGTGAGTTGCAATTTATTTGTTACCAATTACTAAAATATGTACTACTTTCAATTTTCACTGGCTTTTCCATTGAATCTCATAGTCATTTGTTACCAACAAACATGCTTCTAACGTTCAAAGCGTATTCTTACAGGTACGTGAAAACATATTATTTGGGTCTCATTTTGAACCTGAACGATACTGGAAGGCTATTGATGTTACTGCACTACAGCATGATCTTGATCATTTGCTTACTGTTAAGTGGACTTTACAAACTTACATAGTGCCATTAGTTTCGCTTGACATGGAATGATTCCGTCACTTTCTCACAATTTCTCCAGGGTCATGATGAGATTGGTGAAAGAGTGGTTGAAATCAGTGGTGGGCAAAAGCAGAGAGTTTCCATTGCTAGGGCTGTCTATTCCAGTTCGGATGTATACTTATTTGATGACCCTTTAAGCGCTCTAGATGCTCATGTTGCTCGGCAGGTATAATATGTGGCGGATCAATAAATTTTTTTTAATAGGGCGACATATATACATATCGTAAATTAAAAAAAAATATATATATATATATATATATATAAATAATTAGCATTGTGCTTTAATTTTTTTACGACAATATCCTTAATTCCTCTCTACCAATCTATCACGTCATCAAAGTAGAGATTTTTTAGTATTTATTTTTTCTCTTTTTTCTTTTTTAAAAAATAATGACCGAAAATCAATCTCACACACCGTCGACGACGTGTAGGGTGCGTGTGATTGATTGTGACGGGACGGTTCGATAAATCTGATCATTTTCGAATCGATAATAGTGGTGGATTTTAGTAATACTAACCGAAAAAAATATATGTTTAAGGCAATTCTCTTCTCACACGAGCGGCATGTGAGAGTAGTTAGATAATCATTTAATTGTTTTTATCTTATATGATTGTGCATTTGATTATTTATAACACTAATTGCAAAAGGTTGGATAATTTGTACATAAACCTTTTTGTGAAAATTTCTATTTCTTCTAATAAAATAAAAAATCTTATGCGTGAGACAATTTGTTACATTAAAGCTATAATTTACACACAAATCTAAAACTTTTGAAATACATGAAAATTTTACATTAAATTTAGATAAGTTTTTAATATTTGTGAGGACAATTTATTTATATTAGCGGGGCAACTTTAGAAATACATATATAATTAATATATTTTTCAAATATTAAGTGAGAGTGAGCGCCTACAGTGTGGATCCAACCGTGAGTATGATACTATTCACTTCAATGAACAGTTTGACTCCATTATGATATTTCCAGTTTTTTCAATGTCATTCTACAATCGTTTCTTTTGCAGTCTGAATGTTGATAAAGGTTTTATGCTATAATTATCAATAACATGACATTGTGAATCTTTCAACACTGGCTGTTCTTACTGGACTTCAGACTGTGAAGTCCTGTGTTCAGAGCATCCATTTTCATAGTATATCATTTTTAGTAGAGTATAGGTGCGCTTGAACTTGGGCCCGCATTCCAAGCCCATTACTTGAATCGAGATTGTACATATTGGAGTTTTCAAAGTTTAAGTATAAAACAACGTTCCATCAGCTCAAGTTTTTAGGATATTTGGTTCTTGAGCTCATATCATACTAGTCTGATCTGAAATTAACCCGCAGGTTTTTAACAGATGTATCAAGGAAGAATTGCAAGGAAAAACCAGGATACTTGTCACAAACCAGCTACATTTTCTTCCTCAGGTGGATAGAATTATTCTGGTTGGTGAAGGTATGATTAAAGAGGAGGGAAACTTTGAGGAGCTCTCTAAAAATGGAAGGCTATTCCAGAAACTGATGGAAAACGCAGGGAAAATGGAAGAACAAGGGGAAGAAGTGGTTGAGGTGAATGAAGTGCCAAGAAATCCAAGCTATGCCAAAAGAGGGAAAGGAACAAGTCAAGAAAAAGGAGAAACCAAAGGAGGGAAAGGAACAAGTCAAGAAAAAGGAGAAACCAAAAGAGAGAAAGGAACAAGTCAAGAAAACCGAGAAACAGGTAGCAGTTGGGATGTTTTGATGAGGTAATAGAGTGTATTAGTCATGCTTTCCAGAATTGTCTTATACCTATGATTGTTTTCAATAACTCTTCTCTGAAACAAATTAGACTCGGCTAAAAATTAGAACCTTGTACTTTTTCAATTCACCTTCTAGTTGTTGATGTCTGAAATCTATAGCTTGCTGACATAGAATTCAATTTTCTGTAAGTGCCTCTTAAATTTAAAACGGAACCTTTACTGCAGCTCAGAAAAGATGTCAGTACAAACTACATATAATTTATACTTCTTGCGAGGAGCCGTTTTGTGACAAACAAATGCAGGGTGCGAAATCCCCTCAAGACTCCATTTGTACTAGAGTCAAACTTTCTGTTGACGTATTTGTAGTTATGTCATAAATAGTCCTTAAATTTTGAACACTCTACCAACATCTGCTCATCGTTAGTTCTTTAATTTTTTTTCCTATAGTAGTGCCTCTTGTTAGTATGAATCTCTTCTTTCGGTAAACAAATGCTGTTTGACTGATCTGGTATCATAAGAACTAATGTTTCTAGTGCTTCTTCTATTTGCAGGTGTAAGAATGAATTAGGAGTATTCCGGATAGTTATCATACTCTTGACGTGCTACTTAACGACTGAAGTTCTTCAAATATTAAGTGATCGGACTCATCAAAGCGCTTCGAAAAGTTCTAGCCCTGAACAGTACATTCTCATTTACGCACTTCTGGGCTTTGGTAAGGTGCGTTTTCAGTTACTAGATGGTGGGCATCAAGGCTCATTTGAAGTTACCAACTGATTGTTTTTATGGAAATTTATCCTGTATCTTCTTTTCAACCTTTTTCTTCATTTACTCCTAGAATTTGAAGTAGTATAATTTCAAACTAGGAGTTAATAGGAAATCCAGTAAAAGCAAGATTACAAAAAACAAATGCCATGAAATTAGTCTCTCCTAAAAACCTATACTCTATACTGGCATAATACGATGTTGGATTTTAGCCCACATGACATTCTAAATCCATTATTTTCCTTTCCTTCGTGGTTGTTCTAGTCTCCACAGTAACAAAAAAAAATGCATTATAAATTATTGGGGTTTTACCTCTAAAAATCCACCTACAAATTTTAGGTAGCAAATCAAATAAAGTGTAATAAATCAACAATTTAATGTGGTTCAACAACCTTTTCAGTTATAACCTCTCAAGCCGAAAGCTCCAATACACCCAAATCTCTCAACTCAGCTCTAGTTGTAAGTGCTTTCTTTACTTGACAACCCAAAAACCCCTCAATAAACCCAAAACTCTCATCCTAACTCTAGTAGTAAGCCCATCTAATTTACAATATATATGGAAATTATGAGTGTGTCTCAAAACTTCTCTAACACCCCTTTAATTTTCTTAATACTAATAGGAAAAGAACAATTTTATAAAAGACTATTATTATTCATGTTTGAACAAGCAACCATCCAATAGGAAACTACTACTATACTCCTGTTAGAATAAACAATTACAAAATAGGAAACCATTTTTCTCATACCAATTAGAATTATTACTTGTGAGATTTGAGTTCAAATCCTAATTAACATAAATGAATAATAAGAAAAGAAGAATAAGATGAAAATTTTATGTAATTCTTTTATAACAAGAGGACTCACTACACATTTGCTGGATTTAGGTGATTGTGAGATTGGCGAACTCTTTTTGCTTGATCAAATCAAGTTTAGATGCATCCAAAAGACTGCATAAGAACATGCTGAGTTCTATCCTAAGAGCTAGCATGTCATCCTTCCACAACAACCCAACTGGACAAGTAATCAACAGGTTTGCGAAGGATCTAGGCGATATAGATAAAAATGTTGCCAATCACATGGAAAGGGTCCTAGACCAAGTGTGGCAGCTCGCAATTTTTGCTAAGAAAGACATTGTTAGCGCAACAACATTGTGGGCCATGATTCCACTTCTCATCTTGTTTTATAAAGCCTATTTATATTATCGGGTAATATTTTTAAAAGTTAGTCATTTCATCTTCCATATTACGGAGTCTTTGATTCTATACTTAATAATTGAAAATAGTTGAATTACGAATTATCCCAAATAAGAAAATGTTTAATTATTTTTTTATATTTTAACACACCCCTTACATACAAGCAGGTTGAATAATTAAAAGTTTTGCAAGATGAAACTTGTCCAAAAAAAAATGCAGGCCAACAAATCCATGAGAGACCATTTGTAAAATGGCTCCATTGAGCCCCGGTTATAGAACCAATTCATATAATAATGAAACTCATATGAAATACAGAAAAATAAGCTTCTTTTTAATTACGTTGATTAAGAAAAACTATACCATATTAAAAAATGATTGAGTTACTAATTATATCAAAAACTTAAGTTGATCGAAAAGCACCAATTGTGTTTTTATAATTTAATAATAACCATCATCTGCTGCATTTTACAGAGTACGGCCCGTGAAGTGAAGCGCTTGGAGTCGATTACGAGATCTCCTATTTATGCTCAGTTTGGAGAAGCACTCAGTGGTTTGTCAACTATCCGTGCATACAAAACATATGATCGAATGGCAAACATTATCGGGAAGTCAATGGATAACAATATCAGATTTACCCTTGCAAAGGTTAGTTCAAGCCTTTGGTTCGCCATAAGGATAGAAATATTAAGGGGACTGATGATTTGGTTGGCAGCAACACTTGCAGTCCTGCTGAATGACAAAGCAGAAAATAAGGCGGCATTTGCATCTACAATGGGTCTGCTTCTCTGTTATACTTCAAAAATCTCTAGTTTGTTTAGCCGTGCTCTAAGGCATGCAAGCAGGGCTGAAAATAGTTTAATTGCTGTTGAGCGTGTAACAAATATTGTTAGGGATGACCTTCCTTCTGAGGCTGATTCAGATGTAATCAATAGCATTCGCCCTCCACTTGGTTCATCAGGATTAATTGAGTTTGAGAAAGTCGTATTACGTTGCGGACCTGAACTTCCTCCGGTGTTGCATGGATTGTCCTTCACAATCTCTCCGAGTAAGAAAGTGGGAATAGTCGGAAAAACTGGTGCTGGGAAATCTAGCATGGTTAATGCATTATTTCGGATTGTAGAAGTTGAAGAAGGAAAAATCTTGATCGATGGTTATGATATTGCTGAGGTTAGACTAACGGATTTGCAAAAGGTCCTTGGTATCGTAGCACAATCACCGGTTCTTTTCTCGGGTACTCACTTTAAAAACTCAGTTTTGTCAGTTTAACTTGTGAATTTACATATTGATTAGTAGTCCTTATTATGGCTTCGTCTGCATTACTACATGAAACGCCTTACTTTCAGATACTCACCAAGTCAAAATGGAAAGAAACTTTTGTTATACAAACTGTTAAGAGTGTTTTTTGTTTCCACAATATTTGTAATATAACCTTCCTATAATAAACTGTCATTCTAATGGTCATTGTTATTTTGTCTAGGAACTGTGAGATTTAATCTTGATCCATTTGGTGAGCACAATGATGCTGACATTTGGAAGGCTTTAGAGAGGGCACATTTAAAGGATGTCATCAAGAGAAAATATTTTACTGGTCTTGATGCTGAGGTATGAACCAACAAATTTTTTTTTGCTTTAAGCTTATGATTGATAGAGAAAAAAAGTAGAGGAAAAATTGGAAGAAAAATGAGTGGATAAAACTTTTCTATTGTTCGGTTGAAATGAAAAGTAAGAAAAAATAAAAATGAGATAATTTGTTGTTTTTTCTCACATATACAAATCACAATCCCCTCGAATTTAGATAATTGGAGATTGAAAGCTAATTGTTTTGTCACTTTGTTCTTTCCTCTCGCTTTTTCATCAATTTTACCAAATATATGAAGAAAAACATCGATCAACTTATTTTTGAATCCTCTCTCTTCCTTTGTCTTACTTTTCTTTACAGCCAATCAAACTTGTAAATAGAATAATTGTTGGAAAGAAAAAAAAAATTTGAATTACTGAATAAAATTTTAACTTGCTTTGACTGTGTCAAGGTTTTGGAGGGAGGGGAGAATTTTAGTGTTGGACAGAGACAACTATTAAGTCTTGCCCGTGCATTGCTGCGAAGATCAAAGATTCTTGTACTTGATAAAGCAACTGCAGCTGTTTATGTTAGAACGGATGCTCTTATCTAGAAAACCGTTCGTGAAGAATTCAAATCTTGCACAATGCTCGTTATTGCTCACAGGCTAAATACCATCATTGACTGTGACCGAATCCTTCTGCTTGATGGTGGACGGGTATGCTTTCAACATGATTCTTTGAAATTGCTTTACTCGCTAGCAAATCTGTGTTTTTAGGCAGACAAAAAGCCTTCAAATTTGTATGATCTATAAAACAATATTGAGACCAGTGACCTCGAGCTTAGCTCAGCAGTTGCACCTCTTCTTATATGGGAGTAATGTCTTGGGTTCAATTTGGGTTGTCATCGCTTCAATCAGAAAAGAGACCAAAGAGACCAATGCATGAATTGGCCAGCAGATTGTTATAGCTGAAAGCTTTATATGTATGATTTAAGTTGATTTTCTTAATTTAATTGTACAAAAATGTTACAACTACTACTAATAGGTTCAGGAATATGATACCCCAAAAAAACAGCTACCGAAAGATGCTAGTGCATTCTCTGCATTGGTTCAAAGTACAGGACCTGCAAATGCTCAGTATTTACGAAGTATAGTTTTTGGAGGTTAAGAGAACAGAACAAGTCGGGCAGAGATGAAGCCGAGAAGCTGGGGGAAGGGGGACAGAGGAGGTGGCAGTTAGCCTCTTCCCGGTGGGCTGCTGCTGCCCAGTTCGCACTAGCTGTTTCCCTCACTTCTTCGCAGGATGACCTGAAAAGGTTTGATACCGAAGAGAAGAACGATATACTGAAGAAAACAAGAGATACAGTTTTAACCTTGCAGGGTGTTTTGAGAGAGAGCTTGACAAAGTCATAGATGACACACTACATCAGTACCCAAGTTCCAAGAGATAGATGGTGTTCAGCTCTCTACAGAATAATTGAAGGTATGCACACTACGTTTGCATGCACAAAAATTCTTTTAGACCAATCTACTCATATATTAACATGTTGGGAATATCCCATGAGCAAAAAAAGATAAAGAAAAACAATCCCACATTAAAAAAAAATATTGATTTATATACATGATTTTGACTTAAAACTTAAGAAATTAAACTTTTGGGTCAAGTTTAGTGCTCATTCACAAACTTCATGTTTTAGGTCTAGGTTTAAAATGGTTTCTAAAAAAGAATTATAGGCTGAAAAAGAGTTCAAAAACTGTTAAAAACCCAATTTGACATTCATAAATCGAAACCATGGCTAGACCAAACAGCAAGTCGATCTAACTACTTCGTTTAATCAATTTTTTTTATAAATAAAAGTATAGTATTAATAGGCACCAAGAGAATTACAACTCATATACAAAATTAACTTGCTACAAGATATTTTTTCTATGAATTTTATATGTTGAAGATTACTTGGTTTAATCGCTATAGATTAGAACGTGAAGATTCTTTTTCCCTTTATAGTAATCCTTTGAAATTGATTTGTCTCAGGTCTCGCTGTGATGAGCAAGTTGGCTCAAAAACAGGCTTCAACAATTAGAATATGATGATTTGGAAGATAGGCCCGTTGATTGGGACAATCTTGAAATTTAGGAAACCATTGTAACTATTGACATTTTTACAAAGCTTTTTTTCTTTTGTAGACAGCTACACCCGAATATTGAATAAAACATCCAAATGTATAGTCAGTTCAGATGCTGCTGTCAAACTCATCAGAAACTCAACACAAATAAGCTGTGTATGGCCATAATTATTCACAAATAGTAACCAACAAGACTCAGAATCGCTGTAATGATCAATCAATAGATGATCACTATCTCTCCTAACTTTAAAGCTTCAAAACACAGGCTCCTCGTCTTATCAAATTTTAAGAGAGGACAAACAAATGAACACTCAAAAAGGATTGAGATTCAATTGATGTTTAGGGGCCTAGTTAAGTGATTTTAGAGATTCTACCTCACGAGATGAGCAACCTAACTTAGGATTGATATCCCTGTCAAAATGTTGTCCACTTTCGGGCCATGAACTTTAACATAACTTTTGATAAGCGCAACTTCTGCCCCTCATCACATGTAGTTCTTTTCAACTACTTTCTTCAGTTCCTCCAGTTTTCCAATGATCTTTGGATTCATTAGGTCCCTAGCTTCTTTAATGAGAGTGCCTTCCCTGCTAAAATAGTAAGCATCCAGCACAGCCCTTACCCAGGTGTGCAGTTTCTCTGGGGTCCTACAATGAAAAATATATAAGAAAATAATAAATCAAGTCCATTAAGATTTGGGGGGAAAAGAAATAATAAAAAAACACTATTATTTGTTTAAATAAAGTAGAAAAATGGAAACAACAATCCAACACGGAATTCTTACTATCATTCAAGTAAACATTCAACACAGCCCTGATAATGGACGTTTATACCATCAAATTTCACATTCTGAGAGAGAAATGCACTAACTGTAAAAATTTATTTGGCAAACTTACGTGAACAGGCAATCTACATCCTTCCCTTCAAGCTCTTCTCCAGGGGTAAATGCATCTTTTAGTGCACATAACCTCTCCTCAGGATCCTCAATTGTGAGGAGAAACTTTAATATCCTAATCTCCTTTGGCATGAGCCTCTGAAGATTGCCTCTTGCAGTCACATACAAATGATACAATATATCTTTTACCTACAATAAAAAAAAACAGATAATGAGAAATCCTTAAACAGCATTATTAACATTTTAACACCACATCATGAAGCATTGCAGGTAGAAATCAACAGATACCAACATAGATGAGTCCATATTGTGCCTGTATAAGACTATTTCGGTACTTCTCAGCTAAATACAATATAAAATTCAATGATCACTTTGGAAAAAGATAAGTGTATAACGTGCACAATCACTCATTCTAGAACTTCCCTTTCCTTTCACTCTTTCCCAACATGAAAACAAAGAAAATCAGAAAACCTAGAAAACCATTACAGAATCTTCTAAGCCAAGTCATAAGAAGCCAGAAACGCTAGTTGCTAATCATCAAATAATTACACAAAGAGATAGGCCTAATCCGAGGCTTGCATCATTCTACCTCGTCTTTCATCAAGTTTGACTCCTTGGCAGCAGACCAAGCTTTTGTGATCATCAGCACCAATGCTGAATCAAGTTGATTTTTCTCAGCCAAATTGTCTATCTTCCTACAAGCAGCATCCAGAGAAGGAGAGTTTATAATATCTTGAAATTTCAACTCTGCAGCATCCAGTGCTTCAATGCTTTCAGTTGCGGTATCATAGGCCTGTACAGAAGCCAAGCACATGTTCCCAAGCTTCGCCAAAGCTTGCAAACGAGAACAAATAAATACTTTCAGCATTATTTTGTAACATAAGAACTAATTTTTTATTTGAAGAACTAATAAATAATAGCTGCAATTAAGTTTTTCATACAGAAAATTAAGAAAAATTACCAGTGTTATCAATTCTACAAGTCATATATATGAAATACTGATTTGTACACTTAAGAAACTCCATGAATCAACCATCAAACCTAGAAGCAGGTTTGTTTAGATTATCTTTACTATGTGATTGTGGTCAAAATGAAGACAAGTTTCAAAACTAAAACATGCCAGCTGGTTTGCTTAATCTGCAATGGATTGAGAATAAGGGTGTGCCACTCTTAATCACACGCTTAATAGTCCTGGGTGCCATAGGGTGGGTCAAAGTTCAAGTAATAAAACTATTGATTCTAGACCTACTGTTAGGCCAGATGTTGGAAGCAATTGTCCCGTAACGGAAGCCCGGGTGGGGACTAGTCATAGTCGAAACGTGGCGTTTGTGCTGCTATGCATTTAAGCGAATTGAGTTGCACTATGGCTATCAACTAAAGCTTTTGGCGCAGTGGTAGGCGAACGATCCTGACAAATGGTATCAAAGTCAAGGTCACGGTTTCGATTCCCAACGGTGCAATTGATGAGGGGGAGATTGTTGAGCCAGGTATTGGCAGCAATTATCCCATGGCAGAGGCCCAAGTGCAGTCGAAACGTGGCACTCGATCCTGACACATACCAACCTATCATAAACCAGTATGCTTTATGCACAAAAAAGTTTCAAGTACAAGGCATATCTCACTTCCTGTTCTCAATCAATCAGCATAAGATATTAGTTATGTCCTAAGTCGAGATGACTTCAAATTGGTTTATTATATTGGTTTAGCACAAGCTTAGTTTGAACTAAGGGGCATACATGATTAAAAGGTGTTTTGTTATAATAAATCGATTTGGGTCCAGACAGATGCTATGGGATGTCTCTGACCACATCTCTTAGTGTTATTCACAAATGATAATCAATTAAAGTCTCACCATTCTGCTCAGTTGGGTTACCATAGTGTGATTCTGCTACAGTATGAAGATGAGCAAAGAATTCTTTCGTGAAATCTTTACGACGCCGGGCAACAACTTCGCTTATATGTGATGGAGCGCCCTTGATCACTTCAAGAAGTTCATTATGTCTTTGCACATCTTCATCAATCTGAGGAAAAGAAGTTTGCAGTAAATCCACATGGTTAGCAAAAACTTAAAGCAAACCAGGAAGCATAGTACTGGTGATAACTTTCAGGAAACAGCTATTTCAGAGACTGTAATTATAATTGAAAGCAGGATTTTATTTTTCTTTTTAGTTTTCAGGGAGGGGGAATTCTCTTCCCCGTGCCAAAAGTACTCCTGCAGCCCGCTCCACTCCAAGGCAATTGGCCAGAGGATTCAAACAGACTATATACGTTCTGATAGAAGGTACATAACAGAAAGATTATTTCCTTTCCCATTTTTAAAATAATATCCAGGGATAAAGAAACTTTTAGAATCAATATTACTCTCAAAACGTGAATACTTGAAACTTTGGAACCCACCTCTTTCAGCTTCCTTCCAAGCCGTAGTAACTTATGCTTCATCCCAGGATCCTCCTCCCTATCTGCTCGGTCCTGGCAACGCTTGTAAAAATGAGGTCGGATGTTGCTCCATTCTTCGCTGAAAGCGAGTAACCTTCTCCAGTCAGTTGGAGTCGGCTTGTCCACCATGAAAACCTCAATCAGCTTGTCACATACTTTCATCATTTTACGGTCATCCAAGCCTTCAACAGACCCATCTTTTTCATCTTTCTCTTCACCATCTCTCGTGGGTTCATCGTGAACAGACACGCAATCAGAAGAATCTGATAATGGCAACTCATTTGTCACCTTTGTTGTTTCACCAACGGAAGCGGCAAGAGAGAATCGCCGTGGCCTTACTGGATTAACCAGTGTGGAACATCCTGGCATTTCACAACAATTACCAATTACACACAGGCCTCCACTTTGTCACAGTGATTTACATGATACGAGAAAAATTAAGAAGTTTCAAAGAGTTGCAAAGACCATCAACTATGTTATCATGCAAATCAATAGTCCCAAACCCAATCAACCAAAATCCTTCCTGATTATAGATTCTTTTCTGGGTACAAGTAGAAGACACGAAACCAAAACCAAACATATAAGGACAACTTATTGCTACTCAAACTATACAACCACAAATAATCTTTACTCGCTAAATTCACGAAGATAAGTAAAATTTAAATTGCTCCATTTGATTTCTAAAATAAATGAAACAATAAACGAATTTGTAGAACTCTAAAAGCAAAATAGTCAAGCAAAACAGTCATTAAAAATCTTACTCTTTTAACTTTTACCTTTTTTTATTTTAGACGAGAAATATGAATATCGAGCTGAATCTCTGGTGAAAGAGAGAGAAGTGACATAACAAGCTCGAGAATTTACAGTGTACAAGTTCCTAACAGGGAAAGGGCAAGAGGACTGTAGAGAAGCACAAGCCAACTCCATGTGAGAATAGTTTCCTCAGTCGAAAATTTATCACGAATTCACGATTTTTGTGCGAGGTTTAGGGATTTTTTTTTTGTTCAAAAAGATTTTTTATGGATTTCACAAATTCAATTATAAGCTCAAAGAGAAGGGTTTGGGGTTTGGGGTTTTTGGTTGACCGGGAACCAAAAGCTGATGTTTCAGAAAGGTCTTATAAACGGTGTTAGATGCTTCAATCGCCTAGACAACGGCGTTTAAATCTGGCAGAAACGTTGCCTTCAACATTAAAACTGAGGCGTTTAAATCTCAACGGGCATTGCAAGTGAGACGGTGCCGTATATCAAAGGGCACTGAATCATGGACACGTGGTGGTGGGAGGAGTAGCTCTTAGCGATAAGATAGACCTTTCTGCTAATGTATCCTAGAAAAAAAAATTCTTAAAATAACAAAGAGCAAATAACCCTTGAAATTTAAGTGAGGATGGAATACGTATAAGTTGGATTGCAACTTAAGCAAACTAAACCGGTTTAAATCGAGCATAACTCAAATATTGAACAAGTTAGAATTGAGATTTTTTAGATTTAAATTGGATTAAGATTGAAAATTTTCAATCCTAATTAAATTTCGATTGCATTAAGGTTGAATTTTTTAAACTCTAAATCAACCAATAATCCATTAATCCTGAATTTAATTATATTATATTATAATATTGATCTTTCATATATATTTTTTTTTTAAAAAAACTATTTGATTTAAGCATAGTTTAAGTGATGTTTTAATGAAGATTAATGTAAAAAAAATGTTTTATTCTTCACTTAAAAAATTACTTAAACCACGTCTTAATAATAAGTATTATTAGCTAGAACTATTATACCTTCAAAATTCAAGAGATATTTTTAAGTTGATGTTTTCGAAACAAAATTTGTATTGCATAGCATTTAAAATGAAAAAATTAAATTAAAAATTTTAACTTAACTCAAGCTCAAAATTGATTTTTCACATGTTAGATGAAAGTTTAAGTAATCGGACATAAGTTTAATTAACTTGGATTAGGTTTGAAAAAAATGGTATTATGAATTGGATTAGATTAATGTTGACTCTAACCCGATACACACCTCTAGTTAATAGATATAAACCGAAAATTTTACTCTGAAAGAAGAAAAAGAGGGCAAAGTAGCTAACAAGGACAGTAGACATGATCCCTTTCTCTACACAGAAGGAGCCAGCTCTCTGATACTTCATGGTTTACATAAACCCCTTCACCTATTAGAATCATGCAAAAAAAATCATTAAATTGACATAAAACAGTATCACAACATCAAATTCTTCTTTATCATCAATGAGATTCTACAGATATAAACAAAATTCCATCGTACTTCAATCAATATCTTTGAATACCACAAACACCACTACGAACCTACATATATTGGCATAATAAAACATGGTCTTGCTTACTTCACATCAAATCTCATGATTCAGGCGAATTTAATTTTGAGTTCTGAGATGCATCACAAATATCTGGTTTGACCGGACTGTGAACGGCCTCAAGAGCCTGAGCTGAAGCACTTGAGAATCCCATTAATGCCTGGAATACAATTGGGAGGCTTGTTTTCAGGTTGTTCAGAGTCATAGTCTTACTAACCTCAACTGAGTTCAGATATTTGGCCTTCTCAGTCTCCACTCGTTTCTTTAAGGCTTCAGTTTTCGTACGCTTCAGTGATAAAGGATGCTTAGGGCTCAAATTTGAGTTTGTACCTTCAGCAGCTAAGCTTCCCTCAACTTTTCTCTCCATCTCAGCCAGTGAGAGTAATTCCTTTCGCAACCTTTTCTCAAGTTTATCAGATTTTTTGTGCAGGTTGTGTTCCTCTGCTTGCTGCTGGATTATCGATTGGATGGCTGATAAAAAGTTCTTAATGGCCTCTGAAGCTACCTGTAAGCAAAAGAGATGGAAGTGGAATTATTATAAAAGTTAATTAATTTTCTAAAGTACTACTTATGCAAGTACAATGTTTAGGCCTATGACCTACACAACAAAAAGTAATCCTCTCCTTTCCCTTATCTCCTAGTCTCTCGTGTGAGCTGGATTCGATCTCAAATCTCTTGTACGAAGACAACTAGTTGGCACGCACCCCATGATATGGGTTTAGATAAGAGGATAGAATGAAAAGATTAAATACGAGTCATGACATTCAAATATTTTTTGAGTGAGGATATGTCTAGGAAATTTATCTCATCTCAAAATCAAGCAGGATTTATATGGCACATTCGCGTATAGTCTCATCCTAGAAAGATGAATTCAGATGAGACAATCAATCTACAAACTTTAATTTCTAGCTTGCAAGGCCCTCGGACAGACCCTCCCAATAGTTCAAATCAATATATATTGATTCAGGAAGAAAATTGAAAGTATGATTATTCTCATGCTGCAAGTGATATATCTGCTATGATAAATTGATAACCAGTACAACGCATTATACAGTGTTTCTACTCAAAAGTAGGTTCATAACCCCCACATGCAATAAAATGCTAGAGCATAATATATTGAAGTTTGAACATGCCTTGATTTGAAACAATTATAAAGAAACTAATATTGACTCTTTTCTTTTATTGGTAAACACACACACCAATCGAACTTGAGACCTTCAAGACCCAGGACCTCATTCTTAACCATTGGAGCTAAGGCCTCCTTGGCAATATTGACTTAAATGCTACCAAAAATCACAGGAGTTGTTTACATTTGACGGAAAGCAAGCTCACCTATATTCAAGCTTAAAACACAACACCAAAGCCGTTCTGCTATCCAAATCAGGAAGTTGCAGTCACTTAACATATCTCTGTACCAATAAATAGACCATACACACAAACCTTCGACTATAACGGAACTATTATACACGAATCCATTACTTTTTCAGTTCTGAGAAATGACATGACGTATCCAACACCATATCCTATCACGACTTCTATAGCTCTATGATAAGGCGTGCATTTTAAATGTGGCTAGAAGATGGCCCCACAAAACATGCTTCTAGTGCCAAAATCTGTCATGATCAAATGATATTTAATTGTTTATTCACCATCTCTCCAAAATTAATTCTTATTGCTAAAAAGATTTTCAAAAACAAACTCATTGAAATACACCTTTTAAAAGATCTTTCAGTAACAAACATATTCAAAATATACCTTTTATTTTACATTTTTGCCATGAAAATATTTAATGGTCTTTTAATTTACAAGATAGGTGTTGTCACCGCCAAAAATGACCTCTTGTCCCAAGTTAAACATAACCCATTAATTGGTTGGCCCAAAACATGGAAACCATGTGATAAAATAAATAAAACAAACACGCAGGCACAACAACGGTTCATATACGAGATCATTTGGGGAACATAGTATTAGTATTATCCAAATAAGGTCTACAGCTAAAGTACCTTATCAGGTAGCCTTTCAAAGACAAGTTGCCATTCTTCACAGAGCCTACGAACAACAGATGAGCAACCACTGTCCTGATGGTGATCAACCAGGCGCTCGGTGAGTTGGATCCATTTGCAGAGGGTTCTTACATATTCTTGTTGAGATCTTGTAAGTTTGCAGAAGCTGTTGTACCAGCAAGTGACCTCAGTTTCAAGCTGAGCTGTGGCCTGGCGATGGTATTCGGTAGTGACATCCAAACTCTGACAATCTGTGAGATGATTCAACTGCTGGGATATATGGCTCTGAACTTGATGAGATTCATACATTGTTCTCCACACATGCACCAGCCTGTAAAAGGATTAGAGCAAATAAGACGATTTGACAACAAAACCAAGCAATCCATTTTACACAGTATATTAATAACGAAGATGTCAATCTTTTAACTGAATTCCCACCAGAAGATGCTAAAGGCTTATTGGTTCATTTTAAGACTGCAACACGACATCCGAGATAACTGAAGCAAGAAATTATCCAAAATAGTTTCTCCAGAATACTTTGGATTGTGAATTCATGAGAACATTCAGAACTTCCTTACCCATAACATTTTCTTTCTCTTCCTCTCCAGTAAGGGGTTTGTAGGGTTGGTAAAATTGCTATTTCACAGTGTTCACTATAATTGGTCTGGAATCAACAGGCTAACTATTTAGTTCTGCAAACACCTATTCACACTATAAATGAAAAGAGAATAAAATCACAGAAACAAAAGCACCAATCA
Organism: Bretschneidera sinensis; assembly: GCA_023935145.1. NCBI lineage: Eukaryota > Viridiplantae > Streptophyta > Magnoliopsida > Brassicales > Akaniaceae > Bretschneidera > Bretschneidera sinensis. The sequence goes on along the minus strand of CM043700.1, from coordinate 22,039,011 downwards.
TAAAGTGATGCTTGTGTCATAAGTTCATACTAATATGCATCAGTTTCCACAACTTTCACCATACTTGGGTTCTATCCACGAGCCAATTACCTGTTTTCCTAAAGGCCTTACTACAAACTAATTTTTTAAAGCTAAACAAAATAAAAAGAAAATTAGAAGAATAAGGAGAACCATACTTCGTTCAATCCATGGGCTAATTATCTTTCTCCTAAACGCCTTAATACAAACTGATTTTTGAAAGGTATAGAAAACAAAAAATGAAACAGTAAAAGAAGAAAAAATCAGAAAAATTATGGTATACATCATAATAATTATGATAATAAAAGATCATTATCCAGATAATACATGATATGAGATGATCGAGTCTATCTGGTTGATCTTAAGGGCAAATACTATAATCATTTCTCCTCATCTAGGATAACTGGAGAAGCTAATTATAGCTAGGTATAAAGTATAAACCCAATTCTAAAGCTGTTGTAGCATTCAAAAATCACATTTATTATTCTGTGTTAAAGTATTTCCAGATCCAGTTAATAAAAAAAAAGTTCAAATTAGATATCAGAGTGTACAACTTTTACCCAGAAGTTAATGCAACTAGCTGAGGGTACAGCTCCTCATCAATGAGCTTCAATATAGATGAGCACGTCATACTTATTGAATGCTGCAGGCATCTTATGTGAGTCTCCAAACTCTCAACACTTAATCGAGTTTTCTCAGTCTTGGTCCAATCATGGTTCTCATCTTCTTGCTTTCGCAGTAACATGGATTTCCTCTCATGCTCTAACTTTGTAATTTCTTCCTCCTACAGGATAGGATGATTAAAAACATAAGAAAACAATAAGCTCGGATAACCAAACATGTGAGGATAAAGAACAAGCACAAGTTAATTGAATTAGAATGAATAGTTTTTACACTTCGACAATATATTAGATTGATATGTAACTTGGGCTTTTTGTTTCATTTCTAAGCCTCACGGAGATCCTCATCCAAGAGGTACCCCATCAGTTGATTGTAAAGGACAACCGTCATAATCAGAAATTATTTCTTTTTTTAATCTTGAAATCCTATGGTGAAACCCCCTTTCAAAAGATAACGCCTTATTAATGCAGAAATCGTTCTCTAGAATTTCCTCCACTAGGAACCATTATTTCCTTCTTTTGATCTTGAAATCCTAACGTGTTTGTTATCTTCTACATTGACATTTTAGAGTGTAAATTACTGATGATACAAATTTAAAACCGACACAAATACTGATCGATGTTAGAACTATTCAACAAGAGAACTTCACATTCAGCGGTGTTACTATTATTAAGAAGTGCAAATCCACCTATTCTTCATAATAAGCATCCAAGTTTTTCTGATGGAGCTCACAACTCCAAGAGTGACTAAAATGCTTTAACGTTAAAATTTACCTCTTACCTCGTCATCTTCATAAAGAGAAAAAAATTTGTGCCCTTTACTGGTACACGCACTGTTCTCTTAATCAAAGGGATAGGAGAGGAACAGGATGACTAGTTGTAAGATAATAGATCAATTTACATATAGACACTTTCTGACTATTCATGCACTGGGCTGGCCAATTTTAAGTCAAGTCCCATTCTTACCTTCACTTCCTTGTAAAGTTTCTGCTCAGCGGCATATAATTTTTCAAGTGTGATGCAATGAGCTCTGGGCCTGCATGGTTCAAAAGAGCTGCACCCAGCACCATCTCTTGCAAGTTGAAGCGACTTAGAAGACCAGCTCCATGATAACGCACTAAAGACCTTTGCAGAATTGCTCCTCTTCCCTGTAAACTATAAAGTTACTACTAAGACGAATTTGATAACTGAAACAACAGCTGATGGTAATCTTAACAAGTAGTTCATCACAGTGTTTGCATGGACAAATAACTACAGATATAGTGAGAAACTGTGTTGCTATTGAATACTGCCTATTAAAGTAAAAATCACTTATTCCCAAAAAAATAAATCATACAGCAAAGAAAAACAAGATAGCAAAAAAGCAATCAACAGACAACCAGACAAATGCAATGAAGTACCCAGTTCAGCCTTGACCTACATCAAAAGAAAATATAAGCTAGATAGTTTATTGGGGAGATAAAGATTACCTTGTAATAAACAAATACCCTCAAACTGTAACCCCCGCATATTATGGACTACACACGTGTGCACACACAATGGATTCTCTCTCTCAAAACTCCAAACCTCAAAATTGACTCTCAAATACAGACTGTAATTAGGGTTGCAAGTTGATACTTGAGTAAGCCAGCCCAACTCAACCCGAGCCCAATCCTAACTTTTGGTAAGTTAGGGTTGCAATTTTTAAAATGGAGGATTAAGATTCTTATGAGCATGAATTTGAGTTTCCATATGTAGAGCCATCTATAAAATGGTAAACACGGATGAGAGCATGTGCCTATAGTCAGTGCTGAGCCTAACCAAATCTCTTGCAACCTCTAGGTAAGACCAGCTCGGTGGTGTACAGAACTCCCAAACACCCATATATGTAGAGGTTTCATATTCCCAACTAGTATCGAGCAGGAGTTCCCTTATTAAGTACACTAAAAAGTTCGGCTGACGTGGTCTATATGAGAAACTAACACAGATAAATACAAAAAAGAAATTCTTTGTGTCACTAAAGCAAAGTTATAGCCAACTCAATGTTCTAGCCACGGGGAAATCAACCACACTTCATATATTATCATGCTTCTTGTCTCAAACTCAAATCACCCAAAACCCCAAGAACCAACCACATTAGAAAATAAAGTTTGGGATACAAAAGAGACATTACTTACAACACAACTACACATTTAAAGCTTTATCGAACTTCTTTAAGTGATCAGCAAATAAAGGACCAGAAAATCCAAAGAATATAAGGCTTAGACATGTGAGCATGTTAGTTTTAAAAATCAACTTACTCTAAAATCTAAATGGTTCATTTCTTGAATCGGTTAACCTGGAACAAAGCCACACCATGGTGCAACTACAAATAATGAATAAACCAAGCCTCTTCAAGAGCCCTCATTGTTATCATGACACTAAATGACAATGTGAGGCACAAATTCCTTTACAGAAATGTGAGAACAAGCACACTTAATACAATTAGAAAAGCATGATCAATGGTTGATAGATTAGAAAGAAAATTTCTCTTGACGAATTCAGAGAGTTAATAGTCATAATTTCTAAGATTCTAGTATTTCGAGTTTAAGTATTGAGCAGCAAATATGTATAGGGAGAAGTGTACCAAGTTACCACTAAACACAAATTGTTCAAAAGAACCAGTATTTACTTTTGTTTTCTTTCAAACTCTGTGGAAGCGCAGTGTCCCCTCCATTGATGTCCATAAAAACAGCTATCTCCTTTTCACCAGCTGATGCTTTCAGGAAATAATCATCTAACTCCTTAACAATACCCTCCAAGGTTTTCTTGCTTCTTCGCTCTACCATGGGCATATCTGATGAGTCCTTAGTATACCAGCTCAACATTGATGAGTTATCATCAAACAATTCTGCAGGCTGTGGGTTCTCAGGGAGTTGATTTACAGCGATGTTGCCAACAACTTCCTGTTCCTGCTCTTCATCCTCAAATTCTGTCTGTGTCTCCGCCCAATTTTCCTCCTCAATTTGTTCTACCGTTACACTCTTCTGTGGGTGATGATGATGATGAGGCGACAAGGACTCAAAAGGGTCCCAAAAATTCCATGATGAACTTGGAACTGGAGGAGGTGGTGGAGTAGAACTATCACCCCCACCAATCTCTATGCTTTCTTCCTCAGCAACTTCTTTTCTCTGATCATCATTGGGCTTTCTCAAATCAGGACTAAAAGGAGGCGGTGGGGGAGGGGAAGGAGGCAAAGGAGGTGGTGGTGATAGAGGCAATGACAGGCCATAAGTGGTGTTTTCAAGCTCTAACGACTCTGATTCCGTAAACTGTTTAAGTGTTACACCAGTATTCTTCAAAGCTTTCAAATAAGCCAATTGAGCATCTGCAAATTCTCCTCTAAACCCCACTAATTGTTTCATTAGTCTCTTTCTCTCCTTGCATATCTGCACCCTCTCTTCCTTATCAATGCTTGATGCAGCACAACCCATTTCTTCAATATAGAAGTCAGTGAAAAGAGTTTGTGGCTTATGCTATCTGGTATGACTCCAGAATATAAATGACAGACTAAACCCAAATGCAGCCTCAATTGTGCAATTCCATAGCATGAAGGTCTTTTATAATAGTGAAAAGGAGCACATCCTTGCAAATTCCTATTGCAGACCAACTTTTCTACTATTCAACCCAAATTATCATAGTTCTTGAAAAAGACTCCATCTAGAGTTTGCAATTCTACACATGCATTCCCTTGCCTGGAAATTCAATGACCTCTGAGGAAACAGAAGCCACAATCAACAAGAAAAGCCAACTTGAGTTGAGTAACCACAGGACTCGCAAATTAACAAAATTGCAGCAAAAACTCCCAAATGGATATTCTTAATTCACTAAAATTTTATGTTCACTCAGTTAAAATCATACCCACAACATAAATTAACTGTTTCTACGCTACCACATGCCTTGCCATCTATAGCCATCAAAACCTTACAAAGAACATAGAAATATAATAATCAAAGTAATACCCAGATCCAAATTTACAATAATACACTTACCCATAAAGTTGGAATAGAAATATAACCAAATGGGTCTGCTTTTTTCAATGATTTTCCCCAAGATTGTTCAGCAAAGAGAGTATATTTATACTCAAAGATCAAAACCCTCAACTTCCAAATCCTTCCTCTGCATATCTTACACTACATGAATTCCTATTTCTGCTGCCTCAGATCCTTCGAAGAAGACAAAAAGCGCACCCAGCAAGTCTCGCCAACAAAGCTGTAATTAGAAAAACAAAAAGAATACTAAAAAGTTCCAAAAAAAATAATTAGAAATGTTTTAAACATACTTTGTTTTTTTAATGGAGAAATAAGACAGGACGACAGTGGCACTGACATGGAAACTGCTAGAGACAGAGACAGAAACAGAGCAAGTTGGTCATAAAACAAAACAAAAACACCACACTAACCTTAATATTCTAATACAAAGGATTTTGGTTGTGAGTTTGAAAACGTCACCACAAAAGGGAGAGTCTTCTCCACATGAGAAAATGCTTCAAGAGTAAGGAACTATCAACCACTGTTATTGACTGACTTCGTTCTTCCTTTAACAACATCACGCAGATCACAGAGAGAGAGGGAGACAATAGAAAGACAGAGAGAGAATGAGGTGGATTCGAGACCGAAGAGCGTGCGGAGCATTCAAAGTGGGAGGACATTGCGCATTTTAGCAATTCTACTTGGTACGGCGCATTTTAGTAATTCTACTTGAAATGAAGCCTATTAGGTACCGTTTGCGAAGCCTTCAAAAGGGTTTTAGTTTCATAAGCGAAACACTAAAAATTAGGAACTGAAAGATATACCCCTTATAAAAAGTTGCCTCAGACGGAAAGTTCCGATAATTATACATTAAAAAATTTTTAACGTTTTATTTCAATCGATATTTATATTTTACTGTCGCGTATCAAATGAGAAAATATATAAACGATATACCTTTACCATCTACCTATATTATTGCCATCATTAAGCATTTTTTTCTTTTTTACTTAGAAGATAATCATTTTTCCTTCATAAGTCATTATTTGTGTCCAACGAGTTGTCAACCCTCCCACCAAAAGGAGAGGGAAAGAGAGATGTCAAGTGAGTAAGTTAGCACAGTGAGGGTGTTATAATAAATTTGTAAATGAAAAAAGAACATGAAAATTAAGATTTGGAGGCGTATTGTAAACATTATCTAAGACTTCTTGTTTGAAGTTTGCAAACTTCAAAATTTGAAGAATTTTGGATTTAATTCTACTTTGAAATATTGAAAAATTTTGAGAGAGAAAGAGAGAAGAAATAATGAAAAATTATTATGTTTTGAAAGTGGAAAGTGATGGGTATTTAACTATTTATAGGTGCAGAAGTACCTCTTCAACTAGTTCTAGAAAGACATGTTTTTTCAGTTTGAAATACTTGATTTTTTCAAATTTAATGAGAGTTTTACGATTATGTCTATTAGTTTTTAACGGACTAGATCGTGTTTGTTTAAAAAATAATTAAAATATCACACATTTTCTATTTAAATCACAACTTTTGATTTAAACCGATGTCTTTTGATTTAATCTCACACCTTTTATGTTCAAATCACAACAATTTGATTTAAACTAATACTTTTTGGGTTTTCAAACAACTATTTACTCCCGATTTAAAATAGTCCAAAATCAGCTTTAAATACTAATTTTTCTAACAATCCTCACTTGTTTGAAAAATACTGTCATAATATCTCTGAGTATTGTATGAATGAAGAAGGTATCTTTCGATTTAAAACCTCATATTAGTGTAAGCAACTCAAAGTCATATCGAAATGAATGGTGTCCTTTAGATTAAACCAACATTCCTATGTGATATGACTGGAGCCACCACACACATATAATTCACTTATTTCGATGAGAATTAATTTTCATATGGCACTATTATGGCCATGTACTATATCCTGGTTTCATGAACCTCGAGAGAGCAAACCATAACTCTCTATAAGAAGCAGCGCCACTCATTCATTCATATAAGTGAAATTCCTCTTGCGTTTCCGTTACTAGAATGCATTTAATAACTTCATTAAGAGTTTAACTCATACTCTAAAACGTAATTGATGATATTTTCTTTCTCAATTATGGGCCAACTTTGTTACAATATCAACAGTCAATCACTGTAACTTGTTATTAACTATTAAAACATAGGACTAGTAGTCTACTAGCATTAGGTTGGGTTGCCATCGCTGCTGACTTTTCAATGGTTTAAGCCACATCTCTCTAGATATACTACTTACTAGGTCTCTTGCGAGTGTCTTAGTAAGTGGATCAGCCAAGTTCTTACTTGACTTTACATAGACAATTGTAATGATAACATCTTGTATCAATTGTCTCACATGCTCATGTCTAAGACTGATGTGTCTAGACTTACCATTATAGGTACTACTATAAGCCCTTGATAAAGTGGTTTCACTATCACAATAAAGTGAAACTCATGTCTAAAACTGATGTGCCTAGACCTACCATTATATGTACTACTATAAGCCCTTGATAAAGTGGTTTCACTATCACAATAAAGTGAAACTCATGTCTAAAACTGATGTGCCTAGACCTACCATTATATGTACTACTATAAGCCCTTGATAAAGTGGTTTCACTATCATGATAAAGTGAAACAGGAAGCATTGGATTAGACCACAATTTGATGTCTAACAACAAATTCTTAATCCATTCGGTTTCCTTCCCTGTTGTCGCTAGATCAATAAATTTGAATTCCATAGTTAAGTGAGATATACAAGTTTGTTTCTTGCTTGCCCAAGAAATTGTACGACCACCAAGGGTGAATATCCACCCACTTGTGGATTTGTTATCTCCGACACTTGTAATCCAACTCACATTAGTGCATCCTTCTAATACACTTAGGTAACTGTTGCAAAACAGTCCCAAACCACCGGTCTTCTTGAGATATCTCATTATCCTACCAATGGTTTTCTAGTGTTCTATATTAGGATTACTAGTATATCTACTAAGTTGACACACATAATAAGAAAATATCTGGTCTAGTGCAGTGCATTGCATACATTAGACTACCAATAGCGCTAGCGTATTCAAGTTGTGCCACTACTTTACCAAAATTATTCTGTAATTTGAAACTTGGATCAAAATAAGCATTCTACTCTTTGAAACTAAGATGAAACGTACTTAACACTTTCTCAATATAGTGAGATTGACTTAAAGCATAATTCTCACTATGTTTCTTAATTTTGATTCCTAAGATTATATCTGTTTCACCCAAGTCTTTCATCTTAAAGATAAAAGACAAATACTTTTTAGTTGCATTTACTCCTTCTATGTTAGTACCAATGATCAACATATCATCAACATATATACAAACTATCACACCATAGTTTTTTGGTAAATTTGGAGTAAATGCATCTATCAGCATTGTTATGTTTAAAATTGAAGGATAAAATAACAAAGTCAAATTTCTCATGCCATTGTTTTGTGGTGTGTTTTAGGCCATAAAGAGATTTGACTAATTTGCAAACTTTATTTTCATTGCCTGGAAGAACAAACCCTTCAGGTTGTCCCATATATACTTTCTCATTTAATTCTCCATATAAGAAAGCAGTTTTTACATCCATTTGGTGAATATACATATTATAAATGGATGCTAAGGCTATAAGGATTCGAATAAAAGTAATACATGCAACTGGTGTGTAAGTGTCAAAATAATCAATCCCTTATTTTTGTCTAAAATCTTTGGCTACTAGTCTCGCTTTGAAAGTCTGAATAATGACATTAGAATTGTATTTTCTCCTAAAGACCCACTTACACCTTATAGGTTTGGATCCTTTGAATAAATCTACTAATGCCCAAATGCTGTTACCCATTATAGAATCCATCTTATCATTAATGGCTTCTTAAAGAAGCATCTTTTGAAGCCATAGCTCCCTTAAAAGTTGTAAGAACCTCTTCTAGGTTAAACACAATATGAATTTTATTCAATATATTATTATTTTGGTCACCTTCAACCATAAATAGAAATGATTGAGAAGAAATGAAATCAGGATCCAAAGTCTTCTTTTTTCTTGCTCTAATACTCTGTCTAAGTTCAACAATCCTTTCAAGAATATTCTCTATTTTTAATTCATGGTCTTAAGTCTTCATTGTACTTAACTCTTTGAGACTCTTCTTCTATTATCTCAAAATTAGTAAAAAACTTATTTTCAAATAATTATAAGTCACGTGACTCAGTATTAACGTTAGACTCCAAATCAAGAAGTCTGTAAGCCTTATTATTTTTAGCATATCCAACAAATACACATTTAGTAGCTCTAGGTTCTAATTTTGTTCTTTTAGGGTTTGGAATTCTACAATATGCTAAACACCCCCACATTTTAAAATAATTTAAGTTAGGCTTTCTACATTTTCATATTTCATAAGGACTCAATTTTGTTTTCTTTCCTGGAATTCTATTATGAATATGACATGCAATAAAAAGTGCTTCACCCCATAAGTTTAATGACAATTTACCATTAATAAACATGCAATTAACCATTTCTATTAAAGAACGATTTTTTTCTTTCAACCAAACCATTTTTGTTGTGATGTGTAAGGTGCAGTGCGTTGATGTATTATGTCATACTCTTCACAGAATTAATCAAAATAATTTAAAAAATTGGTCGCGAACAGTGATTCAATTGATGATAAAGAAAGAGAATTCTTGGTTTAGTTCTTCACCACCTCTATCAAAACGTAGAATTTTAATATTTTTATCAAGTTGAATTTCTACTTCTGATTTATATTTCTTAAATATGTCAAAAGCTTCGTCTTTGGATCTTAATAAGTAAACATACAAATATCTACTTACATTATTCACGAAAGTAATGAATATCTTTTTCCATCTCTTGTTAATATCCATTTAATTCACATAAATCTGAATGTATAAGACTTAAAATTTGTGAATCTCTTTGCATCTTAGGAAAAGGTTTCTTCACCATTTTAGATTGAACACATATTTCACATTTTTCTAAGTCATCATTTTCAATATTTATTAATTCTAATTTATGCATGCTTTTTAAATAACCAGAATTAATATATGCTAAACAATTATACCATAAAAAAGAAGACTTAACAATGTAAGTAGAAGTTATAGTTTTATTATTATTACTAATTATTAATACGTAGCTTATGCATGTCATTACAAGAATATCCTTCATCGACAAATATGTCATTCTTTGAAAGTATGACCGTTTTAGATTCAACAGAGACTCAAAAACCTTTTTTTTATCTAAAATATCAAGAGAAATTAAATTCTTTCGAATCTCTGGCACATAAAGAATATTAAGAAGACTCAGGTGATTTCCAGATGTGAAGTCAATCTCAACTATTCCTTTGCCATAAACTTTGATTTGTGTGGCATTTCCCATTTGTACTTTTTGTCCATAGGTAACTTCATCGAATGTCTTGAACATTCCTTTGTCATTGCACACATAGAATCTAACCACCATCTAGACACCTCATTTGTCATATTAACCTCGGAGATTATAGTCATAAAGTTCAGATCGGTGATCGTTGGTACAAGGTTCTCCTCAACAATGTTTACCTTGTTAATACCTACACTTTTGCGAAATTTGCATTTACGAGCATAGTATCCGGGTTTACTACATACATAGCATTTCCCTTTCTTATTTCATGTAGTCTTCTTAAACTCTCCTCCATCATTTACTTGTAAAAGCATGCTTTTTAGTTTTGCTTATCTCCAAATGATGTACTTTATGACCACTTTGAATATTATTATCTTTGTCACGTAAATGTGACTCTTCTTCAATATGAAGATGTTTTTGAATTTGTTCTAAAGCTATTCTTCAGACTTGTGGAACAATCTTTTTCCATAACTCTTCCAAGAAGTGGGAAGTTTAGCTATAATAACCCCCACTTGGAATGATTCAAGCAAAAAAAAATTTAAAAATCAGAGTTTATTAACAATAACTTGTAATTTATGTACTTATTCTAAAACAGGTTTATTGTCAACCATTTTAAACTAAGAGTATTTAGAAACTAAATACTTATTTGTACCTTTTTTATCCGCTTTGTATTTATATTCAAGAGCATTCCAGATATCACGAGCAGATTTGATGTTGGTGAACATATCGTACAAACGATCTGATAGTGTGTTGAGAATATGTCCACGACGGAGCAAATTGCCCTTATCTATTTTCTTCATTTATTTTTATAGTTGTTCGATCAGTGTTGTTTGAGATTGCTATCTTTCTTTAAGTATTGGATCGTCAAGAATAAGCTGTAGATTAGGATCCACTATATAAAAAAAATTCAGTGTTATAAACAAGAACATAATCTTGTCTTGCCATCGGTTGGATTTGTTTCCATCGAATTTGTCTAGCTTGATGAATTCTGATTCATCATCTTGAATGATTATGTCTCAATTTTGTTGAACAGAAGTAAAGGCTTAAAATTGTTATAAAAAATTGTAAATGATAACAGAATATGAAAATCAAGACTTAAAGGCGTGTTGTAAACATTTTCTTTAAGGTTTTATTCATCCTCACTTGTGTGAACAAGCTTGCTATTGGTTACAAACGAATATCCTCCAGGATATAACCAAGTCTCTTGTTTGAAGTCTACAGATAGCAAAATCTGAAGAACTTCATATTTAATTATACTTTGAAATATTGAAATTTTGGCAGAGTTTTTAAGAGAGAGAGGGAGAGAAGAAAGAATGAGAAAATATTGTGTTTTGAAAGTGAAAAGTGATGGATATTTAACTATTTATAGGTGCAAAAGCACATTTTCAAATAGTTCTGGAAAGACATGTTTTTCCAGTTGGAAAGACATATTTTTTTAGATTTAATGAGAGTTTTATGATCACGTCTATTAGTTTTTAACGAACTAGATCGTGTCTGTTTAAAAAACAATTAAAATATCATATATTTTCTGTTTAAATTATAATTTTTTATTTAAACTGATACATTTTAATTTAATCTCACATATTTTCTGTTTAAATCACAACCATTTGATTTAAGTCGATGTTTTTTGGATTTTCAAACAACCATTTACTCCTATTTTAAAATAGTCCAAAATCAACTTTTAAAATAGTCCAAAATCAACTTTAAATGTTGAATTTACATGAGGTTCATGTCTCTTTGATTTGTTTGCTTTTTCCTATGTCAAAACTTCTTTTTTTATTGAAATTTTTTTACTTCTTTTTTTATACCTCCATAAATTCAATGTTTGATTCCCACTTAAGTGCCATTTAATTCTTAAAAATTTAACAATCAGTTTGGTTTAAATAAATTCTACAGTTTTTATATAATTCAATTGAATTTCGTTATTGTGTTTGGTTTGTTAATTAGATGTGAAATTCATTTACAAATGAACTGATTTCATTTTAGTTTAATAATAAAAGTGTATAAATGAATTATAATAGAATTGAATAAATTTTATATAAATTCTAAATAAACTCTATACGTGAGCTTTTATAAACTTAAAATGACAAAATTATTCTTCTCTGTTATTCTATTTCTAAGTTATTTCTCATACAGGATCTAACCAGCAAAATCAATAACCAGAGTTTTTCTTTCTTTCTCAGTTAATCTATCAATAACCAGCAAGATCTTGATCTTTAGCATCCGAAAATAATAACTCATTGATTAATTATATGATTTATGACAAATATTGAAAGATTCAAGCAAGAAATCGAACAAAAAAGAAATGGTCTGTAACGAAAGACCTAAATCTTTTTTTTTTCTCTCCAAAAAATCATGTTAATCCAAGAAACATATATGTCCAATTTTCCTGTAACAAAAGACCCAAAATCAGGTTATCTTTCACTTTATTATTATACTTCAAATCAACCGATTTTTCTTTAAACAAGCCTTAGATAAATTGTAAAAATTCAAACCCAACGTCACCAGGCTCTTTCCTTCTTCTACTTGGCTTCTGGTTCACAATTAATATTCCTTTTGTATTGGCAATTGCAACAGTCATGCAAAGGAGGACACTGCATTGCCAGAGAAAGCGAGGTGTTGCACGGCCAGATCGGATCTGATAGTATCCAGCCAGATCCTCTGGATCAAATGAGAGAAGAGAAGAGCTACAGTCTGTTTAGATTAATTTGCCATGTAAAAAAGAAAAGCAAGTAAAATGGCAGAGGTAAAAAGTGTTATAAAACTATATAATAGTGCTAAGAATATTCAAATAAAGTTTATGAAATAAATTGAATTCTTGTTGATTCCAAATACAAAATTTATTTTAATTCTATAATTTAAATAAGATTATACCAAACATGAAAATTCATTTGAATTTATTTAAAAATAAATTCTAACTTTAGTTCATTTAATAATAAAGTGTGAATTCATTTGCAAATGAATTATATATTCAATTCATTTGGAAATAAACTTAATTTTATACTTAAGATCATACTAAACGAAATATAAGTGGCGTTTAAAGTGATATAAATTGGTGACAGTGCTTTAAGCTATTGTAGTTGTTTGGGTAGGGTACTTAACAGAGCTTATTGGTTGTTAAAATACCAAAAAAAAAGGCCAACAAACACTTTCAATGATAAGAGTTTGTCCACATCATTAGATAGATTAGATTTGAGTAAAAATTACAAAAAATGACATTACTTGCATATATTGGGTGTATAATTATCCCAAAAAGTAAGGGTAAATATATCTTTTTCTTTCTACATATGTTCTCCAGCTTAAATTGTATTGAATCAACTGACCCAAACATGTATAAGTTGATCCAAACTCATTTAAGCCACTTAAATTGAAATTAGTGGAACCCAAACAACGCCAATATGGTTTAGGATTTAAGTTTAGAAAATAGCCATCGGTTGTTGATAAATAGCCAAAACGAGTTTTCAATGTCATGTCATCAAATTATATTACTTGTAACATGAACTTCAACTTTAAATTCAACTTGTAACATGCTTTTTTAAAATTGTCAAGTAATCAGTAAAGATATTCACACTGTCTAGATTTATCCAAATAATCCGAAAAGACATTCACACCTAATCAAAAGCTAAAAAAAAAAATTTATAAGAAAAAAATTTAGCTTAACACTCAATTTAATAATTGTTTGACCGAACGTTAAATAGCTTTTAACTTCACAAATTTAGATTATTTTAAAAATTATTTTGAAATCTGTTGATGTCGATTTCTGAATAAGTGATCCTATGAGAGCAGCGAAGCACTTTCGCATACCAAAAACACAGAAAAAGAGTAGAAGTCACCAGAGGGGGTTGTGTCTCTTAGGGACTCTCCGATGCTTAAGTCAGTATATGAAAGTAAGAGAAAACAAGAGAGTAAGAGTTGTAGAGAGAGTGTTTTCGTACATGACATATGATAAGAGTTTCCTTTATATAGTATTTGGGATAAGGTCTCTCACGGAAGTTAATTGTAGGAAGTAATGTGGTAATTATTAGGTGTAATAATATAATGTGTGGCTATTAGGATTTATTCAGGTTTAATATTTGGTGTAACTGACACGAGGTAATTAATGTGGTTGGTGAGAATATCTAAAAGTAAAAATACCATTTTGCCCATATCATATGTAAACGTACGATTAGCTGCTTGATTGGGTTTGTGAAATTACACCTTAGTCCTTGAAGGGTACCATGTGTCGTCATGTCATTGGTTGAGTGAAACTTCCTTGAGTGTATTCATACGGTTAAGGAAGTAGTCTTCAATTTCATGCTCGATATCTTCTTTATGCTTGGCACGTATTTGTGTGCTCGGTGCACCTTCTCTTGTTTGTAGCGTATTTAGGCACTTGCATTGATTTTTTTTTTTTTACAGCTGGCTCGGATCAACTCGACTCGACTCGGCTCGGCTCAACTACTGATGGTTGAACTTGGTTTGGCACGGCTGCAGCTTGGGTCTGGTGACCTGGGCTCGGTCGCCTAGGCTTGGGCACTTGGGCTCTGGTGTTAGGCTCGGGTGCTGGGCTCGAGCACCTAGGCTCGAGTGAAGATTTCGTTCATATCATTGGTTAGGCGCCTAATGAGCTTTAGGCTGACGTGCTTGATCTGAGTCCATTCTTAATGAGTTTTTTGTGGCATTCTTAGTCAACAGATGAGTTCTTAACAGGGTTCTCACAGACGACGTCAATCTGTTGATGCCGATTTCTGAATAAGGGATTATACGAAAGCAACGAAGCACCTGTGCACACCAAAAACATAGGAAAAGATTAGAAGTCACCATAGGGGGTTGTGCCTCTAGAGGGACTCTTTGATGCTTAAGTCAGTATCTAAAAGTAAGGAAAAGCAAGAGAGTGAGTGTTGTAGAAAGAATGTTGTCTTACCTGGGATATGATAAGAGTTTCCTTTATATAGTATATGAGATAAGGTCTATTGCGGAAGTTAATTGTGGGAAATAATATGGTAATTATTAGGTGTAATAATATCAGGTGTGGTAATTAGGATTTATTCAGGTTTAATATTTGGTGTAACTGTCACAGAGTCACTAATACGGCTGGTCATAATATCTAAGGGTGAAAATACTATGTTGCCCATACCACGTGTAAATGTGCAATTGGCTGCCTAATTGGGTTTGTGAAATTATACTGTAATCTTCGAAAGATGCTACATGTGATTGGTTGAGCGAAACTTCCTTACACCAAAACCTAAAAACTGAAACTAAAGAATGACCCATGTTTTTTTCACATCATAACACATAACTCATGAGTATTGGGAGGGGTTGGGTGTAGTACTCGTGTTCATAAAATAAGGATAAAAAAGTAATTTTACATATTATATTGAATTAAATAATCCATTGATGAAACTGTCACGAAGTAATATTTGGTGTAACTGTCACAGAGTAATTAATGTGGCTGGTCAGAATATCTAAGGGTGAAAATACCATTTTGCCCATACCACGTGTAAGTGTGCGATTAACTGTCTGATTGGGTTTGTGAAATTATACAGTAATCCTCAAAATATGCCACATGTGATTGGTTGAGCAAAACTTCCTTATATCAAAACCTAAAAACTGAAACTAAAGAATGACCCATGTTTTTTTCACATCATAACACATAACTCATGAGTATTGGGAGGGGTTGGGTGTAGAACTCGTGTTCATAAAATAATGATAAATAAGTAATTTTACATATATTATATTGAATTAAATAATTCATTGATGAAAGATTTAGTATTGATTTGAAATAACATTTGAAAAATAATATTGAAAATTTTGTTGAAAAGAGTTAGAATTTTTTTAAGAAGAAAGTACTAATTTTTTTTTAAAAATTTGAAGTTAAAATTAAAGAATTTTGAAGAAAAATATTGACTGAAGTTGAGGAAAATAATTAAAAAAAATTGGAAGAAAATATAAAATTTTTGGAATGAATAAAAGATGAAAAATTGATTTTAAATGATAAATGGCAAGATTGTAATTATGTAATGGCAAAGCAGTAAATTTCAAATGATGGTAGAATTGTAAATAACCAATGATAAATATATAAACTGTAAAAAAAAATCACATACTTCACAAAGCGGTGAAACGGCGAGCGACGGTAAAAAAAATTGTCTTTGATTAGTAAAAGAAAAAAAAAATCTGAACAATTAAGTAGCGAAAGACGAACAATATTCACTAAGTGGTGAAGCGGTGGAGAATGAGAGAAAAAAAAAGTTTATAAGTTTATGAAACAGAGATTTGCTTTCTTTTCTTTATCAAATTCAGTTTGGTTTTCTTCTTTATTCAATTCAAATTTCGTAGCAAAAAGTTATAAAGAAAATTTATCCAATATTAGAGACAGTACTGTCATTCAATTATAATAGCAAGACTCCATCATATTTGAGGTAAATTTTCAACAAGACTCATAACTAAATAATTATATTGTTTGAATTTAAGTTATGAAATAGTTAGATTTATGAAAGTTTATGATTAGGTGTTGGTGATCAGCAATCTCAAGAAATTACTGAAATGAGCAGAAAAGGCAAGAAAGTGATCCACGGGTAGCTTTAAGTGCTATGTAGTGAACTAGATTTACTTTTAGTAATTGAGACCGATAAAAATATGAATTTATGATATTTGAATAAATGGTTGAATTATAATGATTTAATGATGTATTATGTTGAATATTAATTATATAAGAATTTATAATTTTAAAATCATGGATTAATGAAAAATATGTTGAGAAGTTATATGAAATTTCTGAAAATATGATTGAAAAATTGATATGATATATGATGAGATAATTTAATAAATGTGATAAAAATAATAATTTTGAGAAAGAGCTAGATAGTTGAATTGAATGTTTTGATGTATGCTTGCTTGCATATTATTGCTCATATGCATAAAAGAAAAGACTAGGAAGACAAATAGTCTGGCTAAGAAGACTAGGAAGGCAACTGGTCTGGCTAAGAATACCAAGAAGGTAGTTGGTCTAGCTGAAACATGTCAACATGTGAGAAGACGTTCCCAGATGATAATATGAAATGATCTGATGAGAAAGAAAGAAAGAAAATTTAAATTCATGCATTATATTTGTTTTAAATATTTATTATTGATACTTGAGATGTTAAAGAATCAGTTTTGAGTATTAAATGATAAATAGATAGATGAGTCTCGTAATGAAACAATTTTGATAATAGAGAAATAGAAATGATGACATAATAAATAATTATATTATTGATTGTTTATATGACGTGAACTTTATGATAATATTAAATTGATAATATATATAAGATATATGTATTGAAAGATGATAGCCTAATAATTTATTTATTAAGAAAAATTAATAAATGATTGAATTAGAATGTGAGAAGAGATAGGTGGTTAATTATACTGATTTAACGATGAATGAATATAACTATAAATATACAAATCGAGTATTTATAGTAAATTTAATTCACTGAACTTGTGAAGCTCACTCCTCATTGTTAAATAATTTCAGTTAGCGAACATGATAAATAGATTTCTGAGCTGATATTCAGACATGATTATTATCTGTAAGTCTTGTGATCCACATCCTCAGACTAATGGAAGAAATTTTTTTTGTAAATATTCATGCATAATATGTTGTAGATATTGTTTCAGTTGGGATATTAATAATGTAATTCCCCTGTTGAGGGTTGATGATTTATGCATGTATATATTTTCAGTCGATGCATATTTTTATATTATTGCATATATGTGTCGTGCTGAAATTTTAAAATGTGACGACACCATCTCGAGACTGATCAACTCGAGATGAATCGTTATATTGGGACCATATATATATATGGGTTTCACATAAAACTTTTGTGTACTATGTAACTAGAATATTCTTTTTTTCTTGTCTCCCTTTCTTTTTGCTCTTTCCATTTTTAGTTTAAGCAAAATTCAATTTCAATATATTTTTTGTAACGACAAATAACATTGGTAACTAAGTTAACTGGAATCCTATGAATTATCATATGATGACACACACACACACACACACACATATATATATATATATATATATATATGTGTGTGTGTGTGTTTCACATTAAACTTTTGTGTACTATGTAACTAGAGTATTCTTTTTTTCTCGTCTTCCTTTCTCTTTGCTCTTTCCATCTTTAGTTTAAGCAAAATTCAATTTCAATATATTTTTTGTAACGACAAATAACATTGGTAACTAAGTTAACTGGAATCCTATGAATTGTTATTTATATATCACATAAAACTTTTGTGTACTGTGTAATTAGAGTATTCTTTTTTTCTCGTCTTTTTTTTTTTTTGCTCTTTCAATTTTTAGTTTAAGCAAAATTCAATTTCAATATATTTTTTATAACGACAAATAAATTGGCAACTAAGTTAAGTAGAATCCCATGAATTGTTGTATGATGACATCCAAGTGTTTCACCAATAATCCCAAGCAAGTACAACTTGGTATTGGTTGTGAGTACCAATGTGCCTTGAGGATTGAAACCCGTTTCCTAAAACATCTGGCTGTTGCTACTGTATATTCTCAGTTCCATTTTTTTTTATTAAGCTCTTTTCCTTTTCTTTACTTTTTGTTTTATAAAGAAAAAAACTGTACACTGTATGCTGACAGTGCAACTGAGATATTCTGTACATGATGGCATATTTATTGGGAATCTTATCTTATAATTATAACCTTACACTTTAGATTGAGTTTCAATTTGCACTATATTTTTTACTGCATCAATTTCACCACCACATTTTAGTTAATCTTCTATGAGTTTTTTTTTTTTTACTTAAAAATGCATTAAAAAATCAAACTTGATTATGATATCATGTAATTGTAAATTTAGACAAAAAATAATTATTAAGAAAAATATTTTTTTAATAAACAAAGTCATTTATAGTTCAAACACGATAAATAAAAATGAATATACATTATCAATTTAAAGATATTTGATCTCGGAATTGAAAATAACGAAAATAAGTTGATCATGATGCAAATGCCCTTGTGAAGAATATTAACTTAACATAAATATATGCTTCAATTGAGTATGAGTAAGGATAAGAGTTAGAGAAAAATATTATCCTTTCAAATTCTATTATTTACATTTTAAAAAAATCAAACAAATAACATAATTACTCATTTATAAGTCATTATCAGGCTTAATCCCTATAATTGAATGCTACATTCTACCCACATAGTATAATTGTTGTTTTCCTCTCACTAGTATTCAATTGTCTTTGGGTTTTCAAAAGTTATAGAGAAATTAGTAAACCAATTATAAGTCAACACTTCAATAATTTCAAAATTATTAATTATTGAGATTTTAAAATTTGTAATTGTTTTAGAATGGTGAAACGTAACTACTTTATTCTACAATCCACATGTTAGATGTAGTCTGAGTAAAAATTTCCCCCATTTATTTATTTAATTTTCAAGGTTAAACTTATACCAACTTAGTCATATAATTATAGCAAATTGAGTTCAATGGTTAGACTTTTTTTATTTAGAGGGAAATATTTCAAGTTAGATTTGAATTATTATTATTAAAAAAACAATGTGTTGTAACCTGCACTTTTTTATACATAATCTACATCTTATATCTATGAAGTAATTAAAAAATATTTTAATATATAAATTAAGTTAAGTAAATCCAAAACTAACTTTGATTAATTCTATTTTATTTCTCAATGTTGTTTTACCGTTTTGTAATAGAAGTTTCATCTTTAAAGTTTTGACAATTTTTTAAAGTGTATTTACTAATTGAGTTATACCAATCAAAATTTAATAATTTGTAAATTTGGCCGAATGACATCAATGGTCCCTATAGTCTCTTTGGCATATTGATATTCAGACTTCAATTGCAATAAATAAGTTACTTAATTAGGCTTGTCAATGAGTCGAATTTTGATTCGAATATGATCTATGTCCGATCTATATAATTGAATATGAACAAAAATTTTGATATGTTAATATGATTTTGATTTAAATCCATTAATTCAGTTAATAAATAAATCAAATTTAAATTTATAGTGATCCACTTCAATAATAATCCGATTTGATTTTAAAATGATTACATAATATTTATTATTATATATTATATATATATATATATATATTTTACAATATAGAAATACATATATGTTATAAGTTAATACTCTACAAGCATGTTACGCGACTTATTTAAAATATATGTATTTGTAAAAAAATAATTTTTTTTAAAAGTAAAATTTTAATTTATATCGATATATTTTTGAAATATCTTATAATTTAATAAATTTTTAAAATATCCATTAAATAAAAAAATAATTTGATTATAATATGAAACCGATGTATTGAAATATGATTTGAGTTTTAATAGATATTGATATATTTTTGAAATATCTTGTAATTTAGTAAAATTTTAAAATATTCATTAAATAAAAAAATAATTCGATTATATCATGAAACCGATATATTGAAATATGATTTGAGTTTTAAAATATCAAATAAATTGCAAGATTCAGATCCCTAGTGGTAATAATTGATGTCTCTGTCGGATGGTATGAAAATTCAGAACTACCCTTGTCATTGTTTTACTTTTATTTAATGAGTTGTAAGTTGAAACTGACCCCTTGGTCTCCCTTGCATGGTACAATAATAAATTCATTAAATATACATTCAGGGTACTTATTGTTTGCAGTTCTATTTCAATATTCCCTTGAGAAACTAGATTCCAATCTCCCTTCCACTGTGTGCAATAGCCCTTTTGTGTTCTTTGTTCAGTCCTTCACACTATATGATCTCATCACTGAACCCTATGGAAGAGGAATTCAACTGTACCATTTGTTTCTTGGACTCTCTCTCTAACCATCTAAAAATAGAAGATCAGTACATGGGAGCTCCTTAGCTGAGGATTGAGTGAGATGGCTATGCTTACTTTATTTACTGGGTCTGGTAAAATCTTATATAGATCATGGCAAACAAGAGAGGAGAAGATTGTAATTTGATTTCACAATAAAGAGAGGTTATTTACATTTTAGTTTCATGTCTACTGGAATGTGCACAAAACAATGGGAATGAATTCGAAAGAAAACTTGTCTTCGCTTAAAGGTGAAAATTGATTATACGTGGTTTAGTTAATAGACTCGATAAAAAATTAATTAATTAAATGAGATATATGAATTAATTGATGGGTTAATGATTAATTTTTAATTATTAGTTTAATTGATTAAAAAATTAATTAATATTAATAATGTTTTAAATATAAATATAATATATAAAAATATAATAAATTTTAAAATTTAAAATTTTTAAATAAAAATTAAATATATAATAAATTAAAAAAATTAATTATATAAATATTATTGGTTAACCGATTAACTGACTGTACAAATTAAAATCAATTTTATCAGTTAATATCAAAATATTTAAGTTAATTCGATTGAAACGATTAAAATTAATTTTGACAAAAAAAAATCGATTACAGTTTTTAATGGATCGAATCG
This sequence comes from Bretschneidera sinensis, assembly GCA_023935145.1. Taxonomy (NCBI): domain Eukaryota; kingdom Viridiplantae; phylum Streptophyta; class Magnoliopsida; order Brassicales; family Akaniaceae; genus Bretschneidera; species Bretschneidera sinensis. The sequence goes on along the minus strand of CM043700.1, from coordinate 22,017,502 downwards.
ATCGTTTTGAGTGTTTGCACACCTTTAATAATACGATAAAATTTGTAATATATATATATATATATATATATATATGTTGTATAACTTAATTTTACAATATCAGCAATACAAGATTACAACTTCTATATAAACACTTTTAAGAGTTTAAGTATAATTTAGCAAATGTGCTGCATCATGTGAATTAATATTATTTTGTAAGAAACCAAACATTATTATATACAGCATGTAGGTGATTTTTTAAAATATTATCCAACAAACTACCAATGCATTTTTTTTGGGTTTAAAGGAAATTGATAAAAAATAAACCAATCGATTCTCAAGTTCTCAACCGTGCGTGTTATTAATATTTTTGCCATGATAAAAAAGAATTTTTTACATGATTGGACTATGTACTTTATTCAAGATTTCAATTCAAACCAAGAAACAGATAGGGGTTGAAACTTGAAACCCGGCTTGACCGGAGCCTTCTTTTTTTTTTTTTTTTGGTTCTCCATTCAAAGACGTCTCTAAATTTTCTTTTTGGAAGAAAAGTAAAAAAAAAAAAAAATACAATTTCTCTCTTTTTTTCCCGGTGAAATTACATATATATTATTTTCAAATTTCAATCCGAGACTCTTCGTTGCTCCTTCTCATTGGATCTAAATTCCAAGAACTGTAGAATATAATTTCCATAGAAGTAGTAGAAAGAGAAACAGAATAGCGGGAAATGGACAATGGGGACATTGAATTAGGGGGAGAAGAGGAAATTCGACCGCAGAGTGGGAGGAAATACAGGCCGGTAGTGGCCTACGATCGTGCGGTTCTCGAGATGTCTTCTATGGATCCAGGATCTTCCTCTGCATTTTCTCTCCCTGTTAACCACCAATCTGTCCTCAAGTAATCTTTTCCTCTCCCACCTTTGACATAAGTATATTATGCATGTATATCTGTTTATTGCATTTGTTCTCATCGACTACCAAACTTCCTTTGAAGTAAAGCTTCCCTCTCGTTTGTACATTTAATATGCGTATGCGTTTACTTTCTTCTGCTAGATTATTGGTTTTTAATGATAACAGTGCAGAAGATCTGATGTTTTCTTTTATTATTAACACATGTTTGGTTGATGAGAAAGTGCTGGTGCTAAAGAATAGATTTTTTTGGTTAGAGTTTGGAAATGTGTTTCTTAATACTAATAAGTCTAATATAGTTCTTAGTTTTTAATTGAAGTAATTATTTGTTGTTTATGCCAGTTTAGCTGGAAAATTTCATTCAAAGTGACTTGATGATAGAGCTGAAAGAATGGATTATAAGACAAATGGAACCAAGCATTTTGCTTTGTTTTGTATCTACTAAGTACAAGATGCTTTCTGAATGTTCCTTATATATATATACATATGTATGTGGATATGTATATTATATATATATATATATATATATATATATATATATTCACAATAAACTACCAGTTGCATGCTTTATTATTATGATGACAGTATGCTTTGAGGTACAGATTATATAGAAAATGACACTCAGTTCCATAATGAACCCAGTTAGAAATTCTCATTACCCAGTGTTCCTCTTTGGATGTTGGTGAACGGAATTTGAGAATTTGAAGCAAACAAAAAAATATGAGCAATTTCATTCATTGTACATTGTGTAAGAGATGCATCCATTTGCACTCTGTGGAAGGAATCTCAACAGGAAAATAAAAGTTGGCACGGAGGCAAACATGGATTCTAATGCAAGAGAAGGTTCAGGAATTTATAATCAAGGAGTCAATGGCCCCCAGGCGGAGTCCAAATTGGAATTGTTTGGTTTTGATTCTCTTGTCAACATTCTTGGTCTGAGGAGGTATGCGGATCCTCCTTGTTCGTGTGCTCTTTCTCTTCCCCCCCAAACCCTCCTTGTTCATTGAATTTAGATTTTATTGTTTAATTATATAGAACCTTTTATTAGAATTAGATATCTCTATGCATGGATTATTATCTTTTTTCTATCTTTTTTTATTATTACTTCTTCACTGGTTGGCGAGAATTCTTGCCTATGTAGTACAAACACTTCTATATGGTGCTATGTAGTTTCTTACACTCCTTGGATGCTGAGACTTCTTGGACACCCCTATAACATGTTATTGAATCTCTCCAGTCATGCCCACCATTCTAAATATTAAGATATGTTTCTATATCAGATACTTCCTTTTCACATCAGGCATATGATTATTGTCCTTGTTGTATTGTAATCAGGGCAAACTTGGGCCAGTTTAAAATTTTTAAGTGAGATATTAAATGTTTACAGGGAAGAAGAGACATATCGTTTAGGATGTTATGTATTTATGAAACCTTGATGTGAATTTGAGGAAGAGGAAAAATTTCATTCTTAGACGTCTTACCTCTTATCACATTGCACAGTTGCTAGAGAGTTATGATCAGTAATTTTCTGCTTTTTGGGATTTACTGGATTATGTTCTTCACTTGGCTTATTGCCTAGTTGCGATGAGTGGGAGGAAAGGGTAACATTATTAGCCTCATGGTGCCTAATGTGGACTTTGTTCGCTCTAGATGGGGTTGGGCAGTTGGTGAGCAGATTAAGTTTGGGGCATTAGGGAATTGTTTATCTTGGCTTTCTGTAGTTGCCAACCTAGGTATCTTGGACATGCTCGTTTAATTCATTGATATTCTAGGTCTTAGGCATTAATCTGTGTTCTTTTTATTACTTTTCTTTTCATGGGTGTTCTATGCATATACATGTGTACTAGAGTTGCAGTCCTTTTTGCCCTGTTTTCTTTGTTTACTATTGTTATTTATGCAAAACAGGAAGTAAAAAATTAAAATTTATGTCTAGCTTTGCAATAGTTATTTATGTGGACATAGATATTTCTTGATTGTCATTTCCACAATGTGTTGTGTCAATTACTTGCTGAAAATTTCCATCTCAAGATGCTATTGTTGCATTATACCCTTCTCTTGTGCCTGTTTCTATGCTTTGCAGTATTCCAAGTTTAGTCTTCTTATCTGTTTAATTTTTGTATGGTTTGTTCTAGCTTATATACGGAGTATTTTTTTCTTGATCTTTAAAATATGATAGTTTTCTACTTTTCAAAGAAAAACACCCGATAATTATCTGTTTGTGACTCGCTATTTCAGTATGACAGGGGAGCAAATTCCAGCACCTTCTAGTCCTAGAGATGGGGAGGACATCGCAATCACTGATGGGCAACCAAGGGTATCTTACCACCTATTGCATAAGTTCCCCGTCCTTTTGTTAATAGTAAGCACTGGTAATACGGATATGTCCTATCAGTATGATTGTTATCATCACATCAATATCATGTTTGATAAAGGCAGAAAATAGGAGAAGGACAACAAAAGTAACGAAAAGAAGTGGCAGATAAAGGGAGGGCATTGAAGAAGAAGGATGATGTTAGATTAATTTGTCGGTTTGTCCTATAAATTTGGTGCTTGGATACATTATGTCCAGTTTGTTAGAAGCATCGGGAAACTAATTGTTAAACAAGTTTTGGCGGAAATATTCTTTATCCGTGTTGGGCATGATACAAGTATATTCTAGAAACACGCATTAAAGGGCTCTTTCTTTCTTTCTTTCTCATTTTTTTTAAAGGGAGGGGGGTTCTTAAGTTTGAGAAGCCATTATAATGAAATTGTCTATAAGCAAAATATGGTCTTTTTGTCATATTCTTTAATCTTTAATATTTTTTTATTTAGTTTAATGTTTTAATTTTTCGCTCCGTTGATACTTATACTTAATGTATCTGTGTTTGTAATGACTAGAGCGGCGCAGATCAGATGCATGCTACTGTTTTCTACTTTGTTATCATATGCTTTGTTCTTGAGACTGCCGTACATTTGAAACAAAATATATTACTACGCTAGAAAATTAACATAGAGATTGCATTGTTATGTATCATATGAATTAATATTTGTACTTTTGACATCAGGCATTGTTCTATACAGCCTTTCTGATTCTTTTCCATGTCTTTTAATGTGCATCTATTCTGCAGCCTTCTGGTGTCAAACTGGGCACGATGATGGGTGTATTTGTTCCCTGCCTGCAAAACATATTGGGAATTATCTACTATATCCGATTTACTTGGTAATTCCTTATTGTTATATTTTAATTTTGGCCTTTCACAACTGCTGTATTTTGTTTCAATGTGTGTGTGGACCTTGTATACTATATCAAGCATGCAGTTTGTTTTTAATCAGTGATTCTGTTTATGGTACATTTATGAAAAAAGAAAATCTGTTTCCATAACATCTGATATTTTCAGTCATGTATTTTTTAAACGTATTTTGGTGTGTTAACCGTTAGTTCTTGTTTCCGTAGCAAGATCAGGGTGTAAGATTAATGTCTTTTTGCTTGTAATCTTATATGTCTGTTGCAGCACTGTTGAATCTGATAGCAATTTGCTGGTATTTATGAAATAGAATTGAAACTCTGATATGCTTTTAATTATGGCGACGTTTGGATCCCACTTAAAGTGGGATTAAAGCAGTTTTTTCTTAAGAAAAAGTTGCTTTAATCCCACTTTAAGAAGGATCCCAAACAACTCCTATATCATATGGTATTATAAACCTTTGACTGAAAACAGTTCCAAGTAGATATAGTGGATCTATATTGAATAAGAATTATAGGAGCCTATGCGCTTTTCATGTCTTCCACATGAAATAGAATGTTCCAAGTAAAGATATTCTTATAGTTCCGAGTTCTGACAAAGTTCACTGAAATCTCAAAGTAGGCATGAAGATGGAGCTATTCTAACTGTATGAACTCACATGGATGGTCTTGAGAGTGAAGCTTGTAACATGCTTGAGTTTGCTGGAATTTGTTTGTGGGGTTGAGTACGCACACACACACCAAAAAGAAAAAAGAAAAATCAGCAAGAGAGGAAAATATAGAACCGTGGTAGTTACTATATTCAAGTTAATTCGATCAGGTTATGGGTATACAATGGGAGGAGTGGAAAAAGTTAAAATATAGATTCAATATTTAAGTTCGCATATTGCTTGAGCTTTGTAATATAATTTATGATTTGACATAATAATTTTGAACTTTTTTTTTTATTGTTTTAAGATTTGTCCTGTACCTTCTTAATTTTTTCCTTTTTTTTCCTTTATGCCACTTTTAAAATTAATTTGTCAAAAGATTTGAAGCAAATCAATGGGAACCAGAGGGTATATGAGAGTAAGCTATAAAGCAGCCATAAAATGAAGCTTTTGGGAATCCCTATTTATATGTATGTTATATGCTTATTACATTATGAAATAAAACTTGTTCTGTATATATGTAAAATAATCTGTATAGTTTACTATGAACATGCCGATAGATTAGGAAAGAAAAGAAGAAAGTTGAGTTTTTTTTATAAGTAAAAAAAAGGAAGAAAGTTGAGTTGAAAAAACTATTGGGTTCTTCTTGGCATATAGAAAAGTTGTACCTTGGGAAAATCTGAAACCATCTAAGAAATGGCTAACACTTTTTTCTTTCCTTTTTTTCTTTCCACTTTTATTTACTATTTAGTTCCTTGTTTTATGTTGTAATATAATTGTAACCTGAGAACCACTGTATATATGCCCATTTGTCAATTTAGTGTTGCTTGACTAGCAGAAGTCAATATTTTTTATGGGCATGCATGGAGTGTGTTGGAGTTGTATTCTAGGAGTGTCAGACAAGAGTGGCTATGTGACGTGGACATGACTCCTTTTTAATTGTAACCTTGTTACATAGACAATCTATGGGTTGGTTGTCAGGAATGGTGCTTTAGGACGGGTGGAAGTTTGACATTAGTTCCTTTTACAAGGTCCTCGTTTTGCCTTTAAAAGGAGATTCAAACTTTTCTTGGAAAGCTATTTGGTGGACTTGTGCCCCCTATAAGGTGGATTATTTGCTTGGGAGGTTTATTGGGGAAAATTTTTGACCATTGACAATATTCAACAAAGAGGAAAGGTTTTGGTGAATGGGTGTTACCTTTGTGTGGAGGAAGCTGAATCCATCCATCATATTTTTCTTAGTTGCTCTTGGTCCCATCAACTTTGGGAGTTGGCTCTTTGGGTTTTGCGTCTTTCTAGGGTTTGTGTCAGCTTCATTCTTGAGGAGATTTGGGTTTGGAGTGGTTGTCGGGTTTCTATAGAAAAAAGGAAAGTAATTGCTTTGATCCCTCTTTCTATTATGTGAATGGCATGGTTGGAAAGAGAGAGAGAGAGTTTTTGAAAATGTTGAAGGAGATATCACCTCTTAAAAGAGGGTTGGCTTAATTTCTTTTTATGTGTGGAGGGGGAATTTTTGTAAATGAACTTCAATTTGTAGAGTTCACAAAATCGCTTTCTTGTAGATAGCCTTTTGTAAGTGGGTTGCACCCTCTTGGTTCTTTTTATAATATTTTTCACTTATCAAAAAAATAATTCTAGAGGTGACCTGTACCAAATTTGTTAGCTGCGATTGCTTTAAGTAGGAGATAATGAAACTTATTTATTAGGGGTGGGTCCAACGGTAAAGTTGCTCCATTTTGATTGGCGTCATGGGTTTCAAGCGCGGAAACGACCTCGTAAGGCCGTGTACATCTGACCCTCCCTAGACTTCGCAGTGGCGGGAGCCTCGTGTACTGGGTTGCCCTTTTATTTTAGGATAGCTTGAATATGATAGGAGTTTTGACTGCATTTCTATGGAATGACTCAAAGGTACTTCTTTAGCCTTATTTTCTTTTGGGTGGATGAGGAGTAGTGGAGGTTATTAGGTAAAACAATGGTTTTTTTTAGAAGCATACAAGGAAATGATACATGTGGAATGTGGATGTAAAGTATCCAAGAGGAAAGCCCACCCCGAGGAAAGGATAGAAGGATATGGAAGACAAATCTTTTTTTTTGGCAATGTGTTTTATCCGCTAGTTTCTCTATAGGAACCACCTTCATATGTGACATAGTGACTATCATTTTACGCTTTTGTCAAACTATTGCAATCCTCTTACTCTTGCTGAGATGGTGGATGAATATTAATTCAATAAGTTAGAATAAGAGATGAGTGGCTTGGGAATAGCCCAATTGGTAACAACATTTCTCCTCTAAAGAGGAGGTCCCAAGCTGAAGTTCCCCCATCCTTAATCACAAAAAAAGATAGAATAAGAGAATTTTTTTTTTCGTTTCTTTTTTTTTTTTGAAAAAAAGAGGTGGAGGTGGTACCAATAGAGTATAAGAGAAGGGTGTCTTAGATGTCTTTGCCAGTTTCAGTTATGGCCTATAGATGCATTGGTTTGAAAAAGTAATTTGATATAAGTAAACCATGTGAAAAGAGGTTAGACTAGACAAAAGATTACATGGGTTGAAGTGGTAAAGAGATACTTGATCTCTAAAATCTTACGAGGATTTGGTTTTTGTTGTAATTTGTGTTTAGTGTTGATAATTAGAGAGGGAGAAGCGAGACAAAGAGAGTAGAGGGAAAGAGAGGCTGGCTGTGAGAGAACACACAAGCATACTAACCCTAATGGGTTAGTAGTAGTATTTATTGAGAACATATTAAAAGAAGATTACATAAGTACCCTTACACTCTAACATTCCCTTTCAAGTTGGAGCATACTCCAACTTGTTACAAATAAATCCATAACACAACAAACAGACCCAATACGATATGAAACAAATAAATTCAACATCCATAAATTACACAACACCCACATTGGCACCACCCAACGACAACAAGATCCGGGCAACATCGGATCAACAAAACATTGACTTTTCTGTCTTGTTTTGATTGAGACCGACTCAACGAGACTTTGAATTTTTTGTCTTGTTTGAGACGACTTTGACTGGGCTAGATCAACGAAACAAACAAATTGGGTTGTTTACAACAAACACAGGGGACAAATATGACTTGGATTTGTGAGGGTACTATGAAAAAACACAACATAAAAACCCCACATTTTTTTTCTTTTCTTCTTCTCCAGCATCATCATCACACCAAAACTTTCCTTTTTCCTTTTCTCTTTTTTTTCTTTCTTTCTTTTCTCCACTACTAGTTTTTTTGAACAGATCCAGATCTGGATCCTAGTCGAGACACATAAAAACGAGTCGCCATTTGATGATGCTCGACTGTCGGATTGGAGAGCCGCAAACAGGGTTGTACTCGCCCGAGGACGGCGAGTTAGGATCTGGCCTTGGATTGCAGTGGCGACGCTGAGAACTGGTGGCGATGGAGAAAACAGATCCGATTGGGTTGCGAACTGGGTCAGCTTGAATCGGATGCCATACAGGTGTCAGATTGAGTCGTTGGTAGAGAGGTTTTGGTTGCCGGAGGATGGCGAGTCTGACTGTGGGTTCAGATCACTAGAACACCCGGCAAAATCTTGCTGGAAAGCTGGAGAAGATAGAAACAACCCGTAGGAAAAGAAGACAGACCACTAGGAACAGAAAGGACACCGGAGAAGTAGCCGGAAAAACAAAACAGAAATTAAAAAACAAATTTTAAACAAATTTTTTTATTTTACGGATTTATTCAAGACCACTAAGATCCCAAACCATGAGCTCTGATACCATGTTGTAATTTGTGTTTAGTACTGATAGTTAGAGACGGAGAATAGAGACAGAGAGAGTAGAAAGAAAGAGGGTGGTTGTGAGAGAACACACAAGCATACTAACTCTAATGTGTTAGTTGTAGTATTTATATAGAACATATTATAAGAAGATTACACAAGTACCCTTACACTACAATTTTAAATCAGGCAAATTGGTGGAAAAGGATTATGTAGCCTACAGGAAAGTATTTTGGGAATAAGGTTTGGTTAAGTTATTTTGTCACTCCGTCCCTTGGATCCAACCATTTTTGATAAAAAAAATTGATTTAATAATTCTTTTTTGCCAAATTTAATCAGTGCTTGTGGGCTAATAAGTGCTTTCTTTTGGCCAAATTTCACTGGTTGGATGGTCCTAACACACGATGATATTGTGTGTATAGTTGTGTTACACTAGTATAAATTATATGGGGTGCTTTCATTGTTAGAGAAGTAAATTAAGCTTATTTAAATATAAGAAAACAAAGAAAGGGTGAGCCCGAGCAAAGGATTTGAGGTGAAAGCTTTTTACAAATTTCTTTTGGATGAGGCTCCTTCAGATGGGTCCTCCAATTTTCCATGGAAGATTATTTGGCGCTCTAATGAAAGTGGGTTTTTTTAGCTTGGGAAGCCTCGTGGGAGAAGATTCTCACTTTAGACAATTTAAAAAAAAAGAGGGAGGGTTTTAATGAATCGCTGTTTTATTTGCAAAGGTTGCGGTGAGTCCATCTTTTGTTGGAGTGTTCTTTGGCGAGAGTTTTGTGGGAATGGCCTATAAGGTGGTGGGTTTTTCTTGGTGTTTTCCAGTTCCGTGGAATATGAAATTTGGGCTTGGAGAGGGTTTAGGGCTTCCAAGAGCCTCAAGAAAGTTTACTTTATGATTCTCTTTTTGATCTTTTGATTATTTTGGAACAAAAAGAATGGTAGAGCTTTTGATGGAATTGAGAGGCCTATTCTTGTAATTAGGGAAAGGTGGTTCAACGCCTTTAATTTTTGGGACAAGGGGTATTCTTCTGTAAATGACATAGATTTTGTATATTTTGTGGAGTTTCTCTCATATAGATACTTAGATAGTCTTTGTACATGGGTTGCACCCTTTGGTGTGCTTTTTTTTAATAAATTTACTTATAAAAAAACAAAGAGAGTGTTATTACTATTACCTGTTTCTCGAAAAAAGAGGTTGTTCCTTCGAAACCCTAACAGAGCAAACAAACATAGTCTCAGGCTTAGCATGGATGCTTATTAATTGAAAGTGTCAAAGTATTTTGGGATTAAGGCATAGTTGAGTTAAGTTATTTTGTTTGTCCTATGTCCCTTGGATCCAAGCAATTCTTGATAAAAGTTATGATTTAACTTATCAAAAATAAAAAAAGATAAAAGTTATGATTTAATGATAAAATGCCAAATTTTATAGTGCATATGGGCTAATGAGGGTTTGTTTTTGGGTTGGGTGGTCTTGACTCTCGACACATGATGATATAGTGTTAGTGCGTATAATTGTGGGTGCTAGCTAACTTAGCTAGTAGAGTCACTCGTTGTGGCACAAGAAACCGGTGTTCAACCCCCACTCACACTAAATATGAGAGGGAAAAGGGATGGAAGAGGGCTACCTCCCATTGTGTAGCCCATAGGTCAATGGATCCCCTTTGCACCAAAAAAAGATATTATTAATAATTGTGTTACATTTGCATATATAATACATGATGCTTTCACAATTAGATAAATTAATGAAGCTTCTTTTTACTCTCTCTCTAATGCACATACATTCTTTTTTTTACAAGTAAATTGTATTAAAACGAAAGGCGCATCAAAGGGGTGCAACCCATGTACAAGTACTACCTATAAGAGAGATATTCCATAAAATCTACAATGTCTATCTCATTTACAACAGAATTCTCCTTGACCCAAAAATTAAGAGCATTGAACCACCTTTCCCTAATTACATCAATAGGTTTTTCAATTCCATCAAAAATTCTACGAATTCTCTCGTTCCAAATAATCCAAAGGATATAAAGGGAATCATAGTGTAAGCTTTATTTTGACTCTTAAAAGCCCTAAATCTACACCAAGCCCAAAACTCATATCTCATGGAGTCGATAATCACCCAAGAAACCTCCAAAACCTTATAGGCCATCTTCCATAATGCTCTGGCCAAAGAACACTCCAACAAAAGATGAAACACAAACTCACCGCATTCTTTACAAATGAAACACAAATTCACCAAAACCCTACCTCTTTTTTGTAAATTATCTAAAGTGAAAATCTTCACTCAAGTGGCTTCCAGAGCGAAAAAACCCACCTTTTTTGGGGCCCGGAACACCAAGTAGTTTTCCACGAAAAGTTGAATGAACCATCTGAAGGGGTACCGGCCTAAAAAATCTTATAATAAGACTTCACCTCAAAACTTTTACCCAGGTTTTCCTTCCATTTAATCGCATCCTCTTTAGTTATATCCATTCTGTAGCTATACTAGGTTTCAAAAAACATTTCCACCCTCACTACCTCCCAATCATGGACATTTCGGATTTATGGGACATCCCACGAGATAAAACCATTAGAATTGGACATGCATGAAGAAATAAGAATTTCTTTATCCCTCATTAATGTAAAAATCTCCTCTTCATACACACACATTCTGATTTTGCATTGGCAAATACCTACTAGTAACATGTAAAATGAATTCGTTATATTGACTTAGGTTTAGCTGGATTTGAGTTATTTGCACTTACCATTGTGTCATTGTGTTATAGACTGGCTATATTGTCACTGACTGCTTTCCTTAATTTGTAAAATTTTCAGGATTATTGGCATGGCTGGCATAGGTGAATCACTACTGCTGGTTGCGCTTTGCGGCACATGTACTTTCCTGACAGGAATATCTTTGAGTGCTATTGAGACTAATGGCGCAATGAAGGTATGAATTATTGTTAGGGAAGATTACATATTAGTACCCTTTGGTTATGGTCATACTAACTTAGGTCCCTGTGTTTTAAAAAGTGTTAGGTCCCTGTGTTTTAGAAGGTTTAATTTGAGTACTCTGTCGTTAGGATTATACTAACTTGGATTGATGATAAAAGGTTGATTTGATCAGAGATTTATGGTTTCACTGAAAGAATGAAACCCTAAAGATGAGATTGGGTTAAATAAAAGCCTGTCAATGCTGGAAAATGAAGTCACGTGGCACGCCCATAACTTCTTTTACGAACCTTATGTTCTAACGGAGTCAACCACGGGTTACTCAAATACACTTTTTAAAACACAGGGACCTAAGTATGACCTTAACCACAAGGTACCAATTGTAGTTTGCCCTTTTATATTATATCACTAGATTTGCGGCATGGCAGTCAGTTTGCGACTTTATCTGCGTATGCTTCCTTCCCATGCTTGTACCACCAAGGCTTTGGCCTGGTGGCACACACTCCTCCCACAAAAGTGGGGGTGGAGGCTGAGGTTTGGGGTTTTATCCTCTATGGTGTGTGAGTAAATATCAAGGGCTGATAAAATCATCTGATTTTTGATAGAAACTGAAAGTATTAATAAAGGGCATCAAGGGGATGCCAAACCAATTACAAGATCCTTACTTACAATTCAAAATCTCAAAACAATCAAGAGCATCAAGTCCATTTTCATCAACCTTTCCTTTGAACCAACAAGTTAAAGTACTTAGCCATCTATCCTTAACAGTATGGATTAGAGTTTCCATCCCTTCAAGAGCTCTTCTATTATTTTCCACCAAAGTAACCAAAAAATAAGCAAGTGGTAGAAGACTATCTTGCAAAGGATTAGTTTACATTGTGCTCACCAGATGGATAATGTCTTCGCTTTGAACTGTCATAAAACCTCCTAAGATGAAAAAAACCACCAGACGCCTGTTTTTGTTTATGATTTCTTTAACTGTGGTGCCGTATATATGGGCTGCTGACCTGCTAACAGATTGATGTGTGTTTGCATGCTAGTTGTAGCCTTACAAATAACAGCCGTGGTGAGTGGAACATACATCAAGTTAAGGATGTTGTATGGATTTCTTATCCAAAAAAAGGATGTTGTATGGATTCATTTTCTATGATTTTTAAGTAATTATTTTGTGATGCTGTGCGCTTGGGTTTACTTACAGCTAAATTTTCTGTTGCCGATCGGATCTCTACTGCCTAATATTCTTACCTTACTTTGTATTATCAAATTAGCCATATTTAACTAATATCATAGATTGAGTTTTGTTTTTGATGGAAAATGTCACTGGTTGATATAACATGTTATGGTGCACTGAATTAGACGAGAACATTTGCTATGGATAGGTACGTTATGATGTTTTGGATGCCAGCAAAAATTCAAAGAAAAATTATATCAAACATCAATCATATGGTTTTACCATTATTTTATCAGGGTTCATTATTAACTTTTAGGTGGTCTGAATTGTGGATGCTTAAAATACTGTTTTTCATGTACTATTCTATGTTTAACATGCACTAGGGACGCATTTGCATTCATAATTTGCTGACCCTTTTTATTTTTAATGTAATTTAGAAGTAATTAATTTATTTTTTGCTGTATATTCAGACATTTAATTATATATTGAATGATTTGCTTTATATATTTACCTATAGGGTGGGGGACCATATTATCTCATTGGTCGTGCCCTTGGTCCAGAGGTCGGAATTAGCATTGGTTTATGTTTCTTCCTTGGCAACGCGGTTGCTGGAGCTCTGTGAGTTTGTGGATCCTTTTTCCTTTTATTTACTTTTTGGATTTGTATTGTTGAGGCCATGGTTACCAAGATTCCGATGCCCTTTTTGAAATTACTATCCGAGTCCTATGTTCTGATTCGTGGTACACCCGTGTAATGGATCCCAAAAATGGAAATTTCATATTTCTCATAATAATTAGATAAAAGAGGCATTTTTAGCTAAAAAGAATTGAAAAAGAAAATGATTTCTAGTTATAAAACAAGGAATAAGGGAGTAGCTCATGAGTTATCTTGAAGCTGATGTTCTCCAAAATCATGAGTATCGACTTTACTAGTTATCAAAACTCACATTATCTTCTTAACTATTATTGTCCTTTCAACCTCTTTATTCAAATTATACTCAAAGATACATGTCATAAGGGTCGAATCCAGAACCATTGCTTGGGGAAGGTTTCCAGTATCATGAGATTAAACTAACTTGAATTGAATCATTGTCTCTTCATCTAATCGATTACTATACTTTGTTTTTGATATAATATATTTTAATGTCTAGTACTGTGAAGTGTCAAGAACCCAATTGAAGAAAAGCCCAAACCTTGTTATTTGGGGTTGGTTATAAAAAATAATTTTTTTTCAATATTTACCACAATATAAGCATCAACCATAAAACCATAAATAATGAAAACTCATAACCACATTTCGAAAGATTGAAGAATGGAATGCTGAGATGATTAAGGAGATTGGAGAGTTTAGCACCAGATTTTTTTTATTTATAAAAATGATCCCACCCCCATGGATAAAAACTGTCAATTGAAAAACTTTGGTAAAGGGGAACAACCTATTACATACCTATTGGGGGGGGGGGGGGGTGGTCAAGCAACTGTGGGAAAGGGGGGGGGGGGTTGGGTCTTAAATCTCTCACTTTTTAAATAAATCTCTTCTCGAAAAGTGGCTATGGAGATTCATGGTTGAAAGAGATCATATTTAGAGGAAAGTAATGGAGGCTAAGTTCGGGTTGGATCTTAATGGGCAGATGTCTAAAAAAGGAGGGGGGCTGTGGTGTGGGGGTTTGGAAATGCATCCGGAAGGGGTGGGAGGGCTTCTATCCTTTTGTTTCAGTTGTGGTTGGCAATGGTGATTGAACCGGGCTTTGGCATGATACTTGGTGTGGGGATTCTTCTTTAAAAGTCCAATTTCCAGGCGTTTTTGCTCTTGTGAGAGACAAGGACTTTTCTTTGTCTATTGATGGTATTACTTGGGATGTTTCGTTCCTTCACAATGTCCAAGATTGGTAACTTGAAAATGTTGAAATCTTCTTGAGGGCCTTGTATAGCACTAATATTGCTGTAAATAGAAAGGATATTGCTAGCTGGAAATTCAAGCTAGATAAGAGGTTTGAGGTGAAGTCCTTTTATAAAGCTGTTTTGGATGACTCTCCATTGGAAGGTTCTCCCAATGGAAAGTTATTTGGAATTCCTATGCCCCTAAAAAGTTAGTTCTTTTTGTGGGAAGCCTTTTGGGTGAAGATATTTACTTTGGATAATCTTCAAAGAAGGGAGAAGATGGTTGTTAATAGGTGCTACTGATGTAAAGCTTGTGTCTAGTCCAGGGTTCATCTTTTGTTGGAATGCCCATGGGTGAGAAGTTCGTGGGAGATGTCTTTTAGTGTTTTGGGTGTTTTTTTGGGTGATGGCCAGTTCTGTGGAAGATGAAATGTGGGGTTGGAGTGAGTTTTATGTTTTTAAAGGAATTAAAGAAGGCCTACTCTTTAATTCTCCTCTATCTGTTGGTTAGTATGGAATGAGAGGAATAAAAGAGATTTTGATGGTGATGAGAGGTCTTGAGTATTAATTAGATATAGATGGTTTAACACTTTTAGTTTTTGGTTTAAGGGTAGTTTTTTTGTTAATGATGACGACCTTTTAGATTTTGTTGATTTATTTTCGTATAGATAGTTTTTGTAAATGGGTTTCACTCCCTTGGTGCCTTTTTTTATACAATTTTTCTTTACTTATAAAAAAAATAAAAATGTGTATATAATATCTAGAAAATGTTTTTTTTTACAAACTTTTAAGGGGAATAGCCGCTTGAAAGTTACTTGGAACGCCATACGCTATGGCACGCAGTACAGGTATGCGATACAAGATTTTGTTCGGTACGCGGTACGGAGGGGTAGGCTTAGTTGGATCGTTAGGTGAAATAATTTCGGCTTAAAGAAATTAGATGGTTGTGTGGTGTGTGGTGTATTATTTATGGTTCTAAACCTAGTAGGAGTAGGATTGACTAACTCAGCTGCCTATAACAGAAAAAAGAAGCTCTTAATTACCAAAACTTTCACATTTTTTGTTGTTGGGTCCCATTTTCACACTGTGACTTGTATTTCACTAATTATTTTATATTTTATTTATATTCATTAGTAAGTTAACATATTGGTTATTCACAAAACCCACATTACTGAATAACAATTAATAATCAAATATTAATATTTTATTATAAAAATCCCACTCCGACGGTGCCTCGTCTCTCCTCCACCCACTCCAATGGTGTTTCCTCCCTCCTCCACCCAGACGGTGCTTCCTTTCTCTTCCATTATAACCGCGATTCCTCCCTCCTTTGCGGCGCCGGCAGCTTGTGGTGGAAAATAGGTGACGGCGACTTGCTTTTTACTTGACTAAGGCGACAACTTTCTTGTTTCTTGACTGTGGCGGTCATTTCCTCTTTCTCCTATTGCGACGGCAGCCAGAGATCTCCTGCAACGAGGTTTCTCTCCTTTTATCTGTATGTTTCTAAACTTTCTCTCGTAAAGATTCAGATCTGTGTGTATATGGTTAATTGGGATTTGGGATCAATAATAAACACAATCCGGATCGCGAACGCACCGCGATGTGGGTCACGTGATCCTGATCGCAGTTTGTATGGGGGTGTTGCGTTTCCGGTAACCATGCGGTTTGTCCCCCTCTAAATCCGTCCCTGCATGTCATTTCTTAATTTGTGCACATGTTTCTAAATAATGAATCAACTAAATCTTAACCTCATTGTACCATGTATTGGGAGGTTAAAGTATCATGCTTCCGTACCTGTAGTGCGAACCATAACGTACCAAGATTCTGGTAACCATGTTTAAGGCCCAAGAGGATGCTGCAAATCTTTAGTTGTTTTTTTTCCTTAATGTGTGGTAATCTATTAAGTACTTATACTGACATTCACACTTTTCATTTGCTTTTGGTTGTGGTTGTAGCTATGTGTTGGGAGCTGTAGAAACCTTCTTAAAAGCTGTGCCTTCTGCTGGAATTTTTCAAGGTATTGACTGGGAATTCTCTGCAGCTGAGTGCTAAAATTTTAATTTGTTATTCTATCCTAGACCAATTGTGGGCATCTGATGAGTGTTAGGGGGTTAGATGTTTTGTGTATGTTCTCTTAGCCACTGTAGCTGTGTCATATAAATGCTGTGACAAGAATTCTCACATAGAGGCTGGATGCAAACCTTGGTATGTTGGTTGTTTCTGGACTGGCCTGTAGGTTGTTATGATTTCATAAAGATTGAAGGTTTTGTTTCGTCAGATAAGCCTAATTCTCTATCCAGTGTGTCTTCTGTTTGGTACATGAAAAGAAGATTCTCAATTATTTTAGTGGTTATGGTTCTCACTTTCTGAACGAATTTGACCTTGAAGACTTTTGAAATAGAAAATCTTTCATATATACCCTTGTAATGTCTCCCATTCTCCACATGGAATGATTTGGTTTGTACCACATTACTTGTGCATATGTGCATGTGCACACATATTTTGGTGAGGTTTTATACCATATGTAACTGGCATCTTGATGGTTTTTTGTTGGTAATTGGTGGCAATAATCAAAGCATACTACTATTCAATAATGTCAAACAAAAATCTTTTGCTAATTTATGGTTGGACGGTTTACATTGGTAATTGGTGGCAATATTCAAAGCGCAGTACTATTCAATAATGTCAAACATAAATCGTTTGCTAATTTATGTCTCATTTATTCATGTTTTCATTGCAGAGACTATTACAAAAGTTAATGGCACAGCAACTGCAGAACCTATTCAAAGTCTGAGTTCACATGATCTGCAAATTTATGGCATTGTTATAACTATCCTCCTATGCTTTATTGTGTTTGGTGGTGTGCAAATGATCAATCGGGTTGCACCTGCTTTCCTCATACCTGTTTTGTTCTCCTTGGTCTGCATATTTATTGGGATATTTTTGGCAGGAAAGGATTCCCCTGCAAGTGAGTGCATCCTTTATTATCACTATAAAAATTATTTGTTTCTGTTCTAGACATGTATACTTCCTCTCACTGCGTGGGTGCACGTGCGTGTGCTTTGTTGTTGCCTCTCTCTGTGTGTTTTGCACGCATGGTGGTGATGCTGTAGGCTGCTCTGTATGATAGCATATATAGCTATATTTAGGAAGGGTTTAGGTGATGAATGGGGGTACGTGTTTCGTATTTTATGATGACTTTGCTTTGGATCCAACTTAATATTTGAAAGATTACGCTTATAAGAAAATATTGGAAAGATTCCTTGTACCTCTGTATATGATGTGCATCTTTGGTTTTATTATGATAATAGATTTATGTACGTTCACTAATTCTTTATTCTGATAGGCAGAATCTTGATTCGATTAAGCATAGCTGTCTCCCTCCATTTTGATTTAGGTTCTTGATGCAGGTACTTGACCTTGCTTGGAATGAGTGAAATAGAAGGGCTTTGATGGTGAAGAAAGGCCTATAAAAAAGTCATATTTTGTAGAACTACTATCTTGTAGATAGTTTTTGTTTTTGGGTTGCACCCCTTTGGTGCTTTATTCATACAATTTTGCTCATCAAAAATAAAATTTACGTGTTCATTTTTGGTGGCATATGGCTATAGCTGTTGACAAGGTTGAATCTCTCTGGAATTTGAATTTCTCAGTTTGGACCCCTTCAGAAGAAGGCATAACATTGGCCATCACCTTTCTTGGCCAAGTCATCAAATTAAACACCTATTTTGGTCGGAATACTGGTCTTGTCTAATGAGACATGTTGTTACCATTAGCAATTGAAATGTCTTGGAAAAAAAACAAAGCATTCTGGGCAGATATGCTGATCAGGTCAGGTCAAATTTGGTTGTAGGTTGGATCCAATGAATATTGCGTGTTTCTATGCTAGCCTTGTACCATTTAACCTTTCTATTCATAAACAAACTGTTCTGATTTTTATATTCTTTTGTTACATGGTCCTCTTATGCCAGACTAGTGTGGGAAAATAAAGTATATTGTTTTCTCTTGCATTGCCTGGTACAGCTGGAGTCACGGGTTTGAGTTTGGAAAGCTTTAAAGATAATTGGAGTTCAGATTATCAAAATACTAATGATGCTGGAATTCCTGATCCAGACGGGAAAGTGTACTGGAATTTCAAGTAAGTCATGGTCCTTTTTTTTATAAGTAAAATTGTATAAAAAGAAAATTGCACCAAGGGGGTGCAACCCAAGTACAACGATTATCTATAGGATAGAAACACTACAAAATCTAAAAGATCTACTTCATTTACAAAAAATTTCCCTTTGACCAAAACATTAAGGGTTTTGAACCATCTATCTCTAATTACATCATTAGGTCTCTCAATGCTATCAAAAACTCTACGATTCCATTCATTCCACACGATCCAAAAAATAAAAAGGGAAATCAACGATAAAACTTTCTTAAGCTCCTTAGGAGCCTGTAATCCACTCCAAGCCCACACTTCATCTTTCATGGAGCTGGGAAAAACCCAAGAAACACCCACAACACTATATGCCATCTCCCATAAGGTTCTAGCCAAAGAGCACTCGATGAAACACGGACTCTCCACAACGTTTGCAAATAAAACACCTATTAACAATCACTTTCTCTTTTTTTGTAAATTGCCAATGGTAATAATCTTCTCCTAAGAGGCTTCCTACACAAAAAAAAAACTCACTTATTTTGGGCACGGGAGCATCAAATTGTTTTCCACAGAAAATTGGAGGATCCTTATGAAGGAACCCCATCAAGAAGAATCTTATAAAAAGATTTCACCTCAAACTCTTTATTCGGGCTATCCCTCCATCTAATCAAATCCTCTCTAGTCAAATTTATCCTATAACTATACAAAGGTTCCAAAAAACTTTGAACCCTTTCAACATCCCAATCATGGACATTTCGGATTGAGGGCACATTCCAAGACATTATACCGTTAGTCAAGGAGATGCAAGAACAAACAAGAGCTTCTTTATCTCTCACAATAGTATAGATATCCGGAAATTGGTATTTTAAAGGGGTGTTCCCAAATCATGTGTCATGCCAAAGCCAAGTTCTCTCCCAATTACCCACCATCACAAAAAGACAATGACCCAAAGCTTCCCATCCTTTCCAAATCCATTTCCAAACCTCTACGCCATAGGCCTCCCTCCCTTCTTTAGTCATCCACCCATTAAGATCCATCCCAAACTTAGTTTCCACCATGTTCCTCTAAAGATGATCCCTCTCTGCAAGAAATCTCCACAATTATTTCCCTATGAGAACTTTATTGAATAAAGTAAGGGATTTAATACCAAGTCCCCCTTTTTTCATCAGTTGCTTAACCACACTCCAACTCACCAAATAATACTTGTATTCCTCCCTTAAATTACCCCAAAGGAACCTCTTTTGAATATCCTCCAACCGCTTAGCCACCGAACTAGGAATGGGAAGAGAGACATAAAATAGATAGGGAGGCTAGAGAGAGTACTTTTAATGAGAGTAAGCCTTCCTCCTTTTGAGAGAAAGTGATTCTATATCTTGGCTAACAGTTTTTTAAACCTTTCCACAAGATTCCAAACACTTTCGTTCGTAAATTTAGCTCCAAGTGTTGACCAAGGTAAGTAAAAGGAAGCGACCTCGCATTGCATCCCAACAAGCTTGTAAGAAAACATCCATTAATACTCACACCAAGAGGGATCAAATCACTCTTACTAAGATTCACCTTAAGACTTGAGACCGCCTCAAAACAAAGAACACATCGAAGACGTAAGATTTGAAGAGCTTTCGCCCCACAAAAAACAATTGTGTCATTGGCAAAAGGATGAGACACACTCACACTACTTCTATTTCTCCCCACCTTGAAATCACTCAAAAGCCCCCGTTTACCACTTTCACCAACATTTTGCTAAAAGCCTCCATCACCGAAGTGAACAAGAAAGGAGACAAAGGATCCTTTTGCTTAAGACTCCGCAAAGCATTGAAAAAGCCATAAGGACAACCATTAACGAGGATAGAGAAAGAGGCTGAAGATATATATTTGTAAATCCACTTACACCATTTGTCCCCAAAACCCATCTTTTTCAACAGGTAGATCTCAAAGCCCCGACAAACATGATCATAGGCCTTTTTCATATCAAGCTTACACATTACCCCTCCCCCGTCTTTCAAATGGGCATCTACAACTTCATTAGCAATCAAAGTGGTATCCAAAATTTGCCTATCCTCAATGAAAGCATTTTGATGAGGATTCGCCACTTTTCGGATTACTTTCTTCAATTTAAAAGTAAGAACCTTCGATAGAAGCTTACAAATACACCCCACAAGACTAATAGGTCGCAAATCTTTGACATTTGAAGCACCCACCTTATTCGGAATCAGGACAATAAAAGTAGAACTAAGACTTTCCACAAACTCCCCTGAAAAATGGAATTCCTTGAAAAGCCTAATAATGTCCCCTTTTAGAACTTTTTTGTTGTGCTTAATAAATGCCATAGAAAAGCCATCGGGGCTTGGAGCCTTATCACCATTACAATCCCGAAGAGTATCAAGAATTTTCTCCTTCTCAAAAGGATGTTCAATCCAATTTGTCTTCCTTCCATCAATGCTAGAGAATTCCAAATCATCCAAATTCAGCCTACTATCACACATCTCCTTGTGGAGAATCTTATAGAAGTCATAAATTACCTCTTTCATACTCGCCTCCTCAAATAACATACCATCTACCTCAATGGAGCCAATAAAGTTGTCTCCTATGATCATTAGCTATCTGGTGAAAGAATTTAGTATTTCTGTCACCCCCTCGAAGCCAAATTTCTCTAGATTTTTGCCTCCAATAGATTTCTTTCAAAACGATGAGCTTAGACACTTCCTTCTTAACCCACATCCTCATTTCTTTTTCCTCCCTCGATAGACCCGAAGCTATCTTCTTCTCATCGACTCCACTCATCTCACCCAACAAAGCATTAAGAGTGGAATTAACATTCCTGAGAGTTTCTTTGTTCCATTTTTACAACTCCACTTTTAAAGATTTCAATTTTGAAGCCACCACAAAACTAGTAAAACCCCTCACAACAGAACCATCTCACTACCCTTTGACAACTTCTCGAAAGCTGTCCACCTTAAACCACATATTCTCAA
The DNA here is from genome assembly GCA_023935145.1 of Bretschneidera sinensis. Lineage (NCBI taxonomy): Eukaryota > Viridiplantae > Streptophyta > Magnoliopsida > Brassicales > Akaniaceae > Bretschneidera > Bretschneidera sinensis. Next base: position 21,995,889 of record CM043700.1, on the reverse strand, counting down.
ACTGAAACAGAGTTGGGGCCTAATGCAAACCCCCCACTTCAAGCACAATAGGGTGATGGTTCGAAGTGGGCCGAGGCAAAAGCTTCTGAATCAAGCTAGGAAAGAGATATTCCCAACAATCGGTGACAAGAAAGCGGTCAATCCTAGAGAATGAGGGAATCTCCCTAAAACTCGACTAAGTGAATGACCCACCTGAAAAAGGCAAGTCAATAAGATCATGACCCTTTACAAATGAAAGAAACTCCATCATAGAATTATCCTCTTGCAAGCCCCTGATTCTCTCATGCGGACAAAGAACAACATTAAAGTCACCACCGACCATCCACCCACGGGAGATCCGGCTGGTTTCTAACCTTCGCAAGCTCACCCCAAAAGAGTCCCCTGTGATCATTCTCCACAGGGCCATAAATACCCATCAAATACCCATTCACCACCTGAAGAGAACCCCTTAAGCACACAAGATACTGAGAAAAGCCCCATTTGAAAGTCAACCAAATCAATCACCTTCTTATTCCACATAACCACAGTACCCTCCGAAGCACCAACTACCGGCAATGCTTTCCACCCATAAGACCTAATGCCCCAATAACTACGAATAGCTGCATCATCAATCACCCCCATTGTAGTCTCTTGAAGACAGACCATGCCCCTTCCACTCTGTAAGTAAATGCTTCACCAAATCCCTTTTATTCAAATCATTCAATCCCCTCACATTCCATGAGATGATTTTCATCTTCATGTCAAAGTTCTTTCTTTTTTTGATAAGTAGTCACGTCAAACAATATTTATTGCTTGTATGAGAAATTGTTATGCATTGCATCTGTTTCTGAATCTGTTACCTTTCAAAGGGATGTGGTTCTATTTCTGAAGGACCATTTTACAATTTTTTAAGCCTAGCTGTTTTTGGGCTCCTGTACTATATAGCATCTCCTAGTTCATGACACTATGATATAATACTTGACATGATCACCTGATTGAAGACAAGTGAGGTGAAGATGCATATTTCAGTAGCTCTTAATTTAAGTAAACCTGCTAGGGATAAAATTTTGCATATCTTTTACTTATAAAAAGGGATAGAATTTTGCATCTTCCTTTTTGAACTTAAACTGACACCATTATTTCTCTATTGAGGTAGAATGCTTATGGAGCTCAATAGCAATTTGACTATCCATCAACACTCTTTCGATTCACATAGTAACTAAACATGTTGTGGCATGTCATCATTCGACTGATTAAATGGTCTCATTTTGTTAGTCAAACGTTATTCGCATGATTGGTCAGTTTTTCCCTTTTGATTTGTTTACTTATGAAGCTGCTAATGCATTTAAATTTAATCACTTCTAAGACCTCAAGTGAGTTTAATTTTTGCTCTAGCATTATGATATTGAAGCCACTTTACTTTAGCCTTTTTTTTTTTCCCAATTTGTTTTAACTTCACTTTTCTCAGCCCTTAGGTAAGTATATATGCGTTTGTATGTAGATGTGTTAGTTACATTTACAGTTCAGAGGTTCAATGGTGTTGGAAGAGGAAGAAATGCAATTAATCAAATTTTTTTATCTTGGTTAACTTATGTTAAAGGCTTTGCATGCGTACATGCAAGCACACGCGTGCATGCAAATACACATTAACATCTCTTGTATATTGAACTTAAGTTAAACATTAAAATCTATCTAGATCAACACTAAAGCAATAGGGCCATATTTGACAAGTTTCTGTAGTGGAGATAAATTTCAAGAAGAATTAGTCTGGTTGGGATTGTTATTCATTTGATGCATGCAATTTTATGGATAGCTATGGAAAATGTGAAGGTGTTTTAGTTCACAAGAGGATAAGGACCATGGATTCAGTTACTTTATGATGCATTTAATCTAATCAAACGTAATTATTATCTGACGGCCTTTGACATTTTTTGATATTGGTGACTTTTCATCGATTCATTACGTAACCAAATTGGACAGAGTGCACCAGAGACAATCTGGACCGCAGTATGCCTATGCTCTTACACCTTCTTGGTATGAGAGAAACATGGAAAAATAGAGAAGTGGAGAAATAAAAGGGAGGATAGGTTTCACTTCTCCTTTACTTGGTAGTGGACAAAAGAGGCAGGATAGGAAAGGGGAGGTGTACACTGTCTACCCTTGTACACGTTATTCAGTCCTCTCAAACTTGGAAAAAGAGTATGCAGTAGTAAATAGGACAATGAATTCATTTTGAGGTGTTTTAAAGATGTAGGGTAGCCATTTTATGTCCATCCACTTACCTATCCTTCCTACTGAGAAGGAGGTGGTCGAGGGTTTGTCGAGTGCTAACAAAGAAAGGAGAGTTTGGGTTAAAAAAGAAGTTGCAAGGCTCATTTCCATGGAAGAAATCTCTTGGTGGAAAAAATCTAGAGAATTGTAGCTCCATTAAGGTGACAGAAATACAAAGTTTTTTCACGAGATGGCTAATACTCATCGAAGATTTAACTTTATTAGTTCCATTGACGTGGATGGTAGAGTGGTCGAGGAGGAGAAAGATATTAAAGGAGCAATTAGTGATTTCTATGAGAATTTGTGTAAGGAAATGTGTGATAGTAGATTGAATATGGATGGGTTAGAGCTCGAGAAAATTAGTGAGGAGGAGGCGAATTGGCTTGAGCATCCTTTTGAGGAAGAAGAGATTTTTGCGGTCCTTCGTGAGTGTAATGGTGACAAAGCTCCGGGTCCAGATGGTTTTACAATGACCTTCCTTGTTCATAATTGGGAGGTAATCAAAGGGGATATTGTTCGCTTCTTCTTTGATTTTCAAGGGTCGGGGAGTTTTGTGGGAAGTCTTAATGCCACTTTTCTAGTCCTTATCCCAAAGAAGGTTGGAGCTTCAAACATCAAAGACTTTCGGCCTATTATTCTTATTGGGTGTGTTTGCAAGCTTCTTTCGAAGGTGATTACTGCTAGATTGAATAATTGTGTTGCAAAAGGTGGTGAGCACTTTCCAAAGTGCGTTTGTGGAGGGGAGGCAAATTTTGGATGCAGTGCTAATTTAAATAAAGTTGTTGACGCCCACTTGAAAGAAAGAGGGGGTGGAGTGGTTTGCAAGCTTGACATGGAAAAAGTTTACGACCACGTTTCTTGGGACTTTATCATATACTTATTGAAAAGAATGGGGTTTGGGGAAAAGTGGCGCAAATGGATTCTCAAATGAATTTCGTCAACGTCCTTCTCTATCCTTGTGAATGGCTGCCCTTCCGGTGTTTTTAAAGCTTCAAGAGGTTTAAGGCAAGGAGATCTTTTATCCCCTTTCTTGTTCACGTTAATGATGGAAGCGTTTAGCAAGATGTTGTTTAGAGCGGTTAAAGAAGGCCTTCAGACTGATTTTAAAGTGGGAAGTAATGGAATTAGTGTGAATGTCTCTCATCTTCTTTTTACCGATGACACAGTTGTTTCTGTGGGGCAGATGTTTATCAAATTTTGCACCTTCATTGTGTTCTCTTGTGCTTTGAAGCGGTCTCGAGCCTAAAGATTAATCTTGGCAAGAGTGAACTGATCCCGCTTGGGGAGGGTATTAATGGTAGCTTTCTTACAGGTTTATCGGGGTGCAATGTGGCATCTTTTCCTATTACCTATCTTGGCCTTCCCCTTGGGGCTAAGTTAAAAACAAAAGTGTGTGGAACTCGATTGTAGAGAAGTTTGAGAAAAAGCTAGCCGGATGGAAGAGTCATTATCTCTCTAAGGGGGGTCAGCATACTCTTATTAAGAGTACTCTCTCGAGCCTTCCAATTTACTTTATGTCTCTCTTCCTTATCTCATGTTCGGTGGCGTGTTCGGTGGCAAATCGGTTGGAGGGCATTCAAAGAAGGTTTCTTTAGGGAAACATGTGGAGGAGTATAAGTACCACTTGGTAAGATGGGGTGTCGTCAAACAACCTTTGGAAAAGGGGGCCTAGGCATCAAATCTATGACTTTCTTCAATAAAGCTCTTCTTGGTAAATGACTTTGGGGGTTTCTCGTGGAGAGAGATCATCTTTGGAGGAAAGTGATAGAGGCTAAGATTGGTGTTGATCCGAATTGGTGGATGTCTAAGGAGGTTCAGGGTGCTTATGGTGTGGGGGATTGGAAGTGGATTAGAAAAGGGTGGGAGGATTTCTTTCCTTGCGTTTCGAGTTCGGTGGGTAATGGGGAGAGAACTCAGCTGTGGCATGACACTTGGTTTGGGAGCACCCCCTTAAAGGACAAGTTTCTAGTTATTTTTGATATCGTAAGAGACAAGGAAGCACTTATTAGCTCTTGTGTTTCTTTGGATAATGAGGTGGTTGTATGAGATGTTCCTTTTACTCGGAATATTCATGATTGGGAAGTTGTGGGAGTTATGGGTTTTATGGAGACTTTGTATAACTCTAGAGTGGATATGGGCAGAGAAGATTCGACTAAATGGAATCCTTGTCCGAAGAATGGTTTTGGAGTGAAATCTTTTTTTAGGTTCCTCTTTGATAAAACAGATTAGAGTGGTTGCCCTAACTTCTCGTGGAACTCTATTTGGTGTTCTACCGCGCCTAAGAGAGTTTGTTTTTTTCGTTTGGGAGGCTTCTTGGGTGAAAATTCCCACTTTAGATAATCTTTAAAAGAGAGGAAAAGTGTTGGCGAACATGTGTTATATTTGCAAAGTATGCGTTGAGTCCGTCTTTCATCTTTTGATGGATTGCCCCCTTGCTAGAAGTTTGTGGAAGATGACTTACAGAATTTTGGGTGTTACTTGGGTAATGGCTAGTTCCGTGAAAATGAAGTTTGGGCTTGGAGGGGATTAAGGGCGTCAAAAGAGGTCAAAAAAGTTTATCTTTTGATTCCTCATTCTATTTTTTGGTTAGAATGGAACAAAAGGAATCGACGAGCCTTTAAAGAAGAAGAAAGACCTTTTGCTGTTATTAGAGACAATTGGTTTAATTCCCTCAATTTTTGGGCTAGAGGAAAAGTGTTTGTAAATGATAGTGACCTTCTAGATTTTGTTGATTTCCTTTCTTGTAATTAGCCTTTGGCTTTGAGTTGCATCCTCTTGGTGCTTTTTATATATTACTTATATAAAAAAATAACATATGAAATACTTGGAATTGAGAAACCTTCTAGAAATTCCTCACCACCATTTTGGTATCCAAAAGAACATTTATATGTGCATGGGTACTAATGTACTATGATAGCGTTTAGACTTTTGAAATTAACTCTACACATAGGTCTTAGGTGGGTTAGATAATAAATTTATGATGATTCTTTGGACTATAGTCACGGAAGTAGAACATTCTATTTTAGGTGGCATGTATAGCCCAATCATAAAAGTTATCGTGAACCAGTGTGCGTAAGCTACTCTTAAGTGCTGCAGGAGCTTGTTCTGATTCATATAAGTTAAGTCTTGATTCATATAAATTAACTCTGCACATAGGTCCTTTTTTTCGAATTGGTAACTCTATACGTAGGTCTTAGGTGGCATGCATAGCCCAATCATAAAAGTTATCGTGAACTAGCGTGCGTAAGCTACTCCTAAATGCTGCAGGAGCTTGTTCTGATTCATATAAATTAAGTTTGATTTAGGGGTTGATGGTGGCTGTGGCTGCTTGTTAATTGGCATCAAAGAATTTCCTGGTATGGGAGTTTCATATTATTCTTACACTTGCGTTCTTGTTCTCTCTCTCTTTGTGTGTGTGTCTCGCACTACCCAAACAATTGCAGCTGATGCACTATTGGTTAAGTTACATTGTTGGAGTTGTGGATACCTAAGTTGGTAAAGTTAGATGTTGTCAACACAATATTCTTTTGGAAAGGTCTGGAACCAAAATTACTTTGTAGTTTGCTGGTTTCCGTATTTTAGTGCTAGTCACAGAGTAAATAGATGGGACCTAAAAAGTTTCCTGAATTGTGAGTTTCTTGATTAAATATTGTTCAGTCTTAAAAGTTCTGTGACATTTTCAATTGAGATAGCGTAAAAAGTTAATTTGTCCCCTTTTTTTTTTTCTCTCTTAATGCTTTTTACTTCCATAATATTCTGGCTGGTTCCTGTTGCACTCTTGTGAACATTTTTAACTGATTAGGTAAATTTCTTATGCGTTAACCAAGTATTAGTGTGAAGCATGGAAATTTAATTTTTGGTTGTGGATATGAAAAGTACTTAACTTCTTTCATGTAATATTAAATATATTGTTTCCTTTTTTCCCTCCCACCTTTTCAGTGCATTGGTCGGTCTATTTTTCCCTGCTGTCACGGGCATTATGGCAGGTTCAAATCGATCAGCCTCACTGAAAGACACTCAGCGTTCAATTCCTGTTGGAACATTGGCTGCAACTCTTACAACTACTACACTATATCTAGTTTCTGTGTTATTTTTTGGAGCTGTTGCAACGAGAGAGAAGCTCTTGACAGATAGGTATTCATATTTTCTATGGAGAAGTTATTTTGTTATTCATGCATTCCAGTTCTTTTATTTTCTTTGACTCAACAACAGAAGGATAAAAAGGAAATATGCAAAAAAAAAAAATCTGAAACAATTTTAAAAATAAATCTCTTCTATATCTAGTTGTATTTAGCTATGCAGTGTCTCATAGAGCTCACCTTGTAGGCCATTGGTCTTTTTTCGTTTTTAAAGTGACGTGTAAAAGTATTTACAACTAAGAGAGAGTAGCACAAAGTATTTTTGGTAAGCAAGAATAGAGAGAAAAGCAAAAGCTTTGAAGTACCTCATCCGCTTGTCTCCTTGAATGTAGCAGCCTCATCCTTTTCTATGAGGTCTGCCCATGACCTGACCTTGTTTTTTTTTTTAATATGTTGGTAAAACACACGCAAACACCACCCGAAGCTGGGACCTTTAGGACCCAAAGCCTCAGCCTTAACCATTGAGCCAAGGCCTGCTTAGCCATGAACCGACCTTGTTTTTTATTTTTACTTCTAATCTGCCTCATCCACTTATCTCCTTCTTAGTTACTTACCTGATAACCTTGAGATTCGTTTATATTTCCAATATGCCTCATCTACTGATCTCGTTCAATTACTGCCACATAAGCATGTGGAAAACTTGTTTTTGATGTTTCATCATATCGTTATCAACACCATATTGATCACTTTATTTGAAGTTCAAAAAACTATAGGGCAGTATTTGTTGTTGCATAGTCTTGCCAGTTTTTTTTTTTGTTTGTATAAATGGCACCAAGGGGGTGTAAACCAAAACAAACACTAATTACAAGATAAGAAATCGACAAATCTATGAGGTCTTCCTCATTTTCAAAAAAAAAACCTTGAACCAAAAGTTACTAGTGTCAAACCACCTATCTTTAATGACTTATATAGACCTCTCATCACTATCACAGGCCCTCCTCTTTCTTTGGTTACACAAAAAGCCATTGCCAGTTATTGTTATCCAAACATATATCTGGTTAGCAAAAAACAAAAGCTGATTCTTGTTCTTGTTTTTGGAAACACCTCTCGAGAACAGAAGCATTTTACAAAATCAAACATGCCATTTATGGGGATGAAGAACTTTAAGAATGATGTTTGTTTTGATTTCATGTCAGGCTCTGGTATCCAACTTTACTCAGCTTTGTCTTACTAAATGAAGTCAGCTGGGTTGCTGGTTGCTTCAAAGAATGACGAAAAATGGAGTATCTTACTTTCTGAGAGCCACTGTTTCTAATTACTAAACTATTAATAATGGCAACATCATAAAATTTAGAACCTGTGTATGTGTTACAATGAATTTACCGCTTTTTAGATTCTTTAGATTATAGATCAGGGAAATTTCTTTATTTTTACATACTGGGAAATTTATATAGAGGTTGTTGGCCAAATTTAGATAGATTGTTACATACTTTCCCATTGTTTTCTTTTTTGGGGTGTGATGTTATCTATCTTCTTAGCATTTCTTTCACTTCATATTTTCTAGAAAGCACTTTGAATTCATGTTACAAGTTTAAGTTTCTTATTGAATTCTAAGAATAGTCACTTCTATCATAGGAAAGAGTTCTGAAAATGATTGATTTTTGATCTGCGGAAGTGTGTAATTCTTCTTCAGCATTTTATCTTATGGAAAAAAAATTAATTTCTGCAGTGGCATGAAATTCCTCTATTTTGATAAAATACAAAATCTGTTGTGCGTCGCGATAGATTTATTGCTTTTTTATCATTTAGATTATAGATCAATGAAGAATTTGATATTTTTACATATTGGGAAATCTATGCAATGAGGTTGTTGGCAGAATTTCGGTAGATTTCTGCTTTACCGTTGTTATCTTTTCTGGGGTGTGATTTTTATTTTGATTCTTATCCTTTCTCTCACTTGCTGTTCTCTGTAAAGCACTTTGGATTTGAATTATAAGTTCAAGATTTTTATTTATTTATTTTACTAGTTCAAGATCTTTATTGAATTGCGAGAATCAGTCACTTCATTCATTAGAAAGACTTTTGAAGGTGATTGATTTGTGATCTCCTCAACTGTGTAATTCCTTTTTGCGGACATCTCATCTTATTCATGTAATATACTAATATTTTCTTGGATCAATTTCCATATGCTGCTTTTATTATGCCTGTTGGTGGATCTTTAAGTCAATTTCTTTCTAGTCCCCACTATAGATACCCCCTCCACCTGCCCCCCCCCTCCTCCACCCCCCAAAAAAAAACTCGGTAAAACACCTGCTGTTTTTGTTGATGGATTGTGGTTTTAATGCAGGCTACTTACTGCAACAGTTGCTTGGCCTTTCCCAGCATTCATTCACATAGGAATTATTCTCTCAACCTTAGGGGCAGCTCTTCAGAGCATGACAGGAGCCCCACACCTGCTCGCAGCTGTTGTGAGTTTTAAATTACTCGCAAGCGCACGAATCGTTTGCAGTATAGTGTTGTGCAAGTGCGAGGTCGAATCCACAGGGAATTGCGTTGTGAAAATATATTTTTTTAATCTAAACTAACTCTATTTTAACCTAATTCCAAATTTCAGAATGATATTGCAAAATAAATTAAAACTAAATTAAATTGATTTAAAAACTAATAATTAAAAGGCACTAAGGTTTCCGAATCCACCCCACCGAAGTTAAGCATACATGTTCTAAAAATATAGCCTATCAAAAACATTCAATGAATCCAACTATAAGACAAAAAACAAAGAATATCCCAACTAAACCAAAAGCACCCGATGTATCCGCTCTTAACAAATCACAAAGGGAATCCAATTTAATCGAAAAGCATTCAATGTATCCATCAGATGAAACACAAAAAAAATCAAACTGATAATTTAAATTCAATCAATTATAAGATTAACTCAAATAATTGACAGAACATTTATACTGAAAATTGTCAGATTTGTACAAGCAAATCTGAACTACTACGCCAAACAACGGCGGGGCTTCATCTTCAACCTTAGCTGAAGAGTCTAGCCACTCATAACTATAAAACTATAATAACAAGTGCTAAACATTTAAACTAAAACAACTGAATATAAAGAAATAAATAAACAACTTTACATGGGAGAAATTCCACTCGCTGACGGGCGGCGCTTCCCCTCGTGGTAGCAATGCCTTCGGGATCCACCAGAATGCTAGCGGACGTCCACCGGTAAACACCAAAGTGGCTTAGGAATTGTACACTAAATGATGATGTCAGATGGTGTTTATATAGGGGGAGTCCCGGAGTAATGTGGCTTGCAGAAACGATGTGGGATACTGGCCCGAGTGCACTCGATCGCAGAATGGTGCGATCGATCGCATGTGCGCTCGATCGCGTGTCTGGTGCGCTCGATCGTGCTGGTGTGATGCACTGCAAACATTTCGATGTGGGATTGATGACCTTGCGCTCGATCATAGGCAGGTGCGCTCGATCGCGTATCGTGTGCGATCGAGCGCAATGTCTCCAGAAGCTTCAAATATCCTGAAATGCTTCATTTTCTCCATAAACCTGTAAAAATACACAAAACACAAGAAAAACGTAAAATAAAGTAAAATACTACTAACTAAGAGCATAACAAATATAAGTTAAGGGTCTAAAATATGCAATATTTTAGACTCATCAAATACCCCAAACTTATATTTTGCTAGTCCCTTAGCAAAACAAAATAAAAGACTCAATGAAAAACAAAGAACATAAAGATAAAGTCATCACTCATGGTATCCAAAAATTTAAGGAGCACACATCGCCATGATATTCATTCATAAGCAAGCTTAAAAAAGTAAACTCATCTTCGCAATGAATAGAAATGTTAAAATCTAATTACTTACAAAAGGCAAGATAAGGCATCACAAGCTTGAATCAGTGTAAGGTGAATTAGCATATAAAAATGAAGCTTCCAAGTAACTCTAATGTGTAAGGTCTCCATGTCTCAAGATTCACCGAATTTCCCATAAAAAATGAACGAAAAGGCATAGTTTTATTTTATTCTTTTTTTTTATTTTTATTTTTTTATTTTTTATTATTTATTATTTATTTTTTATTTTTTATTTTTATAATAAGGCACGGCTATGTTTAGTTCCCTTAAGCTTTCTAATTGACCCATGTAGCGAGTGTTAAGTCAATGACTCCCAAACCAGGTGGTTTTAGGGCATTAGGTGTAAAGACACCCCTAAGGACTTTCTAACTCGAGTAAAAAAGGCTACGAAATTAAACCGATCTTAATATTACCAAGCAAAATTCCACCTTTTGACGTGAACACTCACTGCTTACTGAGGCAAGAGGTCCAGTTACTCAGCGAAAAGTTTATTGATAATTTTTTTTTTTTTTATATATTTTCCTATGCCCAAGAGTTCATCCAACAAGTCATCCAGTTTCAGTTAAGATAAGGAAAAATACACATTAAAATCACATGTCATACCTCACATAATTTGTGCTAATGTGCTCGTGTTAGATTAGATCAAACATGTGAATTCTCAAAATGCCTAAAGTAAGTAACTAAATTTTAAAAATTTATCACCAGATCATGTGTTCAAAATGTTAAGCTCACCAATGACATCACATCACAGAAAATGTTTAGATCACTAAAATTTCACGATAACATGAGCATGCATTTATCTCTATGACGAAAAGACAACAAATTAGGACAAAGTGTGTGATGTGTCTTCCATACCCCCAAACTTAAATTACACATTGACCCCAATGTGTGACTAATATGGAAAGAGCTGACCTGAGATATGGAGAACTATCTGGACTGGTATGGCTCATAGCATACCCCCAAACTTGAACTGAAGTACGCTTTGTCCCTGAAAAATAAAAACTGGAAAACAAAAAATACTGGAAACACACATTAATCATAAAAATACGAAATAATAAATAAACAAAAGAAAAGATAAGCTGTGGGGTGCCTCCCATGAGCGCTAAGTTTTACGTCTTCAGCCAGACTCTCCCTAGAATACTACACTCAATCTGAGTAACTAGGATCCTCCAACAGTATCGTCTCAATGTCCGGACTCCTCAACTCTAAGAATGGTTTTAGCCTCTGTCCATTTACCTTGAAAGTATTACCATTCTTAGGATCCTCAATCTCGATGGCCCCATGAGGAAAAACCGATCGAATAATGAATGGGCCTGACCATCGGGATTTGAGCTTTCCTGGAAAAAGATGCAGGCGCGAATTATAAAGAAGAACTCTTTGACCCGGCTCAAAAGCTCGTCTCAAAATATTTTGGTCATGAGTCTTCTTCATTTGTGCTTTGTATGATCGGGCACACTCATATGCATCATTCCGCAGCTCCTCCAATTCATTGAGTTGGAGCTTCCGTTGTGAGCCAGCCTTGGAAAGATTGAAATTTAGTTGCTTGACAGCCCAATACACACGATGCTCTAATTCAACCGGAAGGTGACATGCCTTTCCGTATACAATGCGATAGGGGACATGCCAATTGGCGTCTTGAAGGCTGTCCGATATGCCCACAGTGCATCCGTCAATCGCAGAGACCAATCCTTTCTAGTAGGGTTCACAGTCTTTTCCAAAATATGTTTGATCTCGCGATTTGAAATTTCCACTTGACCACTCGTCTGTGGGTGATATGGGGTGGCAACTTTGTGCGTGATACAATATTTCTTCATCAACTGCTCAAAGATCTTGTTGCAAAAGTGCTTACCTCCATCACTTATGATTGCTCGAGGCGTACCAAAACGAGCAAAAATAGTGTCTTTCAAGAATTGGACCACAACTCTGTGGTCATTGGTCTTGCACGCAACGGCCTCCACCCACTTGGACAGATAGTCCACAGCAACTAGAATGTATAAGTAGCCAAAGGAGTTTGGGAATGGTCCCATGAAATCAATGCCCCGCACATCAAAAATCTCAACAATCAGAATAGGGTTGAGGGGCATCATATTTCTCCTAGAAAGACTCCCTAGCTTTTGGCAACGCTCACAAGATATACAGTAGGTGTGAGAGTCCCGGAACAGGGTAGGCCAATAAAATCCACACTGCAAAATCTTTGCAGCGGTCTTTTTAGCACTAAATGGCCTCCACATGCATGATCATGACAAAAGGCGATGACATTAGATTGGTCATGCTCAGGAATACATCGTCTAATGATCTGATCAGGACAATACTTGAACAGGTAAGGATCGTCCCAGAAAAAGTGTTTTACCATGGCCAAAAATTTTGATTTATCTTGCCTCCCCCAATGCAAGGGCATGTGTCCGGTGACAAGATAGTTCACTATGTCAGCAAACCATGGTGCGGGACTGTGAGCAATGTGCATCAATTGCTCATCAGGAAAGGTCTCAGAAATAGGAGTGACAGCCTCACTGAATTCCACAATCAATCTAGACAAATGGTCCGCCACCACATTTTCCGAACCTTTCTTATCCTGAATCTCAATGTCGAACTCTTGAAGTAGCAAGATCCATCGGATAAGACGAGATTTAGCATCTTTTTTAGAGAAAAGATACTTCAATGCAGCATGGTCCGAGTAGATAATGACTTTAGATCCTAACAAGTAGGATCTGAACTTGTCTAATAAAAAAACGACTGCAAGCAACTCCTTCTCAGTGGTAGAATAATTGAGTTGTGCGTCGTTTAGAGTTCGACTTGCATAATAGATAGCATGGGGAAGTTTATCAACACGCTGCCCCAAAACAGCTCCAACAGCATTGTCTGATGCGTCACACATAATCTCAAAAGGCACATCCCAGTTAGGTGGCTGAATAATGGGTGTGGACGTCAGAATTTTCTTCAGATCCCCAAATGCTTTCTTACAATCCTCATCAAATAGAAATGGGGCATCTTTTTGCAACAACTTGCATAAGGACCTGGCGATTTTGTTGAAATTCTGGATAAATAGCCTATAGAAACCTGCATGGCCCAGAAAAGATCGAACCTCTTTCACCATACGTGGGGGTGGAAGGCTGGAAATCAAATCCTTCGCTTTGTCGACCTCAATCCCTCGATGAGATATGATATGCCCCAGTACAATTCCTTGCTTGACCATAAAATGGCACTTCTCCCAATTAAGCACCAGGTTCTTCTCCTTGCGCCGCACCAAAACCAAAGAGAGACGGTGCAGGCACTCCTCAAATGTTGAACCGAAGATGGAGAAGTCGTCCATGAAAATCTCCAAGAACCGCTCTACCATGTCAGAGAATATACTGACCATGCACCGCTGAAAAGTGGCGGGTGCATTGCATAATCCGAAGGGCATGCGACGGTAGGCGAAGGTCCCAAAAGGACAGGTAAATGTCGTCTTCTCCTGATCTTCGGGGTCTACGGGGACCTGGTTATATCCAGAATAACCATCCAAAAAGCAATAATACTCGTGCCCAGCCAAACGCTCCACCATCTGATCAATAAATGGAAGTGGAAAGTGATCCTTCCTTGTGGCAATGTTCAGCTTACGGTAGTCTATACACACTCTCCACCCAGACTGCACACGAGTTGGCACCAACTCGTCGTCCTTATTCTTTACTACTGTTAACCCAGCTCGCTTGGGCACGACATGAATGGGGCTCACCCACTTGCTATCAGAGATGGGATAAATGATCCCTGCATCTAACAGCTTAATAACCTCTGCCCTCACAACCTCTTGCATAGCAGGGTTGAGCCTTCTTTGCGGCTCCCTCGATGGCTTAGCATCTTCCTCCAAATGTATCCTGTGCATCACCACCGAGGGGCTGATTCCCTTAATATCCTCAATGGTCCAGCCGATAGCTTCCTTGTGCTCTCTTAAAACATTTAATAATTTCTCCTCTTGAGCCTCTCCCAAATCTGAAGCTATTATCACAGGCGAACAGTATGCTGGACCCAGGAACTTATACTTAAGATTATCCGGTAAAAGCTTAAGTTCCTTCTGTTGAGGTTCGGGTGACACCTCCTCCTTGCTTTCTTGAGGATCAGACTCCAAAATGGCATTTACTTCCTCGAGTAACTTATCTAAACCCAAGTCCTCTCCAAAGTGAGCAAAGCATGCCTCCATGGGATCCTCAATGCTTGATTCATCCACAGTATCCTCAAGAATCTCCTCTATCAAGCATACATCTCTCATTTCATTATATTCCAGTGGTTGCCTAGTGATATCAAAAATGTTCAACTCCACTGTCATATTTCCGAAGGAGATCTTCATCACCCCTGTCCTATAATTGATTAGGGCGTTAGCCGTGGCTAAGAATGATCGCCCTAGAATCATCGGTATTTGAATCCCTACATTCTGAACCGGCTCTGTGTCAAGCACAATAAAATCCACGGGGAAATAGAACTTATCCACTTTTATCAAGACGTCCTCAACTATCCCCCGTGGTCTTTTCACTGACCTGTCAGCCAATTGAAGCGTCGTGGATGTGGGCTTCAATTCTCCTAACCCCAACTGCACATAGACTGAGTAGGGTAGAAGATTCACACTCGCCCCTAGATCCAAAAGGGCCCTCTCAATATGGCTGACTCCTATCGTGCAAGAGATGGTAGGACACCCCGGGTCCTTATACTTGATGGGTAGCTTGCACTGAAGGATTGAACTGACCTGCTCGGTCAAAAATGCCTTCTTTGGGACATTCGTCCTCCTCTTGATAGTGACCAAGTCCTTTAAAAACTTGGCATATGATGGCACTTGATGGATGGCATCCAAAAATGGGATATTGATATGGATTTGCTTGAATACCTCCAGAATTTCTTCATACTTCCCTCCTTTCTTGGGCGCCTGTAATCTCTCGGGGTAGGGCGCTCTAGGTACAAACGACCTAGGAGGGTCTTTCTCAGTAGGTGTGGCTGTAGATGGCTCAGCATCTCTCTTCTCTGTGTTGCCACTCCCTTGCCCTTGCTGCATAGCAGGGCTCTCTTCCACTCGATTGTCCACTTGTCTCCCAGACCTCAGTGTGACAATCGACTGTACTTGTTCCTCCCCGTGCGTAGGAGTTGATGAACTCTCAACCATAAATTGTCCTTTTGGGTTTTGCACGGGCTGACTGGGGAACTTTCCTTTCTCTCTCTCACCCAAGTGACTTGCAATCTACCCTATTTGACTCTCCAGCTTGGCAATTGCTTGGGTGTTTACCATTGTTGCACTCCTCACATCGCTCATATTTTGGCTAGTCGCCTTCATGAATTCCTTAAGGGTGTCCTCAAGCGACTGTGAAACTGGCGCTGGTATTTGGGTGGGTGCATGGTAAGCAGGTGAAGGTGCTGGATGGGCAGAACGACCATGATTAGAAATTTGTGGGGCAAATCCGGGAGGATATTGATTTTGAGCATGATGAGAGGATCCTCCCTGATTTATTGGTTGGTTCTGTCTCCATGAAAAATTTGGGTGGTTCCGCCACCCTGGATTGTACGTCTCGGAGTACGATCCATTTGACTGCCTTCGAAAGTCATTGAAAGCATTTACTTGTTCCATAGGATACTCGGCACAAGCCGGCATTGATGGGCAATTCTGTGCTAGATGCATGGGATTAGCACAGATGGAACAGCTTTCAACATTGAATGTGTTGGCAGCATTGATGGATTGGCTCACAGTGAGAGCGTCAATCTTCTTGGTGAGGGCATCTAACTTTATCCTCAAATCAGCGTCCTCTCTGACCTCATAGATGCCTCCCCTCTTAGGAGCACGAATGGACTTATCTCGACAGCTTGAAAAATCCCACTGCTGTGAGTTGTCGGACAACTTGTCCAACGCCATATATGCTTCGTCTCCTGTCAGACTCAAGAATGCCCCCCCATTCATAGACTCGATCATGCTACGGTTGGGTTGAGTCAACCCTTGGTAGAAGAATTGAACGAGTCTCCATTTCTCATATCCATGTGGAGGGCATCTGATCAGTAACTCTTTAAAGCGCTCCCAGCTTTCAAAGAATTTCTCATCCTCATCCTGAGTGAAAGAGCTAATCTCCTTACGGCACTCATTCACTCTAGACATTGGGAAAAACTTATGGTAAAATTTGCTAAGCATGTTTTCCCAAGATGTAATAGACCCGGACGTGTTGGAGTCCAACCACGCCCTAGCTCTATCGTGAAGGGAGAAAGGGAAGAGTCGAAGATGGACTGACTCCTCAGAGAAGTTCTGGAATTTGAATGTAGCACAAATGTCTTTGAACTTCTTCACATGACTATAAGGATTTTCAAGATCTAAGCCATGGAATGAGGGTAGGAGTTGGATAACATGTGGCTTCAAATCAAAGTGTGTGGCATTGGTTGGTGGCAACACTATGCAGGAAGATGAGTTAGTCGCAACGGGTGCGAATAAATCCCTAAGGGATGTAGTGGAGTCCACGTTCCAAGCTCTAGGTTGCTCTACATGTTCAGGATGATTAAAATTTTCTCCCATCTCAACAGTCTCTCTCTCAACTAGTGCTCTTTTCTGCCTCCTAAGAGTTCTTTCTAAGTCGGGATCTAAATGTGTCAAATCTAAGTTCAAGGATCTCCGACCAAGCATACACTAACAAAAAAATAATGAGATACTAACCAGCAGAAGCAACAGAATAAAGCAAACACAAAACTCAAAATTTTTTTTGTTATTAAATTAACTAGTAGAAAAATAAAATCAATTCAGACCAAAAATTTTCACAAACAAAACAATTCCCCGGCAACGGCGCCAAAAACTTGTTGTGAGTTTTAAATTACTCGCAAGCGCACGAATCGTTTGCAGTATAGTGTTGTGCAAGTGCGAGGTCGAATCCACAGGGAATTGCGTTGTGAAAATATATTTTTTTAATCTAAACTAACTCTATTTTAACCTAGTTCCAAATTTCAGAATGATATTGCAAAATAAATTAAAACTAAATTAAATTGATTTAAAAACTAATAATTAAAAGGCATTAAGGTTTCCGAATCCACCCCACCGAAGTTAAGCATACATGTTCTAAAAATATAGCTTATAAAAAACATTCAATGAATCCAACTATAAGACAAAAAACAAAGAATATCCCAACTAAACCAAAAGCACCCGATGTATCCGCTCTTAACAAATCACAAAGGGAATCCAATTTAATCGAAAAGCATTCAATGTATCCATCAGATGAAACACAAAGAAAATCCAACGGACAATTTAAACTCAATCAATTATAAGATTAACTCAAATAATTGACAGAACATTTATACTGAAAATTGTCAGATTTGTACAAGCAAATCTGAACTACTACGCCAAACAACGGCGGGGCTTCATCTTCAACCTTAGCTGAAGAGTCTAGCCACTCATAACTATAAAACTATAATAACAAGTGCTAAACATTTAAACTAAAACAACTGAATATAAAGAAATAAATAAACAACTTTACATGGGAGAAATTTCACTCGCTGACGGGCGGCGCTTCCCCTCGTGGTAGCAATGCCTTCGGGATCCACCAGAATGCTAGCGGACGTCCACCGGTAAACACCAAAGTGGCTTAGGAATTTACACTAAATGATGAGGTCATATGGTGTTTATATAGGGGGAGTCCCGGAGTAATGTGGCTTGCAGAAACGATGTGGGATACTGGCCCGAGTGCGCTCGATCGCAGAATGGTGCGATCGATTGCATGTGCGCTCGATCGCGTGTTTGGTGCGCTCGATCGTGCTGGTGTGATGCACTGCAAACATTTCGATGTGGGATTGATGACCTTGCGCTCGATCATAGGCAGGTGCGCTCGATCGCATATCGTGTGCGATCGAGGGCAATGTCTCCAGAAGCTTCAAATATCCTGAAATGCTTCATTTTCTCCACAAACCTGTAAAAATACACAAAACACAAGAAAAACGTAAAATAAAGTAAAATACTACTAACTAAGAGCATAACAAATATAAGTTAAGGGTCTAAAATATGCAATATTTTAGACTCATCAGCAGCCATAGCCAATGATGATATTCTCCCTATTCTTAATTACTTCAAGGTTGCAGAAGGCAGTGAACCTTATATTGCTACCCTCTTTACTTCCTTAATCTGTATCGGGTGTGTCATTCTTGGGAATCTAGATCTTATCACACCAACTATAACTATGTTTTTCCTTTTGTGTTATGCGGGGGTGAACTTGTCTTGCTTCCTTCTGGATCTTCTAGATGCTCCCAGTTGGCGTCCTCGGTGGAAATTCCACCACTGGAGCCTCTCTCTTCTTGGAGCATCACTTTGCATAGGTATGATGTCCTACACTCATATTACAGCTGTGGGCTTATTTTTAATATCATTTGCTCTTTTTGGCTAAGAAAACCAATAAATAAAGGCCTTAGAGAGAGAGGAAGGTGGTGTTAGCTTTGGGTGCTTTTAGATTCTCGTTCACTTGGAGTTTCTTATGCTCAGAATTACATAAGGTCCTCTTCTTTCATAGGGGTTCTTAATTCTGTACAATTGTAAGATATCTGGATTTCAAATCCAAGAATCTGAAGTCTTAGAAGGTTGAATAAATCATGTATGTGGCCACCACAATTAGATATTTTGGGTATTAATTTTAATTTATCATTATTGACAATGATGATTTAGTAGCTATGAAGTAGGTAGAAAAGTAGTTACAATGACATTGACATTTGTTTTGGTTATAACAGTGATGACAATAACAGTGCTGGCAGCATTAGTAGTTTGACAACATATTAAGTATATTAGTTATGAGAATAATTAAGGTAGGGATGATAAAGGACAACAATGGTGGTAATGGCAAAGCTACTATAGTGGTGGAGACATACATGATAGAGGTTGTGGCAATAGTACTGATGGTGGTGGTGACATACATGATAGAGGGGTGTAGAGGTTCTAAAGAATTGAAGACAGCTTGTCGTTTAATCCCTCTTTTATTTTTGGATTGTATGAAATGAGAGAAATAGGAGAGCTTTTGAAGGGGTGGAAAAGTTTTTAACAGTAGTCAAAGATAGATGGCTTCACACCCTTAATTTTTTGTTTAGCAGGCATTTCTTCTTCAATAAAGAAGAGTTTATAGAATTTTTATCTTGTAAATGATTTTGTGCTAGAGTTTTCACCCCCTTGGCACGCTTAGTGGATATAATTTTATTTTTTTAAAAAAAAAACAGTACTGATGGTGGTGGGTTGGCAGTGTTTGTTGTGGTACTGGTAGCTCTGCTGGTGGTGGTTGTAGTGGTAGTGGTCATCAGTGCAAAGGGGCGGAGCTACATGCATGAGTGGGGGTCATGACCCACCAAATTTTTAAACTGCATGAGATCCCCTTATATTTTAGGATATTTTTATATGGCCTCTCAGCCTTAACCTATTGATAATTCACCTTGCATACATGAGTGCTGGCATGAAATTTACCTATTTTCATTATGGTAATAATTTCCACCTATCGTACTCCCCATCCCCCAAATATACAAATTCTGGCTCTGCTATTATCAGTGCAACCTCAAGGCTATAGTTGGGAGAGAGGAAAAGTGGGACGAAGAGGGAGAAGAAAGAAAAGTAAGTGGAGAGTACTTTTCTATTATTTGAGAGGAAAGAAAATGGGAGGATTGGTGTTTTCTTTTCTCATGTACAAATCACATTTCTCCCAAATTGGGAGATTGGAGAGTGAAAGCTAAAATAAGCTAACTTTTTTTGTCCTTTTCTGTTTTCTTCCTGCTTTTCTATTATCTTTATCAAACACATGATAGAAAACACTAATCCTCTCACTATCCTCTCCGTGTTCCTTCCCTCCTTTATTCTCTACTGGTCAGAGCCTAAGACTATGTTGATAAAATCTTAGATTTGTGTCATTTATTAGCTGGTATCTGTAATTCCTTATTTTTTATAAGGATTTTAAATTGTTTGAGAATTATAAATATGATGATGTTGGACTAAAGAACACTATATTGTAATGAACTCCTGTTATTCCAAAATCTAAACCCTGATTTCCATGCAAAAAAAAAGGACCATAATGAATTATGATAATTCGGTGGAAGGTCGGGGAAGAAATATCGTCTGTTTTATATTTGCTATTTTCTCTTTGCCATCCTTTTTCCTGTGTGATGCTTCCTGAAATCTGATGCAGATTTCTTGAAGCGCCTGGAGATTGAGCAGGATTTCATTCTGGAATTGTTGGTATACAAAAGGAAGTGTTAATTGACTCTCCCTCCTTCCTGAAGCTACGGAGATCCCTATTGAATAAAGAAAGCAGAGCTTTTCAAGTAATCACTTTTAGGAACTTGGGCATACTGAAAAAAGGATCCTTTTAATTTAAACAAGACAGGCTTGTTTATCAGGCGATAAAGTTGGATATACTAGCTTTGATTTTCCTGGTTATTTTTTGAAAATGGCCCTTGTGTGGCAGTTGTATGCTTGTACACATTTGTGTTTTGATTCATGCAAGTGCAAAATGTTGCCTCTTATGACTCTTATTTATCTGCTGCTTCTGTTTTGCTGCAGTGATCATGTTCTTGATCTCTTGGTCATTCACTGTGGTGTCTCTGGCCCTTGCAAGCCTTATATATAAATACGTGAGCATTAAAGGAAAGGCTGGGGACTGGGGTGATGGTTTCAAGAGTGCATATTTTCAACTGGCCCTTCGTAGTCTTAGATCACTAGGAGGTATGTATACTTATCCTGAAAAGGCTGGATTATGCTATAATTCATTTTTTTTATTAGTGCTATTCATTAATGCCAGACTGACTGGATTGAACAAAGAAAATACTATTAAAATTAAACAATCAGAGTGTGGTGCATTTTCTCAGAATGTAGTTTGCACATTGCCTGTTTGGTACTAGATGCCAGATGGTGTGATTGGGCATATTATTAGCCCCTCAAAGTTAAATTTTCTGTTGTTAGCTTTTATCGTGGATTCCAACTCTTGAGCAGGATGTTACTACAAACCATCTCTATAATGTGTTTATCAAGAATGTGTTTTGCTTACTGCTGATTTTGGTAGATATGGATTATCTGTGCAATGATCAAACCTGGTAATCTCCAGTTTACAATTCTCAGATACAGGAAATTGTGCCATTATTTTTCCTCTCGGTAACTTATTTCTTGGAAATTAAGAAAAAATTTATTGCATGGTGAATTTATTAATCTGTAGACTGT
This sequence comes from Bretschneidera sinensis, assembly GCA_023935145.1. Classification (NCBI taxonomy): domain Eukaryota; kingdom Viridiplantae; phylum Streptophyta; class Magnoliopsida; order Brassicales; family Akaniaceae; genus Bretschneidera; species Bretschneidera sinensis. The sequence continues at coordinate 21,974,528 of CM043700.1, read as the reverse complement.
AATAACAGATACTAGACAATTAGAAAATTCTTAATCCAGATAATCTCATTTTTCTGGTCCTCAAAGCCTCCTATGTCTTTTTTGTTCTTAAGAGGGATATTATTGTGCACATATTTATGAATTGTTGGAGCAACAACTTAATATCTACCTTATGCAATACTGAATGTTGCTCAGTCTGTCCTGTCCATCTGGCATTTTCCTGTAGCATATCATATTTAAGAATTGACGATATTATACCCCAGGAAGTTCTTTAATTTTCTGGAGACATAATGTGCATTTATCTCTGTTCATGACCAGTAAATTATTATTTTTTTTCATTAGACTTCCATGAAAGTCAATTCAATTTAACAACTTTTGGTTTGCTTCTCTCTCTCTCTCAAACTTTTTCCTTTTCTTTTTTTTTCTTTATCTGTGTGCACGCAACTTTTTCTCCTCTTTTTTTCTTCTTGAATGTGTATGTTTAAACCTGTTTATGCATGTTGCATTATGGTAATTGACTTTGTATCTTATTTGCAGCAAACCTAGTGCACCCAAAGAATTGGTATCCCATCCCCCTAGTTTTCTGTCGGCCATGGGGGAAGCTACCAGAAAATGTACCATGCCATCCCAAACTTGCCGATTTTGCTAACTGTATGAAGAAAAAAGGTCGTGGAATGTCCATCTTTTTCTCCATACTAGACGGAGATTACCATGAACAAGCCGAAGATGCCAAGGAAGCCTGCAAGCAGCTAGCTACGTACATCGAGTACAAGCACTGTGAAGGTGTAGCAGAGATAGTTGTCGCCCCCAGTATGATTGAAGGCTTCCGTGGAATTATTCAAACCATAGGCCTCGGCAATCCCAAGCCCAACATTGTGGTGACGCGATACCCGGAAATATGGCGGCGGGAGAACCTAACTGAAATCCCAACTACCTTTGTTGGGATAATTAATGACTGCATTGTTACAAATAAGGCAGTTGTTATTGTCAAGGGCCTTGATGAATGGCCCAATGAGTATCAGAGGCAGTATGGTACCATCGATTTGTATTGGATTGTAAGAGACGGCGGTCTCATGCTTCTCCTCTCTCAACTTCTTATCACAAAAGAAAGCTTTGAGAGCTGTAAGATTCAGGTCTTCTGCATAGCAGATGAGGATTCGGATGCTGAGGGGCTCAAGGCTGATGTAAAGAAGTTTCTGTATGACCTTCGGATGCAGGCTGAAGTGATTGTCATAACAATGAGATCGTGGGATGTGCAAGCAGAGCGTGGACAAGAAGAATCGTTCGAGGTGTTTACTGCCGCTCAACAGCGGATTGGTGGTTATTTGTCTGAAATGAAGGCAGTAGCGCAGAGGGAAGGGACTCCATTGATGGCCGATGGTAAGCCCGTTGTTGTAAATGAGCAACAGGTGGAGAAGTTTCTTTACACTACCCTGAAGCTAAATTCTACAATACTAAAACACTCGAGAATGGCTGCCGTGGTGCTCGTAAGCCTACCACCGCCTCCGGTAAACCACCCTGCCTACTTCTACATGGAGTATATGGATTTGTTGGTAGAGAATGTGCCAAGGCTTTTGATTGTAAGAGGATATCGTAGAGATGTTGTAACTCTGTTCACATAGTTTCCAGTAGATTGCATCATCATACTGTAATTGCCTCATTTCTTATTGTTCATAGTATCTGCCCCCCTCCTTCCCCCCTACTTTCTTTTTCCTTGAGAAAATTTGTCAGTACAAAGTTATATTCTTTTGCGACCACGGGATTTTGTTGCTTCGTTTACTAGCTTTTTATAGAAACTTACAAAATTTGTAGCTCAGAATGATGTGCAGTTGAGTCATAAATCATAATCATATTATAAACAATCTTATGATCATTTTTTGTTTTGAAATGAAAATAATCTTATAATCTGTTGTTACAGTTATTGAAGTTGCCACACTATATTCAGCTTCTTGATTCATTTCAATTTTTAACTTAAATTTTCATATGTATCAGGGATTAAGGATAAAGAGAGATATTTTTTATTGTTTAACTCATAAGAAAGAGATTAGGAATCGATATGAAAATATTACCATTATTATTAAATTTGCTACTGCTTCTACTACACTGTTTGCTACCATTGCTGGTACTATTAGTGTTATTGCTGCTGCTACTTTCTCTAGGTTTAGTGAAATCTACGTTCTTAGCTTTTTATATGGTGTTTTTCTAACTTTTCTGGAGTTTGCCAGTCATAGTTTTCTCAGACTATAAAACTGTAAAACATCTTGCTCACATGTAATCTTTTCTATGATGAAACGATGGCGAATCTGATAGAAACGGTGATGTTACTTATAGTGTTTCACATAAATAAAAATGAGCTAAGTTTATGATTACTTTATTTTTTCGTACTTTGAAAAATTACATTTAATAGGTTATATGTTTGATCAGTGAAGGTTGAAAGAAGTTAGTGTAAATGTTGGTTACCCTAATATCTATATGGTATAAAAAGGGTTTAAATACTATTTTTGTGCATTTTTATTTGAGTTCTTGAGATTTCAAAAATCTGTAATATCGTCTCTGATGTTTCGAATTTGACTCAATCAAATCCTTTTAGTTTTTCCGTCAAATCGAAACGGAAAAAGGACATGACATTTTTAACAATTTCAGCCTTTAGATAATCATTCGAGGGAAAGAAAATTTCCTTTAAAATCGCACATCTTGGGATATATAACGAACAAAATAGAAACACAAGCTAAACACACTAATCTCACTACCCATTTTGAAATAAAACGCAAACCATAAAGGTTTCAAACAAACTATCACAGATAAACAAAATTAAGAAGCATACTATAATTTGGAATGGAATATTGGTTTACTATAAGATCAAGCAATACAATCTTCATTTTATGCTTCGAAGTTACAGTAGTTTGTCTCATGCGATTTGATACCTTCTCACACAGCCAACCTCACGATGCTCGAAGAAGAAAAAGACCGAAAGATTTGTTTTTTTTATACACTCTAACTAGTTGATAAATACGATAATCACGTGAATTCCAGAACAGGATATGTGTGATTTTTCGTTGAATTTTCCCAACTTCAAATGCTGGCTTGGAGGTTGAAGTGATTAAAAATGGTCACGTTATTTTTTTTTTAATTTACAGAAAAATTGAAAAAAAGAATTTAATTGAATGAAATTTGAAACGTAAAAAGATGATATTACTGATTTTAAAATGTCATGAACTCAAATAAAAATATGTTAAAATGTCAATGATCAAAGTAGCATTTAAACCGTATGAAAAAGCATGAGAAGTTCTTTTCACATATAAAGTTCTACAATCTTAAGGTGCCAGTTAGCAAGTTCAACCAAAATTGTCGTCCAACAATTTTGCCATCACATGGTTGGTTTAAGCTTACTTATAAAAAAAAAATTGGCTCAAGTTTAACGATGTGCATACGTATATTACCATCTTTTGGAAGACATTATAAGTTACTGAACTGTATCCACTATTATACATTAAGAAAAATTACAAAAACCTCATGGCGATTTAGTGAAAGTTAATCCATTTTGTAATTTTAGGTTGGAATTGCAAATTCAGTGAAATAGTCGATTTAAAAAAATTAATAATAACTAATTCTAGAGGATGAGGTGATATTTATTATTTTCGGGATATCAAGAATTGATTTTTTTAATCAATTCTTTAATTCTTTTTGTTTCCCTAACCAATCAAAAAACGAACTTACGAATGTGGCAATGATTGAAAATACAGGAAAAATTGTGCTTCACAAATCACAAGAAAACATACACCAAATTTTATAAAAAAAAAAATAGTGTTTTGAGGAAATATATGCAAATAATAGTTGTTTTGATGAAATATTTCTCTTTTGATAAGAAGGGTAAAATAGTCCATTTTAATAAAAAGTATTGACATTAGCAATACCCTAAAATAATAATAAAATAATTTTTTTATAAATATAAATTATTTCATAAATCTTTTCAAACCTACTCACACTTTTGTGAGGATTTAGCGTTTCCTATAATCATTTAAAATATATTTACGTAGCTTATGCATCTTAAGTCAAAACGTTGCCGCTGTCTAGACTATAGAGTAGAGTACAGTTACGGATAGGCTACGTTATTAGGACGGCGCCGTAGTCAATGCATTTATTTTGGACCTTACTCAATCATTTCTACACCACATACTTGCTATCTTCTTACCTGCACATTTAGAAAATTGCAAATGGACTAGTATTTATTTATTATAATAAATAAATTATTTTTTTTACTATAAAATTTATAAGAAAAAAAATTAAAGCATTAAGAAAGGGCGATAAAGATTTGTTAATACACCTAAAGTGGACATTCATTTTTCACACCCTAGATAGTTCACTAGTAATTTTATGTCATGTTATGAAACTTAATTAGTAGTTGATAATTTTATCTTGAAAATCACCATAATGATTGAAAAAAAACACTATAAAACGTAAAAAAATGATTTTCAATTGGGATGACAATTTTCCCGTGAGATTACATTTAATCTAAACTTATGGTTTTGTAGTGTTTTTAAGAAACAAAAGCTGAATCAAATATTAAAAAATAATTTTTTAAAAAAATTAAATATTATTTATAAAAAAAAACTGAATTTATCTCACGTGCAGAAATTTTTTTGATACAATTTTTATTTTTTAACTTCACAGCCGTTTTTATGAATAATTTTAAGTTTGTCGGTAAACTTCCTACACTAGTTAGGTATCATGAAGTTCCAAATCTTTTATCATTTTTTAAAAATAATAAATATATGATGATCTCATATTAAAACTAAAACTTAAGTGGTTTAATCCAAATTGTCCATGAAAAAATTAAATTTTCTGTTGTTAATGATTTCATAATAAAATAATGTGTCATATAAAATTTATATTTATGATTATATTTTTGTTATATCATTTATTATAGTTAAGTGTTCATGAGAATGCGGTTTAATAATAACGACAGAGATTTCAATTATAAAAAATCTAAATAAGTTTGTGAACAGTTTAATTGTTTCAAAATTAACATATGCATACAAAATTATCAATCAAATGCTTGAAGTATAAGAAATTTATCTTGCTTTTGCTAATTAGAAATCCACCGGAACTTCTCACATAAAGAAGCAAAACACAGAGTGATCATGGTCTTCCCCTTCACACCAAGAAGTATCCATTGTCTTCCCCATTGACCAAAGCCACCAATCAAGTATGGATTATTCAATATCTTTCCCTCCACCGAGTGCAAGTTAATTTTTAAAAATTTTATTAATAATATTTATATATATTTAATTAAAATTATTAATAAAATTTTAAAAAATTAACAATTAAATTTTTAAATGCAAATTAAGAGATTTACATTCGATTGGAGTCAAAAATTTCAACTTTTCTGAGTGGGAGCAATTGCTTTCATCTAAGATTTTCAAAGATAATATATAAATATCTAAATTATTTTTTAGGAAAAAAAATTATTTGACCCCATTAAACTAAAAAATAAATATGGTCAGCCCCTCTTAACTAATCGTTAGAAAAGACAAAATACTCTTCTTTAAGCAAATATTAATACTAGCCAGCCTGTAAGCAATTACTTACATAACTGCCAGTTGTCCTTTGACTTGATTTCTACTCCGTAGATTTTACAAATTAATCAAAAAATAATTTTTTTACTGTAGATTCTTCCGGTTAATAATTTTACCAGTTTTGACATCAGTCTATACTCCGTATATGTACACACAAAACAGCATGTGCAATCACAGATTTCCGGCGCCAAACCAGAGAGCTCTCCCTCCCTCCCTTCTCTTCTTACCGCCGGTCACCGGTAAAATTTCCCGGCTAACGTATACGATTTTCATCTTGAATCAGGTTTCTTTTTCTCTCTCTCTTTCTCTGTGTGTCTACAGATTCTTGAATCTTTGGCTTCTTTGTTTAAAATAATAAGTGATTAGCGTTGATTCTGTGATCTAGATCCAATTAATTGTTTGTTTGCTACTCTAGTTACTGATTACTTATGGTTTAATAATATATTAATCATTGTTATTATTAATTAATTGCTGTCTTTGTTCTGGTTGCATAATGGATTTAATTTAAATATACTATAATTTTAACTATTTAATCAGATGGTTTGGATTTGTACGATAGTTATTGTTCTTATCAAAGAGATATGCTAACTCTTTTTGTATTTTACTTATTTAAAGTAATTTTTTGCTGAACAAGGAATTTTTAGAATTTTATTTATAAAGAGGAATTTCACGCGGAAAACAGACCTATACTCTGTTTTCTGGCATATCATTGAAGCTCTTAATCGCTTTTAATCAAATATTTTATTGAGTAAAAAGGTATGCATGCTGTTTTTGATCTGTTGTTTTCTGTTTGGTTACCGAGAAAGGATGGGAAAATTAATAGAGAATTTTCCACTCTGAGAACCCTGACGGAGCATGATTAACTTGAATCTAGTGAAGCCTTTTTTATAAAATGAATAATCAGTTGTTTCATTACGTTTTCTCTGTTTGGTTGCTGAGAAAATATGACACGTTTTCTTGTTTGCTACTTTAAATCATATGCTGTTTTTGATCCCTTGTTTTCTGTTAGGTTGCTCAGAAATTAAAGATGCTTGACACATTTTCTTCATTAATTTACTTTTAATTAGAATCAAAATGCTAATAACCTTCAAAATTTCCTTTGCATGTTATTTTTTAATTATAAAATATTTTAAATCCTAGGACTAATTGATTAAATAGTGGAAGTTGATTTTTCTTTTTTTGTTGAAATGAATAGAATAATGGGATTCGGGGCAGGAGGAGAAGCAGGAGATGAAGGGATGAGGAGAAGAGGGTGCTCCTGCGTAAAAGACGATTTTCTCCCTGAGGAATCATTCAAGAGCTTGAACAATTACGTCAAAGCGCTCAGAGAGACCCCGTCACGGTTTATGGATCGGGTCCTGACACGATCCCTCGATGCCACGGAGCTCCACGAGGTCAAAGGCCGGAGCCAGCATGAGATGAAGAAGACTCTAACTTGGTGGGACCTCATGTGGTTCGGCATCGGCGCAGTCATCGGCGCCGGCATCTTCGTCCTCACCGGACTCGAAGCCCGAGATGATGCCGGCCCAGCCGTCGTTTTGTCCTACGTTGTCTCCGGCATCTCTGCTATGCTGTCTGTCTTTTGCTATACTGAGTTCGCTGTGGAGATTCCGGTCGCAGGTATATTTGAATTTTCATTTTTTTAATTTCGAAATTTCAATTATAGATTTCTTGAAAACCATTTGGACTTTAGAGTGTGTGTTTTTTTTCTTTTCCTTTCTTCGAACATAAATTTTTGTTTTATTTGTTTTGTGTGTCGAGCATTTACTTTGCAAGCAAAAGTCTAATTGACTTTTATCATAAGTCAACGATATAGTTTGAATTAATTAAAATGTGATATTTATTTTTTTATATATTGTTTGGGAAAGAGATTAAACTCGGGTTTTTTATATGAAAATATAAAGTGAGCATTAATTAACCAAAAAGTTAAATATCTTTTTACTTTTATGATATTGTGAGCAATTCTGATTTTTATAGATTAAACTAAACATACAGTCTCACATATTTTTTACAATTTTTGAGATTTTAATTTTCAAACTATTTTGAATTGAAAGAATAAATAGCATTTTTTTTGTTGGGATATTAAAATAAAAAATCACGTATATTCGAAAGATTAAAAATTTTATTTAACTTAATTGAAAAATATTATACTTATTAACAGATAATAGACAATACCGTACCATACACAATGACATATGTTAACTGTTTTTTCTTTCTTTCTTTTTGTAAAGAGTATAATTGAAGTTTTTCATTGGATTATACAATAATACTGCAAAGTGAATATAATATTTTATACTGCGATTATTGACCGTTGCTTTGATAAAAAATATTTTGACCATTATACTCTTAACACGTAAGTAACAACCACTGGATTAGTGTTTATGGTAGTTTCTCTTTTTGTAATTAGGATAAAAAGATTTAAATTTAAATACTTTTTTTTTTTATAAAATGAATAATTATAAATGATGTTGTGCTCGAACCATATATTTAAAGTATATGTGAGTAATTTAATATGCCTTAAGGTAGAGTTGTCCAGCTTTATGTTTTGAAAACTTGAGCTACATAAATTTGAGAAGATCTTTCATTTTTATTTTTCACAATGACAAATAATTTTATGAATTAAATTAAACATCATACAAAAATTGAATCTCTATTTAAGATTTTAAGGAATCTTTCTGAATATCCAATAATTCTGGGTGCTCGATATTTTTTCTTCGTGTATCATAATTGACCTTTGACTTTGAAAATGCCTTTCTGGCTAATGGGACCCAGATTACTGCATCGAAAGGGATATGGGCCACATGGGACCATTTATTTTGGGTTCTGACCATAGCTTTACTTCTCAGATCAAAAACAGAAATTACAAAAATCTGTGGACCATCTTCAAACCAACGAGATCCATCCTAGTAACACTTAATGGCTGAAATTTTAAATTTGTCGGACCAGATTATTCCATACTCTGCTCACCATAATGTCATATATAGACAATGTCTAAAAAAAATTTAAACAAATTTAAATCCAGTTTTCGTCATAGAATAGTGTGGCTTTAAGAGGCCTTGCTGAAAGGAAAAGTTATGAACGGTTCGGACAAGGATTCATATGCCACATGAATTCGTAGCATTTTCCATTGTCAATGAAAAATTTTGTTACATAAACTCTTTATTTTATTTTATTCGTGTTAAATTCTTGATATTCAGATAAAAGTATAATATTTAATCACTTTAAATTAAAAAAAATTTCAAAAATTTATTAAAATAAACGAACTTTACATTCAAACAGGTATGCATGATACGCAAACCAAGTCTTAGTAACATAATGGGAAGAGAGAAAACAGCGAATACTCTCTCTCATCAACACTTGTACATGTTTCTTGCAAATTTTTTTTGTGCCTGAAATACTTATTGTAAGACTAAACAATTTTTTATGTGTGCTTTCGTATTAAAATGGATCCATGCAATAATTTTTTTCCAATCTAGTTGGTCTAAAGTTAACAACTTCAGTGACTACCACTTCAAAAGTTCAAATCATAAGGTTTGCAGCTGGGGAGTTCGAAAATGATGACCTTGCAGCATGTCATTTAGGGACTAATTTTCTATCACATCCTTTGTAATTAGCTGCTAAGCATTTAGTATATGTAATACTACATCAGTCAATTATTTAGGATCAATCTCTAAAGCAAATATCATGAAAATTTGATTGTGCCTTTTGCCTGAAGGAAAATTCTTTTGTTTTTTTGCCTGAAGCGTAGGTAGTAGTAATAATCAAAGCCTGCCTGCTTAATGAATTCTTTTCAAAAGATTTTTATAGCTTTGTGAATGTAACTGCAATTTGTGAAAAGAAAACCGAATTCGCATTTGATTTTTGTTTTGGTAATTCTTTTTTGTCAAATTTGGAAGTGAAGAAATTGCTTCATTTCAGCTTGCATGATGCAGTAACATTTATACAATCTCAGTTTTTTTTTTAGTGCAAGTACATTAGTTGCGTTTAATTGTTTCCCTTTTCAGGTGGTTCATTTGCTTATCTTAGGGTAGAGCTGGGTGACTTCATGGCCTTCATCGCGGCCGGCAACATCCTGCTCGAATACGTGGTTGGTGGAGCTGCCGTGGCTCGAACATGGACATCATACTTCGCTACCCTCTGCAACAAGCAGCCTGACGATTTCCGCATTATAGCTCATAGCATGGGAGATGACTATGGCCATCTTGACCCCATTGCTGTTGCTGTGTGTGCAATCGTCTGCGTCCTCGCTGTCCTAAGTACAAAGGGCTCATCACGCTTCAATTACATCGCGTCTATTATCCACGTTGCTGTTATTATCTTCATCATTGTTGCTGGATTCACTAAAGCCGATCTAAAAAACTACAGCAATTTCTCTCCTTATGGTGCTCGTGGCGTTTTCAAGGCTTCTGCTGTACTTTTCTTTGCTTATGTCGGTTTTGACGCGGTTTCAACTATGGCTGAGGAAACTAAAAACCCTGCTAGAGACATCCCTATTGGACTTGTGGGATCGATGGTGATCACAACAGGAGCGTATTGTTTGCTTGCGGTTGTATTATGTCTAATGCAACCATACAAGCAAATAAACGGTGATGCTCCTTTCTCTGTCGCGTTTTCAGCTGTTGGGATGGATTGGGCTAAGTACGTTGTTGCGGCGGGTGCATTGAAAGGCATGACCACGGTCTTGCTAGTCGGAGCCGTGGGTCAAGCCAGGTATCTTACGCACATTGCGCGTACTCACATGATGCCTCCTTGGTTAGCACAAGTTAATGGGAAGACAGGAACACCTGTTAATGCTACGGTTGTCATGCTTGCTGCAACTGCTCTTATTGGTTTCTTCACAAAGCTTGATATTCTTGCTAACCTTCTCTCGATATCCACATTGTTCATCTTCATGCTTGTTGCTGTTGCTCTTCTTGTTCGTCGCTACTATGTTTCTAATGTGACAACATCAACAGACCGTAACAAGTTCATTGTCTGCTTAATTCTCATTCTCGGATCATCAATCACCACAGCTTTGTTTTGGGCGTTAAGTGAAGATGGTTGGATTGCGTATTGTATTACAGGACCAATTTGGTTTTTGGGTACTTTAGGACTTAAGGTTGTTGTCCCACATGCTAGAGATCCAAAACTCTGGGGTGTGCCATTGGTTCCATGGTTGCCATCTGCTTCAATTGCTATCAACATTTTCCTTCTCGGATCGATAGATGGTGCATCCTTTTTAAGGTTTGGTATCTGGACTGGTGTCTTATTGATTTACTATTTCTTATTTGGATTACATGCTTCTTACGATACAGCAAAGGAATCAGCAGAGAGTAAGATTTCTGATGGTTGGAAAAAGGTTGAAGAAGGTGCTGTTATTTCTTCAGCGGCACAATCTGCAGGTGTACGTGGTGGACATGTTAATAGTTAATCAATGGTTCTATATGGGTGATCCGTAGATTAATGTTTTGTGTATGCAGTTGTAGTTGCTTTATATGGTGAAGGAGACTTTGGATTTGTTTAACCACCAAAGAAAAAGAATCAGACTATGAATATAGTTACATGAGAAAACCATAAAAAAAAAATGTTTATGAGCAATCTGTTCACAGTCCTACAGCCTAACTATTTTAGTTTCTACTCATTTTAAATATGTTGATAATACTATTTTACCCATCAGTTTGAGAAAACTATAAAAAAAAAAAAAAATGTTTATGAACAATCAGTTCACAGTCCTACAGCTTGACTATTTTAGTTTCTACTCATTTTAAATATGTTGATAAGACTATTTTACCCCAGTTTGTGACTAGTCGACTGAATAAATCTAGTCGATCGAATTATTCTTTTTGAAAATCATTCAATTGACTGAATGAATGTTTGAAACATTATGTTTTCTAATCTACTCGACTAAATAATTTTTTTAGCTGATTGAATAAAGTACTTGAAACAAATTTGAATTTCAAATAAATATCCAGTCCTCTGAGAAAAACTATTCAGGCAACTGAACATTTGAAAATATCAATAATATATTTGAAATCTGAAACGACATTCAGTGCAATAAATGCATTAAACCACCCTCAAATGGGATTTTGGTGTGAGTAACTATTAGTAGACTTTTAAACTATAAAAGTCCATCATCAATGAGAGATGATAATAACTTTTTAGCAATTAATCTTCATCTTATCATTTTACATCATTCAAAGCTTTCTAAAAACTTTTATGAGTCATTCTTAAAGCTGTATATTTTTAAGAGATCATTTTTTTCTTTGTAAGAGCATTAAATACAAAGTCCCTTTTGTTCTTGTTCATTGAATTTTCAATCATTATAAAGAGGAAGAATTGATGTAACTCTTAGAGTGTTTAGGAGTTAAAACACTTCTTGTAAAAGACTTTCTTAATCGGAAGAGAGTGAACATAGAGTTGAAAAAATTTGATATTATTGAACCACTATAAACGTGTTTCTTTATCTCTTAACTTTCAGCCCTATTATATTTACTACTCTTGATTGTGTTTGAAAAGTATTTAAAACTTGTTTATTTTGTAAAAAGTTTTTTAAAACCCAAATTCACCTCCATTGGGGTTTGGACGTTAGTCTACAGCCACAATCCATCTTTTTTCTCTACTTTTTCTCATTTTCCTTCTGCCCTTTTATCTTCCCCTTCTCTACCTCTTTCCTTCTTCCATCTTTGTTGATCTCCCCCTCTTTAATGTAGCACCATGCGCCTAAGGATGGCAATTAAACTCAAAATTTCGAGCCCCTGCCTTGGCCTGTCTCGATTGTGGCAAAAATCCCCGCCCCATTTGGTGGTGGGGGCGAGGATAGAGAAATTTGTTTCCCCGTTAACTTGATGGAGACAATGGTGAAAGTATAGGTCCTCGCCCTGAGTATAATTTTTAAAGATATTCTTTGGGTTTATCCTCATTTAAAGTTTATTAATTTCATTTTTATTTGATATTGTGCTTATAATTGACTTGAACTTGCTATATTTGATATATAAAATTAAAAGTTTAGTGTGATGTTAGTTTTATTATATTATTTTTGTTTTTTTTTTGTTATGATTTGTACGAAAGATATTATTATATTGTTTATTTTGGGTAAAAAAAATTCCTAAATACTCAATTTTTCGTGCAGAAAGGAGATAAGGGAGAGATGGAAAAAAATTTCTCCATGTGAGCTTGATGGGGATAGTGATGGGGAAGTGAACTCGACCCTTCTCTATCCCGTTGCCTTAGAAAGAAATTAAGTTCAATTTTCTCTTTCCAAGGCTTATGTTCTAATGATTAATTAAAGGCTCATGATCATGAGTAGCTGACTTCCTTCACAACGTGAGTAGCTTGGTTTCTTTTGTCCAAGATTGTGTTTTCCCTAGGAGCGAAAATGAAAAAAAAATGGTTTTTATTCTGTTGTAATTTGTAAATCTCTTAGCACATGAATTCCTTATGTACTCAGAACATGTAAGAATTTTTCTTTTGCTTGGGTATGTTTCAAATTCAGTTCTGATTATAGATATATTACCCTAATATAATTAACAAGAATAAATATGCTAGTTATTTATTCATTTCTTGTTCTTAGGCAATTAAGTGATCTCATCAATATTATGCTCAAAGATGACAAAACTGGTTACTGTAAAATATTTCACGGAATGCAGCTTAAGTATTGGATATACACAGTTGATCTCACTGCAAAAGCAAGCAACTTCTAAAGACTATTGCTTCCCAGCTCCCTGGTTCTGACTATAATTGTTGTGTTAGACATGATTATGTGGAATGGAATAGTGTCGTAGGTGCTGTAACAGATTATTCCAAGCTATATGCAAATGTATATATGGGATTGCTCTACGGTTTTCATAGTAATTCAACTGTTGTGATTTGAAGATAGTTTATATCAATCGCATCCACTTTCATAATAACACCGTACACTACAACATATTAGGCAAACGCCGGCGTTTTTTTCCGTATATTTTGGTGTTTTAAAGTGCCGCAATATGCATTACCGGCGCTTATTGCAAGCGCCAGATGAAGTGCCGGTATGTGTGGTGTCGAAGCACAAATACCAGCGCTTTAAGAAAGCGCCGTAATATGCATATTTTTTCGGCGCTTAAAAGCATCGGTACATACCAGACATTTTATGCATATTGCGGCCCTTTAAAGCGCCGCTAAAAGTACGGTTTTAATTGTGTTTTTACATTATTTTGACTTAAATATCAACACTATTCACCCTTCAATAAATAAAATATACCATAAAATATAAAAAAATTCAAATGTTCTTCGATATATAAAATGCATCAAACATTCATAAAAATTCCATCAGTCAACACAATAGTCATCTTATTTACACCAAAAAAACAATCATAGTTTCACATATAAAATTCATACAAAAACAAAGTGATGGAAATGTAGAATGAAAAATTATTTTAGCATCATGAAATCAATCATGAGGTCCTCTATTAACCAAATGTTATAGTAAAGACTTCAGCTCATCCATTTGGGATTGCATATTATTCATTTGATCATCGTGTCTCGCCGTTATTTGTTGAATTTGTTGCGAATGCTGTTGATTGTTTTCTTCTATTTGTGCTCTCAGACTATTTATCTCTTCAGCATAAGCCCCATGGTATCCTATATCATTCCTCATCTGAGCTGAAAGTCCATACACAGCAGAGGGTGTGACTCTAAACCCTTGACCTCAGACACGACCAGAACTCTCTTCACCCATAAGCTCGGTGAAGACTTCATTTTATATTGCTAAATTATTGCTAGCATCAGAGGATCCTGAAGCTTCAGTTGTCACCTACAATTATGAAACAATAAAGATTAAACTTCTCCAAATATTGAGTAGCTAATTGCAAGGAAATTTACATAAAACAATAGTTGCTTATCATATTTTGTAGAAAAACTGGCAAAATTTCCCTTATTTTTCCATAAAACCTTATGCAAAAGAAAAACAAATATACAATACAAATAATAATACAGACTAATTTTTAGCCATAAATGCGGAAATCAAATAACAGAAGACAGCCATAGCATCGTTCATCTCACTCTAGATCTTGTAACTTTTACCAATACTGCTTTCTGACAAGGTTGAGACTTGAGACACCCCAACATTGTTTAAGCAATGTATTACTCTACGAAATGGATATAAACAAACAAACTGATAGATAAATAGATAAAAAGTGATATAGGACAAAGACTCTCTCTAATTTCGTTACTCACAAGAGATTGAATTCAAAGCTCTAATTTATTCACAAAATTCTCATACTAACCAGTTCAAGCAGAGATAACTAGAGTGAAATGCAACTTCACAATTTAAGATCAATATTTCAACTTCACAATTATTTTCATCACTACTTGGGAGTTCCATTATTTGCTCTAAAAGGATGTTAAGCTTATTTTCTTTCCATTGGCTCACTTTTAAAATGACAAGAAAAAGAAAAGAGGTGACACACAATGAACTAGTTGGTAAGCAGACACAAGAGAAGACACACAAGACAGATGCAGGTAGAAAAATCATGATACAATGCACTGAAGTGGATTGACATTGAAAATTGTAATGAGAACCTATATCAAAATTGTAAAATACATAACAAAATTATGAGATATGAAATCTATGAAAACCTGTCAAAACCATGAAACATATAGTAAAACTTAATGTCTTATTTGGGCAGGTGAATATCTATCAACATAAGAGACTCAGGATTTAACTTTTACAAATAGCACTGGTTTCATAAGTAGGAAGCTTGAAAAATATGTGGAAAATTCGCTTTATACAAGTGATCTCCTGTAAATTATTGTTTCTTATTTATCGAAATAAAAAAACTATTCATCAAAGAAAAAAGAAAAAAGACTAGTGTTCTAACATAAAAGAGATTTCGTTTGCAATTAACAAGTGCAGTAGCTTTCCTTGTCATTACAACCAAAAGGTAGCTGTATTTATTCCTCTACCTAAAAAAATAACAAAACAAAACAAAAGCGTAACTAAGGGAAATGGCATAATTAGCTGCCAGCCAGCTGCATATCTTCATACCTACCATAAAGGATAATGGTTTCAAGAAAGTGAAAAAAATCAAAGAAACAGGTGAACCAGATGACGACAGTGTCATATGGTGGCTATGGTCTTTTAGGACTAGTTCAAATCCCGTTTTACCAAAATCTACAACAGAAAACACATAAGAAACACAATTGTTGTCTTCCAATACAGTTTTAAAGTCTTGCTCCAAACTAAGAACTTATCTCGCTGCAGCCTCCAAATTAATTACTTCCTAATTTAACGAATGCAACTAATCCCCCAATAATTCAAAAATAACTGAGTTGACATTGACTTAGCACAAAAGGAAGTCACAAAAAACAATATAAACCAAGAGTTCACCAACATAATATCATGGCAACCACAAAACTTCTTATAGAAAAAGGCCACTCAATGCATATGTATTATTCACAACACATATATGCCCATATAAAGAAATGAAGAGAGTAAGGCATAAATTTAAACCAAGAAGGAGACTATTAAACAAGATAAGTGGGAACTGTATGTCCCAAAACCATGCCATCTACATCAACTACAGGTCTTTTTAAGAACGAAGACAAATTGTAGGAAATCTCCAACCACAATTTTTTTCGTCAGCAATTCATATCAAAAGGAAGGTGCAGCGACAACATCATCTAGTGTTTGCATCTAAAGAATCCTATCCTTTGTCCGATCTTTATCATGCCATCTCATTAACGAAGCCATTTTAGATGACATATATATCCTCTTCAATCTCGGTATTAGCGGAAAATAACGCAATACTTTAGCTGGCTTTTTCTTTTTAGATTGACCATCCATCTTATTCAACGGATCCTTATCATCAGCATTGTTTTTAACCCATCGCGGCACACCACACGCATGACAAAATTCATCATTCACATGCTCACCTCAATACAGTGTGCAGTCATTAGGACAAACATGAATCTTCTCATAGCCCAGACCCAATCCTTTGATAATCTTCATGGCTTCATAATAATTTGATGGCAATGGAGCACACATCGGAAATGCCATGTTGATAAACTCAAGCAACATAGTAAGAGATTTACCAGACCACCCATTCAAACATTTGAGATGTAGTAGATATAACATAAAACTTAACTTTGTGAAATTCTGACAACCCGGATAAAGTTCAATATCGTAATCTTTCATCAAATTGCGATACTGAGTCGTCTCATCAATAGCAAAACGAACTGGGTGTTCGATGTGTGAAGGATCACCACAATTATTGAACTTAAACCCACCATGAACCTGTTTCTCTTCAACATGCTCATTCGAAGATCCAACTACGATTCCTGAACTTAACGGTTCATTATTTGGGTTTTCACAAGTTACCTCGAAGGCACCTCGGAGCAAACCCAACACATCATCTCGTTCCATGAATCCAATTGGAACAGTAGTGGGTTGTAAACTAGTGTGAGTGTGGTCTATACGAGAGACTTTCTCCCCATGAAAAACCCACTCGGTATAACCTGGACTAAACCTATTATACAATAGATGCTCCTGAACAATTTCTGGTTCGAATGAATTACAATTGTCACATCTCCTATATGGACAAACAATATTGCCACGACCACAAGCTTTCTGACATGCAAATCTAATGAAGTTTGCAACACCATCCATATAGGCTTTACTCGACCTCGGTTTATCTATCCAACTTTTATTCATTTTTAGATGACACCAATAGACTTTCCTAAAACAATGTTAATAAAGTCAGAAATTGTAATATTTTTGGCCAAAAAATGCATAATCACAAACTTCGATTTGATTGGTAAGTGGATGAATTGAAATTGATAACAACAAATTGAGTTAAAACTATAATTAATATTCTATACAAAGTATCCCAATAATAAAATTAAAAAAAAAAAAAAACTACTCATTTAACTACATTACGTGAAAACATTATTAGTTCTCTTTTGAGCAAAGAAAACCCTTCATTGTATATTTAATGTTATATACAAACTAAATCCAAAAGAATAAGGAGTACTAATGCTCCATATTGCTTGAATGATAAATAAAGTAATAACATTTTACAGCAAACGAAAGATGGAAGATTAGTTGCCAACATTAAGACATGCATAAGATAATAATTAAAGTATGTTGCTGCATCATATGAATGACCTGTGCAGTATATATATATATATATATATATATATATATATATATATATATATAAGAACAAAGGTGGTGGCATGTTTGGCCTGAATTCTAGCTAATCTTTATAGATAGATCAGACCAATAATGTTATCAGAGAATTAATATGGGATCAAGTAAAATTGGGTAATAATAAGGCACCATGAATACATATAATGGTCTAATTAATTCTTGGTTTGGCCTTGTGCTCTTGTAACCAAGATAAAAAAGATTTGAGCAGATCATATAAGTTAAACCCTAATCTAAGGATCTACAATCATTTGGCCTTGTGCTCTTTAGGAATTGCCTGGTTCATTGGTAATGATAAGTTAAACCAAGCAAAAAAACTGCAATTTATTTCAAGCAATAGTACTAAAAAATTAGAAGAAAACATGTCTAATATAAATGAAGCAATAGATAAAGTGCATATTCACCACTTCCAAACAATACAAGGAAAATTATGGAATGGCCTCAACATTAATACAAAGAACTATTTTCTAATTAACAATCAGGTTTTTTTGGAATGGATCATATACTTAGTTGATTAAATATACAAAAATTTAGAATATTGAGTAGGTACAAAATTTAAATATAATGAGGAAATGAAAAGGCTAATAGATAAAAAAAAAATACTCCAATTAAAAAATTGGATATGATGAGTAGTTGAACAGATATAAGATAAAAAAACATTTTTAATATTATAAACAAAAAAAAGAAATAAATATAGATAAACAAAATACTCCTCTGTATTTGCACGAATTTATAACTAGTTTAGAAATAACTGTCTTAGTAATTATTTTTTTTTCTACAAATATTTGAGATTATTTTGCTTGTTCTAACCGTGTCTTTACAAATCCACACATCCAACAATGGAGATTAATCTAAGCTAACCCAATATGATTTTTAATTCGCATGTATTGAATTAGGGTTATGTTCCTTTTCATGTCTTAGATTGCCTTAATCCTTTAATAAAATCTTAAATATTTGACACGTATATTATTGATTTTAAATTTTAATGATGTACTTGTCAAGAATCCATAGCCAAAATTCTTTTTTCAAATAATAAAAAAAAAAGCAATATCATATTATCATCAAACGGTGGTTCCTAAGTAAGGCACAGAGAGCAGAGGCTGATTGGTGCTTGGTTAGAGGCCTGGAAACAAAACATTTGGAACATCAATGGGCCATGGTCGAGAGAGAAATGTGAGGATTTGACCTTGTTTGTCTTCTTAAATGTCGTTTCAGCACGTACACATGATACTATTACAATCGACACCTTGATAAAGTCAAGGAAACAAGTGAAAATTACTGCTAAATCGACCCCTTGATACTTAGGTAACAGTCATGATTTTCAATGTCAATGGATAAGAAACGCACAAAATCAACTAAGTATATGATCCATATCTAAGGCAATTTATGTATATATTTAAAATGACATAGATCCCCAAAAAAAAATTCTTTCATTTTCCTCTCTTTTTTCGGCAACCAAACGTAATATACAAATACAAAATATCCACAAAAAACAAAATTACAGTCAATCCATTGTACTTAAGAGAAGGAAAAAAAAAACGTTGTAAAAAGTAAAGGAACAATTTCAAGTGTTTACCGGAAAATATTTGTGGCGGGGGAGCTAAGGGCAACAGCCAAAATGAAGCAGCAACAGACAGAAATTAGTGTGGGGGAAATGGCGCGGAGGAGGTAGAGCCAGAAAAAAAATTGTGGGGTTGGCACGGTGGAGGTAGAGGGGGGGAAAAATTTTGGGGTTGGTGCGGTGGAGCAAGGAAAGAAATTTGGGGGAAAATTGCGGGAAAAACGGCAGGCTAGTGTGGCGGAGGGTAGAGCCGGAAAAAAATTTTGGGGTTGACACGGTGGAGGTAGAGGCGAAAAAAAATTTCGGGGTTGGCGCGGTAGAGCAAGGAAAGAAATTTGAGGGAAAAATGGCTCGGTAAGCTTTATATATGAGAAATTTTTAGCATATTCCAACGCTTCAAAGTGCCGGAATATGTAATGGATCATATACCGGTGCTTTGAAGCGCCGAAATATGCTCCTCTGAATATTCCGACGCTTCAAAATGCCACTATATGTATTAAAAATAACATATAACGGCGCTTCAAAGCGCAGTTATATGTTCTTTGAATATTATGGTACTTCAAGAAAGCACCACAAATAAAGCACCGGCGGTTATTATATTGCAGCGTTTTTATGAAGCGCCGAAAATAAAGCGCCGGCAAATCTCAATTATCTTGTAGTGGTAATTTAACCCAAATGCATTTACAGGCATGTGGTATATAAAGTACATGGAAGCTTTTCTGTAGAACCCCTATTGCAATAAATGTGTTACTTACTCCGTCTCAATTTATATGTCACAATGTACTATTTATCTAATTAAATAATTAATTTTTTAATATTAAATTAATAAAATACTTAAATTTTGATATATATATATATATATATATAATTTAATAAAGTTCATAAGTATTCAAAGATTATTTTTTAAAATTTTAAATCAATGACATATTCAAGAAAAAATAAAATCAAAATTATTTTTAAAAAAAATCAATTGTGGCATATAAGTTAAGACAAAAGATAATACTTTAAACCATAATAATTTAAATATTTGCACTTTTGGTTTTTTAAATATATACTTATCAGTTAGTTGCTTTATGAATAAAATAACATTTCTCTCCTGGAGAGCAATGGTTTGAGACTCCGATGAGAGATGAAAAATATATGATAGGGTTAGAGTTATTCGTTTGTTCAGTCATTTATTTAGTAAAGAGTTTAAGTAAATAATATATATAGTATCTTTACAAATGATTATGATTTTTTTCATTTGAAAATTGAAATGGAATCAAGTTTATAGTGAGATTAAACGTCACATCATCAAATAAAGAATATAAATTTATCAATATGACATTTAATCTCACCATAAACTTAACCTTTATTTCAATTTTTAAATGAAAAAGATCGTAATCCTTTTACGTACACTTAAACAAAATAGAATGTTGAATCAGTGACCAAGGCTTGCACATCATTCACTATTCAAAAACTAATTATTTTTGTTAAAATTATATATATATATATATATATATATATATATATATATATCGAGTTTTAAGGGATATTTGAAGGGTATACCTAAACCCTACTCGAACCTATCGAGTATTAAAAAGTAACACCCATACCGATCCAAGATCGGCCCGTTAATTATTATCATTCAACTACTTTTTATCAAATATTATATTATAATTATAGTTGTTAAGCTTAGTTATCATTCAATAATCCTTGTGCAATACTTATTTTTGGTATAACAAAGTGCAATGAATTCCCATAAACAGTTGTTTTAACATAGGGAAGATTATCAAGAGACTAAAATTGCACATAAAAAATCGAATAAAAAGTAAAAGTAAAATATAAGATGAGAAAAGGGAAATACTTCATAGAGAAAGACATAAATCTCTCCATAAGAAAAGGATAAAGTATTTAACACTAATTAACTAGTTAACATCTCTAGGGAATAAAACAGGGAAAAAAAAAACAAAGACAATACACAAACAAAAACATGATAAAAATGGAGACAGGAAAATGTTTTTAAAAAATTCTCAAGCTGTTCATTTTCCTTAAATTTGGTGGCTTCTAACCCCTTGAAGCCGAATCTGTTTATTGAACCTCTGAATAAACTCCTCAACTCTCCTATTTAACTCTTCATCCGACATAGTCAAAAACTCGTTTTCTTCTACCTTTTTTTCTATGCATTTTTCGCGTTTCTCGGTCTCTGGCCTGTGTAATATGTTCTTACTCTCATCAATCACCACCCGATTCGCTTTCTCAGACTTGTTTCGCCGATAGATTCTTGCTTCAATGATATTGCTTGTGTCACAAGCTTCCTTATTAATTTTGGGCTCATTTTCTTGTTTCTTTGATTGGAAATTCCTATTAGGTTTTCCATGTTCTTCTGTAACGACAGCTTCCAAAATTTTCTCGGGAATTTCATGAGTCGGATAATTTATAATAACTACTTCCTTTTCTTGCAAATTGTCTTTAGAAGTAGTGATTTTTTTGGCAATATCTGGGTATTGTGAAATGAATGAGGAAACATTTCTTACTTGGCTTCTCATTGCGTACTCTTCATAAAAATCACATATCTCTTTGGACGAAGAGAATGCGTCATAATCAGCTGCGATAATGATAATGAGACTGTTAAAGATGATGAACCAAAATTTGGTGTTACCGAAGAGAGAAGAAAGAGAAAGTTTGAAGGTATAGAAGATAAAGATAAATATAACGATGAAGAAAAGAAAGGCAAAGGAAGACATTAAACCCTTAGCTTTTTTAGAGCAATAGTTGGATTTGTAGGGTTTGATGATTGGATTATCCATTAGATTTGGTGGTGGTTTTCCCATTTAGAATAAGAGGGGAGAGATGAGATGGAGGGAGAGCTTGCTTTCTTTTGAAATGGGGAGGGTTGGGTAGAAGAGTGAGGAGGAGTTTGGTTTTTATAAGGTACGTGAAGTTCCAAACGAAGAGGGCTTTATTACAGTGGTCATGTATGATGGGCAAATAATTGAGCTTTGAAATACCAGGTATGTCCTATATATATTAAATAATTACTAGAGTGTCCTGCCAACTGCTATTTTGTGTAATTTGTTGCATGATATGAAGTATATTTTTTTATTTACATTGATTATCTATTTTACTTTTAATTTTTTATTTTTTTCACACAACAAATTTTTTTATTTATAATAAAATTGTTGATCTAAAAAAATAAATTCAAATCTAATGTCTTCAAATACGACAATAAAAAAATGATATTATATCGTTATGTAAAGATTTATGTTAAAATAATTTATATCTCTAAAATACAGAAATAAATCAAAAAATTTTAAAAACAAATTAAAATGTCTTAATATCACCGTCATTTTTTTATTTCCTTCCCCTTCGTACCTTTCAGAATACAAACATTCCAAAAAAAAAAAAAAGGTTACGTGGAGTAATAATTTATCTCCCGATCTTAATCACGTATTATGAAGTACGTGGACCCTTCATTAACATCAAACTTTGCTGTTAAATTCATGCTCCTGCAGCCGCCAAGTGTTGGGTCCTAAACTTCCAACTCACTTGGGTTCTTGCCAAGTGTATGGCAGATCAAAGAAGGTGGCACTAGATAATGAGATATGGGTTATTTTTTCTATTTCATTTTCATGATTATCATCAAAGTCATCCTAGTCTTCATAATAAATTATTACAATAATGAGATATTTGTACTTATAATATTGAATCAGCCATATCTAAAGATTTTGTAATTTTGCTTTTGATTGAACTTCACTTTTCTATAGCTATCTTCCTTTATCAATGTTGTTGAAATTTTTTGCTTGTTCTTTGTAACTTGTAATTATAAAATTACAAAGCTTAGAAAACAAGGACTCATTGGTTGGTTCATTATATGCTAATTGGAAAATGTTGATTGGTTACCTATCTCCCTTTCTTACGTGATTAATTTAAGTTTTATTATATATTTGATTATGACAGATATAATTTTGAAAATAATTTATGACAAATCGAACCTTGAAATTTTATCGATTAATTAGTACACCAAACCCTAAGATTTGAAAAAATAGAACCTAAATTAAAATTGATTCCCTACAATGATATAATTGTACAACAGTTTCAATCATCGCGTTAGTTTATGATAGAAAAACTGACTATCAATAACATCGTCCCATTTTAGAATGGATCCGTCGTCCCTCAAAGTAAAGAAAAAAAAAATTGATTAGTATACCAAAGGTAATCTCTCAAGTTTTCTCAAATCGAAATTTTTGACTCCATTCTTATTGATAATAGGTTTATTTTCGTAGCTTCACGATAGTTGTTTTTATCATCGCAGGCTGTTGAATAAAGTTTATTAGATAATCTTAACTCTCCAGTTCAATTTCGATCACTTGTTAATAGAAAAAAAAAATTCTCAAAATTAAAAAAGTAAAATATAATCTTTTTAAACAAGGTGAAATGAGTAATTTTGCATGTTGTTTGTAACTTCTAATTATAAAATTATAAAGGTTAGGAAACAAGGACTCGTGGGTTGGATAATTAGAGGCTAATTGGCAAATGTTAATTGGTTACTTGTCTTTGTTTCTTGCGTACGTGATCGTATCGTGTCTAAGATCATTAAGCCATTAATCATGTTTTTAAGCAATAGGGTTTTGTAGTAACGAAAGGAACACTCCAAAGACCGCAAGACAAAAGTAAAGCTTACTTTTCGTGTGTTTTGTTATTTAAAACCTTGATCACGGAATGAGTGGCTTGATTTAAGGTGCATATCTTCTAATTAATTGATGGCTTTATTAGTTCAATCATATCGTTTTAGATGTGGTATAGCGTTCATAAATACTTTGACTCTGATCAAAAAAAAAAAAAAAAAGAGAGAGAGAGAGAGATTATATAAGGAGGTAACAAATGAATTCTTGTCATTTAATTAGATATAAAATGATTTTTTTTTTCATCCATCCAAATTATTAATGAAGTTTTTCAATGTTACTAATGGTTTTTCAGGCACTTACCATTTCTAGATCAAAAAAATAGCAAATTGTGTTGTACCCACAAGATGTTTCTGTATCGCAACTCATTATATAATGAAAAAAATTAAGAGGAAAATATCATTGAGGTGTGTTGTAATTGAAATACTCTCATATGGGTGTTACAAGATAATTAAGAAAATATTATGTGAACTTAAATTATATAATTCAAGTGTGATAAGTAACTTTTTTTTTTTATCGCAAATCATCTTTCGTTCATGATATTTCTCACACAATTAGAATATATAAATTATTATCAGTTCAGAATGTTTATATAGTATTACTCGGAAAATAAAAGAGTTAAAAATTAATTTATTTAATTTCTATTCATCAATCATTCTAATTTAAGATGATTTTGATTTACAATGTAGGTAAAAAAGCTTCAACGCATCTAATTTTTCTCTTTCATTTCCTTTCTTACAGAATTATAGAAAATTAAGATTTATTTGCTCACTTTTTCTTTTCTTTCTTTTCTTTCTTCCCCTAACTTTTCCTTTTTTAACTAATCATAGGCTCAGAGGAATCTGAATGAGCTCATTGTGTTTGACACAAGATTTATGATGAATAAATATTTATTAACTTTTCTTAACTTTTACTTTAAAAAAATGTATATTTGTTAAAGAATATGGTCATTCATAAATTATATGCATCATACTAATAACTTGTGCTGGTTGTCCTCACTAGAAACCAAGGTCCATTTTGTGTCACTCTTCGTCGTATTTGCTGCCATTTTGACCATCGAAGAAGAGTAATCACCACGAGAATACATGAGTTACTCTAATAGTGGCATCAAGTTTTTATTATAAAATCAAACACTTTAAGACCTTCTCTTCAAACTATCCTTTCTTTTGGACAATTTAGATCCTCTTTGTGCGTATGTTTACTCTTGAAACTTGATAGAAGTCGCAATGGAAGCTAACAAACAACTTCTATTCAGGAGGCGGACCTAAGAATTTTAATTTGAAGGAGCCAATAATATTTTAGAAGAGAGCTCATTACAAATTCCTCCGAACCCAATATCTTTGTTACCATTGATTTTCAAAATTATTTTTACTTTTTCAATTAAAGATATAACAATGTGAAAAAGAGAAGAAAAAAATGGATAAGAAGTTCCTCCATACAAAACTATAAAGATTTAAAACCCTATTTTGATCACTTATTTTGATCATTTGACCCAACAATTAATGAAAAAAAAAATTTCTCACTCGTTACACTATTAAATGATGGATTTTTAAAAAGTAAAACAGTAATTTATCAGTCTAACTTTTACCCATATTGTCCAATTACTAGTGCACTAAAATAATGTTATAAATGAGTGATTAGTTTGGATGTTCTTCTGACAATACTTCCGACCACAGAATAAAATAAAATATAATTTTACAAATAAAAGAGATTAAAATTGAATGATAATATTTGTTAAAAATTGAGAGTGAATAAAATATTGAAATTACTTATTCTTGTGAGATTTAGAAGGAAAAAACCACTTACACTGCATACTCCATTGGAGTTTTTTTTCTTTAATATTGGGGGAGGGGCGATTGACCCATAGAGTGAACATAATTCTGTCGACTATCTCTCTCAATCCATCAAGCCAAGCACTTAGTCAATCCCCTTTGTTTGTTGAGTCTAATTAGTTAATGTTGATACAGGAAATGTGGACTAATAAAAAGAGGGCACATGTAGTGTGTGGGTCAACAATGATAAAGCCCCACTCGCATAATCTAAAGAGTAATCAAAGGTCTAAAATGAACAAATCGTACATTGATACGCGCACATCAATAGTACACTAACACGAATGCGGTACATTAGCTATAAATACATTAACAATGACTTTTGCTAATTAGTAGTCTTCAGGCTTAAGAAAAATGCTTTCTGTCATCAGGTTTTTTGCTACTTTGGGTTGCTCGCCCTTAAAGATGGCAGAATTTTGTCATATTCATGCTTGTTTTAATAGAAAATCTTATCATATTTTACGTATTATTCTTTTATTTTTTATTTTCATTACTATACTTAATTTTTTTAACTTTTTACAGTCTATCATATTACAAAGATATGAAAACGAATGGAATGAGATACTCTACATGATTTTTATCCAATAATATATTTTTTTATTCCAA
Organism: Bretschneidera sinensis; assembly: GCA_023935145.1. Classification (NCBI taxonomy): domain Eukaryota; kingdom Viridiplantae; phylum Streptophyta; class Magnoliopsida; order Brassicales; family Akaniaceae; genus Bretschneidera; species Bretschneidera sinensis. The sequence continues at coordinate 21,948,153 of CM043700.1, read as the reverse complement.
TAAAAATTTACAGTGACAATAAAATTTAACATTTTGACCATGAATTTAATTATTTGTAATATCATTTTTTTAAATTGTATTAAAAATATGTTCTATACATTATATATACATATATATATAATCATATTTAACGGATATTCAAGAGGTATTATCAATATTATTCATATTTATTAAATATTAACAATTAATAACAATATTTTTTAAAATCTGTTTACTTACTATTTATACTCTTTTAAATGGGTTCAGATAGTTTCGATTATCTGAAAATATCCTACCAACGATATGTACTCGCCCTCCCTTCCGAATCTCTACCTTCAACTACCTTTCTCTCTTTATATACTTTTACCTATTCCTGATTCATGATTTGTAACTACTTTCATTTTTTTTAAAATCCAATAAAAAATTTAGGGAATAAATTGTTGTGACCTTAAGATTTTACAAATGCTTTCATTTATTTTTGAAGTTTTAATTTATTTTATTAAACTTTCATTGATACAAATTGTTGAATTTCGATAAAATTATCTTATTAATTTACACTTATAAAACACACGTATATCATCATCAATGAAAAAATTAAAAAATTAGATGCATAAAAAAAAATTATTCGAGATAATTTTATCTTTGATAATGACGTATATATATTTTGCATGCGTGATTCAATAAGATTTGATAAAAAAAAAAAAGGACATTATAACAATTTATTGAATTCAAGATTCAATAAAAACAAATTAAAAACTCAAAATTAATTTATGAAACATCAGAAGAAGTCGCAATGAATCTTTTCCCAAAAATTTATAAACAAAATAGTATACAAATAAATCCAGAAAGAAATTGATACTCGATTCAAATTAATACTGGGATAAGCATTTGGGTGCATACACCATTGATCATGAATCTTTTTTAAGTTCATCATCTAGAAGACCACAGCTGGGATTTCAATAGAGTGGCGCGCGTGCCTAGAGAGAGAAAGAGGACACTGTAACTCTGTAAAAGCAACGCTTTGTCATGTCGGCTTCATAGAAGATACTGTAGAAGAGCTATCAGTGATGTCCCATCATCTTTACAATTTCCTTCTTTCTTCTTTTACATTGAATTCCCTTTTTTGAACATTAATTCTGACAAATTTTTCTTTTTATGCTAACAGTGTCTCTGTCTTCTGTTTTTGTGTTCTCTATTCCATGCAAAAAAACAAGCACTAAAATGTCTTCGATCACTTTCATCAATTGTGCCAAAGTAAAGCAGAGCTTGGCTCTAAGTTCTCGTTTGGATCAACTGCAATTTTAACTGTTGGGTGTTAAAACTGATTTTAAACCTGTTTTAGTAAAACAATTTTGAAGTCAAAAGCATTTTAGGTGTCGGTAAAAATAATGTTAGCAGAATTGTCAAATTAGTAAAAATTCAGCTTCTAAGAAATTTACTTTTAATTTCTTTTAGATTTTTTTTGTTTAGTTTAATTTCTATTTTGTGGAAAGTAATTTATTTTAGAAATTAGATACTTAAAATATTGTTTAGGAGAGTTTATGAAATTATTTTAATTTTTTTTTATAGCTAAGCAAGACACATTTAAAATAACGATTTATGAAAAAAAAATAGAAAATTAAAAAAATATTTATAAAAAAACACTTTTTTCATTATTGTTTTATTAAAAACTTGACAAAAACTTCATGGATATTTTATCAAAATTTGTTTAAATAATATACCAAAACTATTGCAAGACAAAACGGTACATAAGAGCTGCATCCTCTCGTGTTATATATTTGTAGGTTTTGGGTAAATTTCTTGCTCAAATTCCCTCATCATGGCTTCTCTTTCTCTTTATTACCTTGTTGGGTTACTTATTTTGGCTGGTGAGGTCAACATTGCAATGCAAAGAAAATTAGAGGGGGAGGATGATATGGTGGGGATCATGGAAGAAGACGAGCTTTTGGGGTTTTTTGAAGTAATGGGTTCATTTCTTGAGTACCCATCTAGTAATTGGGTTAAGGATCACCCACAGCCATGTACTGACACCCCATGGCCTGGTGTTGAATGTGAGATTGCTGATGATGATGATCAAAACCGACCAATCTTTCATATCACAAAGATTCACATTGAGGGTAATCTTGTAAATTACAACCCACCTTGCAAATCCTCTGCTGACCTATCAGATTCACTCCTCAAGCTACCTTACTTGAAAACCCTCTCTGTTTTCAACTGTTTTGTGACATCACCAGTCTTTCTTTCTCCAACTCTGTTTGGTTCACTCTCTTCCTTAGAGCATCTTTGCCTTAAATCAAACCCATCTTTACATGGCGAGATTCCTTCAAGCTTGTCAAAAGTAGTTAGCTTAAAAGTCTTGACCTTATCAGAAAACAATCTACAAGGAGAAATCCCTTGTGAGCTTGGTGATATGTTGCTCAATTTAGAGCAGCTTGACTTGAGTTACAACAATCTTAGCGGTGAAATCCCAAAAGAGATTGGTGGGTTGAAAAGTTTGACCATTTTAGATCTAAGCTGGAATGGGCTTGAAGGAAAGTTGCCTTCTTCTTTGGGTGAGCTTCAACTTCTCCAGAAGATTGATTTGGGCTCAAACAAGCTTGGTGGGAAGATACCTCAAGAGTTAGGGAAGCTAAACAGGTTGGTTTTGCTTGATTTAAGTCATAATCTAATCAATGGACCAGTCCCTGAAATTACACTCTCAGGTTTGAAACAATTAGAATACTTACTAATTGATTACAACCCATTAAATTGTTTGATACCCTTATTTGATAAGACCCTCAAGAACCTAAAATCAATTAGCTTATCAGGATGTGGGCTTACAGGCCCAATAGTACCCAATTCATTCTCTTCATTGAAGAATCTCACTGCTTTATCTCTAGACAACAACAACCTGACTGGGTCAGTTCCTCCAAATTTAGGGTCACTTATAAGCTTAGATCAGCTGAATCTGAGCTACAATCATCTAAGTGGAGAGGTGCTATTACCAGAAGAATTCATTAACAGGCTTGGAAAGAGGCTGGATTTTAGAGGGAATAGTGGGCTTTGCACAAGCAATGAGTTATATAAGACGATTATTAACAATTCTATTTATCTACAAACACCTCCTTGCAGCTTGGGTACTAACGAAGAAATTGGAGAGAAAAAAACTTGCCCTGATGATCAAGGGCACCCAGGTGATGATTGTAAAGGAATACAATCATCTTGGTTCCATCATGGCAAGACAAGTTCAAGTGCTACATGGCTAGATTACCCAAAGCTCATGTCAACTACAACAAATTTTTTTTTTTTTTTTTGTACTTTTTAACCTCATGAGTTTCTTATTGTAACACTATTGCATCTTCTTTTTTCTCCAGCACAAAACAATTGGTGAAAAAAAAATTAAAAAATAGTATGTTTGAGAAATTATTATTGATGGGTCATTTTCTTGTTTGTTTTTATTAATTAGATTTTCTTGTTCTTGTTGAATAAACGAATGGACAATGTACAAATGTGTAAGTGCAATATTGCAGCAGTATATATAGTTGAAGAGAATATGCAGAGAAGGGTGAATTTTTTTTTACTTTGTGCCTCTTTGGATCCATTTGTTTTATCTTGGTCTGAAAAAGACTAGGTACTACTCAGTAAATTTTAGTACTCTATAACCGCAGAGAAGCAGAACTGTCTGGTCTGATATTCAAGAGCATTCACTCTTGGAGGGAGAGAGTGCATAAGTTGCTTTTTTTTAATAAAAAATATAGAACAAATGCATTACAAATCGAAAAAACCTTAACGGTTACAAAACAACAGATTTAAATTGGATCTTAAAAAAGTTTACAATGGATTTAATCTATAATGATTGGTGTTGTTTGAATTTGACTTTAAATCAATTTTAAATACTAAATTTAAAGTTAAATTGAGTGTTTTAAACTGATTTAAAGTTAAAAATTAAGTTTTGAGAATCCTTTTCGTTTATCTTTTTATTTTATACGTAGAGTTCCTATCACATAATAGAAAACAATTTTTTGTTTTGTCGGACATGTTTGGGTAGTGGTAGTGCTTAAGGTGTTTTGATAAAAAAATAATATGATAAAGTGACTTACTCATATATTTTATGATAAACGTAACCCTCAGCTCCTCCTTTAAACCCTCGCTAACTTAAGCTTCAGAGCACCTTCGGAGGTCTCCCTTCTCTCCTTTTTTCGAGGGCCTTTAGTTCACTCCTGTTACTTGTGCAGGGCCCAGGCCACATCAGCTCCCAGGCCACGTCAGCGCCCAGATCATGTCAGCACCAACCATTTTTTAGCATCAACAGATTGGCGCCATCTGTGGGAAACCACAATCTCTCGCTACAGTACAAACGAAAAAAATATAAAAGAACTCATCTGTCATGATGCCACCCAAAAATAGTACCAGAAGGACAGACAAGGAAGCCCCAACAGCATACTCAGCCTCTATCTGGTGCAGTGCCTGCAGTCACCAATCTGGACTCAGGTTCCCCACAATCCCTGAGCGTGCCACCCCTAGACTAAGTAGGAGGCCCCGTGCCAGAGAGCAGCGCCCTCTTTTCCCCATAGCTGACTCTTCTAATTATGAGGAAACAGCTGGCACACCTTCAAGCCCTAGTGACTCAAGCTCAGTTTCAGGAGCTCTCCAGAATGATAGCCAACCTAGCGGCCCAGGTTCGGGAAGGAGGTCAGCAACCTTCCATCTCTCCTCACCAAGCTTCAGAACAAGCAGAATCATCTGAAAGAGATGACCCAACCTATAACCAGCCTCCTACCGAGCCCTCACTGCATTGCAGTTAGTCCAAAGAGAGCTTCTCCTCAAAAAGCAAACTCAACTTAGACAAACAGTTTAAAGAAATGGAAGAGAAGATAGACTTGGCTCTGAAACACAAGAATCTCAGTATCATGGATAAGCTCTTCATTTAAGACCTTCTATTCACGAAGGATGTTCTCGAGACCCTGCTTCCACCCAACTTCAGGATGCCTCAAGTCAGAATGTACGACGGCTCAACGGATCCCATGAACCACCTACAGCACTACAAAACGACTATGATGTTGCACCGGCACTCCGACCTAGTCATGTGCCTTACCTTCCTTTTAACTCTTGAGAAGGCAGTGGGTACTTGGTACTTACGTCTGAAACCAAGAAGTATTAGCAATTTTAAAGAACTCAGTTACGCCTTCGCCTCGCATTTCCTTAGTAGTAAAGGGCCCAAAAAAACTTCAGAAAGCCTCTTCAACATCATCCAACATTGAGGAGAAAGGCTTCAAGCCTACATATCCTGGTTCAATACAACGGCATGGGAGATTCCTAACCTCGACCCAAATGTCCAAGTAATGGCGTTCAAGAATGGATTGAGGTTTGGCATCTTTAGCTCCAAGCTGACTCGGTGCCCACCCAGAGATATGAATGAGATCCTGACCCGAGCTGAGAAGTACATACTGGCAGAGGCTGACCAAGCCTTCAGAAGAGAGAGAGAAGGAGAAGCTGAAAAGAAGAGGAAGGATTCTGACCCCTAGAGGGGGATAGTCAAGAGACCTCACCAGGAGAACAGGTATAGACCCCACCCCTGAGTTGATGGCTTCACTCCCCTTAATGCAACTAGGACAGTGGTGTCGATTTCAGCTCCAAGATAAGTCTGTTCTCCAATGGCCACCTAGAAAGTCGCATATCTGAGGGGACCAGAGGCGGTGGTGCCGATTTCTCAAGAACTATGGTCATGACACTGAGGAATGCCACGGCCTGAATGAGTAGATCGAAGCTCTTATCAACCAGGGATAGTTAAAAGAGTTTATATGATAAATTTATATTTTTTATAATAAAAAATAAAAATATTGATGATAAAAACATAAAAATACAACTTTTTTATTTTTATTTTTATTTTTGTATAGTTGTTAACTTTAAATATTTATTAAAAATATCCATAAAAAGGGATTTTTATAAAACTTTTTTATTGCAATGCTATGGGTGTACACACCTAGACATAAGGTATAAAAATGACTACCAATTTAATCATTGTGGTAAGGTAAAACTGACAATCACTAAAAATCTATTAATGGCAGAACAAAAAAATCTATTAATGGCATTTTCGTGAGTAGTGATTGAGCAGCAGCCTTTTGGGCTTTCTACAATTGGGCCACTTTCATCCGATTTTTCTCTTTGAAGCGACCTATCGCCTCAGCGCCCAATAAAATCTGGCCCAACCGTATTTCTAAACGGGCTCTAGGTTCATGCCTTCTTGGCTTCATTACAACCAGCATAACAAAAAATTGTCTTTTTTGACTATGCTATACAAATACTATAATGCATAATTTGATTATGATATAAGCTTATGGTACAATCAATTAATAAATAAACCTACAGTCCTATACAATTCTATCACATTACTCACTTAAAATAGTAATTAAAAATAACTAACAAATAATACAAATAACTCACGTATCGACGAAAATCAAACTTGAGATCACAAAATTCTAAGGTCTCAATCTTAACTTTTTTACTAGTGAACCAAAGTTTCATTAGTGCAAAAAAAGTTTTCTCAAAACCTCTTAAACATCATAAATTTTAACGTCTTGTTTTTAGTAAGATATCCACATGTGAGTTATCCCATATAAAAAATAAAATTTAAAAAAATATATAAGTGAGTTATGTATATAATTTAGACCAAAGACTCATGAGCTTAAGCTTTTAAGTCATATCGGTGTCTATCCATGTATATCAAATACGTGTCCATGTGATCTCTCGCCGTGTGAATTACTGTCGACCTTAACAAGTGGTATCAGAGATTGGTTCGAGTTGGTCACGATCGTGTGACTCCCACAATGTTGTCTCATGGTTGAGTCTCTAAATGAGAAGCATTTGTATGCCCGTGATCGTCTTCCTTGTGAAGACTCCCATGGTTGTCTCTCTCATTGTTAAGTTTGGTTTGGATTTGCTTGTTGATCATATGATTAGTGGTTTCATTCAAATGTGAGTTTGGTATATAACTTACACGAGATGGTGAAATTTATTAAGATATCCACATGTGAGTTATCCTACATAAAAAAATAAAAATAAAAAAAATAAGACTGAGTTATATACATAATTTAAGCCCAACACTCATGAACTTAAGTTTTTTAGTCATATTATTGTCAATTCATGTATATCAAGCTCGTGTTTGTGTGATCTTCCGTTGTATAAAATATTCTCGACCTTAAAAGTTTTTAAAAATATTTTCTTTTTTTATTTTTTTACTTTCAGAGAAATATTTTTTTATTTTCTACACTTTTACTTTTAAATTTTGTAAAAAAATGAATTTTAATTTGTTGAAAACAATGAAAATAACATTTTTTAAAATTTTAATCTCATTTTTTGTCTTTTAATTTCCATGGCCAAATGTATTTTCATTTGTTTTCTATTTTGTATGAAAATGAAAACAAAAAAAGACATTCTTTTAAAAACCAAACGCACCAATCACAATGATTTTTTTTAAAAATTTTAGAACGATGATTTATCCTATCTTTAATCTCAAATTATTCAAACTAAATATTTTTATCTATAAATGCATGGTTAGCTTGTGAAATCGATCTCGAAATTTTAAAACATTTAAATACATTAAATTTAAAATAATAACTATAAGAAAAATAACTATTTGTTCAACCACAATTGTTATTAGTAACATAAGTTACACATTTGATTTATTGAAAATTGGAGTCGAAACCAAAACAGGATTTCCATATGATAAGAGGTAGGCGCAGCCATTGAACTAAGCTCATCATAAGCTATAGATTCGTTTATTGACTTGAAAAATGAAATAAGAAAGAAGGCAAAACACGTAAAAGTCATATGGACCTATAAATGAATTGTCCACATAGGTCAAGGAAAATACGTACCCATGACAACACCAATAATAAATATTGCTTAAGATGTCAAAGGCATATAAGCTTATGGTACAATCAATTAATAAACAAACCTACAGTCTTATACAATCCTACCACATCATTCACTTAAAATAATAATTAAAATTAACTAATAAATAATACAAATAACTTACTTATCTACGAAAATCATACTTTGAGATCATAAAATTTTAAGGTTTCAATTTTAACTTTTTTACTAGTGTACCAAGGTTTCATTAGTGCAAAAAAAATTATGTCTCAAAATCTCTTAAACATCATAAATTTTAGCGTTTTATTTTTTTGTAGAATATCCACATGTGAGTTATTCCATATAAAAATAAAAGTGAGTTATATATATAGTTTGGATTCAAGACTCATGAGCTTAAGTTTTTTGAGTCATATTGGTGTTTATCCATGTATATCAAGTAAGGGCTCTTGTGATCTCTCACCGTGTGAATTACTCTCGACCTTAACAAGTAGTATCAGAGCTTGGTTTGAGTTGGTCATAATCGTGTGACTTCCACGATGTTATCTCATGGTTGAGTCTCTAAATGAGAGACGTTTGTATGTTCACAGTTCTCTTCCTAGTGAGGACTCCCATAGCTTTGCCTCTCACATAGTTGAGTTTGGTTTGGATTCTCTTGTTGATCGTGTGATCAGTGGTTTCATTCAAGAATGAGTTTGGTATATAACTTACACAAGAGCGGGAGATTTATTAAGATATCCACATGTGAATTATCTCACATAAAAAAGAAATAAAAAAATTAGACTGAGTTATATACATGGTTTAAGCTGTTGATTCATGAAATTAAGCTTTTGAGTCGTATTGATGTTCATCTATGTATATCAAGCTCGTGTTTGTGTGATCTTTCACTGTATGAAATATTCCCGACCTTAAAAGTTTTGAAAAATATTTTCTTTTTTGTTTTTTTCTTTCAGAGAATTAAATTATTTTTATTTTCTACACTTTTATTTTAAATTTCGTAAAAACAAATTTTAATTTACTTAAAACACTGAAAATAATATATATCTTTTTTTTTATTTTTCGTCTTTTAATTTCAGTGGCCAAATGTATTTTCATTTGTTTTCTATTTTGTATGAAAATAAAAACAAAACATAGACATGCTTCTAAAAACCAAACGCACTAATCACAATATTTTTTTTAATTTAAAATGATGATTTAATTTATCTTTAATTTTCAATTACTCAAATTAAATCTTTTATCTATAAATGCATGATTAACTTGAAAAATCAACTTCAAAATTTTAAAATATTTAAATACATTTAACTTAAAATAATAACCATCAAACAAAAAACTATTTGTTCAACCACAATTGTTATTAGGAACACAAGTTATACATATTTTATATATTGAAAATTGGGGTCGAAACCAAAACATGATTTCCATGTGAGAAGAGGTAGGCGCAGCCATTGAACTAAGCTCATCATAAGCTATAGGTTCGTTTATCGTAACTTCAAAAATGAATGAAGAAAGAAGGCAAAATACCTAAAAGTAATATGGACCTATAATTGAATTGTCCACATAGGTCAAGGAAAATACGTACCCGTGACAACACCAATATTAAATATTGCTTAAAATGTCAGAAGGCATAAATTCTCTGACGTAATCCCTTGTGCCTTTAGCCAATTAGCCTCTTATAAGGCTCAAATCAGCTTATTTATTTCAACAAGATGTTAGTTCATGCACATGATATCAGCCCACCAGAATTTTTCTTTTTCTTTTTTTATTACAGAAAAATGTATGGCTCATTATATATATTATAGACTTTAGAATAAAGGTTAACCATAAAGTTTTGAGGTATGTCAAGAATTGGCACATCAGACGGTTACACACATCTGAAGGGCGTGAGGAAAACCCACAAATTAGGAGATCTATATGGTTAAGTATAAATTTCCATCTACAATTTACTCATAACTTACCAAGATATAAGTACATCAATGTTGACCCTTCTTTTGACTAGTACAATTTGTGTATATATTATAAATAGAAAATTTAATTAATGTATAACCAATAGAATAAGAAAAGTAAGGGTTTATAAAATAATTTATATTTTTTTTTATAAATAGAATTTAGTTTAAGTATTTTTTTTAAAAAAAATAATTTATAAATAGAATCAGAAGATGAAAAATAATTTTTGAAAAATTAAAGTAAAGTTAAAAAATTGTATTTCATTATTGTTTTATTAAATATAACTACACTTTTTAATTCATTGTTGTTTTATCAATAATCGTTTCAAAAATTATTTTGTAAACCATAAATCAAAACTTCTTCTAAATCAAACCAAACGGTACTTAAATCATTCCATTAGAATATATAAAAAAATAAAGAGTAAACCATTTAATAGAAATTCCAATTTAGTAATTTTCGACATTATATTACAATTTTTTATTTCATTTATGAAATTTCAGAACTATCAATTAAAATGATTGTATTACACTTATTCTTTTTATATTCATAATATCTTATAGTTTTTGAAAAAGATTTCGTGATAAATAAATGTATACGGATAAAATATCAATTTACTCCAAAAGCTTAAAAATAATAATACAATTTTGTATATATTAATTTTTTTTCGATGTTAGATAATTTGTTTTTTATATATAAAAAGATCCCAAATTTAGTTTGCAAAAAAGGAATGGTTGTCTAAAATTATTATCATAGACTTAACATTTATGGAAAACCTTGGTAAAAAAATAAATCAAACACAGTTATGGAAAACCATGCCACATGCTTTGTTTTCATATCAAGATGAGTCAGATGATTCATTTGAAGTCCGAGTAATCAGAGTCTCAAGACTCTCAACTAACTGAATTGGGAGAAATTATTTGCCAAACATGGGGATGATCATCGAGGATTGAAGGAGTGACGATCAACAAAACGCTCTCCGCACACGTGTGTCCTTTCAATGAAACTGGTTTGGCCTCAAATAGTCAAATACTCACCACCTTGAAAAACCAACCCATACCCATTTTCTGTTTCAATTCCATCCCTACCCTTTTTGTCTTCACTCACTTTTCTTTAACAACAATTCCTCTTTCGTTTCCCCTCTACGCTATATTTGTCTGTTTGTATTACGTGGAGGTCGAGAAGTTCAATCTCTCCAACATTTTCTGCACTCCTCTGTAGCTCTGTCTCTTTCCTCATATCCTATTGGTAGAGGAGGCCAAGGTCTGTTCTTTGCTCTTCCCTTTTCTTTTGTTTTCAACGTCAATCTCAGGTTCTTATTTTTATTGGCTTTTTATCGTATGATAATTTGTTTTGCTTATTTGATATTGATTCAATCTGGGTATGATCAAAATGACGTGTGAAATTCAGTATTTGTGATGTTCACCCATATGTGGATCTGGGTTTGATTTGATTTCCAGGTTCTGTCCATGTTCTTTTGTTATATTCTTGTTCTTTGATTTTAGTTACAAGTGGATTTCCAATTGTTTATTTGTGGTTTCCTTTGAAGTCGTGTTTATCAAGTTCTAAATTTTCAGTTTCAGTTTCAGTTTCGTGTTCTGTTTTGCTTTATTGGGTTTTAGCAGGATTTTACTGCATGCAGCTTATAGTGATTAATTTAAGTTAATTGGTGTAATCAGAACTTAAATCTAAAACTAATTAGTCATGAACTCATAAAATATATATACTGTGGGGATATCTTCTGATGAATCCTTCCATTTAAATTTTATCGAATATAAATTATTAAGTGGGGCGGGTATCCTATGCCATTATTGTAGAATTTGGAGGATCCTGTTTTACATGGTTGTGGAACAATAATGAATCCTGCAGCTAAAATAGAACAGTAGTTTTGTACCAAAGAGGCAAAGGACGGATAAAGCATGAATAGTTCTAGGGGATTATGAGCCCCCACATGTTTGTGGTTATTTCTGTGTTTCCTGCAATGTGTTTAACATGATTTTTGTTTTGAGAGATCAACTTTGCTACTAGAATGGCTAATAAGGCTCTGATTTTATGAGATTTTGGTGTGTTGTTTTTATTTTATTTTTTCTTTTAAATCACTTGGTTCTTGGTGGATAATTTTATCCTTTTTTTTTCTCTTTACTGGTTACCTATTTATGATCTGCAGTTTAATTTCACTATTAGCTGGTATTTTTTGCAGTGTCTTGATGAGATATTAGGTTTACTGTTTTAATTCTTTGAATATAACAAGTAGTCAGCATAAATTTCTTGCGGATCATGACCCGTTATTTCGTAATTTTATTTAGAATACTTTGGCATAGCACATATAATCCTTTAAATCATGGAGATAACTAATGTTATGGAGTATGAGGCCATTGCAAAGGAGAAACTGCCCAAGATGGTTTATGACTATTACGCATCAGGTGCAGAGGACCAGTGGACTCTTAAGGAGAACCGAAATGCATTCTCTAGGATTCTGTAAGCTCCTCTGTCAATTTACAGTTCAACTAGGAATGGTTTTTCTTTTGATTAAAATTCTACTTATGATTCATGGTTTTTCTCTTCTTCTGAAAAGGTATTTCTTTTCATTGAAAACAGGTTTCGACCCCGTATTCTTATTGATGTAACCAAGATTGACATGAGCACTATGGTTTTGGGCTTCAAGATCTCAATGCCCATCATGATTGCACCAACAGCAATGCAGAAAATGGCTCATCCTGATGGTAAGTGCCCCTTCTTTCATGAGCTTTTCTTCTTTTGAAGGAATTGAATGAATTCTAATAAGTTTAGAGTAAGCGGAGATGTGCATTGTTGTTCTCCTGAAGTGTGTATATGCATTTTTAAATACATAAATGGACATACATACTTCATGATAATTTTGACCTTGAACTTCCAATAAGCATATATTAGGGTACACTGGCTATGATTTGTAGAGGGAAAAAGTGGGAGGAAGGAAAGAGGGAAGAAAAGCGAATGGAGAGAACTTTTCTCTCATTTGGTAAAAACAAAAGTGGGAGGATTGACGTTTTCTTCCTACATGTACAAATCACAATCCTCCCAAATTGGGAGGATCGGGGAGTAGAAGCTAAAATAAACTAATTTTTATTTGTCCTTTTCTTCTTCTCTAGAATTTATATGCAGTTTTACGCAGTCCTAACAGTAGTTTATGGAAAGTATATGTCTTATCTGGAGTTCAGATTGCTTTATTGATTCCAATTGCCTTATTAGTGGCAACTAGAAGGATCTCTAGCAGCCTACTTTTTATATTATATCTAAACATTTAGAAATCAAACAAGGTTCAAATCCTTAAGATGAACACTTTTCTTTCTTTCTTGTTGACCTCTGAAGTAGCCCATTTTGATGTGTTATTTATTGAGCTGGTGTGGAGCATTTTCATGGAATTAGTTGATCAATACAAGCTTACTAATGCCTTGTTATAGTTTGTCTAATCAGTATATCTTCTTCTCCCTCCCCTCCCCCCGGCCATATTCTGTGAAAGAGATCGAGAGAGATTAGTATGTATTTATATCTGAACATGTTTTTGCAGGAGAGAATGCAACTGCAAGAGCAGCTTCAGCAGCTGAAACAATCATGGTCTGGTTCTCACCATTAAACATTTTTTCCCAATTAAATCTTTTTTTAAACTGATTTTATATCTTAAAATTTTATACATAGATTTGGCATCCATTTTCAAAAGCAATAGAGGCTTGCTTTGCCCTGTGGGTTGTCACTATAAGTATAATAAACAAATTTAGCATCTGCTTCATTCAATATATGGATGATTTGTTATTTCAGACTCTATCCTCATGGGCTACTACCAGTGTCGAGGAGGTCGCTTCAACGGGACCTGGCATTCGCTTTTTCCAACTTTATGTAAGTTCTACGAGCTTATCTTTTGCTTTCTCCTTTTGATTTCTTCTTGAGATCTGATTTTAAGATCTTTACATGGAGAATGCTTATGTTTCATAACCAGATCTTAAATATTTTGTTGATTATGCGTGAAATGCATGAATGATTCTGTAAAAAGCAATGCAAGCCTGCAAACCCCTTCCCCTGCAATTTTTTCTTCACTATTATATGTAAATTTATTTATCCAAATCTATCTCCAATTTCTCTTGTGAACTTTATGTTTATCTCATGAAGTACCCCTAATATCTTTTTTTTTATAAGTGAAGTGCCCCTGATAATATCATAATGATAAAGAAGTGTTTTTCTTCGCAAATCCAAGTAGAGTGAACTTTTATTTAATTTCTGAGTTTCAAATCATGGGTGCAAATGTTTCCTAAATACTGAATTTGCCTAATCAGTGTTTACTCTGCTTTTTATTCAGGTTGTCAAAGACAGGAATGTGGTTGCACAGCTTGTGAAAAGAGCTGAAAGGGCTGGATTCAAAGCAATTGCCCTTACGGTGGATACTCCAAGGCTTGGACGTAGGGAAGCTGATATCAAGAACAGGTGAACATTTTTCCAAAACAAAGTGGGAAGAAATCACCTTTCAATGAATAAATCTATTTGATTTTAAACTTAACACACTTTATCATGTGATAGTACCACATTTTATTTGCTGTTTTGTGAGATCTTTTTCTTCGATGGTTCGCGTACAGGTTTACTTTGCCACCATTTTTGACCTTGAAGAACTTTGAGGGTTTGAATCTTGGCCAAATAGATAAGGTCGGTGACACTTTTCTCACTGATTTCTGTTTTATATTTTCCCATTTATAATACTGCTTTGTTCTTGATTGTTACGGGAATGACCTTGCAGACCGATGACTCTGGACTAGCTTCATATGTCGCTGGTCAAATTGATCGATCACTCAGCTGGAAGGTAAGATCTCAGCCTCAAAATTCAGATTCTTGAACTGTTACAAAGAAACCTTTCAACAAAGATCTATTGTATTTAAAACAGGATGTGAAGTGGCTTCAAACAATCACCCAGTTGCCTATTCTAGTGAAGGGTGTACTTACTGCTGAGGATAGTAAGTGAACTCCTTCCTAAATAAAGATCTGAGTTCTCTTCAACTTCTGGTTTATTTTTTCTGTCAACTTCTTGACAAATTTTTAATATAATTAATCTACCATTCTCCGATGATAATCCAGCGAGGATAGCCATACAATCTGGAGCTGCAGGAATCATTGTGTCCAATCATGGAGCTCGCCAGCTTGATTATGTCCCTGCAACTATTATGGCATTGGAAGAGGTAATTTCATTTGCATTGTCATCATTATGGTGCATATCTTACAATTTCTTGAACTTTACATTATATTTTTTTCCTTAAAGCTTTCATCGGCCAGGAACTCCTTTTCTTTTTCTTTTCTTTTTTAATCATCGTATATACAAGTATTCCAAACTTGTTACTTATTTCCAGAATATATTTAAAATTCAGCTATTTCTTTCTCATTGTTATTATTGACATGAACTGCTTTTCCATGCCTCTTTTTTTTAAGGATCCTCCTTTCATTCCTGGCTAGAGGCAATCTTTATAATTTATATTCTGAAATCTAAAAATTCATTTTTTTATAATGAGTACTCCCCCTTTTCTTGATGTTGTATCTATGCTGGAAATATCTATCGAATTTTGCAGCTGTTCAAAATTGTATCTAGTTCTGTGCTGATTTAAGAATTTCATGGACCCAACTCACAGGTTGTCAAAGCTGCACAAGGCCGGGTTCCTGTTTTTCTTGATGGTGGGGTCCGGCGTGGAACAGATGTCTTCAAGGCTTTGGCTCTGGGTGCATCTGGAATATTTGTAAGTATATAAGAAACGATGGCCTAAGGTGTCCTGTCTCACAAATCTACTGTCTTTAAGAGTGTGTTTAGTAGAAGAGAAAAGTGAAAGAATGGAAGACTAGAATGATAGAAAGGTTAGAAAACTGACCGGTTTCATGTGTTTTAATAGAGAGGATGGAAAACTAGAAGGAAATGAAATAGTTTTCTCTTTTCCTTGTTTTAATAGAGTGGAAAAATGATTGGAAAGAAAATGGAAATAACATCTACCATTGTACCCTTCATAATGTTAATTTAAGGGATTAGATGGGGAGAAATTGGTAAAATAATAATCTCATTTTTTTCTCTCATCTTAATTCTATGCTCCAATGCTCTCAATTTGGTAGGACTGTAATTTGTATATGTAAAAGTAAAACATCAATTCTTAGTTTTCTTTATTCTCACTTTTCTCTTTTACTAAACAAGAGAAATATGCATTCCACCCACTTTTCTTTCCTCCTACTTAACACATGCTAATTTTTTGCTATGAAGTTGGTTAACTTTCTATCGGAAATGTCTTCACCAGTGAATTCCCACATGTTATTAATCTCTCTAAATAGCTCAAACTTCAGTTTAGTTTCTTAAACTTCCTATCACAATAAGTCCTCTTTGAATTCATATCGCTTGTTTAAGTCCCAAACACCTTGCTTAACAAATATATTTGCTCATTTCATTTATTTTTCTTAATTTTCAGATTGGAAGACCAGTGGTCTTCTCATTGGCTGCTGAAGGTGAGGCTGGTGTTAGAAATGTACTTAAGATGCTTCGCGATGAGTTGGAGTTAACTATGGCACTAAGTGGTTGTCGCTCACTCAAAGAGATCACGCGTGATCACATTGTGACTGATTGGGACCCTCCCCGCGTTGTACCCCGGTTATAAAGATAGTCTTAATTTGGTCCTAATTGCGCATCAAAATGATGAAAAACAGTAATCATAAGAGTCAGTCTTTAGAATGACTTATCTCAGATTCAATGGTTAATAAATACTTGGAAGAAATAAAACTTTTTTTTATTGACAATGAGCTTTATTTTCATAAATTAATGCTGCTTTTTGCCTGTATCTTTCTAGCTATAATTCTTGCTTAGTTGCTTGCACATGATTTCTGTTGTGTGATGTTACTTTGGAAGCAGAAAAACAGAAAAATGAAATTTAAGCACAGCACACGTAATTAATTTCTTTTCTCGGCAACATTTCCAGAATAGCTGATGCCTTGTTCAGTAGACGAAAGAGATTAAAATAAATCTATTAAATTCTGCACACCTTATTATTTTCTTCTCTTGTTCAGTGGCTATAAAAATATTGGAAGGTAATTGAGTTAAATTCTGTTTTGGGAGAGGAAATTCTCTTATGCAAAGATCCAACTAGCACCCTTGTGCCTAATTTTTTATCCCCGTCATTGATTTTCTGATGAAAATTTGATTACCTACTATTTGAACCATTATGTGACTGTAAGCACAATAGGCTACAATCAATGACACTTCAATAGAAGTCCTCCCAAAAACAAAGTTACTCTATTAAAATACTTGAAATATAGAAAGAAAGTTCGTAAGGAAAAAAAAAAAAACTCTCTTATCTAGGATCCTGAACGTTGCAGGCCTTAAAAGTTTAGTTCCATTGACGACGTCTTCTCAATTTGCTCTCTGTAGAAGAGCCAACTGGAAAACAGAGTTGTGAGGCAGAGCGGAATCAAAAGCCCTTAGCACTTCAAAATTTACAGGAGGATTTGAGGTCACATAAATGGCATAGCCTTTACTCGATTTTTTTTTTGCTATTGGAGCCTTACTCTACTATTTGAAGCTTTGAACAATTATGTAACTATAAACACAAAGCTACAATCAATCACTTGAATTTTTGCTTCCTTGTGGTGAAAGAGAAGAAGATAAACCACACTACTTTTAAGTCAAAGTCTTGTTGATGATAAACAACCCTTGTATCTGTGACTACACTATTTTGAAGCTATCACCAAAACTTCTTGTTCTCTTAAATCAAAGAAAGACCTCGTTCTGTTAAAATCAAAGAAAGACTTAAACACATCAACAAGGTAATTGTAGACTCGTGAAATCCCACAAAACACGGCGGAAACCTTTGATATTCCCCTATTGATAATTCCAAAAAATTCAGTACCCTTTGCACCGAAGCCATGACACCTTTATTAGCTAAACCACTGTCATTTTCTTCCAGACTCTTTCACTTCTCCATTGTCATCTTGCTTTCTTCTTCAAATATCATTACTTTCGTGGAAATGGGGTCATTGTCATAATTTGGCAAGCCTGAAAAATCTCCACCAACAATATTTCAGGTGAGATACCGCTTGATCGGGGAAAAGCAACTCAGCTACGAGTACTTGACCTCTCTTTTAGTAATCTATTTGGAGGGATTCCAAAGGAGGGAAGCTTTACGAGTTGATGTTGTTGTTCAACCTTTCACTGAATAGTAATAAGTTTTCAGGCAATATTCCTTCAGACATTGCGACGCTGTCAAATCTAGTATATCTTAACTTGGCAGTTAACAATTACAATGCATTAAACTGATGTAATTTAACTTGATTGCAAGTGAACTTAAATAAGGTATTCCAATTGAGATTAGCAATTAGCGTTTCCTTGAAAACCTTGATCTCATTCAAAATCTCATGGTTGAAGAGATACCATCGCAAATTAGGGAAATAAAAAACTTCAGAGATGTTGAACATTTTCCACAAGCTTTGTGGAGTCATTCCCTCAACTTTTGATGATTTGTTAAGCTTGACATCAATTGATATTTCCTACAATTAGTTGGAGGGTCCAATTCCAAACAATAAAGCCTTTCGAGAGGCTCCATCGGAGGCTTTTAAGAACAACAAAGTCTTGTGCGGATATGTTAGTGGTATGAAGGCATGCCCCTCTTTGATAAGCAGCAATTCACATTGAAAAAGGCGGAACAAGGTTGTGGTTTTCATTGTAGTCCCCTTCTTAAGCACACTATTTCTTTCATTTACCATTCTTGGAATCTTTTATGCCATTAGAAGAGGGAGGAGTGGAGAAGATAAGCCAAGGGGAGCAAAAATTCATAATTTATTTGTAATTTGGAGTTCTGACGGGAGAATGGTGTATGAAAGTATATTGGAAGCAACTGAAGAATTTGACAAGCAGCATTACATTGAAGTTCGAGGGAATGGAAGCGTTGACAAAGCTGAGTTGTCAAACAAGACAAATTGTTGCTGTGAAAACAAGTGCCCCCAATGGCAGACGGTGGCATAATCAAAGAAAAACCCGTACTTCAAATGAAATTCGCCATCGTAATGTTGTCGAGCTTTATGGTTTTTCTTTCCATCCTCGACACTCGCTTTTGGTTTATGAATTCTTGTAAAGAGGAAACCTGAAAAACATGCTCACCGACGTTTTTTTATTGGACTGAAAGCATGACAAATCTTTATCCGTTTAATTATTTTATTATTCGAATTCGAACTCGAAATCGTTAAAACTCATCTATAACCGTAAAAATCTTATTTATTTTTATTTATAATCACTTAAATAGATACGTTTCGAATCGATTAATCATTAAAAATTGTGAATTGTCATTCCTGCTACAACTTGAGATTTTACATTTTTTAAAAATAAAAAACATAAAAATAATTTTACCGTGCTCTTAATCTGGTGTTTACCGATCGCATACTCTTTCTTTCACGTGCAAGTTAGATTTGATTAATGAGTTTTACATATACACCCAAATTCAATCGTTTATAATCTGCAAGAGACAATTTATAAAATTAAATTTTCATAAAATTTAAACACAACTTTTTATTTCCACAAATATTATGTTAACATATTTTTGGATGATTAATTTATCCAAAATTTTAAGGTTTTGATGTCACTTCCTCAATAATAATCATGCTATTATGATTTATGTTAGGAAACATTTTATAAGAGGAAGAGCCCATGGATATGCGCTTGGTAAGCATGCTACTGCTATGATCTACCAAATGATAAAAATAAGGTCCAAACTGAGACAACTCTAGCCCATAGAGCCCAAAACAGAAAAGCCTTTGAAGGCCTGAAGCATGTTTAGGTCATCATAAAAAACATACACAAGACTCTCTCTCTCTCTCTCTTTTCTTTTCTTTTTCTTTTTTTCTCATTTTTAAAAGGAGAGAATACCTTTATCAAGGGGAGGTAATTGGTATTATCTAACAGGGAGCATTGGTCAGTTTGGGTAGGGTTGTTTTTTTATTCAACTTAATTCAATTATATTAGATTAGAAAAATCTTAACCAAATTAAACTTATGAACACATCTAATTCTAACTCAATCAAACACATTTAAATTGGTTTGGGTCATCATTTTTTTCACTTAAAAATTAATACAAATATATTATGTAAGAAAAAATATTTTACTACAATTATTTATTATTCATTAGATCTAAAATCAAATTCATATAATAATTTATTAAATTTTACAAATTAAATACCTTAAATCACTTCACACAAGATTTAAACAAGCTTAATTTAATACAAACCATATAAAAGTAAATAAAAACTACATTTTAAAGGTGTTTAATCAATTAAATTCTTTCAAACTTTAACACTAGTATAGGTTTAATCCTAGAATCTCCATAACCAAGTTTCGTCATACCAAAAATATAAAGTGAATGAACATAAGATAAGCAAACCAATTCAACAAACTTTTGAAAACCATACTGAAATTCTAAAAGAAATATTTTCACAAGAACAAACGATTTTTTTTAATTAAAAAATATTAAAAAGAAACGTGCTCCTCACATATTTAAATTCTAATAGATATATTTTATGAAAAATAACATTTTTTTATTAGAGAGTTTCTAAGAAGAAAAAAAAAAGGAATATATATATATATACTGCAATCTGAACTAACTTATCAAAATATGAATGTAACCCATCAATTATACACAAACAAAATATATATTACAATTTAAACTAACTTACTAAAATATGAATGTAATTCGTCAATCCTTAAAGTAAATATATTTTAAATATATATAAAATATAATTGTATAATGCAAGTCAAACCCAACCCAACCTAATACATCGATTTGGATTAAGTCTATGAATCCGTTGGTTTTTATGCTCACCTTTAATGTTATTATATTGTATTCGTGTCATATCAAAATTTATATATAACATTATTTGAGTCGATATAGGCACGATAAAATTAATTAATCGTGCTAAAAAAACTTGAATTCATATACAACTAGTTTATTATACAAATATTATACAAATAACACAATTCAATATAAATAACATATTTAATAAACAAATTGTGACCGACAATTAAAAGTTCATAGAAAAATCTTAGTAATTGTCTTTGTTGACTTACGTTCAACTTTTTTTATAAAAAAATCAACTTTGGAGAAGACTTTGGCTAGGGCTTCTTGACTTATTATTCTAATATAGGTAACCTCGTCACTTATCTTTCTATTCATAGTCAAAATCTGTGGATATTTAATTTATAAAGAAATGATGAAAAGAAGAAACTTCGAAAACTCAACTTGTAAGAAAGAGGTCGATTAAACAATTCACCGCAATTCCTTTTCAGCCTTTTTCTCGTTTATTAATACATTTGTATTTAATTTAATTTTTTTATTTTAAAATCGATTAATTTATATTTTATATTTTAAACATCTATCCAATAAATTATTTTAATGATAATTTCGATAAAATTAATACCAACGTACAAAAAAAATTAACTATTAAATAAGAAGGAAAAAATTTATCAGATTTTTTTAAATCGCTATCAATTTTGATCAATATTTTTGTACGCATTAGTATAAATTTTTTCAAAATTAGCTTTTATTGAAAAAAAAGAAAAAAAAAAAGAAAGAAGAAGCTGCCTAGAAAGAAGGTCGGAAACAAACAATAGAAAAAAAAATCCTATCAAATGAGCATGCCATTATACGTCCACATTAAATTAACCATGCCAAAAACATCACTATGTCTTGATCAAAGAAATTATTACACCAGCATGCAAAATAAACATTCAGCACGTTTAGGTCTTAAAATTCAATATCATATATATATATATATATATATATATATATATATATATAAGAAACTTGATTTAATTCGAACATTTTACTTTCTTTTGTTACATTTATTGTGAGAAAAATTAAACCTGAATCTTTTATGTGAAAAACTCGAAGATATTCAGTAAACTATAAGGTCTGGATTCAAAATTATTTGATTTAAACATCAACTAACCTTCCATGTGCCAAAAATATTTTTCCCACGTAATAATATATATATTATGAAACTTCGTAACCATGACTTTAAATTTGTAATTTATATATAAAAAATTGGGATAAAACTTGTATGTCAAATTTAGTTACTAGGCTTCATGTTTTTGAAATTCTTTTTCTTAATAATATAATCCTAATAAATCAGGATCAATTGCATTCATGAAGCAAACTAACAAGAAGTATCAACCTTGCTTGGAAGTCGATAGTGCCTATTTTAATTTGTAAACTCATTTCTTATTAATGGAACTGCTATCTTACCTGTTTATTACCTTATGCAATTTTTGCTTTACTAGTGAGGGAGTTCGAGGGGTAAAAGTCTTCAACCTTAATTTTTGTGCTAGGGAACCTGCATCAGCTTATGAGTAGAATATTGTGAAAATAAAATGTTCTTTCATTGATAACTGAGACATTTCACAAGTCATATTAGCGAAACAAGTAAGGCATAAAACTTAAAAGGAGAACTTTCGAGAGTACACTATTGATAGAATTTGCAGAGATTTTCTATATTCCAAGTCTGAGGTATAAGCTTACCACTCAACTCTTCAAGCTCAAACATGACGGCTTGGTAAATTATCTTGATGCGGTACAGACCTTTCCAATTAGGGAGGAGCTTTCCCGTTTCCCAAAGATGTGATACTTCGTGTTTTTGCATTTAGGTCATTTAACCTAAAATTCATCTCTCGGACTCGAGAGTTGTAATACTTAGCAACTCTTTGCTGATAAGTGATTAACCGGATCTAAGCTTTATCTCGAGTTTCATAGATAAGATCAGCATTTATTCGCAAGGCTTCTTCGTTAATAGTTTGTTCGAAGTTCTGCAGCCGTAACGAGGGCACCCTGATTTTCAATGGAATGACCGCTTCGGACTCATATGCCATAAAAGTTTTCATCTTACTTTTCAAAATTAACAAGTTAAAAAATAACAAATTGAATTGTTTTGAATTCCATGGCATAATTTTTTAAAAAATTCAAATCACCCTACTGATCAAATGGGGACCACTTTTATCTATTTATTTATGTTATTATTTTATTTGTGTGAGATAGAAAATTACAATTATCTCACATAATAATTTCAATAATCGATACACAGAATTAAGGATTTGTGAAAAATGATTATATAAGGAATTAGATAAAAATTGATTAAAAGTGTTAAGGATATTTTTGAGTTTATATATTTTTTGTTAAAATTTAGGGTGCTACTCGGTCAAGCACCACCTCTTTTGCTTTTTCAAAAATAGGATTTTACTGTCCCAAAAACTAAATTGAAAAAAGTTTGCCAAACATTAATATTAAGAAAAATTATCAAATTTTTTCTCAACAACTATTTTTTTTGTGGGCAAATTTTTTTGACAAAATGTTGGGTTTGGATCCATTTCGATGGTCTAATTCTAAAAAAATTTGGATGCATCGGATGCAAATATTTTGATTTATATTAATTAAAATTTGATTGTTAATTTTTGAAAACTTTATTAATAATAATAATAATAATAATAATAATTGCATATATCAAATATTACTAATAAAATTATCAATTAAGTTTACAAAGAAGAAATTTTGCATTTGTGCAGTTAAAAATTCCTCCAAATTCCGTAGATCAAAAATCATTATTAATATAAAATTATCCAATGTCATAATAACATGAGAAAATTATTTGATAAGAAGTTATAATCATGACGTCCTTACATTCCCTACTAAAATTAATCAGAAAGCTGGTGAATGAAGCCATATTCATTAAATATATAATTTACAAAAATACCCCCATAGCATTTCCTTCTTACAAAATATGATTAATTCCTAGCTAATAAGGATGCTACAAAATCATTTTATTTATCTTCTTCATAATATATTATTTAATTAAAATTAATCAATATGGGGAAGTAGCTTGGATCCTATGCTTTCGCTTTTGAAGAAACCGTTGCAGTGATCTCTTCATGGAGAGTCCGGTAGGGCTTTGTAACTGAAGAGATTGAAGAGTTGGAGAAGCCGGCTCCGATCCAGCCGTTGAAGAGTTTGATCTCTCCTCCATTTCTCTAGTTGCTATCATCATGATGGCTCTAGCCTGCAATTTAATTGTTGCGGGCATATTAGTTTATTTAATTAAAACATGGCTAATTTATTTTCCTTACAACATTAATTTTTACACAAATCCAAAGTAATTAGTAACTAATTAAACTCTTTGCGAAATTATATATGAGATGTGTTATTACGGAATATTAAAAATCAATTGAACCATAATTTGACAAATTTTTTTTTTAAATTTGCAAAATGCAAATAGGAGCCTTTAAACCCGAGATTCGATCACAAGCACTCTCACTCAAAAGTAGAGGTTGGACTTTTAACTCGTATTTGTTTTCAATCCGTTACCCACCGATTAAAATATAGGTATGGACATAAAAACTAAGATTTATTAGAAAACAGGTGTTTTTAGTCTATATTCATTGACCCGTTATCTGTATCTGATCCGAGTCGTCTTTTCCTCATCTAAATAAAAATATTTTTATCAATATTCATTTTTAACTCGTTATTCGTCAACTAAAATATGAATATGAATATTAAAAATAAGATTCATTATAAAACAAACATTTTTAATATATATTCATCGATTCGCTACTTGTAAAACACGACTCGTACCCAACCTGAATCAACTGTTTTCATTTCTGTCCAAAAGGGAAAAGCATAACCAAAACAATGCAAAAGGGATAAATTTCTATATTCGTGATCCGATTCCAAGTACTAACCATTAATTAAGTTAAGTTATTATGTTTGGACAACGAAAAATGCGACGAAAAGGAAAATACAGAGGAAAAAATCACCTGAGACCATTTTTTCAGTTAGTTTTTTTAAATTATGTTATTTTTAAATTTTAATTATCTAAAATTTTAAAGATCTAACCGCAATTTAAGAAATTTTGTTTTAACCATGAAATCCTCAAGCATAAATTCAATTCCGTGAAAAATTAAAGCACGTGTTTTATATTAATTCAACTCCTGAAACTTCGATGAAATTGCCAGAGCACTTCTCCATTAACAGACTAATTAATTAACAAATTGTCGGCACATTGGGACCACACTATTCTTAAATTACACGTTTGTTACCAAACTAAACTGATAATTAACCCAAAACCAAAAATTAATTAATATTAAAAAATTAAACAAGTACCTGAAGCTCTGTAACATCACAAACGCAGACCTTCCCATTATAGAAAATGGTTAGTTGTTGCTGTTCCTTTTGTGGGCTTTCACTGATTGATTCTTGCATCCTTCAATAACATTAAAAAAAAAAAAATTAACATTTAGAGAGAGAATTAATTATAAAAAGAAAAAATCTGTACTTTTTTTTTTACATCGAGAATAATGACAACCGTTGATATATTCTATCTTGATTGATGCAAGAATTTCTCCAAAAAAAAAAAGAGAAAGAAGAAGACTTACATGTTAAATTGCTGAGCAGAATCCAAAGGAGGAAGGAGGCGAAGTTCCAAATTGCAGTTTCTTCTCATGTTGACGATCAAAGGCAAAATCGTCTTATAAAAAGATTCTGGGAAACAGATTCGAAGAAACAAAAAAGAAAGAATACGTGAAGAGAGTTAAGAATACGGTTTGGAAGATCTGGTTTATATATAGATAGATGGCGTTGTGTTTCGTCTTTAGCCTTTTGGGGGGCTTTAAAGAGGGTTAAACACGTAAATCGACATACAATGCTTAAGAAAAGGATATTTTAAGCACGTGGATCATGCTTTTTAAATTTAAATTTATTAATTTCCAATGATGACCACAAAACCGCTATCGTTTTGCATATTTGTTTTCCTTTTTATTTTTAATTTGGCATTCGTCTTTAAGTTTCTATCTTATCTAAATGGTTACGTCAGAGTTATCACATAATCGAATAAATTTATTAATAATTATAAATAAATTTAATAGTATTTATATTAAAAATTTTAAAAATAAATAATATAAATATCATAATTATTATTTAATTTTTTTATAATTATTAATGAACTTTTTAAATTTTGTAATAACTCCCACAAACTCAATTCGATAATCCAATTTCCGATTTCACAATATATTTTTTATTTTTCTTTACTTCATACTCTATATTTATTTCATTATTGAATATTTGACCCCAAAATAAAAAAGGAATTAAGTAGCACATATATTGTCAGGTTTATGCTTTTTAGCCCAAACAATTGGATTTGCAGCGAAGGATTTTATTTTCCTATTTTATACAATATACCCCAAAAAATAAGTGGACTACGCTTTAAAAAAAGTTAAATTTGCTAGGCTGTGTGTGGAGCGTGGTAGTTTTTTTGTCTAATCTAGTGTTTTCAGTACTGTTTTGTATCTGTTTTATTTTAACCTAGAAATATAAAAGTTTCATCTTACTCTTTTGTGTAAGTGAGTGAGCTGTCTTTTTTGGTGAATACTGTGAGGGGTGTCTAGGGGTGAGACCTCATTGTATTGTTCTTCAAGACATAGTGAAATCGCTGAAACTCCGTGGACATAACCCGAGTTTGGGTGAACCACGTAAATCTATGTGCTGTGTGTTTGTCTTTGATTTATTTCTATTTTCTTCTCTATATTCACATCTCAAGATTTGTAGGGATAGGGTAATTTAACCCTAAAAACTGGTATCAGAGATATCGGTTTTTGAGTGGGAGTGATGGTCAGGGAAGAAGGAAAGGTGCCAGGAATCGAGAAATTCGATGGCACAAATTTTGGGTATTAGAGGATGCAAATCAAGGATTATCTCTATAGGATGAAATTACATTTGCCTCTGTTTGGGACAAAGCCAGACAGTATGAAAGAAGACGAATGAAATCTTCTTGATAGACAGGTACTGGGAGTTATTCGATTAACTCTATCAAGATCAGTTGCGCACAATGTTATGAAGGAGAAGACCACCAAGGATATGATGGTAGCTTTATCCAGTATGTATGAAAAACTGTCTGCTAACAACAAAGTGCATCTGATGAAAAAGTTGTTCAATTTGAAGATGGCGGAAAGTACCCCTGTTGCGCAGCATCTGAATGAGTTCAATACAATTGTTAATCAATTGTCCTCTGTTGAGATTGATTTTGATGATGAGATCCGTGCTTTAATTGTTTTGGCTTATTTGCCAAACAGTTGGGAAGCCATGACAATGGCGGTGAGTAATTCTGCAGGGAAGAATAAACTCAAATATGAAGATATTTGGGATTTGATTTTAAGCGAGGAGGTTCGCAGGAGAGATGCGGGTGAAACCTCGGGTTTTGGTTTCGCTTTAAATCTTGAGACAAGAGGTAGAGCACATGATAGAAATTCCAATCGGAGTAGATCAAAATCTAGAAGAGAAGGCAGGAGTAAATCCAGATCTGGACAACAACTGGAATACTGGAATTGTGGTAAGACTGGCCACTTTAAGAAAATTTGTAGAAAATCACAGAAGAAAAGGAATGAGAACGATGCTGCAAATACTGTGACAGAAGAACTACAGGATGCCATATTATTTTCTGTTGACAGTCCCATTGACTCTTGGGTTTTGGACTCAAGAGCTTCTTTCCATACCACTGTACACCGAGAAATCATGGAGCTCTATGTGACAGGTGATTTTGGGAAGATATATTTGGCTGATGGAGAAGCCTTGGATATTGTGGGTATGGGAAACATTCGCATTAAATTGCCGAATGGGTCTGTGTGGTTGATACAAAAAATGCAACATGTTCCAAAATTGATGAGGAACTTGATCTCTGTAGGACAGCTTGATGCTGAAGGTCACACGGTGACATTTGGGGCTGGTACTTGGAAGATTACAAAGGGAGCCATGGTAGTGGCTCATGGAACAAAAACGGGTAATCTGTACATGACCTCAAGTGTGAGAGATACTATTGCAGTGGTTGATGCAAAAGTTGATACAAACCTATGATACCGCAGGCTTGGTCACATGAGCGAAAAAAGGGATGAAAGTGATGTTGTCTAACGTGAAAATGCCAGAGTTGAAATCCCTTGACTTTGATTTATGTGAGAGCTGCATTCTTGGGAAACAGAGAAAGATCAGTTTCTTCAAAGGAGGCAGAACTCCAAAGTCTGAAAATTGGAGTTGGTACACACAAATTTGTGGGGAGCTTCCCCGGTTGCATCTCTTGGAGGTTCGCGGTATTATATCACATTTATTGATGACTCAAGCAGAAAAAAATGGGTTTAATTTCTGAAAAATAAATCTGAGGTATTTGATACCTTTAAGAAATTGAAAGCCATGGTTGAGACTGAAACAGATTTGAAGGTAAAATGTTTGAGGTATGATAATGGTGGAGAGTACATAGATGGGGGGTTTAGAGAATTTTGTGCTGCTAATGGGATTAGGATGGAGAAGACTATTCCCGGGACACCACAGCAGAATGGCGTGGTTGAGCGCATAAACAGGACCCTCAATGAGCGTGCTAGAAGTATGAGGTTGCATGCTGGGTTACCAGAAACTTTTTGGGCCGATGCAATTAGCATAGCATCTCACTTGATAAATCGAGGACCGTCAGTTCCTTTGGATTGCAGGATACTTGAAGAGGTATGAAGTGGAAAGGAGGTAAACCTTTCTTACTTAAGAGTTTTTGGTTGTTTATCTTATGTTCATATTGACTCTGATGCTCTCAGTAAACTAGATACTAAGTCCTGAAAATGTTTCTTTATTGGCTATGGTGATGAAGCTTTTGGTTATCGGTTTTGGCATAATCAAAATCAAAAAATCATCAGGAGTAGAAATGTGATTTTCAATGAACAAGTTATGTACAAAGACAGGTCAAGTGCATAATATGTTGTTATAGGGCCAGAACCAAAGAAGTCTGAGTTTGTTAACTTTGATGAATTTTCTGAGAGCACAGTGCAGAGTAGGAGTCAAGAAAATGATGAGAATATAGACCCACAGGTAGAACAGTGTACGCCCATAAGTGTTGTCCGAAGGTCTTCTAGGAACATTAGACTTCCACAACGGTTCTCACCATCCTTGTTCTATATTTTGTTGACTGACAGTAGTGAGCCAGAATGTTATGATGAAGCTTTGCAGGTTAAAAATTCTAACAAGTGGGAGTTGGCCATGAAGGATGAGATGGACTCACTGATGACGAATCAGACATGGGAACTAACTGAATTGCCAAAAGGGAAGAAAACTTTACATAATAAATAAGTGTACATAGTAAAAGAAGAGCATGATGGTAACAAGTGCTACAAGGCCAGATTGGTTGTGAAAGGGTTTCAACAAAAAGAGGGTGTTGATTACACAGATATTTTCTCTCCAGTTGTGAAGTTAACAACAATCAGACTGGTACTGGGAATTGTGGCTGCAGAGAACCTACATCTTGAGCAGTTAGATGTGAAGACAACATTCCTTTTATGGTGATTTGGAGGAGGATATTTATATGCATCAGCCACAAGGATTTGCAGTGCAGGGAAAGGAAAATCTGGTTTGCAAACTGAGAAAGAGTTTATATGGGTTGAAACAAGCTCCAAGACAATGGTACAAGAAGTTTGACAGCTTCATGTGCAGTACCGGGTTCACAAGGTGCCAGGCAGACCATTGTTGCTATGTTAAGAGTTTTGACAACTCTTATATCCTATTACTGTTGTATATGGATGATATGCTCGTTGCAGGGTCTAACATTGAGGAGATTAATAATCTCAAGAGGCAGTTGTCAAAACAGTTTGCAATGAAGGATTTGGGTGCTGCAAAACAAGTCCTTGGTATGAGAATCATCAGAGACATAGTAAGTGAGACTTTGAAACTTTCACAGACAGAGTATGTGAAAAAGGTTCTCAATCGATTTAGCATGGATAGTGATAAACCAGTGAGCACACTTTTGGCTAGTCATTTTAGACTATCTAAGGATTAGTCACCAAAGACAGAGCAGGAGCAGGACTACATGAGTAGGGTTCCATATGCCTCAGCTATTGGAAGTCTTATGTACGCCATGGTCTGCATAAGACCGGACATTGCACATGCAGTGAGAGTAGTGAGTAGGTACATGAGTAATCCGAGAAAAC
Source organism: Bretschneidera sinensis (assembly GCA_023935145.1). Taxonomy (NCBI): domain Eukaryota; kingdom Viridiplantae; phylum Streptophyta; class Magnoliopsida; order Brassicales; family Akaniaceae; genus Bretschneidera; species Bretschneidera sinensis. The sequence goes on along the minus strand of CM043700.1, from coordinate 21,918,369 downwards.
AACATTGGGAAGCAGTCAAATGGATCCTAAGGTATTTGAAAGGCACTTCAAATACATCTCTGTGCTTCACAATGGCAGGTTTAAAACTACAGGGTTTTGTGAATGCGGATTTAGCCGGTGATATTGATAGCAGGAAGAGTACTACAAGGATTGTGTATACTCTGGGTGGTACAACTGTAAGTTGGGCTTCTAAGTTGCAGAAGATCGTTGCTCTCTCTATTACAGAAGCTGGGTATGTAGCCATAACTGAAGCTGAGAAGGAAATGATTTGGTTACAGGGTCTCTTGGATGAGCTGGGTAAGAAAAATGATAGGGGTACTCTACACAGTGATAGTCAGGGTGCTATTTTTCTTGTTAAGAATCCGAAGTTTCATTCCAGGACGAAACATATACAGTTGAGATATCACTTTATTCGCTCTCTTCTCGACAGTGAACAGTTGGTACTGGAGAATATCTATGGAACTGAGAATCCAGCAGATATGTTGACTAAGGGTGTCACTATTGAGAAATTGAAGCTGTGCTCAGCTTCAGTTGGTCTTCAAGCTTGAGGACAGGTGAATGAGTTGCGGCATGGTTGCTTTGTTTGAAGGCATGTGGTGCTTCGTGTTGGTGATTGGACCAGTCTCCAAGAGATTGTTAGGCTATGTGTGGAGCCTGGTGGTTTTTTTGTCCAATCTGGTGTTTTCAGCACTGTTTGGTATCTGTTTTATTTTAACCCGAAAATATAAGGGTTTCATCTTATTCTTTTGTGTAAGTGAGTGAGCCGTCTTTTTTAGTGAATACTGTGAGGGGTGTCTAGGGGTGAGACCTCCTTGTATTGTTCTTCAAGACATAGTGAAATCGCTGAAACTCCGTGGATGTAACCCGAGTTTGGGTGAACCACGTAAATCTGTGTGCTATGTGTTTGTCTTTGATTTATTTCTATTTTCTTCTCTATATTCGCATCTCAAGATCTGTAGGGATAAAGTAGTTTAACCCTAACAAAATTTATTAAACATGCAAGTGGAGTTAAATAATATGATAAAATATAATTAAATCCTTTAAATATATTAATTTTTCTAATTTAATCTTAAGTTTTTTTATTTATTTTAAAAAGGGATTCCTTTTCAAATTTCAATTGACATAACAGTTACATTCAAAGTAAACCAGTAACAGTAGATTTAACAATAAAAAAATTGCAGACACACATATCTATATATATTCAATTAATTAAAACCAATAATGTATAAATGCTATAAAATTAACTCAAATACCATCCAATTTATTATCAATAAAATTGCTCATTTTTTTAAAGTGAAATATTGACAATAGTCCAAGTCGAATTCGAGACATTACCGTCGTAATCATAAAGAATGACAAGTAATCACCGTTCTTAATCTTACACGGTATAACTGTCTCTTTACATTACAATACATTGAATATGAAATTGCCAAAAAAAAAAATTATCTCAACAATATTAATTACAATAATAAGAAAAAATAAATTTAAAACTTACATTGTATTTTTGATAGCATGAAATTGAAGTTATAAAAATTAAATTAAATAAAATAAACTATTTTTTTTTTTACCCTTTCTGATAAAAAAAAAACACATTTCGGTGTTTGCGTTTCTTTTTAAATTTTCTCACATGCATCCGGTCATCGAAACTGAAAGTAGAAAAAGCTGCGCCACGTGATCAAAAACTAAAACCAATTGGCCTGTTGGGATTGTTTTGGAAAATTGGGCTGTGGCCGTTCTGATTTGAATTCAATTAAATCGGTTGCATATCTTTTGCTTTGCGGCCTAAAAGATTTTTGGCATGCGATGATCTTTCTTTGCTCCTATTGGAGTAAATTGTGCCACGTCAAAACAAAGCCATGTGTTGGTAAAGCCCATTTTATGGCAATTCTTTTTTTTTTCCCTTATAAAAAGGACACAATTGAAGGAAACACGTGAATAGACTAATTCAATCATGTATTACGAAACAAACTTTAAAAATAACACTTTTGTCTGTTATTATAATTGATTTCGTAACTTGTAACTCACGTCTTAAATCAATAATATAATAAAAAGATTTTCATATATATGTAAAAGTTTATATAGATAAGAGAAGTAACATTAAATAGCATTTTTAGGATTCTTTAAAAAAAAAACTTGCCTTTTTATACTTGATCCATAGTGTTACAGAGGATCTTAGAGCAAACATATGAATGTGAAATCTTTGTTTTTTATTGTATGCATTTGCACTCAAGATCGATGCAATGCAAGTGGCACATGAAGATGTTGCTTTGATTAGGAGTGGAGTCAATAATGTTGATATGTGTTGATATCAAAAATCTATCGAGAATCTGAACAGTCAATAAACGGAACCTGCACACACGAAATATGAAAAAAAACCTAAAAGTCTCTGGAGGATCGAAGGGCTGTGCCTCTAAAGGGCTTTCCGATGCTTAAGTAAGAATAGGGCTTTTGAGAGTATGAAGAGCTAAATAGAACTGAGAGCTGTGTATGAATGACTTGTGCTGTGATAGAATTAACATTTCTTTGAGATAAGACTTGAGTTATCCATAGACATTTATTTGGATTTGAATAACAGTTTATTCATAGATTGGAGTGTTGTATTAGTGCATAGATATTGATATGAAATTACCATAATACCCTTTTTCATGTGCGGTGATATGATTGCTGATTTGTTTGAATAGCAAAATTAATTTTTTGCCCTTAAAGGTTGCCACTTGTCATAACGTTATTGGAGAGAAAATTTTTCCCTTCATCAATATGAAAATTTTAAGGGAGCTTTAATAATTATAATGAGAAAGATTTAATTCATACTCTATATAATAGGATTTTTTTATAAAGAAAATAACTTTAAGGGGTGATGGACCGTGCAAATTTATACCTGACACTATCTTTGTTTGTGAAACTACGAATCTCTCCATTTAATAATTGAAATGTAGATCAAATATGAATTTGAATATTCTCTTTTTGATAACGTGATACTCAATCTCATCCTAAATTTGATTTCAAATAAAAAAAAATCATAATCTTTATTTAGAGCATATTAAAGACTAAATAAATAAAAATGTGGACAACCCGAACTTATCTAAGAGTAAAGCTTGTTTGGTAATGATTTGACTCCCACATAAAAAGTATGACTTTCGTGCCCGTGGTTTTTGGTGCGAAGTAAAGTTTGATAGGATCTATCTGTTCTTACTTCTGTAGCATAAGAAAGAGACGAGAAAAAGGGAGATTTTTTTTCACATCCGTTGCATTACTATTACTTTTACATGTTTTACCACTTAACGATTGCAACTTGGTAGGCAAAAGAAAAAATAACGAAATTGCAAAGCTGATCGAGTTATGCCAGCTTGCTACATCATATCAGTGCCTTCTTATACATTGCTCAGATATTTTCAAATGTGAAAAAAAGAAGAAATGTAAATATAATTATGTCAATGCATTAAAAACGTGAGAATGCTAAAAATAGGTTGACAAGCTAAGATCAAGAAGGACCCACATTTTTATAGGGTCACGAGTCGCACGCATCAAGATATTTTTTCCAAGGATATGGGTCCCATGTTTTCAAGTCTATCTTAGCTAATCCTATGGCATGATACCTAAACGTATTTGTGTTAGTTGGGACCCTTATGATATGATTATTAATTTAATGGTAGGAAACCTATATTCAAATTCAAAAATTTAATTATGATGTTTTAAAATTTAGGTTTTTTTTTTGTCACGTTTAACAATTCTTTTCGTTGAAGAAAAGATAAAGGGACAATAAAAAAGATCAAAAAACATGATTTATTTATGCAAAAAAAATTACATCAATCATTTAATGCTTTATTCACTTTTTTTAATCAAACAATATAAAATGCTCTCATCTTTTATTTTTTTCTTTTTTCACACTTTTTATTTTTATCTATCATTGTCTAAGAGCGTTAGAATATATGATATTGAAAAGCTTTGGTCATTTGCTTTATTGATATAGTTCAATTATATTTTTTTCTATTCCATAAAATAAATTATGTTTTCTCTTCTTCAATTTTAGTGCTTTTATATGTTTGCTCATGTCTCATTCCATTCGTAATAAAAATCTTTTCACCCAATAATAGTGATAAACATCTCATCCTTTAACTTCTCCGTCACAAACCCAAAATAATGTTATTATTAAAGTATCATTTGATTTAACTGTAATTTCAATTTATATTTGTTAAAATGGTTTTTAAAACAAATTTTTTTGATTAATAAAACGACCATAAAAACAATTGTTCTCATTACACATTCTTATTTAACAAATTCTTTTTTCAATTTTTGATTCCTTTTAAAAATCATGTTTAGTGTTTAGTGTATTTTTAGTTTATAAAAATTAAAAATTATTTCGTAAATTCTATTAAAAAAATCTAAAATTATTATAACTAAAAAAATAAATCAATTTTTTAACAAAAATTAACAAATAAAAAAACAACAAGGATGATGTTAATAATAATGATTATCTTGTTTCATTCCAATGGCAACATGGCTATGATATACTCATTCTAGAAGTTGTAGCCTTTAGGTCATATGATATAGTTTGCTATAAACGAAAAAAGTAACTAAATAATTTAAATGATGAAAAGTGATCCCTTTGCCGCATTGATAATCTGGGACGTTGGACAGTCAATTAAAATAGCTAAAATGTGTTGTTATCAACCTGTTATTCCATGGACTTTAAGTGTCAAAACATACAAAAATGTACTACATGAAAAACGATGCCCTCTGGATACCATTTTTAATGAAGACAAAAAAATATTTTATAAACCTAATTAGACCTTTTGACCTAACATTTTGAAATTTTTTTGTTGATTTGCACTTAAATCTTTACGTTTATATTAGATAAAAATTTTATTGATAATTTTAAAATTTTTATTGATAATATTATTTTTTAGATTTTATATTTAGATTGATATTATCAATAAAACTTTTTAAAATTATTCGTAAAATTTTTAACTGATCTAAACTATTAAATTTAAATCCGAACTAATCAAGAATTTTCACTAACAACTAGTTTCAATTTAAGTTATCAAAAGTTAAAAAGAGTTTTTGAAATCAATTTTTGATGAAAAAAATATAAAAATATAAAATATTTATCTTTTAATAAATAATTGTGAAATTTTACATTCGATATAAATTTAAATTTTAAAAATTATTGTTTTGTAATATTTTTGAACTTTTAATTATTTTTAAAAACTGAGGTTTTAATTAATTTCAACTCACAATTCTTCGTGGGCTAGTGTTCGTTTTGTTCACATGCCAATCATTTTCTATCATTTCAAAATATACAGTTGTTATCGTTCATCAATGTTAAAAGTACGCCTTCCAAATCACGTTACCGACTCACTCCAACCAAATTGAGATAGGGATTTGTTTGAAAGCACACGTTTTGTTTATTTCTCCTTTGTCATTGTCCAATCATGATGTAGGAAACATGCTTAATATAGGTAATAGGGAAAATTACTAATACATACATTACAATTGCACTCTCTTAGTATAATAATACATTTTTAAACCTTAATCATAGTTAAATCAAATTGGATCCCTATAGTTTGCTGTAAATTATAATTGCACATTTTTATATCAAAAGTATAATAATACACTCTTAAACCTCAACATAATCAATTCAAATAAGTCAAAAAGTCTTATAAAAATCACGTGAATAGAAGATATTTTAGTTCACTAACATTCAATTCTTGACAAGTGATCGTTATAAAACATTTTTGACCAATCTCGACTAACTATGATTGAGATTTAAATATACATTAGCATAATTTTAATATAGAATGGTACAATTATAACATGTACCAAACTATAAAAGTATTTTTGCACTTTTTCCTATTCATTATGATCTAATTGAAATAAAATGAATTCCACAGATTTATATTGAAATTCTACAGTTTAATGTTTAGCAAGCTAATAAACTTAGAAGTTCATTTTCACAATAGAATTGAGTAAATTTTTAACAAATCCAATCAAAATTAACAAAATTTGCAAATGAAATGAGTTTTATATTTCATTTGATTCCAACCAGAGGACAACAAAATAACGTAATCTGAAATAGTTGACAAAACTAAGAACTAACAAAGAAAAAAAGAAACAGAAAATAGAGAGGGGAGGTGGAAGATGATTAGATCCATGTAAAAAATACACATTTATTTTGCAACTTGCTAGCAGGACTAATTACAACCAGACATAGCACGTTATAAAATGTCTTTCTTGACTCAAACCAAACTGGCTGAACAAAGCTTTGATGTCAATCCACAAACAGAATTTGCAAACACGAGATTTTTAACATTACATCTAAAATCTAATAAGTAGGTCCAGTTCAAATGAAGGCCATAAAACCCAGATGCTAATCTAATATGGTCTAATTCACTGAACTCACCTTATGGGAAAAACATTAACATAAGCAGCATTGTTGAAAGAATGTGCTGTTGTCACCCATGTGAAAAAGAAGGGGATGATTTGTTGGCACATGCTCAAAGAACAGTTGAAAACTTAAATGGTTAGGCTCTTACCAGTTATGGTAGAACATCTCATCAGTGGTCCTGATACATTTGGCATGGTGACGGCGATCAATGATGAGTTTATCACATCTTGATCCTAATTTTTATTTTCTGAACAAGATTTGCAAATTTTTATTTTGGGTAAGATTACCCTTTACTATTTTACAGAAGAGACAATCACAAGTCTAATATTAGATTCGGCAACCTATATTGGCTAATAGATAGCTAATATCACCAGCTGCATTCAAATTCAAAACAGAAGAAATTTACTTAATATAATAGTTAAAAAGAGAAAAAGGAAATGCAAAAGCCAGAGCATTTTTTCTTGATAAGAGTACGTGAGCTAGAAATGCTTGAACTTACTCTAGAGCAAGTATGCGGCCAGAATGGATGCTGGCAATAACAGTCATGAAAAAGAAAATTGAGCAAGATACGCTTGAATTTAGTATGATTGCAAGGCTTTGGAAAATGCTTTCTATTTCCAAAGAATGAAAACCATTTTCATATTCTGTTTTCGTTTTTACCTTTTAATTCCATAAAAAATCATTTTCATTTTTCAGTTTTACCGAAAAACGACTTTTTACCTTTCTATGTTTTTGTCCCCTTTCATTTTCATTTTCTAGAAAACATGTCTTGTTTTCATCCACCAAATGCATTATCTATCCCATTTTCTATTTTATGTGAAAATGAAAACAAAAATAGTCTATTTTCTGAAACAAATCAGTAATTCAGAAACCTACAGAAACTTCACTCCCCAACTCCATTCCACAGGCCAAAGATATACCAACTATTCATACTGCCTATTTGCAGATAAGCATCTATATTGGAATTTAAGCTCTCACGCGTTCTTTCCCAAGTTTGGTTCTTGTCATCCTTTATGAGCCTAAGCAGACAAATAAGCAAGGTTCACAAGAAAACTCTTCTGACGGCAGTCAGCTAAAAAAATCTCTTTCTGGCCTGAAAGACTAAACCAACAAACGGGTATTATTTCATGACAGTCCGTCTCCTACAGAAGTCAGTCTCTCTGTAATAAAAAACAAATGATTTTAGTGATGCACTTGCCACACCGTATGCCCAGCATTTAGAAACACCACCCTTCCCCCTTTGTGCAAAGATTCCTTCATACCAAATTAAAGTATGATCAGTAATGATTTCCTTTTACTCCCAAGGACAATAAAAATAATATATATTTATTGAGAGAGAAGTTAGATTAGAAATTTTCTCTAGAAAGTAGGACCAATAAACTTCAGATGGAGATAAAGGGAAAGTAAATTTATGAAGTGAAACATATGCAGAAAGGCCTGGGGAGAGAATGCAAAAATGTAATACCAAAATGGTCCTGGACTATCAAAGCTTTGAAAAGTTGATATTGGCGAATATAACTTCTAACAGAATCGTTATGTTGTGGCTCATATTTCCTAGTGTGATTTGTAAGCCAGCTTGTTAAGCAAGTTTTGATTTGGTGTATTGAGGAAGGTAACTTACCTGGGACGTCTTTGACTAGTGTATTGAGGAAGCCAGCTTATTTTGGAAGCCTTGGAAATATGAGGATATGGAGAGGAAAACCTATTTGCTTCTCCAGAGAGAGTGAAACACCTAGAGTTTGAGAAGGTGAGACTTGCGTATAAAGGGGATTCAAACCACTACTGTAAATCTCCTGATATTGTGGATCTTTTCTCTTGTTTCTTGTCCGAACCACGTAAATTACTCTCTTTGTGCTTGTGTGTTTGTTTCTTGGTTAATTTCCCTTTTCTCTTGGATTGATTGCATATCTTAGATCTAGTTTGTGGGCGCATTGTTTCAACAAAAATCAAGCTCTTCTAACCAGAACCATACTGATATTGATTTATCAGTGTGTACAAGATTGAAGCAGTCAGGTGACTAGTTAAACAAAAATGGCCAAAGATAAAAGACACATGCATGCATGGTATTAGAGAGGAGGAAAACGATTTTTCTTAAACATAAAAAAGGGGATGAATGTCACAGTTTGCCTGCAGGCTTGATAGATGGCCCAAGTGGTGATAATACATTCCGAAAAGGTATTCAAATGGTGATTTCAACGAAATACGCAGTCTAAAGGTGATAAACAACATGAGTATTAACCAAGTTTTCCCAGTTCATATGCCGAATCATGAAAATCATTAGAGCATGTTTCTTTCAGTATAAAAGGATGACTGTAGCTTAAGATGCAACTTCCCTTCAGTACGTCAATGAGCACTCAGCCCAATAGGTCATAATAAAATAACAGGGGGCAATGAAAGCAAACAAAAGATGCATCCAGTCATGTTAAACAAACCACAAAAACAGAAGATTACCCTTAGTATTCATGACCAAGGCCACGTAGCATCTCTCCATGAAAACCGACAATCCCCACAATCTGTGTTGACCACATATCCTGGATCACTTCCATCAACATCCAACTGTTTATCTTGGTCCAACACACCTGCCTGCCAGCATCGAAGTTTTTTATCACGTATTGAAGCTTCCTTCCTATATGACGAGTTGGTATATCTTGGGTGTTGGATAAATGGCACGTCTTTTCCACCATAGCTTAAAAGCCTGGAAAACATGGGAAAAGGAACAAATAATCAATTTGATCTTAAAGCTTCTCATAAATGTATTTCATTCTAACTTTTTTGGTAGAATGAGTAGAGAGGACAGTGACTTTCTAATGAAAAACATGAAAACAGTTGTTCATGACCTAAGAACATAACCAGAAATTAGACTGAACTTGTCAGAGTACTCAATTAACCAAGAATGCATGTTAAAGATTCTTTTTTTTATAAGTGTATTTTAAAGATTCTGAAAAACTCATCCAATTCCCCCTTCAAACGTAGACTAATACAGCACAAGATCCCAGGTATCATTTTCCTCTATTTTGGCTAGGAGTGAAGAGTTGCATAGACAAAATGATGTGTAAATTCCACAATTCAAACAAAATCTGACTAAAACACAGAGGGTAAAATAGGAAATGGAATAACTCAATTAAAAAATAGTTCTAGAATTTTAAAAATATATAAACAGCACGACTTCTAGGCTCTAGCACCTCGAAGACGCTATTCCACTTTGACATCACTGTAGAAGTTTAAATTTTTGGATTTTCATTGGGCATCTAGTCCAATTTTGTACAAATTGAGAAAACAAAAAATGTATTTATTGAATTTCCAAGTACGTATATCTCAAAGTGAAAAGAAAACTCAAAAGAGTTTCATAAATATTGATGAATTTCTCAAGTAGTTATAATAAAAGGCTTAGTTTGGTCGACTTGGTATTGTTGACAATAAGATTACAAGCCCAGATTCATAAAAATCAGCAGCATTTCAGTTACACTTACATGCCAGTATATCCATATCGCAACCTTATGAGGCATGAACCAGAAGAAATTTGCATGCTCAGACACCAATGATGAAGGGACTCTTCTGGCCTTCAAGATAGCTGCAAAATAGTCACCAAGATCAGGATGCTGCACGGCAATGGTAACATATAAACTATCTCCAGGAGCATTTGCTTTGATGCTCCAATTCCCATGCATATCCTGCAATTATTATTTTTCAGAAAGGATCACATAATTTCTTTTTATCTTTCCAGCAATGTTAATATAGTGCGTAATGAAGTAGCTTCCAACATCAGACAACACGAGATACCAATAATGTAGTAGCATAAAAATTAAACACTTCTCACATGTAAATCTTATTCAATTAAAACAAGGGTGGTGTTATTGGTACTCCAAAAATTACTATCGGCACTCCTCATGTTTGTTTAATTTACAATAATGTCCTTAATGGAAGTTAAATGCTTTTGAGAATGCAATTCAATTAGGAGCATCATTGTAAGTTTAAGTACCAAAACAAAACAAGAGGAGTGCCAATAATAATTTTTGGATTGCCAATAATATTACCCTTAAAATAATCAATTACTATATTTCTATATCTCAATTGGCCTTGTAATTTAAAAGAGCACATTCGTATCACTTAATATGTAAGCCTGAAAATCTGGAGAAAAGGACAAAAGAGAAACTGAAGTACCAATTTCTGCACCAGTCCAAGCTTCCCTTACACTGTTCACTTCAACACAACTTAAGATGACATTTTTTTGCTTTTCCATTTAAGTCAGCAGATAACAAGACACAAGATTCGAACTCTGCTGTCATCTTAAGGATTCTACTTTCTTGATCACTGCATCATGGCTTTAGTTCTGGTATTCTGCCACAGTCCACGCTTCTAAAGCTTATCTGCCCCACTTAATGCGAAGTGTATGTCTAAACTGCTGGAATGAGAACGCAGAGACCACCAAGAGAAGCAATACATCAAGATCTTTGCAGAACTGCGGCAGATTAGCCATAGAAGGAAGACTAGATAGAGGGCCATTGATGGGACACATAAGGAAGAATAGTGTTAGTTTTAATTTAGGGTATGGGGGAAAATTTGTAATCGTAAAATATTATGGGTATTTTGAGTTTTAAGAATTATTAGATAGCTTCTTTATTTAAGTTTAGTATTTGATTAGTATTTAATTTCAAGTATTGGAGTAGAACTAAGACATCTAAGATCTCTATATATAAAGATCCCTATGTTACTTTTCAAGGTAGCTTTGAATGAATAAAAAATCATATTTTTGAAATTGAATATTGTTCAACTTTTCTCAACCTCCAAGTGGCCTCGTTTCTCTTCCAATCCCCAAGGTGGCATGGTTTATATTAATTCAAGATATAAATGTTGAAAGTATCTACTTGAAAAATCTCACAACTTCCACGTTGAGGATCCCAGTTAGCATACATACCAGTTCCATATAAATTTCAGAACAATCTCCTTAGATTTTTTTTTTCCCATTTTTGATCTTCAATCTCTTTAGAACTTTAGAAAGCTCAAAGTAAATATTTATGCAAAGTTACATGTAAACTTGTGCAGGACAGCATTTAATGGTACTTTCTGAGAGATAATTAACTAAGCTACAAGAAACAATCACTCCCGCAACCTCCTGCCTCTGAGTAAGAATGACACAAGACATACAAGGAAAAGTGAAAAAACAAAGGAGATCACTGACTGATTGACCAGTCATCGATAGGATAACGGGATCCCCTTCCTAGTTACGACCAGGTAACTCAGCCATGCCTTTTGCTAGTGCAGTGGTTAACAGATTAAGATTGTTACATTCCTCACGGCACACTGAAGGTCCTTTTCTTTCATAAAACTAAAAACTAGAAGATGCAAAACACAAAACATAGTTTCAGAAAGCAATAAATGTGCAAATTAAATTTACAAAGATATTTCCTATATGCATTGCATATATCAAGAGATAAGAACAAGCCATACCAAGGCACATAATACAATTCAAAAGGATATACAAAACTACATACCAGTTCAATATAGAAAAGAATATTTTATGAAAGGATGAACTGTTATCATGGCATAAATGCAAAAGAAGGGAGCCAAAAGGTACAAGAATAAAGCAGTCAGAGGGGCCTACCATGAAAGGACTGACATGTACTGGTTTTGCCACTAAATCAGAGTTTGGTTTGAAAACAAATGATACTCTCTCGCCCCACGGTTTATTAGTTACCTAGGAACAGAATCACCCATAGGTCAGCAAAACACCCTAGTAGCTTAAAGCATCCCTCTAGGCTGACATTTAATGTAAAATCAAGCAAAAAATATGTAGCAATAAAATAAACTCTAATATAAAAAATCTATGATTTTTATGCATAGTAACAGACATGCATGAAGTCATGAGTAGATGTGCCACCCCAGTAGTCCTCTCAAGTTCTAGACAAAATGAATAAATAAATTAATTCTCCTTTGGGGATTAATATGACCTTGATTAAAGTACTATATTGGGGTATTCAATAATAAAATACATTTCAACCTACCTTTCTATCATTTGAGTTTTATATATTTATTATGTTTCTTCTTTCTCAGTTAGATAAAGAAAATCATTCTTAAGAAATCTGCATGAAAGCTTTTTAAATCTTAAAACTACCAATAACTTGAAACATTTCCAATGACAGTATATTAAGGAAAGACCATGGAGTTTCTATATATCTTGCTCCCAACTGCACTTTATAATAGATTAATACATTAATTTTAAGTCTCCTCAACTTTGAAGCAAATTGAATATGAAGAACTGACAATCTAAAGCTTTTACCAGTTAAAAATAAGAAGACTTTGATCCTCCAATAATTAAATCGTGCAAGTTTGTGGTTCTCTCTTGTTCAGTAACCTGAAGCCACAAGAAGACATAAAAGGAAAGAAGTTTGCAAATACTTTGAAGCCTCAATATGAAACTCCCCGGTTATGCAATGCACTAAATTTGGTAACTTTGAATAATTAAAGGACAAAGAGACCAGGCCTTCACCAAAACATATCTAGTACAGTCTTCCCTTGCTTATGCAAAATTGCAAAGCTCAAAGCTTGGTTGCTTTAGATTGCAGTCAAAATGATGAAACTCAATTGTAATAACTAATGATTTCAAGTGAGAACCTTTTACCTTCCTTTATATCAGTTAAGTTAAAGAAGAAAGAAAAGAGAAAAAAATTACAAACCTAATCAATGCATTTCTTCAAATGCCTAGTAGAACCTTCCATATCATAGCAATAATACAAACTCAAGGGATTTTGCTCATAACCCACACTAGGAGGAATTGTCAAGAGATAACTGCACCAACTATGCACAATATCAAATTTCTCAAACCATAAACACATAAAGATTACTCCATTTTATATAGAAAACAACAAAAGGAAATTTACACAGAAAAACCAAACATCTCATGCAATTGATAATTGATAGTACATAATATCCCTAACTTTTGTTGCAAGATTGGCTTAAATTTCTCCTAGCACTAAAATTGAAACCAAAACTCCATTAAATTGTGCAACATCACAAAAATTGAAACTTCAAACAAAAAACTCTCAAAATTCTGCTTAAAACATCGTTTCCAATAATTTTGAGCTAACTTTAAACACCATGTATCCAAAATCAAACATAAAGGTAAAGAAATTGTTAAATTAATTAATAATAATAGGAGTAAGGAGCAAGTACACGGGTCCGGTGGTTTGGGCAATTCGGCGAGCTTTTTCCGGTGAGAGATGGTCGGACGGCGAGTAGGGCGCGTGGTCCAGGTCGAAAAGGGCGTAGCGGACGGGATAGCGGAAGGAGTGGCGGACAGGACGGCGGCGCTCGTGCCAGACGGTGCCTTCGTAGAGAGAGAAGTGTTCATCACCGACGATTGCGGATGCGCGTGAGCGGCGGAGATGGCAGAGGAGAGCGTGGAAGGGGAGGAGGAGAGAGAAGAAGAGGGAAGTGAGGCAAGTGGAGAGGATTGAGAATAAGAGATAGAGTGCTTCCATTTCTTGTCTGTTGTGTGTGTTAGCGATTGACGGTTGAACTGGAGAGCACTGTTTTCATGGGAGTTGGCGTTGGGAGCTAAATCTGCTTTCAAATTTTAATAAAATAAAATTAATTATATAAAATATAATTTTTTATAATACAAAAAGTATAATTATAGAAATATTAATATATAAATTATGTGAAGTATAAGTTATATTTTTATATTGTTTTAATTAATAAGTGATTAATTAAGTAATTTGTAATTATTATTATATTAGATAAAATAAATTATATATTTATAAAATGTAATAATGTCATAACAACAATATTAGTTTAGTAATTAAAACTTAAAACACTTATTAGGCTATGGATACGAAACGTACACTTATGCATTCGGGATGAAATTTTTGCATCCCAAATATATGGCTTAAATAAAAAATCAAACGCAAAAAAAAAACACTTAATTTAAGACATCTCGAAGCGTTCGTCCCGTCTCTAAGCACACCCTGTTCCAGAAACGCGAAACGCACGTGAAAACATCGTTGGAGAGTGTTTTGATTAAGTTGTTTAACCATTTGAAATTCTTTTTCATCTTTTCAAAATTCGGGTAAAGAAGGAAAAAGTAAAACTAAAAAGGTACATACGTCCTAAGTAAAAAATCAAACACAAAAAAAAAACACCTAATTTAAGATGTCCTGAAACATTTGTCCCGCCTCTAAACACACCCCATTCCAGAAACACGAAACGAACAGAAAAACAATGGTGGGGAGTCTGTTGTTTCGATTCGGTTATTTAACCATTTGAAATTCTTTTTCATCTGTTCAAATTTCGGGTAAAGAAGGAAAAAGTAAAACTAAAAAGGTTGCACATTATCGGTTTTTAATGTAAAAAAAATCTAAAATAATACATATTTAAAAATCTGAAAAGGTTGTAAAAATTTTCAACATAAAAATATCTTTAAATAAACGACATAGTTTTATTTTAGAATTATTGAATTGTATAAAAATAATAATATTATAATTCTACAAAATTTGGATTGATTTCTCCGTTATAATTTGGATTGTTATAGTTTTTTATTTTTTTTATTATGAATTTAGATTGATATAGTTTTTTATTATTCTACTAGAATTTGAACTGTTATAATATTTTATTTTCTATTATAATTTGAATTAAATCTCACGAAGTTGAAAGACTTTTAATAAACAAAAATACTTTTTATTTAAACGGTGTATTTTTTATTATATAATTATTAGATTGTATAAAAATAATATTGTAGTTCTAACAGAATTTTGATTGATATATAATATTCAATTTTTCTATTATAATTTGTATTGCTATAATATTCTATTGTTTTATTGTGAATTTGGATTGATATAGTTTTCTATTGTTCTATTAGCATTTGAGCTGTTTATAATCTTTTATTTTCTATCATAAGTTGGATTAAGTCTGAATAAGGTTTAAAACTTTTGATAAAAAAATATTATTTTTTAAATTTATATAAATAAGATACTTATGTTTAAAAATAATTAATTAATAAGTTAATTGAGTGTCATATGAGAATCTCATGATTATATTTTGTTCATATCTTTTAATTTATTCATCGTTTTTTTAAAAAAAGTAGCATTGACACGTAAGGAGAAAAAATTATTAAATAAAAGTACAGACTCAAATTAATGTTAATCTTAAATAAATAAAAAAAGGCATACAATTTTTTCTTTAAATAGTAATTTTGTAAGATTTGATTTGATTGTATTTCACATCTAACTTAGAGTGTAAATCATGCAGTAATCGAACTAAAAGTTTTGGTTATCAAATTATATAAAAATAGAATAAATTATAAAAAATTATTAGATTTTTTTCAAATTTTTAATGATTCGGTATTATCAAAATATTATTTGATAATCTTTTTGTGTTCTCTTGGAGAAACTTATTAGATCCCAAAAACATTTTGATTTTGCATAGATTCTGATAACATCAATGTTTCTTAAAATATTAAGTTTAGAGATTTTATATAAATAAATTGTTTACAAAAGAAAAAAAAGAAATTTTTTTGTTACTCTATAAATCATTTTCCTTATAAGAAATTATTGTTATATAATTATACGCCATGGTACTCCAAGTTGACTTAATTGATTGTTGCTAGTGAGTAGTAGTGACTAGTGTATCCCCACATGCAGCAGATCTTCACCCTATTACATTAACGAGCTGCTAATTAGGGTTGGTCCAGGTGGGTCACCAACGACACAACAAAACAAATCACACAAAACTGCATAGACGGCACGTGCTTCGTAGGCTACACAATAAAAGCCCCACTATTAATTCCAATCATAGCCCTCCACCTTACTCTTACAGGGACCCATTCGTCTTTTCAGGAAACATATTGACGTAACTACCCTTCTATTCCCTTACGTTCTCTGCTTTCAGTTTATTGATCGGGGATTTAACACCGCAGAGGAATAAAACCCTAGAGAGAGAATTGGCGATGGAAACTATGCGGACTGTTCACGATTTGTGGTGGTAGTCCTCCCTCTCTCCCTCTCGAAACTATGCTCTTCAAATAAATCGCCCAACGCTAAAGAGGGCAACGTAAACCAAAAACAAAAGCTGTGCAGCAAAAAGAAACACGAAAATCTTCCTTGATTTCTCCGCCCATTTCCATTTCCATTTCTAGTATAAATTTTCACCAATCTCTTTCTCCATTAACCTTCTCTACAAGGGGCTCTCTCTTGAATCTGGGATTTTTTTTTTTAAATTTTCATTTCCTGCGAATCAAATGGCTGCAATTTTCCAGGGAGTAGGAGCTGCAACAGCTTTATCACCGTCCAGTTCCTTCGATTCCAAGAAACTTCAGCTACCTGCTCGCAGATCCCTTTCAGGTTTAATCTCATTCTGCTTCAATTTTAGCAATTTTGATTGATCTAACAAATCAATTTCCTTTCCCCCCCCCCTCTCTTTTCAGATGTATTGATTAGTAACTTGCCCAAGCTAAACTTATATCAGTAATCGCTTCATTGATTGGTTTTACTTTAGTTAATTGAGAAGCTTAAATTTTAGAAATTCAGAGTATTTATGTTTTTCTTGGATTTTTTTTTTCTGAACTAAACAGAGCGTAGTATTAGATTGTCAACGTTGGATAAAATGTATAGGTTTCAAATTCAAGGTTTTCTATATTTTGATTTGATGCAGCGAGGAAGGGGAGCTTCGTCGTGGTTAGATCTGATGCAAGTGTCAACTTTGGTTCGAACCTGAGAGGCCGCAGGGCTGAGCAATTGATCGCTAATGCAGTTGCAGTTAGTTCACCCATCACCTTTAGCATTTTTTTAATTCTTTTGATTTGTATTTCTCTTTTTCTGTCTTCCCCCTCTTGAATCTTGATACCTTTGTGTTTTGGTAGACAAAGTCGGATAGTTCTGCGGCCTCCTCATCATCGAAACCTGGGTATGCTTTTATTTCTTATTTGGTTGCATGTGCAATGCTTGATTGTTTGAATCAGTTATGGTATTCTAATTGTTTCTTGCATCACAGAAACTAACATACCTAGGATAAGCTTATTTCGCCTGTGTAGCAGAAATTGACATTATGAATGAACTAGCTAGGACTTGTAGTATTGATGTATGAAATGTTATTGCTCGTCTAACTTGGCTTATTATGTTTGTGCTAAGAAATCAAAAGGAACTTATACAGTTCTTTTGATGATCAATGTTTGTAAAAGTACTTTATTTCTTCTGATTGTTATATCTTTTTCCATATGTCGTGTGTGTGGCAGCTGCTGGTACTATTTGTTCATTTTAGATTGGCAGTTTATGTAGTTTCCTTTGGCTACTTCTATTAATTGCAATCAATATTAAAATTACAATTGCATGCTGCTATTGGAATTAGATATGAGAGAGTACCTGCGTGTTTGCTCTTTTCTACTACCAAATTTTCTTTTTTCTCACTTACCAAAAAACAAATTCTTTTTTCTCATATATTTATTTTTGTTGTCTATTGGATTAGTATATGCATGTTTGTTTTTGTCGTCTTTGAAGAATCTAAGTTTTAGATATTTGGAAGCCATGATATTGATGGAATGTAATGTGTGAAAATCTGTTAATCTTGGTCATTAGGGGACAAGCATTGATTACCAACCTGATATTTAATATGAATAGTGATCCTGCTAAAAAAAATTTATGCTTATGTGAGAAATTTTGGTTGAGATATCAGCTAATTTTGAGATAGTACAAGCTATTGGAAAGCATTAATGCATTATGTAGTATATTTAGTATTAACTCAATCTCTGTTCCATCAATATGAATATGGTATTGTGGATTGTTGAAGTTAGTCTTCAATAACCAATGGATATGTTAGAAAATGCACCAGATATGATCATATGCAGCTAACTTTAGGGATGTTATCACTTCTTTATTGTATTCATTTGAAAGTTATGACTTCGATGGTATTAACTAAGTAGACTAATATGGTATTATCATACCAAAATTCACTGAGTTCATGCTATTTCTCTGCAGTTACCTCTGTATCTTAAGATTCATACATAACAAAGCCTTCATCTCATCTGATTGGGGTCAACTACTTGAATCCTTTTATGCCACTAACCATTGTCTAAAGACATGCTCTGTTAAATCTTTGCGAAGCATATCTTTTCGTTGCCTGTACTCATTGTCATTTTTGGTTTTCCATTTTGTCCTTTTCATGGCTTTAATTTGAAAGATTTTTTTTCTTAACAATTGCATTCCTACATGTATAATGCACGACTGAATCATCTAAGACAATTATCCTCATCCTCAATTGATGGCACATCCACCTTCTCTAAGACATTCGTTGCCTAGTCTATCTTTCCTTCTCTTGCCGCATATTCATGTGAACATTTTCATTTCTGATATTCTCATCAATTGATATTTCCTTCCTTATAACTAAAATGCTCTTCTATGAATCTATATATGGCTGGACAGAGGCAATTCAACAATGTTATATTATAGCCTTAACATTCTGCATTCATTATTTCATTATCATTTGTGTTTCTATTACTGCTACCTTGTGTGGATATAACTATATGCACTCACACAGGCATGAACTTCTGCTTTTCGAGGCCCTGCGAGAAGGCTTGGAAGAAGAGATGGACAGAGATCCCCGTGTATGTGTTATGGGTGAAGATGTAGGTCACTATGGGGGCTCATACAAAGTGACCAAAGGCCTGGCCCCGAAGTATGGGGATCTTAGGGTTCTTGACACCCCTATTGCTGAGAACTCTTTCACTGGTATGGGCATTGGAGCTGCCATGACTGGCCTGAGGCCAGTTATTGAGGGTATGAACATGGGATTTCTCCTTCTTGCATTCAACCAGATCTCCAACAACTGTGGAATGCTCCACTATACATCTGGTGGCCAGTTTACCATACCGGTAGTTATTCGTGGACCTGGTGGAGTTGGGCGGCAACTAGGAGCTGAGCACTCACAACGCCTTGAGTCATATTTCCAGTCAATCCCTGGAATCCAGATGGTGGCATGCTCGACCCCGTACAATGCCAAAGGCTTGATGAAAGCTGCAATCAGAAGTGAGAACCCAGTAATACTTTTTGAACATGTTTTGCTGTACAACCTTAAGGAGAGAATTCCAGATGAAGATTATATCTGTAATCTTGAGGAAGCTGAGATGGTCAGGCCTGGGGAACATGTTACCATTTTAACCTATTCTCGGATGAGGTATCATGTAATGCAGGCTGCCAAAACTTTGGTGAACAAGGGGTATGATCCTGAAGTAATTGATATCAGGTCATTAAAACCATTTGATCTTTACACTATTGGGAATTCAATTAAAAAGACGCACCGTGTGCTGATTGTGGAGGAGTGCATGCGAACTGGTGGCATTGGTGCCAGCTTGACGGCTGCTATCACTGAGAATTTCCATGATTATTTGGATGCTCCCATTGTTTGCTTATCTTCTCAGGATGTACCAACCCCATACGCGGGAACACTAGAAGAATGGACTGTGGTTCAGCCTGGTCAGATTGTGACAGCAATCGAGCAGCTCTGCAAGTAGTCGCAGTAGCAGAAATAGTCATCTTGTTAAGCAAGTTTTCTTCTATTGCACCTTTGTTTCTGGAATCTTTATTTAATTTCAGTTTGTTAGCAATTTTGATGTTGTGAAAACTTTCTAATGTTCATTGAGTTGAGGGTTTTCGTTCGAACAGTTCTTCTTTACTAAAATGTTGAGGTCTTGTTTGTGTACCAGTTATTAGGTAGATCTGTGGAATTACTGTTTCTTCCTCCAATTGATCATAGGCCTCGTAAGTTTAGATAAAGTGATGTAATTTATGGAGTAATGTGGAATGTGGGATGTCAAAATAATTTCTGTTATTTATGAATTATGATTTATGGAACCAAAATAGACATATATATCTTCTAATTTTGTACCAGCATGCAATATCAGGTTTCAACAAACCAGGGGTAACTTTTCTTTCTCATTATCTTGCCTAGTTGTTTCTAGAATTGTTGAGATTTCCTCCCTTATAGATTGTTTTCCACTTATAATAATGGAATATCTCAAGAACCCTTTTTGGTTTAAGAATTTTATTTGGGTTTCTATTTCAATTCCCATTTAATAATCTTATGTAATAATCTGTTTCAATACCCATTCAATATTCTCTTTCAACTTTCAATGAATTCAGATCTGCAGTGTTTATCTATATTTGAAACGGATTTTCCATTTCAAATATTTTTTAGGTTTCGGTTCTGGATTCTGATAACATGTATATTATATTTCTTGGTTTGTTTCCCTCTGTTTGGTTGCCGAGGTGGCGTTTTGGCATTAACAAAGCTGGCCTTTGGAAACAAGTTCTCTTTGCAAAATATGGGTTGGAGGCTAATCATCGCAATCTTGATTTCTCCTTCAATAGGAATCATTCTTCGCTGTGCAATGGTATTTGTTCGATTTCTAGAGGCTAGAATCAACTTTCTGCTCTGCTAAATACTGGTTTGGGTATCCTGGTTGGTAATGGCTGCTCTTTGAAGTTCTTGGAGGATGTTTGGGCTGCCAACATAGGCTTAAAATCAGCTTTTTCCAGATTATATAATCTTGCAGTAAATAAGCATGGCATGGTACACGAGTTTGGGGCCTGGTTTGGTGAGGTCTGGGTTTGGAATTATGCTTAGAAAGAGGAGGCTCTTTGACTGGGAATTGGCTTCTTGGAATTTCTTTTGGCCATTACTTTCACAATGTGAAGCTACACAAAGACATTGCTGATAAGCTTATATGGAAACCTGCTGTCAATGTTATTTTTTCTGTTAAATCTCTTTGCTCAGATGGAGAAAGAGGCAGGAGGATTTTTTTTCTCTTTTTATCTGAAGGTAAAAAATATTATATTTCAAAAAAATCCTATAGATGGGATCTAAGCAAGAATATCTCGTTGTTGATTGTAATTTAAGTATAAATAGCTGTGCACGTATAGACTATAGACAATGCAGCAAATCCTATTATTCAATTTTCTGTTTCTGTCTGAAACATTCATAAAAATGTCTACTTGCCTTTGCATGTGAATTGTTCTATAAAAACAAATTAAACATGACCATGAACATGAAAGATGTTTGGTAGTTGAAGAATCAACACATCTTTGTTTTTATTCATCTGTAAATTGTAATATATATACAATCCATTTTCATTTTATGAAATTTTTTATGGATATAACTCTAAATTTTAGCCAGTTGCATGAATGTTAGTTTCAGTATTGTAGCTGGATAGAATCTGATCTTTTCTCAGAAATGTTAATTTCCTTTTGTCCTAAAATTCCTGGAAAGCAATCTTTAATTTCTAGAGATTATTATTGTTTTTCTGGGTAGCTAGAAGTAGAGTTTCTTATAATATTGGCTGCTCCTTATTCAGTTGTTCCCTGTTACGAGCAGACAATTAAGTGATCTAAGGTAGGTTAAGTGCATGAACATTAGAGCATTGTTCTGGTTTCTGAAAGGGAGGCATTCATTAATTCATAATATTTCTGCTGTTTTTCCTCTATCTTTATTGAATTCAACCCATGTGGAGGACATGTGGAATAAAATCGACTTATACCCAGCTAGGTGGCAGTAGTGTTTCTTAATCTTGATCTGTATGACTGAATTTAAACAATACTGGTTATTTGAGAATTAATTTCTTCAACATGTTTGAATTGATTATGCTATCTTGTTGGTCTTGTTTTTCAATGAAATCTCTCTCTCTCTCTCTCTCTCTCTATATATATATATATATATATATATGAGATCAGATGAGAGCAAGACGAGACATCATTTTCTCATTTATCACCGAACACATTTATGGAATAAAAATGATAGTACATATTCATCAGAGGCTGTCTAATTATATATTTATGAATGTAGGTTGAAGATTTTTTTCCCTGTCAAAGTCCAACCCTTGGTCCGATGTATTGCTTTTACATTGGAAAAATTCTTCTCTGGCATGGTGTTAAGAATTATTTCTTGACACAAACCAAATGAACATCTAATAAATTATGGATCTAATAATTATGATTTAAATTATTTTCATTTGAGAATTGAAATGAAATTAATTTTATGATGAGATTAAAATAAACTTGAATTTAAATATTTTTCATTTAATAATGTGACATTTAATATTATCATAAATTTAATATCTATTTCAATTTTGAAATGGAAATGATCCAAATTCCAATAACTATAGTTAACAAATGTTGGTATGGTTAGGCTTATGAGGTGTCTCTTACTCGTTGGCTTGTGCCAGGAAATTAATAATCCTTGGCACCATATATACCAGGCAGTTCACTTCTCTCTGCATTGGCCCAATATATGCTTCATCTAATATCTGTTCTTGATGAAAAAATAATTTCTAGACTTGGGTCATGGAATTTTCTTGGACCAGAGGTATTCCCACAGCCATTAGATGGAAAGAGAGGCAAGAGAGTTTTTTTCTTTTTTTTTTATTTGATGATGAAAAGTACTCTATTTTAGAAAAATATATCCTATGAACCAAGTCTAGACAAGAATATCATGTGCTTGATAGTAATTTAAGCATAAATAGCTAAAAGAATGGACAATGCAGCAAATCCTTTTATTCAGTTTTTTGTTTCTGTCTGAAACATGCATAAACATGTCTACTTGCCTTGCACGTGAATAGTTCTATAAAACAAACATGACCATTGATGGGTCCTTTGCAAGTTGCAAGCACTTTGAAACTAGTTGGCTTTGGTCCGATAACGAGCAGATAATTTATACAAAATTTATTCGTTTGGAATTTGATTTAATCAAGCTTAAATCAGTTTGTTCAATTATCTTTAAGATAAAAATTATTTTGATTAAATTTAATCAAGTTAATTTAAACTTACTTAATTTTGAACCCAAATTAAAAAGGATGTTGTAACGAGATCAATAGAGATAACAAAAAAAAAAAAATAGTGAAACAGTAATCAAAACAATCACAAAAAAATAAACGACACAAGATTTATATGATTATACAAAAGTCAATCGTGAAGTTTGAAATATACAAAAGTCTACCGTGAAGTTTGTATTTTTAAACCTCAACTAACACCTTTAAATATAGGCTACAAAACGACCTTAAAAAATTGTCTCACGGCAAAGCTCCCAAGCCCCTAAAAGAGATTTTTTCACTTGCAATGAATTGGGTCACCTCCTCTTTGTTAATTAAATCTCAATTTTTTTTTTCAAAATCGTTATAAAACATTTCAAACCAAAACAAATTTTTAAATCAAATCAAAATGCAAAATATCTCAACAAAGAATTTGAGAAGACCAAGATAGAGAAGAATGTAACGAGATCGATCTACTACTACTACTACTATCATTAAGCCAACAACTCCTTGGTCTTTGAAGAGAATGGGCCGAGGACCAGTGGAGCAATCCATCCACTTGGCCATAAAGAACTTGAGTCTGAGGACCAGTGGAGCAATCCATCTCCTCAGTCCTTGAAGAGAATGGGTCGAGGACCAGTGGAGCAATCCATCTGATCGGCCGTAAAGAGAATGGGCCGAGGACCTGTGGAGCAATCTATCTGATCGGCCATGAAGAATTTGAGTCCAAGGATCGATGGAGAATTCCGTCTCTTCGGTCTTTGAAGAGAATGGGCCGAGGACCAGTGGAGCAATCCATCTCCTCGGTCATTGAAGAGAATGGGCCAAGGACCAGTGGAGCAATCCATATCCTCAGCCATGAAGAACTTGAGTTCGAGGACCAGTGGAGCAAACTATCTCTTCGGACCTTAATGAGAATGGGCCAAGGACCAGTGAAGCAATCCGTCTGCTCGACCATGAAGAATTTGAGTCCAAGGACAGGTGGAGAATTCCATCTCCTCGGTCTTTGAAGAGAATGGGCCGAGGACCAGTGGAGCAATCCATTTGCTCGGCCATAAAGAGAATGGACCAAGGACCTGTGGAGCAATTTATCTGCTCGGCCATAAAGAATTTGAGTCCAAGGACCAGTGGAGAATTCCATCTCCTCGGTCTTTGAAGAGAATGGGCCGAGGACCAGTGGAGCAATCCATCTCCTCGGTCATTGAAGAGAATGGACCAAGGACCAGTGGAGCAATCCATCTCCTCGGCCATGAAGAACTTGAGTTCGAGGACCAGTGGAGCAATCTCTCTGCTCGGCCATAAAGAATTTGAGTCCAAGGACCGGTGGAGAATTCCATCTCCTCGGTCTTTGAAGAGAATGAGCCGAGGACCAGTGGAGCATTCCATCTTCTCTGCCATAAAGAATTTGAGTCCTAGTACCGGTGGAGCAATCTGTCTCCTCGGACTTTGAAGAGAATGGGCCAAGTACCAGTAAAGCAATCCATCTCCTCGGTCTTTGAAGAGAATGGGCCAAGGACCAGTGGAGCAATCCATCTGCTCGGCCATAAAGAATTTGAGTCTGAATACCGGTGGAGCGATCCATCTCCTCGGACTTTGAAGAGAATGGACCGAGTACCAGTGAAGCAATCCATCTCCTCGGTCATGAAGAACTTGAGTCTGAGGACCAGTGGAGCAATCCATCTCCTTGGACCTTGAAAAGAATGGGCCGAAGACCAGTGGAGCAATCCATCTCCTCGGACCTTGAAGAGAATGGGCCGAGGACCTGTGGAGCAATCCATCTGCTCGGCCATAAAGAATTTGAGTCCGAGTACCGGTGGAGCGATCCATCACCTTGGACTTTGAAAAGAATGGACCGAGGACCAGTGGAGCAATCCATCTCCTTGGACCTTGAAGAGAATGAGCCGAGGACCAGTGGAGCAATCCATCTCCTTGGAACTTGAAGAGAATGGGCCGAGGACCTGTGGAGCAATCCATCTGCTCGGCCATAAAGAATTTGAGTCCAAGTACCGGTAGAGCAATCCATATCCTCGGAATTTAAAGAGAATGGGCCAAGGACCAGTAGAGCAATCCATCTCCTCGGTCTTTGAAGAGAATGGGCCAAGAACCAGTGGAGCAATCCATCTCCTCGGTCATTGAAGAGAATAGGCTGAGGACCAGTGGAGCAATCCATCTCTTCGGCCATGAAGAACTTGAGTTCGAGGACCAGTAGAGCAATCCATCTCCTCGGTCATGAAGAACATGAGTCCGAGGACCAGTGGAGCAATCCATCTCCTTGGACCTTGAAGAGAATGGGCCGAAGACCTGTGGAGCAATCCATCTGCTCGGCTATAAAGAATTTGAGTCCAAGTACCGGTGGAGCAACCCATCTCCTCAAACTTTGAAGAGAATGGGATGAGGACCAGTTGAGCAATCCATCTCCTCGGTCTTTGAAGAGAATGGGCTGAGAACCAGTGGAGCAATCCATCTGCTTGGCCATAAAGAATTTGAGTCTGAGGATCGATGGAGCAATCTATCTCCTCGGAATTTGAAGAGAATGGGCCGATGACCAGTGGAGCAATCCATCTGCTCAACCATAAAGAATTTGAGTCCGTGTACTGGTGGAACAATCCATCTCCTCGGACTTTGAAGAGAATGAGCCGAGGACCAGTAGAGCAATCCATCTCTTCGGTCTTTGAAGAGAATGGGCCGAGGACCAGTGAAGCAATCCATCTGCTCGGCCATAAAGAATTTGAGTCCTAGTACCGATGGAGCGATCCATCTCCTCGAACTTTGAAGAGAATGGGCCGAGGACTAGTGGAGCAATGCATCTCCTCGGTCCTCGGTCATGAAGAACTTGAGTCCGAGGACCAGTGGAGCAATCCATCTCCTTGGACCTTAAAGAGAATGGACCGAGGACCAGTGGAGCAATCCATCTCCTCGGACCTTGAAGAGAATAGGCCAAAGACCTGTGGAGCAATCTATCTGCTCGGCCATACAGAATTTGAGTCCGAGTACCGGTGGAGTAACTCATCTCCTCGAACTTTGAAGAAAATGGGCCGAAGACTAGTGGAGCAATCCATCTCCTCGGTCTTTGAAGAGAATGGGTCAAAGACCAGTGAAGCAATCCATCTGCTCGGTCATAAAGAATTTGAGTCCGAGGATCGGTGGAGCAATCCATCTCCTCGGACTTTGAAGAGAATTGGCTGAGGACTAGTGGAGCAATCCATCTCCTCGGTCTTTGAAGAGAATTGGCCGAAGACCAGTGGAGCAATCCATCTACTCGGCCATAAAGAATTTGAGTCCGAGGATCAGTGGAGCAATCTGATAAGGACACGGCTAACAAATGGGAGGTGGATCCTATTCAAGTTTCAATTGGTCAAGTTACAAGGGCCCGAGCTAAACGGTTTATTCATGTTCCAATTGGACCAGTTATAAGGGCCTGAGCTAAACAGTTCAAGAAAACTCTCAATTGGGTTATTCAACACATTTGGACTAAGAACCATCTTTGGGGGCCCAAGGATGATGCTATACATGATCCACAAGGATGGGTTTCCATAATCCAAGGGAACTTCCATTTTGGAATTTTGGGAAGACCCAATGACCATAATTAAAATGGTCATATCTTCTTGCTCGCAACTCCAAATGGGCTGAAACTTGTTGGGATGGAAAGATGACATCTTGAACTTCAATTTAGACCCAAGAAATTTCCAAAAAGGATATCGTTTGGGCCTATTATGATGGGCCTAAATCCAACAGGCTGTTGCATCCGAATCGTCTTCCACTTTGGGCTTGCACCTTGCACATTTTCTTAATTATTTCCTTCTGAATTTAATTGTTGCATTATAAGGCTTGCATGCCAAGTTAGGTACTTTTTTTATTTGGATTTTAGGTTATTAGAATTCTATTTAGGTTTATTTCCTATTTCATAGTTTTCTATTCCTACCAGAATTCTGTTTAGGTTTATTTCCTATTTCTTAGTTTTCCTTTTTCTAGTTGGTTACGAATTCTCATGTATTTAAATAGCTATTGGCTTTTGGAATAACACAATTCATATTTGATTCATACTTTTGGAGAGAAATTTCTCTTTGGTTCTTTTAGAACTTCTCAACTTATCGGAGTTTCGTGGTGTTCATCTTCGACTTATCAATCAATCCTTCCATAATTGATTATGGCGTCTTCATTATATCAAGGTTCTTACTTCAATATAAGAAATGGGTCAACGTCTTAGTCTTCATTATACCAAGGTTCTTGCTTCAATATAAGCAACGGGTCGCGGTTTCACATAAATCTGCTTCTAAACGATCTTGGAGGTCTTCTTGATCCATAAATTTCTTAGTTCTTGGCGTGGATCATATCACAATCCATCTCCTCAGACTTCGAAGAGAATGGGCCAAGGACCAGTGGAGCTATGGAAGTGTGATCCCTGTAAAAGCGGCGGCGGGTGTGACACGTGGCTCTTTTTGCACAAATAGCAGTGTATTGGAAATGATGTTTTCCCTTGGGTTTTAAGAAGCCGTTTTTAGGAAAACAGCGGCCATTTCGAGGAATGGAACGTCCTTGAGGAAGCGTGAGGGTTACTTTGGGACTCCAAAGAGTCCCCTCTGCTTCTGCGCTCGCATTAAATGGTTCTTGTTTGCCACATTCTCTTTCCTATATAAGGGAGCATTGGCTTCATTTTCTTTTCACTTCTCTTTCAATTTGAGTTTGTTTGTAAGAAAGAAAGTTCTTGAGAGCCTTCGACCTTGTCTCTTATAACTTTGAGAGTCCTCGTCCTCGTCATTTATAACAGAGAGCTTTTGTCTTCAGTCTTTTGTTGTCCGAGAGTGTGCACCCTGTGAGTCTTCGTCTTTGTTCTGAATTTTGCGTGGAGTTTTCGACACCTGATTTTCGTGGGAGCTCGGTATTTATTTGGTGCTGGAGTTTTGGTGACCGCGGTGTTTTGAAGTCATGGAAAGGGAGTGCTCTTGACCTACGTGGATGTTTAGGAGGAGCTTAAGTCCGAACCCTTCAGACTTTGGTGAGTTCGTCTGTCTTTCTTTTTAATCATGTCTTCGTTTGATGTATATCGTGATAGGCTTAGTAGTAGTGATAATAGTAGGAGTAGTGTAGATGAGACTAGTGGTGATAGTTCCGAGGAGGTAGAGACGTCCTCGTCCTCATCAAGGGGAAAGACTCTTATAGGGGCTGTGCCGAGGGCAAGCCCCCTGGCAATGGTGCCGTATGTCCCGTTGGAGGGGAAGTATGAAGAAGATTCCTCTTCCGGGGATGAGATGATTAGGGTATTGACCAATATTCGAGAGACCTCGGCCGGAGAGGAGAGAGAGGAGTGGAATTACACGGCCAATGAGATCCCTAGTCAATTGAGGAAGGAGGACCTAGAAGTAATCCGGAAGATGTACCGTATCCCAAGCGAGTACACCCTTCGGCTGGCCAGGGTGGGGGAGAGGGCCTGTGATGCCCTCCCTGACCGAGGTCCTTTCGAGCTTTGCGTATATGAGCACCATATGCAGGCTGGGCTGCGGTTTTCTCTTCACCCATTTTTTGTACCATCCTTTGGTACTTTGATATTGCGCTGTGTCTGCTGGTACCAAACTCGGTACGACTGATAATGGCCTTTATCTGTGTCTGTTTGGAGGTGGGCAGACCGATGACCTTGGATATCTTCAAGGCCCACTTTCTGATCAGCAGGCATGGCCAGACCAGATGGGTAGTTTTTAGCACCCGATCGAGAAGAAGGTTGTTGAATGGAAGAAGAACTTATTTTTTGTTCAATTTGCCGAGGACTTCGGCCTTTCTCGTTCTTGGAGTATGGATCGAACTGGGAAGTGTAAGAAAGTCGGTCTTCTTTTATACGAACAAGAGACAGTGGATGCCATGGTGGCCTCGCCCATGGATGTAGAAGTCCTCTACAACAATGAGGAACTGGCCAGGCGAGGTCTCTGCCTCTCGTGACCCAAGCCTTCGCTTGAGAGTGGTAAAAGTTTTAGTTTTACCTTTTCATTTCTCTGTTTTCCTTTTTTACTTGCATTTTCGTCATGTGATTTGTACTTACATAATTTCCCTTGTTTGCATATTTTGAGCAGAGATGGAGGTCGCTACCCTTACCAGAGAGCACGCCAAGAAATTAGCCTTGGAGAAGAGGAGGTTGGCAAGGTTCGAGAAGCAGCAGGCCTCAGGCTCAAGGACCAGGAAAATGCCTCAGGCCCAGTCTCCTATGCCGATTGACTTGGAGACTCCCCCGAGGCATTCTTCCCAGTCAGAGACCACTCCAGTTTCCAGCACTGCCCCACTGATAGCGGTCATTACTGGACCCTCCGCTGCTCCCTGTGCTAGTCAGGAGGCGGCTTCTGAGGCCCCGATCTTCATGCTGAACTGGGCTTTGAGGGTAGATGAATATGTTTTTGCCCATCCTCAGGTGGTGAGGGAGCATCTAACCAAGGGAACTCCTCCTCGGGACGTGGTTGAGCTGGGCAGAAAGACCATGGATTCCCTTTGTGCTGTAGCTGAAACGGTGGCGTTTAGTGTTACTTTTATTTCCTTAGTCTTTCTCTGTTTTTGTCTAACATTCTTTCATCTGATTTCAGATGGGTGTCATCGTGGGTGCAGCCACTCGTCATTGCATGGAGACGGTTGAGCTTCTCGGACGTACCCAGCGTCAATTGGAGGAGAAGACTGAGGCCACTCGCTAGTTGCAGGCCTTGCTGGATTCAGCCAACTAGGCCAAGGCTAAAGCTGAGGCTCGCACTCGGGTTGTTGCTGAGGAGGCTGAGGCTCGCACTCGGGTGACCATAGAGGAGGCCCTGGTGGCTTTCCAGGGTTCAAAGGCCTATCGACTGGCTGTGGTCTCCGAAGGGGGTCAGTAGTTCCTTACTGGGTTTATGAAGGCAAAAAGGAAGGCAGAGGCTATGTACTCGGAGCTAGATTTTTCTGGTTTGGACCTACTGGGGAGTTACTGGCCTCGGAGGAGGAGCAAACAGAGGGGTAGGAGCAGCCAGGAGGGCAAGAGGAATATCCAAGCATAGAGCTTCCTGCTCCCAGAGAAGAACATCTAGGCTCAGGATGAGAGTAGCCCGTCATAGGGGACAAAGAAGCTGAGGCAAGCAAAAAAAGAAGCTACAGTTGTGCTGATCCTAATCTAGCCCGACCACAATTTTTGTTTTTTGCTATATACCTCGAGGCCGTTAGGGCCCTATATTACATGTATTTCAAGGTCGTTAGATATGACCTTTGTGAAGAAGTTTAATGAAGGTTCCTTTTGTCAAACTTTGTCTTTTATATAATAGTTCCATGCCTTTACACTTTGTTCTTTAAAGATAACCTTTTTTTTTCGAAACTTAAGCGTGGACTCTGAGTTTTTTATTGGTAAAAACGTCGAAGGTGTTCGACGTTCCAAGTTCGAGGGATGGGCTTCCCATCCAACTCCTCAAGTTCAAACGTACCAGGGCGGCACACCTTTTTGATTCAATATGGTTCTTCCCAGTTAGGGTCAGCTTTCTTGATTCTCGGGGTCTAGATACTTCATTCTTCCGTAGGACGAGGTCATGGAGCAGAAAGTGCCTTCCTTTTACTCTTGAGTTGTAATACCTAGCGGTACGCTGTTGATAAGCTGCTAGTCGGATTTGGGCCTTGTCCCAGGCCTCGTCGAGGAGATCGGCATTCATATATAGGGCTTCTTCGTTACTACATTCCTTGAAGCTTTGTATATGAAATGAGGGTATTCATATTTCCAAGGGGATCACAGACTTTAACCCATAGGTCATGAAGAAAGTGGTTTCCCTTGTGGGCGCTCGAGCCGTGGTTCGGTATGCCCAAAGTATGTTGGGCAAATGGCTCGTCCACTGTTTATCCGCTTCATCTATTTGCCTCTTGATGCCTTGGAGGAGCATTCGGTTGGTTACCTCGGCTTGCCCGTTAGCTTGTGGGTATCCAACTGAGGAGAAGTGATGATCGATATGCAATTCATTGCAAAATATTTTGAACCGAGCACTGTCGAACTATTTACCGTTGTCTGTTACCAATACTTTAGGTACTCCGAACCGACATACTATCGACTTCCAAACAAAACCTTGGGCCTGATGGTCGGTGATGCTGGCCAAGGGCTTGGCTTTTACCCACTTCGTAAAATAGTCTATGGCAACTATGAGATACTTTCGCTGGCCTGTTGCTCTAGGAAAAAGTCTGAGAAGGTCCATTCCCCACATAGTGAAGGGAAACGGACTGGTGATTAGAGTTAAGAGATTGCTGGTCTATGTGGTACGGTGGCATACTGTTGGCAACTTGTACACTTTTTAACCAGCTCCATGGCTTCTTCTCTCATTTTAGGCCAATAGTAACCTTGGCGAAGGATCAATGCCAAGGCCCTCCCTCCAACATGATTTCCGCATATTCCTTCGTGGACCTCTCGAAGGGCATAATTAGCTTCGGTCAGATCAAGGAATTTTAAGTAGGGCATTGTGAGGTCTCTTTTATACAATCGACCATCCAAGATAGCGTACCGTGTTGCCCGAGACATAACCTTCTGGGCTTCGCGTCTGTCATCTGGAAGACAACCATCACGCAGGTACTCAAGAATAGGACTCATCCATGTTTTTTTCCCAACCACGGGTAATACCATAGTTTCATCGATGTTGGGTACGGTCAGTGTTTTGAGATAGACTGCCTGCCTTAGTTCGAGTGGATGGGAATACGCAAGCCGGGCTAAAGAGTCAGCCTTTGAATTTTCAGCCAGTGGAATCTGGTTGATGCGAAATACTTCGAACTTTGCGGCCAGTGTTTTGGCCTTTGTAAGATAGCGAGTGATCTTTTCCCCTCGGGCCTCGAACTCACCATTAACCTGGTTTACCACTAGTTGAGAGTCACTATATGTGTTTAGAACCTTTACGGACAGCACCTCCACTAGTTTCATTCCTGCGAGCAAAGCCTCATACTCGGCCTCATTGTTAAATGCCTTAAATTCAAACCTCAAGGAGTATTCAATGGTGAAATTGTCCGGACCACTTATGATGAACCCGACACTACTTCCAGTGTCGGTAGAGGACCCGTCAACATGAAGAGTCCCCTGCGGGAACAGGTTTATTTCGTTGATCGTCTGAGACAGTTCTTCTGGTCTTAGTAAAGTGGTTTCCATGATAAAATCAGCTAAGGCCTGGGCTTTAATAGCTGGCCGAGGCCGATAGCAGATGTCGAACTCACCCAGCTCTATTGATCATTTCACCATTCTGTAGGAAACATCGGGCTTATGTAGTACTTTTCGAAGGGGCTGGTTGGTGAAAAGAGTGATTGTGTCGGCTTGAAAGTATAGTCGGAGCTTCCAGGCCGAGATTAAAAGAGCATACGCCATTTTTTCCACAGGAAGATACCTTGTTTCAGCATCGTGGAGTACCTTACTTACATAATACACGAGCTTCTGCACGCCTTCCTCCTCTCGAATCAGGACGGAGGCCACTACTTCGGGTCCAGCGGAGAGGTACATGAAGAGTTTTTCGCCAGCTGCAAGCTTGGTGAGTAAGGGGGGTGCACCCAAATATCTCTTCAGTTCCATGAATGCTTCTTGACAAGCTTCGGACCAAACAAAGTCTTTGGCCCTCCGGATGGCTTTAAAGAAAGGGAGACACTTCTCAACAGATTTTGACATGAATCGGCTTAAAGCAGCTATCCTTCCCGTGAGTCGTTAGACTTCCCTTACGGTTCGTGGTGGGTTCATGCGAAGAACAACATCTACCCTTTCAGGATTTGCTTCTATGCCTCTGTGAGTTACTATGAACCCAATGAATTTTCCCCTTGTGACTCCAAAAGCACACTTAGTGGGGTTTAACTTCATTCGATGTTGGTGGAGGACGTCAAAGGCTTCTTTTAAATCAACCTCGTGGTCATTGGCTTTGATACTTTTAACCAACATGTCATCGACATAAACTTCCATATTTCGGCCTATCTGTCTTTGGAAAATTTTATTTACTAACCTCTGGTAAGTGGCCCTGGCGTTCTTCAAGCTGAATGGTATGACCCTGTAGCAGTAGAGTCCTTGTTCTGTAATAAACGTTGTTTTTTCTCGGTCCGGTCGGTGCATGAGGATCTGGTTATACCCTGAATAAGCGTCCATCAACGTTAGTAATTCATGTTCTGATGTTGCGTCGACAAGATGATCGATCTTAAGTAGCGGAAAGCTGTCTTTCGGATAGGCTTTATTTAGGTCGGAGAAATCAATGCAGATCCACCACTTACCACTTACCTTTTTTACCATTACTACATTAGACACCCAGTCTGGATAACTCACCTCCCGGATGAACTTTGCTGAGTGCAATTTATCAACTTCTACTCGGACGGCTACTTGTCGTTCAGGGGCAAATGATATTTTCTTTTGGATGACCGGCTTGTGGTTTAGATCCACACTTAGTCGGTGCACTATAACCTCTGGGCTGATTCTGGGCATATCTACGATGGTCCAAGCAAATAGATCCTAGTTTGCCCGAAAGAGGGCAAGCAAAGACTTCTTGAGGGCTTCTAGTAGGTTTGAACCAATTTGGATGGTTCGGGTGCTGTCTTCACCAAGGGGGACAACGGTTAATTCTTCTATCTGTTAGCCTCTTTGGTTGCTTCCTTTGTCTCTAAGATTGTCCAGCTCAAGCGAAAAGGCTTCCGCCTTCTTGTTTTTTCTCATTGAACTGAGATAGCAGGACCTGAAGGTTTGTTGATCTTCCATGATTTCGCCCACTTCTTCCTCGGTGAAGAATTTAACTTTTAGGTGATGGGTGGAGACAACCACTCGGAGTTTATTCAGTGTTGGTCGTCCAAGTATCATATTGTAGGATGAGGGCTGTCGGACGATCAGAAAAATGGTATGCACAGTCGTTGCCTGAGGGGCCATCCCTGAAGTTACTGGAGGGTTATGCTACCTTCTGTGAAGACTGGTCCTCATGAGAAGCCATAGAGTGGGGTGGAGACCGTCTCTAATTGAGAATCTCTCAGTTGTATTTG
Organism: Bretschneidera sinensis; assembly: GCA_023935145.1. NCBI lineage: Eukaryota > Viridiplantae > Streptophyta > Magnoliopsida > Brassicales > Akaniaceae > Bretschneidera > Bretschneidera sinensis. The sequence goes on along the minus strand of CM043700.1, from coordinate 21,884,248 downwards.
TTGGAAAGCATCATAGAACAGAATGTCAGCTGAGCTCCCGTTATCAACCATGACTCACCTTACTTAGTGGTTAGCCACGATGAGGGAAATTACGACAGCATCGTCGTGTGGAGTTCGAACTCCTTGTAAGTCTTGGTCCGAAAAGCAAATGGTTCCGCCCGTCTTATGCGGTTTATGGGGTCCAGAGACAGAAACTATTGACCTGGCATAAGACTTCTGGCGGTTATGAGACCTACCCTCAGCTGCAGGCTCCCCGCAAATTGTCTTGATGATTTTTGCTGTGGGGACCTCTGGTTTCTTTTGACTGGGCTCCCTATGGTTCGGCCCCGGGCTTTTTCGAATAGGTCGCACAGGTCTGTTTTGCTCGAGTGGGGGTTCAGGGCTTCTTCGAGGTCGCTCTGTGAACTTTTCCATTCGTGGTCCGGTAAACTCCTTTAGATGTCCTCTATTAATGAGGGCCTCGATCTGGTTCTTTAGCACCTTACATTCTTCTGTATCGTAGCCGTAGTTTTTGTGGAACCTACACCAAGTGCTTCGATTTGGATTGAGGTTTGGTGGCCTCGGGGGCTAGTGCAAGAGACCCCTATTGTGGATCTGTATTAGAACGTTGGTCCTAGGTGCATTCAGTGGCGTGTAGTTTTCAGATGGCCCAGAGGTCTTGGGTCCGGTTCTGAAGGTCCTGAGGGCTCGAGGTCCACTTTCAAAAGGGCTGGGGGTTCTGGGTCTCTCGTCGCGAAATGGCCGTTTAGTAGGCTCACGGCATGGGCTAGTGAGGCCTCTTTTCTTTCTCTCCGTGTCTCCTTCTCGCTCTCTGCGGAACGCCTGGTCGTCTTCCACTAGCATGTATTTTTCGGCTCGAGCCAAGACTTCACTCATGTAAATGGGTGGGCGTCTGGTAAGTTTTGAACTGAAGACTTCAGATCTTAGTCCATTTTTAAATGCTAGCAGCTGAACACTGGGATCAAGGTCTGGGATCTCCCAAGCGGCGGAGTTAAACCTCGAAATATAGGCCCGGAGTTTTTCGCCTTTTAGCTGGACAATGTTGAACAGAGACTCTGAGGTCTTCTTTGGTCTTTTGCTACTAATAAAATGAGAGGCGAAGGCGTAACTCAGCTCTTTAAATGTGCGGATACCTCCAGGTTTCAAACGGGAATACCATGTCCCAGCTGCTTTCTCAAAGGTTAGGGGAAATGCTCGACACATCACAGGGTCTGAATGTCTGTGGAGTGTCATCATGGTTCAGTAGTGCTGGAGATGATCCAGAAGGTCAGTAGATCCATCGTAAGGTTTAATTTGTGGCATTCAAAAATTCGGTAGGAAGGGGGTCTCGAGGACTTCTTGAACGAAAGGTGGGTCCTGTACGTCGAGTTCGTCTATAATATTGTGGCCACGACCTCTGAACGCCTTATTGATTCGTCTCTCTATGTCCTCGATCCTCTTGCCAATGCCTTCACTGCTTTTAGATGAGGGATTTTCTCTGGACCTAGCCTAGCGAGGTGGAGGTGATTTGGTCGCCGAACAACCATCGACTAGCGGTCGGCGGCTAACCGAACTATTGTGACTGGGTTCAGGCCGTAAAGGTCGTGGTGATGGTTGACGAGTTTTTTCATGGATTTCGGCGGCTAGGTTAACAACTAGCTGCAAGAGTCCCATGAATTGCGCCTGGAGCGTAGCCACGTTAGGATGGGTCTCGGATTCGGCCGAGGAACTTAATCCAGACCTCATTACTCCTTCACCGAGGTCCTTGGTGGGGGTTTTGGGTGGCATGTCAACAGATGAGTTCGGTGAACTTCTTCGCTGTTACTGCCAGCGAAAGATGGTGGTTTCCCATAGACAACACCAATCTGTTGATGCCAAAAATGTGTGTTGCTGAGCTGGAGGTCGAGCCTCGAATGTACCTGCACAGAGAAAGAGAGATGAGCTATGGGGTCGCCGGAGGAGGTGCCTCTGGGGATGCTCTGAAGCTTAAGTTAGGGCGAAAATAAGGTGTATGCAGGGGATGAGCGTTCCCTTTTTTAAGTTGAGAAAAGTTGGATCGTTTAGAATGCATACCAGACCCTTTTTATAGGGCTTTGGAGGCGTCATTTGGCCTAGGGTGGCAACGATATGATACCCCAACTGGGTTGGGTAATGATGCCTAGGAGGTCCAGCTAGGTGGCTGGGGGCCGTCCGCTAGGGCTTTGTCCTGCTAGCTTGATCAGGAGCCATCCAAGTATAAGGACGGTTGGCGGCCTAACGCCCCAACTTGGTTGGGCAATGATGCCTCCAGCTAGGTGGTTGGGAGCCGTCCGCTAGAGCTTTGCCTTGTTGGCTTGATCAGAAGCCGTTTATGTGCCTGGGGTATTCTACCGACCTGACGCCCCAACTTGATTAGGCAATGATGGCCTGGAAGGTGGTGATGACGTGGAGGCCCAGCTGGGGGTGACGGAGCCCTGTAGGGTGGTTATAACCTGGAGGCTGAACTGCCCAGTCTTGGATCATCCACGTATCTTCTTGTGACCTGTTATCAAAAGAATCCACATATTACTTTCCTATTGGAGGTGTATTTTTAACAGTATCAAGTATAATAACGTTATTATCTTTTTATATCCTTAAAATAATGCACATGTAAAGAGTGCACTATCACTCCATGATAACTATAATTAAGTTACAAGTTCCTCAACTCAAATACATGCAATAAATTTATTGGTTAACGATCTTTATCAATCGAGAAAAGTAAGTAATTATTAATCAGACATTAAACGCACAAAACAAAGCATCAGCCGTCAAAAAGAGAAAAGAAAATATAAAGAATGCTAAAGTGAAATAATACAATTAGATGCCGACAAATTAAGTGGCTCATTACCTTCGGTAAGTTGGGAAAATTTAATTAGATAGCAGTGGCCTCTATAACCCTTTTTATGATTAATTAGCAACTTCACTTGACAACCGGCGGCCGGGTTTGCTATTACATATTGTTTTCTTAATTAATTTTCTTTAGGAGTTGACTTAATACACAATTAATTCTAATAATTTTTTAACAGTAAAAGAAACTCTCAGGACACAAATAATTTTCTTTAATTAATATATTAATTTTTCATGGTGCTTGGCCAATACCCACTAATTAAAGAAGAGAATGCAGGGCTCTTGGATTAATGTTTTTCTTTTGCTTATCCTTATAACTCAATGGAAATTATTAAATTGGTATCCAATTTTATCCAATGTAATTTGTGGAGGAAGTAAGAGTGGCCACTCCCAATCTCTCTCTCAATGTCTATTTAGTTAGTTCCAATATCAATAGGCCAGGCAGTCCACAATTAATTAATTTAATAACACTAATTAGTAGTTTCATTAGGAGACACTGAGACTAAAGGAGAGAGCAGTTTGATAAAAACATGACATAGGAAAGTCCATTGTGTCACCTTGTAAATCCACACAACGTTTGTATATAAAATAATAAATACATGGTTAATTAACAGCAACCTCTGAATTAATGTAGTTGTATGTGTTGAGGTCATGAGTTCAATTCCTCGTGACAACAACTCTTTTATGCATGGATAAAAAGGATTATTGTGTGAGAGAGTACAAACACTGGCAGATATTGATAAGAATTTTTTAAGGGGCCGAACTTAAGAATAAATTTGCATATATGTACATTTTAATTATATATAACAATTAAATAGTAAATCTTTGCCTTTTTTGTTTCCACCAATGCTTGACATAACTCAGAGATAATAGACAACTTTTTTTAAAATTGGATGTTTTGATGCATCAGATATAAAATGTTGTAACGTACTGAAATCTCAAATTTATCTTCTCTTTGTGATTAAAGTCAATAGGATAATATTTCAAAACAAGAAGACATATATCATCAAGCTTGAAGGATTTTTATGCATTCTTAAGAATCAAAACCAAGGCAAGAGTCAAAAGTTTCATGGCTTGCTTATCGAATCTATTGTTTAGTTCTTGCAACTACATGCCTATTGTGACAAAGAATATGTTTACTCGATAATTATCCTCCATTGAGATATGATTTTTTTGACAACAAGATCGTCATCGACTTGCTATATAAGCACCATTTATATAAGGGAAACCAATATGAAACTTTTCGCAAAATTGTTTTGCATTCTCAGATTAACCCAACCATCATTTCTCAATTTTTGAATGACTACTTTTGTAGTTGAGACTAAATGCATAGCATTGACCATATCTTGAGATTAGTGTTGCAAAGCTTGACAAAGAACATTTATTTATCTCATTGTTTCTTTCATCAAATGCAAGATAAATATAAAATCAAATGACAATTTTTTTTATAAATACCATCAACATCTCAACGTGATAATAAGTTGATCCCCCATCAATAATATTCTGAAGAGCTACACAAGTAGCACCAAACATCCTAATTTGGGTGAAAACAATGTTATAATGAGAACCTAACCAAGTATCTCCAGCTCTTTTTAGAGTGCCAATTTGATTTGCTCACTTTCCTAGTTTGAGCTCATCAATAGTTAGCAAATCTATAGTTTCAATTGCTTTTGCCGCCTATAATTCATCATACCGTTTAGAAGAAGCATAAATGTTATTGACGATCTAAGTTTAATTTGAAAAAATGATGAACATGAATAATTTCTCTAGAGATAGTAATCAATGCTAGTTGTAATCGATGAGCAAAACAAGGCACATAATAAGCACAAGGATAATATTTAAGATCGAATTAATGCTTGCAATCCATTCAATTCTCCTCGCATATTGCTTAAACTATCATATCCTTGACCATGAAGATGATGAGAGCGGACACCACAAATTTCCCTCTTTAAGAGTCAATGTTGCAATATTTCTAACATGCGCAAGAGCAAAAAAATCTTTCTCGAATAATACCATCACCATCCACAAACCTTAAAACAAAAGCAATTTGTTCTCTTTTGAATTCATTGCGTGATTCATTAATGAGGATACAAAATTTAGGCTTCCTTATTTCTTTATGAAATTTATTTCACATCTTACTTGCCACAAATGTGCAAAATCTCTTTTTAAATCAGAGGAGATGTATACTTGGCATTATAAGAACTATTTTCTAACACAACCTTTACAACCTCATCACTATATGCTGCCAAAATTTCTACCATCTCAAGAAAATTACCACAATTTTTTTAATATAGAGTTTCATCATGACCTTTGAAAGCACATTCTTGAAACGCTAGCCATCGACTTATGTAAATAGAGGTTTTGAGATGCAGCCGGCTCTTTAAAATTGCTCTGTACTTTACACATTTATCACATTAATAATGTTCCCATTTTGATTTAACAAGTCTTCACAATGAGCCATTGCATCAATACGCAGTTAGCAATGATTCTCTCTTATACGACTCAAGAAAGCACAATTCTTTCCATCGTTAACTTTTCTCCAAGTTTTGAATCCTTTTGCAGTAAATACATCTGAACCAAGACGTCCACTTAGTTTACTAAAAAAATAACATGGTAAGCAATATGCAACATCTTTTTAAGGAGAATACTCTAACCAAGAAGAAAAGAGACCAAACTAAGAAGATTGAAATCGACGATGATGATATTCTCGTCCATAAAGAGAATATGGTGGGAGATGTATTTGATAAGGCCTTGATTTCAAATAAACTCTCCATATTTCATCTCGTTGGTTAACGGAATACTCCCACATTTGAGTACATGACCTCGGGTCACGTCATGTACTAAAGAATTAATGTCAATTTATTTAGATGTGATCTTTAGAGATTTAGAAGAATGCTTCTCGAATTCAATCCTTAAAGACTTTGAAGGATGTCTTTCAAGACTTAATGATTTTAAATTATGTATCGAATATGAATTTTTTTGTGTCTCAACATCTTTCCTCTTGGAAAATACATCAATAGTCTTATGATTGACCATACTTTGTTCTATGTGTTTAACCTATAAAATTATGCAATATATATATAAAAAATTAATTTTTAATAATTGTGAGAAAAATTAAATAGGAATTAAAAAAAAGTTTAAAAAATCATCATAAAGATATGAGATGTAAAGATACCTAAATGACTAAATCTAACATATGAATACCAAAACCACATAGATTAAAAATATACAAGCTACTTTAAACTGAAATAAAGAGTCATGAGGTGTAAAAATACCTATTTAAGCGTTGAGAAGTGAGGCTCGATGGAGACTTAGAAATGATGACTTCGGCGATAGCCGATGGAAAGCAATGAGCAAAAGATCGTGATCGTCGATTTATCATTGTTGTTGAGTGAGTCTGAACTCTGATCGGTGATATTATTAAAGAAGGCAAATATAATTCTAAATTATAAAATTAATTCAAACTAAAATTACCTAATGAACCTTTAACTAATAATATATTATCAGAATAAAAAGAAATGAATACCATCTTAATAAAAATAATTACATCCTAAGTTATAATACAAGTGCAACAAAAAACATGAAAAATACCTACTAGTTTCATTTCAAATTATAAAACTAAACGTAAATAAGTTTGTCACAGAAAAAAAACCAGTGCCATAAAAATTAAATCTCCAAGTCCAACTAGTGTCAAATCAGCTCAGTTTCTAATAAAAAAAATGAATTTTTATGTGTATGATGATCATTCAAAACCATCAATGTATCTCTATATATAACTTTTGTATATAAATTGAACTGAAAAATCAATTGACAATTGTCACAGAATTTTATCACTACCCATCAAGACAACAATTATTCTCATAAACTAAAATATTGTACCAAGAGTTATGGTCATGATTCTATTGGGTATTTGGGCGTAAGATTAAGTATAATATCAATTCTCAATCTAAGTTACCAACTTGAGTATCACTCTCAGACTCTCACCAATTAAATTATATATTTACATATCATTATACCAACCAATTCCATAGATATAATAGATTACCCAAAAAACAGAGCACAAAACAAATAATTATAATCTACTATAAGCCTATAAATTGAGTTTTATAATAAACCAAATAAATGGATACGTAGAAGATAAAAAAGAAAGGAATGTTAACTTATCGAAAATATTGACCGGTGACCGACGAAAAAGAAGACAACGGCTATGACGGGAGAGTGAGTGAAAACTGAGAAAAGAAAGAAGGCTTAGGTTTAAGAATAGTAATCACTTGTCCACTTGGAGACAAGGAACCAAATATTTATCTTTTTATTTTTAATAAAAGTTAAAAAATTCAAAACCTTATCTTTATCAAGTTTCATCATTGAGTATAGATTAAAAGTAGGTTAAATTATTATTGTAAATAAAATAATAATAAAAATAAGTTAAATTATCGTTGTAAATAAAATAATAATAATAATACATACACGATTAAAAAAATTAGATCTTCATTCATTTTTATTTGAATAAGAATATATCAAAGCCTTCAATTGGTCAACTGATGTTCAAATATTTGTAAATCATTTTATCACATGATCCGTAAGAGTTATTATGCACGAAAAATGAACTTAAAATCTTACTAATAAGACGTTTCTCTTTACTCGTCTTCCACTAAGCTAATTATCTTTGAGTTTAGCTTTTTATCTGACAAAAGGTAAAATTCCATGTGAAATCAATTTTTTTGAATATATATTGGTGAGGAATTCTTTAAATTTTCGAAAAGTTTCTGATAAAAATATGAACATATTATTAACTTAGTAGAATGGTAGAAGCTTGCATCACCCTATTCGTCATGGTCCATGGATTTAAGGAACCAGATGGTGCGATGAAACACGAATACATAAACACCCACTCCCCCTATTTATTAATTGGAAGCGAGGACGTGTGCGCCGCTACTACACACACTCAGACACTGTACTTACAGATAAATTCACATTAGAACAACTCCTTATATTTATTTATTTATATATAATTATAATAAAATATATGTATGGAGTTGTGGAGAGAAGTTGAGATTCTTATTACAAAGATATCGGCTTTTTGTCAGCAGAAACCGACATTTGCAACCAATGACGGCCGTTGTCGGACTCAGACACGACCAATAGTTTACACTGTTTTTTCTTCTTTCTTTTTTTCTCTTTTCTTTCGCTTTCTAACCTTTCACAGTTTTGACTGTGGAATACTCCCTACAGTGCTGCTCCTTAATTTCTCCTTAGAGTTTGCATACTGGACTTCGTCTTTTTGAGTCTGATGTCACATGGGTCTTAAGTCGGTCCGAAGATTTATTAATTAGTTCGAATTTAAACAATGGTTTGAGTTGGATTTGGAGAGTGGTTTCAAATTTGAGAAAGAGATGTCAGCTCAATTGAATTTACGTTATCGTTATTTTATTAAATATTAAATAATTTTAATGTAAAAAAAAAATTAATAATCATATCTTAACAGTTATTGATTATAATAAATAATGAGCAATTAATTCTTTACATCAAAATCAAATCGATAAGAGGTAGTAACTAATTAATGGTCAGTTATTTGCTGCGCAACAGACACTCATAATTTGTAATAAAATAATCTATAATGCTTTTAGTGTTTCCCTTTTTTTAAATTATGATCACAATGAAAAATAAGGTCTGAAAACGTGTCTGATGCCACAGCCCCACACATTAAAACATAAAAGAAAATAAAAAAAGAAACCTCTTGATTCTTTATTGGGATTTGTGCTCAGCATTAATAAAAAACCGTTCATAATTTTTAATTTTGTGAGGATTATAGTACAAATTGTCGGTGGACTTTTCTTCATCAGTCTACCAGATTTATTCAATCAATTATTGTTCGTAAGGTCTGGAGCTAAGCTTCGGGCAGCGGACTCGAGTTAAACTTTGTTATGTTTTTAGAGAAGCTAATCCCAACGCTGATCTTCTGGTTAAGATTGCATGCTTTCAAGCTAAGATTTTTATAATTTTTTTTTTTTTTACGTGGGTTGTAAAGAAAACAAAAGAAAAAAAAATGAAAAGAAACTAAAAAATTTAAAAAGTAAAAAAATTCATATTTTTTTCATTAAATTAATAGAGATGATGTAAAACTAAAAAAACGAAAATAGTTTTTTTCTTATCATTGTTCAGATAATGAAAAAGTAAGAAAAAAAATGTAAATAATATTACTTTGAACAAAATTTGTGTATGCATCGGTATAAATTTTTTTAAAAATTATTATTAAAAGAGTTTATTAGATATACATTTAAAGTAAAAATGACAAATTAATCTTCTTAAAAATATCAAAAAAATATTAAAACACGTGATAAAATTAAAAATGTTTTGTGACATTTAAATTTGAGACCTAGATGTGTGATAGATTTGAGTGTTTACTTTGCATGGATTTTATGAAGAAAAATGGGAGGAGTCGGTGGAAAATCCATTGTTATATTTGACTCTATTGAACAAAATACAAATGAATTTTTTGAGTCTTAAGTAAGTGAGTTTTAAAGAGTGAAAGACTATAGACTTTGTTGAAAAACTAGGGTATATAAAATTGAGTGGAACCAAAACACGTAGCTGTCACTGCCCATAAAATGCCTTTTTGCAAAGTTATGGCCAATATCGATTCAGCGGCAAATTAAGAATATTTGTGAATTTTTTATAAAAGAAATGAAAAGAGAAGAAAAGTTGTAGGCCATCTACTACCCTAAAGTTTGGTGTATATTGCATTTGCTACCTTTTTGTTTATATAATTAAAATTGGAAACATAACGTTACAAATTTGTTGCGATTAGAACCATATCTTCAATGTCACTTACGGAGACAACAATGCCTTTTATTTTATTGATTAGAATAGATTATAAAATTAAATAAACAGAACACATAAAGTTTACATGATTCGAAGATACAATTTTTATGTACATGAATAATGATGATATAAGCTTCATTATAATCAATGGAGTATAAAAATATTAAAATAAAACTCTCAAAACCTTAATCCTCAATATATCAAATTTCGACTATAACAAATTATATAGAAAAAATTTAAAACCTTATTATTTATATAGATCTTTGATAATGATGGCTTTTAATGGTGAATTTAGGCCTAATGATTAATCTAAGTCATAATTAACAGATTTAATAAAGAAAATTAAAATTATATTTGTGTTAATATATTGAAATACTTTTTTTTGGTAATTCAATTTTAAATTGAAAAATGTATTAACATTAACATTTTCATTGTAAGGATGATAATTCGAATTAAACTTGTAACATTAATTATCGCAGGGTTGGATCCACATCCACACATCAACAATAATTTGATTTTAAACAAATGGATTAAAATTATAAAAATGTGGTCCATGCCTCATGCCAAATTGTCAATTATCAAACAGAAAAATCAAGATTTATAGATTTCAAGGAAGATTCTTGTTGCTTAATTTGAAAATCCATTGATTTCTGTTTTGAGTTCTCACATTCAACAAAAAGGCATAAATGTTGAATATTGGGGAGAGAGAGAGAGAGAAAAAAAACACACAAAAAAATTGTGTTTTTTTATGTTTCATTTTTTGACCAAACTTTAGCTTCGTGGACAAATTTCCACGAGCAAAACTTTAGGAATAAAGTAGGAGGCCTATACTAATTTGATAAAATGATAAATATTAAAATAGCATCAATTATATTTTTGGGTGTCATGATTATAGACCGAGGTTTATTTTGGTTATTTTCTTTTTTAAATGAATCATTTCAAACCTTTAATTATTTAAATATTTTAAAAAATTAAATTAAAATTTTAAATTTTATTGTTATATCTATTTGGTTAGGATTTGCCTTTTAACGTTTCGTTTCCATCCAACTGGATATTTTATCCAAATCCATGCATTATTTGTTATCCATTTTTATTATCCTATACCAATTTTAATTGATGAATTTGGATAGAAGATTCAATTGAGTCGAAACAAAACATTCAAAGTTAGATAAATTGATATTCATTGAAAATTGAAGATAAAATAGATACAACAATAAAATTTCGAAGATAATTTTTTTTTCTTTTCAAAATGTTTTAATGTGAATCTTGACTCAAACATTATTTATTTTTTATTTTTTTTATCAAATTAATAATATATTGCCACACCTTATTCCACGTGGAAATCACACGACTTTATTAGTTGACTCGGTTAGTAAAATCAACAAAAAAATTTACATTAAATTGTTTGAATAATTAAATATTAAATTTCGTATAATTGAAAAAAGAGGAACTAAGTGAAACTTGAGCCATAGTTCAAGAATAAAAATGTAATTTATCCGTTAAAATTATAGACCACATAACCAAAATAAAAAAAGAATATTAAAGAAAAAAGAAGGAGAGGGAGGGAGAATTTTTTTATAAAAAAATAGAGGAAACTGTTAGTCATAAAAAATTCAAAACGTATTGCAAGTGTTGGAGGTGTCCAATTACATTTCACAGGCTGGTTACGTAACTTTGGTCACAATCGAGTGATGTAGTAATTTCTCCAATTCGAGTCCACTCATCATCAGTCATTACCGGCACTGTCGCTTTTAAAGGCTTTGAATGATTTTTATTTGTTGAGATTCTCCTTCTGTTGGTAGGTATTTGGGGTTTTGTTCCCTTTCTTTTTTTTACTTTATGCCTAAATCTTCCGAGTCCACCCGAATGACTCTGTTAACTCGTCCATGTAAGTATGCTTGTAGACCAAGTTGGCCCAGGCCCGGTTGGGGAAAATTTCTTGTTTGCGGTTCGGTGTGAAACATAGGTAAAAATTTGGTGCATAGTTTTTAAATTTTTTATTAATAATATTAATTAAATATATATAAATATTATTAAAAAAATAAATATTTTGATAAGAAGTTTAACAATAATTTTTATTTTTTAATAAAAAAGAAAAAAAGTAAAAGCAACAATCATTTTCTCTGATAAAAGGTTATAAGTTTTTTATTCTTATAGGGTAACACATTAGTTTTTCAAAAGAAAAATGGACGGGTTTATATCTAAATTCAATTGTTTAAATCGATTGATAATTTAAATTTTTTTTATTAATAATATTAATATAAATATAAGATTTAAAATTTAATATCAATAAAAAATTTAAAGTTACCAATAAATTTTGAAGCTGCCCGAACCAGCCAACAAATTTCCTCACAGTTTTCGATGATTCAAACCAAGTGATAATGCGTGGTTCGTATAGCACCTTTGAACTGTCCAATAACTTAATTAACTTAAAAAAAAAAGAAAAAAAAGGAGAACACGCAAACAAGAGGTAGTGAAAATGTAATACAGTAGTATCGTTTGGAATAAGAAAACTGTAAATAATTAACTTCGAAAAGAAAAAACAGAAACCAACTGAGCTCGAATACTACCTACATGCAAAAGCTTCAAGCTGGTTCCTTAAAAACCTATCATCTAATATATAAAAATCTAACAGAAACACGTGCTGTCAAAGGTTTTTTTTTTTTTTTTTAATGTCCTGGAGAAAATCCGGGGACCTGTCCTCTAAGCATCCCTCTGGTAATTATCTCCCTCTTCACGGTGATTTTTATTTTTTCTTTTTACTACGACAAACTTATCAAAATCAAATTGGACGTCGATTCAGTCAGCTCGAGCTATGCACACATACTACCAACCGTTAGATCTACAAATCCAACCGTACAGGCCACAAATCCAACGATCATCAGCTCGAACCGTATGTACTCGTCTAAGCTTGATTTATCAACTCCTTTGAATCCACAAACGTGCCATGAAACCCGTACGGTACCCTCGAAGGCAACTTAACAGAAGCTTCAAGATGTAAATTCATGGCGTTAACGATGTGGAGCTCCGATTTCCACGTCTTTTCGTCGTGGACAAAAGCGAGAATGTACCCATCGTCTTCGTTCTCGCAATCCGGATCTCTCGGCAAGAAAAACGGCTCGCCGCCGTATCTTCTATCGCCGTAAGTATATTTCTTAACTTCTCCGGTTGAAAGATCGACTTTAGCAAACCCAGATACCTTAGGCCACGGCTCTGCAATGGCGAGATAAGCGTACTTGGTTCTCCTCCCGAGCCGGTTCCGGTTCACCATCCCGGCTTCCAAGTTCACTTGCTCCGACTCTGACATCAACGGGCGACGCGCGGATTTACCGGTCTTCAAATTGAGCCTAATTTCGGACAATACACTCTTCAAGCTCTCGTCACATTCGTTGAAAATGGAATCTGCCGGTGTCATGCACGACCCAATAACAACAACCTCGTCGGATTCCGGCTCCTCCCAAGCATTCCATAAATGGAAACAAAACGTCTCCGGCGATTCGACCCATATGATATCAGAGGAATTGGTAGCATTTTTAGCGAGAATCCCGAACCGCGAAACTTTATTTTTATCGTATAGGACAGGGGACCCACCAGTAACCATTTCTTGGAGCTTGAAAACCACCTGTTGATCAGGAATCACCACGTAGTTCTCGGTGATCGCGAAATCGTGCATCATGGTTGGTACAGAGAGAGGGATTTCGACGTCCGGTGCTTTTTCTCCATTGGGTGAAAACCTGAAGTATTTCAGGTACGGTTTCTTTAAGACGTCGTAGCTTAAAGCGAAGAGCTCTTTGGTCACTGGGTCGATTTTCGGGTGGGCGATCATTGTGGATTTCAATTGATCGTCGAAATCGTATCGGCCTACTGTTTCGATGTCATCACAAGGAGTTATGCGCACTTGATAAGGGAGATCGTCTTCCGACATGGCTAAGAGGCGGTTGTTGAAATAGACTAAACCGGCGTTTGCTACTCCGGTGCCGTTTTTGTGATCGACGATACCGAATAAGCCTCTCGCGTAGAAGAGTAAGAGTCTCGCGATACCGGAGTGGCCGTGGAGCTCGCCTATGGCTTTAGGGAAAACCGGGCGGCCTAAGCTTTTCTCTTGAACCAGCCTTTGGGTCTCCGTGAACCGGCACGCGTAGCTCGCGGAGCCGTTGGAGATTTTGACGCCGTGGACCATACCGTCTCCATCGAAGAAGTGATGGCCGGCGACGGGATCGAACAATGGGTTTGCTCCGTTACGGAGGTAGACGCCGTCTATGCATTCCGGGATGGTTCCTGTGACGGGAAGGGCGTGCTTGACGGGTTGCTCCGGGACCGGAGCGAAGTTTCCAGCGATTTGGACTCGAGGGTCGGCAGTTTTGGGAAGTGGGTGTTGGCGCTCGCGTGAGACCAACGCGCTCTCAGCCATGTCCAAGGCCATGGCTGCAGCTCTTTGGAGGAGGTTCCACTGAGGAGTTGGGTTTTGCTTTTGGGTTTTGGGTTTTACAGAGTCCTTGTTGGGGATTAGTTGTTTTTGGTAGGGTTGTTTTGGGAAATTGAGAATTGAAGGGGAGTGTAAAGCACTGTTTGTGTTTGGCTGCTTCTTCTTCTTGTTCCTCAAGGAGATAGAATTTGGTGATGAGAGGCCCAAATCCATTGAGAGAGGGTGAGGGATATGGGCTTTAGCCCAATTATTGGATTTGGGTGCTATTGTTGTTGAAGGAGAAGCCATGGCTTTTTGGTGGTGGGTTTCTAGCTTCTTGGGGTTTTTTATCAGATGGTAGAAAGAAAGCAGAAGAAGGTTTCTCCTTGTTGTGTTTCCTTCCTTTGTAGAGAGAGAAAGGACTTGAAAAGGAGAGAGAGAGAGCTTTGAAGAGAAAAGGAAAGCAAACGGGGTATAAATAGCGTTGCGAGACGTGGGGTTGGGGTGAAAGAGAAAGGTGCTAATGTATGGGAGGTCCACCTCAGACATCTAAATAGAAGACCACGTGATTGATTTGTGGAAAGGGCACTTGTGAATTGACATTATACGAAAGAAAATTATGTTAGTAGCCTACTAGAGAGAGGATTTTTTTTTTTTTAAAATATATATATATATATTATTCTTTTCTTTACAAAATGACTATTATTTTTTATTTTTAGGATGATTTTGCTTCTATTTTTTGTATAAATATTTTATGAATAGATATTATAAAAAAATGTTTTTGAAAATTTGTAAACATTTTGAATATATATTTAAAGCTTTTTAATTAATTTATTAAGGTAATATTTGCTCTCTCTCCATTTTTGTCATCTTGTACTATTTATCAAATTAAGTGAGCAAATTTTTTTATTTAATTTTAAATTAATAAAATAATTTAAATTTTGTAAAGTTTCATAAAATCATAAGTAATCAAAATTATATTTTTACGATTTTAAATTAATAAAATATTAAAAATTCAAAATTAAAATTTATTAAAAATTAAATGTGACACATAAATTAAGATAGAGAGGGAATTAAAAAAATAAATGTTGGGCTTGGGGCACCCTTCAAAATCTTGTAATTTGCTCAACACAAACAAGCCAATATATGTTGTTGCAAAGAGAGAAATTGGAGAGGTAAGAGAGGGGTGGGGGGTCGTAAAATTAGGGACCAATATGAGTGAGCTTTAGAGTCAGCGACACACTTATACCTACAAAAAGGGCAGCGTGGAAAAACACGTTGATTCAAGTGAAGGGACCTCCCACTCTAATGGGTGCTTGAGCTTTAACGTTTTCATATATATATTTTTTTATCTAACTCCGCGTTTTCTCCCCTTCTTAAAAGAGGTGAAGAAAGGAAGGAAATGGTGGGGGAGGGAAAGGGCAGAAGGGAGGGTCACACCCACCAACCCCACCCCCACCCCCACGTGGCCATTTTCTACTTTATTTTTTTTTTTTATCAAGTTTCTACCACGAAATCAGTTTTAGCCCCACACGCCCACCCTCTATGCACGCACACAAATACAACACATTTTCATTTTTTTCTCAACAGTGGGCTATAGCCTATTAAAGTAGTGGTCCGTTCTCTATCAACATCAACGAGATGTGACACATTCTTATCACTTTTGTCCGTGACTATCACATTCCTAATCCGTTAATTAATAAATTCATGTTTGTTTTCTCTCTATCGTTTGGCTAATTAACCCAATAGAATATCTCACAAGTCACAAGTAGATATCCTTTTTTTATTACTTTTATTTGGGTAACGAAATTTTCATACATAAAAGCCTTCGTATCCATACATACCAATTAATTTTTTAAATAAATTTTATGAATTTAACCCCAAAAAACTATTTTCATTCAATGACGAATACAACCCATAAATCTGTTAATGACGTTATTTTAGTTGGTTTGTCCAACCACTGACCTAACCCTACAAACGCTTATTAATTTAATTATTATAATATTAAGTTTTCTTTTATTTGATCTATTAATTATTATTTTTTACATTTACAATTAAATAGTCATCGGTTAAGTTGGTTAAGTCTTTGTATTTTTATCTATAAAAGGCATTGTAAACTTATTTTCTGGGATCAATGAATAATTAAGAAATATTTAGTTTCATATTCGTTTTCTAGATCTTTTAGGGTTTCATCACTAATCATTTATTAATATAAATTATTTTCATATTCTTTATAATTCACTCATCAATCTATTTTTATATTTATAATCACTAAAAACCATAGTCTATCGAAATTTTTGTTCTTAACAATTATTATGCAATAATATGTTAAACTATATATATTTTTAAAGGCAAAAGAAGAAATGTCTCAGGTATTTATCAATCATCCATATCACATTAAATATCACGTCGAATTTTTTTTAGTAACGCCAACCATGACAATAACATTTTGATGTTTACAGTAAATAAATTAATACTAGTCCAAGCATTGTGCAAGTTAGAGGTCCCCAATCATTCATCTATGCCAAATAAAATGAATTTAATTGTAAAATTGTTACAATTTTTTGGATTGTTGTAAATATATATAGTTTTGGCATAAAATAGCTAATGGTCCAATGGATATGTTGTCAATGATCACCGGACAAAAAAGGATGAAAAAAATGCATGATGGAGAATATAAGCCGCAGATGTGGATTATTATATGTAGTATATTTCATATTGGACTTGCGGGTAAGGGTCGACACGAGTCAAGCAATCTTTTGAGTATTCGAGCTACTTGTGATTTACTTGAGCTTACGAGCAATTTAATTCATGGTCAACCTTATTTATGAGGATTGGTTTTTTTTTTATTTTAATTTCTTATAAACTATATCCGACTTTTGGTTTGATTAATCTTCAGATATATACAAATCGTTTAATCTACATGTATCTATGAATAAATTCTACGAGCATGATCCAGACGAGTTATTTAGCATTTATACTCAATATATAGGGAATCAACACAAAACATATATTAACGAAATGTGTATCTTGACTTATTTTGAAAACTGAGCTAACTCCAAAATGATATTGGTTTCTTGATTAGGATCAATCTATGGTTAGCTTTTGATAATTTGATCTATTCTGCTTGTTATTATTTTTTGTCAAGTGAAGGAGCCCCAGCAAGAAATTAACAGTACTTCCAAAAAGAATCAATGAAAAGAAGAAGATAAAATAACAAAAAAGTAATTAAGTAGGGATAAAAACAAAAGATAAATGTTTTCCCTAGTTAAAAAAACTCCTTTTGAAAATTAATATACTTCTTTAGTGGGGAGCAAGTGATGCGTTAGTTGTCCTAATTATACACAACATAGAATATCTGTTCATGTTGTCATTTTTTGATAGCAAATCTCTTGCATGAAGATTTTATCATTCTTACTGAGAAAATACTCTTCTCTGTCTCAGTTAATCATAAGCCGGATTAATTCTAATAGTATCCAATCAGCTTTTTTTATTTTTTATAAAACAATCATCAACTTAACATGTCCTTTTTCTACAATATATATTCATAATGTGATTAATATATAAAGCTTAATATCCCGTTATATTCTGTCATGCTTTTTCTATATATCCTCTCCTTCTTTTAAAATTTTCTTTTACCAAACACAGAATAAGTTCGATTGTTTTGAAGTTAATCTCTAATAAGGATTTGTTTGGTAGAGTTTCTAACATAGCTTTAACTGTTTTCAAGAAACAAAAGTCAGACCAAATACCATTAAAGAAATAATTTTTGAGAACAATCAAAAGCTGAAAAATAATTTTTCAAAAGCTGCATTTGTGTAAGAAAAAATTTGTTTTAACTGTTGTTTTACTAAACTATAAACCGAGGTTCAAACCCAAGAGGGGGTGAATTGGGTTTTAAAAACTTTTGCTAATTAACTTGCAAGTTTTTAAATAGTTAAATATACGAAGTACACAATCAAATAATATGCTTGAAAGTAAAGGAGTTTAAGGAAGAGAATATGTAAACTTCGTTTATAGTGGTTCGGCAATATCAGAATCTCTCCGACCCTACGTCCACTCTCTTCAAGGAACCTCCTTGAAGCAATCCACTAAAACCTTTAGTTGTGCAACTTCACGGGTGTTGAATAAACCTTACAACCGACCTCTTCCTCACGGAAGCTACAATGAAGTGTTTAATCCTAAACACTTTAAGAGTTATATCAACTCTTTCCCTTTACAATAAATGAAATTTATTGTAAAGTAAATGGTAGAGAGATATCAATAAATACTTTTACAAATGAACAATATCTCTCTTTCAAGAACAAGCTTGAAGAATGGCTCAATAATAGAATTTCCAAAGCTTTTGAGAATTAATGAGCAATCTTTGTGAATTGAATGTGTTCTCTTCTTGTTTAAATATTGAAGTGGATTTATATAGTCTTGAAGCAATATGGTCATTTGACACTGATTTGATACGTTTGGGACATTAAATGCTCAAGTCCTGTATCTTAAACAGTTATATTTTTTAATTATCAGTCGACTGGATCAAGTGAAGATTTTTCATTTTTTAGGCTAAGGGAGAGTACCAGTTGACTGGGTCCTCAACACCAGTCGACTGAGAACTTTCTGTCCCATTTCTCAATCAACTGGTATAGAGATCCAGTCGACTAGGTTGTCCTTCAACCCAGTTTTCATTTTCAAAAACATTTTTTGACTTAGAAACTTTTTGTATTATTTAGTTTTGTCAAAGTATTTTGTAAATTGATCCACAAATCAAGCTATGTAATTGAACATAAGAGATTTACAATTGTTTCAATTACCTTCATGCCTATTCTAGATCTTTTGTCTTGTTTTGGTATCTGAATCGCGTTGAGTTCTTGCATCTTGTTTCCGTACTGAATGCTTTTACCGCTTAAACACTTAGATAAAACTGTTAGTGTAATTAGAGTCATGTTTTGTCATTGTTAAAATCAAATACGGGTTAACAATTTCCCATTTTTGAGGATGACAAAACTACGGAGAGAAAAAACAGTTTTAAAAACTAAGTGTTGGTTTTTAGAAAAATTTGGGCAGAGTCTCCTCAGTTTTTCTGATAAAAACCAACCTGTTAAGCATTCAAACGCAGTTTAATATAGTTATATCAACCCAACCAAGCAATGCAAGACAATATTACATTTGTCAACTTGTTCAGAGCAAAGTTCGCCTTAAATTTATGCTATATTCTAAGTTTACATACATATTTCTCTTTTACTTGATTTTTCTTATTTTTCTCTCCCGTTTTGACAACAACAAAAAATGGAGTGCAAACTTGAAAAATAAGTAATTTGATCACCAGGCATGATTCGGAATTGGGAAGAATTCCCAGGAAGAATAAGAAGTTTGCACATAAGTGTTATTATATGAAGTATATAGATGAGCACGAATGGTTCAAACCAAGCAATCATATAGCATAAAAGTGACATATACATATGAGTTAGAGTCTAAATACGTAAAACAACACAAATATCTAGATATATCCAATCATCATGAGCTTTCTAGAAAACTGTCTAAGTACAATACATGATTGTGATACAAAGAAAATGAATGTTTGTGCTTAATATCTAAGAAGCTATATGTACATAACAAAAAGATAAGATAACAACTCAGCAAGTGGGGAAATTAGATTCGTCTCGAAGAAGATCCTGAAGCTCAGCTAAAAAGCCCTCTGTGTGCTTTCGGTGCACTCGAAATCGTCTCTGAGTGTGCGAAGGTCGCGATGCATATGATCGACTGAAGAGCTCAAGCTCTGAAACCCGGACTGCATGGATAATTGGAAGCTCGAAATAGCCTGTAGAATGCCATCGTAGTCAGCTTAACTAGCACTCGAGCCACCATACTGTGGACTTGGTGCTAGCTTGTCAATGTCCATAGCAGTGGGAGGAGCTGCATCACCAGAAACCTCATCGTCCTCCTCGTTGCTGCCATCCTCACCGATCTGAATCTTTCTCCTAGCCTTGGAGTAGATCATCCCATCTCAGATCATACACCCAATCTTCTTTAGAGAAGAGACATTGATGATATCCTTAGGGCTGATGTCCTCTGAGACGAGTAGGGGAACACGAAAATGCTAGAGGATCAGGGTGATGAGCATCCCGTATGGGAGACATCCAGAGTCACTCGCTTCACCATTAATCATGTTGGTGAGTAGTAGGGGGTAGATATTAAAATGGTGTCCTATTTTGATACACTAAATCGATACCACATCTATCTTAGAAAGATAGTCCCAACTCCCGAGTCTCGGGTGGATGGTACAACTCACAATGAGATTGAACAACTTTGAGTTAAGAGGCATATCACTACATTGGTAAATATAGTGGGCCTAAAGATGTAGTTAGGGTCGCCCTTAACAATATGGCACGCCTCCTCATAGTCAAAGTTGTCTAGCCATCCATCTAGACTCCACTGGACCCCTCCCACGGGGATTCTCAGACTATTGACCAGAAGTTCAGTATTCAGCTCAAATTCTACGCCCATGATGCTGGTTTTAAACCTAAGAGCCAGTGGACTCGGTTTAACTAGGTTGACATAAA
Organism: Bretschneidera sinensis; assembly: GCA_023935145.1. Classification (NCBI taxonomy): domain Eukaryota; kingdom Viridiplantae; phylum Streptophyta; class Magnoliopsida; order Brassicales; family Akaniaceae; genus Bretschneidera; species Bretschneidera sinensis. The sequence continues at coordinate 21,863,626 of CM043700.1, read as the reverse complement.
ATTGGTGAATCAACTAAGGGTAATATTTCTGGTGGATCTTGACAAGTGGTGTCAAGTGTATCGTCTCAAAAGCAGGTAATATATTAAAATTTGCATGACGGATAGAATCGAAATCGACGAATCTGATTTTCTTGTTATGGATGGTGGAATTATACCTGCTCTTTGTGGCAGGGCTTCAAAAGAGCGAGTCATTGAGCTCAGTCCGTGCTTTCTTGCTAAATGAACCAGCAACCCCCTTTCTCTTAGCATCCGATGCCGAGGACTTTGTAAACCGAGGCCTTGTAGGCGCGTGAGGTTCTCCAACAGTGGTTTTGATGCATATTCTTTTAGACATCTTAAGGAAAGTCTTTTTAGAGATTTTGGGAAATGTGGAGATTTCGACCGTGAATAATTGAAATGAAAGTGATTTGGGGTATGATTGAAGGTTCTATGGAGTGCTTTTGAGAGATTTTGGACTGAAATCAAGGTTTTTCTAGAGAAAGAAAGCTTAGGGTTTTCAAAAATTGTGTGAAAATTGAAAAATCTGGAGAGACTATTTATAGAATCGCGATACCAGTTGATGGGGTCCTTCTTATTTTGGGAACAATTTGAAATACCAATCGACTGGGTCGGGATATTGGTCGACTGGATAAACTGGTAGAGAGACACCAGTCGATAGGATGTACCATACTAGTCGACTGGGTAGGCCACCAAAATTTCAATTTTTTTGCTTCAAACAATGTCTTGTAGTACCAGTCGACTGGATACTTGTACTAGTCGACTGGTAAAATGGGCAGTGGGATACCAGTCAACTGGGGTCAATCTGTTAGTCGACTGTGTCCTTCAAAAAACTTAAAAGTTTGAGTTATAATTTGGAATTTTAGCATAAAATTGTTTATCTATGCCATCTTGAGTGAGAGATATATTAAATAAAAGTTAATACTCATTCACTATATGTCAAATATGCATATGATGAATGTTGATGCAATCAAACATATATTTTATCATAGTATTTCAAGCCCATCAATAATCTGATCTTGCAAAAGCTATCTTCACTTAAGGGTTTAGTAAGAATATCAACTATTTGATCTTCTGGAGGAATGAATTTTAGTATAATATCACCCTTTTGAGCATGGTCTCTTATGAAGTGGTGTCTTATTTCTATGTGTTTGGTTTTAGAATGCTGAATAGGGTTTTTGGACAAGTTGATAGCACTAGTGTTATCACAATGAATTGGTATATCTCTAAAGTTCATGCCATAGTCTTTTAACTGTTGTTTCGTTCACAACACTTGTGTACAACAACTTTCAGTTGCTATATATTTTGCTTCTGCGGTTGATAGTGCAATCAAATTTTGTTTCTTAGAAAACCAAGAGGTTAACATTGCATCTAAGAATTGGCATGTTCCACTATTACTTTTTCTATCTAGTTTACAACTCGCAAAATCAGCATCTGAATATCCTACAAGCTCAAAAGTTGATTTTCTAGAATACCATAACCCTAGGTTTTGAGTCCTTTGTAGATATCTAAGGGTTCTTTTTACTGTAATTATATGTGATTCCTTAGGATTAGCTTGAAATCTAGCACACATGCATACACTGAATATTACATCATGTCTACTTACAGTTAGATAAAGTAAAGCTCCTATCATGCTTCTATAAGTTTTAGTATCTACACACTTACCTTCCTCATCTAGGTCAAGTTCTATAGAAGTGCTCATAGGAGTGCCAATTGGCTTTGAGCTTTCCATCCCGAACCTTTTTAATAGGTCCTTGGTGTACTTTGATTGATTGATGAAGATGCCTTCTTTCAATTGTTTGATTTGAAGTCTAAGAAAGTAGGTAAACTCTCCCATCATGATCATTTCAAATTCACCTTGCATGCACTTAGCAAGCTCTTGACACATAGATTCATTAGTAACACCAAATATAATATCATCAACATATATTTAAACTAGTAGTGTGTCATTTTTGTGAGTTTTTATGAAGAAAGTTGTGTCTATTTTTTCTCTTGTAAAATCATTTTCAAGCAAGAACTTACTTAGTGTTTCCTACTATGCTCTTGGAGCTTGCTTCGACCCATAGAGAGCTTTAGAAAGCTTATACATATCGTTTGGAGGACTAGGATTTTCAAATCCAAGAGGTTGCTCAACATACACCTCTTCTTCTATAAAACCATTTAAAAAGGCACTTTTTACATTCATTTGAAATAGCTAAATTTATTATAGCATGCAAAGGTCATTAACATACGAATGACTTCTAATCTAGCTATGGGAGTATAGGTCTCATCAAAATCTATTCATTGTTAATGATTATATCCCTTAGCAACTAGCCTAGCCTTGTTCCTAGTTATTATTCCATTTTCATCCATTTTATTTCTATATACCCATTTAGTTCCTATTATAGTGTGATCTTTGGTTTAGGAACTAGATTCCATACTTTGTTTTTTCAAACTGATTTAATTCTTCTTGCATAACATTTATCCAATCAACATCTTTTTCGGCTTTTACAAAAGTCCTAGGTTCTACTTGAGATAAATAAGCTACACAATTACAAATATTTCTAATAGAGGAACGATTTCTTACCCATTGTAAAGGATCACCAATCACTTGATCGATTGGATGATAATTCAAATATCTCCAATCTTTGGGAATACCATCCTCTTGTTGACTAGTAGATGGTTGATCAAGATTGTGAGTGTCTACCTCTTAATTTAATTGAGATTCACTCTCCTTCGGGTCAACAATGAGAGTAGGTGTTTCTATCCTTGGAATGAAATCTGCATCATCATTAAAAGAACCTACTCTACTACTAATTGGGTTAGACTCATCAAAGGCTACATGTACGGATTCTTCAACCACTAGAGTTATCTTCTTAAAAACTCTATAAGCTTTACTAAAGGTTGAATATCCTAAGAATATCTCCTCATCAGTCTTTGAGTCAAATTTACCCAAGTTGGTTTTATTGTTATTTAGGATAAAACATTTACAACCAAAGGCACGAAAATAAGAGATATTAGGTTGTAACGACCCATCCTGGGTTGGTCACCCCCGAGATGGTGTTGTCACATTTCGAAAATCCCAGTACGACACATATATGCAACAATAAAAATAATATCAATTTTTTTTTTTTTTTACATCAATCCTTAACCATCAACAGGAGAGATACATCATTCTAATCTTGACTTAAACATTATACACAATGTAATATGCATGAGTATTTCCAAATAAATTTTTATTTTATTTTCTCATTAGTTTGAGGATGTAGACACGTACGTAGCTTACAAAAAATAATTTTGTTTGAACCTCAACTCACCAAACTATCTATCCTGCCTGCTACTTGAAATTATTGTACAATGAGAAGTGAGCTTCACAAGCTCAGTGAATTAAATTTACTAGAAGTATTCAATTTTATACTCATAGTTACATCTTATAATTCAATTACTTCTAAAAATTCTTCCGATGTTCATTCATCTTTTTCCTCAAATAATTCAATAACAATATTCTATAATCACAACTCAATTTCATAATTCTCCTATTACACAATCTCTTCTTAAGTTGCTCATCAAACATATTTCCATATCTCTTCCTTAGCATATTTGTCTCTCTATGAGACTTATTCCTCTATCAATAAATTTACAATCATAAATAGCACTTTAATATATCAAGCAATAACAATCAATATTTAACGCAAATACAATGTATGAAGTTAAATTTTATTATTATTAGGAATATCTTCCCACGTGTCGACATGTTTTTATCTTAGACCGGCTGCCTTCTTGGTTTTTTTATTCTCATTTAGACCGGTTGCCTTCTCGGTTCTTTTATTCTCATTTATACTGGCTGCCCTCTCTGTTCTTTTATTTCATGCATATGCATATGAATATGCATATGTATATTAAAATAAAAACAAGCATGTATTTAGACATTTAAACTAGCTATCCTGATTATTCTCAAATTATTATTTGTAAAATTCCACTAAATTCTTCTCCTTATAAATCATATCAAATCATCCACCATAGCTCATTAAGAATTTCATTTATCACTTTTAATATTAAATCGACTCATTATTCTAATAATATTACTTCTCATATAATAATTTTCTACACATCCATTATTCCTATCATACCTATCAATCAATTTTTCATCTACCGCCAAAGTATAAGTTAATAATTTATTCTAATATTATCACTAGATATTTCATATTTATTTTGATTATTTAAAGTAAATCTAACTCACCACGTAGCACTTAGAACTACCAGTAGATCACCTCATTGCCTTTCCGGCCCCTTTCAGCAATTTCCTCTGGTTGCTGATCGTCAACACCTAACATAACATTTATATTAAATTTCTAATTTATTCTTCAATTCTTCCATAATTCACACCTTTTGAAAATTCTTACTTTGAATTTCAGGAAATTTCATGTATGCTAAATTTCAAAAATAAACTTCACATTATTACCTTTTGTTTTTTTTAGAGCTTCCCGTGGTTCTCTATAAAATTTTCCCGTAAACTTCTTTAAAATCTTACTCTTTTAACTTTTTTTTCGGTCCCCAAGTATATAAAGAAAGAGAGTAATTTGAATCGTAATTGAAGGAAAACCAAACAAGATTTGGTAAGTAATAAAACAAATTAACGTTATATATATATATATATATATATATATATATATATATATATATATATATATATATATACACACACACACACACACACACACACCAAACTTAAAAACAACACTCAGCACCTCCCCTTCCCCCGCCCCAATTCTTGCCACGCATAGACCTTGCTGCCTTACATTCAGCCTTGGTCTTCTTTTGGCAACAGGTGTTGCCACCTGTTGCCACATTTTTCTTTTCTTTTCTTTTCTTTTTTCCTTTTCCTTTATCTGGATAATTTTTTTTAAGAATTTTTTTATAAAAATTAAATCTTTTGCATATATATATATATATATTATTTTCACTCCATGTTATATTTATTAAATTATTTCTTTATCTTTTTTTTACGAATACGGGTATTACAATGACTTTCTACATTTCCATAATTCATATGAAGTTTTGTTAAGCATAGGCCTAATGAAAACTCTATTTAAAACATAGCAAGAAGTGTTTATGGCTTCCACCCAAAAGTATTTTGGCAAACTCTTTTGATAAAGCATTGTTCTTGCAAACTCTTCTAGAAGTCTATTTTTCCTCTCAACAACTCCATTTTGTTGAGGAGTTCTAGGTGCTGAAAAAATGTGATCAATTCCATTTTCATCACAAAAATTTGAAAACAAAAAAGCTTTGGTTTTCAAATTCTTTTCTATGATCACTTCTTATAATTGAATTATATACATATATATATATATATATATTTATTTTGAACCTTTTTATAAAAGTTCACAAATCCTTTGTAAGCAATAAAAATAACAAAGGTATATCTTGAATAGTCATAAACAATAACAAGAGCATTTTGATGACCACCTAGACTAATGGTACTTATTGGACCAAATAAGTTCATATGCAGAAGTTCCAATGGTCTAGTAGTTGAGACTATATTTTTTGATTTAAAATAAATTCTAGTTTGTTTTTCCATTTGACAAGCATCACACACCTTGTCTTTTTCAAATTTGATTTTTAGAAGTCCAATAACTAAATCTTTTTTTTTTGGAAATGATTTTAAGCAAATCCATATTCACATGGTCAAGTCTTCTATGTCATAGCCATGGGTTTTCACTAAAGGCAGGAAAACATTTTTCATTTTCCGAATGCAAAGATTTTAAATCAACTATATAGATATTTTCGTGTCTATGGCCAACAAACTTGATCTTGTTACTTTTGATGTCTATAACTAGACAATAAGAGGTTTCAAATATGACTTTGTTGCCTTTGTCACATAGTTGACTAATACTAAGCAAATTTAGCTTAAGGCCTTGCACATATAATACATGATCAATGGTTGAGAAATCATTACCAACTTTTCCATGCATGATAATCTTTATCTTTGTGTTATCTCCAATGGTGACATATCCGCCATCCCTTAGAGTTAGCTCTTTGAAGATGCTTTGATCACTGGTCATGTGTTTTGAGCATCCACTATCAAGGTACCAACAATTACTTTTTTCCTTAGTGTGGAGACATATCTACATTACACAAGGATACACAATTGCAATCTTAGGCATCTAAAATCTCTTGGGTTCTTGGGGGTTAGTTCTAGAAAATATGGTTCCTTTAGGGACCCATACCTTCTTAACATTATAAAGTGCTCTATAATTATAAACATGTTGATGATGCATAATCCTAGGACAATAGTTATTGAAATTTCTAGGATTTCTTAAATATGCATACCTATTGTTTCTTGGATAAGCATTCCTAGGATACATGTTTCTATGATTAAATTTATGAATTCACATGTTATCTTTAGGAAATGTATGATGGTAGCTTATAGGATGTGTACTTGTAGTATGAGCATACATATTATTTTTAGGATACATATGATGGTAATTCCTAGGATGTGCATGTGTAGTGTACAAGTTATAAGTATACATATTATCTCTAGGATGCATATGATGGTTACTCCTAGGATGTGTATTTCTTGAATGATTATTTTTAGAATGAGCATACATATAAGCATGTGTGCTTCTAGAGTGTTTATCTCTAGTAAATGTATTAGAATTTAAATTCACATTTTTAGACTTACTAGCATAGATTAAAGGAGTGCTTTTAGCCTTCCTATAGGCTTGGAAGTGGAGGCTTCATTCAAACATGTTGTTTTCATGAACAAAGTATCTTTTGACTTTTGCTTGCCTAATAGAGAATAGCCTAAACTGGATTTTCCTCCATTCAATCTTTGGCTAGATAACACTTCATTTAGCTTTTCTTTTCCAAGCATAAGTCTAGATATGGTGCTATTCAATTCCGTTATTTTCTTTTTTAAATTTTCATTTTCATTTTTTAGAAAATCTTGTGAAGAATCATAAAGCATGGAAGATAGTTTTTCTTTTTCTTTCTTTAAGCCTTCAATCTCTTTAGAAATATATAAGACTTCCTTTTTTAGGGTGGTATTCCTAAAATCGAATTTCTTCAATTCTTCATGCATTTCATTTATAAGCTCAGTTAATTCTTCACTACTACTAATAATGTTATTATTAGAAGGGGAATAATTTGATACATCATTTTCGTTGTCAATTGCCATCAAACATAGGTTGGCAATCTCCTCGTATCCGACCTTATTGTCCGAAGATTCTTCTTCTTCGTCATCACTCCATGTGGTTGCAATCATAGCTTTCTTTTTGAAGCTCTTATATGGTTTGCTCGTTGTTGTACAATCGGCCTTGATGTGACCAGACTTCTTGCAATCATAACACATAAGAGGTTCCATTTTTGGAGTGGAATCTCTTGTATAAGGTTTCTTGGTCTTTTTCAAGAACTTGTGAAACTTTTTGGTGATTAGAGCCATCTCACCATCTTCTTCTTTGCTCTCATTCTCTTCTTCTTTCTCTTCCTCTTTGTTGCTTGTAGAGGCCTTGAGAGAATTCATCTTTTTCTTCTTCTCATCATCATTAACAACATGATTCATTTCCTCCATCTCATATGTCAATAGTGATCCGAGGAGTGTTTTGACATCAAGTTTGTCGAGACCTCCGTGATGGCCGTCTTCTTTACTTTCCAAGTGGATGGTAAAAACCTTAAGATCTTCCTTGTTAGTTCAAATTCCTTAATGTTTCTACCATGAAACTTTAAACCATTAACAATGGTAGTAAAACATGAGTACATTTTAGAAATAGTTTCATTTGGAGACATCTTGAAAGTTTCATATTCGAACACTAGCATATAGATTTTTGATTTTTTAACTTCGCTAGTTCCTTCACATGTAACTTGTGATTTGTCCCAAATTTATTTAATTGAAATACATGCAGAAATTTTATTGTATTTAGTAATATCTAGAGCACAATGTAACATGCTAGTTGCTCTACTATTGAGAGACATCATTTTACAATCCTCTTCATTAAACTCTGTTTTGAGTTTATGCATTGTATGATTGATTTTTCCAATGATTATTTCCTTTGTAAGAATTCTAGGTCCTTCTTCAATGAATCTCCATAGATTGTAATCTTGTCATTCGACAAAGATTTTCATTATATTTTTCCAATAGTTATAGTTAGAGCCATTGAACAAAAGAGGCCTAGTATAGGAATGCCCTTCGGTATAGCTATAGATTCCATCAGATCAACTCAAGGATTTTAAGCTTGAAATTGAGTATGAAGCTCTGATACCAATTGTAAACTGAGGTTCAAACCCAAAAGAGGGGGTGAATTGAGTTTTAAAAATTTTTGCTAATTAACTTGCAAGTTTTTAAATAGTTAAATACACAAAGCACACAATCAAATAATATGCTTAAAAGTAAAGGAATTTAAGGAAGAGAATATGTAAACACCGTTTATAGTGGTTCGGCAATATCATAATCTCTCTGACCCTACATCCACTCTCTTCAAGGAACGTCCTTGAAGCAATCCGCCAAAACTTTTAGCCATGCAACTTCACGAGTGTTGCACAAACCTTACAACCGATCTCTTCCTCACAGAAGCTACAATGAAGTGTTTAATCTTAAACACTCTAAGAGTTATACCAATAAATGAAATTTGCTGTAAAGTAAATAGTAAAGAGATAGCAATAAATACTTTTACAAACAAAAAATATCCCTCTTTCAATAACAAACTTGAAGAATGGCTCAACAATAAAATTTTCAAAGCTTTTGAGAATTAATGAGCTATCTTGTGAATTGAATTTGTTATATTATTGTTTAAATGCTAATTGAAGTGGGTTTATATAGCATTGAATAAATATGACCGTTTGACACTGACTTGGTAGGTTTGGGGCATTAAATGCCCAAATCTCGCATCTCAAACGATCATATTTTGAATTACCAGTCGACTGGATCAAGTGAAGATTTTTCACTTTTTAGGCTAAGGGGAGTACCAGTCGACTGGGTCAGAGGACTAGTCGACTAGGTTAGAGGACCAGTTAACTGGGTGAAGTTACCAGTCGACTGGGTCCTCAACACCAGTCGACTGGGAACTTTCTGTCCCATTTTTCAGTCAACTGGGTTGTCCTTCAACCTAGTTTTCCTTTTCAAAAACAGTTTTTGACTTAGAAACTTTTTGTATTCTTTAGTTTTGTCAAAGTCTTTTGTAAATTGAGTCACATATCAAGCTATGTAATTGAACATAAGAGATTTACAATTGTTTGAATTACCTTAATGTCTATTCTAGATCTTTTGTCTTGTTTTGGTGTCTGAATCGCGTTGAGTTCTTGCATCTTGTTTTCTTACTGAATGCTTTTACCACTTAAACACTAAGATAAAATTGTTAATGCAATTAGAGTAGTGTTTTGTCATTATTAAAATCAAATACAGGTCAACATAAACGCTAAACAGATTTTAACTCAAATATGTTACTAAAAACTGTTTCAAAAACGATTTGGTCAAGCATAAGCCAAAACTACCGCAAGGCTAAACAATACCTAAGCCTCTCATTTTGAGTGATAACATATACGACTCTAAAAGTAGGGTATTCTTTTGGAGTTGGTGTATGCAGTCAATCTTATAGTAATTATCTCATTTTTCTCTTCCCCATGTGTATGTGTTTCTTGATTAGATGCTTAAAAAAATGAAAAGGGACAAAAAAGCTCAAAAAAAAAAAACATTCATCCCACATCAAAAAAATGTGATTAAGAAAAGTTACATATAAACATCATTTCAAGACTCTAATGGTTTGGTACTCTTTTGGAGGAGTTCATGTAAATTATAATTTTGAGGGTATATGCTCATGAAATAACATCAATATATGGTTTTTTGCCTTTAAAAAAAAATAGCATGAAGACTGAACTGTTGGTAGGGATTTTTTTAGCAAACTTAAGTGAAATTCTTTATATGAAATTTGCGAAGTTCCCTTATTTTTTTTTTATGTTATCACTATATATAAAGTTAATGATCGTGATCTATCATTTGTAATATATTCATGAGAATTTTACATTTATAAAATATCATATTGTTTTGATAAATTTTAACTAACAATCTAAGCTCTAGTTTTTTCGTATAGAATTTGACAAGTTTTAAACTGTTAATGAAATATGAGTTAAATCATACATTAAAGTAATAATTTTTGTTGAAATTTTGTATAATTGATCTATTACATGAGTTTTATTGAATTGTAAAGTCTGATATCATATTTTATTTTTAAGTGAAATGTACAAACTTCATATAAGTTTCGTCATTTTTTTTCTTCTTATGTGGGTAAAAATTTACTCTCTAATCACAAGACAACACATGGCACATCTAGAGATAAAATATTCATTTTGTCAATCATGAGTGAAATGATAAAAATCTACCTAAGGCCATACGGGTAAGAACCACATTAAGAGCAATCTTGACTCTCTATCTATTCTTAAATCGACGATCCGGATCATCCGCAATTAATAATTATTTTTTTATCTCTTCTGTAAATAGGAATTCATATTATTATAATCGAATTGTGATTCTCTCAATTTAAAGAGGGAATTTTAAGCTCGATTTAGGTCCATCTCAACCTTCTATTTAATTTGAATGTACAAGATTATACCACTTAAAAAAAAAAGTTATGTCACGTCATCATCTTAATTTTTTTTGAGAATACATCTTCATCTTAAATTAATTAACTTAAAACTTAACAATTGATGTTAATTTTTTTTCTTCCCCAAGTTACATTGTGTTTATTCTTAGAAAAATAAATTCAATGATCACTGTCAATCTCAATGCAATGGAAGATGCCTTTGTTACAGGTCTTATTTTGTCGACAAAGTAAACTGATCTGTGGACAGAATACAAAACATGGAGAAACACCTCAAAAGAATTTCACATTAAGCCAAAACAATCCCTGTTGTCATAGGACTGTGCAAAAAGACATACGACCTATTGAACTCGCGTCAGACAAAAATTCCTCGTATAATAAGATATTAGAATCCTTAAAAACACTTCTTCTTGCACTAAAATTTACAGCCAACACAGACAAAAATTCTTCTTTTGCAGTGTTTTTTGTACCATAATCAAACTCATCGAAGCAACAAAATGCTTATAGATCTGCAATAGTATGGATGATCAAGTAGCTAGGAAGAAATTGAAATTGTTGCAATCAACTAGTTAATTAGAAGGGACACTTCGTTGGCTATATGTGTATTCTCACATCTCATGATCTGATTGATGTGATCGATGCTGTCAATTAATTCACCCCAAGTGGCTTCATGATATAGGGACAATTGTACTATATGTATGTTGTCAAAAATTGATGCTTGGACAAAATAATAAGCATATTTCACCCATCATATTATTATCCAACTGATTGGTTTTGTTGTCCAAATGATAATTTTAAGAAGTTTGATTAGTAACTGGCAGTGACAGAGTTGAAAATTTTGAGATGTTCATGCGACCTGATGTTTCACAAACTTTATTCCAATAATGGTTTGTGTGTTTTAGGTAGTTTGTTTATGAACAAATGCTATCAATTATATGTCAATCACTCACATTCAACTGTGTCTATACGTCATATAATGAAAATTATATTGTCAATCACAACTAACAATAACGATTATCTTTTTCTAAAACATAGATGATAAGGTTTATGTTTTGAATAAAATTTCGATAAAAAGTTTGATATGAAATTCTTGATTAAAATTCCCTTTAACATTCTCACGGCTCATGACTTGATTGATATGATACTGATAATTCACACCAAGTGGCTTCATGATATGAGGATAATTGTATATGTTGTCCAAATTGAAACTTAGACACAATAATGGCTTGTATATGTGTTGTGTGTGTGTATGTACACACACATCGACAGTCACAATTGTTTCAATGATATATGTTATTTTTGATAATTTCATCATTTAATTACAAAGTTGATTAATTTAATTATTGTTGGCACATGGAATATTGAACAATGATAAGAAAGAAAATATCTGCCCAAGAAATAAATAGTAAAAATAGAAAACATGAATCAAATAAATAGTAGTACCAATGGTTGTTGAAGTCAAGATCAAGATTGTGAATTCTTCTATTTTAGTTGCTTAATAGTCTTATATATACACACATTATCAATCAAAATTAGTATTCAAAATCAGTCAGTTTAATTTTTAAAGAAAGAGAGATAAGATTTCAACTTACTAATATTTTTTTAGTCTCAATTATAAAAATGTCATAAACCTTAAAAAATAAATAGAGAATAAAACACAACAAGATTAATTAACAAGCAACTAAAATCTTGAGCAAGTGAGAGAAAGAATCCATCACTAAATCTACAAAGAATAACAGTGTATATGCAGCCCATGTGTATTAGGTATGCAAGGCACATGTGATTCTTAATCATTAATCATTTTCTTGCACTATTAATTAAATTTTAATATATATTATATGTATTAAAAAGATAAGATTTTTGGGCATTTGGTTGAAACGATCAATATAATTGAAGTCATTAATATTTTTTTTTCAAATACAAATCATAATATTTTAAATTGGGATAATTGAAAAATAAAAGCTAATAGAAGTTATATATTTTTCTTTCTCAATTTTTTTCAATATCATGTTAAAAGAAAAATATCGTTTTTCAAATTACATTAAAAATGCGCATATTGTTCAATAAAATGTTAAAGAAAGTGAAGATAAAAAATAGTTCCAACATAATATTTGAAAAGTTAGATTTTTTTTTCTTCAACTTTTTCAATATTATGTTAGAAAGAAAAATGTTTTTTTTTAAATTATGTTTAAAATGTGTACATTGTTGAAGAAATTGTTATAAAAAATAAAAAATATTTTTTACAACTAAATACACTCAATATTTTTATTTTTTCGTTCGCTCTTTTTTTTTTTACCCCTCACTTTTTTTCTCTATCAATCAAAACCATTAAAATTTTAACTACTAAATTAAATCTTTAACTTGAATGAGAACTAAATTTCCTACCACATGCACACCATGATTCCCCCCATTTTCTTTCCTTTGGATTGGCAGGTAAGATTAAGCAAATCCAAATTTTAAATGGTTATATTATTCCCCCCTCCCCTAATCCTTTCCCAATCATATTCCTTTTTGTTTCTATCTTCCCCTCTCTTTTAAGCTCCCAAACAGTCACTAGTCAATAATGCATGGGAATTCGGTAGCAAATCATATGGTCCTCCCCCTCCTCCTTTTATTAATGTATTTAATAACATATGAACCAAAGAAAAGCAAAAAAAAAAAAAAAGAAACCCCCAAAATATAATAATTTGGAGATTCCCTATAACTGATCTGACTAATCAGAAATAAACTACCAACTGCCAACTACCTAACTCTACCACCCAATCAAGTTGCAAATGTTATAATGGAGTAATCTTGTGTTTCTGTACATGTTGAAAAAGTAGTTAAAGGCAGTTACTTTCTCCAAGAAAAATCCTTTTTAACTTCTTAAATTTATATTAAGGTCTTGTTTGTTGGTTGGTTTCTCACTCTTCCCTAGTTATGTGCATGCACTTGTGAAAGAAAGGGTCAAAATTCTTCTAGAAAATATATGTATATATATAAAAAAATTCTATGAATTAGGTATAAGTGTTCTCTTTTAAGAAACGAATGTGAGACCTTTAGTCAAAAGGTTACAAGACAAATTAAGAAGATGAGAGCGAGAGCATAAGAAAACTTTCTCATATGGTTTGTTTGCAAGTAGTGATTTGGTTTTCTTTCTTTCTAGACTTTTTTTGCCCATGATTTAAGGAGTATAATACTAAAATTGCTGCACCAAATATGTAGTGGACTCATATGAGCATGTTTGTATAGCATTTTCAGAAACAATTTCTTCTTTTTAAAATTTGACATGCAAAACACATATGGATAGTATTTTTATAAACAAATGTTTTTTTTTAAAATTGTTTTCAAAAATAATTTTGTTTTGGAAAACACGTTTTAAAATGATAAACGCATTTAAGACTTGATGATAAATTTTCTCTCAGGATATTGTAGCTTACTTATAATAAGATGGATTAAAGAAGTTCAAACATGTTTTTTTTAGTAAAACACTATATAAAACTGTTTTCTACTCTTGCTTCCAAATACATTGCTTTGAAAACAAAAAAAACATAAAACAGATCCAAACCTCTTGATACGCTTATAATTTTTTAAATTTGAGTTTTTTGATTGAGATGATCTCTTGAGGTTGATTGATTGACTCTTTATGAGTACATGTGTTTGAGAGAATCACGCATTCTAATTAAGAGGAGTTTCGCCCGCTATTACTTAACTTAGAATGCTTTAGTATGTATTTTCCACATAATTTAATGATTTTTTTCTCAGCATTATTACTTAAAAGTGCTTTTTTTCTCTCTCTCTTGGGCAACTTCATTCTTCTTTCCCTTTCTAGTTATTTTAATTAATTATATATTTTTTAATGATTTTTTTCTCAGCATTATTACTTAAAAGTGCTTTTCTTTACTCTCTTTTGGTCAACTTCATTCTTCTTTCCCTTTCTTGTTATTTTAATTATGGATCAGTGCATTTTCATTGCCCTGATTCATGAACCAGACGCTGTTAGTCTATTAATTACATTGGAAAACATCATCTTGGACCCGTGATACACCTTTTTGTTAAAGTACAAACAATTTTTTTTTTGCTCTAGATCCAACATTTTTGTTAAAAAATGTTTTTTTTATTTTAAGTTTTGATTCATTTCGAAAAACATTTCTTTTTATTTTTTTTAATGTTTTCTTAACTTTTGTTTTTTGAAAACATAAACATGATTAAAAACTAGAATTAATGGTGTCTGTCCAAAAACAACAAGCCATATAAACATTTATAAATATTTGATCAATATAAATTTGACGTGCATAAGCAATATGAATTGAAATATTAAATCTGATAAAAAAAATCAATTAAATAATAAATTAAAGAGTGGTATAAGATACGTGTACTCTTATAAAATGTACCTGATTGTATTTTCTATGGACTTTTATAAGAAAATGTATAAAAATGGTGAATTTCCCATAATAATTAATCGACCTATATCTACTTGCATGTTGAAATAATTAATCAAAATGTGGAAAAATATAACTTGAACTCTGGGACACATGAGAAGAGATCAAAATTTGTTGCAAAGCTTGTGGTTCTGTATGTTAAGAATATTGTTCCACTTGCATTAATGTAGACACCACTTATAAAATTGTAGAAAGCAATTCCTAGCTTATAGCTATGGACAAAAAAGCCAGGGAGGAGGATAATTACATAATGATGATAGAAGCATTTTATTTTTTCTTTTGTATGTATCAAATTTGAAACAAATTAAGGTGGCAAACAAAACAGAAGCATATATATACTAATATATAATCAATAAATAATTAATAAATATTTATGTTTTATTTGTTAATATCTTTGCATACAGCTTGTAAATGATTTAACTTCAGTTCTAAAATTAACCCTAAAAAATGTTAAATAGTTTGAAATTTATATATTATGATTAAATTCGAGACATGAAAATCAGTATATTTAATTAAATGATGTTTGACAAAAGTTGATGGCCAAAAAGAAATGAAGGGTAGTCTTATCCACTGGTTTTGGATTGATGAAGAAAGAACTTAGTGTTGAACTTGTTCTTGTAATTACTGTAGTGTGGTACACGAACCCTTGTAAAGAAAACCTCACGGAGTTGAATTCTTCGAGAATAACTTTCTGATAGCTAAATCAGCAAGAGTACTAAAGTGAAATAAAAGGAAGGACTTAGAAAAATACCGAAATAGTGGAGAGATAGAAAGAGAAAAAGAGACGAAGTGGTTCTGATTGCCTCAAAACCTCTTAATGTCTTTGAGAAAGCTTATCTCATTACGAAGGTTTTAGTTCCTTTATAACGGCCCGAAGATCTTCTTTCCAAGATCGAGGTGGATTCCAATAGAGATGTGATTTTTACGTCTTGAACATTTTGATATGCGATTTCTACTTATCAATGACGAAATCTTTAAATCTAGAATAATAATTTCATCATTATATACTTGGAGAGTTCTGATCCCACGCAATCTATGATAATTGATTATCAATGTGTGTCCATGTAGTTTTACTGGACAGATTAATTTTGCCAATACCAACAAAAATGGAAAATATTGTTTTGGAATAGAAGTGAATTGGATGGCATAATCCTTTTGTCTTGTTTACTGAGCCATGTTGATGCAATTGGACCCCAGGTATTTGGAATTGGAACAAGGCAAGTTGCAGGTATACGTCTGATTCATCCACGTCACTGCTGACGTGTCAGCATATTTTGGCTGGCAAAACCAAAGTGACAAGGCACCAAAAATTAAGGCCACTCAATCTTAATTATGCCCATGTCACCACCCCACTTGTGAATACGTTCTTTCTTTCTATAAACTATAGTTTAATATTAGTCCATGTCATGTTTCCAACTTGTACTGTAAATGCATGAGTTTTCAAGTCTTGTTGATAAAACTGTGGTCACTACATATATTATGCATATTCTTTTATTTTATTTTTTAAAATTCTATGCATATTCTCAATTTAATCCTGTTTGAAGAAATAATCAAATAGAAATGGATAATCTTTTGAAATTGCTATCAAAAGAACAAGCCCTAGTGGGGGTACTTGATATGAGAAATGGGCAGCTTATGTCAACGGTTAATGGTTACTATTATTGTTTTACTTATCTTTGTCTTTCTTTTTAATTATATAGTATTAATTAACTAAAGTGATTAAAAGAAAAGAGTTTCTTTTATTTCCATTGTGCACTAAGCATTTTAGTTTTTGGACATAATCACAGTGAATCGAAAAAATCTAATGATGTTGTTATTAGTTTAATTGGTAAAGTAACTTGTTATCACATAAAAGATTTGTGATTGAATCTGACACACGTAAAGTATTAAAGAATAAAAAAATAAAAAAAGTTACATCTACTTTTTTTACCCATAAGCTCAATAAACTTAAAAAATAAGGTCTAATGATTTTAGTTTTCTTCTATAGAAGAGATTAAATGATGTAATATCACCTTTAAATGAGTAGTTGGGTGTTCAAGACATGGGCATTGTTGGACTTCGATTATTCAATTGTTGTTTGTCAAAATTTATGAGAGCCTTTTAACCCAGTGATATCTCTAAAACTTTTATATAAAGGACTTGAGTTCAATATTTCTCTTGTCAATGTGATATGTATGGAAGAAAAAATTTACACATGCTATTTCATTGTGAATAGCATATTGCGCTGATATTTTCATGAAAAGATCACAACCAATCGTGAGCTTAAGCTCATGGCTACACCTCTCTCTATGTGAGTAATGTTTTGATTTCGATCTAAATTATTATCGTTTAATAAAAATTGTGGAGATCAGTTTAAAAGAAACTACTCTCAATTAGTGGTTCATCTAAAGTGCCTAAACATGTCTTTTTGTCATGTCACATACCCAACTAAATAGCTACGAATAATTTGTGTGAATAGAAGAAGAGTGCAGGGTTCTTGTCAAAGATTTTTCAAATGAACTTATCATAAAAGTCGAAAGTGATTTTGACTTTTGAACCATAGCACAAATTTGAATGCAATAATCCGTCAGGTTTGGTGACATATCACTTCCAACATATACATATTTCAACCAAATTGGAACTTTTAATGCCTTCACGCAAATAACAATCACCCAAAGACCTAAAAGAAGGAAAAAAACATCATTTGAACTAATTATTTGGAAAAAAATTAAATTGATATAATATACTGCATTAAACAACTTTAAACACCTTTATATTTTATTATGTACTTCAATGTATTCTTTTTATTTTAAAAACGATTAATTTACCCTTTTCATTTTAGGCATGTGTCCAATAAACTTTTTTAGTGATAATTCTGATGAAATTGATATTAACGCACACAAAAATATTGACTAAAGTTAGTACCGACGCATAAAAAAATCTTGACCAAAATTTTTTCCTTCGTTAATAATCAAGATTTTTGTGCATTGATATCAATTTCGTCGAAATTATCAATAGAAGTGTTTATTAGACTCATGTCTAAAATGCAAAAAGTAAAGTGATAATTTTAAAATGCCAAAGATACATTAAAATACAAAACTAAATGTAAAAATGTCTAGTGATAAAAACTCCAACTTTAAAATTTAAAATTTTTAGCACTAATACGGTAATGACTAGTCTCCACAAAGCCCAAGATTCTTGTGTGAGTATGTTTTCTTGTTGTGTGGCCCAAAAACCCAACAAAACCTAAACAAGTATTATCATACTCTTAATCAATATGGTGACACCTGACTGCAACCTCTTGAGGCTCAACTGTCACCTCCAAATCCCTGACACAGATTCAATCCCCTTAATTGCTAATGTACCAAAACGGAAAATATATGGTAACTAAAACTAAGCAAGCTTAAGGTTTCTCCATGTGGAAAAGAAAAGGGCAAGGCTAAAAGCCAATTAAGGTAAGAAATGGAAGAAATAAGCTGGAGAAATAAAAGGGACCTTACTAGTTACAAGCAATTCTTACTCCTCGTTCTTAGGCAAACGGTAGTTGAATCACATAGAAGTATCTGACAAAAAGGGTAAAGGGTCATGTTGGTATGGAAATCTTAGCATCAATACTGATTGATATAATTCAGGGCATGAGCACTCTCGTACAGGTGGTACGGTTTTGACCATGCTATTGTAAGGAAACTAAGAGTACGTTTAGATCAAAGAAGATGAGAGAGAAGGAGAAGAAAAGAGTACCTGTCCAAATTCTCTCCTCTCATTTACTCTACTTTCCCTCCAAAACTCCCAAACAAAAAAGAATTCAATGTTGAGTTTTACGGGATTTGGAGGGGTAAATGAACCCCTCCACATCCTCTCATTTCCTCCCATTCCCCTCAATCCAAACAAGGGATAAAGTAGGGTGTGGGAGCTTAGCTCTTAAGTGGAAGGTGAGCACCCAGGTTATACTTGTTTTAAACCTGTTCACATATCGACACTGTAGTTCAAATGGATGAAGGAAATGACGTGCAGAGGTCAACAAGCTTCTATAGATTCCAGACAACCCCATGTTCAGTTTTTTACCATAGGGATTAACATTGGAAAAAATCATGGAAGATTTTAGAGAAATGTTGAGATAGAAGCAGGTGGGGAAAAAATCATAATAGATGCAGAAAACAAGGTGAAGAGAACAAGATATATCTTGGCTTATAGCATATGCTAGAAAGCAAATTATTCAGCAGCAAGAAGAGCTCACAGATTCGAAGCTACAGTTTCTAAAGAAAATTAGATTGAAGATAATATTTATGCACCATCTGGCTGGAGGAAAGGGTTGGCAATCTCATCTGTACCATCAGTCGGTGAAACAAGCATTACAGCAGTTCCCCTGCAAACCTGCAATACAATAACAAATTGTCAAAAAAAACTGTTATAGAAGAGATGGTGAAAATGAAGGGGCGAAGGGGTATGTATGTTCATCTTCTTGTCTCCCTCACATTTATTTCCAAGGAAATAATTTTCTTTTCCACAATTTATACAGTTCAATTAGACATACAAGACTTTTTCACCGATCCCTAAATGTGAATAAATGAATCTTTTACTTGTTTAACTGATCCGCATCTTATCCCCACAACGTTAGGCTGAACCAAAGAGCCATTGGCTCAATCTATCTTTCATACATAAAGATAATATTCATGTAACTGTAATTCAACTCATTTGTAGTGAGAACAAAGAAACAATCAACTGAAACATTGTGACAAAATTGGAAATCGCTAGCAGTGGCTCTTTTCAAGAACGGATCCCAAGTTCAAATGCTTTCACCCCACATCATCGCATTTGATCAAGAAAAAAAGATAATGGTTCTCAAAATTTCTGATATAGAAAACAAACCTCAACAATATCTAATCACACCTAGGACATTGAAAACTACATAGGTCCTGATTTGAAAGTCTGATTTCTCCACAAGATACAGAAGTTAAAACCAAAAAAATGCCAAAATTTTCAGAATTATATGGTCCAAAATAATTCAAATGAGATGATTTTTGTATCGCAATATTCTTTAGAACCCATGCCCAAGTCTGAGGCCCATATGCAAGTTGGCTCCTTCTCAAGAACACGTTAAATATACTCGAAAATTTCTTTTAAAAAATAGCATACTATTAATCCGAGGCGCCTGGTCTGATCAGTGGTCTTCAATGGATCATCATGATCTGCAGCACAATGCAAAAATATCAAATCAATTCTCCTGCATCCTCTATCAGAAGCTATCCTTTACCAAAACAATAATAAGCAGTCATAAATGTTATGACTAGTATTTCAATTTGTTTAAAATCACTGCAAGCTTTCACTGTAGAAGAAGAAGAATTTAGCGAATTTACATTTTGTCCCTTTTTTAATATTTTAAGTTGGACAGAGTTAGCCTTATGGGCTAACGGAGCATATCTCAAGGTACTTAAACGGTAAACTTTAAACCACAGGGCTGCATCTTTAAAAGAGGCAAACCACAAGGTAATTATTTATATTCACCTTAAAATAAATGACTATTAGTTATTAACTTTTCCTAGAAAGTAAAGGCAAACTCTAGGTTACAGAGAGCTTCAAGTACAAAGAGCTACTGAGAAATATTTGCATGTATTCAAAACATTCCACGCCCCACGCTGGATTTACAGATTGTACCTTTCCGGTTAGTCCATAAGGGTCGGACACCCATATTCCAGGACCATATAATCCTGTTACATGAAATGCACCAAAACCAAAACAAGCCACTCCTGAAAGAAATAAATGAATTCCAAAAATCTTGGGCAAATCCAAAGAAGGTTTTCCTGTACGTTCATCACAAAATATTTCTAGATCCCAATATACCCAATGCCAGATAGCTGCCAAGAAGCACAAGCCAGAAAACACGATATGTGCTCCGGCTACATCTTCGTAAGTCAACAGTACTTTTTGATTGATGAACTGTAAATTTATCAAATTATTGGGTCGGATAATAATATGGAGACTGGAACTATATAAGAGTGGTAAAAATAATAACACCAAATATATATATTCTTATAAAAAAATAACATCAGATATATATAGAGTTGCACACTATGGAATTAACAATATCAAACAAAGGTGACAAATGAAGGAATTGTAATATCCTTGGGGATGGTATGGTAATTCAGCAACTCCTCCCATTCCATATTGTTCATTAGTACTTATTCTACTATTATGCCTTTAATATGACAAACCACAATATAAAAACAAAGTATCTGTATGCCCAGGGATAACTGGGTAGGAATTTAAAGTCATACTCAGATTTCTAAACTTTTTGCAACCTCAAAGGGAGCTTTTAACACTGGGACAGAGGGAATATTTCAAAATCTAGGCATGCCTCTTTGTGCAACTTCAAAGGGAGCTTCTAACACTATTGGACAGAAGGAGTATTTCAAAATCCAGGCATGCATCTCCATGTCAGGATTAAGGATTCAGGTATTTCAATTGCAGAGATATTTTCCAAGAAGAAGCACTAATTTCTCTATAGAGAAATATCATTTATAATTTACCTCCCATTGGCAGAAAAAATTGAGATCCAAAAAGATCAAAATAAAACCATAACAAGATCATTATAGTTTAACACATGCATTAAACAATACATATTTAAAGGAAAAAGTTTCCTGCCATTTTTTGACAACCCAACATGTTAAGTTAAAGATAATTATAACAATGCCACTTCAGTCCAAATCATAGGGCATATAATGATAAAAAAAGAGTCCAAAATCATAGGGAAGTTGTGCGTTGAAGAATAAACGATAAAAGAGTGAAATCGAGGCAAACCATAGAAAGGTAAAATGAAATTAGCCATAAAAAATAAACATAACCAGCTAGTTAAACAAATGCGCAGAACCCCACAAATGCACTAATAAGTATTACCAATCTGACATTGTTGTGATTACCTCTTATAAACTCTATTGCTTCATCCAGGACGAGATTTAGTAACTGATCATATCCTTTTAGAGTTCCTGTCACTGTAACCAGAAAGACCAATCAAATACTCATTCTGGTCAGAAAATGAAAAATATTTCATTTCGCCAAGGGCCCCACAAGCAAACTCATTAAATTCCAAGATTCATAACAAAGGCCCTATAACATGGAAGGTTTTGAGTTTGGCTATACATACACAAATTTATATTAGCAAGCATATATACACTTCTTTTTTTATTAGTAGCAAGCATATATTTATACGTAGGCGTAAATGTATATACATATTTCAGTGTGTATGCACATATCATCTGCGCTGTATAAGATGATACATACTTCTTTACATATGGACATGCTATCTGCCCTCCCATTAGCTGTTGTGGAATACTATAGGTTTTGAGTTTGATCACTCGTACAGCTACCATTCTTTGTAAAATGTGTGTATCCATGCACGGGTCTATTGCTACCCAACAACTCAATGATATATGCTGCATTGCGTGCATGTTATCTTAATACTAAATTATGGGGGTTAATGTCATAATTAGGACATTATTAGGGATAGTTAGGAATTTTATATTTCAATAGGACTAAGGTTTCTAATACGTCTATACATAAGTCATCTCTATGTTATTTTAAGAAAGTGCACTAATTACATACAAACCACGTAATATTAGTATCAAAGTACCCATTTTACCATACAGAACGTGCATTAATTGCATGCAAATCAGTTGGAGTTGGAGTAAAAATGAAAGGTATTATTGGAAACAACTATTTTGGGACATCCCAAAATGGCAATGAGGCCATCTAAAATGGGATGGAGGGGGTAATAGTTTTATAAGAGACTTTTTTACCGTTACAAAGGTAAAGAAAAGAAGCAAAAAATGTAAAATTTTTGGGGTTTGTGTTTTAGGTGGCGGGAGAGGGTAGAGTAATTGGGACTTGAGACTTGGGTAGTTTGGGTTGGGTACTGACGTTTAGTATTAAATATATTACGAGACTTTTGACTTAGGGGGGTAACGGAGGAACAGCTCATGAATTACTACAATCTTCTTTAAATTTTTTTTATAAAATTTTTAGGGCTAAGGGTCTCCCCATACCCCCCCACACATCCGTCCCTACAACCACCTAATAGAAACCCACCATACAGAGAGTCAATTCCCACAAATGCCTAGCGTAGCAACATCCGATGGCCTCCTCTTTACAAAAATAACATTGATTGACCATAACTTTCCCTCTCTTTTGAAGATAGTCAATAGAAAGAATGCCATCCAAGAAGCTTCCCAAGAAAAAACGCAACCTTTATTGAAGCAAAGGTTTTCCAAGGAAAGTTTGCCCTTCCTTCCAAAGACATTGAAAAAGAGGGCCTTATAGAAAGATTTGACCTCAAACTTCCATCCAATTTTCAACTTCCATCTAACATTATCCTCCCCAAGCAAATTGACTTCTGCCATGTAGATGTATTCCAAAAAGTTGCTGACATGAACCATATGCCAATCATGTGCATCTCAGCTCAAGGGAATATCGGAATATCCCAAACAACCTCCCCATTATGAGAATGCACACAAGGGCTAATCAAGGCATCTTTATCCCTAACGAGAGAGAGAACATCCGGAAATTGTTCTTTCAAGTAACTGTCCCCATAACAAATATCATGCCTAATCTAACTGTTATTGCCATTGCCACCATCAAAAGAGACATGAAGAGAGAAGGCAATCCATCCTTTTGTAACTCACTTCACACCCCCACACCATAAGCACCTCGACCCTCTTAGTAATCCACCCATTATGCTCGATCCGAAAGCCATTTCCCAAGAAGTACTTTATTGAAGAGCACAAGAGATTTAATACTGATACCTCCTTAATCAAAAGGTTGTTTGATGACCCCCCGCTTGACGAAGTGATACTTCTACCCCTCCGTGTTACCCCATAGAAATCTTCTCTCCTTCCAGCCTTTTTGCAACTTCACAAGAAATAGGGAAAAGAGACATAGAATAAATAAGGAGATTCAAGAGGGTGCTTTTAATGAGAGTCGACTGACCCCCATCTCTAGACAATGGAATCTCACATATTTTCTTTAAACTTTGCACCTACGGAAGGCCAAGGTAAGCTATAGGGAGAGAACCAATTTCACAACCCAACAGAACAGCAACAAGAACTGTGTTAAACTCCGCACCAATTGGAAGCAACACACTTTTTCTTAAGTTCACCTTGAGTCCAACACTACCTCAAAACAAAGGAGTACGGATCTAAGATAGAGTGTTTGATCCACTTCCGCCCCACAAAACACACTACAAATGTATACTCAATTTAAGAGGGTCACATTCAAATTTATACGCAACATTAAATTTTTAATTAGCCAGTTAATCCTTTTTGGGTGGTCTACTCCCAGACTAAGACCTATTCTCGCATGACAACTCACCATGAATATTCTAGTCCCTTTGGTTGATAATGTTCATATTCATCACACATTTTTATTGTGAGTAAAATTTCATCAAAAGGCACCAAGGGGGTTGTGCCAACCCATGTACGACTCATAGATCTACAAGACAAAATTCTATACAGTTTATAACTTCTTCATCAATTACGGAAAAAATCCCATTACAACAAAAATTGAGGGTATGAAGCCACCAAACTTTAATAAAATCAGGTGGCCTTACTTATCAAAAAAAATAAAACCAGGTGGCCTCTCCATCCATCAAATGCCCTAATATTCCTTTCATTCGATGCTATCCAAAAAAATATGGAGAGGAATCAAGGCTAATACTTTCTTCAACTCTTGAGGCCCCAAATCCCCCTCCAAGCCCATACCTCATCCTCTACTAAGCTGCCCCAACCCATTTAACACCTAGAACAGAAAAGGCCATCTTCCATAATTGTCTTGCCTAAGGGCACCACAATAAAAGATGTACAAAGATAACACTAGCTAGTTAAAACTTTACCTCTTTTTTTGAGATTATCAATGATCAAAATCCTTCCCCACAAATTATTGCTTGAAATACAACTACCATCATATATTAAATAAATAGGAAAAAAAAGAAAAATTAAGAGAATTATATTAGCAGTGACCTTGTCTACCACCAGTAAGCTTAACTTGAACACCCTTGTCCACAAACTTTGCCAAATCCAAAACTGTCTCTTTTCTTCCCGACTGAAAATTAGAAAAAACAAAAAACAAACAATTATTCAATTTAAATAATAGCAAATAAAATTAACTTTTATATGGAAACCAGCCTACAGAGAAAGAGAGAGTACCATGTTATGTAATCTTCAGCAACTTTTGCAGGTGCTTTACTCCGAAATCAAAGAACCCTTAAATGCAAATTTTTAAAGAAAAAAAAATATAGATTTAGGAACGGGGTTGAACAAAACCAGATTTAAGCCAATGGTAAATTCACAACTAGAAGTCTAGAATGCAGAGAAGATGCTTACATAAGCAGGTAAATATTAGGGGTGGGCCCGAACAGTTTAGCCAAATATGCTATTGAACCAAAATGTTCGGTTAGCCAAAAATTGTCCCAAAACCGAACCATTTCAATTGGTTAATCAATATTTTTATCAATAATCAATGGTTAACCGAACCGAACCAAAAATTAAACCCCTACAATTTTTTTTGATAAGTAAATTGTATTAAAAGAAAAAGCGCACCCAAGGGGTGCAAACCATGTACAAGGCTCTCTATAGGAGAGAAACTCCACAAAATCTACTATATCTAATTCATGTTCTACAATTCTGCTTATAAAAATAATTCAAAAATTAACAAAACTTTCTGTTTAGAGTAATGGAATAACCTTTACGAAAAAAAAATCTTACATGAAGATTTGTTCATTGAATTGTAACAAATCAGAAGTTAAAAAAAAGGAAAAAAATGCCAAAGACCCATAAGATAAAATGGTGAAGAAGACCAGGTTTCTAATGATTGTGATGCATATAATGATTTGAAAAGAGAAAATCCCAAAATCCCATTAAGCTGTATATCAAAATACAGCAACCACAAACACAAATGAATATGCAACAAACATTTTTTTCAATCTTTTTAGAACTTAAATGAAAAATCGAATTACTCACAATAACCACGTAGTAGTTTGCTTAGGTTTCTCCGGTTCCAGTGACGAAAATACAAAACAAGCAAAATAGCAAAAGTAAAACTGAAATAAATGGTACCCAAAAAGAACAGTTTCGGCTTTCTATTACTGTGATTGTGTATTCTTGTTTGAAGAGTTTCAGTATGTGTATAATCCGCAACAAACATAATCAATCCAAATTAGACATATAAATCCATGCACATCATCTCAGATCTAAACCCAATCATGCATTGCAAAGAGCTCAAGAAAGTCACAGCATAAACAGATCCAAACACAAAAAAATATGCTGATATACAAACATATACACACAAGGAGGAGAGGAAAGAAGAGGGAAGAAGGGAGGAGTAGAAGAAGGAGAGAGACTGAGAGTGGTGCGGCTCCTGGCTGGTAGCTGGTGCAGCTTCCGGTTGGTGGCTAGTGGGCTGGTGAGAGAAGTGAGAGACTGAGAGGTAGGGAATTAGGGTTGTGAAAACTTGAGAATGAGATAATGATCTGCTGTTTTGGCTTTTGGGTGTGTTAGTTTTATTAGAGTTTATAATTGCAGGTTATAGGGCTCATCATAATTCTTTGCACGTCCCCAGTAAATTCTGGCCACAAGCACATATATATTACTTATAAAATATTTTAATATTTATAAATAGCATATCGGTTTGGTTTGGTTAACTAGTATTTTGAAAAAATTAATAAGTTCTGAACCGAAAAATGGTTAACTGGTTTTTCGGTTCGATTTCGGTTTCCAGGAATTTTACCCATCTCTAGTAAATATCACTTTAAAGCTATTTTTTATGCATCCAACCTAAAAGACTGCACAAAAAAAGAACACTTTCAGTAATGTGCTTTTGTTATCACCGGATTCCCAAAAACATCAATGACAGCATGAGTTTCAACCCCACTTTATGTGTGTGTATGATCAAGCATCTAAATATTAGCCTATGAAATGTGACATATTTTGCTAATTATTGATGGTGTAGGGTTATTGTTGTTAAGATCTTTATTAAGATTTGAAGTTCCCAAATTACAAATTAAAACCTCAATAAGATCTTTACTTATAAAAAAAGATCTTTATTAAGATTTCTGAGCTACCTCTCTTAAACTAAAGTATTTGCAATCGTTTTTCTTTCTTTCTTTTTTTCGCTGTTGAGGAGGCAATAGCTTAGAAAGTTCATATGCTATACATCAAAATATGTCACATTCTTCGTGTCTTCCTAGTTGATTTATCCTTACTAAGCAACTGGTGTAAAATTAACAAAGTGAGCCTAATTCTTTCATCAACATTGATACATTTGAAGCTTCCCAATGGAGTCAATGGAGAAGAACCAAGATTTAAGATTAGAGCCACAGGAGAAAAACAATCATTGGAAGATTGAGAGTTCAAACTTTTCTCTTTGAATTCTTTCTGTGTTTCTTTAATCTTTAATTGGTTTTCGCAATTTGAACACTTCCTTTTTTATGTTATAAGGTGGTCTCCCCTTGCGAAAAGATAGCTCTTCTGTAAATCCAATTATTGGCTATTGTGCTTGATGGCACCAATTTTTTTTCCTATAATTACAATCGAGGCTGTCCAAATCTTAAGAAATTATCCCTTTCTCTTACTAAGTCCTGTTTTGTGTTCGTTCTATCTTCACTTAGAGGATGCATTTTGCTATCCTAAGCAAGTGGATTATAGGGTGCGTAGTTAACATACTAATATTGACCAAGAGAATACCAATAAGGTTAAAACCAGGGCTTTAGGTTACTACATTACATACCTAACATTAATTTCTACCCTAACAAGGCTTGTTTTGGATTCAACATGCATATTGTCCATGACCTCCAAGACAAAATTAAAGCTATCTTGGTCTGAACGCTACCAAACAAACTCATTGATTTTCAACGAACAATTCTATCTGATTATAAAGGCAGTGAATTTCAAACACAAACATATTGTCATCCTAGCAGGCAAAATACAAGAACCCTAAACCATGAAAATCAAAAGAAACCCCAGAGACAAAAACGCATGACCTGAAAACTAAAATGCACCACCATAAACCTCAAACCAAAAACAAAATACCAAGCATCGATTTTCCTTCTCATGCTTTCCCGGTTCCTATTTTCCTCTCTCAATTTCTTTCTTTTGCTTTTATTCACTTTTTCGGTTACTCTTTTTTCTACACTTGCTAAAACCGTATTTTCTCTCTCTCTATCTCGGTCCATCCAGCCTCAAGAAAAGAGCCAAATCAATCTTGAAGTCAACGAATTAAACTCGAACCAGAAAAAATGCAAGCCCTAAATCACAAGAAAATGACATAGAGAAACCAAACAAAGACAGGTATAAGAATCGCAATGAGGGCAAGCACAAGAGTATATAAAAAAAAACCCACAAAAACCTTTTACCTGCAAAGTACGATTCGATAGTTGGATCTCGGTGGAGAGACGATAAAGTTCGATTTTCAGATTTTCACCGAAAAATGGGGGAAGTGAGAAGAATTACGGGAGGCTGGTTTCGCAAAACTTTAAGCAGAGTGCATTTTGGTTTGGCTTAATTACAGAACTTCTCCCTAAAGTTTACGAGTCTCTACACTTTGTTCCCAAATGTTTTTTGACTCACCACTTTAACCCCCCTCTAATCCGATATGGAACTTTTGGAATATGTCACTAAACTGTTATACAAACCATTTATTTAACTTTTTTTAACACTGTTACACAAAATTGTAATTCGTGCAACGCAAAAAAAATGTTAAGTTCAATTTTAAAAATGCTTTATTAAGTTTTTATTTTTATTTTATAAAAGTACGATTTAAATTATTTTAAAGTAATTTTACATTATTATTTTTATACGGAGCAACCACCATTAACATATAACGGTCTAATTTAAATGAAATTGAAAATTTAAAGGCTCATTTAAAACAATATAAAAGTGATGGACGTAAATGAAAGAAAGTATAAAACATTTTAACCAATTGAATTTTCAGTGAAGTTCAAGAACTACAATAAAGTTACCCAAAAAAGATGGTAAATAATTGCGTCAGATATCATAGCTCTGCAGAGGACTAATGCTACCACCGGGACCTGAGGCCGGAGCTCGATATGTCGCCGACCAGTGATAATAAGGTCCCTAGACAGGTAATTCTCTCTCTTCATTTCGGGAATTCGGGGGAATTTCTAGATTCCATGTGCTCTGTTAAGTACTGGGCGTGTTCTCATTTTTTATTGTTGACTTCTTGGTACCTTTCAGTGACATGCAGGTTATTTAGGCAATACTCACTTGGGAAAAGTGGGTGTTAATGTAGTGAGATTATTATCTAATAGTTGTGCCTTGATTTACATGCAACTTGATTATACCCAAATTACTTATAAAAAATTTATCAAAAAAAAAAGAAGAAAATAGACAGATGGGTATTCTATTTGGTTCAATCAGGCTTAGTCTTAACCCCATGTTGAGAAAATTTTGTTCAAGGCTTTGAGCTTTATATTCTTTTCTGTTTCTTTTCTTTTGCATTCTAATTACTTGAAGAGAAAACGAAATGAAAGAAAATTAAGGAAAATAATGAGACTTCAAATGTTGTGTGCTATTAACTTGCTAAGAAAATTCATGATTTTTTAGTTTGGAATTACTTGTAACTTTGTTGAAATGGTCTTCATGAATTTTTTAGAAGAAAAAGAATGGCCAAGTGTTGGGTACATACTTGACATCGAGAAGGAATAGTACTTGAGGAGTGAATCCCAGACAGAAGAGGAAAGAGGTTCTGTGAGTGAATACCACATTGAATGTGAATAAGGAAGGGATAGAGGGGACTTTGGTGGCTTTACCTAGGAGCGGTGGCTTCGGCAAAGCCACCAAACTCCCCCTACTATCCCTTCCTTATTCAGATCCAATGTTGTATCACTCGCAGAACCGAGGGTTGTTTGTGGTTTGTTGAAGATTGTGGTGTGTTGACGGTATTGTGTGATTTTGAGGTTAGTGTATGAAGAGGAAAGAGGGATTCACTCATGTTGTTTGAGGAAGATGGTGATGGATTTAGAGAGGATTGCAGAGAAGTGGAAGAGGTCAGCTGGTGAATATAAGCAAAAGATTATGTGGAGAGAGTGATGAGCTTCTGAAAATTTGTTGTGATGTGGACGTCTCGATTGGAAAGACCCAATCGAATGTTGGAAGACCTGGTCGAGTTGGTGGAATCCTGACTAGGTGGTGCAGCGTATAAGAATCCAGATAGCAATCGTTTTGAATTCTGACAAGGGTTGCAGCAGAAGATCCAGTAGTGTCAGGGACGATCCAACTGGGACATGGAAGACCCGATCAGATCTTTGGATTCCTGATGAGATTTTGGTGGTTTAGACGAGATTTTTCAAAGAGTTTGACAATATTTTATATTTGGGATTGTATGGTTTGGATCTTTTATATTTTCTCTTTTATTGTAGTGGATTCCTCTCTCTCTCATCCGTTGATGTAGGCTTTGTTTGGTTGAACCATGTAAATTGTTGTTGTCTTATTATATATTTGGATGATTGCATAGTTGATGTTTTGAGGGTGTAGGCCTGCTGCCACAGCAATTAGCTAAGAGGTATTAAAACCTGACATTGAAGCTTAAGAACCTACACTCATCCTTCTTTTTTTCTTTTAAATTAACTGTCTTATTAATTGAAAGCTACAATTATGTAACTAGATATCCTTTAGAAAAACATTATGGGATGCATTTGACATGACTGAACCTTTTGATCTTTTGTAGGTGGGGAAGAATATTGTGGAGATACAATTTGATAAATCTGAACTGTTGTCTTTTAAACTGCAGGTGGAATATGTTGATTAATGAACATTTTAGCTTCCTCTTCCGGTGGGATTTGTGCCATTTATCCTGGTTCTTACTTTGGTAAGTTATTGGCAAGTTGCATTAATGGTGTTTTAATGTTGTGGATCTAATTAAATGCTGAAAAATTAGTTTAACCGGATACTCATAATGGATATCTGTAAAATTTGTTTTGCATTTTTTCTTTGATAGTTCAACTGGTGACAGAAGTCTTTTCTTCTCTTCTTCTACTAAAGCTTTTTTGCTTTGGCATTTTTTTTTGTTGGTGGTGGTGCATTTATTTCAGTTTGCCTCTTGAGGTTAAATTTTTTGAAGAGATATTGGATCCCATGTAACTTATAATCCTTTGTGCTATAAATAACTACCATATATATATATATATATATATATATATATATATGTTGATTTTCATCTCTTTTTTTATATATAAGTAAAAAAAAGTGTATAAATGAAAGGCACCAAGGGGGTGCCACCCATATACAAAAACTATCTATAAGATAGTATCTCAATGAAGTCTAAGATATCTTCATCATTTACAAAAAAAATCCCCTTAAACCAAAACCCAAAAGTATTCACACCTCATCTTGTACGGAGCCAGTGGCTGCCCATTGGATTCCAACCTTACAAACAGCTATATCCCATAGATGCCTAGTGAAGGAGCATCCTAAAAGAAGATGGTAGATAGATTTGGCTTCCTCTTTACAAAGGTAACATATGTTGACCAAGATCTTCCCTCTTTTTTAAAGATTGTCAATCGTGAGGATGCCACTCCAACTAGCTTCCTAAGCAAGGAAAGAAACCTTTGAAGAGCGACGTTTTTCCAAATCGCTTTCCAAGGAAAGTTATCCCTATCCTCCTTGCTCCCATTCAAGAAAAAGGCCTTGTAGAAAGACTTAACCTCAAATTTTCCACCTGAATTCAACTTCCATTTAACCTTGTCATCATCAAGCAAGTATACTTTCATCTTATAAATATATTGATGTTTATGAGAAGGGCGGTGAGTGGAGAGAGAGAGTAAAGTGTAAAGAGTGAACTAGGTTACTAACCCTAGGGATGCTGTTTTATATATATATATATATATAAAACATAATGGAAATTATATAAATACCTTTTAACACTCCTAACACTCATCTTTAAATTGGAGCATATATATCATATGCACCAACTTGTTACAAATGGGTCCGACCTGAGTACAACAAGACCTAGAAGAACAACATCGGGTCAACAAGACCCACAACATGATTCAACAAATTGGCAAACAACAGTATTGGAATGGGTTAGGTTGCTACCCATGGATCGTATCTATGAAACACATCAGGTCGAGTCTTTTTCAACAACACCAAACCACATCTAGTTCGTATCGGCAGGATTTGGGTCGATTAGGCAGCATGAAGGGTCAAACATGTCCGGATCAAGCAGATCGGGGTTAAAGAGATCATGGGTCAAAAAGACCCACCAGAGACAGGTACACTGAGAAACAGAAACCCAAGCTTCATGTCGCGAACGCCAGAGAAGGAGAGAAAAGTTGTAGATCTGTGACAGATGCAGTTCCTACTCCATAAGCAGATCTGTGACAAAGGCAGATCTTGTTGCAAGGCTTCACGACCGGAGAAGAGGGAACAACATGGATGAAACTTGCCGAGAAAGACATTAATGATACGAAAGTGACTGGAAAAAGGCAATCGAGCCGGAGAAGACAGAAACACGTCGGAGAAGAAAACACTTGCTCGAGAAGTTCATTCAGGGTTCCAAGGACGCTCTAATACCATGTTGATATTTATAAGAGGGGCTGAGTGCACATAGAGAGTGGAAGAGAGAGAGTAAAGTGCAAAGAGTGAATTAGGTTACCAATCCTAGGGTTGCTCTTGTATGTATATATATATATTGGTAATGCTAACTTGGGCAACTTGCCACACTATAAGCCCAAGTTTGCATTTGCCCACATTTAGTTGGACCAAAATTAACCTTGCGACCTCACTAAAATAAGGGAAAATTAGTATTTTTACACTTAACCCACTTGACATTCCCGTAATTATGAGCAAAACCCAATAGTATAAACATACTTTACCCCTGACTTTTAATTAACAAACAAACGCTCACTCTATCCACATTTATTTGGATAAAATTGTCCTCTAGTGTTGAGTTTACTCAAACGGGTGATAAGTAGGAGTAGGTTCTTAGTCTGTTTCTTCTCTCCTCTCTTTTACTTTCTCAATCCATGAAAACTCATCTCCATTGCTATTGTTTCTCTCTACTTTAATGGTTTTTTGCTTCCTTGGTTTGTGGATTTCAAACGAAGATAATAAGCTTAGTTCTTCCTAGTATAAAATCTTTCGTACATGAAATTGCTAAAAGGTACAGATACCATGCACATGGCCTAAACAAATTTTAATTGACCGATCAGATCAAAAGCATAATAGTTTAGCACCAGTTTGACTTGGTTAATCAATTAGGAGACTAAATTCAAAGTAATATTCCTATAAATTTGTTGTGTAATGGTTAGATTTTAAGCAATGCAGAACACTGAAAGCACCAAAGCTCCGAGTTGCCAACGATTTGTTGTGAGGCTCGGGTTTGGCATAACACGGAGGGGAAAGAAGAGAGAGGAAGAGAGATGAGAGGACAAGAGGCAAGAGAAAGGGGGTCAAGTGTTTCATGGATCTGGTATTGTTTCTTTGTTTGGCGAAGTTCTGTGAGAGAGAACGAGAGGAAGAGACGAAGGGAAGAGAAGATCAAAGGAGGAAGAGGAGAGATAGATATAGCCACAGTAGAAGACAAAGATTAAGATTTTCTGTATTTCAATGTGGGCACACAGCTAAGCTACACCTATAGCGTGGTGTTCGCATTATATATATATATATATATATATATATATATATAACACGTTCAATTTTGTAAAATTTGCAGGCATCTCTGCATTAGGCAAACAAAATGGTGGCAATTATGGGCAAAGTGATAGAAGCTTCAATGCGGGCACACAGCTAAGTTACACCTATAGTGTGGTGTTCACATTACCTTATATATATATTCCAATAAAAGATAACATATTCAATTTAGCAAAATTTGCAGGCATCTCACATTTTTGAAACTTTGGGTCTAGGAGTTGTCTACCTGAGGCAAACAAAATGGTGACAATTATGAGCAAAGTGATAATAGCTTCAAGTGAATCTTTTTTTGCTGCTTATAAGCTGGTCAAATAGAGGAATGTGAACTTGTAGATTCATTGTAAGAAAGGGCATACTCTGGTTTGGATTCAGATTAGAGAATCGAGAAGAACGTGATACTGATGAGCACTATTGATTTGAGTGAAAACAAGCAAAAATATATTTTCGTTTAAAATCAAGCCAATAGGAGAAGAAGATGAGGAGAGAGAGATTTTGGATTCAAATTAGATGATCAATAAGAAAATATAATTGATGAGGAATTGAAGATTTTAATGAGAGAGATTGAACTTTCTGGTTATTGAATATCAAGCAAATTGAGAGGGGGGAGAGAGCATATAAAGAGAAAGAGAGTCATAGGAACTCCATTATAAACTTCAATATATTAATAAGTTTCTTGAAAAGAGAAGATATTGCTATTCCTGTCTTGTGGTTATAAGTGCCATCTTAGAGGAGCAACCATCCATTTTAGCTCAAAAAGTTGCTTCAGGTAAACATGCCCTAATAGTTGTCAAAATTGTACGATTCACGATTCGATTTGATTCAGGACCTAAATGATTCGAATTGGCATGCTGAATTGAAGTTAATCCTGAATTAATGCTGAATGAACGATTCAGTACGATTCATATTGATTCGATTGGCACGATTCTCTCGATTCAGTAAAACTTTTGTTTTTTAAAAGAAAATATGGAAGAAAGGTTTAAGACAAGATGTTTAAGGCTAAAGTAAACATAGTTCAATAGTTTTCTTCTTTCATTTAAGTTATTCTAAAAATTTAGGTTTCTAAGACTGACTTTTTGTGATGAAACATACAAGCCCATATAGCATTCATATATTTGATTTCAGTCCATAGTAGTATTAAATATAATAACACTATTATTTATTTTATTATTTACTATTTATTAATTTATTATATCGTGGTATTGTGCTATCTTAGCGGTTGTTTGTTAGTTGTTAGCAACTTGCTATCATATGACTATAATATGTTAATTAGAGTAGATCATGGTGGGATTTGGACTCACATCACTTGCTTAACTCTTTTCAACTGGTTATAATCATTCCGTATATGTTAAATTTTTTTTTTTATAAGTAAAAAAAATTATTAAAAAAGCATCAAGAGGTGCAACTCAAAGCCAAATGCTATTTACAATGAATGAGCTCCACAAAATCTAGAAGATCGTCTATATTTTATTTTTAATGTCTTTTGTTTGTTTTACACATATGCATGTCAATTTAAATTGATATTAAGAATTTGTACTTAATCTTACGTTTTGATTCGATTTTTTATTCACAAAATCTAGATTTCGATTCACGATTCGAATCGCGATTTGACGACTATTACATCACTTTAAGACAGATATTACCCTTTTAGTTTGACCTCCCCCCAGAACTCTTTAAAATGGCAGAATTTCCTTATGTATACCTAAAATATTCTTGAAAATTTATATGGTTGGCCCCTCAAGATTCTTATATTTCTTGTTGAAGATATGGTTTGATATGAAGCCAAAATTGAACTAACTATGGGTGATTATGCTGGCCTAACTTTGAGTGATCATGCTGGCCTAATTTTGGGTGATTCTGTTGCTTTTATTTTGGTCACATGTCATTGACTTCATTGTAATTCTTTTCCTTTCTTGGGTGTCCAGCCACTGCATATATATGTGTAACAGCCCCTGTAACAAGTATGACTAAGAAATAAGGAAGAGTTGTTCTTCTTGTGGATGTAAGATTAAAACCAAACCACGTAATCCCTGTGTGCATTTTTCTCTTTTCCTTTGATTTTCTATATTTCTTCTATGGTCCTTTATACCAAACTATCAATCACTGTTACCTCTTCCATTGGCCTCCTTACTCCATAGTCTTAGAATTCTAATTCTTCCTATGTCCCTTGCCATTATACTAGATTGTTGCTCCAGTTTTAGGCTTTGAGCAAACTTAGAGAGAGCAGCATATCAATCTAAATAAGGTAAAAGCAATGTAAAATATTGCTTATGAAAGTAATATTATCTGAATGTGTTATTTATCAGGTTTCTACTATCTTTTTAGGTCTGACAGGACTAGAAGCGTATCCAATAGCTGTATGTTTGATGATGTGTGTTGATAAGTACTTTGCATTGAAGCGAATTTGCACTATTGGTTTGTTTGTTGTTTTGGAGAAAAAGCTTTTGCATTGGGTTAAAAGGTCTTGGTTTTGTGGGATGCTAATTCTTGTTAAGCTTTTATCTTCTCAACTTTTCTAAATTGTGTACCTTGTACATTGTTTGAAAATTTTCGATAAAAGCTTTAACCTGTTGATGAGCATAAATATTCACGATTTTTAAATATTCTACTTGTTGCAACACCCATATGAATTTAGTTAAAATAGCATGTGATTTTAAGGGAAGAAACAAAGTTGAAAGCCTTTTTAGTTTTGAACCCCTTATGTTGTGTGATTTAATATGTGAAATTCTAGTTATACCAAAATGACCTTTCTCTTCGTTATTTATTTATATGTTTTTTTTTTTTTTTTTTTGGGGGGGGGGGGCAGAGGTGGGTGAATATACAATAATAATTTCTCTTGTCACTTGCAGTGGTAAAACACGTCATAAGTTTAGAATTTTGGTACTTCTGGTAATTTCTAGTAAAATGAATAACCTTTGTTTGTTTTGCTTGAAACGAAAAAAGGTTTTCCCCCTTACTTCTTCTTACTTGCTCATTCAGGTGGATTTTTGAGGTCCTACCTTGTCTAACAATCTTTCATGTAGTGCGCTAAATTATTTAGTCCACTGACTATCGATTTTGTTGATCTCAACTAGTTTGGGAGTAAGACTTAGTTGAGTTGAATATTGATTTCAATAGAACTCCTGTGTGGTATGTGTCCAATGTGGTGTGATGACTCGTATATTTTTACCTTATTGAGATGACTTTCTAATTGCAGTGGTTGTCTCAATATTTTATAATTCTGAGATGCTGTTCAAAGTTAGTGAATTCTTTTCTGGTTGTTGTTTTTGTTTCTTTCCTACATGGAGGACACTTGACTAACACAACGCAATCAATGTTTGGAGTGACGCGTTACACTATTAAATCTTGCTTAAAGGCGTCAATGAGTAAATGACTCGCGTTCCTAAATTGTTATCTCCACTGCATATGCATATTTTCTAAGACAGATTTTCTTTTTCTTTTGTTTATAAATAAAAATTATATCCCGCACCAATGAAGTCATTTTTATTTACAAAATGTTTCCCATTAAACCAAAACCCAAAAGTATTTAACCATCCTTGATGGAGGCAATAGTTTTTCCACTCCATTGAAGGCTCTCTTATTTCTTTCATTCCAAACCAACCAAATAATAGAGAGAGGAAACAAAGAATAAGATTTTTATTTTTAGGGACTTTAATCCACTCCAAGCCCACACCTCTTCTCAATGGAACAGACACCCACCAAAGTTAGACCTACCACACTAAAAGCCATCTCCCACAGCTTTCTAGTGTAAGGACTTATATTGCATATTGTGTTACTCCTAGGAACCATGCGCCCAATAGGAATGCAAACTATTGAGTTATTAACTACTTTTGGATTACTATGCATGTAACCGTTGTCTATTGGGAATAGACCTTCAATGTTCTTGCTTTCAATCTTTTTTTCTTGCAACTTCCAAAATTACCCCTATGCAAACACAAAACTAAGCGACAGGTTATTGCATGACCTTGTGATATCTAGTTTTTTTTTTTTATAAATAACCTTGTAATATCTAGTGTACTTTTCACATGATAGGACATTTGTTTTGCGAATTTTGATACCTTTTGTGAGCATTTATGACTATTCTAAATGTGGATTAGTGTTGCTTAATGGAGATTTTCCCTGTCTTCTTTTCACATTTTATGCATAATGTATTTTCTTTTTTTAGATGAATTGCGAATAGGATTGTTGTTTATATTAATTAGTGTTAACAACTATAACTTGTTTTGTCCCATTTGAAATGGCTATAAATTGGATTAAGAAGGCGTTCTTCCCCATTGCTAAGTTTTACTTGGATGACCTTGTAATATCTAGTGTACTTTTACATGGTAGAACATTGGTTGCGAACCTTGATGCTTTTTGTGAACATTTATGGCTACTTTTAATGTGGACTAGTCTAGACATCGTTGCTTTAAAGTTATTAATGAATGGAGATTTGCCGTATCATCTTTTCACATTTTATGCGTTATGTGTTTTCCTTTTTTAGATGAGTTTTTAATAGGATTGTTGTTTATATTAATTGTCTGTAACCACTATGACTTCTTTTTCACTAAAATGGCTATAAATTGGAGTAAGAAATGAGGCGTTCTTCCCCATTGCTAAGTTTTACTTGCATGACCTTGTAATATCTAGTGTACTTTTTACATAGCAGGGCATTTGGTTTGCGAACTTTGATGCTTTTTGTGAGCATTTATGACTACTCTTAATGTGGACTAGTCCAGAAATGGTTGCTTTAATGTTACGAATGAATGGAGATTGTCCCTATCACCCTTTCACATTTTATGTGTTATGTATTTTCCTTTTTTAGATAAGTTTTTAATAGGATTGTCGTTTATATTAATTACCACCAGTAATCACTATGAATTTTTTTTCTTCACTGAAATGACTATAAATTGGAATAAGAAATGAGGCATTCTTCCTCATTGCTAAGTTTTACTTGCATGACCTTGTAATATCTAGTGTACTTTTTACATGATAGGACATTTGGTTTGCGAACTTTGATGGTTTTTGTGAGCATTTATGGCTACTCTTAATGTGGACTTGTCCAAATGTGGTTGCTTTAAAGTTATTAATGAACAAAGATTTTCCCTATCATCCGTTCACCTTTTATGCGTTTTTTGTTTTCCTTTTTTAGATGAGTTTTTAATAGGATTGTCGTTTATATTAATTAGCGGTAACCACTATGACTTTTTTCCCCCACTGAAATGGCTATAAATTGGGGTAAGAAATGAGTCGTTCCTCCTCATCGCTAAGTTTTGCTTTCATTTGCTAGTTTCCATCTTTTTCTTCTTGAAAGAATCCCCTTTTTGGCTCTCCTTTTCAACTTAAACTACAAATTCCCTTATGGCTACTGAGAAGGAAGATGGGAAGAAGCGTAAGAGTACCCATTCATGCTTCTATTGCAGAAAAATGGTCAATTCACGAGCTCGTGTGGGCCATCTTAGTGCTAATCAGGAGGAGATCAAGTCTAGGGGGATCTGGAATTATCCTGGTTGTTCCAGTAATTCCATTGACATTAATAGAACCAATCCATATCCCTTCCTCAACAGCCAGCCTCAGTATGCCTCTCCAGTCTCTGGTAACAATTTGACTCAGTTTGGCATAGCAACTTCTCCATTGGAGTTCAATCAGAAGTTCTCAAATGAAACCAGTATGGTGAATGCAAGCAAGTTCCCTGCAGACAGTCTTGGAAATGCCAAAACTCAGTTTATTATGTCTCCCAATCTTTCATCTGGCAGTCCAGATACTGAATTTCATCATTCCAACTCTTTATTACCACTAACTTTTGCTCCAGCTATGTCCTCAACAGTATTTGTGCCATCAGGCGGCACAACAACCATAGGTTTTTCGTCGGATCATTCAATGGGCAGAGATGGAGTCTGTCATTTTAATACTGATGAGTTCCGAACTTGGCAAGATGGTTTCCCATACTTGCCTAGAGGTGCCTTGCCAAAATTTCAAGGTAATGACCTCAATAAGCTTCCACACACTACCTGTGCCATGTTTAGTTCTGGTCCAGGTCTTGGATCAAATCAATTCTCTGGTGCCAAAGAACCTACTTCTACTGCTCCCTTTTCTCCGGGTCCTTGTCTATGTTCATGTCACAATGATGTTACTCTGCATGAGAAGAGACATTTTTTAACTTGTGAACGGGGTAAGAGAAGCAAATCAAGTAATACCCCTGGGGGTGTTAATGTAATGAACTTGTCAAAAAAGCCTAAGATCGTCTCTAACCCATCCGTGGAAACAGAGAAGATGAAAGAGTTTCCTCATCTTCCCATTACGGACGAAAGGAAATCAGTATCGGCACTAGGAATTTCCGTTGATGCTGCACAGGAAGGTCCTTCATCAATGAAAGAAGTTGAAGATCATACGGATTTAGATCTATCTCTACATCTGTAACTTTGTAGCTTTTTCTTTATTGTAAATATTGCACGGTTTTGCTATTAAAAAAAGGGTTTAGTATAAATGGGTTTCTCAATCTCTCTCCTCTCTCTTATGGACACACTTGTCTATACATGTGTGATACATAAATGCATGTAAACCTATGAGTTGAGTGCCTTGCTGATGTGAATTGGCATTTTACGGATGGTTGTGCTGGTTGGAAGAAACAGGTTTCATAACCATTCTTCAAGTTTACTAGGACATGTCCGGGATGAACCTTTATAAATGTGTGTATAAAGGAGATTTGTGTTAGGACTTAGGTTTCTGAAAGATTTGCAGGATTTTGATGAGATGTGTAGGAAAGAGAGGAAGACTTAGGAGCAGGAAAAGGAGATTTGTATTAGGACTTAAGTTTCGGTGTAGGTAAAGTAGGGTTTGGATTCAATTATCATTTCTTCTCTATTTTCAATATCTTTAGAGTTATAATTAGGTTTATGTTGAGAGTCCTAATTAGGTTTCCTATTGTGTGTCCTAATAGGTTTCTTAGTCTTAGTTTATGTCTATCTTATCTAGTTGGGTTCTGCTAGTCTTATTAGATTTGATATTCATAAGTCTATATGGATCACGATCCTCTCCATTTGAAAATTAAAATGGAGTCAAGTTTATAGTGAGATTGAATGCCACATCACTAAATGGAGAATATTCAAATTCAAATTTGTCAATGTATCATTTAATCTCACTATGAACTTGACCTCCATTTCAATTCTTAAATGGAGAGAATTGTGGTCCAGTCTATATATAGGACTGTTGAATTATATTCAGATCAATCAATCAATAATACAAAATTCTTTTTCAATTCTTAATTTCAACATTTCTTTATAGTTGTAATCTCTTTTTTCTGTGATTTATTCTTTTGACAATAATTCTATTATTAAATCTCCGTGTGACAGTACTGTTAGAGTCAATAGTCACAGTTCAGGCTTAATCTTGAAAAACATTGATACTGATTTAATCAAGGAAGTGAAAAGGTTAATTGGGCAAAAATTGGCGTTCAGTGCTAGAAAAGTGAACGATATTCTAATAAGTTGTTAGGTAGGCTACATGCTATTACTCGTATGCATCATTGTTGGTCTTAAAGAATGAGATTTCTTAACATCATTCTATTTATACCTAACCAATTTTGTTTTGTCTTTTGAATTATGTCATATCATATTCATCGGGCTGATCAACTCCTTTTATTATCATCTTTTCCTTCTGTACTCTTAGCCTTGGTGTGGCGTACTCAAGTACAATAAATGAGGGGTAAAGGTAGAAATGATGCTGCTTAAAGCTTTAGAAACTAATTTAGATGTATTTATGCTTGTTTTGGATAGTCTATGAACATCGTATTAAAGGGCTGATTAATTTCTAATGACTATCTTGGGATTGATAGTAATGGACTTGGAGCAATGATAAAATCTTGGGTGTTATTGTTAAATTTGGGTTTATCCTTTATTTTGGATTTTAGTGTCTGGATTGATGCAAAAGAATAATTCTTCATTTCAGGTTTACCGGCTTGGGTGGGGTCTATCTTCCCAGGTCAGACTCGTTACACTCTGACCCTTCATTTGTATGAATGCTAACTAGTTACTGTAAATGAGGTAATCATATGACTTGCTTTCCATCTACAATTTCATCTTTATCTAAAAGCTTTTTCAATCCAAAATTGTGAAGTAGAAACCGTAATGTGTATCATTTACATCATGCAAATTGTAATAACTGTTTTGACTCTTTAGATGTTGGCTGTTGAACCTCTGTGATCCCGAGTGACCATAATATAGTTCCCATATTTTTAGGGTATGTTTTGAACTTTAGAGGAAAATGAAAGGAAATGATATGAAGGGGAAAAAAGGAGTGAAAATGGAGGGGTACATATATACCCCTTGTTTGGATGTTAAAAAATTATAAGGGAGCTACACATCCCTCCCAATCCTCCGAATTGGAAGGATCTAATAAATGGGGGATTTGTAAGGGAATTTTTTTTTGATAAGTAAATAAATTGTATGAAAAGACGCATTAAGTGGGTGCAACCCATGTACAATGACTACTTATAAGAGAGAAGCCCCACAAAATCAACTAAATCTAGGTCATTTACAAAAGAATGTCCGTCGACCCAAAAATTAAAGGCATTGAACCCCCTTTCCCTAATTACAAAAATAGCTTTCTCAATACTATCAAAAGTTCTAAGGTTTCTTTCATTCCAAACTAACCAAAAGATCAAAAGAGGAATCATCGAGTAAGCCTTCTTAAGACTTTTAGAAGCCTTAAAACCACTGCAAGCCCAAATTTCGTCTCTCACGGATCCGACAAAAACCCAAGAGATGCCCAACACCTTGTAAGCCATTTCCCACAAAGCTCTCACCAAATAATACTCCAATAGAAGATGGAAAACGGACTCGCCACAACCTTTGCAAATAAAGCACTGATTCACTACAACCCTCCCTCTTTTTTGTAAGTTGTCTAAAGTGAGAATTTTCTCCCATTAAGCCTCCCAAGCAAAAAAGCTCACTTTAGATGGAACCCTGGAGCGCCAAATAGTCTTCCACGGAAAAACAAAAAACCCATCTGAAGCCAACTCTTCCAAAAGAACCTTGTAAAAAGTTTTTACCCCAAAACCTTTACTTGGGCTATCCCACCAAAAAACCGTATCCTCCTTAGAAAGGTCAAAATTGAACCTATACAAAAATTCCAAGAAACTTTGCAATCTCTCAACCTCCCACTCATGAACATTATGAACAAGTGGGACATCCCACATAATGCTCCCATTGGACGAAGAGAGGCAAGAAGAAATAAGGGCTTCTTTATCTCTCACAATGGTAAAAATCTCCAGAAAAAAGTCTTTAAGAGGAAATTTCCCAAACCACGAGTCGAGTCAAAGGTGAGTTCTCCTTCCATTGCCCACCGAGATAGAGAGACTAGGACAAAAATCCACCCATCCATTCCGAATCCACTTCCAAGCTCCAACACCATAAGCCCCCTTCTTTTTTTAGACATACAACCATTAGGTTCCAAACCAAATTTAGTCACCACTACTTTCCTCCAAAAATGGTCCCTCTCCAAAACGAATCTCCACAACTATTTGCCAAGAAGAGCTCTATTGTAAAGGGTGAGGGATTTTATACCAAGCCCCCCCTATCAAGAGGTTGCTTAACTACATCACATTTCACTAAGTGATATTTGAAGTCCTCCTCAGTATTACCCCAAAAGAATCTTTTTTGAATATCCTCTAGCCTCTTTACCACCACACTAGGGATAAGAAAAAGGGACATAAAGTAGATAGGGAAGCTAGAGAGAGTACTTTTAATGAAAGTGAGTCTTCCTCCGTTAGAGAGAAAGCGATTTTTCCAACCAGCCAATTTCTTTTCAAACCTCTCAACAACGGGGTTCCAAACACTAAGATATTTAAATTTGACTCCAAGCGGGAGACCTAGATAAGTCAAAAGGAAGCGATCCCACTTTGCTGTCAATGGATGGCAAAGTCCATATTCTTTTCTTTAATTAAGGTCATTAACTATTCCACTTCACCCACACTTGCCATATATTCATCCTTGTTTTAAGGCTTACTTTAGGCCATGTTTCCTTATTTGTTTTAAGGCTTGCTTTAGGCCATGTTTCCTTCTTTGTTTTAAGGCTTACTTTAGGCCATGTTTCCTTCCTTGTTTTAAGGAATGTCTCTTTCCTTTAACAACCTATATATACTCTTAATTGTATTTTCAATAATAGGAACTCAAGTAAGCATTTGTACAATCTCTTTACTCTCTTCAATTCTCACACCTCTTTACT
This sequence comes from Bretschneidera sinensis, assembly GCA_023935145.1. NCBI lineage: Eukaryota > Viridiplantae > Streptophyta > Magnoliopsida > Brassicales > Akaniaceae > Bretschneidera > Bretschneidera sinensis. The sequence continues at coordinate 21,819,769 of CM043700.1, read as the reverse complement.
CTCTTAAATTCTAACATGGTATCAGAGCCGGTTGCTTAGGTTCTTCTCTCGCTTGTAATTTTTCTCGGTTTCGTGTTTCGGCGTATTCTGTATTGTTCTCGGTGAACTCGACGTGAAAGTTTTTTTTTGGTTGTTTTTTGGTCTTCTCTTTTTGGGTTGGTGTTGTCGGCACCTTTTATTTTTTTGGTTTGAGCAGTTTCGGCATTCACGACATCCTCTATTTTCAGAGAGGTGTTTTGTGGCTTTGGGTCTCAGATTTCTCGGTGTTTTTTTTTGTTCTCAGATCTCTTTGGCAGTTTGTTTTTTTTTTGCTTTGGGTGATTTCGGCATTTTTTTTGGTCGGGCTATTTTTTTTTGCATTTATTTGCAATGGACTCTGCACCTGTGTGTGTCAAATTTACGGGCAAAAATTACTCTACATGGGCCTTTCAGTTTGAAATTTTCCTCAGGGGAAAAGAACTTTGGGGCCATATCGATGGCACAGATGTTGCACAAACATCCAATACAGACCAATCGAAGGATGTCGGGTATTCTCCTTCTTGGACTGTGCTTGATGCTCGGATCATGTCTTGGCTTCTTGGTTCGATGGAGCCACATATTGTCACCAACTTGCGTACTCATCACTCTGCTCAATCCATGTGGACTTATCTGAAGAAGGTTTATCATCAAGATAATGATGCTTATCGCTTTCAGTTAGAGCATGCAATTGCCACCTTTCAACATGGCAGTCTTTCCATCCAAGACTATTACTGGGCCTTTCTGATTCTTTGGACTGACTATACTGATCTTGTTACAGCGGCTGTTCCTGTTGCCACTCTTTCGACTATTCAGCAACTCCACGAGACTAGATGGCGTGATCAATTTCTTATGAAACTACGTCCGGAATATGAATCTATTCGCTCCTCTCTGCTGAATAGATCTCCTGTTCCTTCTCTTGATGTTTGTTTTGGTGAGTTACTTCGTGAAGAACAACGTCTTAGTACTCAAGCCACTCTAAAGCAATCTTATGGTAGTCCAAGAACTGTTGCTTATGCTGCCCAAGGACGCGGATAGCCTATGCATTCTAAAAACTTGCAATGTTTTTGCTGTAAGGAATATGGTCATATTGCTGCCAATTGTCTCAAGAAATATTGCTCTTATTGTAAGAAGAAGGGTCACATCATCAAAGAATGTCGTCTCCGCCCACAGAATCGTCAAGCTCAAGCATTTCAGACTTCTGTTATTGTATCCTCCGCAGCTCCTAGCTCTTCATCCAGTGCCTCCCCAGTTTCGACACCTCCTGCAGCGAATTACTGCACACCCGAAATGGTGTAACAGATGCTAATTTCAGCATTATCTGCAATGGGGTTTCAAGGTAAAAATTCTACCAAACTCTGGTACGTAGACTCAGGGGCCTCTAATCACATGACGAATACTCCCACCGCTCTGTGTCATGTTCGATCCCATGTTGGTCCATCTGCCATTCAGACTGCCAATGGCAGTTCTTTACCAATCGCTGCTGTCGGAGATGCCTCTTCTAAATTCACTGATGTGTTTCTTGCTCCTAAACTTTCCACGAATCTTATTTCTGTTGGTCAATTAGTTGATAACAATTGTGTTGTTAACTTTTCTGGTGATGGTTGTGTTGTACAGGACCAGGTAACGGGAGAGCTGATCGCGAAGGGACCTAAAGTGGGGCTCTTGTTTCCACTATTTTTATCTGTCCCAGCAATTTCTCCAATTTCGTCTATTAAGTCTCTTGCTTGCAATAATGTTCCAAATCTGAGTATGGTGTGGCATCATCGTTTAGGTCATCCTAATACTCAGATCTTATCTCATGTATTGCACTCTGGTTTTCTTGATAAAGAAAAACGTTCTTCTTTATCTCTTAAGTGTGATTCTTGCAAACTTGGTAAAAGCAAAATTCTTCCATTTCCTTTACATGCTAGTAGAGCTTCTCACTGCTTTGATCTTATCCATAGTGATGTTTGGGGACCTTCTCCCGTTAGTTCACATGAAAACTTTAAATATTATTTGACTTTCATTGATGATTATAGCAGATTCACTTGGGTTTATTTTCTTCGCTCTAAATCTGAGGTTTTTCGTACTTTCACTAATTTTTTAGTGTATGTTGACAATCAATTTTCTGTGACTATTAAGATATTACGCACAGATTCTGGTGGTGAATATTTGTCTACTGAGTTTCAGGAATTCTTGGCTTCTAAAGGTATTATTCATCAACGTTCATGTCCTGCTACTCCCCAACAGAATGGAGTAGCCGAACGCAAAAATCGTCATCTTTTTGATGTGGTACGTACTCTCTTGTTAGAATCATCTGTTCCATCAATGTTCTGGATCGAGGCTTTGAAAACTGCTACTCACTTGATTAATCGTTTACCTTCCCAAATCTTACACATGGAGTCTCCCTATTTCCGCTTGTTTGCTAAACAACCTAGTTATGATAATCTTCGTATCTTTGGTTGTGTATGTTTTGTCCATTTACCTCCCCATGAGCGACATAAATTATCTGCTCAATCTGTTAGATGTGCATTCTAAGGATATAATGTGTGTCAAAAGGGATTTGTTTGCTATGATCCTACCTTACATCGTACACGTATTTTTAGAAATGTTATTTTCTTTGAAAATCAACATTTCTTTCCTATGTCCTCTGAGCCCTCTTCTTCTACGGTGGTCCTCCCCTCCTTTGAGCAACAATTTTCAGATCTTCATCAAATCAGCTCTCGCTTTAAACCAGGTGTTGTATATACGAGACGCTCCCGCCCACAGTCTCTTCCGATGGCTCAATCGATATTTGATCCTACCATGCTCCAGTCAGTTGCAGCACCTTCAGAACACTTGGTACGTCGCTCTTCTCGAATATCTTTACCTCCGGATAGGTATGGGTTTGCTTCTGCTCTTACTGCTGCATTGTCTAATTTTGATATTCCCACATGCTACTCACATGCTGTTAAGCATGATTGTTGGCGACAAGCTATGCAGGAAGAAATTGCTGCTTTAGAGGCCAATCACACCTGGGACATTGCACTTTGTCCTTCCACTATAGTCCCCCTGGGTTGCAAATGGGTTTACTCCGTCAAGGTTCGATCTGATGGAAGTTTGGATCGTTATAAAGCTCGGTTTGTTGCACTTGGAAATAAACAGGAATATGGTGTTAATTATGAAGAAACCTTTGCTCCTGTGGCTAAGAAGACCACTGTTCGTACGATTCTAGCTCTTGCTGCTTCCAATGATTGGCCATTACATCAGATGGATGTCAAGAATGCTTTTCTTCATGGGGATCTTAAAGAGTGTATTTATATGAAGCCACCCCCGAGATTGTTTCCTTCTCCAAACTCACATGTGTGTAAGCTTCGTCGCTCCCTTTATGGTCTCAAACAAGCTCCAAGGGCTTGGTTTGATAAATTTCGAACTAATTTATTACAATTCTCATTCAAGCAGAGCAAGTATGACACTTCCTTGTTTCTTCGAAAATCAGACATGGGTATTGTTGTTCTTTTAGTTTATGTTGATGATATTGTGATTACTGGTTCCGATTCTGTTTTACTTGGCCAGCTCAAGACCCATCTCTCCGAGTCCTTTCATATGAAAGATCTTGGGTCTCTTACATATTTTCTCGGTCTTGAGGTGCATCGTAGTCCGTCGGGTATTTCACTCAATCAACATAAGTATGCTAGTGACCTGGTCGCTACAGCTGGCTTACAGGAGGCCACTTCTGTTGATACTCCCATGGAATTGAATGTTAAGCTTCGCAAAGAGGAGGGTGATTTACTTGCTGATCCTAGTTTATACCGAAAGTTGGTGGGCAGTCTTGTCTACCTCACCATTACTAGACCGGACATTTCCTTTGCAGTACAACAAGTCAGCCAGTTTCTTCAGACCCCTCGTCACCTTCATTTGGTTGCTGTCCGTAGGATCATACGCTATGCTCAGGGCACTTCTGCCCGTGGCGTATTCTTTCTTGCAGGCAATTCTCCTCGACTTACTGCTTATAGCGACGCTGATTGGGCTGGTTGTGCTGATACACGTCGCTCCATTACTAGTTGGTGTGTGTTCTTAGGTGATGCACTGATCTCATGGAAGAGTAAGAAGCAAGACAGAATTTCTAAGTCATCTACAGAATCTGAGTATCGGGCAATGTCTCTTGCTTGTTCCGAAATTATTTGGCTTCGAGGTTTGCTTACTGAGCTAGATTTTTCTGCAACTGATCCTACACCTCTACATGCTGATAATACAAGTGCTATTCAGATCACGGCCAATCCTGTTTATCATGAGCGCACGAAGCATATTGAAGTCGACTGTCACTCTATCCGCGAAGCATTTGAAGCTTGTGTTATCACTCTACCACATGTTTCCACTGACCTACAAATTGTTGATATCTTCACCAAAGCGCTCACTCGTCATCGACATTGCTTCTTAAGCAGCAAATTGATGTTTATTGATCAACCTGCATCAATTTGAGGGGGGCTGTCAATGAATGGCAAAGTCTATATTCTTTTCTTTAATTAAGGTCACTAACTATTCCACTTCACCCACACTTGCTATATATTCATCCTTGTTTTAAGGCTTACTTTAGGCCATGTTTCCTTCTTTGTTTTAAGGCTTACTTTAGGCCATATTTCCTTTCTTATTTTAAGACTTACTTTAGGCCATATTTCCTTCCTTGTTTTAAGGAATGTCTTTTTCCTTTAACAACCTATATATACTCTTAATTGTATTCTCAATAATAGGAACTCAAGTAAGCATTTGTACAATCTCTTTACTCTCTTCAATTCTCACATCTCTTTACTCTCTTAAATTCTAACATTTGCAACCCAGCAAGCTAGCGAGAAAACTTCCATTAATGCTATCATTAAGGAGGAACAAGTCACTTTTACTAAGGTTGACTTTAAGACCCAAAACCGCCTCAAAGCATAAAAGAATACAACGAAGGTGTAAAATTTGAGAAGCTTCAGCACCACAAAAAAAAAATAGTATCATCGGCAAAGAGAAGATGGGGAACACTCACACTCCTTCCTTCCCTTCCTACTTTAAAGTCACCCAAAAGCCTTCCATCAACTGCATTTATTAATATCTTGCTTAGAACTTCCATTACCAAAGTAAAGAAGAACGGAGATAAATGATCCCCTTGCCTTAGACCCCTTGAAGCTTTGAAGTGACCAGTAGAACTACCATTAACAAGGATCGAAAAGGTAGTTGAAAAGATACATTTGAAAATCCATTTACACCATTTACCCCTAAAACCCATCATTTTCAAGAGGTAGATCACAAAACTCCTGCTAACGTGATCAAAGGCCTTCTCCATATCTAGCTTGCAAATCACTCATCCCCCTTCATTGCTTTAAGAGGGCGTCCACAACTTCATTTGCAATCAAAGCAGCATCAAAAATTTGTCTACCCTCCACAAAAGTATTTTGGAAATGACTCACTACATTAGAGATGACTTTCTTCAATCTAAAAGTGAGGACCCTCGAAAGAAGTTTATAAATGCATCCCACAAGACTAGTAAGCCGAAAATCTTTGACATTAGAAGCTCCCACTTTCTTCGAAAAATGGAATTCTGCAAAAAAGTCTAAGAATATCACCTTTGATGACCTCCCATTTGTGCTTAATGAATGCCATAGAAAAACCATCGGGACCCGGAGCTTTATCCCCATTACAATCCCTAAGGACACAAATAATTTCCTCCTCATCAAAAGGACGCTCTAACCAGCTAGCCTTCGTCCCATTAATTCTAGTGAATTCCAAACAATCCAAATTCGGTCTACTAACACAAGGCTCCTTGTAAAGAGACTTATAGAGCATACTTAAAGCTTCCTTCATAATTGATTCCTCCTTATAAACTGTCCCCTCTATTCATTTGCCATCCTGTGAAAAAAGTTTGTGTTTCTGTCGCCATCCCTCATCTAGATTTCTGTCTCCAAGAAAGTTCTTCTATAACGATGAGCTTAGACAAATCCCTTTTAACTCCTTCTCTTCTCTCTCTTTCCTCCCCCGAAAGCCCCAAAGAGGCTTCCTTCTCATCGAGCCCACTCACCTCTCCTAAAAGGGCATTGATAAAGGAGTTGACATTCCCGAACGACTCCTTGTTCCATCTCTTCAGTTCACCCTTAAGATGTTTCAATTTAGAAGCCACTGCAAAACTAGCAAAGCCCTGCACATTACAGCCTTCCCACCAAAATTTTGTGAGGTATAAAAACCTTCCAGCTTAAGCCACATATTCGCAAAACGGAAAGGAGTCGGACCCCAAAGCAAGCCCCCCACTTCAAGCACAATCGGATGATGATCAGAAATGGGTCGAGATAGAAGCTTTTGAATCACATTAGGGAAAAGAGCTTCCTAACTAACAGTCACAAGGAAACAATCAATTCTAGAGAAAGACGGGACTTCTCTGAAACTCGACCAAGTAAAGGATCCACCGTAAGAGGTAGATCAATGAGATCATGACCCCTAACAAAATCCAAGGAACTTCTCATAAAACAATCCTCCTACAAACAACCAGCTCTTTCCTGAGGATAAAGGACAACATTAAAATCCCCTCCCACCACCCACAGAAGGTTCCATCTTGATCTAACCTCCGCAAGCTCTCCCTAAAAAAGACTCCGCTGACTAGAAACAAGCGAGCCATAAACACCTAAAAACACCCAAACGCTGATAGAAGATAAACTCTTAAACACACAAGAAACAGAGAAACTCCCCACATAAGAATCGATTAAATCCAACTCCTTTTTATTCCACATTACCACAATACCTCCTGAAGCTCCTACTATTGGCAAAACTTTCCAACCGCACGACTCAATACCCCATAAACTGCGGATCACCACATCGTTAAACAAGTCCATTTTAGTCTCCTGAAGACAAACCACATCCCCTTTCCAATTATTAAGAAAATGTTTCACCACAACCCTTTTATTTAAGTCATTCAAACTCCTCGTATTCCAAGAAATGATTTTCAACTTCATTGATCAATGAGAAAACCCCTTTCAACCTCCACCCCCACCGTCCTATTAGCACCATCTTTCACATAGTTGACATTGAACTCTAATCTTTTGAGTTCTCTATTGACCTCTCCCTTTTGCTTTCTTCGTCCAGAGAGATTTCTACTTCTAGCTAAACCTTCCTCTCACTTAATCTTTTCAATTTCCTCGAATAATTTAATGGCTTGCTCCTCAACTCCAACAATAGAAACCCCTACCAACTTATACAACTTTTTAACCCAATTCAAAGCCCATTCAGAGGCCAACAAATTCACATTTTCAGCATCTAAATCTTCATTGACCTGCTCTTGATAATCGGAAATCACAACAAGAGCCAAGCTCTCATCAAGATCCTCCATTCTAACACCATCCTCTGCCCTTTCAGAAGGCAACTTTCTCCTCAGATTTAAACCCAAGCAGTCACCAAAAGATGCTTCGAAATCTTCCTCTGTATTGATCAGGGATCCCAACTCCAAAGAAACAGAAGCCTTCTTAACAGAAGACTTATCACCTCCTAACTCATTAGCATCCAGAAAATCTAAGAGACCAACAGGTGGCAATCTCTCCTCCTCCCTCATAGAAATAATTGACCTTGACGAGACAGCTGAAGAAAGGCCACCCAGCTCATCCACTGACAGGACCAAAAAGTTATGGCACACATCAGAAGATGAGCTCAACATCAGAGCTTCATCGCCGGAAAAGGAACCACAGATAGGGTCGGCCTGACAACCCAACATAAACAGCAAAATCTGGCTTGAAACTCGAGGAAACAGGGACAGAATGTCGGAAAAAGAAGAAAAAGGAATCTGCGGCGTCAACTTCGGTCGAACCACTCCGTGAAAGGCCGGAATATCGTCACCGGTCTGAGTCACGCCACCCTGCATCTTCGCCGTCGTCACTGCCGGATCCTGAGCTGTTAAAGCAACAGGCGGCCCACTGGGAAAGGAAGAAGAAGGAGATGCCGGCGACAACTCCGGCCAAATCTCTTCGGCCAAGGTCGGACCAGGGTCGTCGGACAGAGATGCTCCACCTTACACCTTCACTGCCGTCGCTACTGGATTCCGAGATGCTAAATCAACAAGTGGCCCAAACCGGGTCGCAATCCATTTCCTTTTGAATCTGGGCTTGGGCTTGAGCTTACCAGAATTGCCCAACCCACTAACTTTCCTCGAGAGGCTTGTACCAGGCCCAAAACTCTTGAGAATTTTGAGATGACCCAGAGGCTTTTTAGAAACCCCCAAGCCCGTAGGCCCAAATCCTTCTTGCTTGCCCTAGAGGCCTTTTTTCTCAGGTCCAGACCCATTTTATCCTTCCCCTTAGCAGCACCGAACAGGTTTGAATTCAAATTCAAACTCTTTTCTGCCACAGCAGCCTTAACGGACACAACTGTCACGTCAGCCTTCTTCCTCACATCATCATCCCTCTTCAAAGCAGCATCTCAGAAACTGCTAAAATTAGAATCAAGCAGGAAAGAACCACTAAAAGAGAGACCACAGTGAGGGCAGCAACCCTTTAAAGAAAAGCCTCTCTCATTAGACAAAGAAGCAGGGGAGATATGGGGAACAGGTCTGCGATTCCAAAAACAATCTCCCTTTTCAAACCAGAACTCATACCACGAGTCAAGAAATCAATCAAGATCTTGCTTTTCCTAGAAAATTGAATTCCTCTTGTAAGGGAATTGAGGGGTGCATGTTCTCCCTTCATTTTCATCTCTTAAGATCAGAATCTTCCAAACAAGGGGATGGATGTTCCCCTTTATGTCTTTTTCCCTAAATCCAATCAAAGGGTTAGGGTTATATTTATTTAATGTTTTTAGTATTTAGCATTTAAAATTATTTAGTACTTTTTGTCAATGGATGGCAAAGTCCATCTTCTTTCCTTAAATTAGGGTCACTAACTATTCCACTTCACCCACACTTGCCATATATTCATCATTGTTTTAAGGCTTACTTTAGGCCATGTTTCCTTCTTTGTTTTAAGGCTTACTTTAGGCCATACTTCCTTCTTTGTTTTAAGGAATGCCTTTTTCCTTTAACAACCTATAAATACTCTTAATTGTATTATCAATAATGGGAACTCAAGTAAGCATTTGTACAATCTCTTTACTCTCTTCAATTCTCACATCTTTTTACTCTTAAATTCTAACATGGTATCAGAGCCGGTTGCTTAGGTTCTTCTCTCGCTTGTAATTTTTCTCGGTTTCATGTTTCGGTGTGTTCTGTGCTGTTCTCATTGAACCCGACGTGAAAGTTTTTTTGTTGTTTTTCGGTCTTCTCTTTCTGGGTTGGTGTTGTCGGCACCTCCTATTTTTGGTTTGAGTAGTTTCGGCATTCACGACATCCTCTGTTTTCAGAGAGGTGTTTTGTGGCTTTGGGTTTCAGATTTCTCGGTGTTTTTTTTGTTCTCAGATCTCTTTGGCAGTTTGTTTTTTTTTCTACTTTGGGTGGTTTCGGCATTTTTTTGGTCTGGCTATTTTTTTTGGCTTCTTTAATTTTTTCGGCAGCAGATCCTTCTCTCCCTTAATTCTGGTTCCTTTATTTATTTTGAAATTTTTTGCTTTGTCTCGAGTTGCACTTATTTGCAATGGACTCTGCACCTGTGTGTGTCAAATTTACTGGCAAAAATTACTCTACCTGGTCCTTTCAGTTTGAAATTTTCCTCAAAGGAAAAGAACTTTGGGGCCATATCGATGGCACGGATGTCGCACAAACATCCAATACAAACCAATCAAAGGATGTCGGGTCTTCTCCTTCTTGGACTGTGCTTGATGCTCGAATCATGTATTGGGTTCTTGGTTCGGTGGAGCCACATATGATCATCAACTTGCGTACTCATCGCTCTGCTCAATCCATATGGACTTATCTGAAGAAGGTTTATCATCAAGATAACGATGCTCATCGCTTTCAGTTAGAGCATGCGATTGCCACCTTTCAACATGGCAGTCTTTCCATCCAAGACTATTACTCGGCCTTTCTGATTCTTTGGACTGACTATACTGATCTTGTTACAACGGCTGTTCCTGTTGCCACTCTTTCGACTATTCAGCAACTCCACGAGACTAGATGGTGTGATCAATTTCTTATGAAACTACGCCCGGAATATGAATCTATTCGCTCCTCTCTGCTGAATAGATCTCCTGTTCCTTCTCTTGATGTTTGTTTTGGTGAGTTACTTAGTGAAGAAGAACGTCTTAGTACTCAAGCTACTCTAAGGCAATCTTATGATAATCCAGGAACTGTGGCTTATGCTGCCTAAAGACACGGACCGCCTATGCATTCTAAAAACTTGCAGTGATTTTGCTATAAGGAATATGGGCATATTGTTGCCAATTGTCGCAAGAAATACTGCTCTTATTGTAAGAAAAAGGGTCACATCATCAAAGAATGTCGTCTCCGCCCACAGAATCGTTAGGCTCAAGCATTTCAGACTTCTGTTATTGCACCCTCCGCAGCTCCTGGCTCTTCTTCAGGTGCCTCCCCAGTTCCGGCACCTCCTGCAGCGAATTACTGCACATCCGAAATGGTGCAACAGATGCTAATTTCAGCATTATCTGCAATGGGGTTTCAAGGTAAAAATTCTACCAAACTCTGGTACGTAGACTCAGGGGCCTCTAATCATATGACGAATACTCCCACCGTTCTGTGTCATGTTCGGCCCTATGTTGGTCCATCTGCCATTCAGACTGCCAATGGCAGTTCTTTACCAATCGCTACTGTCGGAGATGCCTCTTCTAAATTCACTGATGTGTTTCTTGCTCTTCAACTTTCCACGAATCTTATTTCTGTTGGTCAATTAGTTGATAACAATTGTGCTGTTAACTTTTCTGGTGATGGTTGTGTTGTACAGGGCCAGGTAATGGGAGAGCTGATCGCAAAGGAACCTAAAGTGGGGCGCTTGTTTCCACTATTTTTATCTGTCCTAAGAATTTCTCCAGTTTCGTCTATTAAGTCTTTTGCTTGCAATAATGTTCCAAATTTGAGTATGGTGTGGCATCGTCGTTTAGGTCATCCCAATACTCAGATCTTATCTCATGTATTGCACTCTGGTTTTCTTGATAATGAAGAACGTTCTTCTTTATCTCTTAAGTGTGATTCTTGCAAACTTGGTAAAAGCAAAATTCTTCCCTTTCCTTTAAATGCTAATAGAGCTTCTCACTGCTTTGATCTTATCCATAGTGATGTTTGGGGACCTTTCCCCGTTAGTTCACATGAAAAATTTAAATATTATGTGACTTTCATTGATGATTATAGCAGATTCACTTTGGTTTATTTTCTTCGCTCTAAATCTGAGGTTTTTCGTACTTTCACTAATTTTTTAGTGTATGTTGACAATCAATTTTCTGCGACTGTTAAGACATTACGCACAGATTCTGGTGGTGAATATTTGTCTACTGAGTTTCAAGCATTCTTGGTTTCTAAAGGTATTATTCATCAACGTTCATGTCCTGCTACTCCCCAGCCAAACGCAAAAATCGTCATCTTCTTGATGTGGTACGTGCTCTCTTGTTAGAATCATCTGTTCCATCCATGTTCTGGGTCGAGGCTCTGAAAACTGCTACTCACTTGATTAATCGTTTACCTTCCCAAATCTTACACATGGAGTCTCCCTATTTCCGCTTGTTTGCTAAACAACCTAGTTATGATAATCTTCGTATCTTTGGTTGTGTATGTTTTGTCCATTTACCTCCCCACGAGCGATATAAATTATCTGCTCAATCTGTTAGATGTGCATTCTTGGGATATAATGTATGTCAAAAGGGATTTGTTTGCTATGATCCTACCTTACATCGTACACGCATTTCTAGGAATATTATTTTCTTTGAAAATCAACATTTCTTTCCTGTGTCCTCTGAGCCCTCTTCTTCTACTGTGGTCCTCCCCTCTTTTGAGCAACAATTTTCAGATGTTCATCAAGTCAGCTCTCGCTTTAAACCAGGTATTGTGTATACGAGACGCTCCCGCCCACAGTCTCTTCCGATGGCTCAACCGATATCTGATCCTACCATGCTCCAGTCAGTTGCAGCACCTTCAGAACACTTGGTACGTCACTCTTCTCGAATGTCTTTACCTCTGGATAGGTATGGGTGGTTTGCTTCTGCTCTTACTGCAGCATTGTCCAATTTTGATATTCCCACATGCTACTCACATGTTGTCAAGCATGATTGTTGGCGACAAGCTATGCAGGAAGAAATTACTACTTTAGAGGCCAATCACACCTGGGACATTGCACCTTGTCCTTCCACTATAGTCCCCCTGGGTTGCAAATGGGTTTACTCCGTCAAGGTTTGATCTGATGGGAGTTTGGATCGTTATAAAGCTCGGCTTGTTGCACTTGGAAATGTTCAAGAATATGGTGTTAATTATGAAGAAACCTTTGCTCCTGTGGCTAAGATGACCACTGTTCGTACGATTCTAGCTCTTGCTGTTTCCAATGATTGGCCACTACATCAGATGGATGTTAAGAATGCTTTTCTTCATGGGGATTTTAAAGAGTGTATTTATATGAAGCCACCCTCGGGATTGTTTCCTTCTCCAAACTCACATCTGTGTAAGCTTCGTCGCTCCTTTTATGGTCTCAAACAAGCTCCAAGGGCCTGGTTTGATAAATTTCGAACTAATTTATTACAATTCTCATTCAAGCAAAGCAAGTATGACACTTCCTTGTTTCTTCGAAAATCAGACATGGGTATTGTTGTTCTTTTAGTTTATGTTGATGATATTGTGATTACTGGTTCCGATTCTGTTTTACTTGGCCAGCTCAAGACCCATCTCTCTGAGTCCTTTCATATGAAAGATCTTGGGTCTCTTACATATTTTCTCGGTCTTGAGGTGCATCGTAGTCCGTCGGGTATTTCACTCAATCAACATAAGTATGCTAGTGACCTGGTCGCTACAGCTGGCTTACAGGAGGCCACTTCTGTTGATACTCCCATGGAATTGAATGTCAAGCTTCGCAAAGAGGAGGGTGATTTACTTGCTGATCCTAGTTTACACCGGAAGTTGGTGGGTAGTCTTGTCTACCTCACCATTACTAGACTAGAAATTTCCTTTGCAGTACAACAAGTCAGCCAGTTTCTTCATACCCCTCGTCACCTTCATTTGGTTGCTGTCCGTAGGATCATACGCTATGTTCGGGGCACTTCTGCCGGTGGCTTATTCTTTCCTGCAGGCAATTCTCCTCGACTTACTGCTTATAGCGACGCTGATTGGGCTGGTTGTGCTGATACACGTCGCTTCATTACTGGTTGGTGTGTGCTCTTAGGTGATGCATTGATCTCATGGAAGAGTAAGAAGCAAGACAGAGTTTCTAAGTTATCTACAAAATCTGAGTATTGGGCAATGTCTCTTGCTTGTTCCGAAATTATTTGGCTTCAAGGTTTGCTTGCTGAGCTAGATTTTTCTGAAACTGATCCTACACCTCTACATGCTGATAATACAAGTGCTATTCAGATCACGGCCAATCCTGTCTATCATGAGCGCACAAAGCATATTGAAGTCGACTACCACTCTATCCGTGAAGCATTTGAAGCTTCTGTTATCACTCTTCCACATGTTTCCACTGAACTACAAATTGTTGATATCTTCACCAAAGCACTCACTCGCCATCGACATTGCTTCTTAAGCAGCAAATTGATGCTTGTTGATCAACCTGCATCAATTTGAGGGGGGCTGTCAATGGATGGCGAAGTCCATCTTCTTTCCTTAAATTAGGGTCACTAACTATTCCACTTCACCCACACTTGCCATATATTCATCCTTGTTTTAAGGCTTACTTTAGGCCATGTTTCCTTCCTTGTTTTAAGGTTTACTTTAAGCCGTATTTCCTTCCTTGTTTTAAGGAATGCCTTTTTCCTTTAACAACCTATAAATACTCTTAATTGTATTCTCAATAATGGAAACTCAAGTAAGCATTTGTACAATCTCTTTACTCTCTTCAATTCTCACATCTTTTTACTCTCTTAAATTCCTCTTAAATTCTAACCCTTTTAAAGTTTTAGATTTCTTGGAGAAGGGGATGGAATCCTATTTATCTAGACTTCCTTGTCTACCAAGAAACAAAGTTGTGTTTGAGAATGGTGCAACTTGGACATCATGGTTTTTGAGTTCTAGGTATGTCTTTATAACCAAGAACAAAAGAAAAAAAGAAAAAAGTGCAAAAATGGTTGGTAGTGTTTGTTGTTGTGCAGATACAATCTTACTCCTTTTCTTACAAGATCTCTGCATCTATTTGATCCTTCTCTATCTTCAAGATGAACACAGGTTGTGTTTTCCACAAAGATATAGTGGTAGGTTCAATATCAACTTATGCTTCATAATTTTTGAGGTTATAAAATGATTTGTTATTGTATTTATATGAATCTCCTGATAACAAAGAGATCTGTGCCAAAATGTGATAGTGGTGTATTATAAAATTTTCTTAAATTCTTACCGTAAAGCTTTATATTGTTATCCAGCACATTGCGCAAGTACATGACTAGTTATTAGTATTTTGAAAGTTTTAGACTTCTTGTTGAAGGAAGTGGTATCCTATTTATCTAGATTTCCTTGTCTACCAAGAAAAAGACACTTGTAACAAGTATAAATTCCCCCCTTGGGTTTCTAATGCAGATTAATTGACTTATTCTCCTTATGTTTCTCCATTCTCTATGGTGGATTCTTACAGAATTGTAAAGTTTTATATCCTTGGTTTGACTTTCCAAGGTGGTGACTTGGCTATTGAAGAGATCGTAGTGGGCTTTTAACCTCGCCATAATCAATTCCCTTTGCCGTAGTGGGATTTTAAATCTCGCTATAATCGGATTATCTTATTATTTATCCATCTAACTCGTTCTTATCTTGTCCTGCAGTCACTCTGTGACATGAGAATCTGACTATTGTCGTAGTTAAAGATGTTAATGTTAAAATTCAAGTTTAAGATTCATTATTTCTTTTTATAGATGATCTATATGGAAAGCTTGAAGAGGTATGTCAAAACTCATCTCAGGAATGTAGCTTCTTTGATTTCCTTCTATGGAACCCTTATAGCATTGCTAACCCAGAATTCTTACCATGTTATAGAAATAGTTGCAACAGGGGACTCTGTTTTGCATTCATGTTATCTATGATCAGAGCTGAAATCAGTTAGCTGATGAACCTCGGGCTTCTTACTTTTTTATGGAGGTTATTTTCTTTTTCTTCTCTGCATATTTTATGGAAAGAATTCAATCCTGCTTCCACCAATTGTGCTGATGGATATTGTTGCTGTGATTCCTGTTCTAGTGGCTCATTGAAATTTGGTCATTCTGTGCAACAATGAACTTGGATTCTGGGTATGTGAATATTAGAGAATGAGATTTAGAAGATCACACGTGATGATAAATGATATATTGGAGTTGTCCTGTTTTTGAAGATTTTTTTTTTTTCCGTTTAAAAGACTCGAAAGTTGGAACTAAAGCATCCCTTTGGATCGGGTAGATTTGGTCAAGAAAAATAATTATATTTGGTGAAGAATATTATATATACACATACATATTTTTTAAACGACGGTGCTATTATTAAAAATGTGAACATCAATGACGGTTAATATAAAATATTTTTAAATCATAATTGTTGAATTATCATAGGTATAAGCACTGTAAAACCATCCTAAAATTCCAGGTCACCCGCTTTTACTGTGAATAGTAAATTGTGATGCATTTTAATCAGATAAAACTTATTATTTACTCTATAAGTTTATTTTTTCATTGAGAAACTGGCTTGGGTATAATCCAATTAGGAAGCCACACATCTCCTCTAAAAGGAGGTCATAAGTTCAAATTCCCACCCCTAAAATGTGTTTTCTCTATAACCGTTCTAAAAAAAACTGTTTTCAAGAACAAGCCATGTTTTTTGAAAATATTTCTCAAAACTTGTTTATAACAATGGTATTTAAATATATTTTGGGTTTAAGAGAGCAGTTATCTAAAAGCAAAAGGAAAAAAATAGAAAGAGAACTGTCTTTTTTATAACCAAAACTTGCTCCGAGTTTAAAAAAAATCTGTTTCGAAAATCACATACCAAACATGTTTGATAATTTTTGTTTGAATGAGATGTTTTACATCAATTAGTGAAAGGACATGCAATATATAAAAAAAAGATTACAAATTTTCCAATCAAAGATTTGTTGTTTGAGATACGGTGCAACTAGCCAACAATTGGGTAAAAGAGAGAGAGAAAAGGATCGGATAAAGTATTAGGAGAACAAAAATCAAATCCAGTTGCAGTGATGTGTATTTCTTTTATTATCATCGTTAAGGATGGTCACAATTTGAGTTACCCACGAGCTGTTTGAAACTTGACTTATGGCATCTCAATTCGGTTCGGTAAGGTTTTTAAATTGATCTTAAACTCATTTTTAAGATCGATTAGTATAATGAGTCAAGTTCAAGTTGATATTTATTCGGCTTGTCAACTCGCAAGTTCGTTTGAAAGCTAGAAAATTCGTGCTTTTCAGATTCTTCTGAACTAAGCTAATTCAAACGCAGGAAAACAAATAAACTTGACTTTGTATTTTTATGCTCAGTCTAAGCTCAAGTATTTAATTGCTGAATTCGGTTCAGCTCGTATCTATCCCTAATCATTGATCTATTGTATAATCCTTTATCATCATGTATTCATGTTAGCAAGGCTTCCTTTTGTTCAAAAAATGGATGTTGAAAAGCAAAGCACTATGATTGGGGAACATTTTTTCGATTAATGGCTGAGTATATTACTGTTCTTCTAACCCTCAATTATTCCAGTACAATTATTTTGTTGAATAATTTGATAATTTAATGATTTTTTTATGAGAAAAAAAAAGGGAGAATTAGAGTTTTGCTTTTAAGCAGAGCACAAACTTGAAGTTGAAAATTAACTTAATTTCCTGCTATTATCCATCAATCCCTAAACCAAGGCTTAGAGAGGTAAAGCTTTCTGTGACGAAAATAATGCCGACCAAAAAAAATATGGACAGAGTTCACGGGTGATCGGTCGATTTTTGCTATTTTTACGTGCTTTTTATATTTTCACTTGTATATTATAAGAAAATGGATATTATTTTTTTTTTTTTTTAAAAGAATAAGAAGAAGAAAGAGTAAACAAGAAAGATAATGCACTAAGGTATGCATATGCATAACCTGAATGTTTAGGATCCGTTGGACAAGAATTAAATCATATATATTCTATTTTCAAAAGAAAGAATGTAAAATATAGTGGGTGACTTGTTTGGTTGGATTTTTTTTAATATTTTTTTTAGCCTTTTAGGGTTTGGCTTAAAAATTACTTTCGCTCTAAAAAAAAAATGAATTTCAATGAATTTAGATTTATGTTTTCATATTTATACCATCAAATTCAAACCTACTTTTATAGAATTTTCCTTTAGAAAACAATAGTTTGATATTGTGATTGGAAAAATTCTTTCTCTCCCAAGAAAAATTTGAAGATTTTTTTCAAAAATATTATCATATTTGAAAACATATAATCTTAATTGTTATAATAATTGTTTTTGTTTTTGCTCATAAATCGACATATAGAAAATTGAACCTAAATTTCTTAAATAGAAAATTTAAAAATGACTATTAAGTCAAAAGACCACAATCAAAATATTGTTTTTTTACCGACAATATTACCAAATCACAAAATGTTAAGCTAGAGCAAAATATTTTTTAATTGTGTTTAGCCCCTTATTTTATAGTCATTTTATTTGTTTTTTTTCCTTTCCCAAAATGTCTAATCATTATTTACATAAAAAAAACAATCAAACCAAATCACATTTATCTTTTTTTTCCCCTCAACTCCTTCGACCCTACGTATCAAATTTAAGATCAAGAAATATAAAATACTAAACGATAACATTTCCTTTTCATGAAGTTGCATCTTGTAAAGAGAACACAAATTTAAGAAATACTCACCCCAAAAAAATAATAAATCCCTCAAGCTTATCATTAGTGTTGCAAACACTTGGATCATTATCACAATGAGAAATCAAACAAGTTTACTCTAAAATAATTTATCAAATTCACAAGAATCGTCATCATCTTTTTTCAAATTTAATCCAATCTCAAAATTAACTCTTGTTTAGATATGATACCAAGGAAATTAGACTTGATCATAAACACTTCATGGTATTGTTTAAATTGGTTGTAATAAGGGTCATATTTAACTTAATTATATCTATATAATGATGCCCGTCATAACTTAATTGTTAAAATTTGAAAATATTGAATATTAATGATAGTTACAGCCATTATTATCCACACTTGCATTTTTATAATGACATTATAATTTAACGGGTAAGATTTAGATTATAATATTTTTTTGTCCATTTTTCTGTTTAATGTTGATTAATTACAACTAAGCTATAATTTTGGTGTACCAAAATTAAGGTTGCTTGTTTTGTAGTACATATTTCTTCTAATTGAGACTATAATGACAATTAGCTTATGAAAATTGAATTATAACTTTATTTTAATTTTTTTGATAATAACTTTATTTTAACTTTTAATTATTTGATTTTTTTTTTTACATAAGCTAATTGTCATCAAAGCCTCTATTAAAATAAGTACATACTACAAAACAAGCAACTTTAATTTTGGTACACTAAAACAAGCAATTTTTTGTATAGTTGTATATAATGGGTTCAACTTTCATCTTTTACTTTTTTTTCTTCGTTATTTAATAAAAAAACACAATTTCAACCATTCACGTATATATGAATCTCACATAATACATAAATTTGTAGATCCCACGTAATAAATAAAAGAGGAAGCCAAACCTGTATTTAACCAACATTCAAATTACCATATTTATTAAACAAATTGGTCTAACATTTTCTCTTCCATTGATGCATTGCCAAGATAGCATTTTACTTACAACTCTATGTATGATTTGTATATTGAAAAATAAGAAATCTTTTTTTTTTTGGAAGAACAAGAAAAATAAAAAGAAAAAGAATATAATTGGACCCTCATTTTCACTTATTTTTCATTAAATTTATTTATTTTCTTAAATTTTTCTTTGACATTAAAAAAACATCTCTTTTCATTTTTAATTTTATTTCTGATTTTTCTTAATCTTCAAACAAAGTAGATAAGTACTAAAAGAACCATCTTAGTTTGAACAAGAGATAACTGCAATAAAGCGCGTTGTAAACACTCTCCGCAGCATTGGTTAGAGAACGAACGTTACTTCCCTACTTTCTCCACTAATGCAACGCGCGACGCGTGCATGTGTTTGTCACCAGAATCTAAAGACCATGTATGCCACAAAATGCAACACATTCGAATAAATCATTTCATGAGAGAATTTTCTTCTGGGTCACTTCTCTCTGCAAAATAAACAGGGCTAAATCTCATCAAAGTCGCAGTCTTTACAGCGATCTTTACAGCGATAGTGAAGCAAAGCTCATATTTTTGTACGTTTATGAATTAGTTTCCAATCCCTCTTTTATTTTTTCTGTTACATTGGTTTAGTTTTTAAATTATATAGATCAATTATGTTTGTTCTGGGTTTAGTTTATTTTGAATTGTGAATCTGTGGAGGGAAAAATCAACCCATTTCTATCTAATTTCTAGCCTGGTTTTGGTGGGTTTTAAGAATTTGTCACTGTACAGAAAAGATTATAGCTTGTACGTTTGGCTTTTTTCTGGGTATTGTCATCTGGGTTTTTTATGTTTACTTTTGTAAGGCATTATATTTCATAGCTTTTACACTCTTAAGATGTTGATAGACCTAGCGTTGATTGGTGTTTGTATTGAGAGTTAAAGTTAGTTTCTTTGACACGTGTTTAAATTTGGGGGAAGGAGTTAGGAGGTGTTTTCTATAAATTTTCTGTGTTGTGGTACTATCTTATGAGGATTTCATGGAGAGGGATTTGGGGTGATTTCAGATAGTTTCTTTGACACGAGTTTAAATTTGGGCTGGGTCTTTTAGGAGGTGTTTTATATTAATTTTCTGTTTTGTGGTAATATCTTATAAGGATTTCGTGGAGAGGGATTTGGTTTAATTTTAGATATGAAGATCCTTTGTTTAAACTGATGTTGTAAAAGAATTGGAATAGATTTTTTTTCTTTGAGCTGGGATTTGGGTAGGTTTATTGTTGTTCTTAAATAAATCCATTCAATGACATAGCAAAGACAGGATCTTTCAATTTAAACTCGGGTCACCTCAGTGTTTTTAAAGGGTTTCATATTTTGTGTTTCTAGAGGGAAAGATGCAGAGGGTTCGATTGTCGTCCCAACAAGCGCCTGTACACAAGTTAGGAGATTCCCAGATGACATTGTCCCCAAAGTTTAGGTTAGCTGTGGTCCAATCTTCCTTGTTAGATCCATCATCTGAGTTAGAGTTGTCTCTAAGAGGAGAATCCCTCCTTCCTGGTCTTCCTGACGATGTTGCGCTAAATTGTCTCCTTCGACTTCCGGTTGAGAGCCATGCAGCCTGCAAAGCTGTAAGCAAGCGATGGCATCTGTTGCTTGGTAATAAAGAGCGGTTTTTCACCCGAAGGAAGGAACTAGGTTTCCAAGACCCTTGGCTCTTTGTCTTTGCCTTCCACAAATGCACTGGAAAGATTCAGTGGCAGGTTCTTGACCTTACCCACTTCACTTGGCACACAATCCCGGCAATGCCTTGCAAGGACAAGGTCTGTCCCCATGGATTTAGGTGTGTTTCGATCCCCCATGAGGGTACTCTATTTGTTTGTGGAGGTATGGTATCTGATGTGGATTGCCCCCTTGACCTGGTCTTGAAGTATGAGATGCAGAAAAACCGTTGGACTGTGATGAATCGGATGATTACAGCTAGGTCCTTTTTTGCAAGTGGGGTGATTGATGGGATGATATATGTAGCTGGAGGAAATAGTGCTAATCTTTTTGAGCTTGACTCGGCAGAGGTTTTGGACCCTGTGAAGGGAAGTTGGTGCCGCATTGCGAGCATGGGAACAAACATGGCGTCTTATGATGCTGCTGTTTTCAATGGGAAGCTTCTTGTCACAGAAGGCTGGTTGTGGCCATTCTTTGTCTCTCCTCGGGGTCAGGTTTATGATCCAAGAACTGATAATTGGGAAAGCATGGCTGTTGGGCTGAAAGAAGGCTGGACGGGTTCAAGTGTGGTGGTTTATGGGCACTTATTTGTGGTTTCAGAGCTTGAAAGGATGAAGCTTAAGGTTTATGACCCAGACAATGATTCATGGAAAACAATAGAAGGACCCGCTTTACCGGAGCAGATATGCAAACCTTTTGCTGTCAATGCCTGTGATAGCAAAATCTATGTTGTGGGCCGGAACCTTGATGTTGCTGTTGGTCATATCTCAAGACTAAACCAAAAAGGTACTTGTGAGAAAGGGTGGACCTTCAGTGTTCGATGGGATGTTGTGGATGCTCCAGAAAGTTTTTCTGATTTGACACCCTCAAGCTCTCAGGTTCTCTTTGCTTAGCTTTTCAATTATCTTTGTTGTCATGTTTTATGTTGTTGAATAAATTGTAATTATATAAATTGAGCTGTAGAGTTCTAATGGCTGTGTGTTACTGGAATGAATGTATTAACTATGCGGTTGCTTAACTTATGTTTTTTTCTTGTGTATTTCTACAGTGATTTCTCAATGTATGTGTTTTTGATCATCGTAACCTTACTGGAATGTCAAGTAGCCAAATGCTTTCGAAATATCATTTAGTCGCAACTATCTGTAGCATCTCTTTGAAAACAATTTGGTGTCCTCGTGTCCATAAAAAGATAATTTTTTTTTTGTGGGAAGACTCTTGGGAGAAAAGATTCTCATTATTGACAATTTACAAAGAAGGGGGAAAGTGATTGTTAATAGGTGTTACATTTGCAAATGTTGTGCCGAGTCCTTGTTACATCTTTTGATGAAGTGTTCGTTGGCTAGAAGCTTATGGGAGATGGCTTATAGAGTTTTTGGTGTTTCTTGGGTGGCTTCTGGAGTGGATTGTATGCTCCTAAGGAGATTAAGAAGCGTTACTCCTTTTTTTTCCTTTTTATTTTTTGGATTGCGTGGAATGAAAGGAATCGTAGAGCTTTTGACGGTTTAGAAGTGCCTATTGAAGTAATTAGAAATAGGTGGTTCAATACCCTTCATTTTTGGTTTAACATGATTTTTTTTTTTTTTTTGTAAATGATGTAGATTTAGTATATTTTATCTATCTTGTAAATAGACTGTCTTTGGATTGCACCCTCTTGGTGCTTTTAATACAATTTACTTACTAAAAAAAAAAAAATCTGTAGCATCCAAAAAATGAGGAAAGTGTATATTATTAGAATGTGAAGAGGAAAGTGAAATTTGATTACTTTGGGTACTTTTTGTAATTTTTTCTAAATTTAAAATATATTTTAGCCATTTTCTTTTTTACTTATAAAATTATATATATTTTAGCCATTGATGTAAAAACAAACATTTAGAAAAAAAAAAAAAAAAACTAGAAAATCACTGCACAGGTATCATAACTCTGTAGAACAGCCAAAACCTCATGGAAGCTCAATGTCAGACTGGACAACCTACCACCGTGACTTGAAGCCAGAGCTCAACATGTCACTGACCAATGCCACAAGGTCATTAGATAGGTAATCTTCTCTTTCATTCTGTCTGCTTCTGTCGGTCTCTCTCCCCATTTCATGAATTTGGTGAGACTGGTGGATTCCACCTGTTAATCGCTGCGTATCTTATATTCTCATTTGATTGTTGATTTTTTTTGTACCTTTCAGTGATAGGGATGTTATACAGTTAAAACCCATTTGGGTGAAATGAGTGCTAACATGATAATTAGATGGTAATTTGTTCACTATGTCTTGATTTGTGTGCAAAGTTATCTGTACCAAATTAATAAAAAAAAAACGAATGGGATTTTAATTGGTTCAATCAGGTGTAGGCACCTGTCTAGCGAAAATTTTGTTAGTGTTAAGTGGTGGGATATTATTAATTAGTTCTCGGCTTGATTCCCATAGGAAGGCTACAGTGCTCTATATTTGATATGAACACCTGTTTGTATCATAAGGCAGATTCATCATACTAGATATAATTTAGATATTAACTCATGGATAAATAAGTAGGATTTCGTCTTATCAAAAAAAGAAGAAGCAGGATTTCTAAGGTTAAACAAAAGTTATACTTTTGCAGCAGATAGAAATTCTTCAGATCATTAAATGTGCCTTGGTTAAGCCTAGTATAAAATTGTGATAGGATAAAAAGAAGGATATAGCTGTGCAGATACCGAATCCCTGATCACCCTAACATAACATGAAAAGGTTGTAACATCAACAAGATTTAATTAATTACTCAATCTTTTGCCTTACAGCCTTGTATGAGTTCACTTGAGAGTTGATATGCATCATTAATGTTTTTTTTTTTCTTTTAATAAGTAGTCTGCATAATTAATGTTAAGAGGGACTATGAAGTCATTCACATCGATAAGTCTAATTAACTGTGGCAAGAGAATATAAATTCCGGGCCAATAGACTCCATTAAAGTGGGTGATTCATTACCCTTAGTTTTTGGTTAAAGGAATTTTTTTTGTTGCAAATGAGGAAGATATTTTAGATTTTATTGATTTGCTAACACGTAGTTAGTTCTTTTGTACATGGGTTGCATCCCCTTGGTGTCTTTTATGCAATCTTTACTTATAAAAGAAAAATCTAAGTAATACCATGTACATCCTTTCCAAATGATTTCTCCTTCATCTTTTATCTTCTTTCTCAATCTCAGGTACCTGAAGGTTGCTCATGCACGGAGGGCTTCCAAGTGTTGATTTTGTATACAATGATAGCAGTATGTTTCTTCACCTTGTCCTCATTTGACCCCCCTACACCACCAATTAGCTGAAGAATGATGTAATTGCACTTCATACAAGAATTTGAATTCTGATGGAAAAGTTTGGACCTTCTCCTTCTCTAAGCCATAAAGCACTTGATTTTTCAGCTGACAACCTTCCTCCCATGCTTCTTCACCTTGTCCTCCTTTGATTGCCCTCCCTCCCCCTACCCCAACCAACAATTAGCTGATGAATGATGTACTACACTTCTTACAAGAATTTGCAATCTGATGAAAAGTTTGGAATTACTATTCTGTTCTCTAAGCCTCAAAGCCCTTGAGTTTTGATGCTAACAGACTTACTCCGAGAATGCTAGATGTTCCAGTTTCTTCTCAGCTCCTCCCTATCTGACCTCTACTTTGTACTAGGCAAACCTGCCTTCTGCTTCAATTTAACTGTATTGTCCAGAATCCTTTCCTCTGGATGACTAACTACAAGTGTTTCTTAAGTAATAGCTAGTGATCTTGGTAAGGATGTATGCTTGCAGGCCTTTTAATTGGTATGAGGTGCTATTGAGCTATATGCTAAATGAATGCATAGCCAAACCAACTAAAATAAGAAGCATTAAGCTCAGGAAATGTGTACAACAGGATTTACTGCATAGAATATGACACAAAAATGATTGCTTGCTATTATAACTGACAATTTCGCGAAATTTGGTTACTCTGTATTTCATATGGGAACTGATGCCATAATAATCATTTATGTTTGTACCTTTTGGCTATACTGGAAAAGAGTGTGGTAATAAAAGAGTATATTGGTATCAGTTATCATGTCAATAACCTTTTTCTTACTTATAAAAAAATTATCATCTCAATAACATGGCACATTCTAAATGTTCAGTTGACGTAAGAAGCTGTTTTTATTCATAATCTTCCTATATTTCTATAATTCATATATTTAATAAGAAAAGATGTATAAAAAACGTTGAGGAACATAGGAGGACATGATAGAAGCTTACGGTGATGGTTTTTAGTTTTTTGTCTTTTATGTTTTATGTTTTAGAGGCGAATAATTGAAGGATCTCTCTACTTATATCCATGCTCATAGGACCGGTATAACTGAGCAAAGAAGTATTTAAACCTCACCTTTAAGTTTAAGAACCGCCATTCACACTTTTTTTCTTTCTAAATTAGATATCTTATTGATTGAAATTTGAAAGGTATAGATTACTTTTAGTACAAAATTTCTGTTTTTGCTCAAAACAATGTTTTCCACTCTTTGTAAGCACTGATATTTTCAGGGCATAAGTTAAGATATAAGAATGTATTTTTGTAAAAATGATACAACAATTCATCTTACATGGGCATTCATCAAATAATATGTCTAAAGGTTTCTCCCCAGTTATAGAAAATCAAAAAGCTCACTAACTTAAAATGCATCCCACGATGTTTTTCTTAAGGATATAGAGATGAGGGGACTTATTGTATCTTTTCTGGTCTTCTTTACTAAGAACCAAGTGAAAATACAATGGGTAAAGAATGATGAATTTGTATCAGTTCTGCTTTTATAATTTGGTTGGTAATGATTTCTTGGAACTTAGTGAAGCTGACACTGACTAATTGGCAGCTTTTGTGGTAACTATCAAGGAATAATATGAACTGTTGGTTCTTTAAATTGCAGGTGGAGTATGCTGATTAATGACTATTTTGGCTTCTTCTTATTGCGGGATCCTTGCAATAAAAAAAAATTATGCTGGTTCTTCCTTTGGTAAGTTATTGACAAGCTGCATTATTATTAGTTTTTTGATGTTATGAAATTAATTAAATGCTGAAAAAGTAGTTTAATTTGCTAATCATAAATGAATACCTGTTGAGTTTTGTTTTGCATTTTGCTTTGATATGGTGAAGTAGCTTGTTTTTCTTTCCTTCTTTTGTTATTTTCTTGTTTGGGCTTTTCTGTTGTTGGTGGTGGTCCATATATTTCAGTGTTTGCCTCCCAGGGTTTTATGTTTGTAAGAGATAGTATGTAATATAATTCTAACCCAACTTTCTGTAAAACAATTTTAAAAAACTGTTGATGTTTTGCTTATATTCTCTCTTTTCAATATATGTAATGTTGAAATTAGTAAATTTTGTAGGCATCTCACATTGTTGAAACTTTGGAGGTAGGGGCTGTATGCCAGAGGGGAATTGTGACAGTCATATGGATACTAGTAAGAAGATGTTGGGAAACTGACATGTTAGGTTCAAGTACCTTTCAACCATCCAAGTGAATATAGGCAGGTGCATTTTTGGAACTTTAGATAGGTTTTGGTGTTCTTAATTTCCTTTTAGAGCCAGCCTACTTATCCGTGTACTTGATTGTCTCAGATTTTTCTATAATAAAACTTTATATACATATCAGTTATAGAAAACATAAATACGTAGAGGAGAAAGAAGTACCATGGTTTGAAGTTAGATTACGAAATCAGAAGGAATTTGATGTTGATGAGCATTGTAGATTTCTAGAGAAAACGAGCAAAGTATATTGTTAATGAGAATAAAGAGAATAAGAAAAGAATATGAAAAAGAGAGGGAGAGGGAGAATTTCATTCAAATTGGATAATCAATAAGAATAGAAAGTTAATGAGGATTTTAATGAGAATGAGTGAACTATATAGTTCTCGAATATCAAGCAAATAGCGGTAGGGGGAAGTAGAGCTTCTTTAGAGAACAATCATCCTTTTCAACCTATTTTAGGTGAACATGCTACTTGAATACAAATGAAGTTTATGCCTTTGCTTTTGACGTAGTACATGTGTACTACACATTAACAAGTTTACTATAATTAATACTGATTAAAAAAAACTGCTGCATATAATATCCAAAAGAAATCAATTGTTCCATATAAGCTCTTTTTAGGTAACCATAGTGTTTCTCTCTATTTATGACCTGAACTATAAATGTACAGCATAAAACATGAGAAGAAAAGAAGAAGAAGGAAACTAACAAATGGAAGTAAAACTTAGCAATGGGGAAGAAGGCCTCATTTCCTACCCCCATTTATAGCCATTTCAGATGTGAACAAACAAGTCATAGTGGTTAACACTAATTAATATAAACGGAAACTAATTCCATTTTATTGCACGACCTTGTAATATCCAAAATGTCTTATATTGTAAAAGGGGTAAGAGGTCCAACTGATACCTCTGGGATTTCTGATGCTGATCAAATGAATGCATCAAAAAAGCCTAAGATCATCTCCAACCCACCTGTGGAAATGGAGAAGCCTCAAATGAAAGATTTACCTAGTTCTACGGATATGGGGAAATCATTTTCTGCGCTAGGAATTTCTGTTGATGCTAAAGAGAAAGGTCATTCAACAAACACAGAGGAGGAAGATGATATGGATTTAGATCTATCTCTACATCTGTAGCTTTGTAGCATTTTCTTTATGGTACCTAAATGAATGCACGGGTTTGTTGGTAGTAGTGAATAAAATGGGTTTGATAACAGTGAATCTCTCTGCCTTTTTTCCCCTTAAGTTGATTAGGATCTATGAACTTTAATATAGGTGTTTAAGACATCAAATTTGTTCCCTAATAGATGATTTCTGAAAGTTCCACAGGATTTCGGTAAATGAATGAGAGAGAATGACAGTTGGGAGTGTCTAAAGGAGCTATGTTACTTGGACTTAGGTACTAGTATCAGGTGTTCTCGAGTTACAACGTCATCAATTTTCATATGTTTTTCACAGATTTTTCTATTAATTTCGTAGGTTCAGTAACCACACATTTTCCAATATCGTATCTGTTAATAGAGTTACTTCAGTAGAAAGAGGATTTTGAGCAACATAGGAAAGGAGTTTGGTATTAGGACTTAGATTGGGTGTTGATAAGGAATTAGGGGTTGGTTTCAACTTTTAAGTGTCATTTGTTCTCTATGCTCAATAATTTCTCTATAGTTGCAATGTTTACTATGTGTGATTTTTCTCTTGCTGTAGAAGGTGAACAGGAAATCAATTGTTTGCTGTAATTAATACTGATTAAGAAAAAGTTTGCTATAATAAATATCCAATAGAAATCAGTTGTTCCATATAACCTCTCTTTTGGTAACCGTGTGGTATGTCTCTCTATTTATGACTTGAAGTCTAATCCTCCGTTTGGAACAAAAATGAAAATGAAATTCATTTCATTTTCAAATGAATTGAAAAAAGAATTCATTTATAAATGAATTGTTATGAATTTTTATGTTTGGTTTTCTTACGTTAAATTGTAGAATTTAATTGAATTCTTATGGCTAAAATGTTTGGAATAAATGAAGAATTCAAAAGAGGGGAGGGGAGGGGGAGAGTGAGGGACTCTTTCTTTTGTGGAATTCATTTTGAAATGAATTCCATAGTTTTTTATTGTTCCAAACATAACATAAATGTACAACCATAAAACTTTAGGAAAAAAAGATGAAAACTAGTAAATGCAAGTAAAACTTAGCAATGGGGAAGAAGACCTCATTACTTATCCCAATTTATAGCCATTTTAGATGGGAATAAACAACTCATAGTGGTTAACACTAATTAATATAAACGACAATCCTATAAAAATTTGCCTAAAAAAGGAAAACACAGAATGCACAAAATTTGAAAAGATGACAGGGAAAATCTCCATTCAGTAACAACTTAAAAACAACCTTATCTGCACTAATCCATATTTAGAGTAGTTACAAATGCTCACAAAGAGTATCAAAGTTCGCAAAACAAATGTCCTACCATGTAGAACACTAGATATTTTTGATAACTGAAATGTATTAAAGAAAAATAGAACACTAGTTATTACAAGGTCATGCAATAACATGTCACTTAATTTTGTCTGCCAAAGGGATAAATTTGGAAGTTGCGGGAAACAAAGATTGAAAGCAAGAATAGTGAACGTGTACTCTCAATAGCTACAACTGTTACATGCATAGTAATCCAAAAGCAGTTGATATTTTCAAGAGTTTGCTTTTCTATGAGTGCAAGGTTTCTAGGAGTAACTCAAATACTCGATCTAAGACCTTTTACTAGACAACTTTGGGGGATGGCTTTTAGTGTCGATCTTGGGTGGGTGGTTCCATTGAGGAAGTGTTATGAGGTTGGAGCGATTTAAAGTCCCCAAAACTAGCAAAAAATTCCTTTTTTTTGGTTAGTTTGGAATAAAAGAATTAGCGGAGCCTTCGATTCCGTGGAAAAATCTATAGCTTCTATCTAGGTTAGCTAAGTACTTTTGGGTTTTGGTTTAATTGTAAACTTTTTGTAAATGAAGATAACTTCATAGATTTTATTGATATATTACTATCTTGTAGATAGTTCTTTTGTACATGGGTGCCCCCCCTCTTGGTGCCTTTGAAAATCTCTAGTCTTAGAAAATATCCATATATGGTGGAGAGAACAATTTAGGAATGCAAGTCATTTACTCATTTGACACCTTTAAGCAAAATTTAATAGTATAATACTTCACTCCAAGCATTGATTGCCTTGTGTCCTAAAATGAGGGAAAGAAACAGAAACAACACTGTTGTTAACGGAATTTCAGCTGGCTAAAATGTTTGACCAGAAAGGAACTCATAAAATTTGAACAGCATCTCAGAATTATAAAATATTGAGACATCCACTACCATTAGAAACTCATCTCACAATGTACAGGAGTAATCACACCACATTTTTCTTTTTTGGTGTGTGAGCAGAGTCCCACCATCCCTGGTTTTATGACAAAAAACTTATGCACCATGTTGAAAAAATTCTTTGTTTTGCAAGATTCTTGCTCTTGTTGAAAGCCATTATTTTGGTCCCACGTTTAGCAAACTGACTGCCATGAATGTTATTCTTTTCACTCTTGGTGGACACTTGAGTAGTGTTTACACAATCAATGCTAGGAGAGCCCTTAACTATTACATTATTAGATTTTGCTCAAAGAGTTAAATTAGTATGACTTACATCCCTGCATTCTTCTCTCCACCATGTATGCATATACTTTTAAGACTTAGATTGAGTATTGAGTTACTCCTTAAAGCTTTGTGCTTATAGGAGTTCAAACCAGTGTTTTCAGAGGCGCAGGCGTTGGGCGAGGTGTTTTGCCCCAATGAGGCGAGTGTTAACCCCGAGTTGTTGGGGCGTTTCGAAATTTTAATAAAATAATAATAAGTAATTAATTAAAATAATATAAAAATAAAAAATACTAATAATTTAAATTTAAATTAATTAATTTTCAACAAACTTTAATAATCTTATAAACTCTTTAGAGCATATAAATTATAATTATTATTATAATTTTATAAATATTAATATATATTTATATATACATATATATAATTTTTCATTTTTATGTTGTGGTAGCTTGTAAGAGATTAATTAAATAGTTTGTAGTTATTATTAAACTACATAACATGTAATAAATATTTATGAAGCACATTGATATCACAACAAAAACAAC
Organism: Bretschneidera sinensis; assembly: GCA_023935145.1. Lineage (NCBI taxonomy): Eukaryota > Viridiplantae > Streptophyta > Magnoliopsida > Brassicales > Akaniaceae > Bretschneidera > Bretschneidera sinensis. The sequence continues at coordinate 21,789,600 of CM043700.1, read as the reverse complement.
TAGCTCAGTGGTTACATGCTTAAAAATTTGTTCCTCAAGGCATCTTGCCTACGCTCCGTTTGGCCCCGGGGGAGCCCAGAAAACACCTTTGAAAACACTGGTTCAAACTATTAAGTAATCAAGTATGTTTAGATTACTAGGTATTTGACAATTATGACTATTTGAGAATAGACCTATTATTTGCTTGGTTGCAGCTCGTTTTTGTGCAATTTCCGTACCCTTAATGAAGACATAAAATCAAATGTCAAGTTGTCAATTGACCTTGGAAAGGCTAGAAAAGTTTTTAAATGGGTGTGACACTTACTGCGAATCTTGATGGTTACTTCAACCTTTATTACTATTCTAATTATGGGTATTGCGGATTGCTTTAATTAATGCATGGAGATTTCCCTATCATCTCTTTACCGTATTCTTAAATGAGTTTTATTAGATATTGTCGTTTAACTTAAATTAGTCTTAACCACTGCCCCACCTGAAATGCTTAAAAGGGGTAAGAATCTGTCTTTCTTCCCCATCGTAAGGTTTCCTTGAATTTGCTAGTTTTCTCTCTTCTTCTTCTAAGAAAACTTAAACCATGAATTTTCTTTTGGCTACTGGCAAGGAAGATGCAGAGAGGAGTGCAGGTGCTCCTTCATGCTTATATTGCAAACGAGTGTTCAACAGTCCTCAGGCTCTTTGGGTCCATCTTAGGACTCATCAGAAGGAGATGAAGTCTAGGGGGATCTGGAATCATCCTGGCGATTCTAGTAGTTCTGTTGACATAACTAGAATCAACCCTTATCCCTTCACTAACAGTCTTTGGGGCTATTCTCAGAGGTTCTCAAATGAAACTGCTGTGGTAGATGCAAGCAAGTTCCCTGGAAACGGTCTTGAAAATGCCAAAACTCAGTTTAGTATATCTCCATATCTTTCCTCTATCATTACCAGTGCTGAGTTTTATAATTCTAACTTTTTATCGCCAATATTTTTTACTGTGTTGTAGTTCTCCAGCTATGTCCTCACCAGTATTTGCTTCACCGAGTAGCATAATGGCCACTGGTTTTCCATCTGATCACTCATTATCTGTGGGGAGAAATGAAGTTTGTCAATTTAATACTGATAAGATCCGATCTTGCCCAGGTTTTTTGCCATTTCCTTTTAGAGGAGCCTTGCCAAACTTTCAAGGTCATGAATTTAATGATCTTCCATACCCTACCTTTGCCATGACTGCTCCTCATCCTTATCCAGCTCTTGGATCGAATCAATCACCTGGTATCAAGGAACCTACCACTACTGGTAGTCATTCATTTTGGTCTGGTTCACATCTGAGTTCAGGCCGCAATGAAGTCAGCCTTTCTGGCAAAGGAAACGATTTAACTCGTAAAAGGGCTAAGAAGAGGCTCAACTTATGTGATGCCCCTGGGATTGCTAATTCTGATAAGATGAATGCATCGAAAAGGCCAAAGATCAGGTCCAACCCACCCGTGGAAATGGAGAATTCTAAAATGAAAGATTTACCTCTTTCTGTGGATGTTGAGAAATCATTTTCTGCGCTAGGAATTTTTGTTGATGCTAAAGAGAGAGGTCATTCAACAAAGGCAAAAGTGGAAAATCATATGGATTTAGATCTATCTTTACATCTGTAGCTTTGTAGGCTTTTCTTTATGAATCCTTAAAGAATGCATCGGCTTCTTGTTATTTTGAATAAAATGGGTTTCATAAAAGTGAAGGCATCGGCTTGTTGGTATTATTGAATAAATTGGGTTTCATTGGCTTGTTGGTATTATTGAATAAAATGAGTTTCATATTGGGTTGTTGGTATTAGAATAAAATGTCATCTCTCTCTCTCTCTCTAAAGAAATTTTCTATGGTGATTCTTTCTTCAAGTTTATTAGGATCTATGAATTTTTTATATAGGTGTTTAAGACATCGAATTTGATCCTTAAGAGATGAGTTTGTGAAAATTCCACAGGATTTCGATGGATGCGTGAGAGAGAATGTAACAGTTGGGAGTGGGAAAGGAGTTATGTTATTTGGACTCGTTACCAGTATCCGGCATGTTTGGATTTGTTTTAATTTTTTTTGTTTTCAAAACAATGTTCTTGAAAACATGAACAGAAAATGGTTTTTGTGTTGTTTTTCACTCGGTGTTCTCGAGTTTCAAGTTCATTAATTTTTCATACATTTGCCACATATTTTTGTATTAATTTCAGGTGTTCAGTAGCCACACCTTTTATAAATAATGTATCCTGTCGATAGAGGTACTTTAAGTTGAATAAAGATTTTGAGCAACATAGGTAAGGAGTTTGGAATTAGGACTAAGATTTGTTGTAGGCATTGATAAGAAATTAGGGGTTGGTTTCAAGTGTCATTTGTCCTCTATGGTCAGTATTTCCTCTATAGTTGCAATATTTTCTGTGCGCGATTTTTATCTTGATGTAAAGTTGAAAAGGAAAATACTCTCTGCAGTACCGTATCTCCAAATGGAATTTGTGTTTTATGTTGACATGAATATTTTTGGCAATGTTTGAGTATCAGATTTTTACTTTTTTCCATGAAAGATTAAATACACTTCTAAAATTTATTATTTGGGTAAAAGAGTGGTAACAAAACAATGTTTTCTACTCTTTGTAGGCACTGATATTTTCAGGGCATATGTTTAAGATATAAAAATGTTCTTCTGTAAATATGATACAGCAATTCATCTTACATGGGCATTTATCAAATAAATTTCTACAGGTTTCTTCCCGGTTACAGAAAATAAAAAAGTTCACTAACATAAATGGCATCCCACAATGTTTTTTTTAGGGATATAGAGATGAGGGGACTTATTGTATCTTTTCTGGTCATTCTTACTTGGACCCAAGTGAAAATATGATGAGTAAAGAATGATGGATTTGTAGTTCTGCTTTTATAACTTGGTTGGTAATGATTTCTTGGAACTTATTGAAGCTGACTGGCTAATTGGCAGCTTTTTGTGGTAACTATCAATGAATAATATGAATTGTTGGGTTCTTTAAATCGCAGGTGGAGTATGCTGAATAACGATTATTTTGGCTTCTTCTTCTAGTGGGGATCCTTGTAATTTATTCTGGTTCTTTCTTTGGTAAGTTATTGACGTGCTGCATTGTTATTAGTATTTTGATGTTATAAAATTAATTAAATGCTAGTTTAATTTGCTACTCATAAATGAATACCTATAGAGTTTTGTTTTGCATTTTGCTTTGATATGGTGACGGAAGTAGCTTGTTTTCCTTTCATTCTTTTGTTATTTTCTTGTTTTGCCTTTAATGTTGGTGGTGATGGTCCATTTATTTCAGTGTTTGCCTCCCAGGGTTACATGTTTGTAAGAGATAGTACTTAATATAACTCCCATTTTGTTGTAAAATATGAATACAAAAAACTGTTCGTGCCTTGCTTATATTCTCTCTTTTTCAATATATGTAATGTTGAAATTAGTAAATTTCTGTAGTGGCTGTCTGCCAGAGGGAAATGGTGTCAATTATTTAGATACAAGTTAGAAGGTGTTAGGAAACTGACATGATAGGTTCAAGTGAACAAATGCAGGAGCATTTTTGGAACTCTAGATATTTTCTGGTGTTCTTAATTTCCATTTAGAGTCAGCCTACTTGTCCGTGTACTTGATTGTCTCGGATTTTTCTGTAATAGAACTTTATATACTTATCAGTTATAGAAAACGTAAATACGCGGAGGAGAAGAAAGTACTATGGTTTGGATTTAGATTACGAAATCATAAGGAATTTGATGTTGATGACCATTGTAGATTTCTAGTGACAATAAGCAAAGTATATTGTTATTGAGAATAAAGAGAATAGGAAAGGAATATGGAAGAGAGAAGGAGAGGGAGTATTTGATTCAGATTGGATGATTAGTAATAATGATGTTGCATTTGGTTGTTTGAAATTAAGGTGGAATCATATTTCTTTTTCAATATTAAAATAGTTAAAAAAAATCATGATTCCACCTCAATTCCAAACAACAAAACTTAGCGAAAGGATTTTAATGAGAATAAATGAACTATATGTTCTCAAATATCAAGAAAATAGAGGTAGGGGGAAGGAGAACTTCTTTAGTGCAACAATCATCCTTTTCAACCTAAAAATTGCTTTAGGTAAGCTTGCCTTATATCACTTGAATACAAATGAAGTTTGTGTCTTTGCTTTACTACACATTAACAAGTTTACTGTAATTAATACTGATTAAAAATAATTGCAACAATTAATATCCAAAAGAAATCGGTTGTTCCATATAAGCTCTGTATTGGTAACTATGGTATTTCTCTCTATTTATGACCTGAACTATAAATGTACAGCCATAAAACAGGAGAAGAAAAGAAGAAAATGGATACTAGCAAATGCAAGTAAAACTTAGCCATAAAACAGGAGAAGAACAGAAGAAAATGGATACTAGCAAATGCAAGTAAAACTTAGCAATGGGGAAGAAGGCCTCATTCTCTACCCTCATTTATAGCCAATTCAGATGTCCTACTAAATTCACCTAAAAAGGGAAAACACATAATGGACAAATTTCGAAAAGATGACAGAATGAATCTCCATTCAGTAACACCTTTAAAGCAACCTTATTCACACTAATCCACATTTTAAAGCAATCTTATTCGCATTAATCCATATTTAGAGTAACCATACATGCTCACAAATGCAAGTAAACCTTATGGCGGGTAAAGAAGCCAGCTGCTTACACCATTTTAACCATCTCAGGTGGGGACAAACAGTTGAGTGGTTAAGACTAACTAAGGTTAACGACAATTTCTAATAAAATTAATTTAAGAACAGAAAATATGTGGGAAGAGATGATAGGGAAAGTTACATGCAGTAATTGAAAGCAATCTTATCCGCAATAATCAACAATTTTACATGCAGTAATTGAAAGCAATCTTATCCGCAATAATCAACAATTAAAATAGTCTTAAAGGCTCAAACAAAACATCAAGATTCACAAAATAAATGTCACACCCATGTAAAAGTACACTTGCTATTCCAAGGTCATGCAATAACTTGTCACTAAGTTTTTTGTCCGTAAAGGGGTAATTTTGAAAGTTTCGCGAGAACAAGGATTGACAGCAAGAACATTGAAGGTCTATTCTCAGTAGCTGTTACTTGCATAGTAATCCAAAAGTAGTTGATAACTCAATAGTTTGCATTCCTATGAGCGCAAGATTTCTAGAAGTAAATCATAGGAGGTCACACTAATAAGTTTTCAATTATGTTTGTGTTACTTGGTATTTGACAATTATGGCTATTTAAGAATAGGCCTTTTATGGGCTTGCTTGCAGTTCTTATTTTTGTGCAACTTCCGAAGTTACCTTTAACGAACACATTAAATTAAATATCAGGTTGTTGCATGACCTTGGAATAGCTAGTCTTTTGAGTTTCTACTGCTTACAGGAGTTCAAACTATTAAGTGATCAACTATGTTTAGATTACTAGGTGTTTGCAGCTGTTACAATTTTTTTTTTTACAGATGTTACAGAAGAGGAGAAAGAAGCTGCAATTATTGGAGTTAAAGAAGCTAATGAAGTTATTAGAACTGTAACTGAAGAAGAAGAAGATACAATTCAAGTTGTCAGGACAACTTAAAATGAGGAAGAGAAAGATAGAGCTGAAGCTAAGGCTAATATTGGAGTTGTTGAAACAACTTCTACGGAGGAGGAATCCAGTGTCGAATTAAGGAGAAGTGGCATAGCTAGAAGAACTCCTGCTTGGCTCAAGGACTTCAATCAGTAATAACTAAAAGAATTATTAATTAATGATGTTAGCTTAATCAATCCAGTAACTGTTTAGGGTTGGTTCGTTAGTTATTTTTGTAATGCTGAGGTAGAAGTTTGTTATTTGATTGTTGTGCTGGCGCTGCTGAGCTGACTTAGAGAATGTATAACAAATTCTTCACAATCAATGAATGGACACAAAGAGTATTTTCAATCAAAATTCCTTTTCTTCTCCCTCTTTTCTTGGAGTCTACCTTGAGCTCGAAATCAAGGTAACATTGATGCTTTCATTGAGAGACCACTACCACCACCACCACTCTTGCATTTGAACCCTTCTTTATTGTTCCACTTTTCATCAAACGCTTAAAAGAACATTAACAATGGCTGTTGCTACACGTTCTAAAGATTTCACACATGAACAATTGATTGCTTTGATTAAAGAATCTCAGAGAGAGCAACGAGATGAGCTACTTAATCTTATAATTCCAATTCAACAGCAATTAGCTCAGCTGATTGCAGACAAAGAAGAGTATAAGAAAGTTGTTCGTGATGATGAAGGATCTGATTCTTCTGAAACTCCAACCCAAACATCTTCCACTCACACTTACACCCCATTCAAATATATTAAGCTTGAGTTTCCAAGGTATTATGAAGGAGATCCTTCAGATTGGCTCTTCCAAGTCGATCAATATTTCCCGTTTTCATCAAATTCCAGAGTCCCAGAGATTTCATATGCTTTCTTTTCACTTGGATGGTGCTGCTAGTAGCTGGTTTCAATGGATGTTTCACAGCAAGCAACTCAGGTCTTGGTCATAGTTTGTGGAAGCTATCAAAACTAGGTTTGAAACTTCTGAATTTGATGACTCACAAGGTTTTCTTGCCAAACTTACTCAGACTAACTCTATTCTGGATTATCAAGCAAAATTTGAGGCCTTATCAAATAGAATTCATGGTTTAACTCCATCATTCCTTGATAGCGGTTTTATTTCTGGTTTAAAGCCTAATATCAGAAGAGAAGTCTTATCTCATAGGCCTAATATTTTACATGAGGCAATAGGTCTACCTCGATTATAGGAAGACAAATTGAATGAATTCAAGTTGCCTAATAGAACTTGGAATTTTAATTCAGTTCCTAAACAGATTACTTCTCCAGCCATTTTGGGTGCTAAGCTTATACCAACTATACCTCCTATAAAAAAAATTACCCATTAGAAGGATGCAACAAAGGGGCTTTGTTTTAATTGTGAAAAGAAATTTCACCCTGGCCATAAATGTAAAAACAAAATATCTCTCTTACTGCTTGAAGGTAAAGAAGTTGAACCCGACTTAAGAGACACTAATGATACTGATATCATTGATGTTGTACCACTTGTTACTTGCCCAGAAATTAGCCTTCATGCTTTCATGGGGCATTCATTCAATAAAACCTTGAGATTAAAGGGAGCAGTAGCTGGACAATCTCTTCAAGTCTTCATAGAGGTGGAAGCACACACAATTTCATTCAGGAAAGGGTAGCTCAATTCCCGGGGCTTAAAGTCACTCCATCTAATCAGTTTCAAGTTCAAGTGGGTAATGGTGACCTATTAAATTGCAAAGGGGTTTGTGCTCAAGTACAGGTTGCTCTACCTGGTCATACTCTATGCACTGATTTCTTCATCATTCCTCTTCATGGAGATGATATAGTACTTGGGGTTCAATGGTTAGAATTATTAGGGTCAATCACCGCAGACTACTCTAAACTAACTATGGAATTTCAATGGGAAGGAAGCACAGTTCAGCTGATTGGTAACAATGCACCTGGGACAGAACTGGTGAAACACAACAGGTTAAAAAAATGTTAACAGATGTCATTAGATACTTCAAACACTACCACCCCACTTGTTAATCCCGCTCCTTCAATCTTAGACACTGTAAGCCAATTAGATCCTGAAATTGCTCAAGTCATCACCACACATGCCAAGGTTTTTTTAAAACCTCAAACCTTACCCCCTAATAGATCTACGGATCACAGGATCCTCTTACAGACTGGTACTCAACTAGTAAATGTAAAACCATACAGATATCCCCACTACCAGAAAAATGAAATTGAAAAACAAATCAAGGACATGTTAGCTACTGGTATTAGACAACCTAGCACCAGTCCCTCTAGTTCTCATGTCCTATTCGTAAAAAAAGGATGGCACTTGGAGGCTATGCATTGATTATAGGGCTTTGAATGCAGTCACTATAAGAGATAGGTTTCTTGTACCTACTGTGGATGAACTCCTAGATGAACTACATGGAGCATAGGTCTTTACTAAGATTGATTTAAGATCTGGATACCATCAAATAAGACTGCAAGCTAATGATGTTGAGAAGACAGCTTCTAGGACTCATCAAGGATACTATGAGTTCTTGGTGACGCCCTTTGGCCTCTCTAATGCTCCTTCAACCTTCCAATCCACCATGAATCAAATCTTCTCTCCCTTTCTCAAAAAAATTGTCATCATTCTCTTTGATGACATCCTCATATACGGCAAATCATTGAGCCTCCATATCACTCACTTATCTACCATCCTAGCTCACCTCTTACAACATAATCTATATGCTAAACTATCGAAATGTTCATTTTCCAACACTTCCATTGAATACTTAGGACATCTGATCACATCCCAAGGAGTTGAACTAGATAAATCTGAAGTACAAGCCATGCATGAGTGTCCTATACCTACCAATTTGAAGCAGCTCAAATGGTTCTTGGGCCTCACAAGGTATTATAGAAAGTTTGTGAAAGGTTATGCTGCAATTGTAGCCCCTTTAACAGATATATTAAAAATGATGCTTATAGATGAGATACTAAAGCTCAACAAGCATTTGATACATTGAAGTTGGCAATGACTCAAATCCAGCACTTCAACTGCCAGATTTCACTCAATCCTTTGTTATAGAGATTGATGCCTCTAGGTTTGTAGTAGGGGTTGTCCTCATGCAGAAGAGTCATCCTTTGGCTTACTACAATAGGAAACTCAGTAAGAAAATGCAAGCTGCTTCCACTTATACCAGGGAACTCTTTGCAGGTACCTCAGCTGTTAGCAAATGGAGGCAGTACTTATTAGGGTCTCAATTCTACATCTATACAGATCAGAGAAGCCTTAAGAACCTCATGGAGCAGGTTAGTTAGACACCTGAGCAACAACATTATCTCAAGAAGTTGTTGGCTAATAATTATGTCATATGTTATAAACTAGGAAAGGAAAATAGTGCTGTTGATGCCCTTTCCAGAATACCTTCCACCAATGATCCTGTTTTCTTAGCTTTCACCATGCCATCATTTGAACTCCTCAAGACTCTTAAAGCTGAATTAGCTCAAGATATTGCTGCTCAGAAACTAATTTCTGATATTATTTCCCGCCATGCTTCATGTCCTCATTGGTCTTATAAAAATGGACTCCTATTCTACAAGGGTAGAATCTTCATTTGTTCCACCTCTCAACTCAAGAACCAGTTACTTCAAGAGTATCATAGTTCTCAGGGAGGCCATGCAGGTATCTCTAGAACTTATGCTAGAATGGAAAGCAACTTCTACTAGAAAGAACTCAGCAAAAAGGTAACATCCTTTATGCAAACCTGCCTCATTTAGCAACAAGTTAATTCCATAAATGCTTCCCCATATGGTCTCTTCCAACCCCTCCCTATACTTGACCAAGTATGGGAGGATATTTCAATGGACTTCATCACCAATCTCCCTCTTACACATGGCTATACTATCATCATGGTAGTTGTTGATAGATTTTCTAAATTTGCTCATTTTGGATTCTTGTCTAAACAATTCAATGCTTCTAAGGATGTAGAACTCTTTGTTAATATGGTATGCAGAGCCTATGGTTTTCCTAAATCCTTTGTGAGTGATAGGGATCCTATCTTTATGAGTCAATTCTGGACTCAGCTATTTGTTTTACAAGGTACTGAACTGAGTATGAGTTCATCTGACCACCCCCATACAGATGGTCAGACAGAAATCCTCAACAAGTACCTAGAGCAGTACTTGAGATGTTATGTTGCAGACAATCCCAAGCAGTGGCACAAGTACCTCTGTTGGGATGAGTTTCATTACAACATAACTCAACACTCTGCTACAGGTTTCTCCCCCTTTCAGGTGGTTTTGGGCAAGCCCTCTCCTACCATTGCAGCTTATTCTAGAGGACAAACCAAGTTGGAAGCACTGGATCATGAACTTATGGCAAGAACTGAATTCTTAATGCAAATAAAAGAACATCTCAATGTTGCACAACTCCGAATGAGGCTCAATTGTGATAAACGCAAGACTCAAATTGAGTTCAAAGAAGGTGATCTGGTGTTCCTTAAATTACAACCATATACACAATCCTCAGTGAGTGATAGATCACATCACAAACTTAACAAAAGATATTTTTGTCCATTTCCAATTCTCAAAAAAATTGGAATCAACTCCCTGACTACTCCAAAATTCATCCAGTCTTTCATGTTTACAACCTCAAACCCTTCAAGGAAGATGTTCCAGCTCCAGATTCTACATCCACTTTACCTCCAGATAGTTTTGATATTCATCGAATCTATGTCCCATTAGCCATTGTTGGTGAACGAAGTGTTCTCAAGAGAAATCAAATGCTGCATGAATATTTAGTCCAATAGCAAGGGTGATGGGCAACACAAGGAAGATTAGAATTAGGGATTTTAATCTAAGAATTGGGGAATATAAGAATAATTATGTAACTGAAAATATTAAGAAAATCTTAGTTAGCTTCCTTGATTAGGATTAGGTTTGTTTTCCATTGTTATCTGATATGTTGTTCTTATTTTTTTAGAATTTAGTTTTTATCTTTAGGTTAGGATTCTCCTATAGATATGAGAGATTCATTTGTTATTCAACCGTTTATGAATGAATTCATATTAAATTATCAATTTTCATACTCTGTGATTAAGTGTTGAATTGTCCATGTGATTTGGTTCAGTGTTCCCATTTGATTTGGATTATCTATCTTTAATTTCCTCGTTTCTTTTCAGTTCTTCCCTATTGTACTGCATCAAAGGGCTTCCACTTAAGGAGCCTTCATTGGAAGATAGTTCATTTCTTTTGCAACAGTTTCCCCACCTTGAGGACAAGGTGTCTTCAAATCCGAGTGGTAATGTTACACAAAATTTTACAAATGTTATAGAAGAGGAGAAAGAAGCTGGAATTATTGGAGTTGAAAAAGCTAATTAAGTTGAGATGTAACTGAAGAAGAAGAAAATACAATGCAAGTTTTCAGGACAGCTACAAATGAGGAAGAAAAGGATTGAGCTGAAGCTAAGGCTAATACTGGATTTGCTGAAACAGCTTCTACAGAGGAGGAATCCAGTGTCGAATTAAAGAGAAGTGGCGTAGCTAGAAGAACTCCTGCTTGGCTCAAGAACTTCAATCAATAGAGGAAATAACTAAAAGAATTATTAATTAATGATGTTAGCTTAATCAATCCAGTAGCTATTAAGGGTTGGTTAGTTAGTTATTTTTGTAATGCTAAGGTAGAAGTTTGTTATTTGATTATTGTGCTGAGCTGTCTTAGAGAATGTATAACAAACTCTTCACAATCAATGAATGGACACACAGAGTATTTTCAGTAAAATTTATTTTCTTCCCCATCTTTTCTTAGAGTCTGCCTTGAGCTCGAAATCAAGGTAACAGCAGCCCTTGTTTTTGTGCAACCTTCGTACCCTTAACAGATGCATAAAATTAAATGTCAAGTTGTCAATTCACCTTGGAATAGCAATATACTTTTACGTGGGTGTGACATTTACTGTGAATCTTGATACTTCAAGCCTTTATGACTTCTAAATATGGATTATTGCGGATTGGTTTAATTTACTGCATGGAGCTTTCCCTATCATCTATTCACACATGTTTTCCATTCTTAAATGAAATTTATTAGAAATTGTCGTTTAACCACTACCCCACCTGGAATGTTTAAAATGGGGTAAGAAACTTGTTTCCTTTCCTACCGCAAAGTTTACTTGCATTTGCTAGTTTTCCTCTCTTATTTTTCTTCTTTTAAGAAACCTCATTCCGGGTCTCCTTTTCAACTTAAACCATGAATTTTCTTTTGGCTACCGATAAGAAAGATGTAGAGAGGAGTGCAAGTGTTCCTTCATGCTTATATTGCAAATGAGTGTTCAACTGTCCTCGGGCTCTTGGGGGCCATCTTAGGTCTCATGAGGAGGAGATGATGTCTAGGGGATCTGGAATCATGTTGGCTCTTGTAATTCTGTTGACATAACTAGAACAAACCCTTATCTCTTCCTTAACAGCCAGCCTCAATATCGACTTAGAGTTTCTGGTGCAGTACAGTAAGGAATAATTGAAAAGAAACAAAGAAATTAAAGATAAATGCGATCTAAATCACATAGATCTTCCCAATTCACATGGGAACATTGAACCAAATCACATGAAATAGTAGTCCAAATCACATAGACAATTAAACTCTCAATCACAAAGTATGAAAATTGACAATTTAATCTAAATTCATTCATAAGCTGTCAAATAACAAATGAATCTCATATATATATATATATATATATATATATATATATATATATATATATATATAGAGGAGAATCTTAACCTAAAGATAAAAACTAAATCCTAAAAAGAGAAGAATAACATATCAGATAAAAATGGAAGAAGATAAGCATAATCTTAATCTTATTCAAATAAGGAAGTTAATTAAAATAATAATTGTTGATATTTTCAATTACATAATTATCCCCGTATCCCTCAATTCCTAGATTAAAATCTCAAAACTTAATCTTCCTCGTGTTCCGATCATTTTTTGGGAACAATTTGACTCAATTTGGTATGGAATTCCTTGGGGCTCTTCTAAGAGGTTCCCAAATGAAACTGCTATGGTGGATGCAAGCATGTTGCCCAGAAGCGGTCTTGAAAATTCCAAAACTCAATTTAGTATGTCTCCAGATCTTTCGTCTAGAAGTACCAATACTGAGTTTTATCGTTCTAACTCTTTATCGCCATTATCATATGCTCTAGCTATGTCCTCACCAGTATTTGTTTCACCGAGTAGCATAATGACCTCAAGTTTTTCATCGGATCATTCATTACCTTTGGGAAGAAATGAAGTTTGTCAGTTTAATACTGATAAGATCCGAACTTGCCCAGATGCTTTGCCATTTCCTTTTAGAGGAGTCTTGCCAAACTTTCAAGGTCATGAATTTAATAAGCTTTCATACCCTACCTATGCTATGATTATTCCTTATCCTTATCCAACTCTTGGATCAAATCAATCACCTGGTATCAAGAAACCTATCACTACTGGTAGTCGTTCCTTTTCGCCTTGTTCTCATCCATGTTCAGGAGGCAATGAAATCAGCCTGTGGGACAACGAAAATGTCTTAACTTGTAAAAGGGCTAAGAGACTCAACTTATGTGAATACCTGTGATTGCTGATGCTGATCAGATGAATGCATCAAAAAGGCCAAAGATCATCTCCAACCCACATGTAGAAACGGAGAATTCTCAAATGAAAGATTTACCTCTTTATGTGGATGTTGAGAAATCATTTTCTGCGGTAGGAGTTCCTGTTGATGCTATAGAGAAAGGTCATTCAACAAACCCAGAAAAGAATATCATATGGATTTAGATCTATCTTAACTTATTTTAATTTTCATTCTCCAATCACCTCAATTTAAAAAGATTACGATTTATTCATGTGAAAAAAAATATTAATAATCTTTTTTTTACCAATCAATAGAAAATTATTTTTGTTTATTCTCTTTTTTTTTTCTATACTAATCGTAACTTAGATATGTAAACTTGCTTCTGTGTTGTATCTTTCTTGCTGAAACAAAAAAAAAAATGGGAACCTTTTTTGTCATAGCATTTTGTTAATGTATAGTAGAAGTTATGAAAGCAAAGCGGCTGACTAAAAATATGTCAGTTGAAGCTACTCCACCGAACTCACCTTCCTGCACGCCCCCGTCACCACTAAGCAATTATTTCCCCTTGCTTTTGTTCAGTTATAAATAAATAACTACTTTGATGAAGATTTGTAGCATCATCGTTCAAGTAAATAACCTTTTTCTTTGAAATTTTTTTACTTTTTCTCAGAAAACTACTTTATGCTTTGGCTTATTTAACGTAAGTACCAAAGTTTTTAAAAATTAAAATTTGAATACTAGAAGTTTGTCGTCCACTTAATAAAAGACAAATCAATGAAGATCATTTTAATCCTCTCAATTTGATTTGTTTGTTATAATGATTAGGTTTGAGTTATCAATATCAAAAATGTTAAATTTGAATATTTAAGTTTGTTGTTAATTAAATGACGTCAAATCAGTGAAAAGATTCTTTCAATCACTACACTTCAAATTGATTTGTTCGTTATAATGTTTTTCGAGCTTGAATTATCATCATCAATATTAAATTTGTGAAAATAAAATTTATTTTATTTTTTTAAAAAAATTATTAAAATATAAAAATTAAACAATTCTTTTTACTAGAGTTAGCTATAGTTATAATATTAAAAATGGGAAGAAAAAAAACTTGATTGAATTTTTAATTTTTTATTATAAAAGAAAAATAATACCCTATCGTTCGACTCTTATTTGATTAAAGATAAATTTCATATACTTAATTTTACAACTTTTTATGTACTTTTAACTAGTATTTTCAGAGGTGAGGGCGTTGGACGAGGCGTTTTGTTTCAATGAGGCGAGGTGTAAGCCCCGAAGTGTTCGGACGTAAACTTTTTGAAACGTTGGGGCGTTTTGAATAAAATAATATTAATTAAATTATAAAAATACTAAAAAATTGAAATAATATAAATTAATTAATTATCAATAAACTTTACTAACTTAAGACCTATGAATAAATATTTATTAAAATATTTCACAAACACAATGTTAAATGGTTGTTTACACACTTACAATAATATAACAAATTCACATACATCTCATCTTTCATCAATAAATCATAAATCACACTCCAAAAACCAAATTCTAATTTTCAAATTGACCAATCTATTCATCACAAGACACAAACACGTTCCAAATTCCAACAAATATAAAAATAACATAATGTTAAGTGTCAAATGTTTACTGATTAGTGTTTACACACTTATATTGGTATAACAAATTCACATATATAAATTTATTAAAAGCAAAAAATTAGATAGCATAGATAATGCAATCTTAATGATGTTATAAAATGATACTAATAAAATACAGAGTATATAATATGGAGCCTATTTAATGAATTTGCTCATAAGTGGAAACAAATGAGGGAAAAAAGAAGAAGAAGGAAACAGTGGAAACAAAATGATGGAAAAAAAAAAGGTAACAGTGGAAAGGAGGGGAAAAAAGGCAAAAAAAAAAAAAGACTTCACACGTGAATGCACCGAGAAGCGAACCCAAGTCTATAACATGGTAACGTACTAATCTACCACTAGACCACTAATGCTTGATAGTTGGTATGTTACTAACAAACATATATATAGAACTTCCGTCCCAACAATCACACCCGTAGGATTTTTTGCCCGATTTCACCTTTGGACGAGCCTCGGGTGCGCCACAAACCCGTTTTTTAAAACATTGCTTTTAACAAAGCAAGACCATTTTTTCTTTTTCTTTTTTGGTATGGAGAGAAAAGCTCCAGAACAAGAAAACTAGGCAGAACAAGACCGTTTCTTTCACTTGTAAACGCGAATTCTAACATCATTAAGGGCAACTATTTGTCCAACTTTCTAAGTTTCAGCTTTGTCTTCAAGTCTTCGGTGAGATTTTCCAAATCCCAACCCAGCCTTTTGGAATCTTACAGCCAAACAACACGGCATTATCCCCATTTTTGGGTCTAACTTAAAAAACTTCGGCCTGACAAAAGTTAATTGTTGAACTTGAAATTTCTGCAAACTTCACACGTACCTTACGATAGAGCCGAAGTTACTGGCATCCATTCTTTTACAAGTTACCATGGTATGTAAAAACTTCTCCCAGTGGATGTGACAAAAAGAACAATTAGTTTGGAAACTTTTCAAAACTGAATAAATCTTAAGAAGTTGCACTTAAAATTCTATAACATCATCCGACTCATCAACTACAATCTCGTTTCTAAACAGCAATTTAAGATATGGAACAACTTTAGGAAGCACAGGCAAATCTGCTATGTTAATACTCATCAAGTCAAAAGCAATGCATGATTTATGCATGTGCGTATCATCAACTACAGGAATTTTAGGATATCTTTGGCTGAAGTGGGTAAGAACAATGCGATACACGCCAGCAGAGGAACCCATTTCTATGGCTTCCTTAGTTGTGCTGTGGTTTTTCACCACAGCCTCCTTCTCCATGCCATCCTCAAAAGTTGCCTGCAACATGATCAATAACTGTTTGGTCAATAATAGCCATCTTCTGATATCTTCCCTGAAGAAGTTAATGATTCACAAGGTATGACAGTTACTAGAACTCATGGAAACCACTATAGTTAGATAAATGTAAGCTGTGAGAACAGAAATCATTCGAAAACAAACCTAAGCAGAATAACCACCTAGGGCCAAGAAACATCAATGTTTATAAACATGTGAAGTACAATGAGCAATGATTTTAAGTGTCCTATACTCCTCTTTATATTAGAAACTATCTTCTATGAGTTAGCTTGTATCTAAATCCTAAATGACACTTGTGGGAGTTTTATTAAGCGAAGTCACAGTGAGCAAAAAATACCCAGTTATAGTTGAAACTATTCAATGCACCCAGTGTATTGCTTCTTCCTCAATTTAATGTAGCCTCCACATAAAAAATATTTAATTGACTCCAGAAGGAGCAAGCACCTGGTGCATTGAAAAATAATTCTAGTCATAGACATATCCAAGTTGAAACACAACTTTTTCTTTTATATTGTATTGAAACACTGCACCTTACAACACTGCATGATGTTATTTAGGGAAAGGTCTGACAAGCTATGTACTTAGTGCAAGAACTTGCCTCATGTATGAGAACCGTTGCTCCACGAGATGCTGAGATGAGTTCAGGGCAGGGCCTAGTGTCACCCGAGTACACAATCTTCCACCCTTGTATCACTTTTCCAGCACTATTTTTTCTCTCTGCTGCCTTCAAGACAATACCAAATGCCTGAGGGCAGTGCACAACAGGAAAACTAATCAAAGCCTCCAACCCTGCTTCGTGTAGCACCCTCTTCAAGCTCTTTAGGAATGGAAAGGCTGCACCATTGTCAATTGGACTGCCAGGTCTCTTCCAAAAGCTCTGCATATTGCTTCCTCTAGCAAAAAGAGTTCCCTCAGTATTCTGTGCATTTTTATTGTTCATATCCTCGGAAGGAATTGGACTTCCTGGAGATGAGCAATCCTTGTCTGATTCAACATCACCCTCAAAAGAATCCCATGAAGCTTCTGTAGTGCTCCTACAATCAAGAAACTGCATATCTAGATCTTCAAGTTTTTGATATGCATCTAGAAATCTCTTAAGCTGCCGTGGTCCTATAACAAGCAATGGTTCATGAGGCACTCCCTTCAAAAGATCACGTCGCAGGGACAGTATTCTTGCCAAACCCGCGTGGTGATCGGCATGAATATGAGATATCCAGATGCACCTTAGATTTCTGACAGCACTGTCAGCACCCTCTACGCCATATCTGTTTTCAGGGTACAACAACCATTACAGATTAAAAGGGAAAGAAAGCTCATAACAGTACTGATTTGTGATTAAATTTATGTATGGTGTTACCTTCTTTTCAGCTGTCCCAGGGTCCCTTCCCCACAATCTAAGAGCAGGCTTCCATTAGAGAAAAGATTAACATAAATAGAACTAACATTTCGGTATTTTGAAGGCTGGGATGAACCAGTACCCAGAAGAACAATCTCCAGGTCATCTCTCCGTATGTTTTCCAGACAACTAGGAAGAGCATTCTCATTCAACCATAGCTCTTCAATCATAACTTTATTATCTTGCCGATGCCAGAACTGCCTGACCTGTTGGGCAGCATATACAATATCTGGAATTTCTGAAAGTAACTCATCAATTACTTCCGAGGGAGTTGACAGATTAGGAATACAAGACCGGTCTAGTCCAAGATGAGCATGTGGACGCAAAGTGAACTGCCCAACATATAGACCAGAAAGATCATTATTCTTTAAAGTTATATTCAAAGTAACAGCATAAAATACATGTATCAGAATAAACCAAGGATGACCTAAGAAGCACTCGATGGTCGTCCACAAATGCTCCAAAAGAATCAAAACAATATAAAAAAGATAATCAAATAAAAAAAAAATACCCCCAGTACAGGATGCATTAAAATCTACTTGTTACCAGCAGTAATATTTACCGTATGTCCAAATAGAGGGGAAAAAAGGACAGGTTCTTATAATGGATGGAAATTTTTACGTCATGGTCACATTTTACCCACCCATATGGGGGCTGATCCTTTAGAACAAAAAATCAGAGATCATGGCTGATTCCCTTTTTTGTGCTTGTTCTAACCTGGTGTCTAGGCGGGAGACGAATTCAAGCTATTCCACCCTAACCCACCCTGGGTATAATCATCCTCATTTTATTCTTATTATGATAATACCATTGTATATATTTAAATATTGTTTGGTTCAAGTAATCTAAGATTATGGGAAATCTCGGATTACCCAGTCTTATGACCATAATCATGCTACCTATTATGTCAGATTGCCTTGTTTGGTATGCAAAGCATCTGATGATAGATTACCAGTAACCGGCCGGTAACAAAAATCGGTTAATTGATCCTTTTGGTGCGGGATTTTGGGAAATGTCGGTTTGGTTTTGGGTTGCAAAAGCAATGGTAACCGACCGGTATATCATAAATAAATATAAATATTTATATAAATTAGACATTTCATATATTAGTGGTTTAGAGCACACATTACCTTGCAACCTCACACTGAAATTTTCTTTTGCAGGTAAATTAGTATTATAAAAAAAAGCACCATGGTGCAATCTCACATACTTAATATTATTAATTAACATTTTCTTCACCCTTACTTAAATTTAAGATTTCACAACTCATTAAAAAAAAAATTTACCATGGTTTCCAATCCCTAATTGATCTCTCTCATACACTAGATCAAAGTCTCATATCTTCTCTTACCGCCACCCATCTCTCAAAGCTCTTTCTCTCTTCCACTTCCTCCCTCCACTCCCACTGTCTCAAACTCTCATTGTTTATAAACCACTGAGATTGAAGAGCGCTACTTGTACGCACATCCACTGGTAGGCTGCAAGTTTCTCATTGTCTCAAACTCTCTCTCACTGGTTTTGTTGACTACAAAGGAGTCTGTAGGGAGCCAAGAATTGGCTGCTCCAGTCAAAATCTGCAAAATTCCCTTTTTATGTTGTTTTATTGATTTGAAGCAAGATTTTTCTTTGTTCTTTTAAAATCTTGAGCTCATGTACTGGCCATCAAAAGGGTTTTTGAAATAGTTTTGGGTAAAACAGCTGTTGAAGCTGAAAATTGTTTAGCTTTTCGTAAAATAGCTGTGGAGCTTTTGCATCCGAAACAAATTCAGTTTATTATAATCTAGTTTTCAGCTTCCAAGTCTTCCTAAAAACTGTTTATTTGGGTGTTAGGCTTAGCTTTTGTTTCCAACCATTTTGGAAGCTTTACCAAACTGTACCTTATTCCATTTTCTTTTTAGCTAATGGGAGTTGAGTTAATTACTGATTAGAAATCAGTAATTTCTCTCCATTTATTTGATTTTGGACTACTTAATTTTGTTTGGTATCTACAATTTTCTTAGGAAATATGTTTTTTGGATGAGTGAAATGGAGGAGATAAATGTCTTTTATATTCTTTCTTTTTTTGTTTTTAACCCAATTTTAAAGCCTAAAAGTTTTTCTAAAAAATTGCTTCGATCGGTTAACAACTTACTCGGTTAATCCGTAGATTCGGTTCGGGATTTCCTTGAACCGAAAATTTTTGGTTCGGCTCAGGTTTTTCGTGTATTTAATAAGGAATATAAAGCGTTGCATTGAGAAAGCATTTCATCCAAATAACAATAAGGTGGCAGATTATTTAATTAGGCAGAGAAGATTACTAAGTGGTTTGCACTCTCAATCATTAAATTACTTAGTTTGACCAAAAAATAAATAAAAGGGAGAAGAAAGCCAAGCCATACCTTGAGCAGATTTTCGGCAGAAATGCTTTCACAAAGATTTGAAACAGGACCCTGGTAAAAGCAGGGGGGAAAAAGTCAACAGCGCAGAATATTTTCAAACAATAGTCTACCACTTCTAATAATCCAAAATTTCTTCTTAGGACATCAGGACAAACCTTGCTTGAAGAAGTAGAGTCTATTGCTAAGTCATTAATATGCTGAAGAGACCAAAAACCTGGGGCAGGAAAGAACTGCGGGCACAAGTAGTTAAGTCTTGCAGAAATTCTCGCACTGGCTTTTAAAATTGGAACCTCCACATTCTTCCTGCAAACAGCATGAGCACCCAAGAGAAATTATCAATTAAAGTAGGCATGTGAATGTCCTTATTAATTACCAGGGACAAGTAGCAGTGCCAAAAGTGACTCACATTTCATGTCCAGCGATAATATGTTGGGCTGAATCAAATCTCTTCATCCAATTCTGGTAATTTGGACTGCTTATGACAGAAACAGGACTTAAATGAATGATACAATTTACAGTTTTAGTGCTTTCAGCTGGATTTCTCGAAAGATCTGCATAATAACTACTTAAAGATTTGGTGGACAATAATTCCTGGGCATGAGATTCTGTCGGACAGTCTACGAGGAAAACAACGGGACCAGGAATGGAAGGTCCCATTACATCACTTGGATAAACCTAAGCAATAAGGCAAAAAAATTATAGGTTAAAACATATTTCATGTAACAAACTTCATATACACTACTTATCTAAAAAAAAAATCACATACACCAAAAGAATAGGAAAGCTATGGAATTTTTCTTTGTTCACTATTTCTAAAACCTACCATGATATCTAGGAGATCTGACTTCACTGATTTTCCAGATTGAAGTTCACCATATTTTCGACCAGCTTTCAGTCCAAGAGCCACAGCTTTTTGGGGGTCAAATTTCCCCATAGTATCAGGCAACTCACAAATGTATATCACAGACATTTCACCAGGCTTTACTGCAGAGCCTTCTGAGCAACTCGTTTGTAGGGGAATGGCTAATATTTTCACAACCTCATCATCAACAAGAACAATGGGGTCTTCAAACTTACTTGCATGAGTCACAACAGTATTATCAGCACAGGGAGCAGGCCCAAAGCTGTGTGTGTGAACCATAGAAGCATGTGGGATGAAAGACCTCATTGCATCAACTAAGTAATTGAAATCCGAAGGACCCCATACATTGACCTTCACAGCAACATAAGCTACAAAGTTACTAATGTGGCAAATTGCTAAGTATTAAATTTTGAACATAAAACTAAGAAAAGAAAGGAAGATATATATTACGCCAATCTGATACTCACAGATATTCCTTCTTCTCCCATGCCAGCCAAAGTCAACAGCAAACCTATGAGGTACAGTGAAAAAGTGAGCATTCAGGCCTATAACAATAATTTCCTTGCAATGTCAGTCCTAATATTACTGTTGAACGTTAACGCTACAAGCAACAATCATATTCATTTTTAAACATGTTCACGGGTATAAGTGAATGAGAGTATGACTACAACATCATAGCTGATCTATCAAGTTAGAAGGCACGAACCCGGAAGCCCACCCGCTGTCTCTGAGCAGACACGAGAGAGAAATATGTGATCTATCTGAAGAAAGATCCATAAAATTAATACATCCTTCCACATCAGACAGCAGTCACAGATTGAAGATGAAGAAAACCCGTGTGTATATTCATAGCAAAGGGGAAAAAGGTGTCTACAAATATCTCATACCTTTGATAACTTAATCTTATGCTCTGTGCAAAATCGTTGCAATCCCTGCAATGGAAATAATCAAATAATAAATTAAGTGAGTCGAGTAAGACAGCTATTATTAAGTAAAACGAGCTTTCACTAATAAAGACAAAAATTTTAATATATTTTCATAGGTGTTGTTTGGGAACTGATTAAAACTAGCTTAAAGGACATAACTTAAAGTGATTAAAGGCAAAAAGAATGGCTTTAAGTTGGCTTTAATCGATCCCAAACAACACCATAAAGCTCTTCAGAAGAATCATATCTTAAAAAATTTCAAAATAACCATCAACTAAATATAAACCTTTTAAGATCTAATATCCATTAACCACTATCTTGGACTTCAGTTTTCCTCATTTATAGCATTCGTTTAATGCTTCACCACTCTTTAAAGCAAGAGAAAGGTGACTTAGAACTCCATCAAACACAGTTAGGGGTGGACTCGAGCCAACCTTTTATCGAGCTCGAGCTCGGTCAAAGCTCGACTCGTTTGATCTCAAACCAAAGTCGAACCTAAAAATTAAGTTCGATTAACTTATCGAGCCAAACTCGAATATCTTAAGTTTAGCCTAAAAAAGCCCTCAAAGAGTTCGATTAGATATTATCGAGCTCGAGCTTTACATTAATATTAATATTTTTAATTATTAAAATTAGAGTCCGAGCTTGAGCTCGAGTTCGAATGGGCAATCCAAGGCTCAAGCTCGAGCTTGGGCTCGAATAGGATCGTTAGTTATCAAACTCGACCCGAGCTCGAACCATAAAAAAATTGATCAAGCTAGATTGATTCGAACTCGAGTTTGTTCATTTTAAGTTGAGTTGAGCTCAAACACCTTAGTATTCGGGCTCGCTAATCTCGAGTCCACCCTTAAACACAGTGACACTAAGTTTAACAATATTTCAAAAGTTATCCATTTCAGTTCCAATATCTGTGATAAATATGTAGCCAAAATAACTCCTGCGAATAACTTTTTATTATTTGAACAAATCCATTGATCCAACCACCATTTAATGCTTGAAAGTGGGTGACTTTGAGAGAAATGAAATAATTTCAAATCAATGTTTGAAACAATTTTGCCAATGAATTCCTTGTTTCGAAATCTAACAGCCTATAATGCAACTCAGAATTTTAAAAGTTTTAAAAATGCACTTGCTCATTTGATGTATGAGTCAATAACATCAAAATTGTCTGGTTGGTGGAGTAAATCTGTCCAAAGAGGGGATATTGAATCTTATTAAGAGCACCCTTTCAAGCATTCTTATATACTTCATGTCATTTTTCCCTATTCCTAGCTCGGTGGCTGAGAGGTAAGAGGTATACAAAAGCGTTTTCTTGGGGGGACACGAGGAAGGAGGGTAAGTATAAGTTGGTGAGATGATATGTGGTAAGACAACAGCTTGAGGAAATGCTTTGGGACTTTAAGTCACTTAGTTTGTTGAATAACTTTAGGGAAATGGTTGTGGAAATGTGTGGTTCAAAAAGATCAATTGTGGTGGAAGGTTATTGTGTCCAAGTATTGGGTGGACCATAACGGGTGGATGTCCATTGAAGGAAAGGGGTCCATGGGGTGAATGTGTGGAAATGGATTAGAAGAGGGTTCTCTGCTGCGGTTCAAGGTGGGAAATGGTACTAGTATTCTCTTTTGCCATGATAAATGGTGTGGACATTCCTTTGAAGGAGTGATTTCCCAAAAAAAAATATTTGCGAAGAGAGGAGGCTTTTGTTAGTTCTTGTGTCTCTTTGGCTTTGGGGGAATCAGTGTGGGAGATTTCATTCACTCGGAATGATCAAGATTGGGAACATTAAGTCTTGGAAGCTTCTTTACGAAGACCTATGCTTCTATTGTTGACTTGAGTAATGAAATTGGAGTGGTTTGGAAGCTTAAGGAGGGGGAAACACCTTTTCTTTGGTTATTCCAGAGGAAGGAGTGCTAGTTATCCTTGGAAAGCTACTTGGAAAACTTGTGCACCTTGAAGGTCGCCTTTGGGAAGGAGAAAAATCTTGACCATTGACATTCTTCAAAAGCGGCACAAAAAGCTTGTCAATCGTTTCTATTTTGCAAGAATGAGCTAGAGTCCGCTAATCATCTCTTATTATGGTGTTCTTGGACTAGGCAACTTTGGAGTATGGCTCCATTTATGCATATGGGACTTACAACGCAAGGACTCTGTTGATGTGAACCAAGTGCAAATCAACCTCAATTACCATAGAACTCTCTTTCTCTCATCATCGTACTGAAAGAGAAATAGTGCTATTGATCTTTTTCTTAGAAGCCAGATTTAACCAAACATTATAGTTTACCATAAAACACTTAACTGGGTAGCAAATCCATTAACACAAACATATAAAGTATTGTTGATAAACCACACATAATAGAGAAAAGCAAATTGCATGACACATACACCTCGACCATCTCTTGTAAGAAATGTGAATCGCACATGAAGATACATGAAATATGAGCACGGCCAGCACGGTAGATAGATTAAAGCTAAACTGAATTTTTAGTAACCAACCACAAATGATATTTATTTATTAAATTCTACATTAGGCTTACCTCTCCAGCATTAAAGATAAATCTTTGGTTGTCAAAGAAGAGTAAGACCGAAGGCGAAGTATCCTGAGTATCCATTCCAGTCCCCAAAATCTATAGTACATGGAAAAAGATATATTATTAATCTAAAAAAGAAATATTATAGAAATGCAACAAACCATTTTCAAGTAATCACCAATAATGTGCAAAAATCCAAAGGAGTCATGTGGGAGAAAAACAATTAATGAAGCCCAGAATTCAAAATAACCAGAAACTGACAAAGAAGCCTCGGCTCAATGGTTAAAGTTGAGGTCTTGGGTCCTAAAGGTCCCAAGTTCAAGTGGTATGTGCATGAGTTTTACCAATCAAATAGGGAAAAAAAATAGAAACAGAAACAAGAAAGTTCAACATTTAACCAAACCCCTTCCCCCATAACCATACTCTCCCAGAAACAAAACATATGAACACCATTACTAAAAGGGCAGAATAAAAATCAACAAGTATTATTTTCAAATTTCAAATAATATCTAGCTGTGTTTGTACCATGTCAGGGCAGGGGAATTGAATAAGGAAAGCCAAGTCCAGATTCACAACTAACTGCTTTGCATAACCAAGGATCTGGAAACGAATTGCACTCCACAGACCCATGTCAATAGAAATATCTGCGGGTTATAGTTTTTCAGAATTGGATTGGCAAACTGAAACCAGTCCTAGGATATCAAACAAACCCAGCTCGAAATCAACTATGAAAGTACAAATTTAGTCATTGTTCAATTACTCTGCTAAAAAGAAAATCCAAAATCTAAAACCAATTCAACTATGCCTTCGGGTCATCTGTCAGTCATTTTCTACTTCAAACAAAAAAAATCCCTTTCACAAAGACCACAGGTTAGAATTTCCACAAAGCCAAAAGCTTATAAAGAATTTAATCCTTGATCACAAAAATTACAGTAAACCTACTTCTTTTTATTTATTTGCCATGGAAACAAACCCAATTCGAAAATACTACAAAATGAACAGAACCCAAATCAACAACTAAAAGCTTTACTCAAGTTCGATTATTTCTCTACATCAGAGGGGAAAAAACAACTTACAAAATTGAAACTCCATAAACCCAACAGCCAAAATAACTATGAATTTGGCACTTGAACACAAATTAAACAAAATCCACATCCGGAAATCCATAAGTAAATCAAAGTCTAAAAATTTACCTGCACATAAGCTAATGTATTGGTGGAATTAAGCTTGCGCACTTTTTTTAACTGAAGGTTCCTCTTAGGCCTATCACTATGATCCGACCCCTCAGCCCTTCTCTTATTGAACCCTAAAGAAGAAGAATACCCGGTTTCCTCCATTGATGCCCCTTTGTCTCAGCTCTTGCTCTCCTTCAAAGTAACGCTGTTTCTTCTAGAGAGATTGAGAGAATAGTCCCGGTAAGAAATATTACAGTGTCATCTCGAAGATGAAGAAAAGAGTGCACTAAAGAAGGAGTAATATCTTGACTTGGGTTTTGAGAAGCGAAAGAGGGATGATTTGAGGGGGGAAATAGGAGGCGTAGATTTGGGAATAGACGGGTCGTTGTGACAGTTCAAAACTTAAATAAATTCCTTTCTTCCGTGAAGTTCTCAAAATATAATACTTTTCAAAATAAAAATGGGTTTTGAACCTTATAATTTAATAAAGTTTATATAATAGATTAATTGTATAATTTTTTTTAAAAATATATGTAACTTTAATATATGATTAAATTTATATTTCATTAAAGATTTAATTTTATTAAATTTTATATAAAAAAATTTATAAATTAAAATTTATTAAAACATATTATTAATTTTTTATAAATATATTTTAAATAATAAATCACAATCATTAATTTTAATATTATTAATATAAAAATTTTAACTTTATATAAATTTTGTTCATTGTGTTACTGTGGATTTATCCTGGGCATGGGCTTGACTAAAGTTTGAGCTTGCTAATGGGCTTCCTCAATTATGTACCATCATCAAACAAACCTTTTTAATTTTGAAATATATGATATTTGAATTCAATATTTTTCAACCGATAAATAAAAAAATGGACAATTTCCAACTAAACACTTAGTTAACTTTTGTATTATCTTTTAGATTTTTCATATAAAACTTAAGAGATTTAGATTCAATATTTTTTACATCGACGAATAAAAATATATAAAAAAACAAAATGAGCACTCTCCAACTAAACACTCATTATGGGTTAGCTTCTTTATCAGTCCATATAAGTAAATAAGACTTATGTCTAATGTTTGGTTAAATTGTTCTTTTAAAAGTTGTAAAAATATAATTATGTTAAAAAAAATTAATTTAAATATAAATTTTTAATTAATAAGTTATTTTCATAAATGTTTGTGTAAAATAATATTATTTATCTACCATATCCACATTTCACTGTGATGAGTACTAATCTATTAAATAAACTAAATCAAAACCAGTAAACTGCTACTCTTATGCGTTGAAGGTTTTAATTAATTGTCTAGTTAATTCGTCTCTACTAAATTTAAGTTGTATTTATGTGCCTTAAATCCAGCTAGCAAAATAAAACAGATTTGAATTGAGATTTTTGAGAGAGTGAGAAAATGGCGGCAATAACGAGCGCAGTGATAGCAATAGCAGCGGTGGTGTTGGGTTGGATTGCAATAGAGATAGCTTGCAAGCCTTGTCTCGAGCAAGGCCGCGAAGCCATAGATCGATCCCTCAACCCCGATTACGATCCCGACGACGACGTTTCCATCGATGTTCGCGCTCCTCTCAACCCTAATTCTAACACAGATCCCGAGGATAACGCTAATCCGAAGGCTGATATTTCTTCTTCTGCTTCCTCAAATCCAGTCAAGTCCGTCTGACCACCACCACCGTTGCCGATTATATTTTGCCCCTGCTGTTCTGGTATATACCTCAATTGCCATCATATTTTTTTCTTTTTTCTTCTCTCGTTGTTATTCCCTCACGGGCTTTGTTCTCCAGGGATAAAAAATGAAATGAGGATTGCTGTTTTTTTTTTCAGTTTGTTGATTCGTGAATTGGATCGAAGATTGTTCTTTCGGGTGTTTGGATAAATTGAGCAACATTTTAAACTCTGTTTTTTTTAATAATTATATGCAATAAAATCTCTGATTTTGTGTTTGGTAGCGTGAAATTGAGACGTCGGAAAAGAAGGTTCTTTCTTACAAATTTACTGTTGAGAAAGTCACCCAATTACATTTCCAAGTCTTAATTTCTGCTACCAAAGGCAAAGTTAATGTAAGCACATTCAGCAAAAATGTTACGTATTCATGCCTAGGTTTTAACATTATTAACACTGCCTAGTCCACAATAAACATTAGAGATAATGTGTGCTTAGTTGGTTAGCAGTGTATTATAATACAGTAGAAGATAAAATTGTCTTAGGCTGGGACAAAATTTTGGAGTACAGGTGTTCAAAATTTGAGAATCAGGCTTTCTGCGTCATTGATGAGCTATGCTAGCTTGAATAGGTTAATGTTGTCTTACTTTTGATGTTGATTTGATAGCTAAAGGACATAGTGCCATTTTGCCGATAATAATTTTTCAGGAAGCTCGAGCCTACAGAGTGCATTTGAGTTTTTAACCTTTGGATTGGATTCAATAGGTGGAAGTTCATGCGCGCAAAGCTCGGGCTTCCTGAATCTTTACCTATAAGTTAATTGCATAAGGTAAAACACATGGTGAGTGTTGGCTAGTTTAATTGATAATGCGCTCGAGTTTATTGAATCAATACCTATAAGTAAATAATATAAAGAAAAACAGTAGAGGCGAGTGTGAGCAAGCTTAGCCGGTAAAGTTACTTGTTTTATACAAAAGATTTAAGATCGAATCCCTTTCACGTCAAAATTTGAAAGATAAAGGAATAGAGATGATTACTCTCACTGTGTAGTTCATAAGCTAGTGAATCTTCTATAAACTTAAAAAGAGGAGAAACAGTAAAAGCCCATGGTCTGGTATGCTGCTTGCTTGGATGATAATCAACCATTAATTCATGAAAACTTAGTTTAAGCTTTGACACAGATTTTCTTTCATATTTGAACAAAAACTCAAGTCTATTGTCATATGGAGGAAAAAAAACACTTTGTAACACGGATTTAAGAAAGTCTTCTTTAGTACCTCTCCATAGCTTATTTGACAGACTAGGGTAGACTACATCTAAACATGTTGCAGCTCATCACCAAATCCTTGTAGTTACAAGTTCCATGGCCTGCACAAAGAATAAAAAAACTTCACATTCTTGAACCCTAGCCCCAAAACAAAACAAAAATAATGTGTAAATGTATGTATTGCCTTACTTGGATCTTTGGTAACAATGGCAGTGTTGTTGAAGTCAGTCCGTCTAGATTCCTCTGGTAGTCTTGCTAGTGATCACTTTTGGGTCCTTTATATAAAAGATCCTGCCCGCCAATGTATAAAAGAAAAGTACTATGCATCACAACTGAGGCATGGTTGATGAGAGTGTTAGGAGTGAAGCATGAACCCCCAGTTTTTATTATGCTGCAATCCACATAATTGCAAGCAAAGTTTATGTTATTCTGCAATATATTCTCCATTGTTGTTGGCTTTGCCACACACCAAATCTTCTGCTATAACACCATAAACATTTCTTAAATCTTAGGTTCACTTGATTAGATAGATTTGGAAAAAAAAGGAAAGAAAACAAACATAAAATTAACTCATTGTTCTAAAAGAATTTCAAATTGCTGGACTTTTTTTTTTCCAGCCCTACCACAACCATTGCAATTTTTTTTATTTTATTTTGAGAATGGATAAAAAAGTCAGTATTAGAGAACATATTTGGTATACCGAATGAAACATGTAATGTATCAAAATTATATTGATTTGAGTTTCAATTCAAGAGAAGATTTTTAGTAACTACTCTGGGAAATGTTGTGTAATGGGTATATTCTTTAACACTGCGGAAGACAGATAAGATTAAGAGAACCATATAATAAAACAATTTTTACAAATGAAAAATATAAGATATTTTTATATTTGTATCAAATGTAAACTTTGACAAAACTGTTTCATTTTATCCTTTCTTAACCATATCTTCTTTTTAAATCGTGTATCAAACATAGACTAAATTCTTTTGTTCTCTCTCCATTAGATATCGTTTGGTAGAGTTTCCAAGAAAGGGAAGATAGGCCCAACAAAAAATAACAATTTTTAAGAAGAATCAGAAGCTAAAAAATATATTATAAAATATTGAATTTGTCTTCTTTGTTAAAAAAAAATTGAATTTGTCTTCTTAGTTAAAAAAAATTGAATTTGTCTCATCACATCACCCCTCAACAAAATAGCTAGTTTAAATTACTAGGAAAAATTACATTCGCATCATTAAGGTATAATATATTCTACACTTGATCATTGTGTTTATAAAACCTACACATACACCACTAGATTATATTTGACTGTCATTTGACTAACTTCTGCCATAAAAGCCAAGATTATGAAATTGCCCATATATGAAAAGTAAGTATGTATAATTTACGCTTAGTTGACCTGCGTAATTTCTCTTTCCCCTTTCTCTAACCAAACTCCTAACATCACCAAACTGCAAACACTTGCTCAAAAGCTACTAGTTGCAGACATTTGTTTTCCTTTTCCTTTTTTGAATTTTGATGACCCACCAGTTGTCTTACCGATTCTTCGATGTAGATCACATCGATGACGATCACCGGATCGAATGGTGGATTCAACGCCTTCATTTGATATTGATTGTTACAATACAAAATCGAAGTCTTTAGGTTTTTCCCAAGACTGATTTGTTGCGCTTGAGGTTGTACTTTAATGCGGGCATGACAGGGGCGATGTCGGTGAGGACGATGTCCATCAATCTGTGGAAGTGAAAGGCCATATTGGGGACTCCACAACCGGCGTCGAGCTCGACTGCATGACAACAACAGGAGTGAAAATCGAGTAATTTGTTTTTTCGTTTTTCTGTTTATTTTGGGTTTTCTAGGTTCTAATTTTGGCAAAAAGTAAAGTAAAAGTTTTCCCACATTTTTTGGGCAACCAAACAGAGAATTATTAGGTGCTTTGGGATTTTGATTTTGAAGTTAGGGCTTTGACTGGGTTAGAGGTTTGAAAATAAATTTTGATTTAGTTGAAAAGCAGTGATCTAACTTTTTAATAAGCAGATGTTTCGTATGATGAAAGATATTGATCGTATGATGAAGGATATTGATCTTACGGTTCATGCCCCTACAGATCCTATAAGGTTGGAGCTGACTCAATTTCTTCATGTTCTACTATGATATTCTAACCAATCTGATATGCAAATTTCTTCAAATGAAACTTTTGGACTATGAAGATGATATGCACGGTCAACGTGGTTTTAAAAATATATATTCATGGTAGAAAGGGTAAAAACATATTAGGGGTATTTTGGGGTTTTAAAAATGTAATTGATGACTTGTCACGTTTTTTGAACGAAAAGATAACGTTAACTGACTGAAAGTCAATGGTAGTGGTGTTTTTGTAAATAAAAATCAAATTATAAATAAGAGGTTAATGTGTATGTTTTAAAAACACATATATAATGCGAATGTAATTTTTTCAAATTATTATTGTTTACCAGTTTGCATAGCAATTATATGACATTAATTTTTTTGTTGATCCACATCTCATATTGATAATGTAATGAGAAAACTTTGATTTTATATGTATGGTTTAATGATCCTAAAAGTTACATGAGCTATTAGTTCTAGGTGGTGGTCTCTAAGTGTTGCAAATGGTATCAAAACGATCAAAACTCATTATTATGTGAATGTGTGGTATTTGGATTGATCATGAATTGATCGCGATATTAGACCCATGGAGTTCTCTTGCGATGAGTAAATTAATAATAATGCAAAAATCATTGTGACATGAAGGCATGCTAATAATTAATGTTTTAACTAATAATTATAAATAGTTTTAATTGATGATTTTTTAAGCAGATTTTTTTTTATTTTTTATTTAGTGACACTTAAAGTGGTATTTTAAACACTCATTTACCTATATCAAAACTCAACTTAAAACATTATCAATTAAAATACTTAAAATTGTAAGTTTTCTGTAAGTCTAACCAAACGAGCCAACACCGATGAAAGAAAAGCTCTTCTCGGCGATAAATACAGTAATTTATATTCTGCATGCTTTGAGGTTTGGCGATAAAGGTGCCGGTGTTGATGTCCCAATCCGTAATGAATCCTTTGGTCTTATGGCACATATCCTTCCTGATATCCATGAAGAGAAAGAGAACGAAGAGAAGAAAAGAAAAGAAAAGAAAAGAATAGATAACATTTGTCTTGCTTAGAAGAAAAAAATGAAAAAGAGGGAATAAAAGCTTGATTTATCTTCAACTCTCCATTCCTCAAGACTTCCAATTTAAGAGGTTAGAAAAACTTTACCCTCTTAATTTAATTTTTTTCCTCAAAATTTATTTCATTCTTTTCTTTCTTCTCATTTTCTTCCTCTTAGCCTGAATTCATGAGAGCATTTGGCTTGAAGCATTCTTTTTTACTTTTCTACCAGTCAGATGGTTCGTGAGAGTATTTGGCTTGAAACATGAACCACTTAGATTTTATATTATACTGCAATAATCCACACAATTGCAATAGAATCCTTTACGTACCCTAATATTCAGTGTACATAAGTTATCGTAAACGAAGTAATAAGGAAGAAATTGTTCGTTTCAAGTGTGCCACTGATTTCAAGTAACTCACGTTTATGTTCATAAACAGAAAGAAAAAAAAGAGTAACAAACGGAAGTATGCTTTACAATTACAATGTTGACTGCAACAAAAAAGAAAAATTTGAAAAAGCTACAATTTACTGTACAGTGGACAAGGAATTGAACATCCTGCCTCCAGAGAAGACTGAAGCTCCCCGTGTCATTTACAAGGAGAGACTTCAACAAAAGGGATTACGCCAGGTAGTTGTATATCTGAGGATTGTTCTTGTCCCGCTCCAGGTACTCCCGGTCAATAAGGCTCTCAATCCTTTTCTTCAAATCAGCTGGCTTTATAGGAAACTTGAGCTGTACACAAGCAATGTAAAGTTTTCCATCGTCAGTTGGTAAGAATAAACTTCAACAAAATCTCACACTGACAATTCACCCGACCCAAGTGGGTTAATTACATAACAGAACACTTCATAAGAAATCAAATGGATTTTCATGAGGTAATTCACTTCCTTGATTGGAATAGTATGGCACAAAATTGTACTTCGATGCTGAAGACTAACAAGTCAGAACAAACTTACCTGTTGGAAGAGTTCAGTTATCAGAAGCGTGTGACTCAGTACTTTCCTTGTCTTCATTATCCGAACAATGGCAGCATCAACCTGCAATTTGTGAAACCATAATGCAATTACTTCATCTACCTAGTTAATGGAAACAATTTCGATGTTGTCTATTAAAATACTTGATGAAAATGGAGCACGGGTGTAGGCGAACCTGATATTGACGGTCCTGGAATACTCTTTCAGTGGTACTTGTGTTCTCCTCCACCGTTTCTTTCATCTGGATCGCATTTACCTGCATATGAAAGAGAGTAAATGTTTCCAATTTCATCAAAGGCAACTAAACAGTATTGAGGTTCACCATAATGCTGCTGTGTACTGCAATTTAGTGTGGTAAAGCAGGAGGAGCCGAAAGTGACAGGAAATTAGTTTGATGTCACAAAGTCATTTCCAGCACTAGTCAAGCTAATGCAAGTGTGAAACAAGTAGATGAACCTTTATCCGATAGAGAGGAGCAGTAAATCCATCATTGAAAAAAAATTGATCATCATCCTCTACATCCCTCCCTTTCGGCAGCTGCAGCACATAAAATCATGGAATCAGAAATGAAGAATAGGGAAAATTCAAACCCAACCATTTACCAACTTTGTGAGAAAGAATCGTTATGCAATCCCTGCAGTAATCACCACTCACCTTCTGCAGGACGCGAACTTTTCCACATGCAAGGGACTGCAAAGTCCTTCTTAGCTCCTTATCCTCTATGCCAGTGGCATCCTTAACATCTTGAAAGCTAAGCTTTTGGGCATCGTTAAACAACATTAAAACAACGGTCTGGAGATGACAGACACAAGCCCACTTGATTATTAGAATTTGTCCAAATGAACAAACAATAAGAAAAAAAAAGGAAACTTTTTTTATGAATAAAAAAATATTTTTTTAAAAAAAAGATTAAGACTAACCTGAAATAGGGAAACTGCAAGCTCCTTTTTACCTTTTGGAAACTCTGCTTTCAAGACACAGTGACCTAATGAATTTTGCCACATTAAGCGCCTCCCGCTGTACTTGCTTAAGTAGAACTCCTTGAAAATATCCTGCCAGACCAAGCAATGAGAAGTGTTAGAAGAAGTGTATATAAAACACGTCCTACTGCCTGTAACAAAAGGTGTCAATCCAAACTTCAGGGTAAACCTGATAGACATTCAGTTCATGTGGAAGCCTAACATCCATAGGTGGATATGTAGGCCAGTACCTGCAGCGCAGCCATGAAAACATGAATTTAAGTCCTCGAAATCATGAAGTGGCTAGCTATTATGCTTATAATTAATTAGAATGTGGTAAAATAGGATCTGGACATACCCTGTTGTTAAGACATGTACACTCATTTCAATCCCTGATGGGAGTTTTGTCCTGGCCTGGGATGATTGTTTGAATGACTCATTTATCTCCTTTGATAGTTCGATATCCTGGGTTATCACAAAAGATAGTTCGTCAACAGCAATCTATAAAAGTGATTGTGAACCTTCATATGATACTCACAAAACTTTGGCACGCAGAATGACTGTGGGGGGGGGGGGGGGGTGTAGAAAGAGC
Source organism: Bretschneidera sinensis (assembly GCA_023935145.1). Taxonomy (NCBI): domain Eukaryota; kingdom Viridiplantae; phylum Streptophyta; class Magnoliopsida; order Brassicales; family Akaniaceae; genus Bretschneidera; species Bretschneidera sinensis. The sequence continues at coordinate 21,755,558 of CM043700.1, read as the reverse complement.
TCTACAGGCACACAAGTTTAAATGACCTCTATAGAGAGTCGGTCCAGGGCTTGAACTCCAACTTGCTTTTTTCTTTTCTTTTGTTCCTCAAACCAGATAGAGAAGAGGATAAAATGGAGCTCTCTGACTAAACACATGCACACAAATATAAATGGCCTCTACAACGAAGTCGGTTCGAGGCTTGATTTCCAACACCCTTTTTTTTTCAAAACCAGATCATGAGCTCAATGAGTGCACATATAACACTAGAATGTGGATTAAAGCCTGTCATTTGCAAGTGCATTGCAGCTAACAGAATTTTGAGCTTCATAATTAAAAAATATTTTAACAAAAACTAGCACTGTGAAGATATGAAAATAACAAAATGTCAACTCATTGTCACAATAAAAATGGTTAATCATGTGAAAGTTCCCAGGACATGTTAATGCCTTTAATATTTTTAATCCTTTTCGTAGAGGTTTATAGTCCAAAGGCCTAATTAATATTTACACAATTCATAACACTGAGCATGCACATCTTGCTAATAGAAACAGAAAATTACACCTTTTTCGTCTTTTTATAATACTGATATATGCAAGATGAAAAGCATTGGAAACAACCAAAAACAAAGAAAACTTGTAATATCTAATCTGAGAAATATAACCTAGCACGACGAGGTTTAACCCCAAAAATGAGTATAGACTGACCACCAAACCATATAGAGAAGCCTGTTTGAGATTACAACTGGATTTTACATATATATTATATAACTTATACTAAATAACGTTCATTATACGTGAAAGGCCTCTAGTTCAAGTGTCAGAGCAGTTTCACGCTTCAGAAGTCGATGAGTTCATCTATCAAATACATATACTTAGCAGCAAAGACATCCTAATGTAATTGATGTTGCTCACAAACAAGATTCAACATGACAAAAATGAAGGAACAAACATGCACACCTTGAACATTCCCTCAAGTTTGTTCGTAAACTGGCTGCCACACTCAGTCTTGAGCTGTATTCGCAACAGAAACCCGTTAATATGATCAACAGCTAAAAAGACATTACTTATAAAAAAAACAGCTAAAAATACATTAGGTGAATATATAAAATGAAAAGATAAATCCCTAACCTTAGAGATCATGGATTTCTCAGCATCAATAGAAGCACTCTTCCCCAACAAGAGCCTTTTCGCAAGATCCTTCTTGTAAAATGCTTCAAACACATCCTTACCCTTAATTAACAAACAGAATATATTTTTTTTGATAAGTAAACAAACAAAATATTGTACACATATCTCAGTGTAGTTGTGATGACAAGATAATCAAATAAATGAATGCAATACAACATACAAGAGCATTAACGGCAGACATAGTAATAGAATTTTCATTCAATACAGAAGCAAACTTTACCTGGATAAACCTGAATAAAACCAAAACTTTGTCAAGTGTACCCTCCAATTCCTCTTCAGAAGTACCTTTATTACCAGCACGAAGCTTTTCATCCAGATACTTTGCAATCAGCTCAGCAGGTCGGTTCTACAAAACGAAGCATAAAAATGAATTGTCAGCCAAAACTTTGAAGAATTAATATTATCGACCCGTAATAACAACTTACTAGTACAAAAGTTGAGCATTAAGATTGAGGAATATTTTGCCATTCAAAGTTCAACGCTTGGTCTCTAAATTTGGAGATTTTAGTCCTATCAGTCCAAATTGCATACATTCTGCGAGTTTGAAAATTTCATTTGTTCTTTAATTTTTATTATTGGAGTTATTTTAAGAATAAGAATCTGAAGCACCCTTGAAAATTGGGACTGCTCTTCTTCTCTTTAGCGTAGACTCCTATGAACAATATTATTCTAGAACTCAAATATGCAACACTTCCCCTAATTTCCTTACCCTAAACAATTACTTTCAAATCCTAACAATTCCTACTTCTAGTTCTGCTATCTCAAAAACCTTGATATAGCAACTGTCAAAAAATTCCAGCAACATTTTTTGGGATAGGTTAATGTGTAGTATTAATATTGAAGGGCACCAAGGGTGTGCCTCCCATTTACAAAATCAACTATTTACATGATAGCGTTTCTATGAGTTCTATAAGTTTCAGCTCATTTACAAAAAAAATTACCCTCTAACCAAAAACATAAGGGCATTGAGCCACCACTCCTTATGAGAATCAATCGACCTTTTCACACCAAGGCTCTCCTATTTCTCTCCAACAAAACAACAGAAAATTTACTTAAATATATAAAAAAAAACAACAGAAAATTCCAGCAACATAACCTTCAAACTAAGCCATTATGAACCAAATCAAACTATGTGATCTAAACATCTAATTACCACGTTAATACCATTGTTTACAAGAGTGAAAGTATCAGGAAAGGCATCTTTACCCCTCAAGGAGAGAGGGACAGTAAGGTTTTCAATAATTACAAATTTAGGATACAGCTTTGTTTATGAGAGCAACAGTATGAGTGCATTAATTTTCAAAATATCTTGACTGTGCGAGCACGTCTAAAAAGTTTGATATATGCATAATTCTGGACTAGAAACAAAAGATTAGATAAAATGTGAATTCCAACAGATTGTGTTCTAATAATTCCTTAAGGAAACTTTCATATATCCACAATTCAATTGGATAATAATTGTAGAAGGGATTCTATTTTTTTTTTTATTTTGTAATGCAATCCCTTGATTTTTTTTCTTCTTCATTTTAAGGACTTGATTAGTCAAGTAAAAGTGAGATAGCATTTGATAAAAGGAAGAGAAGAAAATTATAAAAATAAAAAACTCGTAATGTGAGCATTGTTTTGTTGTATTAGATCCAAAAAAAAATTCATTACTCAACTACAAAGATGGGGTTTTATTCTTTATGTATAATCTGAATATATAATTTGAAAAGACAAAACCTAGAAAGATAATATTTGTGTATAGATAATGAATTTATTTTTTACATCTATATGCCATCTAAAATATACAATAAATAAATAAAGAAAAGTGAGCAATTTATCACAAAGTGCCATGTAGTTTAAAGGTTAATAGCTCATAACCCTTATACAACTTAGGTCCAAGTTTCAAATCCTTCATTCATTTTGCCACAAAGTTCAACAATCGGGAGGTTTAACCGATTCATGCAGTTCAATAAGAAACCAATTGCTTCAATTGGTTTTGACCACAAATGGTCTTATGAGAGAACCGCTGTTTGACCTTCGGTTCACCACTCCAGCCATTCTGTCCAGCCCGAGTATGACAACTATGGCCTAAATTTTAACGTCTTGAAGCAATTTCATAAGGTTTTGCTCTGAGACACACCCCATTGTGTGCCTCAGTATGCCTTTTAAAATAATGATTAATACCACAACATGATTACTCCCTTCTTGCAAAAAAGTACCTTTGTCAATTCAATCTGAAGCCTGCTTCTCACAGTCTATTCTTACTATTTATACATAAAAACTAATGTGGCAAGATATTCTCACAGAAAGCTATTATTATTGACAATATATACAAACTTATGTTGGGAAGCCAATTTGTCCTCCCACGTCTACATTTGTTTTAATAAAAATTACATCAACTAGCACTAGCGTTGAGCTTGAGGCTTGTTGGCGGCAAGCATGACTACCAAATGCAGCAACAAGATCTGATAAAATACATGATGTCAACAATGGTAAATGGCTGGCAACCATCATAGGTAGATTGTTGGCCATCTGTAATGATGACAAATCTGGTATCAGAAATGAAGAGAACCGGCCATTATCACCACGGTTCTCTCCCCCCTCCCTTTAACTCATACAAGCGATCTAGTCATCCATTGGCTATGGCAACAAAAACCCTCACCATCAGCAATGGCATGATCGCCATTCACAAAACCACCTAAGCACTTATTTCTCACACCAATTTTCACACCCAAATATTTTCATATTCATTAATAATTTCCCGAAGTTATACGTACTTATTAAATAACAATGAACCAAGTAACTCAAGATTCAAGAGACTAGAGGTTTAGAGTAGAATTCAAAAGGGAGATTTCCAGTGAGAGGAGGAAAAGAAACAGACAGTAAATAGGTGCATTTTGAGGTTTTTCTTTTGTCTTCCTAGAATGTAATGTGTCAAACCATGTAAATATTGCAGTAACAACTAGATGCAATGCGAGTTCGTAGAATATTCAAAGTCAGCAGAATTTTGCATATCAAGATACCATAAATGCATAATAACACAATTAAAATTTTAAATGTTTAAATTCACCAAGATTTTCTTTCTCTTACAGTACTATCTAACATGCAAATCCTCTTATAAACTAATTTATCAATGCATCTGTTATTTAATTATAAAATATTAATAGTAATAGAAAAACAAGTGGAAAAAATTGCAGACCTGGCGAAGATTAATTAGATACTCAAATGCGTCCTTTATGGTGTTGCAGAAAGCTTCATTCTTGGAAAAGCTTTCTTCCCATATTGAGTCAAGAGAAACTTTAAATTCTAATAAGGAGGATACCATATCCTTATCTTTCTCTTCATCCATGACAATGCCCTGCCCAGTTCTCCTAATATAAGAGCTAAGGGCCTGCCTTAGTGATTCAAGGGAATTGACCCTAGTAAACAGTGAGCACATCCTCTGAAGGTCCTCACTACGATGCCCATCCATCAGCATCGTGAAGCCCTGGAGAGATTAGAGTAACAATGATTAACTTTAAGCAATGCAAATTGACGGGACACAGAGTAACTGAAGAAAGAATTGTATTCGCACCTTATCAAGAATAGCGGGTATGTAGCGTTCAAGAAGTTGCCGTTCTGCGGTTGCTATTAGTGGCTTTCTTGTACTTGCATCCAGGTAGAGCAAGCATCTCTCATGTTCCTCTTGCAACCTTATCTGCAACAGTTCGGAAGCCACAAAACTTTCAAAGTTACAATAAGTAAATTTATGTAATGAAGATTCAAATGGTAAGCTAGATCAACATCAACTGGAAGGAGCAAAGTAAAATACAGAATACAAAAATATATAAGTGATGATCACTTATAGTAGGGAAGAAGAACAAAAAGCACCTCCACATGCTTCAAATAATCTGGAACATCTGACTGCTGCATGTATTTCATTCCTTCGGCAGCATAAAACTCAGATGTGCGTTCGAGGAATGGCTTCTCAAAGCTTTCCAAATAAATCCCTAGAGCAGTAAACATCTTCAAAAGATGGTTAAGTAGAGTCCTATCAACTGCTTCACCTAGCCTGGTAGACCAATTAAAAAAAGAAAAAATGTTAATCAGAAGATACAAATTGAAAATAACAATTTATTAAGAACATTTGTCAATACTGTAATGGATTATCTGGCCATCTTTCCAAAGTGAAGAACGGAATCAAATGCTTGCCTTGTATGGATGATAAAAAGAACATATCAGAAAGCAACAAGCACAAAAGCAAAACCATGGAAAGCATACAACAAGCAACAGGAAGGATTAACTTCCTCCCAAAGCGTCAAAGCTGATTAACAAAATTGTGCTACGATTGGAGTAGTCAAACAAACCATTGAGCTAGGGGATTTTGGCATTAAATCCATCTTCCTCTTCAATAAAGCACTTCCTGAAAATGGCTTTGGAGATTCATGGTAGAAAGGGAACTCCTATAGTGAAAAGTTATTGTGGCTAAGTTTGGGGTGGGGCATCATAGATGGAGTCGCCGTGCTTATTGTGTGGGAGTTTGGAAGCTTTTTTTCAATTATTATTGTTATAACCCACACACACGCCTTGCACCCCTGACCACAAAGTGAGCAGGGGAGTTTGGAAGTGTTTTTTTAATTATTATTGTTATAACCCACACACACGCCTTGAACCCCGACCATAAAATGAGCAAGATAATGTCCTTACCAACGTTCCAAATTGGGCAGGACGGTTTGGAAGTGGATTAGAACGAGATGGATTGACTTTTTTCCTCATGTATCTTTTTAGTGTGGCAATGTTAATTGCATTTGGTTTGGCAATATGTTTGGCACAGTGGTTCTTCTTTGAAAAAGCAATTTCCTGATGTTTTCTCCATTGTTAGAGATAAAGAGGCCTTGGTTAGCTCTTGGGTGAGTTTCATATCGAGAAGGTTGTTTGGGACATTGCTTTGGGTTGATATGTTCATGAATGGAAGTGATGTGTATGGGTAATTTCTTTGAAAAAATCTATAAGGCAAAAGTTAATGTGCTTGGTGAGGACAAAGCTAGATGGAGGTTGAATTCGAGAGGAAAGTTTGCGGTCAAGTCTTACTATAAGACTTTTTTTTGCATGAGTCTTTGGAGGGCAAGGATAACTTTCATTGGAAAGCGATCTGAAAAAACTTTACTTCTTTGAAGATTGCTTTCTTTACTTGGGAAGCTAGTTGGGGTAGCATTCTAACGAATGACAATATTCAAAAGAGAGGGGTCAATAGATTTTATCTTTGTAAAGAGGAGGCTGAATCCTTCTATCATCTTCTTCTAGGGTGTTCCCTCACTAGGCAATTCTCAGATATGGCTTTTAGTGTGGCCAGTTCTATCTAAGAAGAGGTGTGGGCTTGGAGCAGGTTGAGAACTTCAAAACAAATGAGAATCTACTCATTGATTCTTCTCTCTATTTTTTGGATTATTTGACATAAAATGATTAGGAAAGCTTCTGATGGCTGGTTACATGCTTTTGCGTTTCGGTTTAAGAAAATTTTATTTTTTTAGAAAGTGATGAAAACTTCATTTTTGATACTATCTTGTAGATATTTTTTCATAAATGGATGACACCCCCTTGGTGACTATGAAATAAATAATTTCCTTTATTTATCAATGAAAAAATGTGCTAAACTACCCGACTGCAGCCATGCAGAATGCTATGTTAATTCAGGTTCAATTGTGTGCATCAATGAGTTCCACTCACACACACATTATACGCAGTGGATCAATCTCCAGTAAGAATAGCTAACCCCAGCAAGGAAGAACACCACCAATACGAAGAATTGTGGTACAGGACTCAGATTAAGACATCCGTAACACCCTATCATTCAATAAAGATATATCTACATATCACAATTAACAACAACTGCTGAAAGATGGATCATCCATCTTACAAGAAGGTGACCACACAGTATAAGCATTTTCAAGCATAAGTAATCAAGAAGGTGAAGTTGTAAAGGAAAAAAAAACTAATTTTAGTGCAATACAGGAACCTGTCAACATTAATGATAAGTTTAAACAACTTTAAGGGAAACCAGCATAATAATTTATGTGATCAATGTCAATCATCTGTCAAAGCTCCAAACCTAAATTCAGTAACCTAGGGCAACAAAAAACCTGCCATAAAGAGTGAACTGAGAATATACAGTTTTTTATATCACTAGCCATTATAATAGGAAGCAGAATACTTAGGTGGTTGGTGTGTCCAAACCATTAGTTCAGAACGTTGTCTAGGCAATGGCATAAAGAGAATGTATCATGGAGTCAAAGAAGAAGCATTTTAAGGATTTTCAAAATATTTTCTTTCACTCTTGCTTTATCAGAATGCCAGCTGAGAAAACTTATGACAATAATCTTGTTAGATACATATTTCTTGCCCATGCCCAGTATGTTTCATGTGTTATGAGCAGTTCACAGACTGAAGTGATATCCAATGAACCGAGAGTAGGTTTTTTTGTTTTGCTAAGTAAAAAAATGTATAAAAGGCACCAAGGGGGTGCAACCCAATTACAGAGGTAATAAAATCTAGAAACTTCTCCTCATTTACAAAATAACTCCCCTCATATAAAATGCAAATGGTGTTTACCCATCTACATCTAATGGTATCAATTGAGCTCTCTACACCCACAAAAGCCCTCTCATTCCTCTCTTTCCAAATCGATCAAAAGATAGAGAGATTTATCAGCCTGAAAACCTTCTTCATCTCTTCAGAAGCTTTAATTCCATTCCAAGCCCAAATGTCTTCAAGGATAAAACTGGCGATGACTCAATTGATTCCCAACACACAATAAGTCATCTCCCAAAGATGCTTTGAGAATGAGCACCCCCAACGAAAGGTGGTAGGTTAATTAAAAAAAAGGTTTCCTTGACATATATTTTCACAATATAGTTTACATTTACTAAAGTGGATAGGCAATGATGGAAGCTTCATGCATGTATATGCTATACAGACCAGGAAAAACAAGAAAAGTTTTTTTAACTCTCTGCAAATTTAATTCCATGTGTGATTAACTGTGACCCAAAATAGTCTAATCTATGCACAACAGTATTCAGAAGGACAACATATTTCTCCAACTCATAGTGCTTTTTTGTGATTTCTTTTTCATTTTCCCGAGTTATCCATGGCCAATCTTGAGTCAAGAATAATCTCTATGCCTTACCTATGAAGGCATTGATTAGTTGTAATACTTATTGCTCTATTTATTCTGTGTGATTGGATATGCACCCCAACCTCGATGTATCTGCTTCAACAATTTATTCAATGCCAAGTGAAAACAGAAAAATGTGTTCCATGACGCACAGGGGAACTCACGTGGGCTTGATTCATATTTAGTCAAAATATTTATTGGAAACATGCAAAAAGACTGGTGCATATCATATGCTACGCTGCAAGAAACTACATGGGATACCCATTGGTTCTTAAGACTTTAAAGAAAAAGGAAACTCTAAATTATTTTTTGATAAGTAAGGAAACTCTAAATTATATTGTACACAACATTTAAGTATCAATTATTACAACATATGGGGTGAGGAAGAACAAAATTATCTTGTAAATTTATGGTGATGTTCTCTTGTTTACCACCAATAGTCTTTTTCTTTTTTATAAGTAAAAATTATATTAGAAAAGCACCAAGGGGGTGCAATCCATGAACATTATTTGCAGCATAGAAACTCAACAAACTCTAAAAGGTCTTCCTCATTTACAAAAAGTTTACCCCTAAACCAAAATCTTAAAGAGTTTTAAACCCCGGATCGTTTTAGAGGACCTTTCTTCATTGTCAAAAGCTCTCCTATTTCTCTCATTCCATACTTACCAAAGGAGAATTAATGAAAAAGCCTTCTTTTAACTCTTTGGAGGCATGTAAACCATTCTAAGCCCAAAGTTCATATTTCACAAAGTCGGCAATTACCCAGAGATGCCCACCACAATAGGCCGTCTCCCAAAGACTTCTAGCCAAAGAGCATTCCAACAAAAGATGAGACACGGACTCAACCCTTTCCTTACAAATGAAGCATCTATTAACAAACACTCTCCCTCTTCTATGTAAATTGTCAAGAGTGAGGATTTTTTCCCAAGAAGCCTCTCACACAAAGAAACACACCTTCTTAGGGCCTTGAGAATTCCAAACAGCTTTCCATGGAAAGGTGGGGGATCCTTCCAAAGGAGGAGCCTCAAGAAGGCTCCTAAAAAAATATTTCATTTCAAATCCCCTTTCCGAATTTAACTTCCAACAGGCCATATATTCTCTAGCAAGGTGAATGCGATATAAAGCCTCAAAAAAATTCCCCACACTCAAGTTCCCAATCATGAACATTTCGATGGAAAAGCACATTCCAAGAGACCACCTCATTGAATAAGGAAACGCCATAGCCAACAAGTGCATCCTTGTCCTGCACAATAGTAAAGGCATCCGGGAATTGAACTTTCAAGGGAGTGTCCCAGCATCAAGTATCATGCCAAAGCTCAAGCTTTTCACCATTGCCCACCTAGAAAGAGACCTAAGGAAAAAAGGCTATCCCCACCCCATAAGCCGCATCCCGTCCTAAGCAATCAACACATTAGACTCCACGCCAAACTTGGACGCAATCACACGCCTCCACAAGTGATCCCTCTCCACCATAGATCTCTATAACCATTTTCCCAAGAAGAGAATTATCAAAGAAAGAGAGTGATTTAAGGCCCAACCCTCCTATTTCCAACAGCTGTTTAACGACACCCCATCTAACCAAATGATACTTATACTCCTCCCCAAAATTTTCCCAAAGGAACCTTCTCTGAATGCCTTCCAACCGATTGGTCACCGAGCTAGGAATGGGGAAAAGAGACATAAAGCAAATAGGTAGACTCGAGAGGGTGGGTTTAATGAGAGTAAGCCTTCCCCCTCTGGACAAAAAGCGATTCTTCCACTCAGCCAATCTCCTTTCAAATCTTTCAACAATGAGTCCCACACGCTTTTTCATTTGAACTTTGCACCAAGAGGAAGCCCTAGATAAGTGAGAGGAAGCGACCTTGCCTTACATCCCATTAAGGAAGCCAAATACCACCAACACTCTTGAAACTGTCATGGTAGTAATATATAATTATTCCATGATAAAAGGGGGAAATGAAAACACAGGATTACATTAAGTACCAAAATTATGCCCAAAAAAAGGCCTAATCACCTAAAAAGAAAAAGCCTAAAGAACTACTAAAAATAAATATAAAATTCCATAAAGGGGTTCAAAACAATCCTTGGAACCATCAACAAAACGAAAAAAAAAACGAAGGGTATTTGATAGTAAGATGGCATGGGACCTCACTATAAAAGAGGTTCTCAGTATTCAACATCCACAAACATTGTTTGGAAGGAGAGGCCTTGACTTGCCCCACTCCAAATGGGGCGGATTTTTTGTTCAAAAACAGGGAACCAGAGCAGGTTCGGTACTTATTTTACTGCCCAAACAGGGAGTGGTTTAGTATCTTTCTGTCTCACCCCGCCCCAACTGGACAACTACAATTTTTTAATCAATGGGTTACATCTTTTGAAAGTAGGTTAAAGAAGATACGTTTATAGAAAAGTTCTAAAGAATTATGGTGATTGAGTTGATGACAAAGGGATGGCATTCCCCGCCGCGCCCAGCGGGCCCCAACTTGCACCATTCTAAATGGGGCGAATTTTTTGTTCAAAAAGGGGACCGGAGCGGGTTCAGTTCTTATTTTGCTGCCCCAAACCAGGGGCAGGGGTGGTTTAGCATCTTTCCGCCCCGTCCCCTCCCCCCACCCCTACTGTATAACTACATTTTTTTAATCAATTCGTTCCATCTTTTGAAGGTTAGGTTAGAGAGGATAACTTTTGTTTTGATAAGTTAGAGAGGATAACTTCTAAAGGAAAATTCTAAAGACTTATGGTGATTGAGGCGATGACAAAAAATATAGAGCATGAAAGTTGAGTTATCACCAACTTTAACGACATCATATATCAACAATGTCTTCAAAACTGTTGTTCCATTGCAGGGTAAAGAAATTTAGATGAACGGATCAAGGTAGGGTAGGGCAGGGCAGGGATTTGCTTGACCCACACGGGGCAAATACGGATCTCAATACAAGCCCCCAATTTGGGGCAATGCGAGGAGAGGGTGGATGGTTTCCACTGCATGGTTCATTTTTCCGTTTTTTTTTGTTTACCTTTTTTATAAGTTTCCCATTCTATTATCCACAAAACCCAAGCACTGTCTTGAACAAATTTTTACATGGAAGATTCTACCCAATAGTCAAATCCCTTAACTAGTCCACTAGTGCAGTAATGTGACTACCAAAAATAAATAAAATAACTTTCATTAAGTCCAATAACTCACAAGTTACTTTGTTTCAAGTTCTAAGCCACTGAATGGTTGAACTAGTGAACAAATTAAGGACCAACCCTCCCCTTTTTTGACAAGTAATTTTAAAAAAAGGCACAATCAAAGTACAGAAGATGTGTAGAAGAGAAGCGCCAAAGAAGAAGAACTAAATCCTAAACTCTGAAAATGAACCAAAGAAATTAAAGCTCATGGAAGGAGCTAACCAAGAGGACAATACCTAGCTCTTCTCCCTCAAATGCTCCAACATTCCTCTCCTCCCACTAATCACATAAAATACAGGGTGAACCTTCCACTTTCTTTGGCCCATATACTCGCACTATTTGACATAGCTACGCTTTTTACTTATATAAAAAATAAAAAAGATAATGACATAGCTACACATTCTCAAACCCAAATGAGAACTTTATGTGGTTGATGCCAAAAAACACCAAAAAGAAAAGGGGTGCAACCTTTGTACATGTGCAGCACACTAGAGAGAACGCAAAATAAGAAAAGACACCAAAGTATAGCCTCTAGTTTAACACTAAAATTAAAACTCTTGAACTTTCATGCATTTCACTCCGCTAAACAACACCGCTTTAAGCACGGTAGACCAACCTCTCAAACTAGACGACTCCCCTTCTCCCAGATACCCACCACCAGCAGTTGTTGACTCTAGCACAAGCAATCTACAAGGTATCACCCAGCATATTCCAGACCGCTAAAACACCAAAACAAGCAACTACCTAGTCACTGAACCATGCGCCAAAAGGCAACTATAGTCTATCCATCTAGCTCAGTGCATCACCAACTAACCAACCTGCAAATCCTCATTTGATTCTTGCTATAAGTATTTTAACAAGCACCTGCACTTTTCTTGAAGAGGCCAGCTTAGAAGGAGCACAAGCGCGCAAAACATCCTTACATGAGAAATTAAAAGCTCTATCTTCTCATGTAGATCCATCTCTACCTCCTCCCATCCTACATAGAGCCATGAAATCTAGTTTCATTGATCTCATCAAAGAACGATTCCGTGACCTCCTGTGTTTCAACCTTAATATATTTCACAAACCTGAGATTTCAATGCATTCTTCCCCAAGACCAGTTCACGTGATTTTCCACTGTAGCCCGCTTTTTCACAGCTATTCTAAATGACTCAGGAGACCGCATGCCAAACATGAATAAGTCTCTTCATTCTGAAAGGACACCAAAAAATTCACTAAAAGGACACCAAGGGGGTGTCAACCCATGTATAAAGCTACTTACAAGACAAAACTGTATAAAGTTAACAAGAATGTATCGAGGATGTCGAGGAAATAGGAGACTCTTTTATCCTTATCAAAGATACAACTTTTTGGTATTTTGAAAGATAACTTAAATTAATCTATTAGTAATAGTTACACGCATAAGTACTCGATCAATAAAAAATGATGGGATGAACTGACAGGTAGAACTTTAACAATGCTTAAACCCAACATGAAAAGGGAAAGCAGAAAAAGTCCAAACTTGATCGAACAGATTTAATGATCATATATTAGAAGAAACAAGCAACCCTAGTAATGTATGATTAAAGACCAGTTCAAAAGTTTATAGAAATACCTTTCACTCTCGATCATTCTTAAAAGGCCAGTGACAGTCTTGTGCTCAACTTCGGGAGACAAAGAAAGATGTTTACGGAAAAGCTGCAAGCCCATATCCCACAATGAACGCACAGTTGGGTTTTGTTTCACATATGTTCTATCTAGGTACAAGGCTATACCACGAATCATCAGCATCTGGTCACAAAGATCTTGCCAGCATCTCTCAACAAGCGATAAGAAAACCGCCAGATCTGGGCTTTGCCCAACCAAAGATTGTAGTGCTGCATATATGTGTGCTTCACACTCCTTTTCAATCCGTTTATAAAGATTTCCCCCCATCTTATGCATGCAAAGATCATTGACAGCCTAAGAAAAACATAATTACTTTACAATGAGCATGACAGATATCCACATAGGAAAAAGCCTTGTTTTCAAATAAAGTTAAGGAAAATGCAGGATCTACCTGATAAAGCTTCTCCAAGTCGCAAGAATTTGGTTGCTTCAAGAATATAGCTTTAATAGCTGACTGCAGCTTTGCCCATGTATCCTCCTCAAAATTTGTGGGCAGCGTTGGTTTAGCTTCACAGAAGTGAAAGGAGAATAAGAAAAATATGGAAATTTTTATGTGAGTTCTTTATAAATACAATATATCTTATGGAGTATAAGGTATGTAACTTCTCGGTTTTTTCCATAGGTGGGATGGGTGGAGGGGTTAAGTTTAGAACTTGTTAAATGTGGCAGACTTCACAAATCGCTGGTACTTTCTACTTCAACAAGTTTCTTTCACTTGCCGACTATCATGCAACATAATCACAAATGTATTTGGGTTATACAAACTGGTTAGATGCCATATAACTACACTATTCTTATTACAAAAAGTACAAATTTATTGAAAAATAAATTTCTGCAAAAACTCTCGGTAGAAAACATATAATAGTAAATCTTGCAAATGGTTTGGCACCCCGTTTGTGCTTCTTTAGTTAATATATGTTTTACTTATCAGAACAATATACATATATATATCAAATGGAATAGGCATTGTATGCCAAGCAAATTAAGCACAAAGGTTGTGGATTCTACACTAGCTTCATAAGAAACAAAACAAATGCATTATACGCTAGCTTCATAAGTAACAAGACAAAATGCAAAAATAGGAAATGAAGCTGACTAACCTAGGACAACCTGAACTAAAATAACTCCCTCACAGCACGTTTGGTTCATCGAATAAATTTAAATGTAATAGAACTGTGCTTCAACGTGGAATAGAATTGTGATTCCACTGTTGAGTTTGGTTATATTTGCAGAATAGCTGGCTCAATTCCAATTCCAAAGTTTGGTTATAGATGGAATTATGGTGGAATCTACTATAATTGACTAGAATATCCTTACTGTTCGAATAAACAAAAAAGAACGAAAATTCATTTAAAATAATATCTTAGTATTTTTAAAACTATTTATGTGTACTTTTTATAATATGAGTTTCACCCTCTTGGTGCTTGTTAATACAATTTTATTTATAAAATAAAATAATATTATTTTATATCTATTCTTCTTTTATAAGTAAAAATAAACTATATTCAAAAGTGCACCAAGAGGGTGCAACGCCACTGCAAAATCATTTACAGGTCAACAATCAAAACATTTTTTTATATCTATTTAACTATTTTCTTTTTAATTCATAAATAATTTTTTTCCCTAATCCTTATATAATATTAATAGATATATTAAAAATTATTAAAAAGAAAACATTAAATTTTTAATAATTCAAAGGTTGTAGGATTAAAATATAATCAGGGTAAATTGGAATATAGACATTTAAGTGGGGGCATTTTAGTCTCAACAGGTTAAAAACCAATTCCAAATGGTGGTGGAATAGCAAATGGCTCCTCCCCCTTGTCATTTCTAATTCCACCACTTGAGGCATTTGGGATTGTCTTGGAATTGCAATTCCGATTTTTTTGTTCAACCCAACTAGGGAATTGATGAGACAAGTAGAATAGAGTGGTAATTTTTTTTGATAAGTGGTAGAATAGTGTGGTAATGGAATTACAATTACCATCAACCAAACGGCCACCAGTTTACTTGCATTCTCACTACTAAACAGATTACCTCAAGGAAAGAAAACAATACCCATTTCAGTTTCCAATAAGACAGGACCCTAAGCTTCCTTTAAGCTAAATTACAAACCACAATGGCCATGTTTGGTTGTCATTTAAGCCAACTTTAAGTTGGCTTAAATGACAACCAAACATGGCCAATATAGTCCTAAAAGCAATACCCATTAAAATTCATTACTGTGACAACCATATCCTTCACTCAAAAAAGGAAAAAAAAACGATAACATTTAAGACCAATAATACCCAAATCCACGTATCAAAACAATTCTAACACGAACATCGCAATGGACCGATACAAAACATTAAGTAGCCTATCTCCAATCAATAGCTCAAATTCCCTCAAGTCAAATCCTAAAAGGGATCAATCAGTCACTGACACCAAATTCCAAGAAATTCTAAGCTGAAAGCCCATGACTTGAATCAAACACTAGTATCCAACAAAAAACATTTAAAACTTCACATGAGAAAACTTATCTATCAAGCTAAGCTCACAATACATACTTTATACAAAATTTAAAAAAGAAAAAAAAAACGAACAAAAACCCAAATCCTAACTAATCACAAATTCTCCAAATCCACAGCAACAAATAAAAGATCTTTCAAACCCCCCCATACAAAACCTAAAATCATCCAATTATAGAGCACCCTAAAATAAAAACTAAAATCGAAAAGAGCATACCTTTGAGGAGCTTGATGACGAGCTTCTTGGCCGGCTGTGGCGGGGTAGCCTTCTTGCGGGACAGATTGGCAGCGGCGGAGGGGGCTCGGGGCTCGACATCTTCGTCAAAATCGACGTCGTGGTGGAGGCCGTTCTTGGCCTTTTTCATGGCTGGTGAATGGGTACTGCTGCTGCTGGTGGAGGTGTTGGAGCTGATTGAGCGTTTGGTGGGGAAAGACATGAAATGGCTAAGTGTGATCAAGAGGGCATTGTAAAACGTAACCCAAAGAGAAAAATAAATGGCAGTGTCAAAGAGAGAAAGAAAGAGTAAAAAGAAGAATTTAAGGGAACAGATATCGATATGTTAGAGAGAGACATACAGTTTCTTTTTCTCTTTTTTTTTTTTTTGTTTTATTTTGTTTTGAGATAGGCTTCTATTTTTCTATTGAATCCTCAAAACTAGTAGTAGTTTTTTTTTCTCATCTCTTGGCAAAATCATATAAAAAAATTCTTAAAAATTTTCTCCTTTATATATATAGAAAATATTTATTCTTAGTTTGAACTAAATACCATGAATGACATGAAATTTTCAATACATAGAAACATTAGGAAAGTAATGCAATTAATTATCTTATCATTGTTTTCCTTCTAGGTATATACAAATTTTTTTGGTGTTTAACACTTGATCATGGCTGAAGTTTATATTTTGTGTTATTTTATATTTTCCTTTTATCCTTTGCGTTTTATATTCGAGTTATAAATTTAGAAAAAGTCAAATCATTTAAGTTGTAAACTTTAAAAATGAATATAATATAGTATACTTATTTTAATATTAGCATATAAAATAACTCTAGACTAATGCGGTTAAAAGTAAATATGTTTATTAAAAGATGTGTTTTTTAAACCATGTGTATGTGATAATGGCTTATGTAATAATATAAATAATGGAATGTAATTTTTTGTTTCATTTTTGGCATGTACAAAAATGAAATTTATGATGAACATAATTTTTATATTAATAAAAAACATATATATATAAAAAAAAACTCAAAAATGATCGCTTAACCAAGTCCGAATCAATGGGCATCACTTTGGTTTTAAAGTGAGGCAAGCCTAGAATCATAAGACTGGAGAATATCTACTCACCGGGGAGCGGGACTCTTGTGGTCGTTGGGGGTTCTACAGATATAGACCCGTGAAGTATGCACCAATCCTAACAATCTCCCACTTAGTAAATACTTCACACACATGGAAAATTTTCCAAAACTCTATTTCTTCAAGCCTATCTCAGTAATACATCACTCAAACTTTGCTAGACTAACTGCTTTAGTCAGGAAATCTACGTTGTTCACTGTTGTATCATCTTTCTCCAAGATTATCACATTTTCTTCAATTTTTTCTCGGACGAAGTGATATTGGATATAAATGTGCTTCGTCCGTGAATGAAGTGCATGATTCTTAGCTAAGAAGATAGTACTTTGATTGTCACATTTCACCTTAACTACTCCTTGTTTAAACCCAAGCTCAACACACAACCTTTGAAGCCAAACCGCTTCATTTCCAGCATGAGTTATCGTCATATACTCTGTTTATGTGGATGAAAGAGCAACAACACTTTTCCTCTTGCTCATCCAACTCACCGCCTCACCAAACAGATTGAACATATATCCACTTGTAGACCTCCTGCTATCAATGTCTCCTCCCTAGTCAGCATCAACCGAACCTACAATATCAAGATTCTTCTTACCTCCCATACCTCCATAACACAATACAAACTCTAACATGCGACGAAGATATCTAAGAACTCTCTTAATTGCAGTCCAATGCTCTTTCCCAGTATTAGATATATATCTGCTCAATACTCCCACTGCTTGGGCAATATCTAGTCTCGTACACACCATAGCATACACCAAGATTCCAACCGCACTAGCATAAACTACATACGCCATCTCTTCAGCTTCTTCCTCCATCTTTGGACATTGTTCTGCAGATAACTTGGTTCCCGAAGGTATAGGAGTCCCTACCGGCTTGCTATCAGACATGTTAAATTTATTCAACACTTTTTCAATATACTTCTTCTGACTTAGCCATAGTTTTCGATTTTCATGATCCCTTTTTATCTGCATGCCCAAGATAAAATTTGTTGGCCCTAAGTCTTTCATGTCAAACTGCCTTGCCAACGATGCCTTCACAGTACTAATCATCTTTTTGTTATTTACAATCAACAATATATCATCAATGTACAATGTTAAAATGACAAAATCAACCCCTAACCTTTTCACATAGACGCAGTGATTAGCATAGCTGCGAGTGAACCCAAGCTAAATGGTATATGTGTCAAACTTCTGGTACCACATCCGTGATGACTGCTTTAGTCCATACAAAGACTTCTTCAATTTACAAACCAATTATTCCTTGCCTTTGCTCACAAAGCCTTTAGGCTGTTTCATGTAAATTTCCTCCTCTAAGTCCTCGTGAAGGAAAGTTGTCTTCACATCTAGTTGCTTTACCTCTAGATCATAAGCAGCTGCTATGGATAAGACAAATATGATAGATGTCAACTTTGCTACTGGGGAAAATATCTCACCATAGTCAATTCCATTTATTTGCAAGTACT
Source organism: Bretschneidera sinensis (assembly GCA_023935145.1). NCBI lineage: Eukaryota > Viridiplantae > Streptophyta > Magnoliopsida > Brassicales > Akaniaceae > Bretschneidera > Bretschneidera sinensis. The sequence goes on along the minus strand of CM043700.1, from coordinate 21,737,110 downwards.
CTTTTGCAACCAGATGTGCCTTGTACTTTTCTACCATTCCATCTGCATTTGTTTTTGTTGACCCTCACCTATTTTTAATGATGACAAAACACAACTCTTATTATACTAACGATGTTATCTAAGTGTATTAAGCAATAAGAGCATTCAACCAAGGATCAAGGTGCAAGAACTCAATCCGAATCAAACACCAAGTCAAGACAGAAGACCTAGTATAGGTTAAGGTATTCCAACAAGTTGTAAATCTCACTTGTTCAGGTAATTAGCTTGTCCAATGGCTCCCTTTGAAAAAACATTTTAAAAACTAACGTTTTAAAATCATAACCTTTTAAAAGAATGAAAAACTGGGTTGAAAGGCAACTTAGTCGACTGGATACTTATACCAGAAGACTGGTATTTTGGACAGTGTGTCCACGGTCGACTGGATACTTCATACCAGTCGACTGGTGTTTTGGACAGACTGTCCCCAGTCGACTGGTAAGATCAACCCAATCGATTGGTACTTTAGGCAGAAGATTCCCAATCGACTGGTAAATAATACCCAGTCGACTGGTACCTTCAATAGCCTTAAAAATGGGATTTTTAAAGTGGACCCAGTCGACTGGTACTAAGATCTAGTAGACTGGTAATTCGAAAAATATGACCGTTATGGCGCCAGACCTGTACATTTGATGTACAAAAGCGTACCAAATCTGCACAAAACAGGCATATTACATCAAGGCTATATAAACCCATTCTATTGAGCATTTAAAAACAAGGAATTACACATTCAATCTGGTTTTTACTCTTCGATACACAAAAAGCTTTAAAATATTTGTGCCGAGCCATTCTTCAAGCTTTACCTTGAAAGAGAGATATTATTCAGTTATATAAGCCTTCATCGTTGTCTCTCTACCATTTACTTTACAGTATTTATTATAAATGGATTTTCTTCTGAAAGGAAGGGATTGTAAGGTTTGTGCAACACCCATGAAGTTGCACGACTAAGTTTCTAAGTGGATTACTTCAAGGAGGCTCTTTGAAGAGAGCGGACGTAGGGTTGGAACGAATCCGATATTGCCGAACCACTATAAACTGAGTTTGCATTCTCTATTCCTTTAACTCTTTATTTACAGCTCATATTACTTGTTTATATGCTTGTGGTGTTATCAGTTTTTATAAACTTGTGTTTATTTAGCAAAAGTGTTTAAAAATCCAATTCATCCCCCCCCCCCCCTCTTGGGTTGAAACCTCAGTCTACAATTGATATCAGAGTCTTGTTCTCAATTTTAGGCTTAATATCCTTGAGTTGATCCGATGGTAGCAAATAACTATTTTGAGGGACACTCATACACTAGGCCTCCCTTGTTCAATGGCTCCAACTATAACTATTGGAAAAATAGAATGAAAATCTTTGTTGAATGACAAGATTATAATTTATGGAGAGTCATTGAGGAAGGACCTAGAATTCCTACAAAGGAAATAACTATTAGAGAAATCAATCATACAATGCCTAAACTCAAAACTGAGTACAATGATGAAGATTATAGAATGATGTCTCTCAATAGTAGAGCCACAAGTATTTTATATTATGCTTTAGATATATCTGAATACAGTAAAATCTCTGCATGTGTTTCGGCTAAAGAGATATGAGATAAATTGCAAGTTACGTATGAAGGAAGTAGTGAGGTTAAAAAATCAAAAATCTATATGCTAGTTTCTAAATATGAATCTTTTAGAATGTCTCCCAACGAAACAATTTCTCAAATGCACTCATGTTTCATAACTATTGTTAATGGTTTAACGCTTCTTGGTAGGAATATTGAGGAGTTTGAACTAACAAGAAAAATCTTAAGATCTTTGCCACCTACTTGGAAAGCAGAGAAGACGGCCATTCAGAAGGCCAAAGATCTTGACAAACTTGATGTTGAGACACTTCTTGGGTCATTGTTGACATATGAAATAGAAGAAATGAATCCCACTGTCTATGATGATGAGAAGAAGAAGAAAAATGTGATTGTTTTCAAAGCCTCTACGAGCAACAAAGAAGAAGAATAAGAAGAAGAGGCAGAGAGCAGCGAAGAAGATGGTGAAAAATGGCTTTAATCACTAAACGATTTCATAAATTCTTGAAGAAAAGCAAGAAACCATACACAAAAGATCCCACCTCAAAAAGGGAACCACTTGTGTGCTATGGATGCAAGAAGTCCAGTCACATCAAGGCCGATTCTACAGTTACAAGCAAACCATACAAGAACTTCAAGAAGAAAGCTATGATTGCAACCACTTGGAGTGATGACGAAGAAGAAGACTCCTCGGATAAAGAAATCGGATACAAGGAAATTTCCAACCTATGTCTTATGGCAATCGATGATGAAAATGAAGTATCATCCTCTCCCTCTTCTAAGAATAACATTGTTAATAGTAGTGAAGAGCTGATAGAAGTCATAAATGAAATGCATGAAGAATTAAAGAAATCTGATTCTAAGAACTCCAATCTTAAGAAAGAGGTAACATCCCTTTCTAAAGAGATGATAAGTCTAAGAGAAGAGAAAGATAAACTATCTTCAATGCTTTATGATTCTTCTCAAGATTTCCTAAAAGATGAAAATGAAAACTTAAAGAAGAAGATATTAGAATTGAATGGTACTATATCTAGACTCATGCTTGGAAAAGAAAAGCTTGATGAAGTGCTTTCTTTGCAAATATTAAGTGGAGGAAAATCAGGGTTAGGATACTCTCCATTAGGCAAGCAAAAATCAAAAGAGAGCTTATTCATAAAAGCTTCTTGTGTGAATGAAGCCTCTACTTCAAAGGTCACTAGCAAGGTCAAAAACACACCCTCAATGAATGCTAACATGTCTAGAAATGCTAATTCTAATGCATATATGAAAAATCCTAGAAATACTCATGCTTATATGTATGCTCATTCAAGGAATGCTTATACACATCCTAAGAATAATCATCATATGCATCATAAAAACTATATGAGTAATCAAAATTTGCACACTGCACATACATATACTAGGAGTTACCATCATGGTCATCCTAGAAATAGTGTGTATACAAGCATGTCTCCTAGAAATCATCATCATACATTTTTTGGAAATTACATGTATATTCATATTCCTCACAATAGAAACATGTATCCTAGGAACTCATATCCTAAACATTATAGGCATGCACAACTAAATACTCCTAGAAATTTGAATAACTATCATCCTAGGACTGTTGATCATCATCATGTCTATAAAACACCATATGTTGTTAAGAAAGTATGGGTCCCAAAAGGAACCGTATTTTCAATGACTAACCCCAAAGGACCCAAGAAATTTTGGATACCTAAAAATGTCATTGTATATCCTTGTGTGATGTAGATGTGTCTCCACACCAAGGAAAAAAGTAATTGTTGGTACTTTAATAGTGGATGCTCAAAGCACATGACCGGTGATAAAAATGTATTCAAAGAGCTAACTCTAAGAGATGGAGGACATGTCACCATTGGAGATAACACAAAAATAAAGATCATCGGGCATGGAAAAGTTGGTAATGATTTCTCAACCATAGATAATGTATTGCTAGTACAAGATCTTAAGCCAAATTTACTAAGTATTAGTCAACTTTGTGACAAAGGCAACAAAGTCATTTTTGAAACCTCTCATTGTCTAGTAATAGACATCAAGAGTAACAAGATTAAGTTTGTTGGCCATAGACATGAAAATGTCTACATAATTGATTTAAAATCATTACATTCCGAAAATGAAAAATGTTTTCCAGTATTTAGTGAAAATCCATGACTATGGCATAAAAGGCTTGGTCATGTGAACATGAATTTGCTTAAAATCATTTCTAGAAAATATTTAGTCATTGGACTTCCCAAAATTAATTTTGAAAAGGACAAAGTATGTGATGCTTGTCAAATGGGAAAACAAACTAGGATTTCTTTTAAATCAAATAATATAGTCTCAACTACTAGACCATTGAAACTTTTGCATATAGACTTATTTGGTCCACTAAGTATCATTAGTCTAGGTGGCCATCAATATGTTCTTGTTATTGTTGATGACTATTCAAGATATACCTTTGTTATCTTTATTGCTTACAAGGATGAAGCTTTCAAAGGATTTGAAATTTTTTGCAAAAAGGTTCAAAATGAAAAAGGAATTTGTATTTCAAGCATTAGAAGTGATCATAGAAAAGAATTTGAAAACCGAAGTTTTTCAAAATTTTGAGATGAAAATGGAATTGATCACAATTTTTCGGCTCCTAGAACTCTTCAACAAAATGGAGTTGTTGAGAGGAAAAATAGAGTTCTAAAAGAATTTGTAAGAACAATGCTTTGTGAAAATAGTTTACCAAAATACTTTTGGGTTGAAGCAGTAAACACCTTTTGCTATATCCTAAATAGAATTTTAATTAGGTCTATGCGTGATAAAACTCCATATGAACTATGGAAAGGTAGAAAGCCTAATATCTCCTATTTTCGTACATTTGGTTGTAAATGCTTCATCCTAAATAACAATAAAGCTAACTTGGGTAAATTTGACTCTAAGACCGATGAAGGGATATTTTTAGGATATTCAACTTCTAGCAAGGCTTATAGAGCCTTCAACAAGAGAACTCTAGTGGTAGAAGAATCCTTTCATGTAACTCTTAATGAGTCTAATCCAATTAGTAGTAGAAAAGTTTCTTTTAATGATAGTGCAGATTTTATTCCAAGAATAGAAACACCTACTCCCATTGTTGACCCAAAGGAGAATCCACCTCAAACAAATGAAGAGATGAAAACTCTCAAATTAGACCAGCTATCTACAAGCCGACAAGAGGATAGTCTTCCCAAAGATTGGAAGTATGTAAATTATCACCCGATTGATCAAGTGATTGGTGATCCTTCACAAGGGGTAAGAACTCGGTCCTCTATTAGAAATATTTGCAATTATGTGGCTTATTTGTCTCAAATAGAACCTAAGACATTTATAAAAGCCGAAAAGGATAATGATTGGATAATTGTCATGCAAGAAGAAATAAATCAATTTGAAAGAAACAATGTATAGAATCTAGTCCCTAGACCTAAGAATCATACAATAATTAGAACTAAATGGGTATTTAGAAATAAGATGGATGAAAATGGAATAGTAACTAGAAACAACGCTAGACTAGTTGCTAAAGGATATAATTAAGAAGAAGGAATAGACTTTGATGAGACTTATGCTCCCGTAGCTAGATTAGAAGCTATTCGAATGTTATTAGCCTTTTCATGCTTTAATAAGTTTAAGTTATTTTAAATGGATATAAAAAGTGCATTTTTAAATGGTTTTATAGAAGAAGAGGTTTATGTTGAGCAACCTCTTGGATTTAAGAATCCTAGTCTTTCAAACTATGTCTATAAGCTCTCTAAGGTTCTATATGGGTTGAAGCAAGCTCCAAGAGCATGGTATGAAAGACTAAGTAAATTTTTGATTGACAATAACTTTGTAAGAGGTAAGATAGACACAACTCTCTTCACAAAAACTCACAAAAATGACACTTTGCTAGTCCAAATATATGTTGATGATATTATATTCAGTGCTACTAATGAATCTATGTGTCAAGAGTTTGCCAAGTGCATGTAAGGTTATTTGAAATGAGCATGATGGGAGAGCTACTAAAAAGATTCGAGATGGAAAGCTCAAAGCCACTTGGTACACCTATGAGCACATATACAAAATTTGATCTAGATGAAGGAGGTAAGTGTGTAGACACTAAATATTATAGAAGCATGATAGGAGCTTTACTTTATTTAACTACAAGAAGACCTTATATAATATTCAGTGTATGCATGTGTGCTAGATTTCAGGCTAATCCTAAGGAATCACGTGTAGTTGCAGTAAAAAGAATCCTTAGATATCTACAAGGAACTCAAACCTTAGGATTATAGTACTTTAGAGATTCATCTTTTGAGCTTGTAGGATATTCAAATGTTGATTTTGTTAGATGTAGGTTAGATAGAAAAAGCACAAGTGGAACATGCCAATTCTTAGGTGCAATGTTAACCTCTTAGTTTTCCAAAGAAACAAAACTCCGTTGCACTATCAACCGCCGAGGTGGAATATGTAGCAGCTGGAAGTTGTTGCGCCCAAGTGTTATGGATGAAACAACAACTAGAAAACTATGACATGAACCTTAAAAGCATACCAATACATTGTGATAATACTAGTGCTATCAACCTAACCAAAAACCCTATTCAGCACTCTAGAACTAAACATATAGAAATTAGACATCATTTCTTAAGAGACCATGCTAAAAAATGTGATATAAGACTAGAATTCATACCTTCAGAGGATCAAATAGCTGATATTCTTACAAAACCTCTAAATGAAGCTAGTTTCTGCAAAATTAGACTATTAATGGGATTGTTAGATTATGATAAATTGTATGTCTGATTGCTTCATCTTTCATCATAATGCATATTTAACATCGTATTAATCCTCATTTAATATCTCCCTCACTCAAGATGACATAAATAAACAAATTTCGTGCTAAGACTCAAAGACTAAAATTTTTCTAAAGGGTCCAGTCGACTGGTAAGTCTATCCCAGTCGACTAGTAAGTCTCTGCCTAATCTTCCAGTCGATTGGTAAGTTTATACCAGTCGACTATACTTTGTTTGAAGCCATTTTTTCAAATTCAGTGATCAACCCAGTCGACTGGTATAAACGACCCAGTCGACTGGTATCTTTCTGCCAATTCATCCAGTCGACTGGTATGCAAAACTCTTTATCTCTGCAAAGCACCCAATCGACTGGTATCCTCACCCCAGTTGACTGGTATCGCGATTCTATAAATAAGCTCTTCATTTTTTTTTTCAGATTTTTACATCATTTTCAAAAACCCTAGCTTTTTCTCTATAAAATCTCGTCATTTTGATAAAAAAAAAACCATCAAAACACAACCTAAACACCTCTATCTACTCATCCAAACCATCTATTTCAACTTTCTACGGTTGAAATCTCCTATTTCCACCAAAAACCCTTTTTACCCAAAACTCTCATTTCTACCATAATGTCTGAAAGAATCCGGATAAAGACTACCTTTGGGGGACCACATGTGCCCACGAGGCCAAGATCCACCAAACCCACGGCTCCGGATTCATGGGGGAAAAGTGTGGCAGGCTCGTTTAGCAAAAAGCCCAGAACAGAGCTGGATGATAATCTGTTTTCCAGCCCGGCGGCAAAGGCCAGGTATAATTCCGTTATCCGCCTTAAGAAAATCATGATGGGTAGAGTTGTCGACTTCGACTCTATTCGTCATGGTAATTTCGATATTTTACCTGTATTTGAGGCTATTCACTTGACCTCACTGGTCAAGATTTATGAGAAATATTACTCGAGACTGATTCACCAGTTCTATGTGAACTTGGTGAAACCCAGTCCACTAGCTCTGAGATTCAGAACCAATGTCATGGGTGTGGATTTTAAGGTCAATACTGACCTCTTGATGAGCATTTTGAGGATCCCTGTGGGAGGGATCCAATGGAGTCTGGATAGATGACCAAACAATTTCGATGTTGAGGAGGCATGTCAAATAGTTAGGGACGACCCTAACTATGTGTTTCGGCCCACTACATTTCACACATGTAGTGACATACTCCTAGACTCGAAATTGTTCAATCTCATTGTGAGTTGGACCATCCACCCGAGACTAGGGAGTCGAGAGTATCTAGCTAAGATAGATATCATATTGATTTGGTAACTTAAAACTGGGCACCACTTCATTATATACCCCCTGTTGCTCGCCAACATGATTAATGGCTAAGCGAGAGGCTCTGGATGCCTTCCCTACGGGATACTCATCATGCTCATACTCCAGCACTTTCGGGTGCCTTTCCCCGCCTCCGAGGCTTAGGAAATCGGCCTCAATGACATCATTAACATCTCTTGCTAAAGAAGATAGGATGCACAGTCCAAGATGGCTTCATCTACTCCAAGGCTGGGAAGCACATTCAGATTGGAGAGGACGACAGCAGTGATGATGAGGACGAGGGTGTTGCTACTGCTGATATAGATATGGATGCTCGGGCACCTTCTATTGACTCAAGTACTGGTCAGGCTGGGTATGACAATCTACTTCAGGCTATCATGAGCCTCCAGCTGACCATGCAGTATGGCTTTCAGACCTTGAGCTCTTCCATTAAGACCCTCTGGAATGACTTCGAGTTACACCAAAAGTGCACTGAGAGTTCTCTGGTTGAGATTCGGGATCTCATTCGTGCCGGCTTTGACTCTCCTACTCCCTAAGTCGTTTGTCTATCCCCTTTTGATGTACATGATGATATAGTTTCTTATTGTCTTAGCACATACATATTTTCATGTTTTATTGTATTTTGTACCTCTGTTTGGCTCTACGAAGCCTGTCCTTGTATAGACTTTTGATATATATGATGATGATGCTTCATGCTTAGACCTATTTCATGTACTCATTCTACTTATATGTAATTTAGTTACATGTTTTATAACTCTTTATATTCAGATATATGCTTTAAACTGCTTCTGTATGTATAGAAACTTTCGATGCTTTTCGGGAAAGCTTTCGAACTCCGAATGACGCCAAATTTTCACATACAAATTTTTTTATGCATCATCTTTATGTTTATGGTAGCTAAATGGCCTATTTGTTGGTTTACTATCCCCTTTTATTCTGTTGTCAAAACAGGGGAGAAAAATGAGAAAAATATGAAAAACTAATGAAAACTCAAACTAGTGCATAGATTTAGGGGGAACATTGCTCCAAAGAACTTGGAATATGTTTATAATTGTTGAGTTGATTGGTTGGGCTGCATATAAACTGCGATTGATCCTTTATAGGTTGGTTTTGTTCAAAAAACAAAAGAGACTTTGCTTGATTTTTTTTTCAAGAAAATCCAACACTTAGTTTTTTTTTAAAAAAAAAAACAGTTTTCTCTCTTTAGTTTTGTCATCATCAAAAAGAGGGAGATTGTTGACCCTCACCTATATTTTAATGATAACAAAACACAACCGTTATTATACTAACGATGCTATCTAAGTGTATTAAGCAATAAGAGCATTCAACCAAGGATCAAGGTGCAAGAACTCAATCCGAATAAAACACCAAGTCAAAACAGAAGACCTAGTATAGGTTAAAGTATTCCAACAAGTTGTGAATCTCACTTATTTAGGTAATCAGCTTGTCTAATGACTCCTTTTGAAAAAGCATTTTAAAAACTAACGTTTTAAAATCATAACCTTTTAAAAGAATGAAAAACTGGGTTAAAAGGCAACCCAGTCGACTAGATACTTACACCAGAAGACTGGTGTTTTGGACAGTGAGTCCACAGTCGACTGGATGCTTTATACCAGTCGACTGGTGTTTTGGACAAACTGTCCCCAGTCAACTGGTAAGATCAACCTAGTCGACTGGTACTCTGGACAGAAGATTCCTAGTCGACTGGTAAGTAATACTCAGTCAACTGGTACCTTCAATAGCCTTAAAAATGGGATTTTTAAAGTGGACCCAGTCGACTGGTACTAAAATCCAGTCGACTGGTAATTCAAAAAATATGACCGTTATGGCGCCAGACCTGTACATTTGATGTACAAAAGCATACCAAATCTGCACAGAACGGGCATATTACATCAAGGCTATATAAACTCATTCTATTGAGTATTTAAAAATAAGGATTACACATTCAATCTGGTTTTTACTCTTTGATACACAAAAAGCTTTGAAATATTTGTGCTGAGCCATTCTTCAAGCTTTACCTTGAAAGAGATATATTATTCAGTTGTTTAAGCCTTCATCGTTGTCTCTCTACCATTTACTTTACAGCATTTATTGTAAAGGGATTTGCTTCCGAGAGGAAGGGATTGTAAGGTTTGTACAACACCCGTGAAGTTGCACGACTAAGTTTCTTAGTGGATTAATTCAAGAAGGTTCCTTGAAGAGAGTGAACGTAGGGTCGGAACGAATCTGATATTGCTGAACCACTATAAACTGACTTTGTATTCTCTATTCCTGAAACTCTTTATTTACAGCATATATTACTTGTTTATATGCTTGTGGTGTTATCAGTTTTTATAAACTTGTGTTTAATTAGCAAAAGTGTTTAAAAACCCAATTCACCCCCTATTGGGTTGAAACCTCAGTCTACAGTTTTCTTCTTGAAAACTCATTTGCACCCAATTGACTTCATTTCTCTAGGCAATTTCACAAGGCTCCATGTTTCATTCTTGTCCAGTGCCTGCATCTCCTCTTTCATAGCATCCTCCCACAAATTTGCATCCTCCGAGATTCTCGCTTTTTTCACTATAATAGGATCATCGCCAGTATTACTTGAAGTATATAATGCACTGCAAGCACTAGGGAAATACCCGATGAGTGGCCTCCTAACCAGTGTGGATCTCCTCATGATAGGCATGGCCTCTACCCCCGAGCCAACTGTAACGACCTATCCCGGGTTGGTCACCCCCGAGACAATGTCGTCACATTTTGAAATCCCAGCAAAACACATATATACAACAATATAAAAACATCAACTGAAAAGATCTACATATATAAATCCTCAACCCTCAACATGGGAGTTACATTATTAAGATCCTAACTGAAACATTATATACAACAGATTATGCATGAATATTTACAAACATTTTTTTCCTATTAGTCTGAGGATGTGGACCATGTAGCTTATAGATAATGACTCAGTCTGAATCTCAGCTCACCAATCTATTTGTCCTGCCTGCTACCTGAAATTGTTTAACAATGAGAAGTGAGCTTCACAAGCTCAGTGAATTAAATTTACTAAAAATATTCAATTTGTATAATTCTAGTCACATCTTATAATTCAATTGTTCAAATAGTCTTCCAATATTCATTCATTTATATCTCATATAATTCGATAATAGCATTCTATTATCACTACTCATATCATAATCCTCATCATTTATCAATCTCTTCTTAAGTTAATCATCAAATATATCAATATTTCTTCTCATATATTTAATCATCTCGAGACTATCAATTCAACATCATAATTTCCTTGTTATGAGGTTCACAACATATAATCAATCACTCAGATAATTTTTATCAGATCATACTTTCATATTTCTTTCTCATCATATTTGTCTCTATGTGAGACTCATTCATCTATCAATAAATTCACAATCAATAATAACATTTTAGCATCTCAAGCAATAATAATAAATATTTAAAACAAATGCAATGCATAAATTTAAATCATCAGATCATTTCATATTATCATTTGGGAACGTCTTCCCACATATCGACATGTTTTACCTTAGACCGCTGCCTTCTTGGTTCTTTTATTTTCATTTAGACCGGTTGCCTTCCAGGTTCTTTTATTTTCAGCATATACCGGTTGCCACAGTTTTTCTATTTTCATTTAGATCGGCTGCCTTCTCAGTTCTTTTATTTTCAGCATATACCGGCTGTCACGGTTCTTTTATTTCCATTTAGACCGACTGCCTTCCCAGTTCTTTTACTTTCAGCACATACTGGCTGCCACGATTCTTTTATTTTCATTTAGACCGGTTGTCCTCCCAGTTCTTTTATTTCATGCATATGAACAATAATATGAAATATGCATATGAGCAATAAATAAAACAAGCATACATTTAAGCACTCAATTTAGCTATCAAGCTCTTTCTCAAAATTATTATTTTTTTTATCACACTCATTAAATTATCTCCTCATATATCATATCAAATTATCAATCATAGCTTGTTGATAATTTCATTTATCATTTCATTATATATTTCAACAACTCATTATTTCATTGATATTACTTCTATATAATAAATTTTGAACATATCAATTATTCATATAATATTAATCAATCAACTTTCATATAGCATCCAATCATTGTAGCTCAATAATTAATTTAAATATCGTCACTTTATATTTCATATTTATCTCGATTACTAAAAGTAAATCTAACACACCACGTAACATTTAAAGCTACCCGTGGATCACCTCATTGCATTTTATGTTTTTTTTCTGCAATTACATCCGATTGTTGATTATCAACACCTGACATAATATTTATATTAAAATTTCTAATTTATACTTCAATTCTTTCATAATTCATACCGTTTAAATTTTATATATCAAATTCCGAGTAATTTCATGTATTCATAGTTTCAAAAATAAAAATCAAGTTATTACCTTTTGTTTTTTCTTAAAGCTTCCCTCGAATCTCTTTAAAATTCTCCGTAAACCTCTTCAAAATTTCAATCTTTCAACATTTCTTTGAGTCTCAAGTGTTTAAAGAAAGAGAGTATTCAAATTGAATAAAGAAAAACCAAATAGGATTTGGTAAGAATTAAATAAAATAAACAAAAATTAATTATATATATATATATATATATATATATATATATATATATATATATATAGACACACACACACACACCCCAACCGTCCATTGATTGCCACCATTTTGCATTGTTGTCTAACATACAATAAGCATGTTTTTTTTGGTAACTAAACCCCACCATGCATTTTTTTTAAGAATTATTTTATTTAATAATAAATCTTTCATATATATATATATATTATTTTAATTTCATATTATATCTATCAAATTACTCTTTACCCTTGCTTTAAGGACATGGGTATTACACCAGCATCTGAATCCTCATCCTCTACATCAGAAACATGAATATCGTGCTCAAACCCAACTGACTCATAATCTAAAGTATCTGATGCAGTCTGTGGGGTAGTCTCATACTCTTTATCTCCCAGGCTAAGATCAATTTGAACCTGCTTTGGCTGTTTCGGTACATCTTGGACAACCACCACATCCTTTGGTGTTTTCTGAACACAATATCTCTACTTAAAAATGTACTCATGTTTTCTGAATTTCATAACTTGTATCCCTTGACCCATCCTTATAACCAATGAAAATGCACTTTACTGATTTGCTGTCAAGCTTGTCCCTCTTTTCTTTTGGCACATGCATTTAAGCATCACACCCAAACACCCTAACATGAACCAAACTCGACTTCTTCCTAAATAGTGCCTCAAATGATGTTTGATCCTGCAAAGCTGATGTAGATAACCTGTTCTTCAGATAACAAATCGTAGCCACTGCCTCTACTTAGAACTCCGACTCCAAGCCTGCACAACTCACCATACTCTCGATTTCTCCATGAGTGACCTATTTAGTCTCTCGACCACTCCATTCTGTTGAGGTGTATATAGAGTTATTTTCGGTCTTGCAATGTTGCTTGCCACACAGAATTACTCAAACTTGTCTGAGCAAAATTCCCCTCCATTATCTGTTCTTAGTACCTTTATCTTTCATTCCATATGATTTTCTACCAATGCTTTAAACTCACGGAACTTATCAAATGCTTCAGCTTTACTCTTAATAAAGTAAATTCATGCATAACTTGAAAAATCATCAATGAAAGAGACGCAATACCTTGATTTTCCAAGAGATTTGACCGAAACTGGTCCAAACACAACATGATGTATCAAATCCAGAATACCCTTCGCCCTCTTTCTAGCGAACTTAAAACTCACACGGTTCTGCTTGCCATGTAGACAATGCTCACAGAAACCGAATCCCATGGAGCAATATGGGACTCCCTTCACTATCTGCTTCGGCGAAAAAGTAGATAGTCCCTTTTCACCGATATGCCCAAGCCTCTAATGCCAAAACATAAAGGACTTTGCCTCATCATCAGTCGCATCCTCAGAGATAAAACCTCCACTGCACTGACTTTATACTGTACTTTCCAGTAACTTGTACAACATACGACACCGAACACCTCATGCGATTACTAGCGATCCACAAGTTATCTTGCACGAATTTTTGTCACAGCAGAAATTCACTCATCCATATGTCATCTTGCTGACTGACACCAGGTTCCTGCTGAGACTCGGAATATGTATCACGCCTGAAAGTGTCTTGACCGTCCCATCGTTCATCTTCAAGTTCACCTTCCCACGACCAATAATTTTCACCGGAGGGTTACCTCCTAATAAAATGTTTCCCCCATCAAAGATTTCATATTCATGAAACCAATCCTTGTGAGGTGTCATGTGAAATGATACTCATGTGTCAATTATCCAAACACTTCGATCTGATTGAGCCAAATAAGATGCCATATTTAAGTCACCAGCATCATCATCCTGGTTCTTGTTTCCTGAAGCTGATTTATCCTCTGTCCACTTTTCGGGGTTCACACTCTTACTTCTACATTCCTTTTTCAGATCTCCGGGCTTCCTACACTTCCAACACTTCAACTCAAATTTATCTCTACATTTCGATCTTCCCCTAAACTTGGGTTTATCACCAGACCACTTGTAGCCTGTATCATGGGTTCGCCCTCTCACAGATAAGGCCTCCTTTGACGAGTTCTCTGTACCCTACCACCTCATCTCCTCAGACAGTAAGGCTGTCACGACATTCTCAACAGACAGATAAGTCGTACCACTACCAATCGCAACTATCAAGTTATCCCACGAATCAAGCATTGAACTGAGCAGTGTAATAGCCTTATCGTCATCCGTCACATCAACACTAATAGACAATAACTGACCTATCAAATGTTGAACTCATATAGATGAACAAAGAAAGAATCGCCCTCAGCTATCTGAAGGTTGTACAACTTTTTCCGCAAAAATAATTTGTTTACAAAAGATTTACTCTGATAAAGGCTTTACAGCTTCTTCCAGAGTTCTTTAGCAGTCTTCTCTCAAGAAACGTTTATCAGGACAGAAACGATTAGGCACAGTTGAATCAGACTTCGTGCCTTCCGATTGAGTTTCTCCCACTCCGTGCTGGCCGCTGAAGATGATGCCGAAACCACCACCGGAGCCGCCTCTACCGTGGATATTGCCGTCATGCTCATCGTACTCTTCAGCATCTCATCGACTGTCAACGTCCACAGATCCATGTCCATGAGTAGATCCCCCATCTTCAGTTTCCATAACTCGAAGCTCTTCCCTTCGAACTTCTCGCTTTCAATTTGTGATTCTATCAACATCTCTGATCACTAATCCTCGAACACAAGGCTCTGATACCAATTGAATGATTCAAGACCTGTCAATCACACGAATTATAAACAGAAAGAAAATAAGACATAATATACCCAGGTTCACCCCAGAATAGAGTTACATCATGCTATAAGTTTTACTATAATCAACCTCACAAGTCTCTCGTTACAATGTGCGCTCAATACATAGAGAGTATTTATAAGCAACTTAAGACACCATAATTAGGATTTCTGCCCTGCTGCAAAACCAAGGCTATTCATGGGCCTAAGCCCAAACCGTCAAGCAAAAAACCAGACCCGAAACATGTACAAGGCTTGAAATTTTCGAGGGCGTTGCCCTGTAACCCCCACCCGTTCACTAGGGAGCAGGACCTTCATGATCGTCGAGAGTTCTATAGATATGGACTCATGAAGTATGTACCAACTCTAACAGATAACAGAGGGTTCATGTTTTTTTTTTCTTTCTTTTTTTGGGCTTGTGAGGTTTAAGGGCAGTATGTGTCTCTCTCTCCCTCTCTCCCTTTGCTTGAGAGTAATTTACAAGCAAATTTTACTACAAATTAATGATGGTATTTTGGATTGAATGATAGGTCTTCTGATTAGAGAGAGAGAGATTCTACTGTAGTGAGAGAAAGTTAGGCAACGAGAGAGGGATAATAAGACAGAGACATAAAGGGAAGAGGGAGTGGATTCTCATTTGGAGAAAAAATTTCAATACTCTATGAGCTTTGTTCTTCACCTCACTTTTTACGTGAAACATAATGAATCTGAGAAGAAATAGCACAAATAATTTTTCAAAGGCAAACATCTAAAACAATAAATAGCTAAAGACAAATTACACTATATTATCTCTAAATTTGTTGAAATGACACTAACATACAAATATCTCAAAACATCAATTTCCACTATCAAGTTATCCAATAGACATTTTTTAAAAAAATCAAAATTTTAATTAGATATTACTTTTCATTATGATCAAAGTATCATTAGTGTTAAAATATCTCAAAATGATTATGATAAGTTTAATAATTCTCAATTATTTATCTCTAAATTGTTTATATCACAAAATTTAAAGTTATTTAAATTCATATTTTCTAAAAATATAAAAACATGCAATATCATTTTAATTTTTAAAATTAAAAATTGTCTTTGATTTTTATTTTATTCTGGTCTTTGATATTGATTTATTTGACATGTCATGCTATTTAATTTTATAAAAAAATATATTAACAAACTTTTTATTTAAAATATTTAATTTTCTTTTATGATAATCTTTGATTTTCATTTATTTGAGAAAACAATAAACAATGATATCATAATATTTTTTAAAATATAAAATGTTTGAAGTAAAACTTGTTTTTCACCATATAATAGAATATAAATCCATCTAAAATATACTTCTAACAAATTTTGTAAAAAAAACGACAATTTTCTTTTAAAAAAAACCTTAAAAATTTTCTTAATAAATATGTTTCATTCCTAGTACTTCTTTTTTTTTTATAAAAAATAACATTTATTATACTTAAAGATATTTGATCATCATAAAAAATAATATCCGATTAAATTTTTAATTTTTTAAAAAAATCATTTTAGAAATCTGATGATCAAAATTGATGTTTCGAGTGAATTATGAATTTTAAAAGATTTGATATTTTAATGTTATTTCAATAAAACTTAAAACCCAATAACTAAATGAACAAAAACATACTGTAATAATTTGTTACGCATAAACCAATAAAGACAAATTTATTTTTGTGACAACTGCCAAAAAGTAAATAGCAACAACCGCTAAAAGGAAATCTCGACAACGCTGTAGTTGAAATGGGATTGTTAAAGCTAAAAAATGACCCCTGAGCCAATTACTTGCATATTATTTACGCACGGAAATGAAAGAAAAACATTGATCAAAAGGTATTACGCTGCGCAATAAACCTGAATAAAATAAATCTTTCACCAAACAGATAAACACTACAAATTAGTTCCAAAATTGGATAGTAAGTTCAGCTAATATCCATAAAACAACCGTATCATTGCTAAAACCGACAATATAACAGATCCAATCGTCTCAAAGTTGCAAGCTTACAGCCTTCTACCCCTTCTGCCACCCTTTCTTCGGGTGCTATCAGTGGGGATTGGAGTAACATCCTCTGAAAAAGAAACCCAAATTTAACACAAAGTGAAACTACTTTCATGAAAGAACAACATAACTGAAAAATATCCTCAATAGCCGTTTATATTCCAATCTTTCAAATCAAATTCACTTTTGTAAGCAACTTGTCCAGCTTTCACATTTTCAAATTACTAAAAAAATTCATCTAGATCAGGAAATTTTACTATAAGGAAAATGACAGATTGTCTCTATCTAAGGTTGACCCCTAGCTTAAATAATAAAATACAGAAAAATCATTTGATGCATAATATATAACAAAAACATGAAGTTAAGGCTCTTGACCAAAACTTAAAAAAAGAAAGTGAGCTATTATATTTGGTTATGCTTTCCAGGATACTTGATTTTCGATCAAAAAGCATAAAGGGAGAAAAACATAGAAAAGTCATTCACCTATGCGGCCAATTCTCATTCCAGAACGAGCAAGTGCACGAAGAGCAGATTGAGCACCAGGACCAGGTGTTTTTGTTTTGTTCCCACCCGTAGCACGGAGTTTAATATGAAGTGCAGAAATGCCAAGTTCCTGCGTATAAAAGAATATTAGCTATGATATTATACAACTTAACTGTGACGCTCTGCAAATATTACAAATCAGAAAATCAGCTGCAAAACTTTAAAAAAAAATCAGCTATCAGAATTAAGTTAGGAAGACCTTGCATCTCTGTGCAACATCCTGTGCTGCAAGCATTGCAGCATACGGTGAAGACTCATCTCTGTCAGCTTTCACCTTCATTCCACCTATTTTAGGTAAGAATGTATGAAGTATGAAACTAAATAGCATTTCCTTGTTTGAAAGAAAATGTAAATAACAAAAGTAACTCATAAATGTATACTGATAAAAAGAAATGGTTACCCCTAAATGTAACCTCAAAATACAGTTTAGCAAATTTCTGCAAAACAGAGACTACAAGGGTGCTCTATCTGTGTGTACATTTGCTGTGCCATTGCCATGATTAGAGTTTTAACGACATGAACCCGCACAGGAACTAACTACCATGCTAAGGTTTGAAGGTATTTCTTTAAATCATGCTTGCATCTAGTGTTCATTCTATGTGCACAAATCTTTAAACACAAAATGTAGAACATATAAGTATGATTACATAGCATGCATAACTCTTAGATAATCAACACAGCTCAACCCATCCACAAGAAGGCCTACAGGACTCTTCATGCCCTTTCTTTTTTGGGAGAGGGGGAGGGATATAGTTAAAAATGAAACTATTCACAAACTAACTAAAGTTCCCAGATAAATAACTAAACCAGAAATGTGTACTAGCATCAAAATTAGGACATTGACTTACCAGTGATGCGAACCATGGTTTCTCTGCCTGACAGATCAGTGACATGCTGCATTTCATACATGAAAAATCCACTCATAACTGGATTGAAAGAATGCTAATAGCAAAAGGGAAAAAATTATACTTACAATGAAGGTGTCATTGAATGTTGCTTTTATGTGAGCAACACAAAAAACATGCTCTCCCTCTCTTACAGCAGGTCCAAGAGTCACGTTTTCTTCCTTTGGTTCCCTAACCTTCCTCTTCGACTACAGAATCCCTTGCCCAAGAGCATATGAAAACCAGGCAAATTGAGAATCCATATATCTTGAAACTATTAAAAAAAATCTTATAAATGTAAATCATATACATAGATAGAATAAAGCAATCCAAGTGCAATATCATAGGATAACACAGAGAGACCTCTACTGTTCAAATGAAAAAAGTCAAAGATACAAAGAACTACAAATTCTGGAGCACAATTCTATCCACATATAATAAAACAGAAGTACCAAGTTCAATTTGGATTCAACATCAATTTGTAGCATGCTTTGTAATGAGAAAGTGCCAGTGCAGAATTCAAACAAAATTCACCGCGGCATAGGCTCATCATGCAAGCAGAAGCAAACCCTCAACCCAATTAGCAGAATTGCACAGTGTACATAATCCATATGTGGAAATTCACGTAGCATAAACAAGGTCAAGGCCCACACGGCATAACAAAACGCATATCAAACCACTCTTATTTTTTTCTATAAAATTCAGCTTCTAGTTTCTTATCACTTCAAGGCCATCCATTCTCAACCCAATACGCGAAAAGCAACGCATTTCCAGATCTAACAAAGAAAAAAATATAATCTATATTCATTTCATGAATCTAGGGTTTTATAAAGCAATCACACAAACACTGCACTCACGAATCGAGATGTATGAAATAGATCGATAGAGCCCAAAAACACTGAACAAATGGGGACTGATAAGGAGCTGAAAGAGAGACGGCAAAAACTGGTTCGAGATTAGCTCACCATGGCTGCGAACAGATGAGAGGTAAAGAGCGAGGCCCCTCTTTGCTTTGATGTTGTAAAAAAATGCGAAAACTCTAGGGAGGAGCGTGTAGCTTAGTATTGGCTGCATTTTATAGGAGGAGCTTATTAGGGTTTAGTACAACTGGAAGTGGAATGTTGATAGATTTTAAATTTTCGGATTGGCCCCATGATTTAGAACTAATTCTTTATGAGGCATTAGATTTGCAGATTTAATCTCAATTCACCAGCTCAGAGCTCGGAACGCGGGAGTCCGATCTCAAGGTATGGACTTGGACTCAACTCGATCATGCTTTTAAGTCGAGCTAGAGCATATTCTTAAGCCCGTTTCATATAACAAATCGAATTTGAGTTTACAATCATTCGAGTTTGGCTTAAATATATATTTTATATATATTAAAAATATATAAATTAAAATATTTTACTCTTGTGCTGGTTTCCTAATTGTGCCACAGCATTAATCCTAGATTTGTAGCTAATCCTACTTTTACCTCTTCTATTAATTCTGTTATCGCCTTTGCCGATTCTTATAGGTTTTAAAGACGTATCTAAAGAGCATATGTGCAATTTGAAGTTTGATTGTTATTAAAGTTTGAGCTGATGTTTTTGTTAAGTCAATCAGTCTTCCTTTCAAATAAGATTTTTTTGAGTAATCTCTTTTTAGGTACATTTTGTTATTCATATTGTAAAATATGCATTATATAATTGTTTCAAATTTAATGGGTAGAGTGCGATTCAGTTCGACAATACTTTATGGTATAAGAGCAGCGCATTCCTCTTCCCTATTAATTTTTTTTTCTCTTCCTTTCTCAAACAATTACTATAGCCACTACAAACGAAACTCCAACCACTCCAGTACACTCAATTGTTCTCAACACCAATGAATTCCATCTCATTACAATCAATATTTCTGCACAAGCTCCTCTCAAACTCACCTTCACCAACTATCTCTCATGGAAGCTTCAGCTTGAAACTATCTTCATCGGTTATGATCTCTTTGGGTATATTGATGGCTCCAAACCTTGTCCAACAAACACACTCACTGCTAACAACTCTACAGGACCAAATCCAGCTTACAATGTCTGGGTTCTACAAGATGAATTGATCCTTAATGCCCTCATTAGTTCTCTGTCTCCTACAATTATCCCTTTCATTGCTAGAGCCACCACTTCTCGAGAAGCATGGACTATTCTTACCAATACATACGCTAAACCATCTCGTGGGTGCATCAAACAAGTCAAGAATCTTCTCAAAAATCCCACCAAATGTACCATGAATATCACTGATTTTCTTCACTCTATTAAAGCCTGTGCAGATGAACTTGCCATAATAGAAGCACCAATAGATGAGGAAGATCTTACAGAGAAGACCTTAGATGGACTGGGAGATGACTACAAATAGCTTCTTCGTGTTGTTCAAACTCATGACACATTCATCACCTTTGATGAGCTTCATGAGAAACTTTTATCTTTTGAATCTTGACTTGTTAATGAGTAAGAAGAATGTGCTGCTCTTATACCATAAAGTACCCATTAAATTTGAAACAAATCTATAATACATATTTTACAACAAGAATAACAAAAAGTACCTTAAAAGAAAGATGACTCAAAAGAATTCTATTCGAAAGGAAGATTCACTGACTTAGTAAAAACAACAGTTCAAACTTTAACAATAATTTAAACTTTAACAACAATTCAAACTTTAAATTACACGTATGCTCTTCAAATCGACCAACTCAAGATTGATCACAGGATGGTGAACATGCCGGATTGAGCTGCACGCGGAACTAAAATGTTGTTTTGAGCTGAAATGAAGATTGATTGCTCTGCAGGTTGTGGTCACAGGGGAAGTAGTATGCAGGGGCGTAGTGCGCAAGGGCCCACGATAGTACTGGACAACGCTTTCTTTTCTGAATTATAGTATGATCACTTGTTAGTTAGGAATTTAAACAAATGAATTTGTAGATCAATGGGAAATAGGATTAAAGGTTTTTTTAGGAGTTCAAGCAAGGCATCATTTTATGGCTTTTAATAGAAGCAGAAAAAAGTTATCAAGCAAGGCATCATTGTCAAGTGTTAAGTAATGTTCATATTTCATACTATAGATTCCTAGAAACGATCTTTTTCTTTTCTTTTTTTCATTGTAATAACATAAAATAACGTAGTAAAGTGCTAGACCACTGCATCAAATTAAGAAATTGATAGGATTAATAGAAAAATATGATAAAATAATTTTTAAAAATGAGGGGATAAAATCATTTAGATCAAGATCCTCTTCAATAATTGAGATTTTTTTTTAAAATTAAACTATCATTGGATAAGTGTCATATCAACACTATGAATGATACAACATTCATTCAATAATGCATTGATTCAAATATCTCTAAAAAATGATCTGAACCCAAATCAATTTTTATATATATTTTTTTTGTTTCAAATATAAAATTTGATGATATTATCTCATTTTATACCATCCTCTTAATCTGATGTACCAAACTAACAGGAAGAAACCATTGCAAAATGAACTTTTGCAACTCATGTAGGGGATGAAAAAGTTTTCCCTTGAACTTCATTTGATTCCGAAGAACATGCTTCTTTGTCCACCAATTAGCAAGACTGAGAACAGAATAACTTTAACTAAGCTACATTCTTATAGCTTCTATTCCAATCCATTCCTTTCCCAATTTCAATAAGTAGATCAAATGATTTTTGCATAAAATTCCTTAAATTTCCTCCATATTCCAATGTGATTGTGGGAGAAACTTTAACTAGAGTGTCCTTCACCTATAGAACAAATTCTCCCCCTCTCCCCATAGGAAAACAATGCTATCTAAACTGATATATAATGCCTATTTTCTTCTGCTCCTCTATCGAGAGTTTATACCTTTTTATGCTGAATTTCTTCAATAATTTCACATTAAGGACTAAATATGGAGCTATGGTGGTGACTGTAATGCCGTTTGTTATCTTCTGTAGCATCTATGTCACGTGGTCTTATACTGGTCGCACTAGGAGAGGAAAACCTAACAAGTTCAAACTTTAAGTCTCACAAGTTCTACAATTTAATGAGTGAGGAGTGATATAGTTAGTCGCAACTGTCGGATTTCACTACCATACGGTGCACATGTAAGACTCATTCACGTGTGTGCGCTCAAATCTTATCTGTCAATCACGTCTAGTAAAAAAATTATTGTTTAACTCGGGTTTATGAAATATACATGACACAATGATCCATCTCACTATTAGGTGAAAAGAAAATATATTTTTTTCTATCTCTTCTCATGCCATCCAATAGTAAGATAGACCCTTGTGTCATGTCTTTTTCATGGACCTGTGCTAGGAAAGAATTTCTTGTTAGGTAGACTTTCCTTTTAATGAGTTTAGTAATTGATTGGATAACTTTCTTTTCAACTTCCTCAATATTTTTTTGGATGACGAGAATATTTGAACTTTTGGTCCGATTAATCTTTGTGTACATGCAAATCGTTCTATTCACATATACCTAGATAAACTCGAAATAGGTTTTGCGAAAGTGACACTTAGGAAGTGTTGGATAATGTCTCAAATCATAGAGAAAATATTTGGTGGTCAAAGTAGAGGAAAAAGGAAAAAAGGAAAGGAAGAAGATTAGTTAAAAACTTAAAACTCAAAATAAGTTTTGTGAAAGTGACACTTAAGAAGTGTTGGTAATGCCTTGAATCATGGAGAAAATATTTGGGAGTCAAAGAGGAAAAAGAGAAAAAGGAAAAGGAAAGGAAAAAGATTTTTTTGGTTATGATTTTCCAATCTAGTGAAGATCTTTAAAGATTCTAGAGGAGAATCTTAATATTCTTTAAATATGAGAAGTTGTCTAGATGGTTAGGGAGACTCTTTTATTTTATAAAAATAAGATGTAAACCCTAAAAGATGAACCACTCTAACTAAAAAGAGGGCTCTAAATCTAGATTTCCTATTCCAAAGGGAAGAGAATAGGACTTTGGTGTAGCAGAGCAATGAGTTAGAGTGAGTTCATTAGATGATAGTTTTTCTCAAGTTTTTTTTTTTCAGTTCAAAAACACGTAACCTGTGAGTTTTATTAGAGGAATAAAACAATCGTGTTGTTGGGATCGTGGACGTAGGTAAGAGGTATTGAACCATGTAAAATTTTTGTGTTTATTTTCTCTTTATTTTTGCTATTATGATTGCATTGCTTTTGAGGTGTCAGATTTCCAACAAGAAATTTTTTGCACTCAATGAGAATGGAATAAGCTTTAAGAAAAGCAAAAGTTTTGTGATCTCTGTTATGTGAATGGTTGTTTGTTCTTACTTTCAACATGTTCGAAATAGACTTGTTTATGTAGATAAATTATGCACCGTATTCTCAAAATTCAAGATTTTTCAGAGCGTAACTGAATTGTAGGTATACCTCTCTTCTAGAGGAGGTCTTAAAGTTTGAATCCCTCGTGACCTCTACTACTCGCAATGAAAGAAGACAAAGAAATTTTCGTGATATTTGATGAATTCATGAAATGTCTGCATTTTATATGAAAGCAAACTGTTGCAAAGTTGGAAAGGAGTTGAAAACAAGCTGAAGCAGTAACAAAACTGAAGAAAGCGTTGGGGGAAGATAGAAAGAAAAAGAAACCACATGAAGCTTATGAGATTGAAATGTTACTAGTGGAAATGTTGATCTACAAGGTCTTTGAGTTTCGCGCCAAGAAGTTGACTTGCTATTTTTTTTCAATGTGGACCTATAAAATCAATTTCAAAGTAGGTTTAGTCTAGGAGGATCTGGGTTATAAAAAATTTAATTTTTTTAATCTTGTAAATAAAAAACTTTATTTGATTCTTGACTACGGTCTACGCAATAAGAGTGGCCACTAGCCGTAAAAGCAGGAGATCTTCTTCACATGTAATTAACAAAGCTTGGGGGTTCCAGCTTTGGACATCATCATATTTAAATTAAAGTTAAACTTGGGTAATTAAATATGGTAATTACTAATAATTAAGTGGATACTCTTTCTTCCAATTAATAATAGAAAAGTAGATATTATTTCTTTAAAATTGATGTGATTGCCAACATGCCACCGACCTGCAACCTGCTATCTCGATCCGAAATGACTTAAAATATGATCTAACCAGATTGCCACCCTTAGAATTGTGTATTGAGATATTCATATTATATACTACTAACTGTGTGTGTTTAATTAGCTTAATTTCTTTTTATTTGTATCTGCTTGACATAATTACTGATTTTAGTCTTACTTTTATCGCTTTTTGCTAAAATTTTACCATTACTATTATCCAGGAAAAAAATTACCATTAATGAGCATTTAGTTTTAGTTTTTTTGCTAAATTACTGAGAATTTAGTTGAATGAAAAAGAAAAAAGAAAAAACTTTTGATTTAACAATTATACTATCATCCAAAAGAATTTTTGGGAAAGCTCCAAATGTTTATTTTCAATCTAATATATTTATTAATAAAGCACGTACCTTTTATGATAATGTTAATATATCGAGTTGTCAAAATGATACATATATTGGTAATAAAAAAAGAGTTTTATCCCCAAATGTATGAACTTCTCCATGAAATTTATCTGATAACTAAAAAATGTATAAAAAGGCATGATGCCTTCTTCCATAATAAACATAAAAAAACAACAGTATGTGATGTTTATAGTGCCTTAGTAAAAAAGTAAAACAATTTGTTTTACCGATACATTTTATAATAAAATTATTATTTTTATAGCAAATTTATATTTTTAATTGTAAAAAATAATTTTACCATTAAAATCATGTGTTTTATATATATATATATAAATTACCTTGTAAATGTAATGATATAATGCAAGCAAAATACTTTATTTAATTTTTTTTTTCTTCAAGAATGTGACAAAATGGTTTGAACCCAATAAATAATACTATGTAGGAATTATAAAAAATTGATTATAATTTGTGTATATTAATTACAAACGCTTAAAAAATTAAATTTTTAAATAATAATTATTATTCTGAATGCTTCAAATGTTTGAATAGCGTTACTCAATTAAAAAAAATGGACCTTTGTGACCTGTTCAAATTTGATGCTCGGATCTTTCTAATCCTAGGGATCCACGTTGTAGTTGTTCGAGTAGAACAACAAGATGACGAATTTAAATTTTTGATTGGTCGAAAGAATAGTAAAAAGAAATTTTTTAAAAAAAAAGAAGGAGAAAATTGGGTTTAATACAACTTCTTGTGATAGGCACACACTCACAAGATAGTTTTACCAAAAACAGGAGAAAAAAAAAAAAAATTGGAGAGAAAAAGAAGCGTAACAGCCTGATATGATATGACTATCAAAGTTTTGATGAAACTGATGGAAACGAGAACTTTATGGGGAAAATAACAACCGAAACACCTCTGCTCTTCCAATCAAAGCTGCTCTGCTTATCTCTTCTGTACCTCTTCACCACCCTGTTTCTGGGTCTGTACACGTCTCTCTCTCAAAAGAAATGCTTCTTCAGATCCTCTCCTTTCGATCCAATCCAGGCCCCTCTCTTCTCTTACCCTTCCTCTTATGGAGAGCACAAGTACGCTCTCCCTACTCACCGTTCTTCTTGCTCCTCCCCTGTCTACTTCTCAGGTAGTCATTTTTTTTTAAATTACTGATGTTGGTGGTTTTTGGATGATGAGATTATCCTTCTTTCCTTTAATTTTGAGGAGTAGGGGCACTTTGGTTTTGATGATTATTATTTTTTTTTTTTTTGTGGTTTTGGAGGTAATAGGCATTGGTTTTTGTGATCAGATTATTGTTTGTTAATCGGCGTTTGTTTGTTTGTACGTGTGTGAGAGAATTTTTGGTTTTGGTGATTTTTTTTTCTTCTGTTCTTTTGTGGTTTTGGAACTAATGAGCATTTGTTTCCATGATCAGATTATTGGATGGTGTTGAAGGACATCCAGGATTTTTCTGAGAATTCATCGATATCTTCTTCGCAAGTTTTGAGTTATATGCAGGGGAAGAGTGATAGTTTTGGTGGGAATTTCAGTACTCAGACGAGGATTTCTTATTTTGATCATTCAAATGATAGTGTGCAAGTTCCTTGTGGGTTCTTGAAAGAGTATCCAATTAGTAATTCTGGTGAGCTATTATCAAAACTTTGCCTAGATTTGTTAATTGTGTATACTATAACAATATCAAAGTATCAAAATTATTTGATAAAAATTTACCCATGTTTTCTTGTTCTGTTTTTGTTTGTTAATTTTTTTTTTTTTTTTGTGGGTGGGATTCAGATCGAATTGCCATGGAAAACTGTAAAGGGCTTGTTGTAGTATCAGCAATCTTCAATGACCACGACAAAATTCGGCAACCAAGAGGCCTTGGATCACAAACCTTAAACAATGTATGTTTCTTCATGTTTGTGGATGATATAACCCTGAAAGGACTTGACTCTCACCAATTAATTTCAAGAAAATTACTGGAATATAATAAAATAGGTGCATGGAGAATTGTTAAAGTTTCAAGCCAGAAATTGTATGAGAATCCAGCAATGAATGGAGTGATACCTAAGTACTTAGTCCACAGACTTTTCCCAAACTCGAAATTCAGCATTTGGATAGACGCGAAACTGCAGCTAACGGTTGATCCATTGTTGTTGATTCATTCACTCGTTATATCTGAAAATGCGGACATAGCTATATCAAAACATCCTTATTATGTTCATACAATGGAAGAAGCTATGGCGACTGCAAGGTGGAAGAAATGGTGGGATGTTGATGCCTTGAAGATGCAAATGGAGACATATTGTGATCTTGGTTTGCAGCCATGGAGTCCTGTGAAGCTCCCTTATCCCACAGGTAATTTTGATTACATTACATGTTTCATTATGCATATCAAACTATAAACTCTTAGTGTTCAATGATTTGTTTTGTTAAGGACGTTGGAAAGCAGGTGAAAGTTTAGGTGCGTTTGGTCGTGGAAAATGTTTTTTTTATTTTTAATCTTTATATTCCTTAATAATTTTTTAAACAATTTACACATTTTTAATATAATTTAAAAATAACATTTATCTTTTTAATATAATATTAAAAAATTGAATTTTTTTTTGTTTTTCATATTTTTGAATATTGTATTAAAAAAATATTATTTTCCAAATTACATTAAAAAATGTGCAAATTATTGAGAAAAATACTTACAAAAATCGTTCCAATATTTATTTTCCATGGCATTTGAAGACATGAATTTCTCTTAGAATGAAGTTATTTGAAGACATGAACAAAATTCCCAATAAAATTTCAGAAAATGCAATTGTTCCAAAATCCTAGTATTAGCTAGCTTTGGTGGGAAATAATGGAGGAAGTATTTCTATGCTTGATCGAACTGAAGGGAATCAATTTCTTGCCCATGTATTTGGCAAAAGTTGAAGTAGATGACTTAGATTCCCAGTAAAGTTCATGGAATATTTTATTATGCTTCTAAAAGACTAGTTGTATGAGTAATATATAACTGATTAATTTGTCCACTTGCTTTTTTTTAATTGTCTAAATCAGGAGTCCACATAAACTATGTAAATTCCTTCTTGGAAATGCATTGGACTAAAATTTTCTATGGATGATAATTGGAAATTATCTTTGATTTTCTTAATACTTAAGAAATTGTTTAGGTTCCATGACTAGTGTTGTCTTCTCTGGTGGAGTCTTATTGAGAGGTAGGTGCCAACCTGAGTAATATAGAACTGATTAATTTGTCCACTTACTTTTTTTTAATTGTCTAAATCAGGAGTCCACATAAACTATGTAAATTCCTTCTTGGAAATGCATTGGACTAAAATTTTCTAGGGATGATAACTGGAAATTATCTTTGATTTTCTTAATACTTAAGAAATTGTTTAGGTTCCATGATTAGTGTTGTCTTCTCTGGTGGAGTCTTATTGACAGGTAGGTGCCAACCTGAGTAATATAGAACTGATTAATTTGTCCACTTACTTTTTTTTAATTGTCTAAATCAGGAGTCCACATAAACTATGTAAATTCCTTCTTGGAAATGCATTAGACTAAAATTTTCTAGGGATGATAATTGGAAATTATCTTTGATTTTCTTAATATTTAAGAAATTCTTTAGGTTCCATGATTAGTGTTGTCTTCTCTGGTGGAGTCTTATTGAGAGGTAGGTGCCAACCTCATCAATGTGCTTAGAAACCAATGAATATACTGCCTGCTTAGTGTTGAAGTTTGATTCTTCAAAACACATCAATTAGGATTGTTTTCCAAGGGAAATGGATGGGTTTTACTTCATTAAAGGTAAGCTTATTATGAGGGAATTAGTGTTTTTCCTTGAAGATACTGGTTTAAATTTTAGTCTTAGAAAGGTGAAAAAAATCAAAACCCTGTTGATGCATAGACCATAGAGAGTGATGTAAAGGGTATGATAATAGAAAGTAGAGAGAGATATTGAAACTTACAAAAAACAGTGTTATACACATATACGCCCGATTTTTTGGGTATTTGGGACACTCGAGCAGCGAGTGCTAATCGTCGGGTAGCTCTCACAAGTAATTTGTGAAATTTACTATTCTGTCTTTAATGAGAACATTGTAATGAGTGGATTGTGGGTAGTTCCATTAGTAATTTTTAGGGAGGTCTCGCTGATAAAGTGGGTGATTGTTTTGGGTGTCATAATTTGCTTAGAAATATCATTACTCTTAAAAAATAGAAGGGCAAAAGTTGAATGGATATTTAGAACAGCTTAATTTACTAAATAATGAAAGTAGTAACAACCTGTTTGGTCTTGCCATAGCTTTAGATTTTAAGTGTAAAAATGGTTTTTGAAATAGTTATAAATAAAACAGTTGTAGAGTTAAAAATTGTTTAATTAAAAATTCAGCTTATGATTCATCTAAAACTTTTTTTTGGCCTATGACCTAGTTTATATGTTTTTTTTAAAAAACCGAAACCGTTTTAAAAAATAAGCCAAACGATATAATCCTACCATTATTTCATTTTTGGTTGACAGGTTTAACAAAATCTTAAGTGGAAAATACTATTTAATGCATACCAATGTACTAGCTGTATCTCAGAATTTATATATTACTGTAGTTGTTTTTTCTAAATGAAATTATACCCTGTTTGGTGCGTTCAATTAAATACGAAATAAAATGAAAACTAAATTGAACTGAGTCTCAATAAAAAGTGGTTTTCATTTTATTGCATGTCTTATTATTAAGCATGCAAGCTTTGTTTTTATGTTTATATGACTATCTTTGTGTGTTTTCGTTGTGAGGAATGAGAATAGCCACTATACCTACCACCCACTATTGCACAAGCTTCTTGCCTTTAGATAACAAGAATTGCATATAGAGTTAAAGGTGGTCCCAGAAAAAAGAAAGGTGCTCTTTAAATCAATCAGTGTGGTCCATAAAAAAGCAGGTTATGGTTTTATTTACAAAACAGTAAAGATTGTTTGACACCTCATTAAAACAGGACTCTATTACTAATGTTGACGTTTGTGTCCCTACGTGCACAACATTTTTTTATTAGGGGGTCTGCATATAATTTGTTTTTTTTTTCTCTACTGCATGTATAAGGAATTTATATATGCTGAAGTTAGTTTTTTGAGTGACGAGCTGGTGTTCAAATTTTTGACCGAAAATTAAATCGTTTCATTCACAAGTATTAGATAATACACAAAATGAATATCGCAAACATAACCATCTTAATTTATCTTATCACTTGAACTAACCCCTTTGAATTATCAAAAATAGTTTAAGTTTTCTCCGCATGCATTATATATGTCAATTCTTTTTCTCTGACCAACTGGGGGTATGAAGAATTTTGCACTCAAGCTGCAGGGTGTCCTGTAGTTATTTGAATCTA
The DNA here is from genome assembly GCA_023935145.1 of Bretschneidera sinensis. Lineage (NCBI taxonomy): Eukaryota > Viridiplantae > Streptophyta > Magnoliopsida > Brassicales > Akaniaceae > Bretschneidera > Bretschneidera sinensis. The sequence continues at coordinate 21,706,800 of CM043700.1, read as the reverse complement.
AGCCTTTTCTCGGGGATTAAATATTCAATACAATGATGATAATATCATTGTTATCATTTTTCAAAGGTATTAATTTTTTATTGTGAATACTTGTCAGCATAAAATATATAAAACAATACATAGTTTGGTTAATTCTATTGAATGATAATAACATATCATTTTTTTGAAGAAATTTATTGAAAAACTTATGGTTAAGATTTCTTTGTGAAACACATGGGCACGATTCATGCTTTCTCATTTGTGTGTCACGGTGAAATTTTAGTCATCGATTGTGATTGACACTAGCATTTCAGTTTCCTCTTGATATTGAGGATTAATGGTGTTTTTTATTTTAATGTCTTTGACAGATGTACCAGACAGTGCTTTAATCTTGAGAAGGCATGGACTAGCCAACAATCTATTCTCATGCCTTATTTTCAATGAATTAGAGTCATTTAACCCAAGAGACCAACTGGCTTTTGCATTTGTGAGGGATCACGTGAACCCAAAGCTCAAGTTGAACATGTTTGAGGTGGAGGTGTTTGAGCAGATTGCAGTTGAATACAGGCACAACCTTAAAAGAATTGGGATTGTCAGTACCGAAGAAAGGTCCAAGCCTAAAAGGACCAAAAGGGCAACCCATGATTTGTTTGTTAATGATAGCTGTTGTAGTAAGTGCCAGAATTATCTTTTGGAAATGTGGGGTGAATCCCATAATTGATTTTCTCTTAATCATGTGCTTTTTTACACACAGAGAAAGAAGAAGAAGAAGAAACAATAAAAGGATAAAAATGGGAAGAAAGGGCAAAGATAACTAACCAAATACCTTTCACAGATAAAAGCTGATAAACAATAACAGGTTGTCAGGGTATATTCTTTATTTAATCATGGCCTTGTTATTTGAAGGTAAAGTGCGTTGATTCTTCACTTAGAAGGGATTAAAAAAAACAAATAAAGTGATAGTGGTGGAAACTTGGTGATGCCTATTTTTGTACCTTTGATGTGCATTCAAGTCATTGGCTTGAAGAGTAACAAATTAAGTAGGCCTCAAGAATTTTTTAATAAGCGATGATACACTTGTACCTGTGATACAGTAGGTTTGTGTATTATTTTATTGGGAAAGTTCACTTGTAACCTTAAAATTCATTAATGATGCAGAGAAAGTGAAGATTAAAAAAATATCATTTTGTGTCTGTGTAACAAATAAAAAATTAACAAACAATCATATTAATTTGTAAACGTTTCAAAGTTATAAAAATTATATATATATATATATATATATATATAAAGCAATAAGAATCAACGAGATATATCAATTAAACAAAAAAAATATTATGAGACATTACGTGAATATAAAAGAAAAAAATAATATATTTTTATGAGAACAATAATCTTGGAGTATTGAGTAATTTTTAATATAGTAATTGAGATTATTTTGTTTTAAACTTTCATATATATATATATATATATATATATATATTAAAAGTTCATTGAGTACCTACACATGTAGCTACCTTTTAACATATTCCTCAATTAAGTTTTAGTCTGATGAGATTCAATATCTGATTCCGTGATTTTTGTGCGATAACAAATAACTTTGCGAACTATATTAACTAGTACTCACTTTGACCTTCCGTCTTTATATTATATTATAACATTAAATAGTTAACATATATATACATGTGGTTATAATAGATTCTATAAGAAATCTCTATATTCTATACAAAATCAAAAGTTTTTTTTTTTTAGGATTTATACAAAATCATAAGTTTGGAAACAAATCTTCTGCAATCAAAATTGATATCGGAGGATCCAAATCTTTTTGGCGTTTGAGTAATTAATTGCTCTTTTTATAAAGGAGTCATGCCAAGCACACACATTTCTTATTCAACCACTACCATCTAAAAAACAATCACTGCTCACACAATTTTCATTTCCATTTCTCACCCCTAAGAGCACCATTACCCCTAAAACTCTACCAAGCCCATTTTGGTCATTTCCACTCACAGAAAGACCTATATATACACTTGCCTTATAACTCATCAGAAACAAAAACATTAACCACTAATGGGATCTCAACAGATAACAAATCACAGAGAAGATGCAGAGATTTACAATGGACCATCTCTCTGCAAACAAAAATCCCATGATCTCCTCTCTCTCGTGAACCTACCCAAAGGCCTTTTACCCTTAAACGAGCTCGAGGAGGTTGGCTATAACCCCACGACAGGCTTCGTTTGGCTCAAGCAAAAGAAGAGCTTGCAGCACAGGTTCCGTGCAATCGGCAGAACGGTGTCGTACGATACAGAGATAACTGCGTTTATCGAAGACCGTCGGATGAGGAGACTTACAGGGATCAAAAGCAAGGAGCTTTTGTTCTGGGTTTCTATATCTGATATCTATGTTAGTGAACAAGATCTTGAGAAGATCACGTTTGCTAATCCGACAGGGCTGTCCCGTACGTTTCCAATATCAGGGTTTGAGATTGATGATCAGAGCAAGAATTGATGGGTTTTCTGGTTCGTTTGTTTTTTTTCTTTTAATGGATGGTGCTGTTGCTGTAGTTTGAGGTTGAATAATTTATTTGTTATAAGGAACTAATTTTCTTTATGTTTTTCTGGGTTCTGTTTATCTAATTAATTCATGAGAAATCAACTTTGATATACAATTATTGATGTTAAATTCCCCTTCAAAATCACTAATTCACTAGTTACGACAACTTAATTTATTTATGTTATATGCTTTTTTATGTACAAAAAAATAGTGAATATTTTTTACGAAAAAATAGGGAAATTGTATTAGTGATAATTCTTAAAATATGAAGGTCATTTAATTGTAATGTTATTCTTTTATAAATATAATGTTTTTTTTATTAAAATAGAATTTCTAAAAACTCTAAAAATCATTTCTCATGTTTTTTTTTTATAATTCTTTAATTTTTAACAAAAAAAAAAAAACAAAAAACAAAAAACCCAGTAAGAAAAATAAGACAAAAAGAAAACTCATTTTACTCTTCAAGTTCCGATCCTCTCCTCCAATATTGAGAGGATGAATAATTATAATTTTGACAGACCTAGAAGAAAATGTGCACCCTTCCCATTTTCTTTCCTCCCATATTTTTTTCTTATGAATCAATAGAAAAGTGGAGAAATTCTTATTTGCACCGAGTGCAAAACTCATTTTTGCATCGAGATAAAAACTTGATTGATAATTTTTGAAAACTTCACTAAAACGTCTATACATACTTAATTAATATTAACAGTGAAGTTTTTAAAATTACCAATCAAGTTTTTATCCCGATACAAAAATGAAGTTTGCATCTAACACATGTAAAAATCTCTGAGAAAAGTGATATCCTATACCCTTTTATCTCATTTTTCCACTTCACCGATCATAGCCTAGAACTTCCAGTTTTAGAAGTTAATGTGGTTATAAACACCACCATAGCTGTTCGGAAAGGACTAAAAAGCATCTATGGTACCTCTGCGGTCCTTTAAGCGTGACATATTTCATACAAATCTAGATACATGGCCCCTTCAGCCACCCTACTAAACCATATAAAAGTAGCCCAACAAGTAGCTCCATGGGCTAAATAGAAGAAAATTTGTTTACAATTGCACCTCCTTTGTTTTATTTTGTAAGTGTATAAATAGAAAGAAATCCAATTACAAGCCTATCTATATGTGAGTGATTTAACAAAATCAATTATATCTACTTTATTTACAAATAAAACTTCTATGACCCAAAAAATAAGGACATTAAACCATCTCTCCCTAATCACACTTAAAGGTATCTCAACGCTACGATTCCTCTTGTTCCATATCAACAAAAAGATAGAGAAATCAAAGAATAAGTTTTCTTAAGGCTCTTTGAAGACCAAAACCTGCTACAAGCCCAATTTTTATCATTCACGGATTCAGCAAAAACTCATGATACACCCATAACCTTATAAACCATCTCCCATAAAACTCTAGCCAAGGAACATCCCAACAAAAGATAAAACAAGGATTCTTCGCAAATTTTGCAAATGAAACAACGGTTCACCAACACCCTCCCTCTTCTTTGTAAATTATCTAAAGTAAGAATCTTCTCCCACACGGCTTTCCACCCAAAAAAAACACACTTTCTTCGGGAACCGGAACACCAATCATGCTTTCAGCGAAAAGCATTACAGAGTACCTTTTTTTTTTATAAGTTTTCAGCAAAAACGAATAACTATAATTCCCACTTCATTAGGTTAGCATGTTTAGAAACATGCTCTCTTCAAAAACAGGAGTGCAAGTCATGCTTCATCCAATTGGAAGATTGTTAAACATTAAAAGCATGTTTGTAAAAGACAATTTTTCATTTCTGAAAAGGAAAAAAAAGATCAAGAAAATATTTTATTTCCCTCGATGTGAGACAAAAGCATATCAAGTGCTTAGAGAAAAAGGCTCCTAAGAGTAAGGTACAAAGAAGAACCTTCCTAATTCTTTCCAATGAATGCCCGAACAAAATAGCGCTGGAGAATCTTCTATGTAAAGGAGCGCACCAGTCAAATTTGTCTGAAAGAACTTTTTCGGTTACTCTTTGTTCCTACACAGTTCCAACTAATGATACGGAACGACATCCCAAGGACAAGTGACATGAAGGGTTGCACCCGGCAATGTCGAGGGTCTGATTTGGACCCTCAAGGTATCCACATAAATGTGAAAATATTGAATGCACAAGGACAAAGGGATCAACATATTGGGATGATCAGATAGCTCAAGCTTGCTTAAACTCACTTACATAATTGAGCAGAGCTCGAGCCAAGCCCAAGCTTAAAAGAATTTAACTGAGCCGAGCTTGATTACCCAGCATTCCAGCTAGCTTGTGCTTGGCTGAACATGAACAGAACCAAACCTGAACAAAGGAAAACTCTGCTCAGCTCATTTGTACCCTAAATTCCAGAGTTATCATTTGCCGAGGAGACCATGGGTTAATGGTTAATGTTGAGGCCCTGGGTTCTAAAGTTCCCAAATTTGAGTGGTGTGTATGAGTTTCACCAATCAAAAAAAGAAAGTTCCAGAGTTATCATTTATTTGGATAAAGATACACATGTGAAACCTTAATGACTTAAAAAAGATAATAATCAACATTGCATTAGCTTTTTGTATTTTTGGTAAATATGGATACAAATGTATGTACTTTAAAAAATATGAATAATCCCTGTTCGTCCCAATCAATCATCAAGCACCTTTAACTTCATAGTTCATATCCATACATGAAACCAGAAATGCCTTACCAGTAATAAATTGTTAGCAATTTGAATCCAGCAATGCTCTATCTTCACGAGAAAGAGATGAATACGATCAGCTTCCAAACTGACAGCATATGCACGCTCCCCCATGCACTGAAAAATCATAAATAGAGTAACTGAAACTGTAAGTATACACGTTCTAATTTAGGTCTAAAAACATAACAGTCCTTAAAATAAAACATTAGTAAAGTGATCTGCCATTCTGTAGCATGCTAATAAACAAATGATTGCAATTTTTCACTATTCCTTCAACTAATACTTGACACCTTTAATACATATGCTAACATAACCATTAGATGATTAGTACCCTGAGTGATGCTCTCACTAAAATACACTCAACCCTCTAATAACTAATAAATATGGGACTCTTAAATGACTTAAGAGTAAGGGTTAGGCGAGTTTGAGAGAGAATGGGAGCACTGAGAAACTGGAAACCCTTCTGAATGGGAGCTGAAGGGCTACATAAAGAGGTTAGTGGTGAGTCCCTAACCACTAGGAAGCCCAAGTGAGGTGTCTCTAATAATCAGAGCTTGACAGGAAAACAACCAACAAAAAGATGGTGTGTCATGCATAATTCTTGCAAGGGTGTATGCAATGGAGGTTATGGCATAAGGTTAAAAAGATTAACATGTGAATTTACTGCCTGAACTCTCTAGGAAAGGTCAAGGAATACCTTAGGAAAGAGAGGTTCTTAGGGAGGGAAATCACTATCTGAGATAGAAAGTTTCTCCCTAGGGCACCCACGCTCTCTAAGACAGCCCTGATTTGAAGCACTAAATCAAATCTTTGTAAATTGTTCCACGGGAGAATTTCTTCCTATAGCCTTGGTCCCAGCTTAGAGTGAAATTCTTGATTTGAACGAGACTTTTTTGTAAACATCATTTGTTTCATGTGTCCTGAACATGGTATCCTAGTGCCCTCACATAAGTGCCTCGTCAGTAGGGCTACATATGGGAATTGAGATTCTATACATGAGCAAATACATCTACACTGTAATAGACATCAGTTTACACTAGAATTGTATACTTTAAGGAAGATTTAAATTAAAATATAAAAAAAATAGATTAATTATGCAGCACAAATCAAAGTTTGTTTCTCAAAAAATTACAAATCACCAAAGATCATTAAGCTATTACATGCTAATAAATACCAGAGGAACAACTCAAGATCAGTTCAGGACCACACTTAATCAGCCAATTATTGCATTTTAAGGAAAGAAGTCTAACACAGAAGACTATTTTGGGGAAAGTAGTCTAGCACCAGAGACCACCATACCGCAAGGCTGCAAGCTCTTCAAGAAATCGTTTTTAAGAAAAAATTCTAGGAAAATTACGGCTATGGATCATGTTGAAGTTCAGTAGATAGCTACATGAATGAAGAGATATGCATAAGATTTCAGGCAAAATGAGAAACATAATTATTAACAAAAATGCTTGAAGAATATATTAGCTACTTACCAATCTGGGATCTTTGAATCATTAAATGAAACTCCAGTCCTTCCTGTAGAGAAGGTCCTTGCTAGTGCTGAGGTTCTTAAAGTAGCTTAAGAATCAATGAGCTCCAGTACTAAGAACTGTGACAGGAAGAGCTGATCAAAGCTCATTCACTTGATCATATTATCCCTTCTGAAACCTGTAACTAAACTTCAAACATTGATCGATTCACCGTCCTACTCTTATCAGAGAACAGAGGAACTTTTCTGTGAAGTCATCTGCCACCATGTCTTCTCTCTATTTCAACACTAGTTCTTCTTGGCTTCCTCAGACTTAATAGCACCTTTAACTAGAAATATAGAAATCCTAACAGGAGTATATGTTCTTCTTCATTTAGCCCAAAAAATAAAAATAAAAAATTGAGAACCATCTGCATTATCCCCAACCACTACCACTGATTGCATCTGAAGGATGGACGAACTTGCCTCAAAAGTAATCCTTTCTCATCATGACACTCTTTATCTCAGATACAATTATTTCATGAACATTTTTCTTGACGAAGACAAATGAAGAACGGGAACTTAACTGAAGGAGGAATGGATCCAAGCAAAAATCAGAGCCAGCTACCTACTCTGGCAGCACTCCCATCAGTGTGTAGTTGACAAGTGTTACTGTTATAAGGCAGGTAAAACTTCCACTAGGGTTGACCATTGATGTAAGTCTTACTGTAAGAATCAAATCAATTCTGCCAATCAATAAAAGAATCATGGTGTTCCAGCCACTTTCTCTGAACCACCTTTTGTTTCTTGGCCACTATTACTCCGAACTCCAAGAGTCTTAAAATTCCACACCGTCTCTGATATCTCATCTTGAGGCAAAGTTAAACCTTGATATTTTATTGATCTATGCAAGTCACAGAAGAATTTTGGGTCCTGTAGTCTAATATACTCCAGCAAAACCCGCTCATGATCAGGGACCCAGTTCCTTGGGAATGGAGTATAATCACAAGATGGAATCAAAGACATGTGAGAAAACTGAATGCCTTCAATTGCATCAACAAGTCCCATCCTCAAAAGATCAGAGTATTCAGGCGCCGAATTGTTGCTACTCTCCCTCAGTGGACGGCTGAGATCACGTGATGCTATATTATATACCTTTGCACGGGATTTCAGTCTATACCTCGCAGCATATAGTTTAGCCAAAGAGCTACGAATCACATAAGCACAAAACCCAACAACTTTCTTGCGATTATCAGCATATCTATACCAATCAGCCATAGTCTCAAGGAACTTATTCATCTGTGAATTGGAATGAGCTTGGCTCGAATACAGCATTGGATTACAAGGCAGTGGCTCAGGATCCTTATCACCCTTAACAAACTCGAGCCGCCTGAATCTACGAATACACTGCTGTAAACTAGCAGTAACGGAAAGCAAAGTTCCTACACCCTTTTCGCTCACAATCTTTCCTCCACTCCCTGTGTAACGAAGGGTTGGATGTATCACTCGTCGGCAAACTATATGGTCCAAGAATTGAACCCCCCTAGTTATGTGTTCAATCTCCACTTCTGTATTATCCAACCTTAACCCAAATTTTCCCTCACAAAACTCAATTACTTCTTTCCTAATTTTAACAGCATCTTCTCTAGGCCCTCGAATCCCAACCAAGAAATGACCCCCATGTCGAATGTAATCCATTTTCCTAGTTTTCTCCCTACCACTTGAAGGAACAAACTCAGGCCAAGCAGGGTTATGACAACCATCATTAATTGAATCTTTCCATATAGAATCATGCTTACAAGGCCTAAAATACTCAACTATCTTATCTTCCATGAAATGATCCAATTCATTGAGGCACACATTAGCAAGTAAAGGACTCAAAATCCCACAATAGCCATAAGAGGGTACCTTTGCAGCTTCCTCAGGTGCGAAATTGAAGAACGTTCTCAGCCAATACGGGTCCGGTTTAGGCTCATTCTCACTCAAAAACTTCTTCTTCTTCGTCTTCTTCTTGTTCCTCCTCTTACCCATCTCTTCACCATCATAATCACCTCTTGATCTCCTCTTAACCGGCGCTTTAAGCGCGGATTTGATCAAACCCAGCACTTTCTTATCCTTAACAACCTTCTCAACGCAATTAATCACCACATGGGCATCCACATTATCGAGTAGTTCACTCAAGTCACCTCTCAAGAACCACAAGTACCCAGCGAAGTTACTCCTGATTGTCCTGATAACCGTGTGAGGATTCCTTCCCGGTCTGAACCCATGTGACTTGGCAGAAAACCTCGCCTCGAAAAGCGGCTCCAGGACCATGAGCAGCACCTCCTGGACCACGCGGTCTTGGAAACACGGGTCACCGGATTCGAGAATCCGTTGGAGCCTCCGCTTGGAGATAGGTCTTGCAGACGAAGTCGTTTCGCTGGGGCTCCGTATGTGCTGGTGGAGCTTGTCATTCCAGTGGAATCGGTTGCGGGTGACGGCTTGTTGTAGGGAGAGGAGGGAATGAAGAGTGTGGAAGTGGATGGCATTGCGGGGAGGGAACGTGCCTGTCACGTGAGCGTAGGAGCGCTGGTAGGCTAAAACCCAGAGGTCGAACTTGGAGAGGAAACCGGAGAGGTTGGGGTAAGTGGTGGCGGTGGAGAGAGAGAAGGATTTGACCCAGAGAGAGAGGCAAATTTCTATGGGGTCTTGCTTGAGGAGAGAGTATGGGTCTTGGATTTGGGTTTGAGTTTGGGCGTTTTGGTGAGTGGAGAGGGAAGAGAAAAAGCGATGGAAATGGGAGGATTTGAGAGAGGAAATGAAGGGCAGGTGTTTGATGGTTGTTCTGAGTGACATTTTTTATAGAAAGGGCAAGAAAAGGTTTGCTTGCTGTGGCTTTCCCATTTTTCCACTTGAAATACTATGACCAAGCGAGTTCAAACTTCTTTTTTTTTTTTTTTTTGTAATAAAGGCAGCAGCACGTCATTATATGTTATTTACTTTTTCTTAAAATTAACGGGAGAAGAGATCCAACTTGAATCTTAGTCTCAATTCATGTGTCATAATATGTTATAAATATAATTTTATAAAATTTTTAAATATTTAAAAATAATTTTTTTTAAATTTAAAAAAATAATTAAAAAATTATATATATAGTTTCATAAAATTCACAAATATTCAAAATTTATTTTTTTATAATTTTAAATCAATAACTTATTTACAAAAATTTAATTCAAAAAATCAACTGTAACATATAAATTAAAACATAACGAATAGCATTAAAAAAAACTGTATAAAAAAGTTAACAAATAAAAATTAAAAACAATTATAATAAAGTTTGAAAGCAAAACCCAAATTTCAAAATTTATCCTTTCAAAAAATATAAAAATAAAAACTCAAAATTTTATGGCATGCTTATTTAGCTTTTTATGTAATAGCAAGACTAATTTATTCCTACTTTCCTAGTTGTCATCTCAAATAGCCGAAAAAGTAAATAAACAGCTGTGAAGAACTCTTCCATGGTATAACACGCGAGAGTGGAATGACAACATAAACTAACAATTTTAAATAAAAAAAAACTATGAATTTCTTCAACAAACAATAGTGATGAAAAAAACTAGAATTTTTCAAATATACTAAATTCCAAGACAAACACTTTTGTTTCATTTGATCTTATTACATTTGGTATAAGAAAATAATCTTATCTCCCTTAGAGTCTGTTTGTTACACGAACAAGATTATAATGGGATTAAGATTATAATAGGATAGGATTAAGAGGATTAAAATTTGACTATTTTAATTTTATGTTTGGTTTATGAAATTGTTGGATTGAGATTAAAATGAGATAACAAATCAAAAGACTAAAATATATTTTTTACATTTTATTATATATATAAAAACCTAGAGAGAGAGAATAAAGCTCTAATTTTTCTTTCTTTTTTGGCTTTGTATCGTGAAATATAGAAAAAGGGGAAGGAAGGGAGGCGCAGAAAGGAAAGGGAAGAGAAGGAGGAAGCGCGATCTAACGAAGAGGAGGAGGAGGGGAGGTTTGATCTGACCAGGAGGAGGAAGGGAATGGGGAGGGGGAGGTGCGCGACGCAATCTAACCAGGAAGAGAAAGAGAATGAGGCACAGGGGAGGAGGGGAAGCGTGGAAGAGAAAGGAGAGATGAAGAATGAGGAGGAGAAGAGAGGAAGGTGGAGGAGAAGAAAGGAAGAAGGTGGAGGAGGGAGAAGAGAGAGGAGAGAAGAAGAATAGGCTGGTCCCAAAATTGGATTGGGCAAAAAATTTTGCCCCAAGACTTGAGATTAAGTCTGTCCGAAAGATTGGAACGGATTTTGTGGGATATAGACTAATCTTATCCCTCATTAATCCAAATGCGCTGTAAATAATTGAAGCGAAGCATCAACAAGAGATTAGGGTGAGATTATGTAGTCATTTTCCACTCTTGAATCTAGCCCTTATTGTACACAAACAAATAAATTGAAAAAACGCAGAAGATAGGAGTTCAGAGGTTACAATGTTTTAGGCGAGAATACGCCAAACTCAGGCTACATTGCTAGGCTTTGCAACCCAAGTTAGGTAATTGCACGTACAAAGTCCATAACTCAATTTAAAGCATGATCCTCCATTCCTCTCTGTGTCGCCAAAAATTGATTGCCCACGATATCATATATATATCCTACAAAAATAAAGGGTTATAATCTAAAAGGGGTTATAACTCAATCTATAAGTTTTATAAAATTCATTTATGATTTTATATTTGTTGTGTTTAGAAAAAAAAATTATAGAATTATTATAAAATTGAGTTAGTTTGTTACAAATCATATTAATATTGATAGAATTTGCAAATAAATTTTACAAAATGAAGAGAAAAAATTATGTTAATAAAAAAACTCTCTCAAATAATTGAATAAAAATGACAAATTTCTCCAATAAAAATGTTTAGAATCTAAACATAAAATCCAATCTCATTTATTTCAAATGTTATAAACATGAAAATTAAATTGAATTTTAAAAATTTATATATGAAAGTCAATAATGAGAATTCATTTTCAAGTAAATTCTCTCAAATCATTTAAAAATAAAATGAATTATATATTTATTTGATTTCAAACGAAATGTAAAAGACACGTCCACAAAATTTGTTCTTAGTTTTATTTTGTAAATGTCGACAGAATTGTTTGCATGTCCATAACGATTAGTCAGACCAAAAATTTGAATATTCGCATCACCCATAAACAAAAGAATTATGGGTTATACAGTACTTAAATATTTTAATCATATGATGATAATATCTATCTAATTAAATTGCAACAAGAGCATCCAATATATATTTTCTATTGCATGCATTTAGGGGGCGGAGCTAGAAACATCACTTTGAGGAGCCAAACACTCTATAGATAAGCACGTTATATTTTTCGTTGAAACTCCTACCATTTTATATCTTTCATTTGGATTTAGGATTGAAAGAAGAGAGATGAAAATAAATATAGATCACGTTTGAAAAGTTTTTTTTGTTGTTAAAAGTCTTGTTGTTTCTCTCATTACATACAAATCAAAAATAAAAAAGAATCAAAAAAATATATTTCCAAGAAAAACCACTCAGACATTGCAAATCCAAAAAAAAAACTTCAAGAAGAGAAGATGTTCAGCCAATTAAGGTAGAGAAGACACATCTTGCCTATTTATATTCTTATAAAACGTGTTTGTTTTTTTATTTCAAAGGTAAACAAGTTATAAGTAATAACAATAATTAATTAAAAGTAATAAACTAAAGAAGAAGAAAAAACTAACTAAAAGGTTTACTTGTTTTTTTTTTTGGTTGAAAATGAAGTCTAAAAGCTAACCCACTGTCAACTATTTTTACCGCATTTTATTTTTGCTACAAATGTTAGTCTTTCTCTATTGAAGAAACTCGAGCACACTTATTTGGCCACTGCTTATGCACTTTGTTGAAAAATAAAACAAAATGTTATTTATAATAAAACACATATTTTGATGATAAAATTAATTTTTTTTTTATCTTTATCTTATAAAAAATATGAATTTATCATTCAGAATTTATATTTTACAATAAAATATATAAGTAAAAATACTTCATATTTTATCAAGTACTTTAGACATTATGTCATTATAAACGCTTGTTGATGTGTTAAATTTAGATTTTTTTCGCATAGAATGCGGAATGGTTTTTATCTTCGGTCTCGATAAAATATTTCTTAATAAGTATGCGAAGTGGTCTCCCTGATTACTTATTTTTACTTGGAAAAAAAACTCTCAATGGTTTGGGGAGACCTAGTCGCCCCTCCCTCCACCCCCGGTGCATGCATTGAGTACAGTACACGCTATGGAAATTTCAATGACCCATGAAACAAGAACCCCGCAAACGATGCAAATTCACATGCTTCTTTCCAACTTCCTCGGCTAAATTATTACCCATTGTAAAACGTAACAAACACATTGACCTTTCAATTGGAGAAGCAATCGAAAAAACAGATGGACTTAAAAATTAATCATATGTTGAAAAACAAACATCTCTCTTAGCAAGAATACATTCATTTTTGTACTCTTATCAGTACTCTTGTAAATCTTTACTAGAAGGTCAACTACTAATCATGTTTACACATTCAAAATCCAACTCTCAATATTCAAGAAACTAGAAAACAGGACTGTAAAAAAGAAAACCCACCAAGATTCAAGAAAATTAAAAAGATTGAAAAAGAAACTAATTACCTCCCAAAAAAAAAAAACAGAACCAAAAATCATCATGATCAGAAATCAAAGCCCATCTTGATGATCATATCGGTGCTTATATACTCTTAAACACGGTTAAACGTCCAACCATTAATCTCTCTCCTCGATCTCTAGGGTTTTGCAGCAGAGAGATCACAGTAATTAGAGGAAGCGGCTGAATCTGGGTTGTCGTTATTGCACGGAGAGGAACCAGAAGGCGGAACAAAACCTTTTGGGAGCATAACCGAAAAGGGCCTGCTCCTGCTTGCTTTGTGGAGTTGCTTCTTCTTTCTCTTCAAGATCATCATCTTCTTGTTGATGAGTTCTTTGAGTTGTTGCTGCCTGTTGTTTTTCAAGAGGAAAGGTGTGTTCTTGATGTAGAACATTTGGTATTGAGAGGAGGAGGGGGAGGGTACAGTATTATGATCATTATTAGTATTAGTATTTGTGATGATGAAAGTTTTTGCAGGGTTTTGGGTTGTTAGTTGATGGAATGATATTGATGACGAAGAAGTAGAAGCAAAAAGGGAGATGAAAATGATTATGATGATCAGCAAGAGAAAATTAGGAGTACTACAAAAGTAGTGCTTCATCAAGTTTTGATGATTGAAAATAGTACCCATGAGAGTTGAGAGAGTTTGGATTAATTTTGTGATCATGCATTTGCATTGTGGAGAAAAGAAGTGGAAATTAAGCACTGAGATTGATCAGAATTATCCGTTAATCCCAAGAAGTTATCGTTGCTTTTGAGAGAGAGAGAGAGAGAGAGGAGGACATGGAGGTGTATAAATTGATGTTTAATGAAACCATTGGGCCTCATAACTGAAAAATTATTATTTTGTCGGGTACATATACATGATATAAAAGTTTATTTTATTTTTAAATAAAAATAAAATATTTTTTTTCATATCAGGTGAGATTGATTATTGTGTTATGTATTTTTTGTAAACTTATGCTAGACAAAAACTTATGATTTTGAAACTGAAATTTAAACAAGGTCAAAATATTAACCAAAAATATTTGAAATTTGGGATAATTTTTCATCATTTCAAAATGGATCTTGATATTATTCTTCGAGTACACAGACATACATAAGTTTTTTTTACAAAAATTTGTTCAGTTCTTTTTCTTCCTTTTTTTTTTTTTTAAATGAATTTGTTCAGTTAGTTGGACTATATATAAGAACGGTGATACCTTTCATGGGAATTATCAATTTTTTAGAATGATTATTACTCAATTTTTTTTTTAATATTAGTGAATTTTTTCAATTCCGTAAAAACTTTGATGGAATCAAATCCGTGATATCAACACTTTATATATAATAGGTTATTTTAATGGGAGTAAAATGTTCGGAGATATTAGAATAAGAGTCATGTTCCCACGGATCCGATTCGATAAGAGTTACCATGAAATCGAGAAACTTTACAGATAATCACGAGAACTGTAGTAGTAATTGAATATTATTTAAATATTTTATTTTTTATTCAGTTATTACTGTAATTTCTTGTAATTATCAATAAAATTCTTTGGTTCCGTAATAAGTTACCACAGAACCAGTTCCATGAAATCAAAATTCTTAAAATAATAATAATAATTATTATTATTATATATATCTTATTAGAGATGGATCATTGTCATGCGTGGCAAACCGATAAGTCAAAATTTCTATTTAGACTAAATATTTATTTTGATCATATAATTATAGATCGTGTTTTATTTTAATCATATAATATTCAATTGTATTAATCAAGCTTTTAATTTTTTTTAATTCAATTCAATCATTTTATTAATTTAAACTTTGACAGAAATACATCTTGACGTAACTAATAAATAAGGTAAATATATTGGGGGTTCAAGCAATGAACAAGAGCCGCAAATTGACATGGACTTCAGTCAATTTGTATCTGACTATAATCCAGATTATTAATATATGGATTCAAATGATAATCTAGATTATGAGCATTTGGTTTCATACAATTATATACTTTAGTTAAGTTAGACTTTGCACTTTCTTTTGTCGGTAGAGGCAAAATTGTAATTTTAAAGAAAACTAAACTCTGTTATCCTTTTTGTTAACAGAAAAAAAAATATATTTTGTCACAAAATAAATCATAAAAAATAAAAACAAATAAATCATAAGATATTTTTTAAAATTAATTTTTTTTCCCTATAAGAACTTATAAAAATGGATTCTTTTGGATGCTCGGGGCTAGAGCCCCCTCCTACACACTCTTCATCCGCCCGTCTACTAGAATTTGAATTAGCCCAAGATTGCAGCCTTGGTTTTTTGTGAAAAGAAAATTAATTTCAATTTAATTGCGGGTTAACTACTTAGCTTAGTGGTTATATTTCCATTCTAATATGGAAAACATCTTCAGTTTAATTCGAGTTACAATTGTCATAATAAAAATTTATAAAATATTTGTTTTCACTTTTTTTATAATTGGATATTATTGCATTAGAGTTTCTAATATGTTACGGACAAAATTGGACTCCTATCCTATGGATAATTATTTTTTTTATTGCATTTTGAAGTGTTGGGTGGCAATTAAGATTATTATCATCAAATACTTTTATATTTTGTATTGTGTTTTAATGTTTCCCTTGCCTTTTAAAACTGATCAATTTACCCATTACATTTTAGGCATGTATCTAATAAACTCTTTTAGTGATAATTCCAACAAAGTTGATATCAATGCACACAAAAATCTTGACTATTAAACAAGAAAAAAATTGTAAATATTTTTGTGTGCAATGATATAAATTTCTCCGGAATTATCACTAAAATGGTTTATTGGACCCGTGTCTAAAATGCAAAGGGTAACTTGGTCATTTTTAAAATGCTACGAGAACATTGAAACACATAGCTAAATGTAAAAGTGTTTGATGATAATATAACCCTGACAGTTAAGTACGTGAAATTAAATTTTTAGGGTGGTGAAAAAATGAGTCATTTTACAAAGAAATATTTATTTTCTTTTTCATTTGTAAATTGATTACAACAAAATTCTGTAAGCCATTTCTTCAAACTAGTATATTTTTGGTGATTTTCAATGTAAAATATTTTGTATTTTTGAAAATATTATTTAAGAGCTTAGAAAATCAATTGTAGTTATTTTCAGGAAATAGGAAAACTATTTTGATGTAACACTCCATGAGAACATCTTTTTTTTCCATGGAATTATCTGAAAATTAAATAATTAAATGTGAGTGAATTATATTAATTAAATTCTATAATTTTTATGAATTTCATTTTGAATTTTTAAAGTTGTCATATTTGAAACAAAAAAAAAAACTAAAATTCATTTTTTGAAATGAATTCACTATAGAATTAAGTTAATTTGTTGCAAATTATATCAAAATTGATTGAATTTGCAAATAAATTTTTACAAAACGAAGAGTAAAAAGTTAATTGACCAAAATACTCTCATTTTTCCTCTCTCTTTCCCTTTTTCCCTTTCTCTCTGTCCTCTTTTTAAATTTTTATATTTTTTTAAACATTTTAAATATATTAATTTAAATGAATTTTACAATTTAAAATAAAAATTCATTTTAATTTATTTTAAATGAGTTTTATTTTTCAATTCACATAGATGTACCCTTTTATTTGGTTCAAAAGGACTTTAAAACAGTTTTAACATAAGTTTTCTCAAAGTGACTGTAGGGTAAATATCACTCATAGGATACCAGGGACATTTAGATGGATGATGATATATAATAGGGGTGAGCATGCAACCTGATTGACTCGTGAACTCGATCCAAATCGATATAATGGGTTGGATTGGGTTAAGTTTGGTTGGGTTGTATCTTTTTAGAAATTGGGTTGGGTTGGGTTGTATCTTTTTAGAAATTGGGTTGGGTTGAAAATATTTTGAACCTGGTAGATTGGATTGGGTCATAGGTTCAAAATTTTCAACTTGACCCAAGTCGGTAACCTGATCAAATATATAATTATATATTTTATATTTATTGAATATAAAATAGTGTATAAATAATTATAGTCTAATTGTAAAATATATAATCATAAAATATCCACTCTAATTACTACTAGTGTGTAAAATTATATGTAGCAAATACTTCAATGTCTAAACAAGTCTCATATTTTCCAATTAACCAGATTTTAGTTTCAAATATTTACACCATAGATAAATATTAATTTCGAGTTTAGAAATAGTTTTCATAATTATTTTTAAGCATAACTTCAATTAGAATAAATTGATGCATAATTAACTATGCTAACAAAATTTTGATTTCTTGTACCGTTGTAACTATAAAATAAACATAGAAATTAACACTCTAACTTATGAGATTCCAATCAGGATCAATGTATGCAGATAAACTTATATTCCAAAAAAGATGTATCATAATGTTGATGGAAAAAATGTTGAATGTATGATAAAGCTTAGTAATACCAACTTGCTAGAAGCATTTAATGCAAACATTATTGAGCCATTCAATTTACCTTTATGTGACATTTTAAGAGCCCCCATGTCGCTTCCAAGTGCATTAAAGCATAGTCCAAAAATTAGATTGATTAGTGAGAAAGCACTAGTACGGCCAACAAATACTGAGTTACTAAAATATATTATTAGCAACTGTCCAAAAATCCAAATTTCTTTCGTAATTGAATAGTCTTCTAAAGTAAGTTAAATTCATGTCAACTAAAGCAGTTCCTAGTACAACATTCAGATGAAGATTGTGTTTTGCAATATAACAATGAATTCATATTCTAACATCAATATGCTCCAGGTTGTGAGCACGCAGATAAAAAATTGACCATGGTCACTTCATCAGGCTCTATATTACTCGTTTGTATTTCATGAAACAATGCCAAAGCATCCTTACCAAGTTTGGCTTCAACATAGCCTCCAATTATGGCATTCCATGGTACAACATCATTCTCTTGCATGTCATCAAAAAACTTCTTAGCAGAATCCAAAAAACCAAATTTAGCATAACCTACAACTATTGTAGTCCATGAGACAATTGTTATCTTTTCCATGTTATCAAATATTTTTTGTGCTGTCAGCCACATATTTTACTTGTAATATGAATGGATTTAGTTTTAGATTTAATAGAATATTTTTTTTGTAACGTAATATGTATGGTTTAATTATTTAGTAAAAAAAATATATCAACCCGGTGACCCAAACCGATTAGAATGGGTTTGGTTGAGTTGAGGTTGGATGGATTTATGAGTTGAGTTGGGTTGGGTTTATGAGACAATTGTTATCTTTTCCATGTTATCAAATATTTTTTGTGCTGTCAGCCACATATTTTACTTGTAATATGAATGGATTTAGTTTTAGATTTAATAGAATATTTTTTTTGTAATGTAATATGTATGGTTTAATTATTTAGTAAAAAAAATATATCAACCCGGTGACCCAAACCGATTAGAATGGGTTTGGTTGAGTTGAGGTTGGATGGGTTTATGAGTTGGGTTGGGTTTAGATTTTTTCAACCCGGTATGAATGAGTTGGTTTGAAATTTTAAGATAACCCGACCCAAACCGACCTATGCTAACCCCTAATATATAATAATTGGCCCACATGGATTCAATTTGGAGCTTTAACTCAACAATATATATTAGAAGAATTTTTTTAATCATAGTATCACAAAATATATAACTTTTTAGTAATTGTTTTAAATAGCATTTTTGATTAAAACACTATATAAAAGAATAAAGGTAATCCACCGTAACTTGAATTTTGATCCCATGGAATCACTATATTTTATAATCAAACTTTTAAAACACCATATAAAAGATTAAAACACTATATATCAAATTTTATAATCAAACTTTTATATTTCGTAATCCATACTTTAATTTTTGTATCCCAAATTTTATATTTCTTAGCTTATATATTATTTTTCATAATATAAAAGATAATATCAAATTTTGTAACATTGATCTCATACTTACTAACTTACTCATTATTTTCATAACAAAAAAATGATATTAAATTTAATAATTTATAAAAAATATATTCTAATTTAACTAATATTATTTGAAATCACTTGAACGTCTATCGAAAAATAATAAATAAAAAATAATAAACATTTTTTATTTCAAATTACATGTCAATTAGTAAATGGACTTATATTCGATAATCGATTGGTAATCAACGGTCAATTTTGTTCTATAACTTTCGGTTTAAAAAGAGAAAATGATTGTAACTTTTGGAAAAGAAAAACTTTTCACAAAATTCGAATTCTAATGAGATAAAATCGATTAAAAATTATTTTATGATTTTATAGATTCCGTGTAATATTTCATGATTATCTTTATCAAAATTATCTAATTACAAAACCGAAAAGTTTAATTACAAAATTTTATATTTAAGTAATGGAATTTGATTATTTAATTATAAAATTTCATATTTTGGCCACATCGTGCCTTTTCTGTATCATCAAATTTCCCTTCTAAGCAAGAGTGGCATTTTGCAACGATCTTAAAAATAAAATTTGATATATTACTGATTATACTTAGCAAAAAACCTCGATCTACCTAGCAAGATATATTTCTGATTATACTTCCAAGCTCTATAAGAAAAATTAGATTTTGAAGCAGCTTAACCCAAAATTTTCCCCTTAACCGGTAAGTCTGTAACATAATTTAACGTATGGACAGCAGACGTGCGAAGAGGTGGCCAAATATTTCTCTGCGACCTTTGAAACAAACACCTCATTGACTCAAAAAAGCCAACGCTGTATGACCTCTCTCTCTCTTTCTCAACCCAATTAATGGTCTTTGTACCAGTCACGCGAATCAGAATTCAGAATCCCCCGCCCAAAATAATTTTCCCTCACTTTCTCTCCAAAGTTTCCGTCAAAAATCCGATCCGTTTCTCTGCATTCTTAAAATCTCTTTCGCTCTCACTCTCTCTCTCTTTCTGCATCTAAACCTCCGTGCAGAGAAGAGCAGATCGCGAAAGGTGATCATCGAATCGAGCATGTCGAAGTCTCTGCCTTATTCAATGAAAGATGTTCACTACCATAACGCCAAGTTCCGCCATCGATCCTTCTTCAAGGTTTTCATTTCAAACTAGATCTCCATCTTTTTATTTTTGTTTGAATTAGCATAGCTTAGCTCCGTTCCCATTTTGTCTGTGTGATAATGTTATTAAATTGTGAATTTTGGAGATGGTAGAATTAGGAGTGTTTTGATCGAAAATGAACTAATGGAAATTGATGGATTTGTTAGACTATGCGTTTGAATATAAAGATGGGGATAGGCTCTGAAGTTATATTACAAATAAATAGAGGGTTACTGATCCTGTATCTTCTGTCTTTTGATTGATCGTTTAGCTCTTTAAGTTTCAATGTTTTTCTTATGAGCTTGACCTGGCTTTTGATCCCTCATTTTGGATTTTAGAAAATATATTGAGTCTCAAATGAAAGTTGTAGGCATGACAGTCTTATCTATGTGAGATTTATCTTACGGGGTTAAGAGGATGTTTTGCTAGTTCATAAGAATGTTAGTAATGAATCAGTAATCCCTTATGATTCCTCTTATAAAAATCAAAAGGGGAGCCACTTAAAAGTAAATATAGTTAGGAACCGTAAAACCAAGACTAGAGATAGATAAACCGGGATGGAATGCAGGATTGCCAATTTTGCATTTGCTACTCTGCACTGGAACGTTGTATTTGTAGAAAAGACTGAAGCCTGAAGCAAAGATTTAGTGGTTTTAGTGGAAGTGGATCAACTTGTTTTCTCATTGGTGAAATTTAGGTGATTTTGGAGGAGGATTGGCAAGATTAATAATGGCAATGCAAAGAAAAAGGAAAAGAAAAAGAGCACATTTGATTGATAGGATAGGAAAGTGAGGGAGAAGAGCACATTTGATTGATAGGATAGGAAAAGAAAAAGAGTATAACACTTTCACTTCATTTTCAATGTGTTTGGTTGCTCCTTTAAGCCTATAACAACACCATCAATTATTTTCAATGTATTTGTTTTCTTTTGAACTTTCTTCTAAACCATTCACTTACAGGAAAAAAAATTTCTTACCTTTATTGTTCTCTTACTTTTTTCTTTGAAGTTTGTTCCTGCAAACTTCTCTTGTAAACCAAACAATTACTGTAAGTATAGGAATCTGGTAAGTCTTCTTGATTATTAATCATCAAGGATGGGATGGCAAAATTTTATAATGGGCAATTAAATTTTGTTGACGACAATAACCACATGGAGAGAACTACTTTCGCTTACTCTCTTGAGAGAGAATTGGATGGCCATAGTTATTGCTGGAAGCCATAGAAGGTAACTTAGTCCCATTGGAAGTTCGCACGGTGGTAGATGCCGATGACCACTTCTAGCTTCATTTGTCCACTTGATAATCACTTTGAAGAGTTAATGGTGGTCAAAGCAAGAGCATAGGGAAGCTGAGCATGAAGAATATCTTGAGCACATCCAAAAACCAGAATAGTGAAAATGTATTTTAAATCCTTGTGACCAGCAGATGCAAGGTTAGTCATACATAAAAAGGGGAGATTTTGGACTTCCAACTAGCTTTGACAACACGAAAAGTCTATTATATCCATTTCTACCTAAGCAAATTTACTTTGCCAGTTATATTTTGTTTTAAAACAAACCTTAATCTTAATGACCTAATGGTTCACATCTTTGGAGAAAGCAATCACAAATACCTTAGATGAACTCAAAAAGTCACTAAAATATAGCAGGAGGATCATTAGATTCATGGAGGTCAAACAGTATTTCCATATATTTCATTTGACTTCAATTTTATGCATACAGGTCCCAGCTGCGAGGTTTCTTCAGTTTGAGATGTCATTTGAAAATTAAGAATTCGATAATACAACCCACGATACCATAATAGCAGATCAAAGGGAGTGAAAATTATTGATGGACAGAGAGATAGTGAGGAAAAAATGGACAATAAATTGTCAATGGATGGCAAAGTCCATATTCTTTTCTTTAATTAAGGTCACTAACTATTCCACTTCAACCACACTTGCCATATATTCATCTTTGTTTTAAGGCTTACTTTAGGCCATGTTTCCTTCATTGTTTTAAGAAATGTCTTTTTCCTTTAACAACCTATATATACTCTTAATTGTATTCTCAATAATAAGAACTCAAGTAAGCATTTGTACAATCTCTTTACTCTCTTCAATTCTCACATCTCTTTACTCTCTTAAATTCTAACATGGTATCAGAGCCGGTTGTATAGGTTCTTCTCTCGCTTGTAATTTTTCTCGGTTTCGTGTTTCGGCGTGTTCTGTGTTGTTCTCGGTGAACTCGACGTGAAAGTTTTTTTTTTTTGTTTTTCGGTCTTCTCTTTTTGGGTTGGTGTTGTCGGCACCTCCTATTTTTTTGGTTTGAGCAATTTCGGCATTCACGACATCCTCTATTTTCAGAGAGGTGTTTTGTGGCTTTGGGTCTCAGATTTCTCGGCGTTTTTTTTTGTTCTTAGATCTCTTTGGCAGTTTGTTTTTTTTCTACTTTGGGTGGTTTCGGCATTTTTTTAGTCAGGCTATTTTTTTTGCACTTATTTGCAATGGACTCTGCACCTGTGTGTGTCAAATTTATGGGCAAAAATTACTCTACATGGGCCTTTCAGTTTGAAATTTTCCTCAAGGGAAAAGAACTTTGGGGCCATATCGATGGCACGAATGTTGCACAAACATCCAATACAGACCAATCGAAGGATGTCAGGTCTTCTCTTTCTTGGACTGTGCTTGATGCTCGGATCATGTCTTGGCTTCTTGGTTCGATGGAGCCACATATTGTCACCAACTTGCATACTCATCGCTCTGCTCAATCCATGTGGACTTATCTGAAGAAGGTTTATCATCAAGATAATGATGCTTATCGCTTTCAATTAGAGCATGCAATTGCAACCTTTCAACATGGCAGTCTTTCCATCCAAGACTATTACTCGGCCTTTCTGATTCTTTGGACTGACTATACTGATCTTGTTACAGCGGCTGTTCCTGTTGCCACTCCTTCGACTATTCAGCAACTCCACGAGACTAGATGGCGTGATCAATTTCTTATGAAACTACGCCCGGAATATGAATCTGTTCGTTCCTCTCTGCTGAATAGATCTCCTGTTCCTTCTCTTGATGTTTGTTTTGGTGAGTTACTTCGTGAAGAACAACGTCTTAGTACTCAAGCCACTCTGGAGCAATCTTATGGTAGTCCAAGAACTGTTGCTTATGCTGCCCAAGGACGCGGATCGTCTATGCATTCTAAAAACTTGCAGTGTTTTTGCTGTAAGGAATATGGGCATATTGCTGCTAATTGTCCCAAGAAATATTGCTCTTATTGTAAGAAGAAGAGTCACATCATCAAAGAATGTTGTCTCCGCCCACAGAATCGTCAGGCTCAAGCATTTCAGACTTCTGTTATTGTAACTTCAGCAGCTCCTAGCTCTTCTTCCAGTGCCTCCCCAGTTCCGGCACCTCCTGTAGCGAATTACTGCACACCCGAAATGGTGCAACAGATGCTAATTTCAGCATTATCTGCAATGGGGATTCAAAGTAAAAATTCTACCAAACTCTGGTACGTAGACTCGGGGGCCTCTAATCACATGACGAATACTCCCACCGCTCTGTGTCATGTTCGACCCTATGTTGGTCCATCTGCCATTCAGACTGCCAATGGCAGTTCTTTACCAATCGCTGCTGTCGGAGATGCTTCTTCTAAATTCACTGATGTGTTTCTTGCTCCTAAACTTTCCACAAATCTTATTTCTGTTGGTCAATTAGTTGATAACAATTGTGTTGTTAACTTTTCTGGTGATGGTTGTGTTGTACAGGACCAGGTAACGGGAGAGCTGATCGCGAAGGGACCTAAAGTGGGGCGCTTGTTTCCACTATTTTTATCTGTCCCAGCAATTTCTCCAGTTTCGTCTATTAAGTCTCTTGCTTGCAATAATGTTCCAAATCTGAGTATGGTGTGGCATCGTCGTTTAGGCCATCCCAATACTCAGATCTTATCTCATGTATTGCACTCTGGTTTTCTTGATAATGAAGAACGTTCTTCTTTATCTCTTAAGTGTGATTCTTGCAAACTTGGTAAAAGCAAAATTCTTCCCTTTCCTTTACATGCTAGTAGAGCTTCTCACTGCTTTGATCTTATCCAGAGTGATGTTTGGGGACCTTCTCCCGTTAGTTCACATGAAAAATTTAAATATTATGTGACTTTTATTGATGATTATAGCAGATTCACTTAGGTTTATTTTCTTCGCTCTAAATCTGAGGTTTTTCGTACTTTCACTAATTTTTTAGCGTATGTTGACAATCAATTTTCTGCGACTATTAAGACATTATGCACAAATTCTGGTGGTGAATATTTGTCTACTGAGTTTCAGGAATTCTTGGCTTCTAAAGGTATTATTCATCAACGTTCATGTCCTGCTACTCCCCAACAGAATGGAGTAGCCGAACGCAAAAATCGTCATCTTCTTGATGTGGTACGTACTCTCTTGTTAGAATCATCTGTTCCATCAATGTTCTGGGTCGAGGCTTTGAAAACTGCTACTCACTTGATTAATCGTTTACCTTCCCAAATCTTACACATGGAGTCTCTCTATTTCCGCTTGTTTGTTAAACAACCTAGTTATGATAATCTTCGTATCTTTGGTTGTGTATATTTTGTCCATTTACCTCCCCATGAGCGACATAAATTATCTGCTCAATCTGTTAGATGTGCATTCTTGGGATATAATGTGTGTCAAAAAGGATTTGTTTGCTATGATCCTACCTTACATCGTACACGTATTTCTAGAAATGTTATTTTCTTTGAAAATCAACATTTCTTTCCTGTGTCCTCTGAGCCCTCTTCTTCTACGGTGGTCCTCCCCTCCTTTGAGCAACAATTTTCAGATCTTCATCAAGTCAGCTCTCGCTTTAAACCAGGTATTGTATATACGAGACGCTCCTGCCCACAGTCTCTTCCGATGGCTCAACCGATATCTGATCCTACCATGCTCCAGTCAGTTGCAGCACCTTCAGAACACTTGGTGCGTCGCTCTTCTCGAATATCTTTACCTCTGGATAGGTATGGGTGGTTTGTTTCTGCTCTTACTGCTGCATTGTCTAATTTTGATATTCCCACATGCTACTCACATGCTGTCAAGCATGATTGTTGGCGACAAGCTATGCAGGAAGAAATTGCTGCTTTAGAGGCCAATCACACCTGGGACATTGCACTTTGTCCTTCCACTATAGTCCCCCTGGGTTGCAAATGGGTTTGCTCCGTCAAGGTTCGATCTGATGGAAGTTTGGATCGTTATAAAGCTCGGCTTGTTGCACTTGGAAATAAACAGGAATATGGTGTTAATTATGAAGAAACCTTTGCTCCTGTGGCTAAGGTGACCATTGTTCGTATGATTCTAGCTCTTGCTGCTTCCAATGATTGGCCACTACATCAGATGGATGTCAAGAATGTTTTTCTTCATGGGGATCTTAAAGAGTGTATTTATATGAAGCCACCCCCGGGATTGTTTCCTTCTCCAAACTCACATGTGTGTAAGCTTCGTCGTTCCCTTTATGGTCTCAAACAAGCTCCAAGGGCTTGGTTTGATAAATTTCGAACTAATTTATTACAATTCTCATTCAAGCAGAGCAAGTATGACACTTCCTTGTTTCTTCGAAAATCAGACATGGGTATTGTTGTTCTTTTAGTTTATGTTGATGATATTGTGATTACTGGTTCCCATTCTGTTTTACTTGGCCAGCTCAAGACCCATATCTCTGAGTCCTTTAATATGAAAGATCTTGGATCTCTTACATATTTTCTCGGTCTTGAGGTGCATCGTAGTCCGTCGGGTATTTCACTCAATCAACATAAGTATGCTAGTGACTTGGTGGCTACAGCTGGCCTACAAGAGGCCACTTCTATTGATACTCTCATGGAATTGAATGTCAAGCTTCGCAAAGAGGAGGGTGATTTACTTGCTGATCCTAGTTTATACCGAAAGTTGGTGGGCAGTCTTGTCTACCTCACCATTACTAGACCGGACATTTCCTTTGCAGTACAACAAGTCAGCCAGTTTCTTCAGACCCCTCGTCACCTTAATTTGGTTGCTGTCCGTAGGATCATACGCTATGTTCAGGGCACTTATGCCCGTGGCTTATTCTTTCCTGTAGGCAATTCTCCTCGACTTACTGCTTATAGCGACGCTGATTGGGCTGGTTGTGGTGATACACGTCGCTCCATTACTGGTTGGTGTGTGTTCTTAGGTGATGCATTGATCTCATGGAAGAGTAAGAAGCAAGACAGAGTTTCTAAGTCATCTACAGAATCTGAGTATCGGGCGATGTCTCTTGCTTGTTCCGAAATTATTTGGCTTCGAGGTTTGCTTGCTGAGCTAGATTTTTCTGCAACTGATCCTACACCTCTACATACTGATAATACAAGTGCTATTCAGATCACGGCCAATCCTGTCTATCATGAGCGCACGAAGCATATTGAAGTCGACTGTCACTCTATCCGCGAAGCATTTGAAGCTTGTGTTATCACTCTTCCACATGTTTCCACTGACCTACAAATTGCTGATATCTTCACCAAAGGCTCACTGGCCATCGACATTGCTTCTTAAGCAGCAAATTGATGCTTATTGATCAACCTGCATCAATTTGAAGGGGGTTGACAATGGATGGCAAAGTCCATATTCTTTTCTTTAATTAAGGTCACTAACTATTCCACTTCACCCACACTTGCCATATATTCATCGTTGTTTTAAGGCTTACTTTAGACTATGTTTCCTTCCTTGTTTTAAGGAATGCCTTTTTCCTTTAACAACCTATATATACTCTTAATTGTATTCTCAATAATAAGAACTTAAGTAAGCATTTGTACAATCTCTTTACTCTCTTCAATTCTCACATCTCTTTACTCTCTTAAATTCTAACATAAATAAGGGTAAATAATAACTCGCTAGCTGTACCCTTTTAGTGCTTTCTTGGTGGTATGATCATAAAGCTGCTAGATAATACAAATTAAAAGAACAGAAAGGCTTAACACTGTCATATAAAACCTTACTCACAATTAAGTCTGTAAAAGAGCCGAGCAGCTCTATGCTCAAGCTTGGCTTGAAATATTTAAATATGATTTCGAGTTAAGCTTGAGCTATTAAAAGTTGCTCAAGCCTGGCTCACGAGCTACATCTAGCGTTTGATATTGACTCAATTCGTCCAACTAAAGCTTAAGCTCAATCATGCTCAAGTTCAAACTTGAATTAAAACTGTTTCATAATTATTTTTCTAACAAATAAACATTATTGGAGTACTTGTATGGTAAGTTTTTTCCATAAAAGAAGATTAACTTTTATTATTTTACGTCTAATGAAGAACTGAATATAAAAACCCTAATAATAATAATAAAGGACTCAAAATATGTATGGCAGTTTATTCCTTAAAGTAAGCTTAACTTATATATTTTACATTGTAGGACTTGTAAAGTATGTTTTATATATGCATTTGAATATAGATAGAAATGTGTACAATTGTTGATTCAAGCTGAGCTGAGTCGAACAAAGTTGAGTGCTCAACTTGAAAAAGTAACGAAATTAAAATGCTCGAGCTTTGTCCAGTTGTGCTACACTATACTCGAGCTAGGCTCAATAATTTTATGAGCAGAAAATTAGGCTCGAGATTGGCTCATGTAGTGTATGAGCGAGTCAATCTTGGGCTGCTCATGCTGATTTACAGCCCTATTCAAAATGTTAGCCTATACATCAATACATATTGGTTAGCATATTTCTAAGTTCTGGATTTTTAAATCTAGTTCTGCCTTATATGGTTACATATGTTATTTAGAAACTGCTGATAAATGTTGCATATAAATGTTTTTAATTTGCCTCAAATGCTTCAGGATCAAGATTCCATGGAGAATTTTCTAATAAGTCTCATCACAATGAAAATGACATGTATTTTCTTGTTTTCTTAAAGAAAACTTTTCATTTTCTTCTCAAAATTAAATTTGTTTTCTCATTTAAAGTCATGTGTCAAATGCCAGTTTGCGGAGCATGTCAATAAGAATTAGCCACCTCTAGGAGCTTCTCACTAATATTGTTTCTTGCTTCACATTCATTGGTTGTAGAATGGGAAATCTGATTAGACCATTAGGAATGGTGGTTATTGCTTTTACTAGCTTTGACAGAGAGGTCCTGAATCTTCTGGGATAACCAATGATGATATGATGTGTATATATTTTCTATTTTTGTTGCTTATTCATGGTGCGATATATATTCTGAACCTTTTCAATGTGATGATTTGAAGCATGGAAGGAAGTCAATCCATCGGTTAGGCATAAAATAAATAGCTAAAATTACAATTGAACTCTCAAATAAATTAGGATCAACTCACCTTACCTTTTGATTTTTTCCCTTCTAATAACTTTTTATTATCATTCTTCTTCCAGGTTATTACTCAGAACTTGCTCACCTTTAACTTAAAGCGTGATTATGTAAGTTGTAGCACAGGGAAGTTTCTGGTGTTATTAATGATTTTTGGTTTAGCATATCTTGTGTTGGCGCATAAAGGTCCTACCAATTTTGTTTCTGATAAACTAGTGAAAAGTGTTAGAACAAATGAAGAAGGAAAGGTCACCATTGATGGGGGCAGCAGATTTGGAAGATTTTGGAGAAGACCACCGAGGCTTCCTCCTCAATTACCACCAAATGAAGAAGTTAGTAATAATAGTTTCATTCATGAGCCTAAGAAGCCTAATGTGGATTCAAAATGGATAGCCAGGCAACAAAACATTAAAGGTGCTTTCATCCATGCATGGTCAGGCTATAAAAAATTTGCAATGGGTTATGATGAGCTTATGCCACTTAGCCAGCGGGGAGTTGATGGGTTAGGCGGTCTAGGTGCTACTGTTGTGGATGCTCTTGATACTGCCATGATAATGGGTCTTGATGATGTTGTTTCTGAAGCAGGCTCATGGATTGAAACACACCTATTAGATAGGATTAGTAAAAAAGGCCAAGTTAATTTATTTGAAACTACGATACGCATTTTGGGTGGTCTTTTAAGTGCATATCATTTGAGTGGGGGTGAACAAGGGATGAACTCAACACACAAGGGACCTAAACCAGTTGTTTATCTAGATGTTGCTAAAAACTTGGCTGATCGTCTACTATCAGCTTTTACTTCCAGTCCAACTGCTATTCCCTATAGCGATGTTGTTTTGCGTGATTCGTCAGCACATCCAGCTCCTGATGGACTGAGTAGTACTTCAGAAGTTTCCACATTACAGCTTGAGTTTAATTATCTCAGTGCTGTTTCTGGTGATCCAAAGTACAGTATAGAAGCCATGAAGGTTTTAGCTCATTTTAGAACTCTCCCTAAGGAAGAAGGACTGGTTCCTATCTACATAAGGTATGCATATTGCATCCAAATTTTTTCATGGTTACTACAGCCACTATTACTGGAACCAATAAGGTTTTTTTTTTTTTTAAATTTTATTCTAGTTTGTTAATTTTAATTTGCTTGCTTTCTTCTTTTACTAGGGAAATCTTGTATGTCATTTAGTTATTAACAGATAGTATGTTAATAGGTTTTTCCTTTATTATCATTTAATTCATGGGTTTCCTGATTTTTCGGTGACAGAAACATGTTCAATTGACAGGTGCAGGTTTTGAAAGGATCCTATGTTATCGGTAGGAAAGCATAATATTAGCATCTGCTCTAGAACCTTACCTAAAGATAAGAGTTATTGGCAAAAAATAGTTTCATAATGCCATAGTTATTATTAAACAGGACTGGACTGGCTGGTCCGAACATTGGACGGTGACTCAGTGCTCTGATTGGTCCGGTTCTTCAATTGGACCAATTGAAATGACAAACATGCTAAACCGACCGGTTTTCTCATAAACAGATTGACCCAGTGTGAGCTGGGAAAGCTGGCCGGTTATTTACATTTCTCTCAATTTTGGCTTCACTCTCTACCACCTCCCTCTGTCGCCATGTCACCTCCATCATCACCATCCCCACCAATACCTACAGTTTCAAGGGTAGAACTGTCCATCTGTGTATCACCATTTCCGCCAAAACCCACAGAGCCAAAAACAGTAATTTGGAATTATGTTGGTTGGATTTGTGTAGCTATGGCACTTACGATACGTGTGACTTCAAACCATTTTCTATCTCTCTCTCTTGATGGAGGCAAAAGAACCAAAAGCATTTTAGTTTGACTATATGAGGGAGTAATTCAAAGCCCTAAGGGAGTTTCCTAGTGCCCTAGATCTGAAGGAGTATTAGTTTGAAAGGTCAAAGTTATGTTCGCTCTCTTATCTTGCTGCTTACGCCCGATATTTGGGTTCCGCTTGGACATCGGGCGTTTGATATGTAAAGTGGAGTGAATCAAGCAAAAAACTTGTAATTCTTTTTAACTTCTTATGCTTTAAATAAAATTAAGAGAAACTGAAAAGCTTATTTTAGTAGCTAAAATACAAATAAATAAACTTCCTAATGTAATGGTTTTTATTTAGGCTTTAGTAGCACAAATCTTTTTGGTTCTAATTTGCTAAGCCAATACAATATTATAGAAGGGGAGAAAACAATGTATTGTTTAATTTTAATTAATTTTTTAATTATTCATGTAGTTTGACCATTGACCAATTGGTTGGACTGCTGAGCCATGTTCCTTTTGCCTCAATCGAGTCAATTTCCAGTCCGGTTTTGATAACTATGGTTAATGCATGATGAATCCTAAATCTGGACTACATGGAAATGCTTGAGTCTACGAAACAATTAACTTGTTGAATGCAATGGAAAGCTACTAGATGCAGTCAAAGAGGCATACTTGTGACTTGAATTTCTCATACTATGTGATTTGAAAATCAAATTGGACCCTAGAACGAGCTGTTGTTTTAGTTGCGTATTTTTATTTCCTAATTTATTCCTTCACTCTTTTTCTTTCAAAATGACCTTCACCAAGACATGAGCACCTCCTAACTATCTCCACGTCATGGCATTGTCCTTAGTTCTTTTGCCTATCGTACACTTTACCAAATTGAAGCCCTTTTTTTTCTGCTTGATCTTTATTATAGATGGGGAATTAGGGTCACGCTTTGGTGTCAAGCAGATATACTATTAGGTCAGGAGTTTGTGAGATACTTAGAGTTTAGTATACCACCACGTTATGTTTTAGATTTATGGTAGTATCACTCTGCACGGTTAGTTTTATATATCTTTTCATTACTTTATTATTCTGTATTTTGTCTGTAATATGTTTTATTGGTTTATGAGATTTTCTTGTCACAGTGGAGATATAATGACCTTTGCTTTTCCCCTTCTTCTGATATCATATTGCTACTGAATGCAGTCCTCACCTTGGCGAATTTAGTGGACAAATCATTAGACTGGGATCTCGCGGTGACAGCTACTATGAGTACCTAATCAAAGTGTGGCTTCAGCAAGGAACCAATAGAGATAGTAATTTTACACATTTATATGACATGTATGAGGAGGCAATGAAGGGGGTTAGGCACTTACTTGTTCAGAAATCGATTCCAAATGGCTTGGTTTTTGTTGGTGAATTGCCCTCTGGATCTAAGGGTGTTTTTAGTCCAAAAATGGATCATTTGGTATGTGACACTTTCAGTAATTTGTTGTTCACCTAGCCATAAGTTACAAATCTATGCTACGACTACTTGATATGTTCTCGAATGTTGAGAGTTTAAGAAATAGTTGACTAATTGGATATTATTACTGTTTTTCCATTTCGGTTTGTGCGATATAACGAGCTTCACTTAGTGAACTCAATCAGGAAGTCTAGAACTGGCATGTATTTTGCATGAAGAATTCTGTTGAGGCTACCATAAAACTTAGACGCTTTTAGTCATTTCTCAGCAACAGGACGTGTATTCCTGTTTCCTATGATATGCCATGTGATAAAGCAATTGATGAATTATCCCTGTATTTGACTACCAAAATTCAACTGAACTCAAGTGGTGCTTAACCTCATGTGTCCAATACAGGAATGCTTTTCCCCCATTTTGCGCTGTCTAAGGCAATACCTTTCATTGACGATAGCAATGTATGATGAAGTGATGCTTTCTAGATTTGTTGCATGTTGTTACCGAATTAATGATTAGAATTTGTCCTTATCATGCTATATTTGAACATTTTCAAGGTTAAGCTGCTCAATAATTTGTTTCTTTGGGGACCTGAGATCTGGGTTTTTGTGCTTGGGAGCACAAATGTAAAAAAATGCTTCATTTTTTCCCTTTATTTATATGATATGTGGGGTATTCCCGCATGCTAACATAATATGAAATTGTGATAAATATTTGCTTTCTCCAGTTCCTCTACATCCTTTGTCCAAGTAATTCCACAAATAGCCTAACTTTCATTTGAGGAAAATTCAGTATGTAATGTGTGCCACCTTAGTGGAATTGTGTTAGAACATGAAGCACTCTGTGCTACATAAGCACCTCTTTCCTATCAACAACTAAGAGTGGAGAGAAATGCTTGTTTTTTGCTCTATTTCATTTGTTATTATCATTGAGTTTAATGATGATCCTATGCTTACTAGATTATCACACAATTAAGCAGTTGTCTACACAGGCTTAAATTCTGGTGAGGTTAGGCTCTTAAAGTTTCACCTTGAGCTGTATAAATCCAGTTACCTGAATTATGTCAAATACAAAATCCATTCTTGTGGTTTTATGGGTCTGTTTGCTTGTTTTGATGACCTTGAAACCATCAAACTGAGTTATGTCGGAAATTGGTTCAGTTTTTCTAATAGAAACTCTTTTTCGTATTTTTGAAATAGCATTTGTTGTTGTATATTTGCACTAGTTGACGGATTTGCAATTATGGTTCTTTATCATTGTGATATACTTAGCAAGCCTACCTTTCTTCAATGTGCAAGTGTTTTCTGTTGTTTTCAGGTATGCTTCTTACCTGGTACTCTTGCACTTGGTGCCACTAAAGGTATCACTAAGGAAAAAGCTATGAAGGACAATCTGCTAACCTTTGAAGACCTGGAAAATTTGAAGCTGGCAGAAGATTTAGCCAAGACATGCTTTGAGATGTATGCAGCAACTTCTACTGGTCTTTCTCCAGAAATTGCTTACTTCCATACGGAGGTTAGTTTGATCTGTATATCTTATGTCTTGAAAACTGTCTGATCCAGAAAATGTTTATATGCGGGTTTTGTCATTAAGAAAATATTTTCCTTCACTTTTAGCTGTTCCACTTTTTAGTCTTTGTTCTTTTGCATTTTCTTTTATTTGTTTTCTACGATGATCTGATGTTTGATTCTGAAATTAGCAGGAATATTTTGAAGGTGGTCTTGATGGTGGGAATAAGAGTTCTAAATATGTGAATGATATAATAATCAAACATGCTGACCGTCATAACTTACTGCGTCCTGAAACTGTTGAATCTCTGTTTGTCTTGTATCGTATAACGGAAGACGAAAAGTATGTAGCTCATCCTTTTATTTCTCCTGTATCATTTAAACAAAGAAGGGTGGTGGTTTGTAGATTTTACGTTTTGAATATCAGTCTAGTATTCTGACCATATATCACCTACTGCAGATACCGGGAATGGGGTTGGCAGATCTTTGAAGCATTTGAGAGATACACAAAGGTTGACTCTGCTGGGTACACTTCATTGGATGATGTCACTACGATTCCTCCTCATAGAAGAGATAAGATGGAGACTTTTTTCCTGGGTGAAACTTTGAAGTACTTGTACTTGCTGTTTGGGGATAGCTCTGTTATACCATTGCATAAGTTTGTTTTTAACACTGAAGCTCATCCGTTTCCAATTAAAAGCACTATATAGGGGCATACTTCTGTTGTATCTGAAGGATTTACATGAAGGGAAATATGGACAGGTTTGAAGTATATTGCAGTGGGGAGAGATTTGACACTGTATATCTTTTTACATGATTGCGAAGTATATATGGCCTCAGAGATAGTCAATAGCCAGGTTATGGAGAAGGCAGCGGCTTAGCATTATTTCTCTTCCTCCTGGAATGCATCTGTGATTTGACTCACTCTCAAGCCTATGGAAAGAAAAAATTCCATGGCAGCCTTATCTGCAGGGCCCATCAGAATAGAAGACGTAAGATGTAATTGTACTAGTGAACGTTAATAGTCATATTTGGCTGGGGTTTTTCCCTCCAAAAGTATTTGGGTGAAGTACAACCATTTGTAATTGACTTTTCCATATGTTAAGTATAATTTCAGGCTCTAGAGGCCCAATTTGATCGTCTGATATAGCCAAATTTTTGCTAAAGGTTCACTACACATTGCCTAAAATTTACAAACTCTATACATGTATCCATCATAGCCTTTTTGATAATCAAGTCATGTTGCAGTCTGTTTTCTCACACTCACTTTGAAGGAGAAACAGGTGATCACCATCTCGAATGACACATATATCATCTATTTCTGCATTCTCGGAGTTAACAACTTTTGTAAAGGTGTACCCTCCATACTTTTCACCTGCAGTTTCACAAGGTTTTGGAATGAGAAATCAACAAGGAAGCAGAAAGAAAGGTCGAGTTAACTGAACTGGTCTGTTGATCAAATTCATGGTTTGAAATCCTATTCAATTTGTGTCATTAGTTTGATTATATATATTTTCAAATTTAAGATTGAGTTATAATTATTCTCTGACATTCAGGTTTATCTTCAAGGAATCTTTAAGGTCAAGCAGAGCTTACCAGCAAGTCTGAGTAGCTCTTCTAGTGAATCAGGTAGGACTATCAACTTCCCTAGCCGCCTTTGAGGTGTACTCTGGCTCTGAGAATACATGTGGATGGTAACTCTCTTCTTGTCCAATTTCATTGCTTCTCTATCGCTGGGATGGATAGGAATGCTTGATTTGGAGTCTGTTGGTATCTTTTGTAAATGAGAATTAAAAAAATGGGCACCCTCATCTCTTCTGCAATTGCTTTGACTATTCCTGGCGTTGTCTGCTTCTTCTGGCCCAATAATCTCGATTCTATGTTCATCTGCTCTCCTCCTATTTTCATATGTCAGTAAGAGGTCATATATGCTTTTGTTTCCATGCTGTTCTGCTAGAGCTTTTGGTGTCCACCCTCGGGCATCTGGTTTATTTACATTTGCTCCTCGTTCAAGAAGCATCTTAACCATTTCAATATGCCCCTTGCGAATTGCAGCGTGAAGAGCTGTTTGGCCATCTTCAACTGTTGAATTTACATCCCCTCTGCAGCTAGTACAATAGTGACCTTTGCCTGTGTCAGTCTTCTTTGCAGATTCTGATCCTAGCAACTCTATATCCAATTCTTGCATTGATAGGTCTCTTTGTGGATAATGTTGACATCCAGCATGTACACAGCTTCCTCCTTTCAGTCCTCCATCAAGCCATTCCTTGAGGAGTAACCCTGGATCTTTGTTTGTGTAGTCAAAGCCTCTGGTCCCCGGTTCTTTCGTTTTCTGTAAATGTTGGCACAGACCATCACTCCTTGTTTAAATGGACGATAAAACCAATAAAATCTTGTCACTTAAGATATCTAATATGATGCATACCCTGAAAAGATTGTTCATTATAATGTGTCCATCTTCCATTTTTGCTTGTATGGTGTTCATCAGTGAAGTTCTGTTCAGTCGTAGTATTTGAGAAAGCTCAGTGGTCCTAACTGTGAAAGGCTGTGGCCTATAACATAAAACTCCAATCTCTCCAAACATATCTTTGGCAATTGCCTTACCAAGAATCTGCATGCATGTTGGAATGTGAAGTGAGTTTTCCTGGTTTTTCATGTTTATTTTATAGCAAGTGCATTACTGTTACAACTAATTCACGAGACATACTTGATGTTGCCCATCAACATAGGAGATCAAATCCTGCAAAATCATTCGCAGATAAAGTAAATGTCAGAAATTGGCATTGATTTTGGAATTAGAGATATTTAAATGAAAAGTAAGCTCTCTCACCACTGCTCCTGAGACCAGTATATAGAGATCTGTTGGGGCTTCATTCTGTAGAATCACTTCTTCATTGGGTGGGCAATACTCAGCATCTATTTCCGAAACCTTTTATGAAAAAATAGATTGCATTTGTGTCTTGTGAAATTAGGATAACAGTTTATGCACAACAATAATATAGAACTACATTAAGAATGATATGTATAAACATGAAGCATGATTAGACATGCAAAGTATTACCAACTGAAAGAGGAAGTCATGAGAAACCCCTTGGAAAAGATAGACATTTTGAACAATTGGGAAGAAGAGATAGTGCGCGATGCTTGAGCGAATGGCTTTTGGCAAACCATTCAGGGTCTCCTGCTGCTTCAGTCCTTCTGTTTTGAACTTTAAGCATATGTGTGACAACATTTGATCCTGTATTCGAGGGGGCAGTTGATTTCGTGTGGCAAATTCTGAAGCAGCTCTGACTTTATCCCTCTGTAGCACCAAATCAGTTGTCCTTTTATTAGTACTCCCAGTCTAGAGACTGCATTCTTTTTCTTGAAAACATATAGGCTGCATTTGGTATTGGAAAAATATTTTTCATCTCTATTTTTATTTAAATTTTTTTAATAATTTGAATATTATTAACATAATTTAGAAAACAACATTTTTTTTATATATAATTTTAAAAAAGTTGGAGGAAAATGTAGTAGTGAAAAAACGTGTTCCTACTTATTTTTCACATAATATTAAAAAAGTTGGGGAAAATCCCAAACTTTTATAAATTATGTTGAAAAAAAAGTTTTATTTTTTAAATTATGTTAAGAATGTCAAAATTATTGATGAAAGTGTTAAGTAAAGTAGAAAATATTTTCTAATACTAAATGTGGCATTAACATTTTCAAATCTAGAGTAGCAAATGGAGATTATAATCTTAAAATCAAACACTATAAATAATTATACTGTTTGACTGATATAATATTTAAATTGGTATTCTTTTGAGGTTTTTTTTATATAAAATTGTCAAAAATGCGGGATAGGTTTGTATATTGTGGAACCTTTTGAGTTTTGTCGCAAATAGGTGGTTATATTATGGTACTGTTGATCGGGACTATTAATTTGTCTTGGTCCTTTTAGAATCTCTCCATTTTCTTAGCAGATGAAAAATAAGTAGGAACAGCAGGAAGTTGTAAGAGATAACTTACAAAATTTCTGGTGCGGCTAGTCCAGTGAACAACAAGGTTTGTCATGTTTCCAATGAGGTAAGATGTCAGTCCCAAGTTGAAAAGCATATAAAATATGTCAAACACCATCTCCCTGGTGTTCTCAGCATGCAAGTCACCATAACCTGTGGTAGTTAGTGTGGTAATTGACCAGTAAATTGCGGTCACATATCTATTCCAAAGACTATCCTCCTTGAAATTTGGGTTTACTGCACCAATCCATGTTCTCTTTGGATCAGGGTATCTATCTGCAATCAGATAGTTAAAGCATCCTGCAGAGTGTACGGCAAACAGGGTGACCTGAAATTGACCAGAAGAAAGCATCGTGTTTTTTGAATTGTTTAAATGTCATGCATATGATATCTCTAGATATGAAAGAAGTGGAAGTTTTTGATCACTTACAGAAATGAGCTTTACGCAACGGGTCCAGAAATAGTTGAACCGGATGTCTTTCTCAAGTCTGAAGAAAAGCAAACCAGGAAGTAAGTAGTGTGATTCTTCCCTGGTAAGTTGGTAACAGTTCAAAATTTTGAAGAAAATGGTAGGCTTGGGTTTCAGTCTGGTGGTTACCTTGCAAACAATGAGCTGACTCGTCTGAGACGCCATAGTCTGAGCATGTTCAGTACTCTAAATCCAAGTTCACTGCCATTATTGGTCAGTAGAAGACTGAGAGACTGAAATGGGGCAGTCGAACAGATATCAAAAATAAACCAGGTTGATAGGTACCTGAATGTTGGATGCAGTCATATGAACAAAGATAAGTGATTGCTCCATTATAGACCAAACATTATTTCGATTTCTTGTCAGTTTAAAAAGAAAAATGAGTAGTCAAGACTGCAGAAACCTGGATTACCTGATTGCAATTTTCTTAGGATCATCCACTAGAAGATAAGATTGGCTGTCAAGATAAGCAACGAAGAAGGTGAGAACAATATCAATGCCAAAGAAGCCATTGACAATGTTGTCGATGATGAAAAGCGCATCATCTTTCTTGTAAGTTAGGAAGGCGAACTCAAATGGACAAATCCAGGCTGAGTAGATGACCAGAACAACCAGCCACATCTCCCAAGCCCTGAAGTAACGAGTAGGAAATGAGGAGCAGCTACAATAGAGAAAAGAAACATTTAGAATAAATCATGGCAGGGGTCATTACCTATAACGTGGACTGAAAGGGGAAACTATGTATCTTCGAAGCTGGGTTGCCTGGTTTATTGTGGCTCCAAGGGATGGCAGGAGATCACTAGAGAAGAAACTGCCATGGTTGACACTCTCCATTTGGAATTCATCAACACAGAACCGTTGGAAAAAGTTCTTGATGCAAGAAAATGGCATCTTAGAGTTGGAAATCCTCAAGATCTACAGTTAAGATGCTGTAATTTTTTTTTGCAGGTTTAAGTCCCTTTGGGGTGGTTATAAATAGAGTGAAGCTTGTGACCAGTGACACGGGCTAAGGCTCCTTTTTTTATCACCTTTATATCAACTTGCTCCTAACATGTTTGAAACGATTGTGCAGGAAGCTTATGGGACTAGAGCGTCATTAAGGACGAAATAAAATTGGTTAAAGGGTAAGTGCAAGAATCTCCTTCCTGTTTGAGCAATAAAGTAAGCAGGAAACAAGAAATGCAGAACAAGAAGCGGATAAAAGAACATGAAACTGAAATGCACTGCGAGTGGCAGACATGAGGCTTGCAGTAATGAATGTGCAGCGATGAATTTGTGCGCATGTATATGAGAGAGAGAGAGAGAGAGAAGGAAGATGGTAATGGTGCTTCTGCTGGTGGAATGGTGATGGTGGTGGTTGTGGGAGTTCCATCATCAACGCATGTGGAGGGTGTGAATGATATATAGACAAGGCTTTTTGCAAGAACAGATTTGAGTGAAATGGACCAGGCAGCCACGGTAGAAATGTGGGGAGAGGTCCCATTTGTGGATGCCAGGTGGACCAATAAGATCTCTCATTAGAGGTGTGACACTTTCGGAAAAACCCCCCCTCCCTCCCCAAAATTTTCAATTTTAACTTATTCTTGCTTCTTCTTAGTAAGAGCATAGGTTGTTTGTTTATGCAAAAGCAATCAGAACCGTAAGTGTGAAATGGATTCCCGCCATATATCCAATTCCCTCTCTCTTTGGGATTCGTTTAGACCCATTTAAAATCAGCTGACGGTTCGTTGTTATCGATTTTCGCCGACCTCTTATTTGTGGCCCCCTCCTGATGATTTGCTGATGATATATAGGTTCCTTATTCCATCCAAAATTCTGAAATTTCTACGGATAACCTCTTGGTAATTGAATTGTTATGATTGATATTTTGTCTAGTTTGTTCATGGTTTATTGTCTAAATACGTGGCATTTCTCCAGATTGATGCTATTAAGGATCAAGAATTACATGACCCTATAGATTATAGAAGCAGAACATAAAGGAAGATTATGAGTTCAATTGTGGTAAGGACTTTAATGTTAATCAACGTATTTTGTATGTGAAAGGGAGAACCCCTGAAAAAGGTCTCATTTATTTTACATGTGAGGCAAAACTGGGGACCCACAGACGTCTACGAGGGTAAGGTATCCTTGAAGATTCTTTCCGTGTCAGAATGGATTGGCAAATCTACCCCAACCCCACTTGTTGAAATTTATGGAAGCTGCAGCAAAAGGGGGAATTGGAGAGGAGAAGAACCAGGTATATTCTCCTTGTAACCTTTTTTTACGGTTGGTTTACAGTATTTGCTGCTAGTTTAGATTAGCTAATTCTTTATCTGCTACTTTAGATTAGCTAATTCTTTATCTTCTATAAGTAACTGTCGTACAAGCGCATAAACTGTTAGCTGTGAGATTGTTGAATGATTAACCACCAAAAGAGAGCTGGGGTCTAATTTTTGTAGTTTATTAAAATAATATTAATATATTAAATTTTTTAAAAATTCAAAGTTCAATTAAGTTATCAATTTTCTCTATCAAAAAGTATTAAAATGAATTTTTTTAAAAAATTAAAATTTTAATTCGATGTTACTTTTCGCGGTGACAAAAATACTTTTAGTGTTAAAATATATCTAGATGATTATGAAAAGTTTAATAATTCTATTTATCTCAAAATTGTTTATAACATAAATTTTTAGATTATTTGAATTCATATTTAAAAAAATAAAATAAAATAATGCAGTATCATTTTAATTTTTAAAATAAAAATTTTTTTCTTTGATTTTTATTTTATAATGGTATTTGATATTCATTTGTTTAAGATGTTAAGCTATTTAATTTTATAAAAAACATATCAACAAATTTTTCATTTAAAATATTTAATTTTCGTTTATAATGGTTTTTTATTTTCATTTATTTGAGGATACGATAGGCAATGCTATCTTTTTTGTAATATAAAATATATAAAGTAAAATTTATTTTATACCATACAATAAAATATAAATCCATTTAAAATATACTTTTAACAAATCTTGAAAAAAAAAATGATATTTTTCTTTTTAAAAAAACTCCTAAAAATTTATTGTTAAATATATTTCATCTCTAATACTTCTATATTTTAAAAAGTAATATTTATGATACCTAAGGGTATTTGGGTCATCATGAGAAGCAATATTCAATTAAAATTTTGATTTTTTAAAGAAATTCGTTTTGAGACTATTTGACGATGAAAATTGATATTTTAAAATGAATTGTAAATTTAAAAAAAAATTAATATATTAATATAATTCTAATAAATTAAAATGTAATTCAGTGTAATTTATGTTATTGATAATTTTCCATTCCAATACATGGGCCGTTTATCTTAAATGCTGTCATGTGACATAAAGTTGGGTTCGATTTAGGATGGGATATTTGTTTCAGCTAGTAGGGTAAGCTCTACAACTCATGATATGAGTTTAGTTTTTGGATGTAAGTTTGGTAGGGTCAATACGTGAAACCCGTGTGACATCCTACACTTTGGGAGAGTTACATAACGTGGACAATCCAGATTCATGTTTCTCTCTCTCTTTCCTTCTTTCCTTCTCCAATAGCGAGAGAACGGGTTAGCAGCCACATGCAATAGAGAGAGAACGGATTAGCAGCCACATTCACAAAAGGTATTGAGTCATGAAAAGGTATCGGCAACCAATAATAAAGTCAAAGCCAATAACTCATATTCTAATCTCTTAGTATTGAGGAATTATCAAGAAGCTTAATTCCCCCTTCATAAAATAACTTAATTTTTTCTTAAAACAAAAATTAATAAAAATCAAAAAAATTAATAAAAATCTGACTGGCTTCCCCAACCCATATATAAAATATGCGTATGCACTATTATATCCACAGATAAACACCCTCTAAGTTGTGGTTCACAGATTTGAGAGAGAGAGATTCATGGTGGAGGTTATGGCTTGAATTAAGAGCCCCTAAACATAACATCACTCAACTATTTAGTTCCCATACCTTCCACATTTATATATATAAATATATAAAACCATCATTTTTAAATTTAAAAAAAAAAATACAATCAGAGAAAAAGACATTTAAGGTCAGGAATTATGTTATGACCGTTACACTTACCAAATCACAATTTTCCCCTTAAAACGATCATATTTTGAGGAGATACGTTGGTATTTATGTGATATTAAGAAGAAAAATATAATTTTCAAAGCACACTTGGGTCAAACTAATTCACGATTAATCTTGCTTTTAGATGGGTAAAGCAAATTCACGTGAACATTGATAACTAATTTCAACTTTCAAGCTAGTTTTTGGGCCACATATGTTAGTTGGTGTTGGTCATACTTAGAGAAAGAATTGAAGGAAAAATATCATGGAAAAGAGTAGTAATCACTAGAAAATTAAAAAATAATTATTTCAAAAAATTTAAATATTGAAGTTATTACTTAAGTTCTTTATAATTACTAGTGAACTCTGTGATAATTCCTACAAAATCGAGTTTGTTGTATCATCACTCTCACGGAGAGAACATGAACATATAATTTTAAGACATCATTTAAATTTAAAAGCTTAAACCATTAGTTTTAAGATTATGACAATATATACGTTTTATTTTTTCATTTTTTTATTAGATAAGATAACAGATGTCACTTTTACACGTGAATATCAATAAAAATAAGAGAAACCGTTAAGTTTTCTGGCGATTGGTGAGAAGCCAAGGTCAAAATCATAAGACAGTGGTCCTTAAAAACGATGGTGCATAATAGAATTGTCCCAAGCTTCTAAAACTTAGGAATGTGGTCCTTCATTTTATTAATGAAATTTAAGCTTTTCTGTAAAGTTAATGAACTTTTTTCTCTCTTTTTGCTGTATCGAATGCTAGTAGTATTGTAAAATTAGGTCTAAGAGGTAACCTACATTCATGTTTTTAACTATCTATACACTTTTAAAATGAACACTAGTTCAATTCAACACCTGGAAAAATGAAAAGGAAAGAAAAAAGAGAAAGATTCGATTCCTATATTGATAAAATAGCAGACACTGACTTTTCTCTTATGTGGATTAGTACGAATTAAAGAACGTGTCAAATATGCGAGAAAAGGAGAAGTATACAATAAGTTATTATTTGGCTGTTTGCTTTGCTGATCAAATTCTTTACGGCTTAATTTTAAAAATATTCCATATAAATATACAGATGATTATCATTTCAAAAATCTTATTTTGAGAGAATAAAAACTTTGTGGAGATGTAACAGTACAGCAAAGTGCATCCGTTCATGGAGATGAGAAGATTTTCATTAGATTTGACAAAAGAATAATAGATAGATCTTCATCTTCCTTTGTCTAACTCTTGCAAAGCAGAAAACTGATGGACTCCTTGACTAGTAGCGATCCGAAGAATAATATCTAATTGGGTATCAATTTCATTTAAAAGTTTGATTAAAACCAACCCTAATGTGGGTATTCTTTCTCTCGTTTGTATTGCACTCACGATTGTGAGGCATCTAGTCCCCTATCCATCTTAATAATCGATAAGTGTCAGTCTTGACACTCACGATAAGCGTTAGTACTTTTCAAATTTAAAATGTTACTATAACAAAATTTATTCAACAAATTAAAATAAAATTTGTAAATATTTGAGATTTTTATCTTTATCATCTCATAATCTTAAAATTCACGAATATAAACCCTTAACAAATATCTTATTGTCAGCAAAAAGTAATTGAAGATAAAAGATCCATTTTTGTGAAGTGACCAGAAAAGGTAAAATGTGATATCTAATATTTTTTTTCAATAGAAATGTGATCTTTAACATCCATGGCCTTCAAAAGAGATAGCCAACAAGATACCCAAAAAGTTTTTTTTTTTTTTTTTTGAAAAAAGGAAGTGTCAAGGGAAGACCCATCAAATTTCCAGAGAATTCATATGATTGCTTTCCCTAATTAATCATCACAAATTTTTTTTTTTTTAAGTCTTTGACCCAAGGTTTAAGCTAATGAATTGCTCCTCCTTTCTCTCTCTCTCTTTTCACGTGCAGTGCACATGATAAGTATGAGTGACCTTTGCTTCTCAGAAAGGTCCTTTCAATTTTATCATTGGATAAACACAGAGCACAATAGCACATGCAGTTGAAGGTGGGGCTGAGATATTTTCCCATCAAAAACCTCATGATTTCTCAAAATTCAGTTAACCACTTTGGTCTACCAACTGCAAATTGTAGGGCCATTAATCACCCCCACCACTCCCAACCCCACAAAACAAAACAAAAAACAATTACAACCTAAATAAGTATGTAGTGTAGTCTGGAAAATTTGACCAGGATCTTAACCTTGAACAAGAAACAGTTTCCAAAAAATCAACCCAATTCAATGGAACAACCCAAACCTATTAACATATATGGTTCATGGTCGGTCCTTTTTTTTTACTTTAAAAGGAGTGGTCGGTCCTTTTTTAACTTTAAAAAAGAGTGGTCGGTCCAACTCATACATATACATATTATGCAGTACTATGCACCGTAAGATTTGTCTTTAGTGAATTATGCTGTTAATATTTAGGAGTATTCATCTCCAAAACAAAAGCAGTATTTTATTATGCAGGCACGGTTATTATATTTTAAAAGTTAGGATAAAATATCCTTAAAAAAATTCAGGTAAAAACAATTATATTCTTAAGTTTGATAATAATTATAATTTAGTTTTAAGTTTTGAAAAAAATATTAAACTCGTCTCATCATTAAGAAATTTAACAAAAAAAATAAGAAAAACGCAAATATTCTTTAATTACTATCCATCACACATACATGTGTAATAGAAAGCTCACATCTCATGACTAATAGATAAGAATCTTCGT
Source organism: Bretschneidera sinensis (assembly GCA_023935145.1). Taxonomy (NCBI): domain Eukaryota; kingdom Viridiplantae; phylum Streptophyta; class Magnoliopsida; order Brassicales; family Akaniaceae; genus Bretschneidera; species Bretschneidera sinensis. Next base: position 21,662,030 of record CM043700.1, on the reverse strand, counting down.
TAATTTTGTTCTTACTGTTACTTAATTTGGATGCAATTGCTATGTCAATTAAAACCTAATTTTGGGGTAATATCATTTTTTTTTAAAATTGAGATTAAATTGTAATTATTACCAAACTTGAGAGACATAATTATATTTTACCTAGCCTATTAGTTAATTAATCTTTTGATTTTCTTTTTAGCATATTGATAATCTTTTGAAATTGACAGGGTTGGTTTTTGTTTTTTGTTTTTGTTTTTTTCAAATAAAGGAGGATACCTATATTAAGTAGAGTTGATATAAAGTCATCCAATTATTCACCCAATTTTATTTTACTTTTTTTATTAGCAAAATAAAAAAAATATTTTATTTTATTTTACACACTAGAAGTTCAAATAGTTATATATAAAGTACAGACATTTGAGTTATATAGTTAAAGGATATGAGTTAAAGTTACAAACATACTCCTTCCTTTAATCTAGCAAAAAACACAGAGATGCATGTACATTATGTAGATGCATATTGACAACAAATTAGTGGATCAAAAAGGAGAAATTGATCATTTCGGTTCACTTTTGAAATCCCAATGTTTATTAAGCATAAAATCTCAAATTCATATTATGCCTCTCTCTTAACGTTATTATGTTAATAAATTGTACGCAATGTTTTCAAAAGTGAAGGGGTTGAGCAAAACGTTTTATCCCAATAAGACAAAGTGTAAGCCTCGAAATATACTGGGTCGTAAGTCTTTTGGGAAGTTAAAGCGTTTCTAAGTTATAATAAAATAATAATAAGTAATTAATTAATTAAAATAATATAAAATTTTAAATTCAAATTCAAATAAATTAATTTCAACAAATTTTAATATTTTTATTAATTCTATAGAGCGTATATATATTATAATTTTTATTTTATAAATATATATAATTTTTTATTTTTATATTATCGTAACTTGTAAGTGATTAAATAGTTTGAAGTAGTTATTATTAAACCAAAATAGCATGCAATAAATATGGGTAACTTATAGCAGCATGCTTAAGATTTGGTTATAAATACAATTACATCTCAAGTTTTTAAAACATATCATTCACCTCCAAACTTTCATATAAAATTACAAATGCGTTTCATAATACATACAAATATTATAAAATTTAACGAATAAAAGTAAAATGATGATCTAACATCACGTATTTTTCTAGTTTAATTCAAAAGATAACGCATATATAAGGTTCTAATGTGTTGAAGGAAAAACAATTTCCATAATTTTCAGTAACTTTTTTAAATAGTGAGATGCAATTGTCGTTTTTTAACAAATTTGGATGTAATTGTTTTTATGACCAAACCTAAAAGATGTAGGTATAATTTATCTTATAAATATTTATGAAGTACAAAAACATCATAATAAAAAAAAATAACTCAACAGTTAAAACTTGCATTCCTATTAATTTAGACATTGATTTAAGTATCTTATTTATATTTTTTTCTCGATTTTAAGATTTTTAAAAAACTTCACCGGAATGTAATAAAAATATAAAAAAGTGTATGTCCTGATTGTAAACATATGCTTCCAAGTAAAAAACGTAAGCCTAGTTAGAAAAATACTTAAAAGTTTACTCTAAGCGCGATTTTAGCCCGCCCCATTGAACCCGAATGCGCCTAGAAACCGGCCATGAAAACATTGATTGTACGTATTATCAGAAAATCTGTCATTGGCCCGTGGTACCTCGGAGAGGTTCCTCTCTTCTCCTTGGACCATTGTTCCTGCTGGTTTTCTATGATTGATATGTTCTAACATTCTTTACATTCTACTCGGAATAGTTACATTAATATTTGAATGCTATATTTGCATTATAAATTACATTGTAAAGCTAAATTTAATTAGTAGCATACACGTACTTTAATATTTGAGAAAATATGACAAGTTCAAAATCATTATGGGTTGGATCACCCACAATTTTATGTCGGCACTCAAGTCTCAATCTTAGGTCAAGCTAGTTGATTTGAGGTTAGAAACTTTGCTTATTTTTTACTGCATCTATCTAGAGCGTTTGTTTGAATTATTTTTTTCTTTTCTTTCTTTAAAAAAAAAAGATATACCCAAGATATTCCAAAGACAATTTAAGTGATTGGCCAGCACAAAACCCATTGATCATTCACTGACTAATTGGGACCATTTAAGCTCAAGAAATGATCACAACATCACAGTACGTACCATTGCCTTGGAGGCAAGGTTACTGCTTGTAGCAGTATGGTGAGGACAGTAGCATAAACCATTAGGGACGAGTTTGTGTGGTCGTTTGGGGTCATCTCATGTGATGAAAGGCCTTCTTCGTGGTCTATACTTTTTATTAGTGGTTGGCAATTGTACATATCCTTCATTTTACCAAAAGACTAAACATCCTATCTTAGCTTTGATTAATCCTTGAATGCCCAAATTAATTGCATTAAGCCACGTGTACAAATTTAGAAAAAAGTTTTGCCACAAGGTGCAATAATAAGAATTGGATTTGTTAGGCACTTTGAAATCTGAACACCCTTTTGTAATTTTTGCATGCTTTGGTAGGAGAAATTGCATTTTTTAGGCTTGATATCAAAAGGGCCAAAAAGCAGTCTTTTTGACTTTAAGAAACCAAGCTTGCTTTAAAATTACTAAGGAAAAATGAGTTTGCAACTAATGACTGTATTCGAGACAAGATGATAAATGCATTTGTTTTTTAAAATCAAAACATAAATAATTGTTTTCGTTTAGAACAATTTATGAAATGGTTTAATTTTATCTCTCATAAATAAAAATTAAACCAAACATCTTTAAAAACGTTTTTTAAAATAATTAAAATCTAAAAGATATTTTAAAAACTAAATTTATATCAAAACAATTGTTTTCATGATTATTTTATCAAATATTAAATAACTTTTTACTTCACAAATACTTATCAATTTCTTTTTAAAAACATTTTAATTATCATAAACCAAAATTATAGTTATTAGGGAAAATGGTACCCTAGTTTGGGTGAGTGTGCCATAACTTATACATGTATAAATAAGACAAAATAATGAATCTCATATCCTGATCAAATCTTTAGCTAAAGATTGAGGATAGTTGAGTGGTCTTTCTCAGTGAGTGTGCCAAACTATGGCATTATGGTCTATTTTGTCATTTACAACTCAATCAATCATTTTATATATATATATATATATATATATATATATATATATGGAGGTACTACTAAGCCAGAATGTTTAACAATGTGGGACCATTCAAATAAATTTGTAATAATTTCGTATCCAACAATTATTCATACAAAGTACCAACTTGTTCACGGTGCTCTCTATACGAGCCTTGCATTGCCATGATGATCATATCTGTGAAGGCAGCTGCCCTTACGTATTTTCAAAGAGAAAATGGCATAACATTTGAATATCTCTCTATAAGTTTATCTATCGATAAACTATTAAGATTGATTATATAAGATGGTTTTTAGGAGGTCATAGGATTTAGGTAATTAAAGAACCAAATTTCTTTTCTGTTTTTTTAAGATTAGATAGGAAGGTGTTATTCCTGTGGGGTACAACAAACATTAATAACATAAATGGGAGATGAAGGTCTACATGCAATCGGCGGTACGTACGTTTTGATTGTTAACTAAGCCCATATGCCTACATTTTCCTTCAGCTTTAAGAATTAAGACCCACATGGCCACATTAATTATCTTAAAATTAGAAAATCTTATGAAAAAACTATAGATAGTATATGTTTTCTCTCACTATATCAAATTTCACTTTGGTATATATCTTTAGTTATAGGGGTGGATAAAATTGTCCCTTCCGACCACATTTAATCAAAACTTCAAAGAAAAAACATGTGCCTCTTTCAAATAGTAGAATTACATAAATTGAATATCACAATAACATATAGAAATAATCAATAATGTGTGCATATTTTTTTTGTTGATCAGATAATTTGGATGAAAATATAGTCGAAATGAGAAATTTGACATACCCTTATCATATATGATCCCAATTGATCATTTTAAAATTAAGAATTAAACGAATTCATAAACGCAAGTAAAAGTTGGTTGTTAAAAAAAGAATGTTATGGGTTTGGATTTGTACAAAAGCCGAGTGGACAAATGACTAGATGAAAAATCAATTAAAGAGAGTGTGAGGAAAGGAAGTTCCTAATGGAACACAAAACATTTGTTTTGATATCATATTAAAGAAAACTTGTGTGACCAAAAATCTAAAAAGTTTTAAGTTTAGTGATATTTGTATTCTTAACAATTTCAAAGCATAAAGTGAACCTTACAATTAAAAGACAAAAGAGAGAGATCCTCGTAAAAATCATACTACATGAGTGAAATTTGAAGGATAATTGTAAATTAAAGGCTACTAAAAATTGCTCAATCCACCAAAGGGAAACACAATGCAGAGAATATTAATCATGTCACTTACTACTTAACCAAAACAGTAGCAATTAAAGTTTTATTGTTATTAGATTGATGACGATAATCCACTAATGGCTGCCCCTCCACCAAATTAAAAGGGCTATATATAGCTTGTTAATTTGTAAAGTGCTCACATAGGTAGTAAGGAGGAGTTTTTTTGTCAGTGTCGTATGCTTCCACTTGCAAAGTGCCTTGACATAATTAATTTCAAGGGCAAGTTGGTACCAAAGTGACAAAAGTATTTCTGTCAGCAACTTTATTAAGTGCAAGATTAATTGCATGTTTCAATTAATAACTAGACTTCCATTAAGTGATTACTTATTAAAGTACATAATGTTTTTACTATAAGATTATTACAATTGCAATTTTTTATTAGTGAAAACGGTACCTCTCCACTTATAATTACCTCTAATCAGGAATACAAGTGAGAAGTTTGATTGATATATCAAAATGCATGTCTATAGGCTAGGTTTCCATCAACTTCTTAAAATACCAATTTATTCCGAGGTTTGATTCTTTCCACTTTTAGTTAGGAAGATTTTGATGGAGTACGCATGGCATCAATCAATGATCAAGCTAGCTAATGCCCTTAAGCATTAACTAAAGTGGTAACGATAGAGTTTAGGGTAAAATCAATCTACTCTACTTATGTTTAACTAAGTCTATTAACTTCATTTGTATCGCCTATAAAATAGTGTTAGATCGATTATAACATTTAACGGTATGTAAATAGATCAATGAGGGTGTCAAACTTTTTAATTCCATAGCATTAACTAAGTATGAATTCACAATCGTCAAATCAAAATGAAAACATCAATCTCGTTTAGTGCGCACTCATCTTGTCAAACTAAAGTGCACAACTTAAATCTAAATAAAAAAAAAAAAATATTTTGTGGGTAATTTTTATGAATATTCTTAAAACATTATAAATCTTTCTATTGCATTAACGTTAAATCTATTAAATAATTTTTATATAGCATCTACATGAATATAAGAAAAGAAACAATAGCAATACTTAAAACAAAATATTTAATAACTTCTCGGGTTATAAGAACCTTCCAGAGCCCTTTTTTAACATTCCAGAAACGAATTAATACCAATATGTACATCCGACTTATTAGGTGAAAACACACCACCACCATTGTTAGTGCCCCTTGTGATTCATCTAGCAATATTGAGTGTACATCCATCACCCTCGTCCTAATTTCTCTACTTCATTCAAATGTCACATAAATTTCATATTGCAAGCTTCATTAAGGTTTTCATACGACAATATTGTACGGAAACATCATCTTTATCTTATGGTTGTTAGTGGCTTTTGTGTTGTGTTCTTAACACGCGTGGAGAGTGCGTAGTCATGTCAAAGCAAACGCGTCTATGCATGGTGATAATGTGTCAGGTGTGTAAATGAGTCTGCTTGTGTTAAGTTAAAGTTTGTTAATTAGATTAAATCTGAGTTCTGTTTTAGAAACTTTGTTCAAACATAATTATTTTAGCATAAAAAAGTTGAGTTTAGTTCGAGCTCTACTTGATTATATAAATGCGTCTAGTTCAATTTTGTTTCAAAACTAAGCTACTAAGTTTGAGTTTGTTCATATATAAACCTTTTTTTAGAGGATTGTTCATATACAGGCGATATTTGGGTTGAGTATAAAGTCAACTTTAAGTTAGAGTTTATTTTTTAAAACTTGATCAAATCAAATCAAATCAAATTATTTATTAATTGATTTTAAATTTTTGTTTAATGAATATTAATAAGATTTAATTCAATTTAATTAAATTTTTTTAAAAATAAACTTTAAGTTTTAAGTTGAACCTGAACATTGTCATAATTAATCTTAACGAACACATATGATATAAACAAACTTTTTTCTCCTTTATTTGACAGCACGGTAAGTAATGAACAAAAAGAGATTAAATTCTAGAAAGAGATAAGATCGGTGGTTGTGATAGTGAGATTAATGGGATATATATGTACTTGAATTTGGGCAAACTTTAAAACAAATATATGAGTTGTTCAGGAACTTAAACTAGTCGATTACGTCTGTGTTAATTCAAACTCTACTCGGTTCATAAATGAGTTTTAAAATTTTGTTTAGACTCGTTAGCATAATAAGTTAATGAACTACCATAAACAAGCTCTAATCAAACCTGTTCACGAGCTTGTTCGCGAGTGTATCAATTTACTTACAACCCTAAATGTGAATCGCAAATGAACCATCAAAAAAGTTTACTAGTAGTACATTAACAACTGTTTTTTATATGTATTACATTGGTGGGTAAGATGATCAAATCTGAATCTCTTTATGTGAAAATTTCAGAGATAACCACAAAGAAAAAAGACTCGGATTTACAGTGACATTTATTTATCAAGTTTTAATATTACAACCTTAACTTTCAAAATTTTATTGTGTTAATTGATATCGCGATTAATACAATATTATTGTTGCTACGAGATCGATAAAGATAATAAAAAAAAATAACGAAACAATCAAACAAAAATAAATTCTAATAAATGTTGTCTAATTAAGTAGTATGTTTTTTAAACCCTAATAAACATTTTTATACAACGGCCTAACATTTTTCTTCGTAAACTAAATTTCAATTTTTTTTCCTTTCAAAATGACTCTAAAATATTGGATTTAAACGAGTTTTCAGATTCAACCAAAACACAAGACATTAACAATCCAGGTGATACATTATTACAATCCAGAAGCAACTAGATGTGATATTTCTATCAGAAGTAACTAGTGGGTTGCTTGAAGTTTTCAAAAGCTTGTATGATGAAAAAAAGATGATGATTTGACGATGATCGTGCCACGTGAAAATTGTTCACATAATTCATGTGTATATATGATCCGTAGTACGTTTTGGAATTGATGCAACATCACTATATATTCCTTTTCATTTTATCTTTGCTCCCCATAATTTGGAATTTGAAGATTGTCCCTTGATTAGTATTTTTCTTTTTTCTAATTAAAACGAAAATCCAATCAAAATTAATCAAAACAATATTACTTTCCTTTGAAAGAAAGTACAATCGTTAAGTTAAATTCATAATTATTTTAAAATTTATTTTTATTCCGTAATTTTTTTTAGCATCTGAAATTAATATCCACGAATCTCCACTTTTTATGACGTATAGCATCATTTTAAAGTAAACACTTCTCTTGATTAGTTGTACGAACAATTTGATAGTGTGAATGTTATGTGTGAAATATCGTAAGAAAATTGTCAAATCATTCGTGTGAAATGCTGCACAAACTTTTTTTGTTAATCGCAATTAATGTTAACGTGTTTTTGTTAAAAATTAAAATGACATATGGATGTTGATCTATATTTAATTTTCAATATATTACATAAAGAAGGAAAAATTTTCTTTTGTTACTCCATGAAACAAGATATATGGAGGTACAGTGTTTTGTCTTTTATGTGCACTCTATAGACTGACATGACAAGCCATCTTATATAGAACCTATCTTTGGAGAAAAAAAAGTAGTGGGGACTAGGGAGGATGATATACATCAGCTTACTCCTAGTGGGAAAAATGTTTTCATAAAAGAATCTTAGTATACCTAGCAAAACTAATGCTCTGCCCATATTTATTCGGTACTCTATAATTTGATCACTGTTTTCTGAATGGTAATTACTGATTAATTAACCTCCCTATTAGATAGAGACCATAGAAGGGTGTCAAGTAACTTGTGTAATTCATTATGGCATACGGTTCTATACTGATCGACTTCGTTTTTAAGATTAATTGGTTGCTCAACATAGTGTTAGCAGGGTTTTGAAAACCGAATTTTTCTTATCTAGAAGAAAGCTATGGGACATGTATGGATAGAAAACATTGTGCACCATACGATCGATTGAAAAAATTTCTCTCTTCTTATCTTGTCGTACTATACTCGATGACTTCGGTCCATGCATCAATCATGGTTTCGGTCTAAATCAAATTTTCTCGTTGAAAACAAGCTTTGAGATATATATATAGAATTATATTTTAAAAGTTAAATTTTAAGTACTTTACTTTCACGATATAATGAAGGTAACAAACTCTCTTAAAATATATTTGAATAGAGAAAAATAAGAGAGTAAAGGATATATAGGATAAAAAGTATCCCTTCGAATTATCTTATTTTCTCTTGTTTACTTCAATTTTTTTTACTAATAATGAATTAAAATATATTTAAAATTTTGAAAAGAATATTGGAAGGATAATGTACCCTTCAAAATACTTTCGTTTTTTATTAAAAAAACTCTCAACAAAAGTACATGTACCTTTCTATCTACTTTCTCTTCGTTTCTTCTTTCATTCCTCTTAATCCAGTTAAAAGGTTAGAGAAATTGTGTGATAAGAGTAAGGAAAGAGTAATGAAAAAAAGATAAAAGGCACATATGTGTTGCGCATGCGCGCATGCAAATCAGTAGTCTACTACGACACTTGATGGCACCCATTACTTATAAACCTTAAAAGCTTCATTTTCCTTTCTTGTGAAATTGTGTTTCCACCTAATATTACAATCTAATTTAAATTAACAAATCAATTATATATTTGATCTTTAGTAACTTGTACGTATATATAATTCCAACCAAAAGCATAAGATCGATCCCCATCTTCATTAGGTCATAGAGTTTGTTAAGGGAAAAGCCAACCAACGAATATCTTTTCTTGCCAAAGAATCAAAGAGTAATCTCTTTTGAAAAAGTTTATGAAATGATTTTTATTTAATTTTTATAAACAAAAGTTATGTTAAACATTTCTGTTAAAATGATTTTTACAAAGCTGAAAAAAAAGATTCTAAAAATTTGATTTTGTATCAGAACAATTGTTTTCACGGTTTTTTAACTAAACACAAAACAATTTTTAACTCTATAATTGCTAATTTTATAAAAAATAAATAAATAAATCATTTGAAAAACCGTAAATTGAAATTGCAACTAAATCAAACAATACATAAAAGAATATATGGGAAGGAGACACACAGTAACTAAAGTTAGATCTTAAATTATATTGTTGACGTTTTGATTCGGGTGGGGGATCTATTCCAAAAAAAACACTATTTAAAGATGCACCTATGGTGCCGTTTGATATAAATAATATTATATAAATTTTTTCATCATTTGATAATAATTTAATATCAAAAGATATATAGCATAATATCAAATGAAGGTATAGGCTATGCAGTGGGAAATGAGAAAGAATTATGTTTTTAAGATGATGGGTGGATTCAAGGAGCTATGGCATTGGGAAATTCTATTGAGAATACCAGTTTTTGGTTGGGAAATGGAACAATAGGAGAATTTTGCTTCAATAATAAACAAAGTATCTCTTTGCTGCTCCATGGATGATAGATTAATGTGGAAATACTGTCCAAATGGGAATTAAGTATAAGGTAAGTTCTTTTTGTAGAGCAGTGGAAATTTTAAACAAAAAAGTGAAATCCATTGAAGCCTATGTTGGGAAAGGAATTGCTCCCCCCTAAGATTGAGATATTCAATTGCAAAGCTCTGAAAAAAAAAAATAGCTTGAATTATTTCCATTTGAAAATTGAAATAAAATCAAGTTCATAATACGAGATTTAATGCACGTCAAGTAAAGAAATATCTAAATCTAAGTTTGTTATAATGATATTTAAACTCAATATAAACTTAATCTTCATTTCAATTTTCAAATGGAGAGTATCTAAATCTTTATACGAGGACTTCGGTCTTTTTTGGGTTATGTGCAAATTTAGTCTTTGAGCTTAAAGGCTGGTTACAATTTGGTCATTAAAAAAGTTCCAATTGAATCTTAACATTTTATCTTCAATATGCTTTTTTCACAATTTCATCCATTAGACTATAGAATTCTCACATTGTGTATCAACCCCTAACAAAAAATTACTGTTTCCTATATAAGAATTGTGATACTTTCGTCTATTTCAATGGCCAAAATCTTAAGAACTGATTATATTGCGGACAACATGTGAATTTAGAGATTCAAATGATAATTTTTTTTTTCTTAGGACTAAATTATAACCACTCTTAAATTTAAGGATCAAATTTGCATTAAACTCTTTTTTCAGAGTAAAGATCAAGGAGTGTCACCCAACCAAAAGGTTCTACTATCTACTACATGATCGTGATTCTATACAGAGACGGAGTCAGGAATGTTAATTTAGGTTCTTTTGTTCAAGGTTTTCTTGTATAGAGTTGAGCAACCATAAGGGAACCATGTTGCAAACTCGCTTCCAAGCCGAAAAACCCAACTTCAATTTAGCAAAGAGAGCCATAGTAATAGCTTTTGCACCAGCCATGGAGTAGTAGACCTCTTATCTTTTGCAGATGAATAACTTCTCGGTTGTAGCCATAGTGTCAAAAATAACCCAACTTCAATTTAGCAAAGAGAGCCATAGTAATAGCTTTTGCACCAGCCATGGAGTAGTAGACCTCTAATCTTTTGCAGATGAATAACTTCTCGGTTGTAGCCATAGTTTCAAAAATAATATTCTGGTCAGACTTTGCCTCAAATCCAGCCCTTTGATTCTCTGCATTTCTTATTTTGTTGTTGTAGTCTCCATCTTGCTCTACTTTCTTTGTCTATCAATCAATCGGTTCGACAATGCAACCAAGTATCAGAAATTCAGTGTTCTCAAGCAGCCACGTCCACGAAGTTTGAATTCTCTATACCACAATTGCAACCCAGACCTTGATGTTAGAATCCTTTATAAATCAAGAAGGAAAAGCAATTCTCATGGCCCTGATACCCATAATTCTAAGATGATTTGACTAATTAAGTAGATGAGACACTGTTGAAACTGTAGATAATTCCATGACAGCCTAGTTCCTGTGTGAATTTATAATCAGAGCATTATCAGAGATTCATGTGATTTAACTTAAAATCCTTTAGGTAGAAACCGATGACCAAATCAATTGTTTAGGGTTTGATGCCACTTCAGATTTACCAATCATGGATCCTACACACCCCATACATAAACATTCCTCACTAAGAGCTTCCCAAGTCCCAACCATTCCTATTGCATAGTGTTTAGTGGAGAGAAAATTAAGAAAAATATATACATAAGATGGAAAAGTAAGACAGAAAAGTGAAAAGAACGACTTTGAAAGAAAATTATTTTCTCTTTCCTTTGATTTGTAGAGAAGGAAAGTGCGAGAAAAAAAAAGAGAGAGAATGGAAGAATGAGATGGTTAATAACCTTCTTCTGTTTGATAAAGATGATGAAAATGAGAGAAAAGAAGAAAAAAACAATTAAAAATAGTTTATTCTAGTTACCACTCTCTAATAATCACAACTTGAGAGGATTGTGATTTATTCACATGAGAAGAAAACACCAATTATCTCACTCTTTTTTCTTACCAAACGATAAAAATATCACTATTTTCTCTTCTCGCTCTTTCTTCCTCACTTTTCCTCTCTACCAATCGTAATGTTTTCTCCTTTAATATTTTTCATGAATATATTAGCAATCAACTTTCAGAAATATATGTATATATGATAAAATAATGTTGCACAGAGACACCAAAATGACATTGATCTATTGCATAAATAACTTAACATCCCACAACAACCGGAATCAAAACAGTAAACAGCTGTAATTCAAACTGCTGCTTTAATTGGGAAAAAGGAAAAAACTAATCAAAACCTCAAAGAGAGACTGAAAAACATTACAGCTGATAAAATTAGCACTATGCCTTGGCTTTTCCAGCCTGGAGAGATTGAATCCGCTGTTGTAACTTTAATATCTGCAAGATAACAGGACAATTTGAAACAATTATTATCTGTTTTATATAAATATACAATGGCCAAGAATATAGGGTATTACTGTGTCTCTAACCTTAGCCAATAGCAAGCCAGTTAAATTCAAGGCACACAAACCATATATAATTGAAACATATTCTAGCAAATATTAGAATATTACAATTATGATTTAAATTAGCATAATTATTGTACCCTTAGTCAACATTGAAAATATACGAGATGAACTAGACCACAGAGTATACCGTTTTGTGCAAAAAGAAATAAATTAACAGTACATATGAAACAAAAGGCAAACAATGGTGAAAAGGCAGAAGGCAGGACCAAATGTAAGGAAGGGTGGAAGTAGTCAAATTTTTCACTGAGATTACAAGCATTTATATACAAGTACGCCAGGAGAGTCCTGTATTTAACTTTCTTGATTCAAACACGTTTCCTTTAATGGCCAAATAACCACTTTCACCAATTTGTTACTTTGATTTGGGCTTGAGATGCATCATCCAATAAATCATTGCAAGAGAGAGAGCGAAAAATCCAGCAACCATTTATAGTCCTACTCTTATGATGCAACTCACTGGTTCCTGCTTTAGTCAAATTAGATTTTATTGAGCAGACTAAGCTTTTAATTCAGCTAGTAAAGATACTGACGTCAACACTTTACACAATGATGATGTCCATATTCAATTTTGGGACAAGAACATCAAACAACTTAAAGAAAATAGAGGTAATATTTTAGTAGAAGATAATTAACCGATAATTTAAAGTAAAGTGAATATGAACATTTTCCAATCGGATCACGTATTCTCGGTGTAATCATTTTACCTAGTCTAAACCATAAAGTAAACTGAGAAAGAGTACCACCCAGCAATATTTGTGCCAAGTATATCCATAATGTCAAGAAAATCACTAAAAGCTCATTATATGAAAAGTAATTAATTATATAGGAAATTTGAAGTATTATAAAGGTACACACCAGAGTCCAAATGAACCAGGCCAGCACAATTAGGACTGAAATTAAGCACAGTTTTTATCGAACTATTCGAGTTCGAGCTTGGTCAAAGCTCGGCTCGATTGAGCGCGAGCTCAAACTCAAGCCTGAAAAATTAAGCTCAAATAGCTTATCAAGCCGAACTCGAATACCTTAAGGTTCGGTTCGAAAGGCTCTCGAACAGTTCGATAAGGTATTATCGAGCTCGAGTTCAAGTTCGAGCTCAAACCAATATTTATTTATTAAAAATATAGTTTGGGCTTGAGCTCGAACGGGAAATTCAAGGCTCAGGCTCGAGCTCGAATAGGCTTGATTGTTTTCGAGCTCGAGCTAAGCTCTCATAAAATTTATCTAACTCGAGCTCAAGCCCATTTTCGAGCTCGAACTCGAACCTGTTCATTTAAGCTCGAGCCGAGCTTGAATACTTTAGTATTCGGGCTCGATTCGGCTCAAATCCACCCCTAAGCGCATTGAACAAACGAGACATGAATAACAAAATTCAAATAGAAGCAAATTCCGCTCCCACAAAAGGCTCATATGAATAAAGCTTCTCCACTAGGAGTTTAGGACCTAACGAATGCCAATATAAATTCTTTCCAATTAATCATATTCACTATATGAAAACTCTTTGTGACAAATTCTGGGAACGCAGCCAATCTTGGCTCCACTTACAAGAGGGTTAGATGATGATGGGTCAGGGTGAGTCTTTCGACCAAATCTTGCCTAGTAAATAGAAGAAATGATATCTATATAGTTGATGCTTGTCCATAAAGCTCAACCACATTACCACTAAGGGCTTGTTTGGTTCGCAGACAGGATTACCATGTGATAGGACTAAGATTAACATGAGATAAAATTAAAGGGGATTAAAAAGATAGCAAACATGGGATAAACTGTTCATGTGAGATTAAGTTTGTCCAATCCTACCTCAACGCCCCCAACCAAAAGGGTACTAAATGAAAAATAAATAAAAGGAAACATATTATAAGGATAAACCAACATGGTTTTAATACAGTTATGATTCCCACTTCTGACATGAATAAATTGCTTTTCAAATCAAAGAACAAGTGATACAGGCATCATATGAGGGCATATATCATAAAGAGAGAGGTACAAACCGCATCTTTTTTGCTATTTTGCTTCTCTTCCAAATCTTGAAGAATTGAATCAAATCGCTTCCTATTAATCAGAAACAGAACTTCTAATTAATTAAATTTCATGAGAATAATAGTGTTGTGTTAAAAATGACAATGACAATGACAAGAATGAGAAGAAGAAAATAGGGTGAAGGTAATAAGACAGAAAATTATAGACTAGAAGTCCACATGGTTTGTTGCCTAAGTTCAGAAGTCACATGTAAAAGAGGTGACTAATACACCAGAACCACTTAAAAAACCTATATTCTAACAGAAAGGGTACTATGGAAACATACATCAGTTCATATGTAGACAACCGGAACCAAAAAGTATTGTACAATAAACAATGCAACCTAAAATCTCTTAAAAGTTGGTGTCAACCATAATCAATTTTCACATGATCAAAATTACAGAAAAGATAATGTAACAGGCAGACGTGGAAAATAAAAATTCATGGAAACCTCCCTTCCATGATTCCACATCCATTTTATTAACACGTATAGATTGCAACTACAAGTTAAAGTTTCCTGATATTGTACTGTCTCCCTTTTCACTCAGCATGAGAAAGCAAAACTTAGCCAGATTTGTTTGCCATTGTTTCAGCATTCACATCGTTTCTCGCACAAATTTCAATGACAGTGACGAGCATTTTAAAAGGCACTACCCTGCATTCCTGATTTGGGCTCCCCGCCTTTACTCCCATTTTCCACTAGTAGCTAAGTATTTATATCCCAAAATCAGGACAGGATACAAGGTAATATCATTAAGGGTAGGGTTCAAAAGTTTTTACTTTTTATGAAAACAACCAGATTGTAATTCAATAAGCAATTAACTGAGGGATCAATGAAAAATAACCAAACAAAGGAAACACGAGAAAGCAGCACTATTCAAAGTTCCATGAATTATAAACCTTTTTTTAAAGGATTAGGCATTTGATTACAAGAAAGTTCAACAATTATTTTTATTCAGAACCAAGAAGCAGGAGCATACAATTCAGCGGAGATGTAATCAATTCTTTTGCGCACATTGGCATTAGCCTCTGCCAAATCCTGCTTCACTAGCACTGGACCAATTAGTTTGTACACATTTGCACCCTCATCCAACAAATCCAACTCCTACAAACACAAGCACGTTAATAGTCAACCAGAATAAATTCAAATTATTTTGATTATATTAATGACCAGTTTGAATGCTATGAAACATACAGGAAAACAATAATCAAGTCGTGGCATCTGCATCATTCATTCCCAATAAGCCATAAGCCTTGCGTCATCGAAAGATTAGAAACTGACTCAAGTACACCCCTTAAATATCGATTTGATCAGGAATTCTCAAAGTAATTTTGTTGCGTTTTGAAAATAGCATTGATTTACCTTACAAATGAGGTAAAAGCACATCTACAATTTAAACAAGAGAGTAATTTAAGAGTTGTTCATTTTGTCAAATTTCTATAACCACCCCAAAAACAAGACCCACAACACAACAAATCCCATTCCGTTTTCTCAGGAACCAAACAAATAATCAAGGAAACAGAGGAAAAAAGATAGATAGATAGAGAGAGAGAGAGAGAGAGAGAGAGAGAGAGAGAAAAATACCTTGAGGACAAGCTCGTTCTCGCCAAGCTGAATAGTATACTTCTTCCTCACTTGGTGATTCTTAGAAATATCTGATGAAGCACCACACAATATTATTAGGTCTTTTTACTCGAATCTACACATAGAAATAGAAATACACAGAATTCTATACGTATATTTGTAGATTCAATTGGGTATAGAGGCAAAATAGAAAACAGTGCTTGCCTTTTTGGAGCTTGCTAAGATCATTAGCTTTGTTCTCAAGTTCTCGCTGTAGCTCTCGAAGAGCTGTTGACGAACTCATTATAGTATCTGTTCTTCTTCCCTTTAGGCTTCTTCTTCTTCCTCCTCTTGTTCGGCTTTCGGTTAACTTTCTCGTATTTGATCGAATTATAGAGCCCCAATGTTGGGCCTTTTTGGGCCCAACTGATAATAATTGTTTCAGGGCTTCTTCATTTTGGGCCTAAGCACAATCTACCAGTATTTTCTCTTCCTTTCATTTTTTTCGGGCCTGATTTTAGAATTGTTTTAGGGTTATGTTTATTATGGACCTTTTTTAAAGTTTTGTTTCTTCGTTTTGGGCCTAAGCATAAGGTACCAGTAATTGACAATTTTCTACTCTTTTTCTTTAATTTCCACACATCTATAAATAGATTTTTTTTCGAGGTGAAAAAATTCTATAATAAATAGCGTAAATCCAAGTCTCTCGCTCTTCTTATTGATAAGCTTCATCACATGTCAGTAATATCTTGTGGAAGTTTAAAATCGAAATATGCATTTGAAAATTAATTAATAAACTTAACTTGGTAGGGTAAACTTAAAATGTTTTATAGATTATAAAAAAATAATTAATAAATCCCATTTTTTATTTTATAACTCGTTTCTTTTCCTTTACATTTCTCTTATTATCATTTTTTTTTGTTAAAGTTTAAATCAGTTTTAAATTGATGTTTATTTTTTAAAATTTATAAAATTTTAATCAAATCATATTAAATCTCATTAAACAATAATTCAAATTTAAATTAATTAATGATTTAGTTTAATTTAATTATTTTTTTAAATTTTTTAAAAAATATCTCTAATTTAAAAAACAGACTTTAAGCTTCTACAAATGAATCCATCTAGTACTCTTAATTGAATTTTTTTTCTAAAAACTGCAATCACTTGGCAAAAATTTAGAGATTGATATTAAATTATTTTTTTAGAATCATATATTTTTTAAAGGGAAGATATCAAATTTAATTTTGTCCTTGATTATTAAATAAAAATAATAATAAAACAGTTCACATAGAATGAGAAAGAAAATACTAGGCTTAATTGCAAAAAATTCCCCAAATTTAAGGTTAAGGGTCAAATTTCACCCTCAGTTTTTAAATTGAGCAATTTAAACCCTGTGTTTTATATTTTGGAGCAATTCAACCCCACAAACGCGAACTTGCCATCCAAATTTTGCCAAGGCGATTATCACATCAGCAACTGATAGAATGGTTTAGGGAAAGTCACATGGCCACATCAACACTTGGCCACATCATTGATCATTACCCTTTTTACCCTTCTTACCATATATCTTTTTTTTTTTTTTTTGGATAACCACCATTACGAGCCCACAATCTTTGCTTTAAGATGTTATGAAGAATGTAAATTGTATGATGTCCACCACAGCGCCAGCGCCAGCGCCGTATGGCTGGGGCTCTTCTTCTTCGTTCTACACCAAGAAGAAACAGTGCACAGTGGTCCTTCCTCTCTTCTCCTCCTTCCTCTGTCATTCTCCTCCTCCTCCGTCTCCTCTCCTCTTTCTTTCTAGATCGCGCGATCGGACTCCTCTTCCTCTCTCCTCCTTCCCAGATCACATGATCAGACTCTTCTTTCTCTCTCATCCTTCTTCTCTTCTCTTCTCTCTCCTTCTCCTCTTCCACCTCATTCCCATATCGCGCGCGACCGACCTCCTCCTCTTCAACACATCAGTCAAAGGAGGGACACTTCGGGTTCTTCCTTTTTGTAATGGGTATTCGGGTTCGGGCCACGATGATCCATTAATGTACGGACGAGCTTCTCTGCTGAGGTTGAATCGAGGGGTTTAGGTGGGTCAAGGGAGTGGTTGCTGCACTAGTTAAGAATTGCGGAATTGAGGGCGAGATTGGGGATGACGATAGAGAAATCAGATGTGGTGGCGTCCATGAGAGTTGGTGTGAACCCAAGGGTTTTGCACGCTTGAACGCAGGCTCGCTCAAAAAAGTGGCCTGAATAGACAATAACAGTGTCATCCATTAAAGACCCAGAAACGGGACAAAGAAATTCTTTAGGGGTTTTTTTGTTGTTGTTGTATTCTGTGCTTGGAGGAAGTCGAAGAACCCTGTATAAGATCTTCCATTTCCGCTTTGTAGGATTGAAAATTGTGTTTGTTGTTCCTTTGTAAAATGTGATCTCTCTCAAAAAAAAGTTTTTTTTGTTCTAATTTATGAATCATTAGCTTCATGAGGCCGACCAAGATCCTACGGCCAATATTGTGTTTTTTTTTTTGTACTTAGTTCCAACTTGGAATTACCAGTTGTTGATGTGATAGTTGACCTGGCAAAATTGGATGGCAAGTTAATGGCATCAAGTCGATGGGTTGAATTGCTTCAAAAGGTAAAACGCAAGGTTTAAATTACACCGTTCAAAAACTGAGGGAAAATTTTACCCCTAAGGGAAAAATTTACCCCTAACGTTAAACTTGGAAGGAAAATTTGCAATTAAGCCAAAAGGCAACTAGTTCTTCCTTTCGGATAAATAAATAAAATCGCGAGTTGGATGACCACAGTCAAAAGTAGGGTCATGCGGCGGTGGCTGGGTCCGCAGCGAGACCACGGTTCTCAAAACACGGAATTAAAATAAGAAATAAATTACGATTCGCCTATCAAATCAAATAAATTTAAAAAAAGAAAAAAGAATGAATCAAACAGTAATAGTGGGAACACTAGTAAGACCTTTTCCTTTTATTCTTCAGATCGAAAAACTAAAGAAACCCCTTTTGTCAAATTAATCATACCAAAGTAATAAAGTGAATTAAATAAAAGTAATCACACCCTAGAAAAGTCATAAAAAAAAACAAAAAACAAAAACGACGATATAGCTGGAATCTGGGATAAAAGGACACTGCCTCTTCTCTGTTTATCTCTTTCTAAAAAACAGAGTACACACAAGCAACTGACGCAGAGAGAGAGAGAGAGAGAGAGGGAGAAGGAAAAAAGGAGAGAAGGAGAGGATAGTTGGGCAAGAAGATGGTTAAGTGCTACAGAAGAAGCAAATGGGTGTCTCTCTTTATGCTTCTCTTCACTCATTTAGCTGCTGCTGCAACACCAGTACAAGATGGTATGCATTTCTCTTTTAATCCTTATTTTTCTTCAGTTTTATAAATATAAGGATTCTGTTCTAGTTATCATTGTTAGATTTATTTTTTTAAGTTAAGATTTCTGGGTTTTCTTCTTGTTTTCTCTAAGATCTGATTAACATATGCTTTGAGCTTCCATCAATGGCCGCTCTTTTCCACATCACATTTCTCCAATATTATGTGTTTTAATAATAGTAAATAATATAATATATGTTAATAAAAAAATATATAATGTTTTGTTGGATTTTACATGGAACAAAACAACTGGGTGTCTAATTGTTTTTGATTTAGTATTGTATTTTGTTAGCTTTCAAGGATTTTGGCATGCTTTTGTTTATAAATGTAGCTGAAGAAAATGCTAGTACTACAATGAAAAATACGACTTATTTTAGGGCTGCGTTTGGTAACACGGACACAACTATCATGCAGTCAGGCATCTTTAGGAATTAGGATTACCATGAAAATTGGATTTCAAAGTTAGATTGGCCTCAATTCTTCAAAAGTTTCACTGGAAATATGAAGAATTTGTGGCTTCATTAGTATGGAAATTGAATTACTTTGGAGGAGAGCAAAAGCATACCTCTAATAAAGATTTATTAATTTGTTCATTAAATCAGTTTTTGTTAGTAGCTTAGTAGTGACTTCAAATTATGTCTCTTCAAGCCAAAAAGGTTATTGGGTCCACCACCAATAATATTCATTGGAGATCTTTTACCATTATAGGTCAGAATATATGATATTTTTCAAATTAAAAAAAAAATAATAATAATAATTTGGAGTACTTGGGTTTTCAATAATATCAAGCTAAGGACTTTAACATGGATGGAAGGTAAAAAATTTTGGTTGGATTTAGATCCGTTAAACTGATAATTTCGAAAAACTATATTAATAATGTAAGTGTAGATGTCATTTGTGAGATTCCAAAAATGATGTTATCAATAAAAAAAAATTGAAGTTATCAATAAATTTTTTAAAGGTCTAAAATTTTTATTTTAAATTCGAATCAATTAAGTATTTTTTTTTAAAAAAATTGAAAAAAAAAAGATGATAAAAAAAAAGATAAATGGTTCACTTTTTACTATACCTTTAGTGAAGAATTAAAAAATGATAAAATATTTTTTGATAATTTCAATTCGAATAAAAAGTGATAAAAACTATTTCAGTTTTTTTTTTTTCCTCTTACCATAGAAATAAGCTACCTACTCCTTTTTTTTTCTTTTTCTTTCTTGTCAAGATTCCTCTCTATCAATGTAGCTTAAATATCTAATTCAATAATTTAAAAAAAAAAACAAAAATGATCACATCAAACTTTCGGCTGCAACAACTCATTTTATTCTACTAGGCTACTAGCTCCCTCTTAAAAAGTCTCGCTACAAAGAGGAAAGGGAAGATATGGGTTAATAGAAAATGAATTGACATATGCGTCCTTTTGTATTTATCTATTTCAGTTTTTACTCATTCTAAGTTGGGTAAAATGACTAAACTGGGAACTCATTTTTACCTTAGTAATTCAATAAAACGACAATTGCCCTTTCCGTAAAAGACACTTGTACTAGATATGTTATCTTTTTCTTTTAAGGGCACCATCAGGCCATATCCCTATCCCAAAGCTCTCATCATTCTTAACTTTCATGGACGGAAGGGCAAAACCGTAAAATAGCATTTACAAAAAACTAATAGGACCAGTTGTTGTACAAAAGATGGTCCAAAATGAAATGGGTAGGGCCCACACGTATAACACGTACTCCTGTCCTAATTAGGTCAAGGATGGGACGACTCTCTATTTCTTCAAATCAATCACCGTTTTTGTCCTATTTATATAAGAAAATCCTACCAAGGTTTTTTTTGTCTTCAATTTAATTTACATAATTTTTTTTCCTTTAAATTTTTTTTATTTGGGCATGATGTAAATTTCAAGGCCCCAAAGTAGATAAGGTTATCCAAAGGGCACTTATGTATTGTCTTTATACATAAAATAAAATAAATATTGAGATGTGCACACAATATCATTAGGTTTTTATGTGGTGAATTAATTAAATAGTTCAATTAATACTCACATTTCACAAAAAAATACACATTTTTATTTTCAAAAAAGGATTTTTTAGTTTAAATATTTTTTTAACTTTAATCATAAAAAATATTATTAAATATTTACAGGAAAAAAAACATTACTAGTCATTGAATGGATAGATTACAGTAATTTATATTTTTGTTTTCTTTTTGCACTTTTTCCTTAATGGCAGGCTTGGTAGCAAACGGTGATTTTGAGACGGCCCCATCGAACGGGTTCCCGAGCGACGCAATTGTAGACGGGCCCACGGAGATCCCCAGCTGGAAATCAAACGGCACAGTCGAGCTCGTGGCTTCTGGGCAAAAACAGGGTGGGATGATCCTCATCGTACCACAAGGTAGACACGCATTGAGATTGGGGAACGACGCGGAGATCAGCCAAGATCTGGCGGTGGAGAAAGGTTCCATCTACTCCGTCACGTTCAGTGCGGCACGCACGTGCGCGCAGCTGGAGTCGTTGAACGTGTCAGTGCCACCTGCATCACAGACCATAGACCTGCAGACGTTGTATAACGTGCAAGGGTGGGACCCATACGCATGGGCATTTGAGGCACAGGAGGATAACGTGAGATTGGCTTTTAGGAATCCGGGCATGGAGGATGACCCCACGTGTGGGCCCATCGTTGATGATATTACTATCAAGAAGCTTTTCTCCCCTGATAAGCCCAAAGGTAACATACAGAGTAGTATACTGCGTACGTAGTATTTCTTTTCTTTTCCGTTCTTTTTTTGGGATTCAAAAGAAAATAATTGATCTTAGTCATGCAACTCATGACATGCTTGGGTGGGTCGCTAGATGCTTTTTTCTTTTATCAGCATCCAAATTCCAAAGTGTGAATCTCTAGCTGTAGGCAATTTTCTTCTTTACCTGCTTTGTCAAAGCGAGATATCAAAGGATTCAAAGCTCGCTATACTAGAAAAATAGTTTAAAAAATTGAAAGAAAAATAAAAAAGCATTAGAACCCACAAAAATGCGGGTCCAACTAAAAAGTGGTCTAACATTTTGTTAATTTAGATAGTTTTTTCTTTAAAAATATTATTTTATTTAAGTTAGGATTAGTTTAGTAAGATTAAGCCAATAATCTACTTATAGGAATTGAGTGGATAATTAATGTAATTTAACCCATGTCATTATGGCACATAAAGGTGAAACTGAGTCGAGCAGTTTGATTCGTTCGAGATATTCGACTCTAAAAGCTCGATTAAATAAAGGTCGAGATGTGATTTTGGTTCGATTAGTTTATCGAGCTGAACTCGAATAATATTAAACTCGGTTCGTTATGATCTCGAACCTGTTCGATTTAATTAATAAATTAAATAAATATTATATATATTTTTAATATAAATTATAAAAAAAATATAATATTTATTATTTTATTTTGAAAAACTCGACTCGAGTTTGAATTCGAATTTAAATTTCATCTCACAAGTCGAACTTTTTTAATTCAAACTCAATTCAAATAAAGTTTTTACTAAATCGAACTCGAGGGGACCATAGCTCCCCCCTACTCGAATTCACCACTTTATGTAGTGGAAAACATACCATGTGGAAAACATTTTGAGTAGGTAAATCATTTGAGAATTTGCGGAACATTTGAGAAGCCCACAAAAGAAAAAGCCAAGGAGTGGAAAACAGTTGAGAAAATGCTCCTAGTGGTAAAGTAGGTGAGTCCTAAATGTGAGAATTCATAACCATAATACGTGGCTATGCAATCACTTTCTTATTAAATTGGTCCACATGAAATTGTCGGGTCAAATATTAGGGTAAGTAACTAACTAAAAGATTTTGTTTTTTTTTTTACTTCAATTTGTTTTTAATTTTAATATTTTATTCATTAAAACTATTTAAAAATTGAATATACTGTGAATTTCACGAAACTATATTTTCAAAAAATTTGATTATCTTGTTAATTTAAAATTTAAAAGAAAAGGTAGTGCATAAAATAAGGGTTATTATCATCAAACACCTTGATATTTATCACTGTATTTTAATATCACCTTTATATGTTAAAAATGATCAATTTGCCCTTTGCATTTTATTCATTTGTCAAATAAACTCTTCTAGTGATAATTCTGATGAAATTAATATCAATGTATACAAAAATTTTGACTATAAAACAGAAAAAAAAAATTTCACTATAACACAGAAAAAAAAAATTTCAAGATTTTTGTATGCATTGGTATCAATTTTATCGAAATGATTACTAAAAGGGTTTATTAAATACATTCTGCAAGGAGTAAATTGATCGTTTTTAAAATGTAGAAAGAACATTAAAACACATGATAAAATATAAAAGTATTTGATGATAATAATCGTAAATTAAAACATTAGAAGTACTGCTTTTTTTATTACAAAAAAAGGAAATTGCTCGGTGTAGATTAGTATTTAAATCATTCCCCAAACTAAGAACCCCAATGTATACAAATTGTACAGAAAATGCAGTGGTGAATGGCGACTTTGAAGAAGGTCCGTGGATGTTCAGAAACGTTTCGCTAGGCGTCTTACTCCCGACGAACCTCGACGAAGAAACGTCGTCATTGCCTGGATGGATCGTCGAATCCAACAGGGCAGTCCGTTACATAGATTCCAACCATTTCGCAGTCCCAGGAGGCAAAAGAGCCATTGAATTGCTCTCAGGGAAAGAAGGCATCATCTCTCAAATGGTAGAGACCTCACCCAACAAGGAATACATCTTGACATTCTCTTTGGGCCATGCTGAAGACAAATGCAAGCAACCACTAGCTATTATGGCCTTTGCTGGAGACCAAGCCCAAAACATTCACTACATACCTGATTCCAACGCAACATTTCAAAATGCTAATCTCAATTTCACAGCTAAAGCTGATAGGACAAGAATTGCATTCTATAGTGTTTATTACAATACAAGGACTGATGACATGAGCTCCTTGTGTGGGCCTGTAGTGGATGATGTTCGGGTTTGGTTTTCGGGTTCGGATAGAAATCGGCTTGCAAGATTGGGGTTAGGGCTTGGGCGTTTGGTGTTTGTAATAATGGTTTTGGTTTTGGTTTAGGGGTTGGTATGTTTAGGGAACAGCAAGTTATGTGTTCGTACTTCGTAGTAATTGTGTATGGTTTAATAGGTTATGGCATTGGGAAATTTTTGGTCAGCCAAATTTTCCATGTCTATGTTGTATGTGAGCTTCCTTTTTAGAGTTTTGCTATGGGAAATGATAAAATTCTATTTTACTTTTGTTTATGGGAATACACGGACTTTAATTTTAAGCTTAATTATATATTAGTGTTATTTGAGAACAACTTTAATTACTAATTAAAGCTATTTTTCTTTAGATTTTCTTTAAGAAAATGAATTTTAACAAGTGATTAAAACTATTTTCAAATATAAACGAATTTCAATTTAGATTTTGAGAAATTTTCGTGACAATGCGAACCATGGCTAGCAAATTGAACACTAGATAGAATTTAATGGCCTATGATGAGAAGACTATCATAAATAAACATAAACAATAATATTATATATGATAAATCATATATTTGATTGAGTCATCGTCACAGTAGAAATTTGGACGGATAGAAAACTGACTGGGAGCTAAAGAAGAGATCTAGTTTGTTTATATACACATCAGTAACTTTAGTTACTGAGACTCCTTTAGTTACTGAGACTCCAATTGGCTTTTTTATTTACGGCTCATATTGGATTAAGACATATATTAGTTGCTGACCCATATTAATAGTATTAAGATACGTATAAGTTAAAACAACATGATCATCAATCAACAACATATAAACTATCATAATTTTCTTATTGAAAAAATTTCATTGACCCGATTTTATAAAATCAAAATCATTATAATGGTAGCCTACGTAAAAAAAAAAAAAATTTTGAAACACAAAATTGATGTTACAAACTCACAATGCTTGAGGCTTTCCACCAGCTTGACCATCGCAATTTGACCGAACAATTATTTTTATCACAAACCATTCAATTTTAATCAAAATTTGTTTTTTCAAAATCTCAGATTCAAATTGCTAATAAACTGAATCTCAGGATCCGATTTATAAAAAAAAACAAATATTATGATGTAAAATCCACTCAAATCTCAAAGTGAAATATATGATTAAGCTTTAATTTTATGATAAATTATGAAGAGTTGTGAAGTCCAAGATGCATGATTTTACTCCAAGTTGAGCTTATTGTCTGTGTCTTAGCAGACAGACCAATGTATTCCCCCTTCAAAAAGATAAAAAAGATTTGTTTTTTACTTTTTATGATTTTACTCCATGCTAAAGTGTTTACAATAAGTATATGTTGTCTTGTAATATGGGGGATCATTTGACTAATAGATTGTCATCTGACAGGTAATGTATAAGTCTAATCAATGCTCTTTTTTTAACATTGTTTTTGAAGTGGATTCTAAACTCAAGATTGTAGTCGTGTGTGTTCTTTTGTTATTTATCAATTTTTTAAACTCATGTTTACCATTTAAGACAAACAGTTCAACATTAACAATCCAAACAATGCTGTAATAAATTTTTTATGTTGAAATTATAGATTTGTTTGATTGAATTTAAAATTAGTTTTAAATCGGTGTTTATTTTTATAATTTATAAAAAAGTTAACTTAATCAAATTAAATAATAATTAAAATTTAAATTAATAAAAAATTTAATTTAATTTGATTAATTTTTTTATATTAATTTAAAAAAATAAACACCGATTTAAAATTGACTTTAAGTTTAACCAACAAATCCATTGAAAATTCATTGTTAAGTTTTTTTATTAGAACTGATTAACAGTATGTTAAAATTAATAAAAACTAAAGAATTGATTTATGACGTTCCATTTAAGTTAATTTTAATTGAAGCTTTTTAGACAAAATTAATAACAAATTTAAACTTAAATCGGCTTAAAAGCGAAACAAACATGGCCCATAAATTGTATAAAGTAATCAATATGTGAATTTGGGCGCCATATTAGTAATTTTCCAAATTTCCCAATTTCTAAACGGAGTCGTTTGAGACAACAAACATATTTTCTGTACTTGCTAGTTTTGTCAACGTGACGAGGAAATAGGCAAATAGCAGGAGATCTCTATAAAATGTACACAGATACAAGCAACCTGCGAGAGAGAGAGCAGGAGAAGAAAGGGCGGGAGGGTTATACTTTTGTACGGTTTTCTCATTGTCTCTTCCTCCTCTCTCCTACACATGGAAGAGGGCCCAAACGCCTCTTCCGTTGGCTTCGGCTCGCCCTCGCCGCCGCCGTCTGATCCAGAATCAGCTCCCGTCGGATCCCCCGAGGACACGGTGCCAGCAGACCTACTGCCGCTGTCCGATGACGATCATGAACACGACCAAGATCACGATGAAGAGAACGAGGATCAGTCGTCTGGGGCTGGCGTCCTCACTGATGATCTGAAGCACAAGATCATTAAGCAGGCAAGGCTACCTCTCTATCTTTATCTACCTTATATATTTACGTGCTGAAATCTATCTGTAGTTATTTGGCGTTGGATGTTTGAAATTCGGAGCCCTAGACACTGTTTGCTACATTTGGTTGCTGAGAAAAAAAAGTAGCGATGGGATCTATTAGTAGTTGGAAATTGTAATTTGAAGAACTTACTCTCACCTCCTGAGCTTTTAATTCAACTGATCCTTTTTCTGTGGCTAGTTATTATTAATTGTTTCAGTACTAAACCCTAGAAAGTTTGCGATTGCATTTAGTTTCTATACAATGCAGGAAAGAAGATAAACCCTAGAAACTTTGCGATTGTATTTCTTTTATAAAAATATATTATGAACGCACCAAGACGGTGCAACCCATTTACAAAGATTTTCTATAGAACTTTGCGATTGTATTTAGTTTCTGTACAATGCAGGAAAGAAGATGAACCAAGAATTTTCACTTGTTTTTTAGATTTTGGTCAGTTATGTCATTAAGAATTTACTACCGCATAGAAATTTCTACTTAGCTCAGCTGAACCAAGTTGCAAGAAAGCCTGAAATTAAAAAATTTCGTTACTTTTGGTGTTTGGTAATTTTAGGCCATGCTTACTCAAGCTTGTATAGAAACTTATTGCCAAGCAAACGGATCTGGATCTTTATCTTTGTGGCTTGCGAGTTGCCTTGGGGAATTTAAAGATATAATAGGAAATCGCTGAAATGTATCTTTTGCAATGTTTATTCGTTGGCATTTTTTGTCCTGTTCTGTTAAATAAGTTTCTGTTGTGAGTAATTTCTTGAATGTCACTTATTGTGATTTTGCAGGTTGAATATTATTTCAGTGATGAAAACTTGCCCACCGACAAGTATCTGATGAATTTCATCAAGAAGAACAAAGGTGGTTTTGGTAAGTACGTGTGTGTATATACACTTTTTTTTTTTTAAGTTTACCCTTGACAGTATGAATGAAGATCATGTTTCCTGTAAATACTTCTACGTTGGTGCTTCTCTATTGCATGCGTTGATATTGAGGGGTGTGTTATTAAATTCCAAACTTACATTTTTCTGTGCACTACTTGTAAGATGATGTTTTGATCCTATACCCCTTTAATTATTATGCATACACTTGGAATGCATTTATCTGAATTCATATTTCCATTATGTTTTCAAACCAACCTTTTTCAGATAATTGAGCTGTAAAACAATGGATTTATAAGGAAACGACATGTAATATAATCTTGGGTGACCTTTCTTTTCTTTCTGTTTGTTTTTTGGTGGGTGGGGTTGGCTGGGTTCTGGGAAATGACCTTTTGTTAACACTCCAATGGACTTCATTTGTCTGTAACTAGAGATCTTTCCCTCCACCCCCTTCCAAAAAACAAGAAAAAGAAATGGGGTGTCTTTTCTTTGGACATCAAACTTAATATGGAATTTCTGTACAAGATTAATGCTAAAAATCTTGAGTTGGCACCCCATATCCCTCTTCTCGTACCTTGGTATGTTCAAACCTAAATTAAAGGGTACCTTCTTGCTTTCCCTTCCCTTTTTACAACTGTTTTCAGTTTTTTTAATAATATATAAATGAAAAATCAAATCAGTTGCAATGGATGCATGAGATGTAAAATTGGAAATTGCTATAGAAGAAATCTATACTTATATATGCATGAGATGCATGAACCTCCCATGACCAACCAAACGAGTTAAGACTTAGCTAAAGGTGAATTTGGAAAATTCTCCAGAATAGAGATGGTAAATGTGATGATTTAAAGCAGGTACTTATGACAGGCTGCCTAGCCTGGAAGTCTCCTGGTGCAACCAATCTTTGTTGTGCCGAACTTCTGGGGCTCAGTCTGCATGACTATGCAACTAACTGCTGTCTGATTCATTCTCTATTCGTATAATTCTTATGCATTGTTGTCTACTTGTTTTCTGAATTTCATACTTCAAATATACTCTGATTTGTTTTTGAGATCATTTAATATGGTGGTTCATTGCTGCGATTTAATATTTATGGCAATGATGACTGCGAGATTGATGTGGTGAAATTTGAGTTTGATACCCATCCCCCATTATCTATGTAGTTATGCCATTGCTTTACTCTTGGGTGAATGAGATGAATTTCTATACTAGCAGGAAACAAAGCACAGGGTGTCCTTTTTTTTTTTAGGGAAACACAAGGTCCTGCTCATTGAAATTAATGAGAAGCCTTTTTTCTTTCATTGGATGCAAAATCTGAAATTCTTTGGGACAATTGCATCCATTCTAAAGTGATGATGTCCTTATTTTATTTGTACTGTGCGCTGTGTGCAGGCTGTGCGCATAGTGTGCTCCTATGCCTACATATATGGCTGTATGCATGTATGAATTTTTGCATATATATGAAAGTATTTAATTTGTATATAAACTAGAGATTTTAATTAACGAGTCAAAGAATATGCAAATTGAAGGATGGAATATTCCCATCACCCTTTGCAGTATTATCCTATGAGCTCCTTGATCTTTTAAATCCTTGTTATTTACTATCACTTATCAAAAAAAAATCCTTGTTATTTATCATGCTTACCTTTACTTATTTCACTTTTCAAATATGTTATTTTTATAATTGTGTCATTATTTGACTGAGCAGTGCATTAATGTCATTTTTTTTGCAGTTCCTATCCCAGTTATTGCTTCTTTTAAGAGGATGAAAAAACTCACCCGAGATTATCAATCAATAGGGGCAGCACTTAAGGATTCTTCCCTGCTTGTAAGCTTCTCTTTTCTTATCAGAACTTCACTAGGGCTTACAATAACTATGTTTGTCTTGTGAAAGGAATAGGAAAGCTTTTGATGGGGTGGAGAGGTGGATTAATTATCTTAAAGATTGGTGGCTTTATTCCCTTGTTTTTTGGCTAAGGGGGATTTTTTTTCGTCAATGAGATTCACCTTTTAGATTATATAGATTCAATATCTGTAAGATAGCTTAACTTGTAAATGGGCGGCACAACCTTGGTGCCCTTTTGATATCTTTATAATACTTTTACTTATAAAAAAAAATTCATACTAATGCTACAAGTTCAATCAAAAGAAATTAGAGGTGGTATATTCTTTCATCAGTAATTCTATCTCTACCAAAAATGGCAGGTTGTCAGTTCAGATGGGAAGAAGGTGAAACGCCTTAATCCTCTTCCATTTACTGAGGTCAGGGATCCAAAGGTATTGACTCCATTGAGCTTGAATGTTTCTTCTTTTCTGGGATCTGTATTTTTATTTTTAGAAATTTTATGGCATCTAATTTGTGGACCCTAGTTATTCACTGTTTTGGTAGAAAATCTACCAGAGGATCATTCATTGGAGAACATTCGGAGAATGTTTGGTGAAACTGGAAAGTATGCTTATTTTTCTTTTTTCTTTTTTTTTAACTCTTTCCTTTCTTCTTGTTGTTACATTTGAGATTAGGGGTTTTCCATTTTAACCAATGTATATTCTTTTCCAACTTCTAGAATAAAAAATATACGTATTCGTGATCCACGTGCCATAGAAGAGTCAAAGAAAGCCAGCAAGATGGAGATTTTGATTAGTAGTAAGGTATGGAACTGAATAAGAATCTGTCTAACCTGTGTGAATTTTTGTTTTGTGATTATAGCATTTGGTGATCTTCCTTATTCTAAAAATTTCAAACTTGTAATTTTGAAATGTTATGTTTTTCATTCTCACCGGTTGATGTGGTGAACTATATTTTTCATGATTGGTTTGTGTTATTATGATGTTATTTGGAACTAGTCTGGTTGATTGAATAATGATGCTCAATTTATGGGATCAAAAATAATTTTTGATTTTTGATTTAATTGTTTTATACTTGTGAGACTGATGTAGATAATGGGAAATAATTTTTATTACTAACCAATAAGCATGCCAACTGTTGTTGCTGAATGGAAACTATCTTGCCATATGCTCTATTCGTTGTTCCTTTTTTGCTTTCAACCATTGAATCTAGTTAGTAGTTGAGTAACATAACCGTTCCTGTTCTGCTTTTTACTTTTTAGCAATAGCTGAAGATAATGTCTGCCATAACGCTATGCAAAATAGTACTTATTAAAAAAATTACTTATAAAAAAGGCTATGCAAAATAATATTTCTTATGTTGGTGTGGTGTGGAGCCTGTGGGCTATGATGGCAGTTGTTGTTGTGCTAGTTGTGGTGCAATTGTTGAAGTACTGATGACTTTGGACTGGGGTGTTTCTGCTTGGAATGGAAGAAAAAGTGAGTGGTGATTACAGCAGTGAACCATGGCTTGATGGCGGTTGCAAGGACGCCCGGGTATTGCAAGTGTCTATTAATATTTTGATAAAAGATAGATTTGTTTGATGGTGGTGTTGTCACTTAACCTGTCCGATGAAATTTATCAAGAAAAAGAAAAAAGGAATAAAAAGTAGTCACTTTCCAAGTGATGGTGGTAACTAGGTAGCCTGTTACATGGTTGAGGAAAAAAGAATCTCAGTTCTTTCTGCAAAGGCCTTACGTCCTTATCTTTATATCATAAAATCTTTGATTAAAACCGTGCATAGCATTTTATATGAGCTAATACTAGTTGAATGCGAGTTCAAAGCTGAATTGTTCTGCTAATTTGCACTTGCTAGTTTTTGGTTCCTGATTTCAGTTTAACTCGTCCCCCTGCCCTTCTCTAATTTCCTGTAAAGTTGGGGTGGTTATGATTGACTTCTTGCGCTTTGATGTCTGAAACATGAATTTCTTGTATCTGGAGGCCTATCGTGGGATATTTTGTTACTTATTTGTAATTTTGAATATTGATTCCCCTCAGAATTGGTTAATTTTCTTGTCCACTGGTTAAAGACTCTTTTCATATTGAATCCTGCTACATGTTAATCAATTTTTCTGGTTTCTGGCTGTAGTTACATGCCCTTGTAGAGTATGAAACAGTGGAGGCAGCTGAGAAAGCTGTGAGTATGACTTTTGCGGTAATTTACTACATATGGTTTATGCTTAATTTATTAATCATGAGAGGTCTATACACATTTCTGGTGATGAGATCAGGTGGCTACTCTGAATGATGAGCAGGACTGGAGAAATGGCTTGAGGGTTAAGCTTCTTAAGCTAGTGGTAATTGGTCCAGGCTTTTCTTCTATACTCTTGCCGATCACAGGTCCTAATGTTAGATTATCCATGATAGGGAAAGTATGGGCAGAGAAGACAAGCCTGGAAGGCACCTGATTCTGAAAAGAATGGCGTTGGCCGGACATCTGAGCAAACAGGAGACGAGGAAAATAATAACATGAGCGAACATCATGATGATGCACCTGATGAAGAGGTAAATTCAATTTACATTCTTCTTTTGAACCATTTCATTTGCTGTTGAAGCCTCTGACTATTTGAAGTCCTTCCCAGTTAGGCCTCTAGTGGTGCATTTGGATTAGAATTTTTAGGTGGAATTTTAAAGTCAGTTTTATTAATTTCATCTTTGTCTGTCATACGAGTAGAACTTTCAAAATATACATGGAACTTTTACGAGGGATTTGGGGGCTCCAAATCCTCATACTATAAAATAACACCTAAAAGAGGTGTTTGATTATTCATAATTTTTTGTGCCTTTTCATGTCTTGACCAGCCTCCCTAAAAAATATGCTTGATTATTCTCTTCCTCCTGTGGTCTTGGTTTAATTTTTTCTATTAGGAAGTGTCTAAAACGCATTTTCAAAGATAAACTTCACAATTACTTGTCAAAAGAAAAGAAGAAGATAAACTTCACAATTCCACTGTAAAGACAGAGTTTCAGATATGACTATCCAAACAATTAACTTAAAATTATGGGCATTTTAATCCCAGGGTCTTAAATCCCCTTCATTTCAAAGTTCCAATGAATTTATTAACGTTCCTTCAAAATACTGTAATTATGTCTTGCTGCTTCATTTCAGGACGGGGATCATCTTCACAAGGAGAAAAAGGGGCAAAGAGGTAGAAATCGAGGACGACCAAGGCGACAAAAATATTGTGTTACCAGTGGTCTGGGTATGTACTAACTACTTTCTTCAATTCTTGGATCCTTCGTTTCTTTTTCCTTTCGTGTGCTGTCTTTCTGATAAAAGGCTTCAAATTGCTTCTATTCCCCAGGCCATGGAAATACATCCTCTTCTCGTGCCATTGAAGTCTCAAAGCCACCTCCTGGTCCAAAAATGCCTGATGGAACCAGGGGATTCACGATGGGACGTGGTCGCCTTCTTAATTCCAATGAAAGTCAGCATGTGGTTTGATTTCCGCATATAATGTATTTTTTTTTTATGCTATTTTACAGCCCATTGTAGAGACGTGGAAGTGGGTGTTTGAATATATTTGTAATGCATAAATTTGATTTCGATGTTGTCAGATTGCTTATGAAGAAGGCATGTGTCTGGGACAAGCATGTTAGCTTGTGTTCATTAAAAAAATAAAAATGTCTCTTCTCGATGAATTTGATCAAAGAAAATGGGCTTCTCCGAAAGGATAATCTGTTGAGGAGAGGAATTCTATCAGCGAGTCTGTGGATAAACTACTTGTTCTGTGTTATTTTGACAGGGAAACTACTGTCTCCCATTTCTAGTGGACGGAGTCTCAATCAATTATTGTATTTATATATGTTGTTTTAATTTTTATAAAAAAAAATAAATCATGTCTATGAAAAAGACTTTCCTTGTCCTTCCACCCAATTTGATCTTTGATGTTGTGTCAGAAAATTATGGAAGAGAGAGAGTGAAACATGAAGTAGATAAACTTGGATCTTACATACCAAGCTAATAGAAGAGTAGCCAAATTTGTACAATCCAACTTTAATCACTATTAATAGCTTTAGAAGCTAATAATTGCATTTTCCCCCCTTCCAAGCTCAAGGGGACCTACACTTAATCTCCTAATGTTTTGAACTCTCCACTTTCTTTTATTAGTGAATTGTGTCTCCAAAGGTGAGTGAGTGCATTCTTATTAAATCACTGAGTAAAATTTTGTCTCACTGTATTAGAGTATGAGGACTCGAACTCAAAAATCTGTATCGAAAAGAACGAGCATCAATTAAAGCTTTTGGTGGTTACAATGTGCTAATTGCATTTTCATTTATGCAACATGTCAT
Source organism: Bretschneidera sinensis (assembly GCA_023935145.1). Classification (NCBI taxonomy): domain Eukaryota; kingdom Viridiplantae; phylum Streptophyta; class Magnoliopsida; order Brassicales; family Akaniaceae; genus Bretschneidera; species Bretschneidera sinensis. The sequence goes on along the minus strand of CM043700.1, from coordinate 21,628,192 downwards.
TATATTTTCAATTTAAAAGAACAAAAATTAACAGACTGCCATACTTATATTAAGCCAAACCATTCTTACCCTGTAACAGATTAAAAAGCTAACACATGGCAAAAGAGTATTAAATTGGGTAGTTCAAAAGATTATTATGAGATTAAATGCAGAAATTCTTAAGATTAAGAGAAAAAATACAAAAAAACTTTAATTTAATGAACTACTAGTATGATTGTTTGGTTTGTTTCAGCTTAATTCATAGTGAAAAGCAATTTAAGTAACACTTTTAAAGTTTTTTTTTTACATCAATGACAGAACTGACAATTTCACAATGAATAATGTATTAAAAAATCATGTGTAAATTACATGATAAAGTATTTGATTTATTTATTAAATATTTCATAATAAAAATTTCAATTTTCTTACTTACATTGCTTTTCTACAAATAATAAAGAAAATCAAAGAGAAAAGAATCAAGTAACCTGATGATCAAGGGATTGTTTTTTTGTTCCAATTGGTGTAACTGTTGCAAAAACCATTGCTGGTTTTTCTTCCCCTCAAGTTTCTGGAGCAGCAGCAGCAACACTAGCATTTGCTGCAATTGGGCTACTTGATGACATACTGAGCCTCATAATGAGCATCAATGACAGGAGCTTGAGTCGGTTTTCTATTGCACAACCGGTACAGGGCATCTGTATTTATGGGTGATACTGGAATTATGCGGACTCAAAGAACAATTGATTGTTGCAGGTGCATATGTTGTCTCACGTGTACTGGCTTTATCTGCTAGGTATGTAGGTCTTATATCGGCTTAGCTTTTGGAAACAATAATTCTCCCTCTCCCCCATTATTCATATAGTCAGCGTCGCTAAAATTTGCTCTTTGCTTTCTTTTCAGTCAATCATTTATTTTAACGATTCAATTTCTTTCTATTTAGTTCGAATATTTTTACTATTTGCTTTAGTTAATTCCAAGTGGATGTAGTAGAAAATTCATGTAGACATAAGGTTTTGACAGAAAGATTTCTGCTTGGGAACAAATTAACCCTGCTTCAAAGATTACACCAGTGTCATTTTTCGGTCCTTTGAATATGATCAACACAGCCCTACGCGTGATCGCTGGCTTTATCCAGTGATCATACCTTCCTCGTAGGCGTAATGGTTCGAGTTTGATTGGGGTTAGCATCGTCACAATAAAGAAAAAAATAATCCCCAAACTCTTTTGAAGGAATGAGAAACCAGCTACATACTCAGCAGAAGACCCCAAGCCATTACTCATAAGGAAGATGGCTGAACACTTTAAAAAAACAAAGGGAGAAAATTCATCCATTCCATGCTTGTATTAGAGGTGGGCACAATTTGAATTGCCAAAATTGTTAGCCACTGTTTGGCTTTTACACCCGAAGGCCCAGGTTTTTTATTTTAAGGTTAAATTACCATTTATCTTCTTGTGGTTTGAGTCAAATCAAATTTAATTATTGTGATCATTTTACTTTTAGATATGATAATTCAAATTTGAAAAAAACTTGAGTTTGAAAAGTTCAACAAGTAAATGCATAAATATATGATGTTGGAGATCATAGAAAATAAAAAACTTAAACTAATGTGTTCTGAACTTCTGATTCAATCACCATACATACGTCATTCACTAATCCAAATTTTTTTTTTTTCCATATAGAAGTGATTTTTCACATCTGCTCACTCACAAGTGAATATTCCCAACACATAAGGTTTCAAGTTTAATTTCTATCACTGTGTGGATTATTTATCAAATTTATATATTAATTATTTCTCCCACCATATACATATTTATATTATAATTAAATCAATTATCAGCTCATTGCACTTGTGTATAAGATCATTTAATTTTTTAAAAACAAAGGTCTACCAAATTGGTACCTTACAGTGAGGTTATTATTCTAATCACTAGTTTAACGTCGTGAGTTTAATTAATATTCTTGCATCAATGAGGTTGACATATGAAAAGTTGAACGCATGTATGAATTAATTTTTTTTTAAAAATAAAAAATTGAAGACTAAAAATATGATTATGTGTGAGCTTTTGGTGATTTGTGTTGATTTTTAAAAATTAAAACACATTACCCAAATCACTTTATTTTATTATAAAAAAGTTGAAAATATCATTGACGCAGTTAACTTGTTTATACTAATTAGCTTGTATCCAACCAATTATTTTTTCAATTCACTCCCTCAAATGTTTGGGAATTGAGTTAAGCATGCTTAGATTAATAAATTTAAACATTTTTTTGATCTTGAACCGTTTTAAGTTTAATGATTTAAGTATGCTTTAATCAGCTCTTTAATATTGTCAATTATAAACTTGATATTTGAATCTCAAATCTTTAATTAAGGGTGTGTACGGATTGTGCTGGATCGGATTAAAGGTTAATATTAACTTAATCTATGAAATAATTTTTTCAATCTTAATCTAGTTCAACCCATGACAAGTTATATAAATCTCAATCCACGAATTAAATATCAAGTTGGATTCGGCTTGATATGTAAAATTAAAACCAAGTTTAAATAAGTTGAGTTAAATTAAATTCTTGAATTCTATTTTCATTTTCTGATGCTAAACATTACAAATATAATTTTTAAAACATCAAATTAATATATTTAAATTTTAATATCTCTCAAGCATTTAAATTTCAAAGATCAAACATTCTTATGCAAATTCAAATCACTATGGTTACACAATTAAATTTAGGTTCACGGGTTAAATATTGGGTTAGAGTTAAAAATAAAACTCCAACCTTAATCCATCACAAATTTAATTTAATTTTAAATTTTTTAATCTTAATCCAATCCAATGTTAAAAAATCTGAATAATAATTTGCCAAAAGTTCGGAATGAGTATAGTAACTCGTCCAAGTTGAGTATAGTAACTCGTCCACACACACACTATTTATTTATTTCTAAATACAAAATTTGAAGGTATCACTTGCAATTGATCTCAAATTGAAGATAAATTCTTTAATTTCTAGGTTAACTTCAAAAATGATATACAATTTTTTTTATAAAAAAAAAAACTCAAATAAAAATAAGACTTAATTACAAAAGATACCATGTTATTGACTGTATTTTTAAAAAATACCTCGAGATTATTTTGTGGTAAAAAATACAATGTGGTTGACTTCATTTTCAAAAAATACTATGAGGTTTTTTCTGTGGTAAAAAATACCATGTGGTATATTTCTGTTAGTAAAAAATACCATGCGATATGTTTCCATTAGCCAAAATACCTTGTGATATGTTTCTTTTAGTCAACTACAAGTTATTTTTTTGCTACAAAAAAATCTTCAGGGTATTTTTTGAAAATGAAATCATCTACGAGATGTTTTTTGCCATAAAAAAACTTCAGAGTATTTTTTAAAAATATAGTCAACCACATAGTATTTTTTGTAATTAAACTTAAAAATAATTTACACCATCCTTTTACACATGGGTAAGTCGCAATGTGCATTGCATTTCAATTACATCAATAAAAAAAAGTAGGGTAAATGTCTATTTTGATCCCTAAGGTTTGGACCTAATCACAATTAGGTCCATGTTGTTTCAATTTGAAAAATCAGGTCCCTAACTTGTCTAAATCATAATAATTGGGTCCCAGAACCATGACACCATGAAAAAAAACTAACATAACACACGTGAAATACCCAAAATTAGCCTTTAATACCTTATTCTACTCAAACCCCAACTCAGTCAGTCTAATTAGGCCACCTTCAAAGCAAACCCCTTTGAACTATCTGACAAGGGAACTAGCAGTCCATGGGTAAATTTCCATCTCAAAATTCTGTTGCAATGGCATTTGCTTCAATTTCCTTGGTATGTTAGTCGTAGTTCTTGCAAGAGGAACTTGATTTCTTTGAGGTGGGTTCAAATTTCCTATTTCAAACCCAAGAATTGAGACACTGGGTTGAAGTAAAACTCCCTTAGTCGTGCCACCGACTCCAACCACCACTTCACCATCGCCCTCCAACACTGCTTCACCACCACCCTCCAACACCACTACACCACCACCACAACAAAAAACCACACCACAAAGCTTCGTCCTCCTCCAACCCCTCCCCCCTATTTGTGGCTTTGAATCAAATTCAAACTCTCTCTCTCTCTAACTTACCAGAAAACAATATCATTCCCTCTTACCCACTCTATATTAAAGAACCAATTCACCACAATCCACCACCTTCTCAAATCCATCTTTAACTGCTCCACTACCTGCTTCTACCATCATCATCATCGCCACCATAACATTCGGCAAGTCTCATTCCCTCTTTCCTCCGGTAGTGCCTACACTCACTCTTTCAACCTTGGCTCCTCCATGATCTCCCTCTACCTCGACACTAGAAATGACCTTGTCTGGTTCCTTTGTCACCCATTCGATTGCATCCTTTGTGAATCAAAACCAACGTCACCTAATCCCCCCGTTAACCTCTGTGCCGTCCTCAATCCCAACTTTTGTGAATCAGAACAAACTTTTACTCCACCCTCAATCCAATCAAATCTGTCGCTTTCTTTGCCACCTATTCCTCCATCCCCTTCGCTGTAGACCTTTGCGACATCACCCGTTGCAGTCTCGACGCTAGTGAGACCTCGGATTGTGATTCTTTCCCTTGTTCTCCTTTCTACTATGCCTATGATGACAAAAGCTTGATCGCCAGCCTCTATTGCAACTTTCTAAGCTTACAGATCTCTTCACATCCTATCACTCTATATAATTTCACTTTTGGGTGTACACCCATACTGCATTCACTGAGCCCAATGGGGTCACTGGATTTGGTCGTGGCGTCCTCGCTTTTAGAGATTTTGAGGAGGGTTGGTAGGGAGGGAAGTGGTAGGATGGTTGTCGACTCTGGGACAACGTTAGGTTGAAGAGGAAGAAGAAATTTGAAACAGAGGTGAGATTCCATTATGTTTTAGATTGTTGGAAGCTAAGAAAGTAAGGGAAAGTCTAAGTATATTTGGGGATTGGGGGTATAATTGGTATTTCAGTATGTTTTTATGTGTATCGTTAGTTTTCTTTACGGTGTCATGTGTCTGGGACTTAATTGTTATGCTTTTGACAAGTTAGGGATCCGATTGTTCAAATTGAAACCACAAGGATCAAATTGTGATTAGGTCTAAACCTTAGGGACCAAAATAGACATTTTCCCAATAAAGTACTCCCATATAGATCATTATATCCGAACACTAGTGCTAGTTTGACAATGCACCCAAAGATATATCGGTACTTTAATTTGGAGTAAGAGGCAACGGAGAAGGGACCTCCAAAACTTTTTGTCATATGTTGAGATTGAAAGTTACACAACTGACAAGATCTTATCTTATTGACAAGGGACATCCAAAACTTTTTGTCACGTGTTGAAATTGAAAATTACATGTAGACAAAAAAAAAACCCCAAGTAAACCATAAGAGGGACACGACACTTAAAATTTTTAAAGAAAACCAAATAGGTGATGTAACACACTTTAAATTCTTCACAGTTAACAACACTATGAGATTGGATATCCAGATGTTTTATTAAGAGCTAAAACCTTGGAAAATAACTTTATTTTGTTACCAGTGACTAAATTCTTAATGACTTTGTAGCTCGAGGTTTCAACCCAAGAGGGGGGGTGAATTGGGTTTTTAAAAACTTTCGCGGAATTTATACAAGTTTATAAAAACTGATAAGCAACAAATAATTAATACAAGTAGAAAGCTGTAAATAAAGAGTTTAAGGAAAGAGGATGCAAACACAGTTATAGTGGTTCGGCAATATCGGATTCGTTTCGACCCTACGTCCACTCTCTTCAAGGAACTCCTTGAAGTAATCCACTAAGAAAGCTTAGTCGCACAACTTAGCCGGGTGTTGCACAAACCGTACACAAGCAATTTACAGGAATTGCTTAAACCGAAAAATCCCCTTCCTTTCGGAAGTTTCCCCTTCCTCTCGGAAGTAATCCCTTTACAAAGATGGTGTAAAGTAAAAGGTAGAGAGACAACAAATGAAAGCTTATTACAACAGAAATGTCTCTCTTTCAAAGTAAAGCTTGAAGAAATGGCTCAATAAGATTATTTCAAAGCTTTTTGTGTTTCAAGAGTATAAAAACTTGATTATATGAGATTAACTCTTTTTGAATATGTGCTGCTTGTTGTTGAATGCTTTGCTGAGAGGGTTTATATAGCAATCAATTAATATGGCCGTTTTGGACTTTAATTTGAAAAAGATTTACTTTAAAACGTTCAGATTTGGAGTCCAACGGTCATATTTTTGAACTACCAGTCGACTGGGTCGAGATACCAGTCGACTGGGTTCACTTGAAAAATATACGTTTTCAGACCTTCTGGGTATCCAATCGACTGGTATATATCATCCAGTCGACTGGGGACTTTCTGTCCATTGTGCCAGTCGACTGGGTTGATTCATCCAGTCGACTGGGAAATTACTGGTCAAAGTACCAGTCGACTGGGTTAATTCATCCAGTCGACTGGGTACCTTCTGACCCATATACCAGTCGACTGGTATATGTACCCAGTCGACTGGGTTGTCTTCCAACCCAGTTTTTCTTCTGTTTTTCATTTAAAAACATTTTAAAATTAATGGTTTTAGAAAAACCATTTGTGTTTGAGCCATTGAACAAGCTAATACAATGTATGAGTGAGACTTACATTGGTTCTAAACCTTAAGACCTATACTAGATCTTCAGTCTTCACTTGATACTTGATTTGGTTCGAGTTTTTGCACTTTGTTCCTTGGTTGAATGTGTTTGATCCTTAATACAACTTAGTTTAAACATGTTAGTTAAATAACAGTTGTGTTTTGCCATCATTAAAATACGGGCGAGGGTCAACAATCTCCCCCTTTTTGATGATGACAAAACTAATAATGTAAAAACAGTTTTAAAAACTAAGTGTTAAGATTTTACAAAAATTTGGACAGAGTCTCCTCTGTTTTTCGAGTAAAACCACCCTGTAAACAAGCAAACACAGTTTATATTTCTTTCAACCAATCCAAAATTAAACTCAACCAATCAATAAACATTTTTACACAGATATGGAGCAATGCTCCCCCTAAATCTATGCATTGGTTGCGTTTTACTTAGATTTTCTCGTTTTTCTCATTTTTCTCCCCCGTTTTGACAACAGCAACCAAAGGGGGCATAACATAAAAAATAAGCTAATTAGCCAATACAGTCAAATAGAACATAAGAATACAAATATGTGCGCGAAGATGTGGCTTCATTTGAATTTCAGAAGCCTTCCCGGGAAGAACCGGAAGTTTTTCAAGCATATAAGCATTTTATATCAGATTTAGTGACTAAACAGATATTTAAAACAGTTCTAACATATCACAAATAGCGTAAATAAATGCAATAAATATGGTTAATAGTATTACATCATTATAGAGAAAAAGTCAATACAAGTAAGGCCTCATAGAGCCATAACTAAGAAAAACAAACATGAGATGTCCGTGCTATGTGACAAAAACTGGAAAAGTGCTAAGAACTGAGAGACTCATGGTGCGGGAGAGTCCGAGCTGTCACGAAGAAGTTCCCTAATCTCAGCTAGGGAACCCTCGGTGTGCTCTCGATGTAACTCGAAGTCATCCCGTAGGTGGTCTATGGAGGAGCTCAGCCTCTGATAATCGGACTGCATGGACTGAAAACCGGACTCCATCGTCATCTGAAGACTCGTGATAGCTCGTAGGATGTCACCATATCCAGTCTGACCAGTACTCGAGTCACCAATGGGAGGTGCTCGGGTATCTGTCTCCATCTCAGCAGCCGTATCAGCATCCTCATCACTGTCACTCGCATCCTCTCGAATCCTTAGGCGCTTTCCGGCCTTAGGATAGAGAAACCCTTCACGAACAGTACATCCCATCTTCTTTAGAGATGAGATGTTGATGATATCCGTCAATCCGATATCCTGAGCCTCGGAGGCAGGCAAAGGTACCCGGAAGTGCTGGAGGATGAGTGTAATGAGCATCCCATAAGGAAGACACCCGGAGTCGTTTGCTTCACCGTTTATCATGTTGGCGAGCAGCAGAGGATATATATTGAAGTGGTGCCCAGATTTTAGGCACCAAATCAATACCGTATCTATTTTAGATAGATACCCTCGACTCCCGAGTCTCGGGTGGATGGTCCAACTGACAATCAATTGAAACATTTTTGAGTCGAGGGGCAAGTCACTACATGTGTGAAATGTAGTGGGTCTGTACACATAGTTAGGGTCGCCCCTGACTATCCGACAGGCCTCCTCAACTTCAAAGTTGTCTGGCCATCCATCCAGACTCCATTGAACCCCCCTTATAGGGATTCTCAGAATGCTCATCAAGAGGTCAGTGTTGACCTCAAACTCCACACCGCTAACTCTGGTTCTGAATCTCAGAGCCAGAGGACTGGGTTTCACCAAGTTAGCATAGAACTGGTGAATCAGTCGCGGGTAATATTTTTCATGAATACTGACCAGTGGGGTCAGATTTATTGCCTCAAAGGCTGGTAGAATATCGAAATTACCATGACGAATGGAGTCGAAATCAACGACTCTACCCGTCATGATTTTCTTGTGACGGATTATAGAGTTATACCTCTTATGAGCAGCTGGGCTGAAAAACAGAGCCTGCTCTAACTCTGTTCTGGGCTCCTTGCTGGATGACCCTGCTACTCCCTTCCATTTTGATTCCGAAGCCGAAGGTTTTGAAGACCTAGGCTTTTTGGGCGCATTAGGTCCACTTGTTGTGAGTTTTATACGGATTTTGTCACTCATTTTCGAGAAATTTGAAGTTTTTGGAAAAAGGAAATTTGGTAAAAATGAGAGATTTTAACCGTAGAAAGTTAAAAATCTCTTTAGGAATGAGTAGATCGGTGTGTTTAGAAGGGATTTGGATGGTTTTTAGATCAAAAAGATGAATTTTTCTAGAGAGAGAAAGCTTGGGCTCTTTGAAAATGGCGTAAGAAGGGCGAAAATGAACAGTCCCTTTTATAGAATCGCGATACCAGTCGACTGGGTAAACTTACCAGTCGACTGGGCCCTTTTGAAAAGATGAACAGTTTCTCTTACCAGTCGACTGGGTAAACGTACCAGTCGACTGGATCAACTGACAGTGAGATACCAGTCTACTGGGCTATCGTTACCAGTCGACTGGGGATTCAAAAAAAAATGAAAAAATTTGGCACCAAGCATGATTTGATTTTATAGACGACTGGAGAAGACTTACCAGTCGTCTGGAGTTTTTGGCAGAGAGTTACCAGTCGACTGGATTGAAATTACCAGTCGACTGGACAATCAGGCAGTGACTTACCAGTCGACTGGAGCACATTTACCAGTCGACTGGACCATTAATAAAATTTCCGGTCTTGAATTTTTAGCACGAATTTGTTTATCTATGACATTTTTGAGTGAAGGGAATAATTAAACATGGATTAATACTCTATCACTCAATGTCAAACTTGCAAATGATGAAATGAGATGCAATCAAACATTCAATTTATCAAAATCAAGCAATCCCATCAACTTTCTTATTTTGCAAAAACTAGCTTCACTTAAGGGTTTTGTAAGAATATCAGCTATTTGATCTTCTGAAGGTATAAATTCTAATCTTATATCACCTTTTTGAGCATGGTCTCTTAAGAAATGATGTCTAATCTCTATATGCTTGGTTCTAGAGTGCTGAATAGGATTTTTGGTTAGGTTGATGGCACTAGTATTATCACAAAATATAGGAATATTTTTGAGACTCATGCCATAGTCTTCTAGTTGTTGTTTCATCCATAGTACTTGGGCACAACAACTGCCAGCTGCTACATATTCCGCCTCAGCGGTTGATAGTGCAACTGAATTCTGTTTCTTGGAGAACCAAGAAGTTAACATAGCACCTAAGAATTGGCATGTTCCACTTGTGCTTTTTCTATCTAACCTACATCCAGCAAAATCAGCATCCGAATATCCTACTAGCTCAAAAGATGATTCTCTAGAATACCATAATCCTATGGTCTGGGTCCCTTGTAGATATCTAAGGATTCTTTTTACTGCAACTACATGTGATTCCTTAGGATCAGATTGAAATCTAGCGCACATGCATACACTGAACATTATATCAGGTCTACTTGCAGTCAAGTACAGTAAAGCACCTATCATGCTTCTATAATATTTAGAATCTGCAGTTTTACCTCCTTCATCAAGATCAAGTTTGGTGGTTGTGCTCATAGGTGTTCCAATTGGTTTTGAGCTTTCCATCCCGAACCTCTTTAGTAGATCTTTGACGTACTTTTGTTGATTGATGAAGATACCTCCTTTTAGTTGCTTGATTTGCAGTCCAAGGAAGTAGGTAAGTTCTCCCATCATGCTCATTTCAAATTCACCTTGCATGCACTTTGCAAACTCTTGACACATAGATTCATTAGTAGCACCAAATATAATATCATCAACATATATTTGAACTATCAAAGTGTCATTTTTGTGAGTTTTTGTGAAGAGAGTTGTATCTATTCTTCCTCTTACAAAATCATTATCAATCAAAAATTTGCTTAGTCTTTCGTACCATGCCCTTGGAGCTTGCTTCAGCCCATATAAAGCCTTAGAAAGCTTGTAGACATGATTTGGAAGACTAGGGTTTTCAAAACCAAGAGGTTGTTCAACATAAACCTCTTCTTCTATAAAGCCATTTAAAAAGGCACTTTTCACATCCATTTGAAATAGCTTGAATTTATTAAAGCATGCAAAGGCTAATAACATTCGAATAGCTTCTAATCTAGCTACGGGAGCATAGGTTTCATCAAAATCTATTCCTTCCTCTTGGTTATATCCCTTAGCAACTAGTCTAGCCTTATTTCTAGTTACTATACCATTTTCATCCATTTTATTTCTATATACCCATTTAGTTCCAATAATTGAATGATCTTTAGGTCTTGGAACTAGTTTCCAAACATTGTTTCTCTCAAATTGATTTATCTCTTCCTGCATTGCAATTATCCAATCATTATCTTTTTCAGCTTCTATAAATGTCTTAGGTTCTACTTGAGACAAATAAGCTACAAAATTACAAATATTTCTAATGGAAGAGCGAGTTCTTACCCCTTGTGAAGGATCACCAATTACTTGATCAATTGGATGATGATTTACATACCTCCAATCCTTGGGTAGATTTTCCTCTTGTTGACTTGAGGATGGTTGGTCCAAATTTGGAGTTGCCATCCCTTCATTTGTTTGAGAAGAACTCACTTTTGGGTCAACAATGGGAGTAGAAGTTTCCATTCTTGGAATAAAATCTGCATCATCTTTAAAGGAAACTTCTCCACTACTCATTGGGTTAGATTCATCAATAGTTACATGCACAGATTCTTCTACTACTAGAGTTCTCTTATTGAAAACTCTATAAGCCTTACTAGTAGTAGAATATCCTAAAAATATCCCTTCATCGGTCTTGGAATCAAATTTACCCAAGTTAGTTTTATTGTTATTTAAGATGAAGCACTTACTACCAAAGGCACGAAAATAGGAAATATTTGGTTTTCTCCCTTTCCATAGTTCATAAGGAGTTTTATCAAGCAGGGGCCTTATCAAAATTCTATTTAAAATATAGCAAGAAGTATTCACGGCTTCAGCCCAAAAATATTTTGGTAAATTATTTTCACAAAGCATTGTTCTTGAAAATTCTTCTAGAACTCTATTTTTCCTCTCAACAACTCCATTTTGTTGAGGAGTTCTAGGAGCTGAAAAGTTGTGATTAATTCCATTTTCATCACAAAATTTTGAAAAGCTTTGATTTTCAAATTCTTTGCCATGATCACTTCTTATGCTTGAAATACAAATTCCTTTTTCATTTTGTACCTTTTTGCAAAACTTTTCAAATCCTTTGAAAGCTTCATCCTTATAAGCAATAAAAATAACAAAGGTATATCTTGAATAGTCATCAACAATAACAAGAGCATATTGATGGCCACCTAGACTAATGGTACTAATTGGACCAAATAAGTCCATATGCAAAAGTTCCAAAGGTCTAGTAGTTGAGACAACATTTTTTGCTTTGAAAGATATCCTTGATTGTTTTCCCATTTGACAAGCATTGCAAATTTTGTTTTTCTCAAAATTGATTTTAGGAAGACCAATAACTAAATCTTTTCTTGAAACAATTTTTAGCAAGTTCATGTTTACATGACCAAGCCTTCTATGCCACAGCCATTGATTTTCACTAAAAGCAGGAAAGCATTTTTCATTATTTGAATGTAAGGATTTCAAATCAACTATATAGACATTTTCATGTCTATGGCCAATGAATTTGATCTTGTTGCTCTTGATGTCTATAACTAGACAATGAGAGGTTTCAAATGTGACTTTATATCCTTTGTCACATAATTGACTAATGTTAAGTAAATTTGGCTTTAAGCCTTGTACTAGCAATACATTATCTAAAGTTGAGAAATCATTACCGACTTTTCCATGCCCGATGATCTTTATTTTAGTATTGTCTCCAATGGTCACAAGTCCACCATCTCTTAGAGTTAGCTCCTTGAATACGCTTTTATCACCGGTCATATGCTTTGAGCAACCGCTATCAAGGTACCAACAGTTACCTTTCTCCTTGGTGTGAAGGCAAATCTACATCACACAAGGATATACGATAGCATTTTTAGGTACCCAAAATTTCTTGGGTCCTTTGGGGTTAGTCCTTGAAAATACGGTTCCTTTTGGGACCCATACTTTCTTAACAATATATGGTGCTCTATGAACATGTTGATGATGCACAGACCTATCATTATAGTCATAGAAATTTCTAGGAAATTTTATATGTGCATTCCTATAATCCTTAGGATGATAGTTCCTAGGATACATGATTCTATGGTAAGGGGTATGAAAATGCATGTCATTTCCAGAAAATGAACGATGATGCATTATAGGATACATGCTAGCATATGTATGCAAGTTATTTCTAGAATAGCTATGATGGTGATTCCTAGGTTGAACATGAGCAGAATGCATTCTTTGATTATACACATTGTTCCTAGAATGAGCATGATGATTATTTCTAGGATGTGTATGAGCATTTCTAGAATGAGCATACAAATAAGCATGAGTATTTTTAGGATGCTTCAATTTAGTATGATCATTTAAGTTTCTAGAGTTCCTCGGATTTATTAAGGGAGTGCTCTTAACAAGGTTAGGAGCTTTCGAAGTAGAAGCTCCATCTGCACAAGAGGCTTTCATGAATAAGCTCTCTTTTGTTTTTTGTTTTCCCAATGGAGAATATCCTACACCAGATTTTCCTCCACTTAATCTTTGGGAAGAAAGCACTTCATCAAGTTTTTCTTTACCAAGCATAAGTCTAGATACAGTGCTGTTTAATTCAGAAATTTTATTTTTCAAATTCTCATTTTCATCTTTAAGAAAATCTTGAGACGAATTATACAGTAAAGATGATAATTTTTCTTTTTCTTCTCTAAGAACTATCATTTCCTTAGAAAGAGATGATACTTCTTTCTTAAGAACAGAATTTCTAGAATCAAATTTCTTTAATTCTTCATGCATTTCATTTATGACTTCTAGTAATTCTTCACTACTAGTAACAATATTATTTTTTGAAGAGGGAGAAGATGTTACCTCACTTTCATCATCGATTGCCATTAAACAGAGGTTGGCAATCTCTTCGTATCCAATTTCTTTGTCTGATGACTCATCTTCTTCATCATCGCTCCAGGTAGTTGCTACCATAGCTTTCTTCTTGAAGCCCTTGTATGGTTTGCTTGAAACCGGACAGTCAGCTTTTATATGTCTTGGCTTCTTGCAGCCATAGCACATAAGTGGTTCCCTTTTTGAGGTGGGATCCTTTGAGTAAGGTTTCTTGCTTTTCTTCAAGAACCTATGGAATCGTCTGGTGATTAAAGCCATTTCACCATCCTCTTCACTGCTCTCTGCTTCTTGTTCTAATTCCTTTTCTTTGTTGCTCGTAGAAGCTTTGAGAGCAATTTGCTTCTTCTTCTTCTCATCATCATTGACGATGGGAGTCATTTCTTCCATCTCGTATGTCAATAATGACCCAAGCAGCGTCTCAACATCAAGCTTGTCAAGATTTTTGGCCTCTTGAATGGCTGTCCTCTTTGGTTTCCATTCTGGAGGTAGAGATCTTAAGATTTTTCTGGTTAGTTCAACTTCCTCAATATTCTTGCCAAGCAGTTTTAAACTATTTATAATAGTAGTAAATCGTGAGTGCATTTCAGAAATGGTTTCGTTAGGAGACATCTTAAAAGATTCATATTCAGAAATTAGCATGTAAATTTTAGACTTTTTTACTTCACTTGTTCCTTCATATGTGACTTGCAATTTGTCCCATATTTCTTTAGCAGAAACGCATGCAGATATTTTGTTATATTCAGAAATATCTAATGCACAATGTAGCATGCTTGTTGCTCTGCTATTGAGAGACATCGTTCTACAATCCTCGTCAGTAAACTCAGTTTTGAGTTTAGGCATTGTATGAAGAGTCTCTCCAATAACTATTTCTTTTGAGGGAATTTTAGGTCCCTCTTCTATAATTCTCCATAGATTGTAATCTTGTCCTTCGACGAAGATTTTCATTCTATTTTTCCAGTAGTTATAATTTGATCCATTGAACAATGGTGGTCTAGTATAAGAGTGTCCCTCAGAGTAGTTATTTGCTGCCATTGGATCAACTCTAGGAATTTAAGCCTTATAAAGAGAACGAGGCTCTGATACCAATTGTAGCTCGAGGTTTCAACCCAAGAGGGGGGGTGAATTGGGTTTTTAAAAACTTTCGCGGAATTTATACAAGTTTATAAAAACTGATAAGCAACAAATAATTAATACAAGTAGAAAGCTGTAAATAAAGAGTTTAAGGAAAGAGGATGCAAACACAGTTATAGTGGTTCGGCAATATCGGATTCGTTCCGACCCTACGTCCACTCTCTTCAAGGAACTCCTTGAAGTAATCCACTAAGAAAGCTTAGTCGCACAACTTAGCCGGGTGTTGCACAAACCGTACACAAGCAATTTACAGGAATTGCTTAAACCGAAAAATCCCCTTCCTTTCGGAAGTTTCCCCTTCCTCTCGGAAGTAATCCCTTTACAAAGATGGTGTAAAGTAAAAGGTAGAGAGACAACAAATGAAAGCTTATTACAACAGAAATGTCTCTCTTTCAAAGTAAAGCTTGAAGAAATGGCTCAATAAGATTATTTCAAAGCTTTTTGTGTTTCAAGAGTATAAAAACTTGATTATATGAGATCAACTCTTTTTGAATATGTGCTGCTTGTTGTTGAATGCTTTGCTGAGAGGGTTTATATAGAAATCAATTAATATGGCCATTTTGGACTTTAATTTGAAAAAGATTTACTTTAAAACGTTCAGATTTGGAGTCCAACGGTCATATTTTTGAACTACCAGTCGACTGGGTCGAGATACCAATCGACTGGGTTCACTTGAAAAATATACGTTTTCAGACCTTCTGGGTATCCAGTCGACTGGTATATATCATCCAGTCGACTGGGGACTTTCTGTCCATTGTGCCAGTCGACTGGGTTGATTCATCCAGTCGACTGGGAAATTACTGGTCAAAGTACCAGTCGACTGGGTTAATTCATCCAGTCGACTGGGTACCTTCTGACCCATATACCAGTCGACTGGTATATGTACCCAGTCGACTGGGTTGTCTTCCAACCCAGTTTTTCTTCTGTTTTTCATTTAAAAACATTTTAAAATTAATGGTTTTAGAAAAACCATTTGTGTTTGAGCCATTGAACAAGCTAATACAATGTATGAGTGAGACTTACATTGGTTCTAAACCTTAAGACCTATACTAGATCTTCAGTCTTCACTTGATACTTGATTTGGTTCGAGTTTTTGCGCTTTGTTCCTTGGTTGAATGTGTTTGATCCTTAATACAACTTAGTTTAAACATGTTAGTTAAATAACAGTTGTGTTTTGCCATCATTAAAATACGGGCGAGGGTCAACAGACTTCATTTGGCCTTCTAATGCAAAGCAAGAAACCTATTCAATATATATGACAGGGAAAATGCAATTTGGAAAATGCACACATTAGAAAATCAACCTCTTGCAGAAGTAGGTTATACCTCAAGATACGCCGAAGATACATGGATCCACAAAGAAATGAAAATGATATCATTCCCCAAGTTCAGAACAATAGATATAGTTAAAGCAGATACATAAAAATATACTATTTCATGTACCTCTAATACAATATTTTTTGGTCCCTTCCTACATATCCTTTTATCAAGATTAATACAGATGGTAGTACAACAGAAAATCTAGGAATTGTTGGAAGTGGTGGTGTACTTAGGGATTGGTAATGGAATTTCATTAGATGTTTTTCACTTAATATAGGTTATACTTATAATGTGGGGTATATATCAAGGAATTATGTTGGCTCATCAAATTGGCATTTAGAGAATAGAATTAGAATCGGATTCATTGATGGTTTCAGGTCTTTTATGCAGGCAATGGAGCACAACGGAATTGAGAATGCTAGCTTTTCTCTTTGATTGTCAAATGATATTAACTAGCTTTGCGGAGGTCAAGATATCTTTTTGTTATCGATAAGAAAATAGAGTGGTAGACTACTTGGCTAATTTTGGTGTTGTTAATGAATGTTTAAACTTAATTTTAGCAGAACCACTTTTGTTCCTAAGGAGCTTCTTGAGGAAAATATTGCATGTATCCTCATACCAAGACACGTAAATACAAACTTATCTTGTGTAGTTACTTACCCTAAATAAATTTGGGGAGTTTTTGGTGTGTGAAAAAAAAATTCAGAATAATAAGCGTAGAACTGTAATAATAAAACGATAAAAATATTTGCATATTTGAGCATTATATTAATAGTCTCCTAGCTAAAAGTCAAGATATTGGAGATTTATGGGCTTCTTGTGAAAGATTGCTAACACTTGAGATGCAAATCATCCACATTAAGGAGCTTAACACTGGTGCTAGCCACTCGTCATTTTTCTCCAACATCCATTTCAATTTTGCTTTCAAGGATAACATCCTCAATTTGAGTGATGGAGGTCATCAACTGCTCAAAGTTAGAGATAGGGAATGTATACATCTTCTCTTGGTAAGCGGGTTGCAAGTTCTTCATCACAATTTAGATTTGGCCTTTCTCACTAGCTTAAAGCCATTTGAACTGCCTTGGATCGCCAAGGAGAGATAAATTCATAGAATGTCTCATTGGGCTTTTACTTAGTAGTCTTTAAGTCACAAATGGTGATGTCTATTAGGGCATTGTAAGCACACTAGGTCACAAAAGATTGGGCCATGTCACCCCATTCTTTCATAGCAGCAGGTTCTTGAGTATAGTACCACTTGAGAGTAGCACTAGTGAAAGAATGAGGAACGTAGGCAGCCAATTGATCGTCACCTAGTCCATTGAGCTTCAAAAGTCCAATGTACTGCTTCAAATGGGTATCAGTTGCATCAAATCGGCCCATACCTAGTATCTTGAACTTCGGAAGAAGGCTCACCTTGGAGTGAAATGAGAGGCCCTCAATGTCGAATAGATACCCCTCAAAACCTTGTATCTTTCTTAATGTCAATTGCATATTCTTAAACTTGTCATTAATTGTTTTCACTTCTTGGCTCACAACTTTCTTCTCCTTCACCTTGAGATATTCTTCTTTGTCAAAGAACTCCTGGTGATCACCACCGGATTCAATAACCTATTTCTTTGCTACCTTTTCCTCAAGGTTGGTCATGTGATTGGCCATGTCAGCAGACAAGGAGGCTATGAGATTCTCAAACTTTTCCTCAAGGTTGAAATGTAGCAATGCAAATGATCTTTGTTTCAAAAACGAAACTTCAAATCAGTTTCATGAGACGCACGTTTGAAATCATCTTTAGTATTGCTTGAAACATATGCTGGGTTTAAGGTTTTTAGGATGCAAAAAATGAATTTTAAGAAAACATATGTTGCAACCTATCAATTGGCCCAAATATGTGTGATATGCATGAAAAATGAAACGTCCAGTTAAGGTTTATGTGTCTGTTCATGAGATTTGTTTAAAACCCACAACTTCCTCTTGACCAATCTCAATTTTACTCGAATCATATGTTGGGTCTAGATTTTTTTATTTTCAAAAATGATTTTTTGAAATAAGATTGGGGTAAGAGAAAGGAATAAATTAAAGCTTACCATCTCACCTAAGTGAAAACCTAACCCTTATATTCTTGGGAAAACAGTTAAAGATTAACAAAAACTACTTATGTTACACATTATCATACCATCGCATGCAATCACTCTTTATATCAAGCAAATTGATAAAACATTGATTTATATGAAACAATAGTAATAATGCATGAGAATTAAATTACAAGAAAAAATAATAATGAAAGTAAAGGAAAAATAAAACATTAAAACAAAGAAAAAACATTAGTGCATTAAGGAATTAAGCAAATAATTAAAACAGAAATGAAAAATTGCAAAATAGAAAAAAAATAGGTGTCAATTTATCTGATCGGCCCACAAATAGGACCGATCGGTCTATAGATAAATTCGGTTGAACTTAGGTAGGAGTTGACCGATCCCCCTTGGATTGGTTTATGCAATTTTGGACAATTTCGAGTTTTCGGTAAAAACTCTGTTTTGGTTGATTTTGATATAATTTTCACGAAATAAAAATCATACAGAAGCATAAAATCTTAATAATATTATTTTCTAACCTAACATGTGATTTTATTTATTTATTTATACGATATGAAACCACAATCTATATGACATGTTATTTTATGAAAACTTAGAACATATTACAATGGCCAATGTTTGTTAAGTGATTTAAGCTGGCCAAACATCGCCTATATGACATGTGCTCCTAAATTAAAATCCAATACGTACATGAATTAATCTACAGTGGTTCAAAGTAAATTATCATGCTTGTATGGAAATTAAATTACTAAGACAAAGTATTAACCTTTAACGATGCGATCTTTTCAGTTTTGTACGAAGTGAATAATTACGTCGAATTAATCCAAAGTGTAAAGAATTCCATGTTTGGTGTGGATTGTCCTAAGATCTTTTGTGCGTGGTGGATGAACTCAAGTAGGAACTTTGATATGAACTCAAATTGCTCACAAGAAATTGGCTTTAAGGTTTAAGGGTTGTATGGAAATTTAGGGTTTATGGATGTGTGCAGGGACTTGTATGCTGGTTATGGTTTATGGAAAAGATGATAAGGATTTAGGATTTTAAGATTTGGGGTTAAGTAGAATAAGATATTTACTAAAAGTTTGCTAGGATATTTTGTAGCAAATTCGGTGTATAGGGATTTTTTTTCTTTGTGTAGTTGGTGAATTTTGATTGTTTGGAGATAGATATTTATATAGGAAAATTAAGTAATTAGGGTTTAGAGAATCGACAGTCGAAATGTGTCAAATTTAATCTAACGATCATCAAGTTTTCTTGAGGAGGTTCTAAAGTTTATGTTTTTAGGTTTTGTTTAGGGTTTGGCAACGACTACAACGACTTCTAGAAGGTTCAAAACTCACAAAGGATGAAATTAGGGTGAAACAGTGGGTCTAGTGCGGGACCCGATCGGCCAGTCTTAGTCCTGGGTCGGTTGGCCACATGGCTTAGCTGATCGGCTAGGTCCAAGGTCACTAGTCCTTTATTTTTTATTTTACAGCTCTATTTCATTTCGTTTTGGTCCCGTTTGATTTGGTTCTAATTTTTTTTACAAATTTTTGTCCAAAATTAAATTTTTACTATCCATTCATCCACTTAAAAAATTTTGGGATTAAATTTTCATCATCGAGCGTTACACATGATTCGTTCAAATAACTGGAATGAAATTGAGTGTCTACACTCTTTCCATCCTTTTTCCTCCTCATTTCTCTTCTTTTAATTTTTTTTATTTGACATTTTAAATATGAAAATTCAAATAAAATCTATAATTTAAAATAAAAAGATAAAACATAAAAATTATTTTAATTCATTTAAAAATAAAATGACGTTTTAATTTGGTTCCTACCGGATTCTCACTTTCTTTCCCCACTGTTAGCGTGTTAGGATTGCGAGAAGCTTGATAAATGGTCTAATGATGAAAGTAGCCAGGGCTGTATGCAGCATTGTATTAAGAGCCTGAGGTTTAATACCAGTCTCACTAAACTAGGGCCTTACTGTTTAAATGCTAAAATCATAATAGGGCCTTGTCAATGGCCCTAGAAACGACGCAAACATAGAGAAATGGCGCATGAATAATTCAGATTTGTGTACTTTTTCTCGAGTGAAATGTATTGAAACCAAATTCTTCTCGAGAATGAAGACTGTCTATATAAAATAAAACAATGGATTTTTGGCCTAAGCATTAGTTCCCTTTATGATTTTTAAAGTAGTTTTTAAAATAATATTTGGTAAAACTACAGTAAGACTAAAAATATTTTATGATTGATAAGACAATTGTGAAAGCAATTGACTTTACACAAATTCAAAATTTTAGAACTATTTTCAGCTTTGATTTTTTTTTCAAATTTTTTTTTTATAAATGTTTGATATGATCTTTTTACAAAATAAAATATAATTCTATAATCTTTACCAAACGGTATTTTAAGCTTAATTTATGTTTCTTATAAACATAAATCATTTCAATTTTTTCAGCAGCTTAAAATTATGAGAACAATCCCTCTTAACAGAGTGCCGGAGGATAAACTTATTTGGGGGGCCACGACGGATGGGAAGTTTACCTCACGGTCAACGGTACTCTTTACTACTGAACAACCAGCACTCGGACCAAAATAATCTTATTCCATGGACGACGATCTGGCGCTTGAAGTGGCCCCAGAAATTAAAACTTTTTTTCTATTTTTATTTTTTATGGCTGGTGTTGCGTAATCAGCTACTATCGAATGAAATGAGGGCTACCAGGGGCTTTTCACCTTCTCCTGCATGTACCCGTTGTCCTTGTGATAAGGAAACATGTCTCCACATCCTTAGGGATTGTGAGCTCTCTAGTCAGGTATGAAAAGTTGCAATTCCTCTTCATCTTCAGTCAAGCTTCCTTTCTCTTGAGTTGGTGGATTGGATAAAATGGAACCTCTTTGATTTGGAAAAATTAGGATCAATGGCTCTTGGATTTCCTCGCAAGGGTGTGGATTTGTTAGACAGCTAGACATAGGAAGGTTATTGAAGGTGTTCATCTGTCTCTATCCTCCCTTCAGTTTGAGATCGAGATATGGAGAGGGACTGAAGAACAGCTTTTGGCGTAACTCATCAGAACCTATAAGGAACGTTGGCTGGCAGCACCCTCCTATGGCTGTGTTTAAAATAAATACAGATGGCAGTTATGATCCCCGAACTGGGCACGCTTCTTGTGGTGGTCTCGTTCCTGACCACAATGGGCAATGGTTAGAAGGTTTTGCAACGGGGCTGGGCGGGTGTGATATTCTACTTGCTGAGCTCATTGGAATCCGACAAGGATTAGCTATTGCAACTGAGAAAGGTATGTCCAATGTAATCATTGAATCGGACTCAGCTGCTGCGTTAAATTTAATCACCACGACAGATGCTGAATTTCACCAGTATGGTACGGTTCTTGAGGACTGTAGGCAGATGCTGAGTTGTTTGCAATTCTGCTCTATTGTCCACACTTTGAGAGAAGGTAACAGATATCTTGACTTTCATGGCCAAGCTGGGATTTCGAAGGAAAGGCCTCAAGATGTTTGTTAATGCCCCTTGGGGTATGGGACAGTTGCTCGCTGATGATGTTGTAGGCATCTTGCTGTCCAGGAGCTAGTGTTGCTGGTTGTTTTCCAACTTATAAAAAAAAAATATGAGAACAATCAATTTGAAAGTATATTGGATGAAGTACTATATTTGAATTGTGATATCCAGCTTTCTTAATCATCAATTGAAGTGAATTAAATTGTTACCATTCTTTAAAGAAAAATAGAAATCTTGCAATTCTATGATTGAGAAAGAAAAAATAGCCAATGGTACAACGTAAAATGTAGGACAAAGGTGCGAACATAACAAACAAAAAGACACCTTATAATTTTTGTCCATGAAAAGAATTTAGAAACACATGTATTTCATTTTTAATAGTTTTCTTTTTTCTTTATAAGATATAATTATGATAATATCGACAGTAAAATTTAGAAATCAATATTTGTCACATTAAAATGAAAAATAATGCTTCATTAATTGACCACAAGATTACTGTTGCTTACACAAGAATTTAGATATCGGACCATATAGGATGGGGTGATAGGGATATTGGACACTAGTTAAGATGAGGCTAAGTGGCTATTAAATATTTGAGCTAAACTAGAGTTGGTTTACTTGAGCTTAAGTTGAGTATTAAATGTTTTTATTATACGGTTAAAATCGATTAATCGATCGTTTTAAATTGATCAGTTCAAATGGTTTAGTTAATCGGTATAAAATCAGTTAATCAAATAAAATATATTGATTAATCGTTCGATTAAGGTTATTTTTTTAACCATTTCGACCAATTAAAAATTAATTAATAATTAATATTAATAATATGTTAAATATAAATATAATATACATAAAATATAATAAACTAAAATAATTTAAGTATAAATTAAATATATAATAAATTAAAAAAACTTTAATTATATAATGAGTGTCGGTTAATCGATTAACCGACCATACATATAGAAATTAATTCGGTCAATTAAAGTTGAAATACTTAGGTTAATTCGATAGAGGTTATTGCTTAACATGACATAATTGGGAATCTGAATTAGTATGCAAATATTTGGAATTTTAACTTCCTGCAATTGCAAAGCTCTAATATTACTACATCTCCCTCCTCCCCAACAAAAAGAAAGAAAGGAAAATAAAAGAAGCACTAGTTTTGAGGGAAATCACGATGATCAATGGGAAAGATTATGCAGAAATAATTTTTTTCAATTTCTGATTTAATTTTGGTCTGAATTAATTTATGTCCATTTACAGGGAAGATTTGAAGAAGCCTGGAAATGTGAATGCCTGGATGGCAATGTCAATCCCTTTGATCCTCGGCTTCCACTTTACAAGGTTTGCTATTATTTCCATTTTTATTGAAGGCAATAGAGGGAATTAATGGTGCCTGGATTATAAGGGAAAGTGATGGAAATGAAATTCAATCGAAAGGACCAACAGAAAAGAAGAGAAAAATGAAATTTTATGTTTGGAAACTGTTCTTTTAAATAGTCGTAATCGAATAAGTATTTTTTTTTTCCAATATTTCTTTAAAAAAAATCCGAATGAAACAAAAATATTTATTTTTTTTGTCTATCATTTTACTAATGATTAATTACTGTAATTCTACTTTTACAGGCTGTTATATTTGCCATGTTAAATAACCCATAGAAGCAAAGGAAAATTGGAAAAAATTTGGAGAAAAAATTGATGCACAATATTTCCCTCCAATAGATGAGTAACAACCCATACCGGGCAATTCAAAATGGTATTATCACTTTTTAGCACGGACACTTATATGCAACAAACTTTTTTCTTTTATAATTTGAAATATAATTACAACATATAAATCTCAATTCTTTTATTGAGGAGACACAAAAGTTTGTTATAAAATTCATAAAAATAATTACAACCGTGCATGTACATGTACATGTACAAAACTCATTTACATTTTTTTCACAATATTTTTCTTTTCTTTTCCCTTCTTCTTTTCTCTTTTTCTGAGAATGTTACCATGGGGACCCATCTAGATACTCACACTGGCCTCAAGTCAGTGAATCTTATTAGTGTCTTACCCGTAACCTGAAATTTGATTAAAATAATAGGGAGTGAGTTTTACAAGCTGAGTGATATTCAATTTACCATAAGTTTTTGATTTGTATACTTCAGTTAATAATTATAATCACAAATTGATATTCAACTCATTAATCATATTTTCTCATATCATACTATAACTAATGTATTTCATGTAACACATCGATATCACTCCAAATATCCAATTCATTACTTTTCTCCTCGCGATCATTTCATCATGAGATTCACAATTATCTCATCGCAAATTTTCATAATCATTTTGATGTATCATATTTCAATAAAATAACGTCTATGTATCATGAATGCATATGCAAAATTATCTTATTTCTTTTCACATCATATCTCATCCATATTCAAGTGTGGGTATTTTCATCCATTTTGTGGTATCCGTTCCAGTCTCTGATACAGCTGTTAGGGGGTGCTAGCACTCTCTCCTAGGGACTAGCCATGGTTCTAGCCCCTCTCGGACCATACCATTCTTCTTTTGTGGTCGTACCATCCACATATACATCTTAATCATAAAATTTATACTCAAATTTTTTAAGAAGAAATTTTATACTCAAATTTTTTGTTACCAGTCAACTGCCCATAGATTACCAATCGACCGTCCAGTTGACTGATCAAGTTACCAGTTGACCGCCCATAGATTACCAGTTGACCTGGTACGTACATTCCTTATGCCTTGAAACTTCATTTTTTCACAATTTTTATGCATTCTAACATCATTTTCTTCAATATATTTTCGAATTATTACCTCAAAATTGCTTCAAACTCGATTTTTTTTTTTAAAATCATTTTGTATACGTATGCATGATGGTCAATATATCAACTTAAAATTATCAATTTACCCTTACTTTAAGGGTACGGGCCTTACAATATGTTCCCCCGAAAGATGTTCTCTCGTAAGATTTTCCCTCGAAAGATTAATTTGAATACTTCAACTAAAAGGGTATTCTTTTATTTCTTTTTTATTTAATTTATATATTAATTTCTATTTTGTCTATTAACTTTGTATTTTTTTTACTTCCTATTTTGCTTTTTCAATGTTTACTTAAGCCATCTTAACCTAGAAGAATAAACCATTGTCATCGGAGAGAACAAATAAGATAGCAAACTTGGGGAAGCAAGAGAAACTCACTTCGAATATATTATTCATTTTTTTCATTTCCTATTGTAGTAACTACGTAGTTTATATTTTTATTTAATTTAGAAAATTCTTCATAAATATTTGTATGTTATATCACTACCGATCATTCAACCAGAAGGATGATGGCATGATGTAACATATCATATTTATATGATATCCTTAAAGGAAGATTGATTACTTAATATTCTCTAATTAAAGCACTAAAATTTTCGATTATTCATTCTGTTTTGTCAAAGGTGTGATATTATGTTCTTGGGACCTAATTAACTGGCTAATAATTTGGCTTAATTAACAGTTTCACTTTGGGATTTGGTTGGATTTCGTTTTAAATCTTCATAAATTTTTCGCTACAAATTAATTCTTTAGATTTGGAAAAATTAAATGCCAGTGAAAATTGAATAGTTTGCAATGATGGCATGCTTGCCCAATAGCCTTAGCAACTGCGTCAGCTTGCCATGGCGAGACTGTTGGATAGACTCAACCTCAACCATCGCGAGGTTGCAACACTGAGGCTGTTCAATAGTCTTATCCGTACGATTGTAAGGTTGATAACAACCTAGCTCATTGTCTCTTGATGGATGAGATTGTCCAACACTCGCTATCACAAGCTGATATGACTACTGATGAGGCTACTGAGCAACCTCATCATGGCAAGTCATTCAATTCCGGCCCGTAGTTCGATTTCAAGATAGATTTACTAACAGATGAAACCTTGGGGTTCGATTTGTCATGAAATTTTTTTAAGATTAAAAACAAAATCCTCTCAAACCACATGGTGAAATATATAATTAGGTCTAATGTTATTTAAGTATTGGGTAACTAATCAAATAAATATTTAGGAGAAAACTTAAACCTCAACACAATTTTGACGAGTGTGATATTTAGTAAAAGCAACTACAATGCAACTTACTCCAGCCTTTTGGTTTAATGGTTATCTTCAGATACTCCATTTAATATACTCAAGTTCAATCCTCTTCCCTAAAAAAAAGGAACGATGCAACTAACTAGATTTAAAATCATATATTCAATTTCAATGAAAGTGTTGTTGGGATTTTACCTCTAAAATCCACATACTCATATTTTAGGCAAAAAAAAAACACAACCAAAATGGTTAAATAGGCAAAACAATCAAAGAGCAAGAACAATAATAATTAATGTGGTTCGGTAATCTCTTTGCCTACGTCCATCAACAAATGCATAGCTTTATTAATCTTCAATTACAACTTTAGGAAGAGCAAAGTCGCAAAACTCTCACTACCTCAAAATTCAAAAGCCCTAATACATCCAAAGCTCTCAACCTAACTCTAGTTGTAAGTGCTCTCTACTTGACAACCCAAAACCTCATTAAGCTCTAATAGTAAACCTTTGATTTACAATGTATATTGAAATTATAAGTGTCTTAAACCTTCTTTAAAACCCATTTATATAGAGAATATTTTTCTAATACTACTAGGAAAAGAATCAACAAAATTTGAAGAATTAATACTGTTGGGAAACCACCCTCAATGATGCCCAGATGGTGATCTTCCAAATACCCAAGTCTAGAATGACTTGTACAAAAAGATATAGCAATCAAAGCAAGAAAGAAAACACAAACAATTATTATCGAGGTTGGGCAATGTGCCTACGTCCCCATGAGCTCCTCCGAGCCCTCTGCACTAAATCAATGAGTTCTTTACAATCAGCAACACCTCTCCAAGAAACCTCAAGTTCTTGAAGAAAGAAAGAAGAGAACAAGAAAGTGATAAAGACTTGAGTTATCCTGGAATTTCTCCCAAGAAATTCCACTTACAAGTCCCTTGAATCCCCTCTCTATACTATTCTCTCTCTCTAAACAATCAGCCTCTCTAATGAGTCTCTCTTGTGTTTTGTGTCTTTTGCACTCTCACACAATTCTCTCATTCACATGTTCTATCACAAACTTGTGTTTCCACTTGTATCACATACACCTCTTTGAAGCTAGGTGACCCTTTATATAGTGCACCAACTTCTTGACCAATCTTGAGGGTCAATATCCACCCTTAGAACTTGAGGACCAATCAACCATAACCCTCAATCAATTCCAAGCGATCTTGTGGGTTTTGAACATGCCTCACAACATCATTTAAAATGCTGAAACAAAAGCATCAGGTGTGCCTTGTGCTGAGGCTTGGATCAGGGTGTGCTGAGGCTTGGTGCTTCGTGCTGAGGCTTAGATCAGGCTAGGCCGAGGCGTGGACCAAGGCATCCTCTTCATCCTTTCTGGGCACCGTGGCATGGGGGAGGCTGAGCCGCAGCGTACATCTCCTCCAGGACTCCTCCTCTGCTGGGCGCTGCATATTGGAATGAGCTGGGCCGCGGCGCACACTGGTGTGCACTTGATGCTGATCTTTCCTTGTTTAAACCTTAAACAAATACCAACAATCTTTACCTTTGTCTAAGTGTTTAAACCTGAAAGTATTGTGCAGAGAACTCAGTATCCAAACTCTTCTTGAGTCACCATTCATCTGACTCCAATCCTAAGAAGTCCAAGGCAATGATTGAACTTGCTTAGAGGTAGAACTTTGGTACCTAAATCTACAGGACTTCTTTCTGTTGCGACTTTCTCCACATGGATGCATCATTCCGTAACATTTTTCTGAATAAAATAATACCTAACATCCACATGCTTAGTCCTCTCATGGAACACCGGGTTCCAACACAAGTGTCACGCACTTTGGCTATCTAAAGACACCACTACCTGTTTTTTTAGGATCTTCCACTCGTCTAACAATCCTTTGTACCATATAACCTCCTTGATGGCTTCCGTAGCCGCTATGTACTCTGCCCTGGTTGTTAAGAGTGCTACCATCGGCTGCCACTGAGCTTTCAAGTACCTCAGCAACCACTTCATCCTAAGTCAAAGCTCCTTTTCGAGATTACTCATAAATCTGCTGAGAGCACTAATTGCCCGAGAAACCTTCAACCTGTTTCTCTCCCTTTCTTGGATTATTCTCATCCCAAGAATCTTTTGTGAAAGGAAAGATAGTTCCTCTCGAACTCCTCACTGAGTTGAGATGAAAACTTTTCTATTCTCTCCCTGTTGTTTCAAACCAACAGCACATCATCGACATAGACGAGGATAATCATCACTTCATCCACCTTGTGTCCAGGTGAGAAGGGTTCTATGAAATCTATACCTCCTCTTTGCGTGAGTCCCTTCGCCACTAGCCTAGCCTTATTCCGGATTTTATCCCCTGGAGGGTTCTTTTATTTGACCTTGTAAGTGCACTTACAATCCATAACTCTTTGTTTTTCCGGAATGTGCACCAATTCCCAAGAGTTGTTCTTCCTCAAAGAATCGATTTCTTCCTCCGTGGCTAGCTGCCATTTTTACGAATCCTTACATTCCATGGTATCAATGTAAGTCTCTGGTTCACTCATCCCTCCTTCTGTCCAAGGAGTTACTACAATAGTATCTGCAAAACTATATCTTGAAGGTGGTCTAACTATCCTTCTCTCCCGGTCCCTTGTGAGCTGATAGTCATTCCGACTTGCTGCATCATTCCTTTCTAGTTCACCCTCCTCATGAGTGTCCTGAGCATGGCCTTCATCAATGGGCTATACTTGGTCTGAATTCTCTTGCCTTCCTTGCTCTACCTGAACTGAATATTCCTTGATGTTATGCTCCATAAATACCGAACTGGTTTGCTCACTAGCCCCTGCAGGGTTAGTTTTCTCCGAATAGGGAAATAACAATTCATTAAAAATGATATCCCTACTTATTATGAGTTTAAATCCTTTTTGTTCTAAGGACCACAACCTATACCCCTTAGCCCCTTCCCTATATCCTAGAAATGCACATTTTCTAAACCTTAGGTTAAGCTTATCATCTTTTTGATGTGCATACGTAGCACACCCAAAAGTCCTAAGGTTGTTCAACTCAGGGGGTTTCCCACTCCACATCTTCTCAGGAGTCTTGAGCTCTAAAGCTCTAAAGGGTGATCTATTAACCAAATATGCAGTAGTAGACACCGCTTCCCCCCAAAAACATTTGGGTAATCCGGATCCTATTAACATGCACCTAACCTTTCCCATAAGGATCTTATTCATCCTCTCAGCAACTCCATTTTGCTGAGGGGTTTTCACAACCGTTCTATGTCTTAGAATGTCATTTAACTTACAGAATTGATCAAGTTCCTTGTTAAAAAATTCTAAGCCATTATCGGTTCTTAACACTTTAACTACCCTGCCCGTTTGAGTCTTTACCAGCTTTTTCTACACCACTAATTTATTCAAAGCATCTGATTTATTTTTAAGCAAATAAACCTAAAAATTTCTTGAATAATTATCAATTAAAGAAAAAAAGTAAAGATTACCTCCCTGTGTTGGTGTTCTTGCTGGTCCCTAAAGGTCTGCATGAATGTAGTCAAGAATGCCCTTAGACTTGTGTACTCCGGTGTTGCTTCCTAAGAATGCAACACTCACAGAAATCAAGTTTATCTACTTTGTCACCACCAAGTAGACCATCCTTGCTGAGAACTTGCAGGCCTTTTTTCGCTCATGTGTCCCAAGCGAGTATTCCAAAGGGTTTCCTTATCCATCTCAGCTATCAAGCTTGCTGCTTGATCCTTGATCTCCGTGTCTCCGATCATCTCATAGAGACCATCCTTCATTGCTATTTTGATCACTACCAAAGATCCATTGGTTACCTTGATCTTTCCTTCCTCTGCTTTGTATGTGTACCCCATGGAATCCAGCGTCCCCAATGAGATCAAGTTTCTTCTCAAATCCGAAAGATACCTCACATTCCGCAGCAACCTTGTTATTCCATCAAACATCCTCAACTGGATGTCTCATATCCCCCTCACTTGGTAAGAAGTTTCATTCCCCAGGAAAACCTTTCCATCATCAGTTTCCTTAAAATTCTTGAACCAATCCTGGTGAGGGCACATGTGATGAATGCACCCGGTATCCAAGATCCATTTCTTGCTGCCTTCTTGCCCCTTGCTCACACTTGAGCACACAACAAGAACATCATCATCTTGCTATTCTTCCTTGGAAACCGAAGCCTCTCCATCCTTGGTATGGCTTCTTTCCTCATCCCTCATCTTCTCCTTGCAATTTTTCTTGAAATGACCCTCCTTATGGCAGTAGAAGCATCTCCCATGGCTTTTTCCTCTACCTCTGTCCCAGTAGTAGCCATGTATGTTACTGTGCGCTCTCCCATGGCTTTCTCCTCTACCTCTGTCCTGGTAGTAGCCATGTATGTTGTTGTGCACTCTCAAATGGCTTTCTTCTCTACCTCTGACCCTATAGTAGCCATGTATGTTATTGCCATACCGAGTTGCTGGCCTTCCTTTAACGAACAACTCTTCTCCACTTGATGCACTCCTCATCTTGGTATCAAGATTATCTTGCAACTCTTTATTAGGATCCAATTTAAAAAGCAAAGATTTGTTTACGAAGATACCTCTTATTAGGGAGAGTCTTGGCAAGAAACAACTCATCTAGTTTCTTCAAAATGACAGTTGGATCTTCTAAGTCTCCGCACTCCCTTATGACATTATCCAACATGTGTACGAAGATGGTGTTGTATGCCATCTTCTTCATCTCATTCCGTTGGATCTCCGTGAGACTTGCTGAAAAAGCATCATCTTCTCCAATCGCCAAGTCCACCTTTTGTTGCACAAGAACCGCCTTGATCTTCCGCTTCCGAAGGGCAAGGTCTCCCTTTCTATCAAACTTCTCAACAATGAAATTTGAACCCATCTTGCGGAGAAGATCCTTGATTTATGCAGTACCCACAATTGTTTTCCAACTTCTTCTAAACCTCAAGAACACGATCGAAGATTGATCTCAATACCGTTCTTGAATCACCCTCAAGAACACAATCAAATCTTGATCTTTACTCCGTTCTTGTATCACCTTAAGAACATGATTAGATATTGATCTCTACTTTGTTCTTGAATCACCCAAGAAGTTGACCTTTGATTCTTGGAGTCTTGCTCCGATACCCTCCTGTTCTTGCTCTGATACCCGCTGTTGTAGCTCTGATACCACTTTTGGGAAACTACCCTCAATGATGCCCAGGTGGTGATCTTCCAAACACCCAAGTCTAGAATGACTTATACAAAAAGATACAGTAATCAAAGCAAGAAAGAAAATACAAGCAATTGTTATCGAGGTTTGGCAATGTACCTACCTCCTCGTGAGCTCCTCCAAGCCCTCTGCATTAAATCAATGAGTTCTTTACAATCAGCAACACTTCTCCAAGAAACCTCAAGTTCTTGAAGAACGAAAGAAGAGAACAAGAAAGTGATAAGGTTTTGAGTTACCCTGGAATTTCTCCCAAGAAATTCCACTTACAAATCCCTTGAATCCCCTCTCTATACTACTCTCTCTCTCTCTCTAAACAACTAGCCTCTCCAATGAGTCTCTCTTGTGTTTTGTGTCTTTTTCACTCTCACACAATTCTCTCATTCACATGTTCTGTCACACACTTGTGTTTCCACTTGTATCACATACACCTCTTTGAAGTTAAGTGACCCTTTATATAGTGCACCAACTTCTTTACCAATCTTGGGGGTCAATATCCACTCTTAGATCTTGAGGACCAATTAACCATAACCTTTAATCAATTCTAAGTGATCCTGTGCATTTTGAACATGCCTCACGGCACCATTTAAAACCCTGAAACAAAAGCACCAGGTGTGCCTCGTGCTGAGGCTTGGATCAGGGCATGCTAAGGCTTGGTGCTTCGTGCTGAGGCTTGGATCAGGCTAGGCCGCGATGCAGACCAGGGCACCCTCTTCATCCTTTCTGGGCGCCGCGGCGCACACCTCCTCCAGGACTCATCCTTTGCTAGGCGCCGCACCTTAGAATGAGCTGGGCCGTGGCGCACACTAGTGTGCACTTGACGCTGATCTTTCCTTGTTTAAGCCTTAGACAAATACCGACAAATACCGTTATTATACTCCTACTAGAACAAGCAATTATAAAATAGGAACTTGAACTTTTTTCAAACCAATTAAAAGTCTTCCTTATGGAGATTTGAGCCAAAATCCTTACAAGCTCCACCTTGGCTTAAATTCCCCAACTCATCATCAAATCTGACTTCCTTTTTTGGTTGGTGCGATCCTTCCTTTTGGTCTTCTCATCTCCTTCACTTAATTTTTGATGCAATCATCCTCTTATTGTTTGGCTCATTTTTTGATATGTTCACGAGCAATTTTTCATCTTCGAACATGCTTGGTCTCTTCAATTTATCTCTCTAGAGGTGCCACAGAATCCTTCTTATCCATCCAAACTTTTTTCATCATCTTTAGTGACTTGACTCTTCAATCGTCTTGTAGAGCTCTTATCGAGCCAACACATTTTTTTACGAAACTTTGTCAAAGAGAGAAATAATTATCCCCATCAAATAACTTAATGTTAATTTTGCCTATCTTTAGTGTTTTTGCAATCGTAACTACAACTTTTATACCACTTATTGAGATTTTACCTCTAAAATCTACCTACTCAAATTTTAGGGAAAAAACACAAACACAACATTTAAATAGACAAAATAAATAAAGAGTAAGAACAACAATAATTAAGGTGGTTCGACAACCTCTTTGTCTACGTCCACCAACAAATCCACAACTTTATTAATCTTCAACTATAACTTTAGGAAGAGTAAAGTTTCTAAACTCTCACTATCTCGCAACCCAGAAGCCCTAATAAACCAAAAACTCTCAACCTAGATCTAGTTGTAAATACTATCTCTACTTGACAATTCAAAACCGTAATACACCTAAAGCTCTCAACCTAACTCTAGTAGTAAACCCCGATTTATATTGTATATTGGAATTATGAGTGTTCCTCAAACCTTCTTTAGGACCCTTTTTATATAGAAGATATTTTTCTAATACTACTATAAGAAAAGAAACAACAATATATGAATAATTAATACTACTACTACTTCTACTAGAACAAGCAACTTTAAAATAGAAACTTAAACTTTTCCCAAATCAATTAAAAGTCCTTCTTGTATGAATTTGAACCAAAATCCCAACAAATATCACTGTGCACTAAGTTAATTAGTAAAATCTCTTGATCACATACCAAAGATCTAAGGAATGAAATTTGTCAAATTAGAGAATACTTTGTGTGTTAAAGTGTGTTTTAAATTTGAGGGCTTTAAGAGTTTTATTTGATCTCTGAAGCAATACATGCACTCGAATGGGCTGAAAAAAGTCTGTATCGAGCTTTTGACATGGAGAAATCCCGACTATACACAATATGAAATGGTAGTACCAAGGGGCACATAAAAAAAACTCATAAGACTGATCCAACTAGGCTTAAGATCCTGAACATCGAACTATGTGAGTACAAGTTGGTTTTGATATAACTTGTAACATCACTCAAAAGTGATAACTCAAGTTGTTTTTGACATTATTAGGGTTTATATATTAAGTCATGATCTTTTTTATTACATTACCAATGTGAGATATGAGTCATCGCATATGTCGAGTCCCATATCAGACGTGTACTAAACCAATTCTGATCATACAATAATGATATTGTTGGTCTTAAATTAGATGTACCAATTTAATGCAAACCCATGGCTAATAACACAAACAAATTCTCATAATTTAAACGCTATTGGTAGAGAGAAAAAAATTATAGAAACGAAGAGGGAGGGAAGAAAAGAATGATTTTTTCTATCCTTTGGTAGGAAAGAAAAGTAAGAAGATATGTGTTTTCTTTCTACATGAACAAATAACAATAGGTTCCCAAATTTGGATGATTAGAAAGTGGAAGCTAAAATAAATTACTTTTTATTTTCTTTTTCTTTTTTACTCTCACTTTTCCATTATTTTTACCAAAAAGAAGATGAAAGACACCAATCATCTCATTCTTCTATATTTTCCTTCTTTTTTCTTTCTTTCTCTTTCTCTATCTTTCTCTCACTTTTCCTTCCTACCAATCAGAGCCTAAGATTTCTACTTTGATAAGGATTGTCGAGGGTCAATTATCTTTAAATTGCTAAACTCACAAGAAAAGACTCAAATAAGAATATTAGCTTCTACCCAGTTCTTCAAACATTGAAGTCACACTTATCTTACTATTTAGAGTATTTTAATTACTTTCTTTTGGCAATGAAGGAAAGCCAAGATTATCCTTCACTAGTAAAAGGTGTAAACCATAAAATGAGAGAAAATGATATAAAAGGTTGAAACTTCTATTGTAGTAATACTTGACAATAATGATGCCTTGCCAAGAAATCAATACTACTTCTGTCTAAAGCAATTAATATGATGCCTTCACCACTTCAATAACACGCTCTCTGTTTCACACTAAAACCATGAAAAGCTTAATATAACCAAAGAAATGATCATAAAACTAACAAACACAAACATTTAGTACTAAAATTCTAAATCCTCCCCAATCACAAAAAATATAGCATTTCATGGAATCTGCACTTTGCTTAGGCTATAACCCCCAATCGATTATTTCCCTTCGCTTCCCTTCCAAGACGAGCAGTACTACTCCATGGAAAACAAAACTTAATTTCAGATACAACCATTCTTCTCTATGGCATTCTATCGGCTGCAAACACCGTCAACTTGATCACATCTTCAACCCGATGCCTCGCGCGTTTAATAGGCTGTCTTCCATGCATCAAGGGAATTACGACGAAAAGGGTGATAACAGAATTGTTAGAGGAGCAGCAGGGGCATCTCTGGTTCTTGCTTGTGCTCTAAGTATCATTTGTTTCCGTGGTTGTAAGATGAGCCCTAAAGCAATTGCTGGTCCTAAGCAAGTTTACCAGAAAGCTCCCCCTGTGAATGCGATGGAACCGATCTTTCCAGTTGGTGGGAAGGCTGCGCTGGAATCGTTGTTGGATGTCAGTTCTTATTTGGCTTCAAGTAAAGTACTACCTCAAACAGAGCCTTATTATTCCAAGGGGTTTAATTTCGACTTGCTGCCTGCTAGGCCTTCGAAGGAAGATGTCGAGACCATTAAGGTTTTCTTTAATTTCTCTACACACTGATCTCAACTATAGCTATAATTTTTCTACACTAACATATATGAAGATTGCATTGTTCGATCCTTTTATTTCAAAGAAAAATAACCATTAACCTTTGTTTTTGTATTGAATTAAAGTAAAGAAAATGAAACTTAAGATTTTTTGTACAATTTTACTATTAAACAAAAAATCACAGTTCCACACAAATCCAATTCCGATGTCTCAGGTTCATATTACCAAATGCAATGTTACGAAATTTATATATGCAGACAAAATGCTAGTAAATGAGTTGACTTTCACAGTATTTAAAAATCGATCTATGATCAAAATCAAAAATTGAAAAATAATTTCTAAATAACTAAATTTGGGTTAAAAAAACAGTTTTCATTATTGTTTTACCAAACACTAAACGATTTTTAGTTTCTCTATTGTTTTATCAAAACCTGTTTTAGAAACTATAAGTCAAAATCTTTGCTAGGCCAAACAGTATCTGGTACCAGATTTTGCGGGTTACTAAAAGCACATTGTAACAAATATATTTCTCTTTTGCAGATGGAGGCGGTACGGCTAATGAAATCTGGGAAGCCTGAAGAGGCACTGGAATTATTGTACAAGGCATGCAGGAAATATAAGAATGATTCTGAGCCTGCATACAATGCGGAGATGGCTTTAGTAGAAATTCTCATATGTCAGGTTTGAACTATAATTAAAGCATTACTTAATTAACGGAGTGATTGGTAAATATAATAGATCTGGATTTGATCTACTTCTCCGTCGATCGCAAAAAAAAAAAATAGCAAATGTAACACAACTTTAGAGCACTCTACATATTCCACTCGTTAATTAAATCATATAGGTAAGGTTAATTGGCCTGGTTTTGGTATGAAAGGTTGTTTATGCATTACTAATATCCCATATTTTGATTCTAAATTCTTGTTGGATTTTTTTTGTCGACTTGCAGGGGAAATTCAAAGATGCCTTGGAATATCAATGTCTCCAAGATGATCACAGCCACCCTTCTGATTGTAGAATCCCTCTTTACAAGGTTTGTTAACTATTATTATTCCATTTTCACTACCAGTATGTTTGGAACGGAAGGAATTGATGGGAAGGGGAAGGAATAGGAGGGAGAAGAGTATAACCTTGTTTCAAAGATTTTTTAATGAGAGATAGGAAGAGGATTGGATCCATCCCCTCCAAATGCCCTTTTTTACTCATCATTTAAGTGGGCGTACGAGGAGAAAGGATGGGAGGTTATAGAACTTTCATTAAATATTTTAAACCCAAAGGGAAAGATATGTTACCCTCCTTTCCCTTCCTATCCTTTGTAAACAATCCAAACAGTGGATAGCAACAACCACATCTTTCCTCCTTTCCCCTCCCTTTTTATTCTTTTATAAACCCTTTTTTTCCTCCAAACTTCAGAGCATAGTTTAATATTTAAAGAAAAAAATTAATACGTAAATAAACAGAGTAAAAAAAAATTTGATTAGGCACCATTGTTACACTTTTAGGTAGTATTGGGAAACACATCTCGTCCCTTGTGGTGGTATATATCAAATTTGATTTTGATTATCATCGTCATAATAAAATAAAATAAAAAAACTGTAAACATCTATATGTGAATTGACTCTCAAAGAAAATCGATATTTTAAAGTAGAATTTTAAGAAAATGTTGTTCTAATCCCTAATTAAGAGGGTTCCCAACCACCCCTTAATTGAGACCATCCTCAAGCTTAATTAGTTGATTAAATCAGGTACTACACATGATTAAAATATTAGTAGCTTACACACTTAAAAAAATTGTATTAGCATGTGTGTATTAATATGTTGTTTTATTTTCCTTCCCTTGATGATCTTAGTCTTAATTTTGTATCCTAAATAATTTAAATATTTGACAGAAAAAACAAATTCTTGTTATGATCAATGGTTCTTGTATTGTACTTGTGCAGGCTATTATATATACCATGCAGGATAAAGATGAGGAAGCAAAGCTATGGTGGAAAGAGTTCAGAAAAACTATTGGAAAAGGAATTAACCCCAGCGATCTAGGAGAATAATTTAAAGCAAAAAATTTAGTTACCCCTAATTAGCTCCCTAAAGAGCCAATTAATTTTTTTTCTCTCTTTTTCAACTTGATTATAAAAATTAATTTTCAAGAAGATCATTATTTGAAGTTAATTAACTTATCTAAATTCTCTCATTATTAGATCAATCAGTTCATGAGGGCTTTGTTTCCAATTAATCCCCACTTCTCGATTTTTTTTTTTAAGTGTTCTCAGTTTATATCTTTAATTCGATGTTTCGTTGCGGAACTGGATTGTGCTAATCCCATCTAACTTGCGAAGCAAAGAAATCTATTCTTGATAGCTTTTTGATCTAACAGTTATCTTCGAATCTTTTAAAATAAAGAATGAGTTAAAAAAACATATAACCAAAAAAACATAAAAATTAACTTACTTTAATGGGCTAGATTTTGCCATACGCTGGCACTAATTGCAAGTGGAATTGTAATCATAAAGCCCAAATCTCCCTAGCTTGAATTCCAAATCTTTTTATACCTATGAATTCCATTGGACCCAAAAATGATACATTCTTTTGAGTCTTTCAATATTAATAGATGGATTGCTTCACTTATGTATCATTCAAAAAGGAAGAAAAATCTCTGAAAGCTGTTTCTTGGATTCGAAAGAGAGTACTTGTGTTCTTCCAATAACTCAAAAATGTATCATGCTTGAATCTAACTGGAGTTCGTTGTGGTGGAGGAATTGGATCAGAAAAAAATGGGATTCTAGTTGTAAGATATCTAATGAAACCGACGCTGGAATTGATATCTCATTTGAAGAGAAAAATAGTAAATATCTGGAGTTTCTTTTTATATGTTATATGTATGATCCGATCCGTAAGGGTCATGATTGCGAATTGTTAGATCATCTTTCTCCACTTTAGAGGCGAAACATAATCAACTTGAATTCGAGACAGCTATTCGAATTGTAGGGTATGTCCGGCCAAAAAAAAAATGTATTGTATGTAATTGTACAACAAAGCAAGCCTAAAATGCACAAATAACCCAACATTGGATGTTTGCACTAAATACCTCAATTTTACATTTGGCTTCTTAATCAAAGTAGCATTCTTTAGGTTTCAATGCATTGATCTGTTAATTAAAAATTCAGGGTGCAGAATATCATGTTAATATATAAGAAAACACATTTTCTTAAATGTTTTGGGTATATGAAAAATTTATGCGTCAAGGCATTAAAACCATAGATTTTATAAATAAAAAAAAATCATTTCTGGTGAGGAGTGGAGAATGAGGATTGGCTTGGGTTCCTTCGAATAGGAAGTTCCTATTCTTCCATTAGGCATTTTGATAAGCCTTGTGCAATTTTGATACAAAAACAACCGCTTTATTCCACTCTTAGTCTCAACCACCGATAAAATCAGTGTAATCTCATTTTTAATCATGCCGTGAACCAAACAAACTGTATGACTCCAAATAAACCACCTTTTCAACGGCCATCTCTTCCACACACCAGATCAATGCTTGTGGAAATAACCGACCCAAACTTAAGGTCCATTTATCTGCTTCATTTTCTAAAATCATGTCATCTCGATCTCATACTGTAACAACCATAAGCTGAAAAATACTTTCTGATACCAAACAATGCACATCCATACTGCCATGACATCAATAAATTAACCGCGGGTAACATCAAAATAACTGCTAAACACAGTTATTCGTAAATACCAACAATTCACAACATACGAAAGATGACTGAAGTTCACAACACGAGAAAGAATCCATGAAAAGTGTCAGTGTCAATGAAAATATTCTTTACCTAGTGTTGCCAGCTTTCTGCTTGGCCTTCTCTATAAGTGGTTTCAATTGCTTCTTTTCAGCCAGAATCTTAAGGAAGTTGAACAAAAATGGAATGTAATTGTGCTTCCTGCGAATATTTTCAGTTCTCCACTTCTTGAATTTTTCTTCCTCCATCAAAATCTTCTCAGTAGCACCCTCAATCCCAGCATTTACTTCAGAAAGCGATTTGTTTAGTGCTTCAGAACTGGTTTTGTCTCCCAATCTATCTGACTGTAAGGTAGCCAAGATGCGCTCCCTCTTCTTTTGGAGCTCCTTGAGTTCAGTGGTATACATTTCTTTCCTGTTCTTGATAATTGCCATGAGATTGAATCTTATCTCATTTTTGGAATACTTTTCGATGCGTTCTTGGATAACAGGTTGCACCATCTGTAACCATTCCATATCACCTTGTCCACCAGGGCACTGACCAAGGCTAATGGGTCCCTCCTTCAATCCATCTAGCTCATACAGTACCCCATCAACAGGTATATAGCTTATAAAGTGGTAGACATCATCATCTTTGGTAGCAGCCTTCTGCTCCTCCAGAACAAAGGGCTCAGGCCTTGCAAAACTGTTATGAGCAGTACGTATAGCTTCACTGTTATTGATAGCCAAACCTTTGAGTTCAGGTGGAAAGTTCTTGGTGAAATCTTTCAGCTTCGACAATTCTGAGCCAATGTCAATATCTGGAGAGTTCATGAGGATAGACAAAATTGCTTGGGTTGCACAAGCATTATTGATGACCTATGAGAATGTCAAATAATAAAATGAGAAAAATCTACAAACACATTAAGCTCCAGCAAATATGACTATATGAGTGTCATGCATACTGACCTGGCTGGCAAAAAACAAGTTAGGGTTTGGATCTTTGATTACAAGACGGTCATCGTTTTCGCCCGGACGCCATTTAAATAGGAAAATCAAGCCATATACAGGTCTGTCAATCAAAGAAAAAGAAGAAAGAAAAACTTCATGAAATGAATATGTTTGCATAAGAATATATATAATAAAAAAAAATCCATGTGGATGAACTACTAACCTAAGGCTGTTAAGAGAATCCAGGTCCAATGAATACAATTCCTCAACCTGCAAAGACACATCAAGGCATCATAACAGCACTCTGGTCGAGGATGGGGGAGGATATACTTAAGTAAAAAGAAAAAAGGAAATAGTAACAACAAAAAGTTAGTTGGTAACAGTATAATCCAGAAAGAAGTAATTGGCCTGACAACAGAGTCCAAAGGGCAAGAAACAACAGGGGACTCAACTGAAAACCTTAGATAGAAATAGTAATAACAAAATGTTTGGTGTTAATACAAAAGCAATCTGCCTGACAACAGGGTCCAGAGGGCAAGAAAAAACAAGGGAATTATACTTAAAACCTTACACTCTGACGTTAAGCCCCATGTACCCTCTAAATAGTAATATATATTTCAATTTATGTCCTTTCTCAACTTATGTCCTTCTGTGTAACCATCATCTAAGCCAACTATTGAATAATAAGGAGAGTCTTGTTTTATTATTTATTCAACAACTGGAAAATGAGTTCACTGCGTAGTCAACTATATTAGAAGTGACCAGCTGCTGGTCGAACAAAGAAAGAACAAAATATCCTCGACCAGCAATAAAAAAACATTTCCTTCCTGAAATATATCAAAACCTCTTATTTACTCTATTATCTTCTGAAGCTTACGGCATATCAAATCAAGCTTTCCATCTAGCATCTCTTTAAGATTAGAAAATTTTCCATCGGTTAAACTCTTCAATTTTGATTTTTGAAATCTATATCAATTTCCAATTCTTACAAATCCTAGTCCTGATTTCAAACACCAACAGATTTACCCTTGGTAATCCAACATTATTTTCATCACCAAACGTACAGGTAAGAGTCTCAGGAGGCTACCAGTCCATTAACATCTAATATAAGCACAAGAGAAGATGGAATGACATGTCATATAATTCAAGAAGAGTTACCTGCACTCCTTTTACTTGCATTTGTTGTATAAGTTCTGTAAACACACCTGGAATGCACAACACGAATCTCAAGAAGGTTCTCAACACAAGAAAAAATAGAAGCATATATACATATGTTTAATACTTATGTCAACAATTTAGCATTTTGAGGCTGGATGGCTACTTCTGTTACCAAGCAACATTGATTTCCAACAATTTAGCTTCTCCAGATTTAGGGTTCC
Organism: Bretschneidera sinensis; assembly: GCA_023935145.1. Classification (NCBI taxonomy): domain Eukaryota; kingdom Viridiplantae; phylum Streptophyta; class Magnoliopsida; order Brassicales; family Akaniaceae; genus Bretschneidera; species Bretschneidera sinensis. The sequence continues at coordinate 21,587,269 of CM043700.1, read as the reverse complement.
TGTTTTATCTAGAGTGCACATGCAGAGGGGAGGAGATGGTAATGTAAGTTGGTTTACCGGCGTTTCAGTGAATCAATCCTCTGACCAAAAGATATGGAACTTTAACAAAACATTACAAAACTTAAAGAAATTATGGATCTTCTTTTCATGGATCAAGTATTAAAAGAAATTTATTTTAATTTTTTATGTTTGAATATGTAACATTTGTTTGAATATGTACCATAAACTCACTTAAATATTGCCTTATGGATCTGGGCCAAATTTTTTAGTGGATAGTGTAATACTATGTTATAGGCCTTGCAATGGATAGGCATTAGGTTTAAGTGCCTTTAGGCATGTCTAGATTAGGAGTAAAGGTTCATATCAGGCTGAGACAAACTTTGGAGGAACAAAAAATTATTGAAAAGCTTGGTTAGTTCTTCTGATCCCCTTTTCTCACTTCCTAGACTTTATGTTACGTCTTTTGACCTTTAAATTGTTCACCTCCTCCCTTTAATTTTTCCTTTTGTATTAATTCTCAATCCTTTTATCTCTTCCTAAATATGCATCTATTTGGATGATGAAGAATATTTCGCATGGAACTCATATACCAAATTAAATAAACCCATATCGAAGTAAAAGGTCTTCAATTCTAATTAGGTGACTATTTGGGAAAGCGAGGAACTCCACAAGATGATCCAAGTATCCAACTCTTGCAAGCCCCAAACTGGTTCTGATGACGTCCTTAACCAGATCCTTTTAAAAATAACTGCATGCCATGCAAACCTCAAAAGATTTGAAGATGCTTTTTTTACAGGTCAAAAGATTCAAAGATGCTTATGAGCCGAAAAAATTTAGAATGGGGTTTTAATTTTGTTGTGGACTTCATTCATAAGTTCTCTGATTAAATGTATCTAAGAGTCGTCTTTTAATTTAGGTCATATGATGTGGAGTTGGTTCTATTTGTGCTTTCCTTCATAATCAATGCTATTATTTGCTGTAATGGGCTATATAATGACTGGCCATAGGTCTTACTTTGCTAGTTTTCTTATGAGCTTCTTATGAGTGGTCCACGATAAGTTTCAATGTCTGAATTAGTTCATTCTTAGATTACATGTCCTACTAGGTTAAGGAAAACTTTGTGCATACCTTTATGAACTCTTTTAGTTCAATGATAGTACAAAAATTGATTTTAAAAAAGAGTATTTTACAAAAACTACAAGAGCTTCTGGTGCTCCTAAGATGGCATGTTTGTCTTTTTTTAGTATGGTATGAGAGCTTTTCTTTTCTTTGCCTTCCTAACAATCAAAACCCGAAACTTTTCTTATTACACACCCACAACCCATGCAAACTTTCCTATTATTCACTACCACACTATGTTATTGGCCCAAACAAACCCCATTTCAGCTGCTGTCCGCCAAACACTAGAGCAACTGGAACAGTGAATATTTTTTATCTCCAATTGGAACTGTAAACCTAAATTTTTCCTCCCACCCAATAAAGCTCTTTTCCAATGCTTCAGCCCGCAACACACAGATTCATTGGAAGCTATATCAAAACTACCTCTCTTATCCTGCTTGCCTTTAAGTTTTGCAATGATATGGACCTCTATCCGAGGAACCAAACAAATTTTCAAGACTCTAACCGCATCAACATAACCATGCAAAATAAAACTCCAAATTGGGATGTACAATTTCTTATTAAAAAACAAGGGCTTGAAAATAAAAGGAACCATCAACTGCTTATATAGAAAATTGTTTATTTTTAGAGGTCTAATTTATAATGCATGGTCTAACTGATCAAAACAAAGAATTTATAATGCACTGTCTAGCTCAATCAATTAGAATATAGTCAACTGAAAATTTTTCTTGTATGATATCTAAGACAAAAGGAAAAGAAACCAAAATATACCCATACCAGGATCGGACTCAATTGTGCACCAAGACATGATGGACTAGCTGCACGAAGAAAATTGGGTTACTCAATAAACATACAAAAGCATAAAGTTGCATAAATTAAACCATGAAAACATTTATCAAGATTATATATTTATATAGAGTGGTGATCCCACGGACCCAATTCCGTGGGAGTTACCACGGAACCAGGAAAGTTAACTAGTAATCACAAGAAAATTGAATAGCAATTGTTTCAAAAAATTTAAATATCAAAGTTACTACTTAATTTCCCCTGATTACTAGTGGACTTTCCCGATTCAGTGGTAACTCCCACATAACCGAATCTGTGGTCTCACCACTCATTTATATGTGTATAATTATCCAAAAAAATATTTATATATGTGTATGGGGAATGCTAACTTGTCACACTATAGGCACAAGTTAGCACTCTGCCCACATTTAGTTGGACCAAAGCTTATAAAAGAAGTCTTTACAAAACGAACAATGCGATTTTATCAGTGAATCGACAAAATCGAAGATAAAAGTAAAGTGTTTTTTTCCTATCACTGAGAGGGACAGAGAGAGACCATCAGACCAACCTGTTTCTCTGATGCAAAGAAGATAATGCTATTGGTCTAAGTCAGGGAAAAGAAAGAGAGGCTAAAGAAAGGGAAGAGGTAGTTCGAGACCTAAACTGAATCGATTCGAACGGGAACTAGAAAAGGGGGACATTAGAAATCATAAGCATGACATCACATTAATGATCTCTTTTTGAAGTGGTTCCAGAGTACCAACTACACATACCCACTTATTTTAACCTATTGAAATCACCAGAATCTTCGATTAGTAATGCAACATGCCTTGGTTCGAAATTCAGTCCTATAATTGTGAATATCAAGAAAACAAATGACATAACATGACCTGAGTCACCTGACCCATTGCAAATACAAGTAAAAAACTGAATTTATAAAGCATCCATGCATTGCTCAAAGCTATATGCTGCCCAAAAAGATCTCAAATTAACGATTCAGAGTTTCAAGATGCCAACCATGGGCGAATCTACGTTATGGTGAGGGTGCGCAATTGCACCCCCCTCAACTTTTCAAATTTTCTTTAGAGTATATACTATTTTAAGGGTTTAAAAATCTTATATTATAATTGCTCCCCTAAAATAAAAGAAATATAGGGGTCAAAGAGAAACCCACTCCACTTATTCTTTAAAACCCCCCATGTAGCTACTCAAGGGCGAAGCCAACTTCCTCTAGCTAGGGCCGAAATAATACTTATATTTTCGTTCAAAATTGCGGGTCATTTTAAAACTTATTATATATAAAATACATAATATACGCCTTCATCACCCATGAAGGGGGTTAAAACAAGTTAATCAAAGATATTTATGCCTTCATCACCCATGGAGATGGTGGTAAAATGAATAATTAAGTCTCATTATTACTCTCCAAATTCTCCACAATCTACTTCTTGAAAAAATGAATTTATAGTTTTTGACTTCATGATTTAACCTATATATTAAAGCCAATAAAAAAAAGTTGCTTACCATTAACATTTAGCCAATTTATCAAGACAAAAAAAAAAACAAATTTACATATGAACAAATTTTATGCATGCCATTCAATTCCTAATGATTGATACTAATCATTACTTACTAGAACTGAACATCAAATCCTTGAAATGTGTACAACTCAGTTCTCTGTAAGCCCTAAAAGAGTATTTAATCTCAATATTTGTTGAATCACTTTGTATAGTGAATCAGTTTCTTACTATTTAAATAATATATAATAGTGTTATACAAATATAGTTGCATTATGCTTGTGAAGATATATATGTAATCCTTTTCATTTTTACTTAGCTGATAATAAGAAAACAAACAGAGAAGGCTTTGGTGTCCCTTTCCTTGTGCTGAAAGGAATAAAACAATAAGTAGTAAAGAATACAACCAGAATCAAGCCAGCAGCAACAATACAGCAAGGCAAGCATGGTTCTCTTTTTCTTATTGAGATCATGAGTTCATGACCAAATATTGAACAAAGTAATTATAAATGAGCCCATCCATCCAATCTTAATATTTTTTTTAACAGCAAAATAACAGATTTTATTAATAATATGAGTCAGCCAAAAGCCAAATTACAAGCATGAGTCATCCAAGAAACAAAAAACGCAGGTTCACCAACAGCAATAAAAAAAAAAAAAACCAGCAGAAATAGACAGAAAGATATCCAAAACCCCTCCAAAAAAAACAAAAAACCCTCCTTAAAATCAGCACCAATGCTCAATCAAAAAACCACCCCATGAGCCGCAAGAACTACAAACATTCCACTCCTAATAAGCACCAGATTAAAATGCCCAATCAATCTTATTATTTAAGATTACCTGCAGGCCTAAAAGATCTATGAACTAATAAAATAATGCTTAAACTAATTGAAAAAAAAAATCCTAGTCCATTACAGAAAAGAATGGTGCTAGATTTGTTTACAAATTACAATTGACATACAGGGACTAGGGTTTCAACTTTCAATTCCACATACCATTCCATCAAAAAAGAAGTTACACACACCATAAAAGCCAGGTATCCCTCAAGATATCATAGAGGAAATGGAAAAACCACCCCATGAGCCGCAAGAACTACAAATATTCCACTCCTAATAAGCACCAGATTCAAATGCCCAATCAATCTTATTATTTAAGATTACCTGCAGGCCTAAAAGATCTATGAACTAATAAAATAATGCTTAAACTAATTGAAGAAAAAATCCTAGTCCATTACAGAAAATAATGGTGCTTGCTTTGTTTACAAATTACAATTGACATACAGGGACTAGGGTTTCAACTTTCAATTCCACATACCATTCCATCAAAAAAGAAGTTACACACACCATAAAAGCCAGGTATCCCTCAAGAAATCATAGAGGAAATAGAAAAATAGCAGAATTTCAATTTCAAATAATGAAAAACAAAAAACTTAAAAGCTCAAAACTCAGAAGAGTGTTTCGGTAACCTGGCAGGGAGTACTGAAGCTGCTTGTGCCTGGTGGGAAAGATTCTCCGGAAAATTGAGACAGTCAGAACCGCCGCCGGTGCTACTGGAAGGAAGAGAGAAAAAGGTGAGCTTTGGTGAGGGTCTGGGGGAAAGAAAAAATAGAAAGGAAAATAGAAAAGAGAGAACCCACTTATGACTTACTCCGATGGATGTGGGAAACAAAGAAAGGCAGCGATCGATTGATGAGGAAGATGGCCGAGCTAAGGGTCTGGCGTGAGGCGTTCCAGTTCGAAATTGAAGAGAGAGAAACGGAGAAGACATATCAGTTTCGAGAATCGAGGTCGCAGAACAGAGATAATGGATTTGAAGCTGGGAAGTTGGGCTTTTACTGGCCTACTAATTGATTTTCCTTTTTGGCAAAATTTGAGCACAGGCCAGGGCCCAAGTCAGCCATAAGATAGCTTGGCCCGAAGACTATTATAAATTACTCTCAAGTTTTAAAATAAAATATTATTTTTTAATTGTAAACAAGTCGTTAGAAGATGAAATAAAGTGTAGTTATTAAATTTTAATTTTATAATGTATTTTTTCCCTCTTAAATACCACCATTAGAAGAAAAAAAACTTAACTCTTTATTCTTTTAGGATGTTTTAAAAATATATCTATAATTATCTCCACTCAAATAAAAAATATTGGGTCAATTTAAAATAAAATAAAATACTTAACTCTTAAAGTAAATCAATATTCGCATTCTTTACAAAAGCGCATCAACCACCGAAGACTAATATTTATTGTTATGCTTAAATAAACATAAATTCTAATCTTTTTTTTAATAGGAACATAAAATTGTATTGAGAGCATAAGAGAATGTCTTGCCATATACAAAAGCGTTACAACTCAAAATCTCAAAGTAAATGAAAACATCGATGTCATTACATTTCTTCTCCCTTTTAATCAAAAAGTTAAAAGTATTCAGCTTTTTTAAAATTTGATTGTAAATGTGAAAAAAAAAATATGAAACAAAATGAAAATATACTTTTTTCAAAAAAATTAATTACATTAAAATAAATGAGAATCGGTGTTGCATAACAATTCATTTACTCTTATGTATCTACGTTGAACATAACACTTCAAATATAAATATAACATTTAAATACTTCAAGTTATAAAAAAACTTTTAAAAATAAATGAGTTTAACATCCATACTTTAATTAAAGCAACATAAATGAGAATAAAATGAAAACATATATGCAAGGGAGCAACGTTGCAAATACCTTAAACATTCAAAACAAGTGCCAAATACATTGCACACAATTTCTACTATGTAAACCTGTCAATCCTATCCAAAATTTCTAGTACGTAAACGTGTCAATCAAATTTATAATTTTATAAAAAGGAATGTTATGAAAATAATCAATATCTGGGCAAAGAATTTGTGGTGTATTGACGTGTTAACTCCAATAAGAAGATGACAATTGTCCGAATAGCGATTGACTATTCTATAAATAAGATGCAGTATTAGTCTTTTCATGCCTAGCACAGTACTACCCAGCCTGCAAAAAAAAGCTAGTCATACCGATGGGCTTCTTCTATGTTGCAATTATGTTTCTTTCTTTCTTTATTTCACTTGCTTCAATCCGTCAAAATTCATGAAACTATTTTCCAAATTTCATGCCACTAAAAGCATTAATCAGATCAGTAATCTACCAAAAGCCAATGAAAAATATGATGGTTCAAGAGTATGCTATAATAGAGTCATACAACCCCAAGTTGAGTTTCACCTATTTTAACCCAACTCAACAAAAAGGGGTATGTTTCTTTGATTCTTCATTTTACTGGAAGTACTGATGTCGGACACGTATTCGAAACGTATTTGATAATATGGGTATGACCCTTCAAAATGAGAGGAAGGTGGTCCTCGCTGTGGCTCAACGACATTCTCTTCCTCACTGGCAGTTGTCTGATTCTCTGCAATTCTCTTCTTGTCGGCTCTCGCTGCCATCAATTCCCTCATATAAACAAGCCTCTGTTGTCACTTTGCCTCTGTAGGCAATGAACGAGCCCTTCCAACTGGAACGATGCTTTTTGGCATCTCCATAATTAGCTCATTGGGATCTTTCTTCAGGGTTACTACTCGTACAATTGAAGATGATCGAGTGAAAGGTTTTTCTTTGGTGGTTCCTATGCAGATTCCACCCAAAGAGAGCTTGAGGTTTAGGGGCTCTGGTTCTTGGGATTGTTTGTGTTTTGAGAAATGGGTTTTTTCTAGTGCGAGTCTACGGAAAAGATGCGTTTGGTTCTTTGAATCTTATCTTGGTTTGCTTGTTCCATTGGAGTTAGTGAAAAACGAAACGGAAATGTGCCTTTGTTTGTTTCTCTGTTACAAAAGAGAATCAATTCGAGTAAGATACAAAAAAGCAAGAGAAAATCACAATACCCCTTTGGGAATTCAAAATAGTGAGAGATCGGTGAGAATTTTTTAAATGAACAAAAATTTGTATTATATTTTAGCTATTTCGAGTTATAATTTATTGAAAATTTTTTTTATGTATTTTATATTGGTGAATTTGTTTATAAATTTAATTTAATTTTATTGATTATTTAAGCATTAAATTAATAATATTTATTCATTGTTAATCCGTGTTATTTTATATTTAAATTGATTATTTAAAAAAATAAGATTATCGCTTAATTCATTAAAAAAATATAAAAAATCAATTGAGAATACTTTGCGATGAAACATACAATCTTTATTCGGAGCTGACTCTTGTTTGTAATAAATATTTATATTTTTAATAGATAAAAATATTAAAATAAAAAATAAAATGCACGTACTTAAATATTTTAATCAATCCAATTATTAAATAGTGTGAACACTAAACCATAGGAGTTAATAATGTAAATCCTCACTGTCAAGCTCCATCTACCATCACGCTTTGTCAATTTTGAAGAAAGTTTTCATACCATTTATCCAAAAACCACTTCGGAGTTATAATTCCTTCCATGCCTGGCTTAATTTATTGGTGAAGAAAGAAGAAAAATCTTTACCGTCCACAAATGAAATCATGATTTTAGAAAATGTACTTATTTGTTATATCCATTGAATCCCTGGAAATTCATTGAATGTATAAGCAAATAATTTTTACTATTTAGGAGCCTGTAAATTAATATTGTGGCAATGTATCAATGTAAAAGCAAACCGTTTTCAGAACGATATCCTTTGTGTATATCTTTCAGTTTTTGTTCAAGTGGTTTTTAGCTTCTGGTCAGTGAATAGAGAACAAAAGGATGTAAAATTGTCAAAGATGAGAGCAGGATAACAGCATTTTATTCATTTCATTTCAACAACTTTTTTCCTTTGTGTGTTGCCAAACCATATAATTCTGTATCTGTTTGTAAATTCTGATAATATCCAACTAATCTCGTGTGTAGAAAAGTATTTGAGTGGTGATACACGGAACCGGATCATTGTCCGTGAGAGTTATCATGAAATTGGAAATGTTTTTTTGTATTCATAGAAAAATTGGGTAGTAACTTTGATATTTAAATTTTTTATTTCTAATTTTTTGATATAATTATTATTTAATTTATTTATGATTATTAGTAAACTTTCTCGGTTCTTTGGTAACTCCAACAAAACCGGTTTCATGAGATCAAGACTCAAAGTATATATATGATAAAACCATTATTGTTTTAAAATATAACCATAAGATATATATAGTATAGATTATTTTCAAAAGTTATGAAATTTAATTTTTTTCATTCTAATTTTTAAGGTGTATATATATATGCTCCATTCATTTTTTTTAAAGGCAAAATGAAATATTTTTAATAAAGTTGCATGAAGCAATTCAACTCACTTCCTCTCATCTTAAGTGTCTGTAAAAGAAGTTTGGCCAAAAAGTAAAATTGACATTAGAAATTACACAGAATTATACGAGCAGGAGGAATGGTTTAATTATTTTGATGTAGAAGATGCCAATGCTTTGCTTATACTCCTTGATATTGCAAAACTAATTTTTGTTTGTCTAGTATTTACCTCTGAGTCTTCCATATAGGAAACTTGGGTTCCATTTTTCTCCTGGTCAATGTTAAAAAAAAAAACAAGATTCATATGATTCAACATAAATTTGACAAAAAGTTCTAACGAGAAAGTATGAACAGGAAGATAAAACATAGTCACATACTAACCAGCAACGGTGGAACTGAGTCGAGCAGCTCAGCTCAACTCGTTCGAAAGTCGAATAATTCGAGCTTTAATTCGACCTGTAATTTTAATTCAGTTAGCTTATCGAGTCGAGCTCGAGCAATATCAAACTTGACTCATTAGGCTCACGAGCCAGCTCGATTTAATTAATAAATTAAATAAATGTTATATATTATATTTAACATATATATTTATTTATTTTATTTCAAAAATATAAATATCAAATTTATTTCGAAAAACGTATATTTATTATTTTATTTTGAAAAACTCGAATCGAGCTTGAGCTTGAGTTTCACTTTATGAATCAAGCTCTAATTCAAATTTTTTAATAATAAAATGGGTTTAAACTCCCCTAAGCTCGAGCTCGACTCGACTCAATTCGAATCTACCTCTACTAATAAGTAAATATCCAACAAAAAGTTGTACCCAATTTCTAGTGTCCAGCACAATTACTAATGGGCTTGTAAGTTAAAAGACGGGATTTTGCATTGTTGTTGGGTCTCAAGGCAGCCCAAAACCTGGGCCACCGATGGTAGGCTTTTAAGCTGTCCCCTCTCCTGACCAGAAACAATAACAAATTCAATGAAAAAAACAAAGAAAAAAACTATAAAATAAAATAGAAATAGAGAAGCTAACTTAATTCCATGGTTAAGCAATCATCTCTAAAGGTTCAAGTTAATGAGTAACTTATCAGCATGCACAATTAAAGCCCAAGTTAACACACTTTTATAACCATAAACATGTGTATTACTGTAATGATCCATTTCGAGTTGGTCATCGTCGAAACGGTATCATCATATTTTGAAAACCTCAGTACAACACATGTATGCAATAATAAAAAATAACACCAATAGAAATTTTTACATCAATCATCAACCCTCAACAGGAGAGATACATCAATATGATATTGACTTAAACATTTTACACAACATAATATACATGAATATTTATAAATAAACTTTTTATTTTATTTTCTCATTAGTCTGAGGATGTTGACACGTACGTGGCTTACAAAAAAAGATTTTGTCTGACTCTCAATCCACCACACTATTTGTCCTGTTTGCTACTTGAAATCATTGCACAATGAGGGATGAGTTTCACAAGCTCAGTGAATTAAATTTACTATAAGTATTCATTTGTATAAATGGTTTTTCAATATTTAATCATTTATATCTCATACAACTTAATACTAGCATTCTACTGTCATTACACATGTTATAAGATCCATTATCTATCAATCTCTTATTCTTATTTATTGGTTCACCCTAAGATCATCAATTATCTCATAATTACCTTTCACATCATAAAGTCTATTATTTATATGGTTCTTATCATATCATACTTTTAGGTTTCTTTCTCACCATAACCATCTCTCTGTGAGATTCATTCATCTATAAATAAATTCACAATAACATACAACACATCCGCATTTCAGTAATACAATTAATATTTAAAACAGATGCGATGCATGAATTATTATTAGAGAATGTCTTCTCACATTTCTAGCATATACCGGTTGTCACGGTTTCTCATTTATTTCCAGTATATTATGGCTGTCACGGTGTCTCTTATATTTCCAACATATACTGGCTGTCACGGTTTTTCAATTGGGCCAGCTCCCTCCCAGTTCTTTTATTTAATGCAAATGCATATGAACAATGATATGAAATATGCATTTGAACAATAACATAAAAACAAACATAAATTCAAATATTTAAATTAGCTATCATGATTATTCTCAATTTATTATTGAAAAAAATTCCACTAAATTTCTCTCATAATAAATCACACCAAACCATCCATCATAATCATCTATCATAGATTGTCAAAATCCACTAAATTTCATATTCTCATAATTCGTATCAAAACATCAACCATAGTTCATCAAGAATTTCACTTATCGCTTTTATTATTAAATCAACTTATTATTCCAAAAATATTATTTCCCACCTAATAATTTTCTACATGTCCAAAATTCATATCATACTTATTAATCAATTTCTCATCTACCACCAAAGCATAAGCTAATAATTTATTTTAATATTATCACTAGATATTTCATTTTTATCTAGATTACTTAAAAGTAAATCTAACTCACCACGTAGCACTTAGAGCTACCCGTAGATCATCTCATTGTCTTTCTTGCTCCTCTCAACAATTTTCTCTAGTTACTGATCATCAACACCTGACATAATATTTATTTTAAATCTAATTATTTATTCAATTCTTTCTAATTTACACCCTTTGAAAATTCACACTTTGAATTTCGAGAAATTTCATGTATGCTAAAAATTCAAAAATAAACATTACATCATTACCATCTGTTTTTCTGATAGCTTCCTGTGACTCTTTATAAATTTTTTTCATAAACCCCTTTAAAATCTTGCTCTTTCAACATTTCTTTCGGTCTCCAAGTGTTTAAAGAAATGAAGTAATTGAAAATAAGTAATACACTTAACTTTCATATATATATATATACACACACACACACATTACTTTTTTTTTTTTGTTGCTTCAGCAACCCCTTCCCATTTCAAGCTGTCACGAAATGGAGACGTGGCTCACATGCAAAAGACTTGGCAGTCGGTTATCACTTGCTGTCACGTTTTTTTTTCTTCTTTTTTTTCTCCTTTCTTTTGGACGTCTCTGAACATCTAAGTTTTTTTGTTTTTTTTTTTAAATTTAAATTTTCATATTTAAAAATATTTATATGTTAATTTAATTCTATGTCATATTTATTAAATTACTTCTTTGTCTTTACTTTACGAATATGATTATTACAATTACGCATGCATGAGATTGCATACATTGAATTTAATATTCGATATATATCTTAATTGGTAATTTTATTTTCTTTTTAAAAAAATTAAAATGTTCACTCATAAACTTATATGGATTTTCAACGGCGTCAAGTCAGTTTATCATCTAAATTAACAGATCTCAAAATAATCAATTTGAAAAGATAGCATAATTTAAGAGCAAAATTATGATAATTTTTAATTTTGTTTTGGTAATATATGATCACATGCCATTGGCAATCTTTACGATGATCAATTTTTGTTTTGACCTCCAAATATGTTTTTTCTTGAGGGCAAAGTGTACTGTTGATTTTTTAGTTAGAAGTTGGTTACAATTTGATTTGGTTAAAATTTGATTCCTTGCCCTCAAGAAAAAACATACTTGGAGGTCAAAACAAAATTTGATCGTCGTAAAGATTGTCAATGGCATGTGATCATATATTACCAAAACAAAATTAAAAATTATCTTCAGTAATCGAAAGATTCAAAATCTTGATCCACATCATTTATACGGCTGAGGGCGGACGTGGCAATCGAGACATTGATATTGCTGTCTGTAAAAAGGATCCGAGGCCCTCCAAATAAAGCAACACATATACAAAGGGGAAAACAATAATATGTTACAAGCTTCCGTGTCCCAAGCAAGTTAAACGGGACATTTGTTGTGAGTTGCATGCGATGAACAACGAGGGAACCATGAGGGGAAGCCCATAAAAGCCACTGGGTACAGAGCAGGGCACCCAATGGACGAGCCATGGCTGGGCCAATACACGTGATGGGCTTACCCCTTAGCTTCTCGGTTGTTGAAATTGGCTTTTAATGGCAGAACTTCAAACAAACTGAAAACCGAACCACCTGATATCATTCTACCTTAGTTTGAGGCGATGTATTTTATTGGTGTAATTTATGGAGCTTGAATAAAAAAATATATAAAAAAAGAAAAATTAAATAAAACGAAATTAGACTCCGAGATGCACTTCAAGAGCCATTTTCTTTAAAAGTTTTATTTGTTTTTATTTTTTAGGAGTTTGTTTATGGGTTACAGACAAATATATTTTAGAATACAATAAAATCTTTGAAATCTACAGATAGCAAGTCTAAAATTTTACGTAAGAACTCTATCTAAAACAATAATAACAATGACGGTAAAAATTATAGATGGAGAAATTTGAGAGAAGAAAAAGAAGAAGAGTTAGTTATATTTCAAAATTGAAGTTAAATCTGACTTTTATATTCTCTTCACAGTCATAAAGTGAAGAGATAGAAATGAAAAAGCACAACTATTTGAAAACATAACTGTTGGGAATTTAAAAATTTTAAAATAAAAATATGACGGTCGACTGTCCCTAACCACACAGTTGACTATCTTTAGTGTCTGGACAAGTTGGAGTCAAATATCGGGATGATAGTCGACTATCTTCTACCACAGTCAACTTTGAAAATTTATGTCTCATATGAAAATCGATTGTCTACACTATAGTCGACTGTCCCTTTTGTTTTTTAAAATAAAACTCCAATAATCCCCCACTTTTGTTTGAAAAACAAAAACTTTTATATGTAAAACAAATTTTGATAAATTTTATCGCCAAAGTCATATGAGATTGATATATACGCAAAGATATTTTTCAATTCAAATATTTACTTAGTGTAAGTATCTTAAGACTCTATAAAAGTTACTAGTTGCCTTAGCTTTAAACTAGCTACTCTTTGCAATAAAATCAAAAACACCACAAATACATCAATCTCCTATTTCGTTGAGTAGTTCTAATTTATACTTAGCACTATCATGGCCATGTGCTTGTACCTAGTTTTATAAACTCTCTCAATAATAAATTTTAAGCTCTCTTAAAAAAGGGTATCACTTCTAAGTTCATGTCGATGAATCTCTATAATAATTGTTTTAGACTTCATTAAGAGTACATAACTCAATCTCTAAGATACATGACGGACAATACTGATTTTTCATTTTACGGGCGAACATTTTCAGTACTAACAATCACTATACAATAACTTGTTTTTATCCATTAAACCTTATAGTTAGTTAAGTACTAGAACAAAGTCGGGTTTCCATTACTGGTGATAAATTTTATAGGTTTAAGCCACATATCTCATAAGATATCATTCATATTAACCCTCTAAAGAAAGTCTTTGTAAAATAAATAATCAAGTTTTCACTTGATCCCATATTAACAGTTCGTCTCACAAACTCATGAGTCATGTCTAGACCTACCATTTTAGGTACCACTATAACCCCTTGACAAAACTTTATTATCATAATGGATAGATTTTGAAGACATACGATGTCACCACAAAATTTATTTCCAACAATAAATTTATAGTTAATTCATTTTGCTTCTTTTTCAATTATTGTCAAGGTAGATAATTTGAATTCCGTTGTGTAAGATATATAGGTTTGTTTATTGCTCATCTAAGAAACATCACCTTCACTTAGGGTATAATCTTTCACTCTCGTCATCCGACTAACATCTGTGTATCCTCTAGATATAGCCAGGTTATCATAGCATCAGTGTATACTCTTGATACAACCAGTTCATATCAAATCTCTGGTTTCCTTTAGGTAATCAAAGATTCTATTGAATTTGTACGTTCTCATAATGTATTATGATGGACTCAAAGCATAACTTCACTATGCTTTCTAATTTAAATTCCAAGATAAGATCTATTTCACCCAATTATTCATTTTAAACTTAAAATTATACATTTCTTAGTTTTATTTATATCAATCAAATTAGTTAAATATTCAGCATGTTAACATACAAGCATACTAATGAACTTCAAATATATTCTTCATATTCTATAACATGCCAAACACCCCAACTGTCCACTAATCGACTGTCTTTAGTGTGGGGGTGTTTGGTGAACTAATCAAAAGTTGTAATAAAAATTAGTTCACTAATCAAAAATTAGTTCACCAATATTACTCTTCATACTTTTATAGTTAACTGCGATAGAGGATAATCGACAGTTCACTAATCACAAATTCACTACTTTATTAATCTTTAATTACAACTTTAAGAAAAATAATATTGGTAAACTTTCACAACCTCACAGTCTGAAAGCCTCAATACACCAAAAGCTCTCAATCTAGCTCTTGTTGTAAGTGTTCTCTCTACTTGACAAGCCAAAACCCAAATACATCAAAAACTCTTATCATAACTCTAGTAGTAAACTCTTTTGATTTACAATGTATATTGAAATTATGAATGTGACTCAAAACTTCCATAGAAGTTCATTTATATAGTTAATATTTTCCTAATACTAATAGAAAAAGAACAATAATATAAGAGACTATTACTACTACTCCTATTAGTATAAGGAGCTATAAAACAAAACAAAAAATAATTTTTTCTAAACCAAGTAGAAGTATTTCTTGTAGAGATTTAAGCTAAAATCTTAACAGATAGTTTTTAAAATCCTGAAACATTTTTAAAATAATGACCAAAGTACATGCGGTTTGATGATGATAACATTAAGAATCCAACATATAAACTCGAAGGGTACAGAACTTTATTGTCTTAACATTATTTATATGTGAAATAATGCTAAGATATTATAATTAGGGGAGCTCTTAAAATTTTGAAATACTTGGGTAAAAAAAATGTATTTTCAAACGATAGAGACATTTTTTAATGAAATTTTTTTCTTATCTTTAGCCTTTAAAAAAATTAGTATCTTAACTGATTTTTTTTATTTGATAAAATAATATGTCAATAATTATCTTTTTTCTTATAATCAAGTCAAGTATAATTGTCACATATTCTCCATTAGAAAATTAAACTTATAAGTAAACTCTAAAAGAAAAACAATCCAGCTAGAATCACAAAAAAGAAATAAAAATAATTAAAAATATTGAGAACGTAAAGAAGAATAAAGAAAATTAACATTGAGTGAAGATAAGAAAGATAAGGTGAGTGAAGAAGTTAAGTCTGAATAAAATAATGAAAGAAAAAAACGTAAAAAAGATATAAAAAATTAAAGTTAATTAAATTATATATATGACATTATTTAAATATTTAATTTATACATTTAAATAAAAATTTATAAAATATTTTAAAAAATAAACAATTAAAATAAATTTTAACTTTATTAATAATAAATATAGATATTACTATCAATCATGATTAATCGATCACATTCGTTGATGTAAATCACATTCGAAATTATTTATATGTGATATTGGTGCATTATTTACAAAAATGTTTAAATCAATCAATTGTGTCGAACCACCTGCTCTAACAATCTTATTGTCTGTCCTTGTTTCTCCACGTGTCAGTACATTAGCTTCCCACTTGGCATCCATATATGAGGCAGGGCCAACTATTTGAAAGTTAGACTTGACGCATGGTGCTAAAACTTTGTGAGGTGCGGGTTACATTGAAGGACGATGTCCTCTTCCCTACCTCCTTTGTACTGCCCCTACTATTATTATTATATTACACCATCAGTCCCGTATTTTAATGGAATTATTCGATTTTTCTGTCATTTCAAAATATTTTGCTTGGTGATTAATATTTTTCTGTGATTTTTTTTACTTTTGTATTTTTAATTAATTTTCTCATTAAAATTTTAAATTATAATCATTAAAAGTATATTAAATCTAGCAAAAGAGATTTTGACTAATACATATAATTTTATTTTATTATGTTAATTTTATTATTTCGTTTACTCCATTGACAAACAAATCAAAACATATATAATACGGGTTAAAATGCATATATATATATATATATATATATATATATATATGTATATATATATAAAAAGAGAAAATGAATTTTAAGACAAGCATGACTGAATGAGATATGATAATGTCATTTCTCGCAACAAAACTTGTGAGATGGACATCCGATCAATTCAAAAGAATTTATTCTTTTGATGTTTTATGGTCCCATCCTTTGATAAGATCTTAAAGTAAATCTTAAGCTAGAATCTTTTCAATTTCATATTACTTTCTTTGAAGATTTTACTCTTCAATCAAATTTCATAACCATTCACAATCAGATTTCACTCCTCAATCAAATCTCATAACTACTCACAATCAAAAGGTTGAAAGATAAGAAAAAGACTGACAACCTAATGTTTTGATAACGAATCGTTTGACCACACATATCATTGTATAAACCAAATCATTTAAAGTGATAAAAATCGAGAAAAGATTGAGATGAAAGAGAGAATTTTTTATAGAGATATTTATAAATGTGAAATGTGTTTATATTTCTAATGTGTGACGACGTTTGAATTAGATTTTATCTCAAAAAAATTTAAAATTTAAAATTAAATTCAACATGAAACGTCTCTATACACAAATTAAAGTTATTACTATAATAAAATTAAAATTCACAAAATCTAAATCTATAAAAGTTGAATGCAGTCACGCTTCTGTAACCGTTGTTGTTTCAAATCAGATTATTTGAAAGTGGGACCCGACGGTGACATAGTCAGGCACTCAGACCGTCACATTAGCCACCACAAGAACTGTAGACTATAGAGTACTGTCATGTGTAGCTCTGGTTTGGATCCTCATCCAAATAAATAATGAGGAAAAAAAGCTGCAAATGTAAGTGCTTTTGCAGTTGACCAAGACATAATTTTATGACCGACAACACATGCAGCGAAAGAAGGGTGGCCACGTCACCCAAAAATATGAACTACCCTATCATTCCACGTGGCAGAAGCCCAGCATCGTGTATGTTAAAAACTAAAAAGTACAGACCTTAAGTCTAAGCACGCTGGGCTTCTAGTCTTATCATTTACGTAGGCACGCCCACATTTTAGGACTCCTTAGCCACGCCCACGTATTAGGACCAGTGGAAAATTATGGGCGAGATTTTTTTTGAGTTCTATTCTCAAAAGATATGAAGCACGAAATTTTAGAAAACAGAAAATTTGATTCAAGGGTGCTCATTGGCTGTTTTAACGATAACACCATTCCATGAAAGATTTTCTGTATAATTCAGGCTTATCAGTCTTTATTTCCTATTTCAATATTCGTCTTTGCTCACACTACAGAGAAGAAAATCGTCCAACAGATAGCTTAACAGCGTTGGCACATCACACTCTTTCCAATAAGAATTTTTTTTTATTATAGACTCTGTTCCACGGGACATTACTCGTCTTTGCTTTGAAGATAGACTAAGTCTTCATTTTTTTGTGCAATAAACAATAGAACTATAGAGTGTATCTTTTATTTCATCATGCATTGTTTTGTAATGTTTGGTTAGGCCCCCTTGCTTTTTTTTTTTGTATTATTTTCATATTTAATAAATTTGGTAAGGATCTTTGCTAAACCCCTTCCATCATAATGAGATTTTTCTAAAAGAAAAAAAAAACAAAACTGTGATGGCATAAAAATTAACATCGAAATTTGAAAATAACCAATAAAAATATAAAAAGAATTGAAAATACATGCACATATGGAGGTTAAACTTCTTTTTAAATTATACAAGGTCCTCATCTTTTTTAACGGTAATTTTTTTAATTGATCTCCACATTTTTTTATTTGAGTGGAGACAATTTCAAATATATGTTTTAAAACATCTTAAAAGAATAAAAAAAATCTATGTTTTTTTAGTGAGATTTATTGACCACACTTCAGCCCATGAGCAAAACCCTAGCTCAATGGTATGGTTTTTTTTTTTTTTTTTTTTTATATTTGCTTGATGCATTCTTGATTGGAAGTGCTAAATACACTACATACTATTGCTAATTCACGATAATATGGGTAGGAAAAGACCAATTTGTTTAACTGTCATAGATTAGAAAATGCATTCGTAGTGTATTTAGCACTTTTTTAAAATTAATATCATCACGATACTTTGTTAATAACATGTAAATATTTTGCATTGTTTGACTTGATTTTAGTTTCAGTTTATGACAGTTAAAATAAATTTTAATAAAATAATTATTAAATTAAAAATTATTTGTGATAAAATAATTATAAAAACAGTTTTATTTTTTCCACACAAATCCAATTTTTTAAAATCTCTTTTTAAATTTTTGATTCTTTTTATAAACTTGTTTTAAAATTTTTAATTTAATTAACTTTTGGTAATGTAAGAAAATTTTACTCTTTTCATCTTTTTTGTTGTTCCTAAGGATGAGAAGCAATAATGGTAGAATACAATAATGTTCTGTGAGGATAACATCAAAGTCTTCTGGTCAAGTACTATAGGGTATGGACAGTTCCACTTCCACTCCCCAGTTCAACAGCTAAGAAAGCCGTCTGATACTTAACAGAGAAAGGTCTCTTTCACTGGTTGCTGCTCCCACACCACTCAATATATGCAGGTTTCACTATCCCTCCTGCATCCATCTCATTTTTAACACGATAATATATTCAATCACAGGAGTTAAAACTATTTTTTTAAATAATTTTTGATAAAATAATTATGAAGTTACAAATTATTTAATATTTGACAACAAAAATAATTTGTTAAAACAATTGTCAAAATAAGTAAGTTGGCTCAAATGGATTGAAAATAAATTTTTATCTTAAACACATTTAAGTCAATTTATTTTAAGTTGACTTACATAGCAAATCAAACATGACCTAACTATATTTTACACAAAAATTTGATATAAATCCACAATTTACGTTGTTTGTTCTATGTGTGAACACGTTGTCACAACGTTGATATATATATCACATTGTCTCTCAACATTTTTTTTTCTCTAAAATAATATAAAAAATGCAGTAACATTATTATGTCAAAAAAGAAAATAAAAAAACAGTGACATTATAAAAAAGATAACACAAATACCTATCAACATTCTCTCTCAATATTTTTTTTTCTTTAAAATAAGATCGAAAACGCAGTGACATTATTATGTCAAAAATGCAGAAAAAAACAGTGACATTATAAAAAAGATTGCAGAAATTGAGAGGGACTTTTCCTTCCTAGTTGTTTGAGGAACCATTGAGCAGTTATTCCACACTTAATAAAATATCCGTATTCTTTGACGGAGAAATATTCCTTTTGTCTGAGAGGGAGAGGGAGAGGGAGAGGGAGAAAAATTATACCACCCTTGCATAATCGGTCAAAGTAAATCATTTTCTGGTCAAAAGAAATCGTTCTCTCACTTTATTTGTGTTGTTGATGTCTCAAATAATTGTTGTGGATAAATTCTTGATTAGTTCGAGTTTATAAAAGATATGTGATATGATAGTTTTTTTTTGTTATTGAATGAAATTTTTTTTCTATCTTCTCCTATTATTTAATAAAAAGATGAAATTTTGTAACATGTATCTTTCATGTATTTATTCGCGTTAGGTAAAAACTTATCCTTTTTTTTTAGTGAAATGAGAATTTTTTACTTAGGTATGTTTTGAAAGGACTCCTTGTGATTTCAGCTTTTAATTACCGTTGACTTTGGGAGGTGGTGTTTAATTTCATTAATGTTACGTTTGGTTATCTGAAATTAAAACTTGAAATTGGAATTGAGATAAAATCATAGTCTTTCTCAATCATTTTTATGTTGAAAAAAAGTATGATTCCACCTCAATTCAAATTCCAAACTTCAATTTCAAACAAACAAACGTAGTGTAAAAGTATTTTTTTTGTTAATTAAGGAAATATATACCATAATTTATATCATTATTATAAAACAAATTATTTTTTAAAGAACGAAAATTATGCCAAATATAGGGTTTTTAAGAAACATAATTTGTATCTATAAATTGGTCTGCAACTGTTTTATCAAACAGAAATAAATTTTTAGATTTTTTTATTGTTTTATCAAAAATTATTTTGACAATCATATATAGAAACTACTGTTAAACCAATGAAACTTAACAATGCCTTAACAGACCATAAAAGCATGCATTAGGCTATACTGGATTTTGAGAAAAATAAAGAAATGATTTTGCAACATAAAAACTTGGTGACATCAAATTAGGTTCTTTCAATTGTGATGTTCAAAATTTGACCATAATTATTCAAAGGTGTTGATCCACAAGCCACTATAGTTGTTTTCGAAAGGGGCAAGTAATTGGTGTTCCAACCGGCACATTTTCCTTGAATTTTAAAAAATTAAAAGGGAAAAAGAGAACATGTATACATACATCGATTAATATATTAATTATTTTTTCGTATGATAATAAAAGTGGATTAAGAAAGTGACAGCCATTTTCAACAATTTTCCTGTTCTCAATGGTGTGACCAGTTTAGGCACCACTGAAATGTTCAATTGCAGTTGTAGCAGTTGTCTCAATCTTTGACCAGAATGCTAATTAGTGACTTAAATTTTTTTTATAACAGGCTTAGCCCAACTCACCGTTTATATCTCTTTTTATATTAGTGAAATGTTTTGGTCTCGATTCAATATTATGGTTTTAATAAAATAAAAATCGATTTTCATGTACTAAAAGTGAGACAAAGGATTAATAAGCCAAAAGTTATCTGCCAATAATGCTTTTAAAAAAATGACTTAAAATGATATTTTGTTTCTATGGAGAAGCTCCCTTTTTTTTTTCTTTTCCATCCAAACACTTTTTTTTTTCTTTAGCTCCTTATGATTTCGGGAGATGGGAATAACACTTGATTATGGCTTTAAGGGAATATAATAACCAACACTAAAAAAATAAAAAGAAAAAAAATCTCAATGATCATCATTTCACGTCAAAAAAATATGAAAATTACAAATAAATGTCATTACATGATTTCAAAAATTAAGTATTCTTTTTTAAAGTTAAAGTGAGTTATCAGTCTCATACGTAATAATTTCTATTTTTTTGTGTGTTTTCTGAATTAATTCTAATAAAAAATAAAAAAAACCTTATAATTTTTTTAACGTCGAAAAGATGTGCACAACAAAAATTACTTATATTAATCATTCTGTAATTAATTGAGTATTTTTTTTTTTTGAAGTTAATTTGTGCTGTCAGGTACATCCCTTTTTCCATTTTCGAGTGTTTCTTGATTTAATTAAAAATAAAAAAAATCCCACCACAACTAATGGTTAGTCATGGTTTATCGTCTCTCTCTCTCTTTTTGCTCATTATAGTAATTGATGCACCTACTTAACGCCTCCTTGATTGATGTTTAGTCATGGTTTATCGTCTCTCTCTCTCTTTTTTTTTTTTTTTTTTTTTTTATTTTTTAATCAAGAGTTGCTAGATATGGAGACTTTGTCTACATAGAAAGAATCTTCAAGCTAGAGAGACAATTTTTTTTAAAAAAATAATTTTTTTTTCAAATATAATATAATTTCAGCTTTAAATTGGTTTTTTTTTAATTAGTTTATTGATGCCAGCTAATAATCTTACATAGTTACGTATATTAACAAAAAAAAAAAAAAAAATTTCCTTGTTATACTATGCAAGTGGATGGTTGATAATCTTTGTCGAGAGAATTTCAGGATGTTTATGATTTTCATTTTTGACTATTTGTCTTTATTAATGTGACATTTTATGGACCATTTTTTCAAAGTTTGTTTCTTCGAAAGGTCAGTCTCATCGATTGAGTGCTGATTGCCATTATGGTCTTTATTTAGTACTCTTGTAGTAATAATTCCAAGATAGATTTTGTCTGTCTTATGAAAATACGAGATTCTAGTTTTTTTTTTCTTTGTGAAATATGCATTTCTGAATTGATTGAAATGTCATTGATAGAACATAAAGGTTCCATTGTGTGAAATGTGAGTGTGAAGATGAAATGTTTGATAAATCTATGTGAGTGGAAGTCAGCGTCTGGATTACTTGGAAATTGCGATAATTTTGTTGAAGTTTTGGATTTCATGACCATGTAATCTCCGCATGTTAGGATATTCAGTATCTGAGAATTGTATTTGATTGGAATTGTTCGAAAATTAGAATGGTGATATTACGGATTAGGTTTCATAGAAATTCTTACTAAATCGAAAAAATTCATTAGTAATTATAGAAAAATTGAATAATAATGGTTTTTAAAAAAATTTAAATATCAAAGTTACTATTTAATTTTCTCGTGATTACTAGTAGATTCTCATGATTCAGTGGTAAATCTCACGAAACAAAGTCCATGGGATCACCACTCTAAAAATTAGGGGTCAAAATAGCCTCAAGGATTCAAATGTATTTTTTATTTTATTGAAACAATGTTATATAAAAGTAATTGACTTTGATTTAAATTTTTAGACTAAATTATGAATTTACTCATTGTACTTTGAAGGTGAAATTATTTTACTATCTATACTTCCAATTGCTTTAATTTAGTATGTTAACTTTAAAAATCAACTAAATCACTCTATTTTGATAGAAGCTCTGGTCAAGCACCTAATGGAAATCCACGCAATCGCTACATATAACAACAAATATACAAGTTCTTTACCCTCAACCATGTTTAAGTAAGGTAATTTTCAAAGGCTTAATAGAATTTCCAACGAAATGAAATAATTTGGTTGGTTTTGAAAGTTAATGTAATAAATAAAAGCAATTGGAAGTATAAGGAGTAAAAATAATCTCTCTCAAAGTGCATAAAGTAAATTCATAATTTTGTCGAATTTATTTAACATCTGGAGATTTTTTGTGATACCAGAACAATCGACGGTAAGAAAAGTGCAACTTCAATACGGTTGGAAAGAGATTGGAGAGATATACGTTTCGGCAATGGGTTCACCTCTCTTCTTTGGCCGAACCACTCTCATGCGCCGTTTGTGTGGCGGGAGAGGGGTGACTTTAGATATGCTACTTTCTGATGACTATTACCGAAAAATAACACCACTGCTAAGTCAAATTTTAAGTGTCAAGCGGATCTGCAATTTGACAGCCAACCATCGCTAAACGACAATGCACTTGCCGACGATGTGCAACAGGCCATCGTTTTCACACGTTTTTCTTTTTTTTTCTTTCATATTCCATTTTTTAAAAATGTCCATAAAATGTTTTTAAATGATCCAATCTTAATCGTAAGTTTTATTTTTTTGATGAGATGACATACCTTCTCATCATGAACAACCACAGAAGATCCATTTCCGTAGTCTTTGCTGGACTTCATTTCTTTTTCTTTCTCGTTTCATATTATCTTTTAGAATGGGTACATTTTAGTTGTATACTCCATGTGTATTGAGGTTCACCCTTTTAATATTTATAATATATTTTAATTACTTATAAAAAAATCATTGATAAATCTTTTATATTTTTAATTTTCTAATTAATTTTTGAGAAAAATTACATTTTCACCCTATGATATGGCCTAACTTACATATGAGAACCCGCCGTTTCAAAACCTATACTTACCCATCTTGATCAGCATTTATTGTTAAAATTCTGTTAAGTTTTAACAAAGACTAAATTGCCCCGTATAAAGTAGATCTACTAACTTTGCTTCCTTTCATTATTTTTTTTCCATTCTCTTAATTTGTTCTTGTTCTCAATCCTCTATGTATCTCACCTCTCCTTCCCAAAAGTGCAACTTTTTTTTTTCTGTTCTTTTTTTTTCTCTACTGTAATGATAGAGAGTGAGATTTTAAACCCAGAAAAAGAAAAAAAAAACTAAAAGAGAATTATTTTTAACAGATTCATGGTGTTTTTGCAAAAGAAGTGAAGCTACCATATTTTTCGGCAACCGACCATAGACTTCGGTGCTGAAAAGGTAACTCCGATGACACTAGGTTCTTCATCCACCATAATCTTCTTTTAAATCACTTCAAACTCCCATCTATTGATCTATAGACTTTGCTAAAAGCTTCGAGATCTTGCTCCAAAATGGCGTTAAGATTTTATCCCTAAAATCTACTTACTCAAATTTTAGGCAAAGCAAACAAGTATCAAGAACACAACAATTTACGTGGTTTGGCAACCTCTTTGCTTATGCCACCAACAAACTCACAATTTTATTAATCCTTAATCACAACTTTAGGAAAAACAAAGTTATTACCTTGACAACCTCACAACCCAAAATCCCCAATACACCCAAAGCTCTCAACCTAGCTCTAGTTGTAAATCTCTTTGATTTACAATGTATATTGGAATTATGAGTGTACTTTCTACCTTCTATGAGACCCCCTTTATATAGAAGAGATTTTTCTAATACTATTAGGAAAAGAACAACAATCACATAGTAAACTACTAATACTACTAGAACAAACAATAATTTAATGGGAAACTACTACTTCTCCTACTAGAACAGACAACTACAAAATAGGACATTGAACTTTTCCTAATCCAATTTGAATTATTCCTTCTGGAGATTTGAGCCAAAATCCTAACAATCTCCACATTGGTTCAAATTCTCCACCTCATCAACAAATCTAACTTTCTTCTTGATTGATGCAATCCTTCCTTTTGGTTCTTCCATGTCTCCGCCTAATTTTCCAAGTAAAACCTTCCCATCCAACACATATAAGCTCTTCTTGTTCATAGTAGCCTTCAACATTACATTTGATCCATTGAGAAATTGCACCTCTCTATTGCCCGCAGTCTATGTGTATCCCATCTTATCAAGCTTTCCTAAAGAGATGATATTTGTAGTGAGAGAGGAAGCAAACTTTACCTTCTCAAGTATTTTCAAGCTTGCATCATTGAGCTTCAACTTAAGCTTCCTTCATCATCAATTACTTTGTATTTTCCACATGCGTTAGTAATCGTGACATTTCGTACAATCAAAGCACTTATTCTTATTGAATATGTGTGTGGAGAACGCCGAATCAAATATCACCATATCACACTCATCAATTTTTTCTTCAATGTGCTTAATAGCTAGCATCACTTCTTCATCACTTCCCTCAATTATATTAGTACTTTCACTACTATTTCCATTATCACTCTTTTTCCCACTCATCTTTTTCAACTCTTTTAAATCATTATTCATGGCCTTACAATAATATTTTATGTGTCTTATCTCTCCACAATAAAAGCACTCCTTGTCACTGTCAAAAATAAAACACATTATTACATTTTGTTTTTTCTTAAAGCTTCTCTCGAATCTCTTAAAAATTATTCCATAAACTTCTTCAAAATTTCAATCTTTCAACATTTCTTTGAGTCACCGGGTGTTTAAAGAAAAAGAGTAATTTGAATTGAAGAAAAAAAAGAAACCGAACAAAATTTGGTAAGAAAAATCAAAATAAAATAAAAACTATATATATATATATACCATTTCAGCACATTTTGCTCCATCCTCCTCTGTGTCTTATATGCAAAGTTTATGGATGTGACAACACACCTGGGCCTTTGTTTTTTTTTTCTTATTCTTTTTACCCACGTTTGGACATTTCATTTTTTGTTCAAAATGATTATTTTATTCAATAATAAATCTTTTATATATATATATATATTATTTTAATTCTATGTCATATTTATTAAATTACTTTTTTACCCTTATTTTAAGAACACGTGTATTACACTCTTCCTGGTTTTTCTTACTCTAAAACCTAATCAAAATTTTGTTGCACCAAAAGATCTTGAACTGTACTCAGCTACATAGTAAAACAAATTTTTTTCATTAAATAAATGAATCTCAAATTTAAGTATACCTGTTGACATAGTAACGCAGACGCAACAAATAATAACGACATATGCAACTTCTCTAAATAATTATTTTTTCCACTGTTTTCAAAAAATATACTTTTGAAAACAAGAAAAACATCTTTCCCTACTGTTTTCACTAAAAAAAAAGTTCAGATGATATTTTTTTAGTTTTTTGAATCTATCGCATCATAATTGAATTTTTTTTAAAGAATGAAAAAAATATATTTTTCATTTTCAAATCTGTTTTCTTATTATTTTAATACAATAACTATTATGAAAAGTAATAGTAGAAAACAACATAAAGTAATTAAAAAGATGTTTCCAAGAACAATTTTCAAAATCTTGTTTTCTAAAATCAATATCCAACCAAACTGTGTTTTGTTTTTGAAAATAAAAAATTATTTTCAAAAACATTATCTAAGCATGTCCTAACTCCTAAGTCCACAGAAATAGATCTTACTTTTGTGAAAAAACAAAAATAAAAATTACTATCAATTAGTAAGAGAAAAATCACGAAGTTAGAGATACAAGAGTGATATGTGATCTTCATTCTCTTTTAGGTACATATCATCAATCATATACTCATTTTCTTTTCTTTTCATCCACCCAAATCCTCCTTGATTAAAATGGGATGAAAATGACTTGTACAAAAAGGCCCACATCACACATTGAGGCACCACAAGGAGACGTGCCTTAGTTTGGTGAAGAAATATAGATTGAGATTATGAGTTGAGAATTTCGCGGCATCCCATTAGTTGACTTTGCCATATTTGTTTTAAAGAGGATTTTTTATACATTATAAATTTTCTTTTCATTACTTGTTGTGATAGATAACTGAGGGGTAAAAGGATCTTTTATGAACTTAAAGGAAATGAAAAAAAAAAAGATTTTTTTTGGAGCAATGAAATGATCGTATAGCAAGCTTCTAACATGAGCACTAATATGCGTACATCACGTACATACAATGTGGGTATCCATTACTTTGCTTCAGAAGCTTCATTAGTAATTTTTTGAAATTTCAATAATAACATAAAAGAACTCTATTAATAACCCAAAAGAATTGATTTTTTTTCTTCATATCACGCCTACATGGTGTCTTCCCATTGGTGTACTCCTTGTTGTGAATACTTGCTGTACCCACCAATTGTTTGTTTATCTTTATTGTTTTAACATAACACTTGCGATATGTCACGATAAAAAAGAAAAAAGAGTAGAAGTAGTCCGTAATTTGAGTTCTCTTATAATTTGGGTAAATAAAAAAAGGATAACTCAAGCTTCTTAGCTTAATGGTAGAACTAATTTTGAGATTGCAATGAATAAAATCTTCACACAGATTGCAAATTGGGGAGGTTGTATTGTATAAACTACAAGCTTCCAGCCCATTGATTGGGGGTGCCCAGATCATTTTCCTCAAATTGACCATTTTATATGCAAGATCAATTTATTAAGGAATCTTCTTGAATTGACCATTTTATTTTGCTTTGCAAATAAAAATATTTGACCATTTAATTATTTGCAATAAATGTTGCATCTCCCCTATTTGGCAAAGTTATCTTGTGCTTCGAGAAAATGACTTGATTTTCTAGTATTATTTAGATTGCTGAAATTAATTACTCATGTAGTAAAAAGAAATATCTCATAATGGATTTGGATAAAAACCATAATATATGTTGTGATATCTTTTTATGTACTTTATATAGTATATGATGTGTAATTTGGATATGACATTAAATGCACTAAAATATAAAAAATATAGATATATGGTCCATTATAGCAATAATAGATTATTGAAAACGGAAATGGATATATTGTTAATTACATATTTGAATGAGATAGTAAGAACCTACAAATCTCCCTTGATGGTAGGTACTATTTAAACTCTATAATTAGGTTATTACTGAATATTATTTGATCATGATTTGGTAATGCTATAGCATTGTTGTTTAAAATGATAAAATTCTTTTTATGTTTTCTTTGTAATAAATTCAAGCATTAATTGTGGCAATTAATAAGTGGAGGTAGATGTAATAAATTTAAGCATTAATTGTAGCAATTAAATTGAGGTAGATGTGCTCCACTAAGCATTAATTGTTTCCAAATTAATTCAATTATTCTTAGTGCATTTCTCCTATAAATATGATAACCATAGAGCATATTAAGGGTTAGCAAGTTAGCAAGTTAGAGTATTAGAGAAAAAACACAAGGTGTATACTTAAGGAATGTTGGTTTATATTCTCAATGGTTGTATTGAAAGTATAAAGTATATGTAACAAACCTATATATGGTTCATGTTTAACCCTTTGGCTATCCATTGATTGTGGTAACAAGCGTATGGAATATGGACGGACGTTTTTTATGGAAGAATATGTATAAATATAGGTTTGGTCCCTAGACTCGGTACTTCTCATTTTCTTTCATACACCATCAAATTGAAGAGAGTTCTGAGAGTATAGAAGAACCAATATCGAGAGAATAACGGATTGTGTAAGTGAAAAGCTTCAATGGCTGGAGGTATGTTTACGGTCTTTATAATTCCGCATTTAATCTATATGCTATTTAAGTTGTTTAGCAAGTTTAGATTATATTTAAGTTCTAATATTTGGTATCAGAGCATTGTTTGCCTCTGCCTTGAAGTATTAAACAATCTGTAATACTTTCGATTTATACTCGAAAAATAATTTGATTTCAAAGTTTGTTTTTCGAGTATTTTTTGATGGAAAATGATGTTAGAAATCATTAGAAAATTTGATTTCTAGTATTTCTGAGTTTTAAAATCTTGGAAGCCAATTTTATGGATTTTCACTATATTGCATATGATTTGTAATTATTTGCAAAAATAAAGTTTATAAACCCTTATAGGTATTTATTTTATTTATGTGCTTAAAATTATGTGCTATGTATGTATAACTTTTATGGGTTATGCATGTAATTTAAGTTTAAATAGTTTTAGTGCATAAATAATTTAATGTTGGGCATGTATTTTTAATTTTGTGATTATTTTGCTCAAATTAAGATTACGCATATATACTATTTATGTTAGTTCTATATATGCAATTTCAGTAAATGCTCATTTTTAGCATGCTTTTGTTTTTCAATTCATGCTTTTAAAATGAGTTTATTTTATGCAATGAATTAAATTAATTGCATAATATTATGTTTAATTATGCAATTTATGTTTTATTTATGAGAACTTTATTTACATATGATAACATATTATTAAGTTTAGATATTATTAGATTATGTAAACTTAGGTTATTCTCATAAAACTTAATTTGTGCATAACACATTAAGGTTCATAATACATTACTATGAACAATTAAGTTAAAAATTATGAATAATTCATAAACAATTTGTAGTTGGCATAAGACAGCATGATCTAGGACAGTAGAGGTCTAAGGATTCTGGTTTTTAATGAGGTTTTGTCCCGACCAATTATTCTGGGAGCACTCTTAGTGATTGCCTATTATGTTACTGCGTAATTGCTTTTAGGCATTAAGTAGAGCCTAAAATATAGTAAATATAAATGTCTAGTGAACCATATAATTTAAAAATATTTAAAGAGTAGCCACAACATCTTTAATTATATAAAATTATATATTAAGTGGATTAGGATCACATAATGGACATTAATTGTAATTAATTATATGAATATAATGATTTTACCCCACAGAGATTTTATTGTGTTTATATAATTAATTAGGATAATATATTAAAATTAGTTTTTCTTAATTTACCCACAGGAGTTAAGAAGAATTAATTTAATAGTTTTATCATAAAGTTTAAAGATAGAAAAACATCAAACTGTAATCATAATATACATTATGAATTTAGTAAAAATAGTTTGATAAAATTATCATAAAGTATAAAGAATCTTATTGAATTAAAAATTTAGCCCACAAATAATTTTTAATGAAATTAGATTCAATTTTAGCGTATTTTTACATTGGTAAAACATGCAATTTAGAAAATTAGACCTCAAATCTTGACATAAGCTTTTGGACTTTATGCAGTTAATCAACCCACCAGTTTCTCTGATATCCGTTGTGACATACCTGAACTTATGGGAGATAACTATAAGGTATGGAAGGAGAGGATTCTTCTCCATCTAGGGTGGATGGACATAGATTATGCTATTAGGAAGGACGAACCATCGGCAATCGTCGATAACAGCACTCCAGCTGCTATCACGCTATATGAGCGATGAGAGCGATCCAATCGGCTCAGTGTGATGTTTATCAAGACTAAGATAACTACTGGTATACGTGGTTCTGTCGACCAGCATGAGAAAGTCCGTGATTTGCTAAAAGCCATTGATGATCAATTCGTCACTTTAGAAAAGGCATTAGCAAGTACCCTGATAATGAGATTATCATCCCTCAGACTCACTAGCATAAAAGGTGTGCGCGAGCACATAATGCAAATGCGTGACATTGCGGCTCAACTTAAGAAACTCGAGGTTGATATATCAGAGTCCTTTCTGATGCACTATATTCTGAACACCCTTCCAACTCAGTATGGGCCTTTCAAAATCTCGTACAACACACATAAAGACAAATGGTCAATCAATGAATTAATAACCATGTGTGTTCAAGAAGAAGAGAGGCTTGTGATGGAACTGGGTAAGAGTGCAATGCTGGCTACTACCCGTGGGAAGGACATATTAGAACCAACCTCGTTTGTATGTTATGAATCTAATATGGTTAATGATAATATTAACACCTGATGGATTGATTATGGATCTACAATCCATATTGCAAACTCCTTGCAGGGTATGCAAAACCTAAAGAAGCCAGTGGGAAGTGAGCAAAGCATCTTATCAGGAAACAATATGGACTCACATGTGGAGGCGATTGGAATGTGCATTTTAACTTTAAGTAGTGGCTTTATTTTAAAATTGGAAATGACTTTTTATGTACCAAGTTTCTCACGAAACTTGATTTCTGTTTCCAGACTTATACCATTTGGATATTCCTTTAATTTTCAAGACACATCTTTCAGTTTATTTTATAAAACTGATTGTGTTGGGAATAGTATTTTGACTGATGGTCTTTATCGTATTTATTTACAAAATGATGCCATTTATAGTTCAATGCATGTTCAAATTGGCGTTAAAAGGTGTAATATTAACGATGACTCCTCTATGTTATGGCACCGGAGATTAAGACATATCTCTATAAAAAGAATTAAAAGATTAGTGAATGAAGAGGTACTTAGTACTCTAGATTATACTGATTTTGAGACTTGTGTGAACTGCATTAAGGGAAAGCAGACCAACAAGTCCAAAAAGGTGCTAATAGGAGTTCAAACATATTAGAAATTATTCATACTGATATATGTTGTCCAGACATGGACGCACATGATCAGAAATATTTCGTCACTTTTATCGATGATTACTCACGATATATGTATATCTATTTGCTTCATACTAAGAATGAAGCATTGGATGCCTTCAAAGTCTTTAAGGCTGAAGTTGAGAACCAATGCGGAAAGCAAATACAAATTGTGAGATCCGATAGAGGTGGAGAATATTATAGTAGATACACAGAAAGTAGACAAGCACCTGGTCTTTTTGCCAAGTTTCTTCAAGAACATGGGATTGTTGCCCAATACACTATGCCCAGTTCTCCAGACCAGAATGGTGTTGCAGAAAGAAGAAACCGAACATTGATGGACATGGTGCGGAGTATGCATAGCAACTCCAACCTTCCTACATCCTTATGGACTAAAGCACTAAAGACGACTGCGTATATATTAAACCGAGTTTCAACCAAGGCTGTTCCTAAGACACCATTTGAATTATGAAAAGGTTAGAAACCGAGTTTGCGACATATGCGCATTTGGAGATGTCTGTCTGAGGTGAGGATTTATAACCCACAAGAGAAGAAACTGGATTCGAGGACCATTAGTGGGTATTTTGTTGGATATGCCGAAAGGTCCAAGGGTTACAGATTTTATTGTCCAACTCATACTACTAGGATTGTGGAATCCAGAAACGCTAAGTTTCTAGAGAATGACATGATCAGTGGGAGGGATCGGTTCAGGAACTTAGTTCCTGCACATGATCATATAAAATCTCAACCTTTATCAAATGATAGATTGGTTATAGTTCATAACACGCCTCAAGTATAAGCTCGTGTTGACCAATCAATCATTGAGGTTCCACAAGCTGCTGACAACATTCTAATAGATCAAGTAGTTCAGGAAATACCACAAGTTCCTGAACAACCAGTTGAACCACAAGCTTCCCTGGGAGATATTGGTACAACATTAAGAAAATCTACTAGAGTCAGGAGATCAGCAATTCCTAGTGATTACATTGTGTATCTACAAGAATCTAACTATAATTTTGGAGCCGAAAATGATCCTGAAACCTTTTCACAGGCCATAAGTTACAAAGGGTCAACCATGTGGCACGATACCATGAAGGAAGAGATGAATTCCATGAAAAGCAACGGAGTCTGGGATCTTGTAGAGTTGCCTAATTGGGCGAAGGCCATTGGTTGTAAATGGGTCTTTAAAACCAAGATAGATTCATTAGGCAACATTGAGAGATACAAAGCAAGACTCGTTGCTAAGAGATTTACTCAAAAAGAAGGAATCGATTACACGGAGACTTTCTCTTCTGTATCTAAGAAAGATTATCTTCGTATTATTTTGACATTAGTTGCTCATTTTGACCTTGAGCTGCAACAAATGGATGTGAAAACCGCATTTCTTAAAGGAGATCTAGAGGAGGTGGTTTATATGAAACAACCTGAAGGATTCTTCTCTAATGATGGTGAGCATTTGGTTTGCAAGCTTAGGAAATCCATATACGGTTTAAAACAAGCCTCCCGTCAATGGTATTTTAAATTCCATGAAGTAATTTCTTCATTCGGTTTTGTTGAAAATCCCATGGATCAATGTATATACCAGAAGGTCAATGGGAGTAAAATTTGTTTTCTTGTTTTATATGTGGATGATATTTTACTTGCAACCAATGATAAGGGCTTGTTGTATGAGGTGAAACAATTTCTCTCTAAAAATTTTGATATGAAAGATATGTGTGAGGCATCTTATGTCATTGGCATTAAGATCCATAGAGATAGACCTCGAGGTGTTTTAGGTTTGTCATAAGAAACCTATATCAACAAAGTTTTAGAGAGATTTCGGATGATAGATTGTTCACCAAGTGTAGCTCCCATTGTGAAGGGTGATAGGTTCAATTTGAACCAATGCCCGAAGAACGATTTTGAGAAGGAATCCATGAAGAACATTCCATATGCTTCTGCATTCGGAAGCCTTATGTATGCTCAGGTTTGCACTAGACCTGACATTGCATTTGTTGTAGGGATGTTAGGGCGATATCAGAGTAACCTAGGTATAGACAACTGGAGAGCTATAAAGAAAGTAATGAAGTATCTTCAAGGAACTAAGACTACAAGCTTATATATAGACAGACGGACAATCTGGATGTGATTGGCTACTCTGATTCAGACTTTGCTGGCTGTGTTGATTCATGTAAATCAACATCAGGGTACATTTTTCTAATGGCCGGTGGAGCTGTTTCTTGGAGAAGTGTCAAGCAGACATTGACTGCTACTTCTACTATGGAAGCTGAGTTCGTCTCTTGTTTTGAGGCCACTTCACATGGTGTATGGCTTAGGAGTTTCATTTCTGGGCTTAGAGTCATGGATTCTATATCTAGGCCATTGAGAATTTTCTGCGACAATTCAGCTGCTGTCTTTATGGCTAAAAACAATAAAAGTGGAAGTCAAAGTAAACACATCGACATTAAGTATTTAGCCATAAGAGAACGTGTAAAAGAAAAGAAAGTGGTCATTGAACACATTAACACTGAATTGATGATCGCTGATCCTTTGACTAAAGGCATGCCACCTTTGAAATTTAAGGATCATGTAGAGAAAACGGGACTTGGTTCCACTTTGTAAGTGTATACATACAGTTTATTAATGAAACTCTTACATATTTTGATGTTTTCTCATATTCATGTGCACCTTAATTTCTTTGAGAAAATTCATATGTATAGGACCAAGAATAAACATAGGGTTTATTCATTAAGAAATGTTACCACATGAAGAATAATACTTGAGGAACTAAATGTATCGTAATACATAGAAGATAATACTCACTCTTAGAGGACTTATCGCTATGATTCATGTATTTACTTCTTAAAATATATCAATGGGATTAAATTAGGTTAAATATATGGACCAAGTGGGAGAATGTAATAAATTCAAGCATTAATTGTGGCAATTAATAAGTGGAGGTAGATGTAATAAATTCAAGCATTAATTGTGGCAATTAAATGGAGGTAGATGTGCTCCACTAAGCGTTAATTATGGCCAAATTAATTCAATTATTCTTAGTGCATTTCTCCTATAAATAAGATAACCATAGAGCATATTAAGGGTTAGCAAGTTAGAGTGTTAGAGAAAAAACACAAAGTGTATGCTTAAGGAATGTTGGTTCATATTCTCAATAGTTGTATTGAGAGTATAAGGTATATGTAACCAACCTATATATGGTCCATGTTTAACCCTTTAGATATCCATTGATCGTGGTACAAGTGTATGGAATACGGACGGACGTTCTTGATGGAAGAATATGTATAAATACAGGTTTGGTCCCTAGGCTCGATACTTCTCATTTTCTTTTATACACCATCAAATTAAAGAGAGTTCTGAAAGTCTAGAAGAACCAATATCGAGAGAATAATGGATTGTGTAAGTGAAAAACTTCAATGGCTAGAAGTATGTTTACGGTCTTTATAATTCTGCATTTAATCTTTATGCTATTTAAGTTGTTTAGCAAGTTTAGATTATATTTAAGTTCTAACATTCTTTCTATTTAAGATAATATTATTAATTAAAATAATAATATTTGGTAAATGATAAAATTAAAATTAAACACGACTGCTCAATTTTAACCATGTCTGCATTTTTTGCGTGCTCGCACAGCAATGAAAAAATAAAACTTGTTCACGATGAAACAGTCCTACCATTTCTATACTGCAAATCACTAGAGAGGAGAAGCCAAACGTGAGACCCCACAACCCCAAAATCAATTTCTCTTTGTTCTAAACAAAATTCCTGTTTTATTTCCCATTCCTTAAAACTTAAAAGAAGTAAAAAAGGATTATAAAAAAAAAAAAGTGTAAAAAAAGAAAAGAAAAGAAAAAAAATCAAAGCATTTTCTCCCCCTCGATAGCATAAATGCCAGATGGCTCCTCTATATAGTTAGCAACGCCTCTGTTTCTGTCAAACTCATCCCCAGTCCCTCCCTCCCTCCCTGCTCACCAATTTGCCTATTTAAAGCCAATCAACTGCTCTACAATTTGCCCCCAAACCATTCTCTCTCTCTCTCTCTCTCTGTTTTTCTTATTCCTCTACTGTTTTTCGTCTGTTTTTTTAACTGAAAAAAACATGGTGGTTCTGTCACAGCCAGCATTAGACCATTTCTCTCTGATCAAAACATGCAAGCCAACAAGCTTATTCACTGGAATTCCAGTGATAGACTTATCAGACCCTGAAGCAAAGAACCATATAGTTAAGGCCTGTGAGGAGTTTGGCTTCTTCAAAGTGATCAATCATGATGTCCCAGTGGAGTTCATGACCAGATTGGAAGCTGAAGCTATCAAGTTCTTTAACCTCCCTCAATCTGAGAAAGACAAGGCTGGTCCTCCTGACCCTTTTGGCTATGGAAGCAAGAGAATTGGCCCAAATGGTGATGTGGGTTGGGTTGAATATATCCTCCTTAACACCAATCCTCAACTCACCTCCCACAAATCTCTTGCCATTTTCCCAAAAAACCCAGAAATTTTCCGGTAAAATTTTACCCCAGAACATGAATTTTCTTAATTTTTTTTTCCTTATATGATTGAAATGATGATAACCCATATCAAAATTGAGACATTACTCATATGCAACCGTTGATATAAACTCACGGTTATGATCTTTTTAGGGTGCGTTTGGATCAGGGGAATGGAGGGAAAGAAAGAGATGTGAACACCTCTTCCCGGTCCATTTCCCTCGGTCGAATCACCATGTTAATGTTGATTGAGATATATAATTAAATAAATAACACTATTTTGGTTAAGCTTTTCAAGCTAATTAATTAATTGTTTTATTGACAATGTTTTTTTAATGAAATTGTAGCTCTGCTGTTGAAGATTACATGTTGGCAGTGAAGGAAATGACATGTGAGGTATTGGAAATGATGGCTGATGGGTTGAAGATTGAAGGAAGGAATGTGTTGAGTAAGCTGTTGAAGGATGAGAAGAGTGATTCATGTTTCAGGCTGAATCACTATCCACCATACCCAGAGCAGCTGCAAGCATTGAGTGGTAGGAATTTGATTGGGTTTGGAGAGCACACAGACCCACAAATAATTTCTGTACTAAGATCTAACAACACATCAGGACTGCAAATCTGTTTGAAAGACGAGACTTGGGTTTCAGTCCCACCTGATCAGACCTCCTTTTTCATCAATGTTGGTGATGCCCTGCAGGTACAATACAATATATTAGTAATTCTTTTTTGTAAAAAAGGTCATTTTCAATTTTGTAGATTTAAAAAAAAGAATTTTAACTGCCAATCGTATTAGTAGTGAAATAACGATAAAAATCCGCTTTCTTATCTTTCTCTCTCAAGTCTCAACCAATGTCTGTGCCACCTTATCCCCTGTTTTGAAGTTTCAAACATTTAACCAAGGCTGTTAGGGAAAGAAAACAAACCTAGTTTTTACCTCCCTTTTAAATCAATGTTGGTAAAAATTTAAATGGGTTATTTTTATTTTTTACATTTTTATATTTAATTTGTCTGATATATATATATATATATATATATATATATATATATATATATATATTTATTTATTTATTTATAAAAATTTGGATGTGAATTGGGTATTACAGGTAATGACCAATGGGAGATTTAGGAGTGTGAAGCACAGAGTCTTGGCTGGCACTATGAAACCAAGGATTTCAATGATCTATTTTGGAGGGCCACCTCTAAGTGAAAAGATAGCACCTTTACCCTCACTAGTGGCAAGAGGGGAAGATAGCTTGTACAAGGAGTTCACATGGTGTGAATACAAAAAGTCTGCATACATGTCAAGGCTGGCTGACTACAGGCTTGGGCTGTTTGAGAAGACAGCAGGGCGGTCAAATTCCCCATTTTAGCTAAAAAAAAATAGGGTTTTTGGTCAAATATGAAAACAGGTTTGAAAAAGTTGACTCAACTTGCCATAGATGGAAAACAAATAGGTTGTTCTTTATGATAGTTTCCCCCCGTTTTGTTCATGGTTTAAATGTAACAACGACTACCCTCTATCATGTTTATCATCATCATGTCATCACGTTTACAATTTAGAAGCAATGTCAAGTTTCTTTAAAATGGCCCTGGATATATTGATGTCATCTATTGGTAAAATTCTTACTTGTTTGGGAGAAATTTCTTAAGTTGTTGATGGAAGAGATAAAACAATAATTTTTTTTTTCTCATCAATGGTTGTAAATAGTTTCGACTAGAAATTTCTTATATAACATTAAGAATTTCTCCATCAATTAAGATTTTTAAAATTTTCTTTACCATTTGAGCAATTCTACGACGAGTAATGATTAGTAGCAAATACATTTGTTCGACAGGGTGATAGACCAATGAAAAAACATTGCATCGCATGAAGAAAGTGAGTTTTTCGTTTTTGACTCTATCAATTATTGCTAAAGCTTCCCATAATTATAACTTGAGCTTCATAACAATAACGATGTAAAAATACATTTGACAAATTTATTGGCTATCAGCGTATCTATCACTACTCATTCTACGACGTGTATAGAATTTGTGAAGATAAACTTGCATCATGCTTTGCACACATATAATTAAACTTGTTGCAACTCTGCTTGATGTAATCTTAACTGTCAATGTGTCAGTCATCCATTACGATTTTGTGAAAATCAACCCATAATTATATGTCATCATCATATAACAGTATATGCTGAATTTTAAACTATTTTAAAGTTTTAATTTGAGTTAATTAATGGTCATTAATTTTTTTTAATTAAGTACATTAAATTAAATTCAAGTTAGAGATTTAATGGGTGTTTATTTTGATTCAAAAAGAATCTTAATACATGAGCTTAAAATGAAAATAAAATGGTTGTTTAAAAACCTAAATTGGTTTTATCCTACATTGATAAGAAAGAGAAATAAAAGACTTTATAAACATTTATTTGTGATTTTTATCTACTTCGGTTAAAAGAAGGGATAAAGGTGAATGTCCATGGTACGTTGCACCGCAACGCACTGCACTCATGCCTTAGCCTGAGCTCGGGCCAGGTCGCCTCGTATTGGTGCTTTAGGCGCACTTTTTGCACTTTGCACATGCGCATCATCGCTGAAGAGCTATTGCCCCGAGCCCAGCCGATGCCCGTTGTTCAGGTTCGGGTATCTAAATTTTAGATAAAAGCCCAGAAACCCAGGATTTAATAAAAAAATGTGTATGATTAAATCAAAAGGCATCTAATTAAATCTAAAGGTTGTGATTTAATAAAAAATGTATGATTTAAATCCATATGTCATGACTTAATCAAAAAAGTGTCAGGTTAGTCAACTGTCTCTTTACAGACACGATCTAGACCGTTTAAAATTAAGAGACATGATTTAGAGGTTCATAGTAAATCTGAAAAAATCGTGTCTTTCCAAATTGGAAAGACATGTTTGTCCATAGTTTATTGAAGAGATGTTTCTACACTTATAAATACCCTATCTCCCTCCACATTCATATCACAATTTCATTTAATTCATTTTCTCTCAAAACCGTCTGCCATAATATTTCAAAGCAGAATAAAATCCGAAATTTTTCATATTTTGTAATCTGCAGACTTCAACTTAGAGACTTAGTTGTATTCTAAAGGACTTCGTTTGTACCCATAGCAAACTTGTTTATTTAAGTGAAGATGAATAAAGTCTTAAAAATAGTGATTAATTCACACCTCTAAAGCTTGATTCTCATATTCTGTTCTATTTAGAAAAAATATTACAACAGTATAACACCATTAAATGCAAAAAAAGATATATACTATAGATATGAACTCATCAAATGGCCCACCTATGCAAATCAAATGGCCCACCTATGCAAACAAGCATGGCAGCAATTACCAGGTTCTGCAACTTCCTTGCTTTACTCAAAAAATTGGGTATTCTACCAATATTGTCATAATGTCACTAGTGGGGCTTCCATTTAGATGTGAA
This sequence comes from Bretschneidera sinensis, assembly GCA_023935145.1. Taxonomy (NCBI): domain Eukaryota; kingdom Viridiplantae; phylum Streptophyta; class Magnoliopsida; order Brassicales; family Akaniaceae; genus Bretschneidera; species Bretschneidera sinensis. Next base: position 21,547,676 of record CM043700.1, on the reverse strand, counting down.
CTCAACAAGTTATGAGATTAGGATAATAGGAACCCACAATTTCATAAGTTTTAGACCTCAAAATTTGGTTAGCTAATCTTTTGAACAGCAAAAGTTTGCAAAAACTACACAATTAACTCATGCCCTTTATGACAACAAGAATTGACAATGTTTACTAATCAGGAATTGACTAATTGATTATTTGATTGTAATCCTCATAAGGATACTGATTGTCAAAGCATGCAGTTTATCCTTATGAGCCGATGGTTTTTGAGTTCCCACTTCCACACACAATTAAAAGGAGAGAGAGAGAGAGAGAGAGAGAAGATTTTGAAAAGGAAAGGTTTACTTAGAAGGCAGTCACTCTCACAAAGAGTTTGTATTGACCATCCAAACGCTCTTCATAGTCACAATCCAACTTTTTTTATGAGGTAGCATTTTCATCACCATTTCAATATAAAAGCAATTCAAATTGACTGTGCATCTATAATTCACATAAAGAATGTTAACATTAATCGCGATATTCATAGCTAACTATTATGATTTCTTTATTTAGCGCATGCGCGCATGATTTATATGTTACCATCACAAGCGTATATTGTAGGGAAAAAAAACTTATCAATCAATCACAATTCAATTTCCTTAATTTACATTCATATATGCAACCATTTTACTAATTATATAAAGAAAAAAATTGAAAAGTAACAGAAAAAAATCATGATTGTCAGAAAAACAATCATTTATTGGGTGATCTATACATGATGAAGCAAATTAGAGATACACTGATTAGTCTCTTGGTCTAGCCATTAGTCTCGAGCCTTTTATATAAAACATTTGGTTCAATTTCTCTAGCAAAAAAAATTAGAGATATATTGGAGTACCTATTAAGTTTTTCTACATAACTCATAATCACAATATATTGTTTTATATATGAGATTTGGATTCGAGTAAAAGGAAAAAATTAATGACAGTATTAGCAAACAAGTAGAGGAGAAGGAAAGAGGAAGAGGAAAAAGACGGAGGAGGATGAGTAGAGAGGAAGAATAAGTAATCGTGGAGATGGGGGAGAAGAAGAAGAGAAGACTACATAGACACAAATTATTTAGTCCCAAGATTTAGGATTGGTTCTGTCCCGAAAGCGAAGACATATTTTAAGGTATTAAAACTAGTTTAGTCCTAATTTAATCTTAGATGAACAGTTATTTCCTCTAACTGATATGGAACTAACTGTTCACGTGACATTAGTCCCATGAAGCAAACAGGCCCTGAGTTGTTCAAAATTATATATAAACAAATAATTCTTATAAAGAGAAGAGAAAAACATATAAAAACAAATACATGAACTTTAAATGCCAACTATAAAACGCGTGAATGAGAGGATATCAAGTACTATCATAAGAAAGAATTGAAAAAAGAGCCAGGCTTGTGTTAAAGAAAACTTCGTTTGTTTTAGGATAATGTGAGTAAGAAAAGACTCGATGTATATATTAGAGGTTTCCTCAAAAGAGCAAAACCCAAGTTTGTGAAGTTTATCTTAAAAAAAAAAAATATTTTTAAAAATAAAATCTGTGGTTGAAATTTTTTTATTGAATAAAACTCATATAATAAATCAATTACATAAAATTTCAACAAAAAATTATCACTTTTGTATATGATTTAATCAATATTTTATCAACGGTTTAAAACTTATCAATTTTTGTACAAAAACTAAAGCTTATATTGGATTAAAATTTATCAAAACATATCTATTTTTTTATAATTTTAAAATTCTCATGGATATATTTTAAATGATAAATCACAATTTTTCATTTTTTTTGTAAATGTAAAAATTTTAAAAAAAACTTTTACGAATTTCATTTAAGTAACTTGATTAGTTTTGCTCTTCTAAAAAAATAAATGTATAAATTAGAGATTTTTGAACTAAACTAAATTATTTACCTAAGAATGATACATGAATAATTTGATCACAATATAATGATACAGTAAGTAAATTTTCCGTACCATTTTTTTAGTGAAGCGATACAAAAATCGAACTTAAAACCTTCTTATATGATATCAGACCTGATTTTTTTTAAATGGCAAAATAAAAGTTTTATTGATAGACAATCGAGTACATAGAATACTTGGAAACAGCCATAGCCAAATCCAAAGCACAACAATTTGCCACTTCACACTAGCCATTTAAGAGGACAGCACCAAAACTCCTAGATTGCAGTTCAAAGAAACCATCAAATTTTCTTCTCCAACAAACACCAGATCAACATTATGTAACATAAGTATCGTATCTAGCAACCCCAAAACACTGCAATAAACCAAACTCAAGAGCTGCAGCTATTCAGGCAAGGTTAAAACCAATCAAACTCGTCTAACAACTATATTCAGACTTGATCTTCTTACCAGTGAGGGCATGTGACTCCACTGTCCAGTGTGGATTCGCCATTGTTCTACTTCATTGACCTTTTTTGGTACTCTGTTTGAAAGTTTGGACGGAAAGGAAGAAAAAGGTATATAAAGGGAAGGAAAGGAAAGGTATAAGATAGAAAGATAGGGTGATTGCCTTTCCTTTATTTAGATGTTAAAACAAAAGAATGAGAGGGTAAAATACCTTTCTTTAGTTTGATTTAAAAGAAAAAGGAAAGGTAAAAGGTTATATTAATTAAATTTCATTCCTCTCTCCTCTTATACACTGAATCAACGGTATGATACCAAATTCACTCCCTTCAAATAACTTTCATCCCAAACATAGTAAAGAATCAAATTTTCGTTAACTTATATAAATATAAAGTGTTTGAGTTTCATTTTTTTTTGTTACGTTGGGATGAAAAAACATTATCGATTATTTGACATGAATTAACATTTGTGTAGAGTTCATGTGTGGAAACGTTCACACACAAAATATTACTAGAAACTCATCTTTTTTTTTCAAATACTTTTCTATTGAATATTTTTACAAGAAAAACAAAACAAAATTTCTTCTTGTTTAGTTTTTAATGATCGAATCTTCCTATAAAAAAGCGATCGAATCTTATTCAGTCACACACTCATGTTTTGGGAGAATCATTACATTACATCGTCTCCATTTTTCTATTTTGCCAAAAGTCAAACAACAAAATGAGAGCAACCCTTCTTCATACCTTTAAGATAGTCACTCCAGATGGTATCTATACAAGAAAAGTTAGGTCTCGTTTCACACTAAAGTGAACGTTAATATATTTCGTCTGGCCTTGCAATTATGGGTGGATATTAACCCAACCTCTAACAAACTACTCAAACTCGGCTCAGTTAAAGCCAAAACTTGTTCGAGTTTCAAACGGAACTCAAGTCAAATATTAGTTTGTTAATGTTATCGAACCAAACTTAAATACATTAATACTTTATTTGTTGGGTTGTGAACCAGTTCGAATAATATAAGTTTTTTAAAATATTATATATTATATTATAATATTAATATAAATTTATACATTTTTTATTTATTAAGATTAGAAAATTTATAAATTAATCTGGGTTAAAAATCCTTAAAATTATAATTTTTTATTGCAAGTTCGTTAAGTTCATTTAAAAGATTTAAGGCTTGTGAGCCTGAGCTCGTTTAAGTTCGAGCTCAAACTCGATCGGATGAACTCATTAATTAACGAGTTCGAACCTTACAAATTTTGGTTAAATCGAACTCGAGCGATGTTTTTTAATCCAACTCAAACCCATTAAGTTTGAGTCAAACTGATCCTGAATATCCAGTTACTCGGTTCCACCCCTATTTGCAATGTTTGGGTAAAGGGGTGTATGCACTAACTAATTTGATTGAGCATCTTCATAATTATTTTAATCTCTATTTCCATTTTATTCGTTACCTGATTTTATATAAGAAAAATTCTATATTTACAATTTTCCATGATCGCAAAAGGTGTGCTAGTAAGACTAAAAATAGTAATTAACTCATTGATTACTACGCTAAATCAAAATTAATTTGATAGTTTGAGCATTTGGGATCGAATCTCCAAATCATACATTTCTCTCTATATTGTTTTGTTTGATTGGTTTTTTTTAAAAAACTTTTGTGAAACAGAAGAGATAGAGATATGAGAAATATCCAGTACTAGTACTTAGCTGTAACACATAAAATCAGAAAAGATTTGAAACCATGAAGGAACATGTCTGGATAATCTAGTAAATGTAGATAAGGTAGGGCAGATTTTATCTTTGTTTGTAAATTAAAGTTTTATGTACATGAAATGTTGTTTGGGTGGTAGGAGGCAACTCCTACGACAAGAATGACCTGAGTTTTTGGCTGCCATATATGCATTTTTACACCTAATTTTGCAATTGCAGGCCTTTCAATTTCAAAATTAATTTAAATATCGGAGGTCGGATTAATTTCTACATCAGCCGTTTTTTTTTCTTTTTGTTTTTTTTTGAGTGCCTTTTGGGGAGAAATTTGAGGGATTTACTCAAATCATCTTATATTTTCCATAATTATGACTTATAAAAACAATGTACGGAAAATTAATGATAGTAAAAGGCATTGTCAATTTGCCATGGCACATGGGGCATAAACATAAATAGACGTCTGATCTATTCCTTTGTTTTTGTTCAATCATTTTTAGACTTAAATCCTCAACAGATCATTTTGTTTTATGTGAAGGAACATCAAACATAACTCCTTTTTGGGTGTCTCTCTATTGTTCAATCCCGTTAGGATTTTGGCTTCAATTTTCCACAAAAAAAACTTTTATTTGGTTTAGGAAAAGTTATTTCCTATTTTGTAGTTGTTTGTTAGCAATTTCCTATTAGATTGTTGATTGTACAAATAGTAGTAGTAGTCGACTATAATGTTGTTGTTATTTTCTTAATAGTATAAAGAAAATATCCTCTATATAAAGAGGGTCTCAAAAAAGGTTTGAGACACTCATCATTACTATATACATTGTAAACTAGAGGGGTTTACTACTAGTGTTAGTATATGAATTTTGGGTGTGTGGGGTTTTGGGTTGTCAAGTAGATATGACAGTTACAACTAGAGGTAGGTTAAGAACTTTTGTTGTATTGGGATTTTGGGGTGAGAGTTTGACAATTTTGTTCTTCCTGAAGTTGTAATTGAATATTAATAAAGCAATTGGTGGGGTTTGTTGGTGAATGTAGGCAAAATGGTTGTCGAACCACATTAATTCTTAGTGTTCTTTTTTTTATTTTATTTGCCTATTTAATTGTTGTGGTTGTGTTTTTGCCTAAAATTTGAGTACGTGGATTTTAGAGGTAAAATCCCACCAAGTGGTATCATAGCTTAGTTCCAATGACAAAACATTAAAGATAGGCAAAATTTATATTGAATTATTTGATGGGGAGAATTGTTTCTCTCTTTGGAAAAGTTTCGTCAAAGATTTGTCGATGCGACAAGGGCTTTACAAGACGATTGAAGAATCCAAGCCGCTAAAGATGATGAAAAAAGTTTGGATAGATAGGGAGATTCCCGCGGTACCTCCAGAGAGAGATAAGTGGAAGAGACCAGATGTGTTTGAGGACGAAGAATTGTATGTGGCTATATCAAGAGATGAACTTGCTTCGAGAAGTAAGCGGATAAGATGGGCAGACCAAAAAGAACAATCACACCAGGCAAAGAAGAAAGCCAAATTTGACGATGAGGTGGAGAATTTGAGTCAAGGTGGAGATTTGTTAGGATTTTATTCTCAATTCCCCACAAAGAAGACTTTTAATTGGTTTAGAAAAAGTTATTTCCTATTTTGTAGTTGTTTGTTCTAATAGAAATAGTAGTAATTTCCTATTAGATTGTTGATTGTACAAGTAGTAGTAGTAGTCTACTATGATGTTGTTGTTATTTTCCTAATAGTATTAGGAAAATATCCTCTACATAAAGGGGGTCCCAGAGAAGTTTGAGACACACTCATAATTACCATATATATTGTAAACCAGAGGGGTTTACTACTAGAGCTAGGATGAGAGTTTTTGGTGTATTGAGGTTTTGGGTTGTCAAGTAGAGATGGTAGTTACAACTAGAGCTAGGTTAAGAGCTTTTGTTGTATTGGGACTTTGGGGTGAGAGTTTGACAACTTTACTCTTCTTAAAGTTGTAATTGATGATTAATAAAGTAATTGGTGGGGTTTGTTGGTGGATGTAGGCAAAGAGGTTGCTGAACCAAATTAATTATTGGTGTTCTTTCTCTTTATTTTATTTGTCTATTTAATTGTTGTGGTTGTGTTTTTGCCTAAAATTTTAGTACGTGGATTTTAGAGGTAAAATCCCAACAAATCCAACATATTGTCCTTTTGAAACCTAAATTCTTGTTTTTTTCCTAATTGTTTTTATTTTCTAAATTCTACTACAATATATGAGCTAGTGCAAGACTGGCATAAATATGATATTGTTAGGATTTTTGGCTCAATTCCTACAAGAAAGAAATATAATTGGTTTGGGAAATGTGGTTTCTTATTTTATAGTATTTGTTCTAATAGGAGTGGTAGTAGTTTCCTATTAGATATTAATTGTCCTAGTAGTAGTAGAAGTTGTTTTCTTTTACTATTAGTATTAGGAAAATATCATCTATATAAGGGGAGTCCTAGAGAAGATATGATGCACAGTCATAATTCTCATTTATATTGTAAACCAAAGGGATTTATTACTAGAGCGATGAGAGTTTTGGGTTGTCAAGTAGAGATGGCAGTTACAACTAGAGCTAGGTTAAGAGCTTTTATTGTATTGGGACTTTGAGCTGAGAGTTTGACAACTTTGCTCTTCTTGAAGTTGTAATTGAAGATTAATAAAGCAATTGGTGGAGTTTGTTGGTGGATGTAGGTAAAGAGGTTGTTGAACCACATTAATTCTTAGTGTTCTTTCTCTTTATTTTATTTGCCTATTTAATTGTTGTGGTTGTGTTTTTACCTAAAATTTGAATACGTGGATTTTAGAGGTAAAATCCCAACAAATCCAACGTATTGTCCTTTCGAAACCTAAATTCTTTTTTTTTTCTAATTGTTTTTATTTTCTAAATTCTACTACAATATATGAGCTAGTGCAAGACTGGCGTGAATACGATATTGTTAGAATTTTTGGCTCAATTCTTACAAGAAAGAATTCTAATTGGTTTGGGAAATGTGGTTTCCTATTTTATTGTTATTTGTTTTAATATGAGTGATAGTAGTTTTTTTATTGGATATTGCTTGTCATAGTAGTAGTAGAAGTCGTTTTCTTTGTTGTAGTTCTTTTCTTATTGGTATTAGAAAAATATCATCTATATAAGGGGAGTCCTAGAGAAGATTTGAGGCACACTCATAATTCTCATATATATTGTAAACTAGAGGGGTTTACTGCTAGAGCTAGGATGAGAGCTTTGGGTGTATTGGGGTTTTAGGTTGTCAAGTAGAGATGATACTTACAACTAGAACTAGGTTAAGAGTTTTTATTGTATTGGACTTTGGGGTGAGATTTTGACAACTTTACTCTTCCTAAAAGTTGTAATTGAAGATTAATAAAGCATTTGTTTTGTTGGTGGATGTAGACAAAGAAGTTGTCGAACCATATTAATTCTTAGTGTTCTTGCTCTTTATTTTATTTACATATTTAATTGTTGTGATGGTGTTTTTGCTTAAAATTTGAGTATGTGGATTTTAAAAATAAAATCCCAACAGATATTTTATGCACACGCAATAAGGTTGATAAAGTATGAATTTTATGCAATGTAATAACATATATGTATGTGTAATCTAAATAATCTTGATAAATGTGATCAGGACATAATCCAATTGATAGTTACACTCATCTTTTAAAGAAGAAATTCTTAGTTAAAATATTTATTCTTGATCACCCTTGATCATCTTAAATATTTTTTTTCTTAAAAATATTGGTAGAAAACCCCTAATATAACATGTAAATTATTGATTTTTCTAGGGTTAAAATATATTCTTTTTTCATGAATTATGATCTTCCAAATAGCTACACTTCTTCTAAGAAAGTTGGTTGATGTTAAGAGTTGGCATGTTAATCTTCTTCGTCAAGTTTGTTCTAATACAAGCCTTATTGTTAAGAGTAAAAGAAGGGAAAGGTCAAAAATAGTATACTACCTTGTTAACACAAAAAACTCTTGAGCCACCACCATGGATGATCAGGTCCCTAACGCCTCCCCGTTCTCCCTAGAGAACCTCCTCTGAGAAGTCGAAAAAAAGTTAGAACGGCTCATGATATGTCTGAGTATGACATTGGGCCTTTCGATGAAGTTGGTTGAGCTGATTCATCCCATCCTCCATCCCAGGACCTCTTGGATTTTCCTCTGCTGAGTTTCCCCTAAGGGTGTGCATTAATCGGTTAAAATCAATTAACCGAATCATTTATGTTAAATATGGTTTGAATTTTAATGGGTTTTGGCTCAACCGATACTTGAAGTAAAAGCGGGCCCATTCTTCATTTAATTGTCATATCATCATGCATGAGTATAAATTGCGATAGGAAAAGTAAGAATTAAAAAGGATGACTGTTTTGGTACTAGTAGGACAATGAATTCAAAATTAAATAGAAGAAGGATTCTTCTTAACCCACCTATTTCTCTTCTTTCAACAATAGAGAGAAAGACACAGTAGAGCAACAAAGAGAAAGCTACAGCAGACAGCTGCACAACAAACATATCTCAATGAGTGGTTGAAACTTCTTTTTTTAGGTTATTGTATTTTCCCAATTAAATTTATGGTAACCTAACTTTGGGTGTATTTGGGATTTGGGCTTAAGGAGTTTTATCTCACTTGATTTGTACTTCAATTTTGATTATAGTGGAGCATCTCACCATTGCTCGTAGACGTAAGAGTTTTAACTCCAAACCATGTAAATTATTTATGTCTGTTTATTTTTCTGCTGCTTTATTAATAAAAAATTTGTATCAGAGCTATTGTTAAAATCAATCTAGGCATGATGTCTTCTACCACTTCTACGAGATATAGAAGTTTGATGGAACCGTCAGTTTTAATCTTTAGCAAGTAAAGATGTGATGCAGGAGGATCCGAGTCAGATGATGCTGAGTTGTCAGATAGCACGTTGTCGGCACTGAAGTACCTAGAGTTGGCATATCAGCACAAAACTGGCAGGTGGACTGCCTAAAATGGGCCACGGGCTCAGATCAGGCCCCGAAGACCTTAGTCTGAGTGAAAACATGCTTCTGGGCAAAACTCAACCCTAAGTGTCGTAATTTTTAAGCCAAAAAATGACGTTTAGGGCCTCAATTTGGCAGATTTCAGTTTTTAGGAAACTTTTTGTTTTTATTACTTTAAATTCGGCCTTAATTTAATTTTCCTATTTTAACTTGACCTTATAAATAAGGTTTTAGGGTTTAGTAAACATCATTATTGTATTTGCATAATTTTAAATAAAACATCAGAGCTGTTTTTCTGTATTGTTTAGGGTTTTTTCTTGTGTTACTCTCTGTGAACTATCTGTTCGACTAGCCTGCAGAATAATCGCTATTCTGCCCGGCGTCAAGTTGTAAGCTGTATTTACCCAAAAGGGGTTGAAAAAGGCATTGATGGGGAAGAAGATGATGCCTAGTACGATAACAGATGAACAAAAGGTAGAGATGGATAAGAAAGCTTTGACTGCAATTTATTTATGTCTATTAGATGGAATTTTACATGAAGATCTCACAGAGAAAACTGTTGTTGGTTTATGGAGTAAGTTAAAGTGTATGTACATAACGGAATCCCTCACTAATAAACTATTCTTAAAGCAACAATTGTATTTGTTGCATATGGTAGAAGGTACGTTAATGAAATCCCATATTGATGAATTTAATTCTATTATTACTGATTTGATTCAATGGAAGCTAAATTAGATGATGAGGATCAGGCACTGCTATTGTTGTGTTCCTTACTACCATCGTTTACACACTTTAGGGAAACTTTTCTGTTTGGTAGAGATACAATTTCTTTAGAAGATGTTAAAGCTTCCCAATTTTCTAAAAAAAAATTCGAATGACATATGTCTGGGAAAAATTATGAGAAACAGAGTCAAAGTGATGCCTTAGTCACTAGAGGTTCTATAGGAAAATATAGAGAAATATGTTCAGGTAACAATAGCCAGAAATTTCGATCTAAGTCCAAAAATATGAATGTGACCTGTCATTATTGTAAAAAAAAATAGACATTACAAATCTGAGTGCTAGAATTTCAAAAATAAAATTCAAGAAGAAAACAATTAAAATCGATGTCAAAATCGAGGTCAAAATAAGAATTAGGATAGGTATTGAAAAGAGAAACAACTTGAAGCTAATGTTATTGAAGAAGACTCTAATAACTATGATTATGTCTTTGTTGCTAGTGGTAATGGGTTCTTTATATCTAATTGGATTATGGATTCAACTTGTTCCTACCATATTTACCGAAATAAGGATTAGTTTTCAGAATATAAGCCTTATGACGGAGTTGTATTGTTGGGTTATGACGCAGCTCAAAAATAGGAACTATCCAGATCAAAAAGCACGATGGTGTGATAAGGACCTTGATAAAAGTTAGACATATTCTTTCCTTCAAGAAAAATTTGATTTCTCTTAGTACTCTTGATGTTAAAGGGTACAAGTATTCATCTAGAGGTTGAGTTGTGAAAATCAGCAGAGGTGCTTTGGTTGTCATGAAAGTGAAGATAATGATTGAGGACAGATAATGATTTGGAATTTTGTTCAAATGAGTTTGATGACTATTACAGAGATGAGGGTATTGTTAAACACAAGATAGTCAGAGGTACACCACAACAAAATAGAGTTGCTCAGCGAATGAGCTTAACTCTTTTAGAGAGAGCTTAACTAAAGAGTTTTGGGCAGAGGCATCGTTTACTGCCTGTTATTTGGTGAATTAGTCCCCTACTACAACTATAGAGTTTAAAATCCCACATAAGGTATGGTCTAGTAATCCTTTTGATTATTCCACGGTAAAAATATTTGGATGTCTTGCATATGCATATATAATACCCGTATTTGTAAAGTAAAGGTAAAAAAGTACTTTAATAAACATGACATAGAATTAAAATAATGTATATATATTTAAATGTGAAAATTTAAATTTGAATAAAGTAATCCTTAAAAAAATGTGAACAGTAAAAAGAAAAGAAGAAAGAAAGAAAAAAATTCAAAAAAAAAGCAAAATGTGGCAGCACCTGCTGCCAAGTTAATTTGGAAGTGTACATGCTTTACAAGTAGCAAAACGTGGAGGCCTTGGCTGCCATGTTTTGGTTTTGAAGGCTGCATGTAGACCATATAGCCAAAACGTGAAATTTTTGGGAAGGTTGCCAATTGCAACAAGTAACTGCTGCTGAGATTTTTGTGTAGCAAATTGTGTTATATATACACTCATGTGTAAACATAATTTTAACACTTACCAAATTCATTTAGATTTCCTTTCATTACGCGTTTTCTCTAATCACTTGGGGACCGAAAGAAATATTGAAAGAACAAAATTTTGAAGGGGTTTACGGAGGAATTTTATAGAGAGTCACGAGAAGCTATCAGAAAAACAGAAGGTAATAATGTAGTGTTTATTTTTGAATTTTTTTAGCCTACATGAAATTTCTCGGAATATAAAGTAAGAATTTTCAAAGGATGTAGTTTATGAAGAATTAAAGAAATAATTAGAAATTTAATACAAATATTATGTTAGGTGTTGACGATCAACAACCAGGAGAAATTTCTCAGCAGAACGGGAAAGGCATGGAGGTGATCCACGAGTAACTTTAAGTGCTATGTGGTGACTTATATTTACTTTAAGTAATCTAAATAATAAATAAAATTATCTAGTGATAATATTAAATAAATTATTAACTTATACTTTGGTTGTATATAAAAATTTGATTGATAGGTATGATATGAATTTTGGACATGTAGAAAATTATTAAGGGAGAAATAATATTTTTGGAATAATAAGTTGATTTAATAATAAAAGAGATAAGTGAAATTCTTAATGAGCTATGGTTGATGTTTTGATATGAATTATGAGGAGATGAAATTTAGTGGATCGTAACCAGCTAAGATGGATGATTTGATGTGATTTATAATGAGAGGAATTTAGTGGAATTTTTTTTATAATAATTTAAAGAAAGACAAGATAGCTAAATTTAAAAATTTTGAGTTCATGTTGTTTTTATATTACTGTTCATATGCATATTTCATATCATTGTTCATATGCATATGCATTAAATAAAAGAACTGAAAGAACCGAAAAAATGCTGGTCTAATTGAAAAACCATGACAGTCGGTATATACTGGAAATAAAAAGGATACAGCGACAGTTGGATATGCTGAAAATAAATACTGTGACAGCCGAGATAAGCTGTAAAGAAAGGAATCGAGAAGGCAACCGGTCTAAGATAAAAACATGTCGACATGTTGGAAGACATTCCCTAATAATAATTCATGCATTGCATCTGTTTTAATTATTGCTTCCATTATTGAATTGCTGATGTGTGGTGTGTTATTGTGAATTTATTTATATGGATGAGTCTCACAGAGAGACAGTTATGGTAATAAGAACCATCTAAATGGTAGATTTTATGATGTGAACCTCATTACGAGGTAATTTTGAGATAATTGATGGGTTTAAGGTGAACCAATAAATAAGAAGAAGAGATTGATAGAGAATGAGACTTATGATATGGGTAGTGATACTAAAATGCTAGTATCAAGTTGTATGAAATATAAATGATTAAATATTGAAAAACTATTTATACAGATTGAGTACTTCTAAAAAATTTAATTCACTGAGCTTGTGAAGCTCATCCCTCATTGTACAATGATTTCAGGTAGCAGACAGGACAAATAGTCTGGCGGGTTGAGAGTCAGACAAAATCATTTCTGTAAGCCACGTACGTGTCAATATCCTCAGACTAATGAGAAAATAAAATAAAAATTTATTTGTAAATATTCATGCATTTTATGTTGTATATTAAGTTTAAGTTAATATCATGTTGTTGTATCTCCCCTGTTGAGGATTGATGTAAAAATTTCTATTTGTGTTATTTTTTTATTGTTGCATATACGTGTCATGCTGAGATTTTCAAAATATAATGACACCGTCTCGGGGGTGGCCAACCCGAGATGGGTCGATATAATTTTGGTATCAGAGCATTAGGTTTTATGATTCTGTAGACTGCATAAAAAGAAACAAAGTGAAAGATTAAAACAAATTATATTTTGATGAACAGTCTGAAGATGACACGTGGACGAGCTAGAGCTAGAGTTAGAATTGTTGATTTGAGAAGGCGTGGTAGGCCCCCAATATTTTTGATAATTCGAGGTTGAGTCTGAATCTGTGGTTCCTAGAAGGGAACGTGTTAATAGTATGATTGATATTAGTAGTATAATCGATATTAGTAAAGGTATGAGAGAATCTGAAGTTGAAAGAGATGAGCTAAGATAAGCTCTTGCACATGCTCTTGAGAAGTGAAAGTAACAAATGATAGAGTTGATAGTCTATGGCATAGACGTGATGAACAGGCCAGAGTAGTGCCTGAGGTTGTTAATCTAGTAATGGTAGACGTTTAAAAAGGGGGGAAAGTGAGTTTAATGAGATGCAGGGAGATTGTTAAGTTGAATGCTTTGTTGTTTAAAGGATCTATGAAATCTGTTAAGCCTGAGTTTTGGGAGAAACATAGAGAGAGATTTATTTGGTATTTTTACCAGTAATTGACAGGCAGATTGTTGCCTTTGCTTCGTTTGAGTTAGAAAGAGAATCTTTAGAATGATGATAGGATATTCTTCACAGAGTAAGTGCAGATGTTGATAAACCCATAACCTAGAATATGTTTAAGGATATTTTCCTTGATAAATACTTTCCTTAGACCTTTAGAGCCCAACAAGATAAAGATTTTATTTATTTGAGGCAAATGGGTTGACTATAAATCAGTATGATAAGAAATTGTTGTTTTTGTCGAGGTTGTACCGGAAATGTCAGATTTGTGGATATAACACTTCAGATTGAGAAGGATGTGATAGAATTTAGAGAAAAGAGGAATTGGCGGAAGAAGTATAGGTTTGAGAAACCCAGAGGTGGTACTATTATGAGTGTGTAGGGTGGGAGATCACCCAGATGAGGCATTCCTTGTCACAGGGAACTGAAGTACAGAGTCAGAGGCAAGCAGGATCTGTTACTTCTATAGCTTAGAATACTATCAGTGGGACCCTTAGATTTGGGAGAAATGTTATGGGAACTGAGAGTCATAGCAGAGGAAGTAAGTATGTCACCAAGGGGAAGTGGTAATCTAATGTATGATTGAGAAACATAAGCTTGACAAAGATATATTCATATAAGATATTTATCCCATAATTGTTCTAATTTGAGGTGCTTTGTATATTGAAAAGGTGGACATATTAATGTTGGTTGATCTTAGTGCAACCCATCTTTTGTATCCAGTATTCATATGAAGTCTTTTGAAGTATGTATTAGTTCTTTGATGCAAAATATTTCTGCTGAAGTTCCCACTAGAGATAAAGTGATAATCATAAATGCTTACAAGTGTTGTGTGATTCGTATCAGTGATAGAGAATTTGAAGCTGATTTATTATCTGTGAATATGAGATAATTTAATTTAATTTTGAGAATGAATTGGTTGTCGACGTATTACACTTGGGTTGATTGTTCTAGAAGGATGATAATGTTCAAGATATGGACATGAAGAGTTTAATTTTCAAGGAGAACATAAGATATTGTCAAACTATCTTATTTTGCTCTGACCACTAGGAGATGGTTAAAGAATGGTTGTGAGGAGTATTTGGCATATATAATGGATTCTAGAAATAAAAATAGGAAGTTAGAATAAATCTTAGTGGTGAAAGATTATTCTAATGTAATTCCTGATGAGTTGTCTAGGTTGCCTCTAAGTAGGGAGATTAAATTCTCTATTGATGTGATATAAGGATCATCACATATATTTAATAGCACCCTACAAAATGACATCAGCTGAATTGAAAGAGTTGAATGTGCTATTTTAAGAATCGGACCTAGTGTATTTAGGGAGCCTGTGTTGTTTGTGAAGAAGGAAGATGGAATAATAAGAGTGTGTATAGACTACAGATAGTTGAATAAGAACAAATAGTTTTTTCCAAGGATAAATAAATTGTTTGAGCAGTGCAAGAAGTGAGAGTATTTTCTAAGATAAACCTGAGATCAGGTTATCACCATTTGAGGATAAAGAAGGGAGACGTGTCTAAGACTGTTTTTAGGACACGTTATGGTCATAAGTTTATTGTGATGTCATCTGGATTTACTAATGTTCCAAAAACATTCTTGGACTTAATGAATAAAATGTCTGAAGCATTTCTTGATAATCTTGTGGTCGTGTTATTCGATAACATCTTGGTGTATTCTAAGAAAGAATAGCAACATGTGAAACATTAGACAGTGTGTTGGAGATTTTGAGGAGAGAGAAACTATATGCAAAGTTCTCTAAGTGTGAGTGTTGGCTGAATGAAATAATTTTCTTGGAACATGTAATATCGGGAAATGGCGTAACAATTGATCCACAAAAAGTAGAGGCAATGTTAAGTTGGGAAAGACCAATTAATATGATTGAGATTAAAATCTTCGTGGGGTTAGCTGGTTATTATAGAAGATTATTTCAGAATTTTTTTATTATTGTAATATTGTTAAATAGACTGACCAGGAAAGATGTGAGATTTGTATGGTAAGGGAAGTGTGAGAAAAATTTCCAATTACTAAAGGAAAAATTGACTACAGCTCTAGTGTTGGTGTTTTCCTTCTGGTGATGAAGGATTTGTAGTGTGTAGTGATGCGTCACATCAATAAGTGAGATATGTGTAATATAGGAAAGCTGTGGCCCGTACTTCTAGGCAATTGAAGATTTATGATAGAAATTTCCCTACTCATGACCTAGAGTCGGTTACTATAGTGTTTACTTTAAAGATTGGAGACATCATCTGTATGGAGCTACTCATGAGATATTCATGGGTTACAAGAGTCTGACATACTTACATGCCCAAAGAGAGTTGAATTTGAGGCAAAAATGGTGGATGAAATTGATTAGTAACTATGATTGTACAATTCACTATCATCTAAAAATGCGAAGGTGATAGCTGATGCAGTGAGTACAAAGTCTACAAGAAGGCTAACTGCTATTGGGAGTAATGATGTGAAATTGATGATAGATTTAAGAAAGATATTAATGAAGTTATATATCAGTGATAGAGGATCATGGTTCAACATGTTCGTAGGGAAGCTAATTGGTGTGTTGATTGGCTTACTAGTAAAGGAACAAACTTACCTACAAATTTTAGATATTGGTATTTTGTACCATTGGAACTAAGAAGATTGATGTTGGCTGATATTGTTGGGGCTGTTTGTGTAACGACCCATCTAGGGCGAGTCCACCCAAGACAATGCTGTCACATTTAAGATCGAAGCATGACACATATATGCAACAACTATTGCATTAATTTTTGAAAAATAATTACAACATTTTTCCTCAAATCTTTTATAGAGGAGTTAATACTTTCTTTCTTCACAATATTTACACAATATTCAGATAATTATACAAATGCATGTACATGTACAACTGTACAACAGTCTTTACAAATATATACAACTCTTTTTTTCTCAATTCTGTTCTTTTCTTTCTTTCCTTTCTTTTTATGTTTTGAGGATGCCAACCATGAGGACTTACCTAAAACGTACTATGAGTCTCAGGTCAAGAATCTACTAATCTGGTCCACGGCATGAAATCATTTAATATTAAGGAATGAGCTTCACAAACTCAGTGAATTACAATTTACTAGAAGTACAAAATTTATATACTTATAGTCATATTTTATATCTTAATTCTTATATAGATGGTTCAAATCAATCATATATTAATTCTCAAATCATATGGTTTCAATCATATATATATATTCTTTCTGACTTCAATCAATTATAATTATCACTTCAATATTATTTTCATCACATAAATACCTCATCATGAGGTTTACATCATACAACACAATCCTTTACTGTATAACATATTAATTCAAATGTTTGTCATTTTCTCATCACACAACCGATTCATCATGATACTCATATTTCTATAATGATCTCACAATCAATTTGATACCTTAGTATCTCAATAATACATAAAAATAAGCATATATGCATCTACATCCTCATTTCATTCTTTCATTTATCATCACATCATATCACATCTCCTCAATACTATCAACGTATGGGTAATTCATCTATTTTTGGGTATCCATACTAGTCTCTAGTACAGCTTTCGGGGACGTCTCCCCACATATCAACATTTTCATCCATACCAGTCATGGTTCTGGTCTTCTATCAATACATATAAACAACCACATACAAGCAAGCATATCATATCATCATATAATTCAAAATTGTTTTCTTTCTTAAGATCTTTCTTTTCATCATATAAGTCAAATCATCTTTTCATATATATATATATAATATCAATTTGTCTATCATATAAATTCAAAAGATCTTCTCGATAATATCATTTATCTCTTCAATTTCTCATCGTTCTTATCCTTTCAAGGATACAATCTCAACAATTATCATATATTCATTTCAATTATATTATAAGTCATACTTTCATATTAAATCATCAAACTCATACATATAACATGTATTTCATCAAGTCTATCATATTCAATATGCATTCAATAATTATCTCATATTGTCAATCATTCCAAGTTTTATGTAGTTTTCATAATTGTCTCGCTTACTAAAAGTAAATCCATCTCACCACATAACACTTAAAGCTAATCGTGGATCACCTACTTTCTTTTCCTACTCCTCTCAGCAATTTCTCCATATTACTGATTACCACCACCTAATCATAAAATACTTATCAATTTCACTATCTTAATTTTTTTAATCTATACCATATATCGGGTTAATTTCATGTATACATGTTCATCCTTTTCAAATTCAATGATTTTAACGAAAATCTTTTTTTATTTGAATCCAAGTTCAAATCCTCTTTCAAGAAAAGTATAAGAATACACTCTAAAAATTGAATTCTTACAGTAAAATTCTTGAACTTTTACCTTTTCAAAGTCTTATCTTCAAATCTTTCAGAAATTCTTCCGTCAATCAAACAACTCTTAAGACATGATTATGAAATCCTTAAGTTTTTTAATGTTTGAGAGTGTTTTCTAGAGAGAGAAAACGAGATTTCAAACGTTCGAAAATGATTTCTTACTTTTCAAAATGCTTTTATAAGAAAATTTCGGTCGGATTGGTTAACTGGTTGACCATTTTAAAAATTACAATTTTACCTTTGAGCTGTCGGTCAATTGCCTGTCGATCGGTCAGCCATTCAGTTCCCCTGCTAGTCGACCAATCCCTCCATAAATTTAAAAAAAATTCTTCTTTTCTTGCTCAAAAATTTTCTAACTGTTTTGTTTAATTTCTTTCAATACTTTTCTTCAAATCTCAAACTCAACTTTCAATTTACATATGTATGTATGTATGCATGTATGTTAATATTTCATTATATATACACATCATAATTTACTCTTTTACCTTTACATTGAGGGTACGAGAATCACAGTTTGGCCTAGGATTCTGGGTGCTTAGTGTGTGCCCTCCGTTTGTAACCAAAAAAAAAATTATTCTAAAAAGGAAAAATGGAGTTAAAAACAAATTATCATTTTTTACTAGTTTATTGCTCCTCTTTAGCCAATAAGTCTACATTAATTCTCTATTGGCACAAATGCGTGGGGTTACCCATCAACAAAACACCCCCAAAAAAAAAACATAAGGAATTTACAATTCACTGTCAAAGACTCAAAAGGCATTTGCCCTTTGCCCCCTTTGAAAATCTTTTTGCCCAACAGGTTACTCAAAGGGCATATGCTTTTTGAAATCCTTCATTGTCAATAAAGTTACGGTAGATAAAAGAGGAAAAATGAAAGTTGAAAAAAGCAGAGAAAGATGAAAAAAAAAAGGAAATTATTATTTTACTTATCGGAGAAGATTCATTTCCTCTTTTAAAGATATAATTGTGAGATGATCGGAGAATATAAAGTAAAGTTAAATCATTTTGTCTTTTGTTTGTATATTTTATTATTTCTATCGAACATATAAAAAATTAAATTTTTGTTTTAGTTTCATTTAATTTATTTTCTCTTACGGATCATAATAAAAGAAAATACTAAGTATATAATAAACCATTCTTTTTTTAGAATTTATTCAAAAAACAAACACAAAGAGAGATAAAAAAATAATTATATATCAAACTTACTACACATCAATTCTAAAAAAATACTTTGTTATTTTTCTTTCAATAAATGTCATTTTCATTAACCAACTTGCACTAATTAAAATAAATTTAAAAATAAAAAAAAAGAAAAGAAAAGAAGGATTACCCCACTTCAAAAAAATATCAAATCAAAGAAAGAAGTTTCCATGGCCTTATTTTTTTAAAATTTATTTCTTTTCCTTTATAATTTTGAATGAATTATGCCATGAAAGAAAACAATGAAAGCGATGTACTACATATCCCGTTGATTTGGGCAGTTCGTTATTGGTTGAAAACAACTTCATTTAGCTTTCTCTTGGTGGGGGCCAAGCCATCGATCCATTGAATTGGTGCTTACGCAAGAGATTGCCTCATGCATGTTTGAAGGGACAGTGTCCCACCCCAGCTGCATAATTAGGAAAGTACAGTTCCACGTGTATAAAATAATATATGATAAATTTTTTAATTTTAAATAATTTTTATAATGTTCAAATCTCTTAAATATATCAATATAAATTTTTATCGATATATTTATTTTTACTGATAAAAAAAAACATCAACGGTTGTTTTCAAAGGCATGCACACAAAGCTAGCTAGTTGTCTATAAAAAGGCATGTTGAAATTAGAAAAACATTGGTAAACTGCTTTTCTAAACAAAGACTATAATTATAATTTACTAACTTTTTGACCTTCCTATAGTACGGGTAGGTTACTTAGCATTCTTCCAATATTTAGTAGGGGACTAGAAGTAGAACAACAACTAGAATTGGACGTCACACTCATCTTTTGAAATCTTTGTTATTTCAACTTCTGTGAGCTTCTAGATTCATTGAATTCTATATGGTGGGTGATACTAAGAAAAATCTCAATTTTTCAAAAAAAATAAGTTTTCCTTTTTAAAATGCAAATTTTTCCTCTAAAAACTAGATTTTTTTTAACAGTTGCATATAATGTAAAGTGCCTTGTTTTGCAACAAAACATCATGATTTTTACACACATTTTTTTGGTGCAGTTACAAGGAAGGAAATTGGGCCCTAATGAAAATCTCAAACTGTAAACAGTGCAGGTTGACTCAGTGGTAAGAGGCTCACAAGCACTCCCATGAGGTTGAGAGTTTGAGTCCTCTTACCATAGCCTAGACTTGGTTGGGCATTCACACCTATGCGCCTTGTCCTCCCGGGTTAGCGTAGCCTAGCTACTCCCATTTTATTCCATCAAAAAAATCTCAAAATGTTAGGATTTTGTAGGTGTTTATTTAAATAGGAATATAGTATTAATTTTTTATTGGATGATTATTTGTTCTAATAAGAGTAGTTGTAGTATTAGTCTTTTATGACGTTGTTCTTTTCCTATTAATATTAGGAAAATCTTCTCTATATAAAGGGATCTTAGAGAAAGTTTAAGACGCATTCAAAATTTCAATATAAATTGTAAATTTAGAGTGGTTTACTACAATATCTAAAATGAGAGCTTTGAGAGTATTGAGGTTTTGGATTATCAAGTAAAGAGCACTTACAATTAAAGTTAAATTGATAGTTTTTGTTATATTAAGGTTTTTGGGTTACAAAGTGGTAAGAGTTTAGCAGTTTTGTTTTTCTAGAAATTGCAATAGAAAATTAATAAAGCTGTGAGTTTGTTGGTAGATGTAGATAAAGATGTTGTCGAACTACATTAATTATTATTGTTCTTACTTTTTATTTTATTTTGTATATTTAATTGTTATTGTTATTACTCTTTATTTTATTTATCTATTTAATTATTATGTTTTTTACTTAAAAATTAAGTAGATGAATTTTAAAAGTAAAATCCTAATACAAACGTATCGATTAAGTTTAGAGATTGCAGTCATACATATATTTTATGGTAAAACCAATATATTTATTGATAATATATATATATATATATATATATATATATATATATATATATATATATATTTTACCATAAAAAAAATTGAGTTTATTTACCACTCAGAATGTGTATTTCATCGTGAAATGTATGAGATAGGCATGATGCCTTGTTGCATCTTAATAAGCTCCCTAGATAGTCATAAGATTTTTCTTATAATTTATAGTATCTTTATTGAATCATTGTAATGTCTATGCAATTTGATTTTCATACCTTTATTGCCCATGCGCACGCGGTTTTCTTGATATATAAGATTTTGGTCATATAAATTATCAGTATTTTGTATGAAAGTCATGTCAATAATTAATAATCCCAAAAGTGCCCCATTAATTTGTGTTATAGAAAAGCACAACAAACTCATTTCATATTTGAAGTAAAAGTTCAATTTGATTGCCAATAAGTGGTGCCCTTAAAATTCTTGCAAATCTCATAAAAGTATTTGTTTTTACATAAGATGTTCACATTTACCATTCAGGATAAGGTATAGTTGGTTATAACTTTCAAAACGGTTTTCATTTTCAAGAAACAAAAAATAATTTAAACTCTAAAAAGGGAAAAAAAGAAAAGAATCATAAGTTGAAAGAGCAAATTTATTTTATAAAAAGTTGAATTTGTGTCAAGTGCAAAAGTGCTATATCTATTTTATCGAATGTTAACAGTATTTAGCATCACAATTGTTTTATCAAAATTGTTTCAAAAAATACTTTTGACAACTAGAGCTCTAATTAAGCCAAACAATACTTAAATTTTCTTTTAAAAAGAAGTTTGCACTACATTTTCTAGCTACATAAAATTTTCCTTTGACAATCTTATGATATCTTTAGAACAAATGATCTATAAAAATTTCATATTTGTTATGTAAATAAATAAAAGAAATATATATATGAAATTCATTTTTAAATGAATTTACTATGAAATTAAATTAGTTTGACACAAATCTTATCAAAATTGACAGAAATTACAAATAAATTTCACAAAATGAAAAGAAAAATTATGTTGATCAAAACTCACTCTCATATAGTTGAAACAAAAATAATAAAGTTTTTCAATGAAAAAGTTTAGAATCTAAAATTTAGATTCACTCTCATTTATTTCAAACATTCTGAACATGAGAATTGAATTGAGTTTTATAATGTAATATAAGAATGCCAAATATGAACAAAAAAAAATTGTTTGTAAAAAAAATTAAAATTAATTTTTTTAAATTTATTTAAAAATAAAATATATTTTATTTTCATTTGGTTTGAAATGAAGTATATATCCAACTTTTACATTTTGTTTCGATTTAATTTATTTTTCAATAGTGAGGAAAACTTTGATATTCCCTTTTCAAGATCATCTCAATTATCTAATAAATTTTTTGATGTTATTAGACATGGTTATTTAATCTGTTAGGTTCTGTTAGATAGAAATTATAACATGATTTTTAATTCTTTGAATAGAAGTTTAGTCAAATATCTCTAATTTTTTATAAAAAAAATAATCAAAAAATAAATTCTAATAACTAAATTTATATCAAAACAATTATTTTACCAAATAAAAATAATTTTTAACTCCACGATTATTTTATCAAATTATTTTCAAAACAATAAAACTAACTTATGAATTGATTTTTTTTTTGGCAAGAAGGACACCCGTCAACTTTTCATGTGGGATCATTATTGTCCCATTAAAGAAGAAAAAAAACAATGAAAATAATTAACAATAGCCAAAACGAAGAGACATGAGAGACAATTCAATCCGACCAAAAGGCTAATAATTTGAAAATGGTTTGGGCCAAGTTGGTCGATGGAGAGCTTCAAAGGTAAAACAAAATAAGTTAACGGCCAACAATACAAGGTGTGACCCTAAAGGACCGCTCTTCGTTGTTAGGTATCTATCAAGTATAATCAAATCAAATGTTAGATATAAACTGCCGGTGTCAAGAGCAATGTACACTTTTGTACCATCCACGCCCTTGACCATTTTAGGGGCCCAAAATTTAATACTCCTTCTCGTTTTGCTCTTATTTGCTGTATACCTTTTAATGTTTACTATTTATTAATTTGTTTTTTTCGTGGCAATTTAATAAAGTTCGTTTTTTCCTATCATGAATAAGTAATTAATGATGTTTTATTTGATTTTTTTTAATTGAAATGCCGACAATCCGATCAAAATTGAGATAGTATCAAATGGGGAGAGAAGTGTAATTTTTTAGTTAAACTCAAGATCACGTTTTACTTGACAGAATTTACGAGATATATAATTATACATTGTTAAGTGTGACATAGAAAACTCGAAACCTATTAAACATGCCCCAAACGGAAAATACACATATTATTATGGGTGTTATATATATATATACATATATATACATTATTGTGATATTTGATAGATTTAAGTGAAGATTAAAACATTTTTTTTTAATTTCACCTAAATCGATTCACAAACATTACCTATAAACTACATTTTATGGGATGCTCTTCATGACTAAAGTGTTAGGCACTATACAAGGCCTGCCAAGGATGGATAATGTACAAAGGCCCGTTAAGAATTGGGCCACTAGCTTTGGACGATAGAATTTATCATTTCTGTTAAGGCTATGTTTGGATGAGGTAGAAAGGAGGGAATGTTAAGGAATGGGGTGTGTACCATTCTCTTTATTTGGTGTGTGTGTGTGTGTGTTTTTTAAGAAATAAAGGGAGAAGATTTGAAAGAATACACTTATCCCTTCAAATCCCCTAATAATCCTTTTTTTTTTTATCAATTCTTTCAAATTGGAAGAATATGAACGGAAAAAGTATCATCTAAAACAAGAAAGAGTTAAAAGTTTTTTTTCTGTATAAAAAAAAATGAAGTGTTTAATACATTTTTTTGCACATAAAATTATATTTTTTAAAATTCAAAATTTAGTTCGATCACTTTGTAATCTAATTTTATGAGCAAAAACAATATAATACATGCTCTACTTCATAAATGTTTACAGCAAATGAATCGAACTCAACAAGAAGACGCGTATAAACTCTCATATCGTCTCTTTTACTTTATATAAAACATTCAAAAAATGAGAATGAGTAGTCATCCAAATCTTCATTTTTTTTGTCTTCTCTACTTTACCTTCGTAGCTCTTTTTTTTTTCTTTTTCTTTTCAAACATCCAAACATGGTGTAAGAGTTTGGGTTGATAAATAACCACAGCCAGCAAATTTCTATTTCATGTGTAGCAAATTCACAAATTAAAAAGGATAAAAAAAAAAATAGCTGTGCAGGATGCGGATTAGAAATTAGCCAAGAGCTTTATCACTTTCAGCATGACCTTTAATGGCCTTAATAACTTGTAAGCAAAGCCCAATAAGAGGCCCATAAATAGATTACTTAGAAAGTTTAAATAGTAAAGAAAAGGGCCCTGGAAGTTGTACATTTTGCCACTTGTTCATAGAGTACTCAAATGGCAAGGTGAATTGGGCCTGATTCTTAGTGGAGGCCCATCGAAAGTGCATAAGCCCCTTTTTGTTAAAGTTTTTTACCCCAAGAATATTAATGCCATTCTCTATTCTTCTTTATTATTGGTGAATGTTTTTGGTTCCTTGATATTATAATTTGTGTATCTTTTATAAATTCAGATTAGATAATAATTTTTTTATTTTTCATGATATGTATGATTATCTGTAATATTGTACCTAATTTTATTCTGACTAAATTATGATCTTCATCCTTCACTTATTTGGTAAATTTCATTTTATTCGCACATTTTTCAATTATTTTAATTAGCTTCTGCAATTGAAAATCACTTGTACAACTTAATCAATTTGGCCTAGATTGTGGAACAACTTCAATTATTTTTAATTGCTCTAATCAATTCCCCACAATTTTTTTAACAACAAATCTTTCAATTGTTCTGATCATCGTTAAAATATTTAATGAATTTTATTTTGATCCCACATCGAAAATTATTATTGTACCAAAATCGACTTTTTTTTCTTTTATTTAAAAAAAGAAAAAAAAAGAATTATACTCCTCAGAAACAGAAACCTTTCCACCTGCTTCGCCAAACGGAGAAGTATACCTCTGCTTAGCTTTTGGCAGTTCTTTTGTTTTTTTCTTCTCAGAAAACAAAAACAAAAAAAAAAAAAAACCCTCTGTTTTTAAACGTTTCTTGATTCCCTGCGATCTTGACTTTAACAGTATGAGATAAATTTCCGTGGGGTAATCAGTTTTGATGCTTGCAGACCTGCTTGGACTCAGGTGGGTCTTGTTTTGATTGCCCGGTGTCATGAGTAGTCAATGGTAGCCAACAAAATTCATCAACGTTGTTCTTTGACAACACATTCTTCATTAAGTTGATTTTAATTATAACCTCAAATAGTAACGGACGGGTCAAAAATATATTTTTATTTTAACTTCATGTTATCTTCAATTACTAATTAAATAATAATTATTATATTATTAATATAATATTTTATTTTTATATTTTATTTATTATATATAAACATAGACCACTCGTCCTTGTATTATTAAGTATTGTTTTTCTTGGGTTAATGGAGTATTTACAAGAAACTCCCGATTACAGTAAAATAGGAGTATGATATTTTTTTTAAGACAAAACTTATATAAAGTTTATAAAGGTTTTTTTTATTTAAAATTTACGTTTATAATAATAAAATTAATGACTTTGATTTATAAAATAAAATATATTCATGAGAATTTTTAAGTTAAAAAATTCAATATATTTTAATAAATTTAAACTTACGATATTTTTTTGTATAAAATTTGATAAGTTTTAAACTATGAAAGAAATATGGATATTATACACTAAAGTAAACATATTTTTTATAAAAATTTATGTAATTTATTTATTACATAAAATTTATTGATTATTAAAATTAAAATTTTATTTTTAAAAACATTTTTAGGTATAATCATAAATAAAACCAAATTTCAAATTTTCTTTAAAACGGCGTGGATCACATCCTATCATTTAGGAATGTTAGTTCAAACTGTGAAATGATAAAATTTTCCTTCCTAACCTCACATGCTAAGTCTTAAGACTTAAGTCCCTTCCCTTTTATGGTATACCAAATGTATCTCTCTTTTCCACTCGCTAAATAGCTATCAATCATTTCCAATTTTTTCAAGCACATGCTCTCTTGAGTCTCTACCTTTTCAGCTGTAGATCACTCGCTTCTCCTTCTTCTCTTTCGTCTCTCTTCTTATTTTTCACTTTCATCTCTCGAAATTACCGGTGATGGCCAATGACGAGCCATCTGTCACTCGCTGGAGTTTTCAGGTACTCGAATGTTCTCTCCCTCTTTTAAGTTTGTTTTCTCTCTTTAGGTCTCTGTTTGATTGCCGAGAAAATACAGTAAAAGAATAAGAAACTGAAATATTTTACTTCTTAGACCGATTATGTTTTTGGCACCGGAGAAAACCAGCAATTCACTTGACTAAAGCTTACTTGGATTGCCCTTTCGTTTTCTTTAATGAAATTTAAATTCTTATTTTCTAATCTTTTTCTCTATTTTCGTTGCTGTTAAATGTTTCTTGCTTGGATCGAATTTTAATGTCTCGTAAATGTATTTTCCATTGAGAGAGTTTTGACCTCTTTGAACTCTGCCAAAACTATAATGCATGATTTTTGTTATCTTCTTTGTTTCTGGCCTTTAAATTGATCTACCAATGTTTTTTTTTTTTTTTTTTTTGTGTTTTGGTTTGTAATTCAAAACAATTCTTGCTTTTCGCTTTGATTTTTGGAGTGGAATTTGGTGTATAAATCATAAATTTGGATCGACTATGCATTTCTTTAAGCAATTATGTGTATCTCTAGGATTTTAAAATGTTTTATGATGCCAAGTTTGGGAGAAAGAAGGTAACGGAGTCGCAAAATGGCCAATCTGCTGATACAGCAGTATCAAATGGTTCGACTGTGACATCAAATAGTAATGGACATGTGAAGAACACATCTGAGATGGCCATTTATGAGCAGTATCGAAACCAGGTACCGTTTTTGTTCTCATTGCATTATCATGCTATAGCCTTTTCACTACTTTAATTGCGGTTACATGATATCTTGTATGGTTGCAGGATAGGAGTTCAAGCTCAACACACTCAAATGGAGCTTTGTCCAATGGAATTGATGAGAAACCGTATAATCCCTTGATTCATTACTTCTTTTATCTATTTAGTTTAATGCTGTTGTTGCTAGTCCTAGTGCATTTTGTTTATATAATTACTCTCTGTGTTTTTTAGTATTAACTTAGTGAAGAACAAAAATGATCACCATACATTTAAGCTGTAAATTAAAGTCCTATTAACTAATAAGCTGAAACTCAGGATGATCTGTCTGGTTTGGGTCTGAACCTTAGTGCTTGAGAAGTATATAGCATGATTCTTGACATGTAGTTGACTTTATTACTGGTAGTTGGATTTATTAAGTAATGTATTGAAACACTAAAATCATGGTGGAGTGCTTATGTCTTTCTGTGACTCCCTACCTCTAATTTACAAGAATTATGTTGTGGCTGAAAGAATGAATCTAGAAATGATAGAGTTAGTGTAGTGTGCATGAAAATAATACGTACTACTAGATTAATTTTAAAAAGCTTGCTCGAAGCATTTATGAATAATACTTAGTCAACAGTACCTAGCTGAAGGCACTATCATCTCTATCATTCTGGTCGTACCTACTTCTCTTCTCAAAGCACCCATATACTTTTGATAATGATGAGTGCCTATGATTCTGGAAAGTGGAAAATAGTTATGAAAGTAACGGTTCATAGTTCATACAGCTAGCTTAGCCTTAGCCTTGTTATCTTCAACAAGCCTTAATATTTTAGATCTCATATTTATAAGCGCCTAGATGAAGATTAAGGCACCTCACTTTCAATAACCTACATCGTTTGGGTGCTGGGCCTGCTTTGCGGAAACGTGAGACTGTTATTTGGAAACAAATATAGTAGACAATTTGTTCAATGAAATACTTCCTATTAAAATATGGAGTTGAAATACATTTGTATTTTCCATGTAAAAGATGGAGACACTATGAAATTGGAGGATCCACTTTTAGGGTGTGACATAGATATCAAAGGGATTCGTATTGGTATGACTCTCGTGCAATCTTTTTTTGATAAGTAAAATTGTATTAACAAAGCATCAAGAGGGTGCAACTCTAAGCCAAAGGCTAATTACAAGAAAGAAGATCTATAAAATCTAGGAGGTCAAAGTAATTTACAAAAAAAATCTCTCTAAAGCAAAAATGGAAGGTGTTGAACCAACTATCTCTAATAATTTCAATAGGCCTTTTAACTCCATCAAAAGCTCTTTGATTCTTTTCATTCCTCACCATCTAAAAAATAGAGAGTGGAATCAACAAGAGGGTCTTCTTAATCTCCTTTGGTGCCCTCAACCCACTCCAGGTCCAAGTTTCATCTTCCACAGATCCAGCAACCACCCAAAAAATCCCCAAAATCCTACAAGCCCTCTCCCACAAACTTCTAGCCAACGGGCGCTCCACCAAACGATGAAACACGGACTCAACGCAACTTTTGTATAGGTAACTCCTATTAATAAGAACTTTCCCCTTTCTTTGTAAATTGTCTATAGTAAGAATTTTCTCCCGAGATGCCGCCCAAGCTAAAAAGCTTGCTTTCTTGGCACGAGAACACCAAATAGCTTTTCAAAGGGAAATTGGTACCATGGTGCAGTCTTTAAAACATGATAAAAATTTGAAGTGTGGCGCTAATGAATTCATAAAACATTTCTTTTTATTTTTTGTTTTAAAACTATTTGCAAGGTATTTTCTATACAACTTCTTCGAAGATACTATCAGAGGAAAGGTACACTATAAAACGCATACGCATGGTCTGAAGAGGGAGAAAACATGACTGCAGCATCAAGTTGTAAAAAGTCATTCATTTGATAAACTTCAGTCAAATCTAAACTGTTACTCTGTCAGCATTTCTGGTGCTTTTGATTGTATTGCATACACTTATTATCTTATGGGTTTTGTGTAGGATTTAACTCCATACTGACGTCTTATCTTTACCTTGTCAGACAAAAGTCTCTGCTTCCTCCTTTTGAATCTGCAGAAACACGTGCTTTAGCTGAGAGCTTATGTAGGTAATTGTGATCATGAAGAACTTCATCTTTGATGGAATGCCTACCTGTTAAATTATTACATTCAATTTGCCTGCTTGGTGAAAACTTTACCCTTGAGCTTTGAAATTTGTTTTTTTTCCTTCATTTCATATTGTCTTACAATATCTTCTGCAGGGATATCATTCGTGGGAGTCCGGATGTTAAGTGGGAGAGCATCAAGGGCTTAGAGAATGCAAAACGTTTGCTTAAGGAAGCAGTCGTGATGCCTATAAAGTATCCCAAGTAGGTCCTTCTACGCCACATGAACCACAATAGTCAATATCTATATGCACTAAAATTACGAAGGATGATCAGTCTGATTTTGCTGAAGATTTGGTTATAAAACTCTAGATAAAAACCATTTTTCAATAGATAACAAATTTCTAGTTATTGACAAAAACATATTGCTCCACAGTTTCCTTTTATAAGATCATCGCTTCGCGCATGTGCGATTGCGGCATCCGATCATGTATGAGATTAAGGTGGATTACAGTCTATAGTCGTTAGTTTTAATCATGTTCTCTGGCTGTGCTACTAACATCCATTTCTATTAAATATGTTTCACTGCTTCATACCATGTTCAGTCATTTTATTTTTTGGTCTTGGTAATATTATTTGATAATTATGATTTAGTTGATAGCCTAATAGATTCAACCTCGAAGAACATGTGGATTTGCATAAGACACCTTGCCTTAGGAGCCTCCTGATTGTTTTACTTCGTCAACTTGCTTTGTTGCTTGGATCTGCATAATAATGTAGATATCTTGCATGCATTTAGGTCGAACACACATTTTCCATCTCCATGGATGTACGTACACCTACGGTTGCACATTTTTCATTTTATTTAAGCTTGACCTCTGCACATGTTAAGTGTTTTAAAAGCTTCGAGCCATAAACTAGAAATTGTGAGATGAAAACTGCAAAGTTTTAGACTGAAGCTTTGTATACCCATCTATCTATCAAGGCTTGGTAACTCCATTCACCATAGAAATTTCTGTTGGCAAATACAAAGAGGTAAACTGTTGCCTTTCCATGCCAAGGGAATTGAGTCTAAATATGCAGATTCCATAATTACAGAGATGCTAAATGAATGAAAAAATTATTGTTTTTCTTTCTTTTTTAAAGGATGGGGCATTTCTAAATATCGTGTAATGAAAATAGTTTTCTTATCTCTTTTGATCTAAAAGGATGGAGTTTATACTGAAAAAAGGTTTTATACGATGCATGCCAAAATATTTAGATATATTCATGGAGACACTTACCTGTCAATAATATTTTATTTGATGTTGTACCGACGTATGAGAAGGTACTATGAGTAGAACTTTGATACTTTCTGATGGAGTACACGATGAAGAGTAGAATTAGGGAATTTAATCCAAGTATTGGGAGATATTTTAATTATGGGAGCAATTATGTAATTAACAATATTAGGGGTATTTAGAGTTTATTTAAGTTTAGTTAATTAGTTTTTATTATCTTAGTTAGTTTCCTTATTGGAGTAGGACTAGGATTTGTCTTATCTTCATGAGTTCTTTCTTATCTATGGATTAGGATTTTCCTATATATATGGGAAACTCATGTATTATTTGGCAGCTAATCAATGAAGAAACATATCAAATTATCGAATTCCAACACTCTGTGATTGAGTTGTTGTGTCCATGTGATTTGAATTGTTATCCCATGTGATTTGGATAAGTTTATCTATTATTTTCAGTATATTGTTATTTTTCCCATCTGTCTTGTATCAAAGTGGTATCAGCTCAAACCTTGATCCCCCACCGAATACCTCCACCCAAACAAACCCTAGACACCTAATCAGTTTGAACAAAAAATCATAGAAACCCAAAGCCAAAACTTGAGACAGCAACATAAGTTGAGAAACTGTTTCTCTCTGTTTGTGACCTTCCAGCCTTCTATCCCTACACCATAGCCACCACCACCACCACCAGCCTTAGAACATTCCCGCGATACAAACCTGGAATTTTAGGCCAGATCTGCCACCTTTGCTGCTGCCGGAAATCCTCCCCACCGGATGACGACATCACCACTCGAAGCGGAATTCTACGATCTATCTAGACCAGAATCGTTGTACCATAAATCTGCCAAAAAAGCCCAAATCTCCACAAGAAAAAAAAAACCATTGTGCCACCACCACCTCAGATCTCCTCCGGTGACTTTGGGGTTGCGTGTCTACCACCACTAAGCTCACCTCGAGCCGACAACCATAACCCTTGAAGATTTGGTCCATCCACTGTCGGAATCACCGTCACACGGGTTCGTTGAAGTCGTGCTGACACATCCGTTAGTTTTAGCGTTTCCCATCATGTTTGACAAAAAACGGAGATCACCACAGTGACCAGAGGCAATTTCCTACCACCACTTGGCTTCCCAGCTCTGTCTGGCTCCGTTCTTGCGTCGAAAGCTTCCAGAGTTCCATCACTGCCTTACTGAGTTGCTAGCCTTGTAACATTTGCATAACAAACTAACAGTCAGTTATATATATTTCTTTAGTTTTTGAGTTAAAAAAAAAGAGAAAAACGAGAAAAGGAGTTTAGGTTTTGATTTTTTTTCAGTTTAGTTTGTACTATGACTACTCATACTTTTGAAAAAATTATGCTTTTACAAGATAAAATTTTGAATGGCTACAAGTATAAGGGTGAGTTGAGATCTCGATGGACAATGTCGCATTCTTTTTGTCAAAGTTGGTAGGGTTCGTATTCAGGAGCAAAATCTTGAACACATATGTTGGCATTATGACTATGAGTATGAATGTGGTTATCGAGATAACAATACTTTGAATGGTCATGCTGATTATGTTTATGATAATGAATTGGTTTAAGACCAAGATGTTGACAAAAATGAAGGGCAGCTCAATGACAAGCTTGATGTTGTTGAGCCTATTGCCAGTTCCATGCGAGATTATTTTAGTCGAACCAATCTAGCCAGATGATGAGTTTGTTGAGCATATTGAGAAGGCTCAAGACAAATAGGAGGACAAGATTGATTGTCAGATTGCGGTTCGAGTTGATACACATATCCTTGATATTGAGTTTATCCTACCTGCATGGTTTCAAGCACCTCGACAACAAACGTTTTCAACGAAAAAAATTGCACCTTCTAGTGACTTCACCTTCAAAGAATTCCATGACCATGCTTTGTTTCTTCAAGCATCAAAGCTCTTGCTCTTTCAACATTTTTCAACTTGAGGTTGAGTTTTTTCGAAGTGGTGGAGAATGGTGGAGTACATGATGAAGAGTATAATTAGGGAATTTAATCTAAGTACTAGGAGATATTTTAATTGTGGGGACAATTATGTAATTAATAATAGGGGTATTTAAAGTTTATTTAAGTTTAGTTAATTAGTTTTTATTATCTTACTTAGTTTCCTTATTGGAGTAAGACTAGGATTTGTCTTATCTTCTTATGAGTTCTTCCTTATCTATAGATTATGATTTTCCTATATATATGGGAGACTCATGTATTATTTGGCAGCTGATGACGGAATAAACATATCAAATTATCGAATTCCATCTCTTTGTGATTGAGCTGTTTGTGTCCATGTGATTTGGATCAGTTTATCAATTATTTTTAGTTTATTACTATTTTTCCCTACTGTCCTGCATCACTTTCATTTCTAATAGCTGTCCTTTCTCCTTCTAGGTACTTTACTGGTCTACTATCACCATGGAAAGGAATTCTCCTCTTTGGTCCTCCTGGGACAGGAAAGGTTTGTATCCAATACATTGGTGGTTATTTTAGTCAAATTTCTATTGCTTTGTTGGAATTCTCCTGAACCTAGATAGGGCTGTTATTCATGCATATCAACATAGAAATCGAGAGACCTATTCACCTTTCTTATTGGATTTCGCTGTCGGATGAATGACTATCTTGATGTTGCAGACAATGCTTGCAAAGGCTGTTGCAACAGAATGCAAGACAACATTTTTCAATATTTCAGCATCCTCTGTCGTCAGCAAATGGCGTGGTATGTCAATGAAGCTTTTTTTTTAGTACCATGTTTTAATTTTTTGTTGATGGACTTGGGATAAAAAGTCTTAGCAGTTATCATAAATTTATGACATAGAAGAGAAGTAATGACAATGAGACAAATAATGTTTAGTCAAGGCATGACTGGCTTACATTTGATGTCTGGACAATGAATTTATCACCCTGTATTAATTTCATACGGTTAAAAAAGGTTGAAGTTGTACCCTTTATATCACCTATTTCTTTAGAACTACCTTGTCACCAGGCTACATAATTAGGCAGTGTATCTAATTCTGAAGTCTATGACTTTGCAGGTGATTCAGAAAAGTTAATAAAAGTTCTATTTGACCTAGCTAGGCACCATGCACCATCAACAATATTTCTTGATGAAATTGATGCAATTATAAGTCAACGTGGTGAAGGGCGCAGTGAACATGAAGCGAGTAGGCGCTTGAAGACTGAGCTACTCATACAGGTGGTGTTTACTTCTTATAAAGCACGGTGTTATTGATGTTATGTTTTATATATGAAATTATTTGGATCTCTCTCTTACTCGCTCGATCACGTGGACTAAAGACATCAGTATATGTTTGTTGATTAGATGGTAGCCTTCTAGAACTTGCATATGGTTGTTTTTAACATATCATTGCTGCTTCTTTATGTTATTTCTCTTTGGCACCGAACTCAAGCAGCATGAAGATTGCCACTATTGAAGATGCAGTTATCAAAATCTCATGTTTTCTTAATCCTATTGCTTTGAATGATGATGTGAGCTATGTTCTTAAAGCCCACTGCAGAAAAGTCGTTTGACAAGTTCATCTCTCCTTGGAACTCTGTTGCAGATTCTTAGTTCTATTTGAAAAATTGGGAATGACAAGTGCATATTATGTAACAAAAGCATATATTAATCTTTTGTATTGGATACTGTATCATTGTTTGTTTCAATAACCAATATGTTTGTATGCATGATCTGTAATGTCAACTGCTTTAATTTGAAAACGTAGCACTTCAAGTGAACTTAGTAGCATCATATTGAAGTCTCGATAAGAATGAATGTATGAAGCATTAGTTATTCAGAAATGAAATCATATGATATTTTCACTTAACTTTCTCAGAAATTGATCACTTGGGTTTGACTGTAGATGGATGGTTTGATGCGGACAGATGAGCTTGTATTTGTTTTAGCAGCAACGAATCTTCCCTGGGAACTAGATGCAGCCATGCTCAGGCGTCTTGAGAAGCGAGTATCCTTCTGTGGGATTAATTTGTTCCGAATTTTACAAAATAATAAAAAGGACCAAGTAGTAAAAGGTTTCTTGAGTAACAATTGGTTTTACAAGATAATAAGGAGCACATAATAAAAAGGTTCTGATTTTTTAACAAGCATTTAGCTCATTGGTTATTGACCCCAAGTACTGAGATCAAATCCCCCATCCAACAACTCCCTTATGGATAAGGAGAGTTGCTGTGGTGCATTGAGGGAGAATTAGTGTAAGGCTCTAGAATCACTGTTGTAATTAAAAAGAAAAAAGAAATGACTTTGTTTTAACATCAGCTTAATGAAACTTGTACGAATCCCTGATTTGAGCCTTATCATATTATATGCTTTCACTTCCTAAGATATATGCTTATGTTGGGGATGTTGGTATCAATTGGAGAAAGGAGGTGCCTATTGCTAATTTATCACTCCCCACCACAGAGAGGGGAGAGAGAAAGCTGCAGATGTGTGATGTTGCATAAATATTTATAAACTATTTTTTTGTATCATGATTGAAATTAATTGACTGCTAATAATCATTATTGGAAATCCACTGTTTTTTTCTCAACTAGCAATATAGGTTTTGGATGAAAAGAAAAATCTGAATAATTTGCTTTTGCAGAATCTTGATATTCTGCAAGCCTAGAGATTTAGCACCTCTAACTTTTGCGGTTTAATTATGGTCCGGCATCACTTATCATTTGTGTTGATCTTTGCTCCTTGCACTTCTTGCCTTTTGTTCTAATCACCATTCTGTCCATCACAATTTAATATTTAGTCTGCTTGTGTTCCTCTAAACAATTAATAAGCAGTTCTTACCAAAGGTTATATATGTTTTCAATGAAATGGTTCTCCTTTGACCATGTTTAATAAGATCCTTGTTCCTCTTCCGGAACCAGAAGCAAGGATAGCTATGTTTGAAGAACTCTTGCCATCACAGCCTGGTGATGAGGCTCTTCCTTATGATTTATTAGTGGAAAGGACAGAAGGTTTCTCAGGTTCAGATATTCGGTTACTGTGCAAAGAAGCAGCAATGCAGCCTCTGAGACGCTTAATGACTATCTTGGAAGACAGGCAGGAAGTGGTGCCTGAGGACGGTATGTGCTTTCAATTTAAAAGCATTTCAAATAATTTACTATTAGTGAATCATTATAATTGGAAAACTGTGATTTTCCATATTATTCTGACACCTTAACCCTCCCCTGAAGGAGAAATATAATGAAAGAAAACAGTACTTGCATATATTATCGTTAATGCAACTTAAGACACATGGTTTTCTACAATTGAGAATTGTACATTCGAGAAAAAGGGCAAGGAGAAGTTTGCAGACTTTTTTTCTTGCTCTATCCTACTTTTGGACTTATTTATCCAAATTTTCATGTATTTGTGTAAGTACCCCTATTCATTGACTGTTAGGGATTGCTTATGTACTTGCAAAATGCATGAATTGAAACAACTTCCTTGTCATTTCCCATGGTATAACAAAAAAGAAATTATACTTGAAGAACGATAAGGGCGTTAGAGAATACTTACTCTTGTGTGTCTCTGCTTGAATGTGTCATGTGCTTGTCATATTTCATTAACTGTTTGATATGACAGCAATTGGTTCCACATGCCAATCAAAGTAGCTAAAGCCCATCAAACTGTTCCTGTATTCTTGTTAGAGATCATGTATGGTGCTGTTATGACTTGAGATCACAAGTCATGCTTAACCATCATATATACTAGAAAATATTACTAAGATGTAGGTGGCATTTTTTCCTTACTTCCGTACTCCTTGCAAACATGTGGGGTCCATTCTTGAAGACTATTCTTAATTTTTATAGCAAGAAGTATTGAAATTTTTTTAGGCTTAATTACATAGTTCACTCTGTGGTTTGGGCCGATTTCGTTTTAAACCTTGAAATTTTTTTGTGACAAATAAGATTCCGTTGGCAAATCAAACTATGAGATTTGGGAATATCAAATGCTGACCGAAATTGAATGGTCTGATGCCGAGGTTTCCCAATAACCTTAGCCATCGAGTCGGCTTGCTATGGCGAGGCTGCCCAATTGTCTTAGTCGTGTGATGGTGAGGCTGATAGCAACCTCACCGTCGTAGTCTCGTGATGTATTTGGTTGTCCAGCACTTGCCATCACAAGCTAACACAATGGTGGAGGTTATTGGACAGCCTCGCCATCACTGGTCATTCAATTCCAGTTACTGTTCAGTTTCAAAGTTAGATTTGCTAATAGACAGAACCTCAGGTTTGATTTATCATGAAAAGTTCTTTAAGATTAAAACCAAAATCCTGTCAAACCACATGGCGAGATACATAACTAAGCCTTTTTCTTTATTCGGTGTTGCAATAGGGAAGGGAAATTAAATTCTTTGCTTAGTTGATGTCTAACACCTGATACGAACCGCTTTGATTAGATAAATTAAGGTGGATCCTTATATATTTTCCTGTGAATCGTCATTAACTGAAGGATCAAATGTGTATTAGCAGAGCTACCGAAGGTCGGGCCAATTATACCTGAAGATATAGAGACAGCTTTGAGAAACACAAGGCCATCAGCTCATCTCCACGCTCACCGTTATGATAAGTTTAATGCTGATTATGGTAGTCAAATTCTCCAATGAATGCACTCGGCTTATCGTTCTAATGTAAAATCTATCGCTCATCGGGTTATTGGCATTACTGTTGCTATTATTTCTTAAGCACAAAGGATTACAGAAGGAGGACTATGATGGATATAGTTCTGCTTCCTTCAAGTGATTCCAGTAGGTTGTCTTTAGAAGCTTGTGTTGTTCTTTCGATTCATTTATCTCACAAGAATTTTATATTTTATCTTGTTAATTATTAATTTATTTTAGAGGAAATCACTTGCAAACTATGAACTGAATTTCTTATTTATTGATAGTCCTCAAAGAATTTTGATAATATGAATTCCCCTTCCCTTTTTTCCAGATTTATACTTTATTTTTGGTTGTCATTACTTCAGTAAAGAATGCTGTTCAATGTAATCAGGGGTTAACCCAAAAGTTACACCTTTCTCTTTCATGAAGATTATATCTCGAGTTTTATTCAACCGAGTCAAATTATCTTATTTCTTACCTTTAACTTTTTGCCTTGCATCACCGTATTTGCACTTCAATTTCCTTTAGATTCTTGCTCTTACACTTCAATTTTCTTTAGATTCTTGTACTTACGCTTCAATTATGTTCAATATTAGTCATTTAAACTTCATTTTTCCTAGATTCTTGTACTTAAACTTCAATTATGTGCAACATCAGTCACTTAAAGTTCAATTTCCTTTAGAATCTTGTACTTGCACTTCAATTATGTTCAACATCAACCATTTAAATTCTTGTTCTTTACATTCCGCTTAGATTCTCTCTAGTTTTAGAATCAATCCAAACATCCGTCTACTCATTCCACTTTGACCATTCATTTGACCCAAAAAATTTCTAACAATCGTTGGATTACCAAAGTCCTTATCAGTGAAAATTACGTAACAATCACATATGATGAATTTGCTTTTAAAGCTAGTCAAACTAAACTAAGAAGGTGGCAATCATTAAAAGACGACCCAAAAATATTTCTATTGAGTCATAAGTACGCAGAAACCAAAGACTCGATTACACAAGGAAAACAACGTGATCTACATGCAATAATATTGGTAAATAGCAGTAACAGTTTCTATCAGACACTCTCTTCCTATATAGCAACTTTTTTTTAACACAAAATAACATCTCCCAAATTCTCATCGTGACCCGAAAGGAAAGAGCAACGACCAAAAGTATAGTGAACATTTATCAAAATCCATCACTTGATGCTCTATGAATTCAACTTTGCCCATTTTCATTCAACGGTAACCCTTCAGCGGGTCAGCTGCTTTGCCAGTTCTTGCATCAGTCCATGCTTTTGCAATTGTTTTCTTCATTTCATCATCCCCTTCCTCGTACATATTCTGCAAATTATGTATCAGTAAATTGAAGGAAAACCTTTAAGATTCATCATACTATTCACAGCTACATAATTATGAAAATGCATTCCTGTTCATATATATGTATTATCCTTGTACACACAATGAACCACAAAGCAAATAGTACTCACCTTCATTAAGTCCATAATTCCAGCCATTGGATCTCGGTCTTTGTCTAGATTTGGCTTCAGCTGTAACATTGATAAAGAAAATAAATTTATTTAGTTGTTCTCTCCAATAAACTGTAAAATCAAACCAGATTTGTTCCCACTGTAAGTAATTACTTTGTCCTCTTTGAAGTGCAAGTCTGACCAGTTCCCCTTATAATCTTTAAACAAGGTAATAATGACCCTTGTAGGCTTCACTACCACTTTACATTTCTCTGGCGCAATCTCTTTGTTCAACTTTGGTATAGCACATCGGTAGTTCTTTCCTTGAACATCATGGAATTTGATAGCGAATGACGTTGGCTTGAACTCTGTCTCCATCTTTTCCTGATTAACTCCCTCTAGAGAGATGTATATCTGGCAAACATAGCAAGAAAAAGAAAGGATAATCAAACAATTAACGAACAATGCAGCCTTTATATGCAGAAAAAAATTATACCATGGAAATTTCTAATCAGCCTTGAAGGACATTATTCATAATATAACACATAAGACCCCAACAAATTCGTGCTGTTGTCCAAGCACCAAGTCTATAATTGAATTCATTTGTTCTTATTATGCAATATTGGGAATTTATTGCCTGCATAGAAACTAAATCTTTTTTGGAATTAGTTTTCTTACCTTGACTTTTTCATTGTCCTGATCCCAGCTGAATGTTGCAAGTGTAACATAGTTCAGTGCTGGAGCAGAAGGCTTAACTGAGGTTGAACTTGGAGTTGGGGTTTGTATAACAGGTGCAGAAACAAGCTCCTTTGATAGCTGTAGACGAGAAATACAGAACAAATTAGTTGGCCAGATGATCCTCAATTTTATTTATTAGCTTAGGTTTGAATTGAATAACAATAGATCCAGAGAACTCAAATCACTGTCAAAAGTAACATAGATAAGATAAAACTTAAAATCCATTAAACCACTTATTAATTTAGTCATTGGAATGTTAAACATGATTATATAAAGTAACAGTAACTAATCACTCTCAGCAATCACTTTTTCAGGAAACTGTGAATTTCAACCAGCAAATGCGAAGAAAACACACATCCAACAATCACTAATTCTAGTAATCTACACTCAAATTCTAGGACTGCAAAAAAGCTTCTGTAACAAAAAAAAAGAACAAATCCAATTGCTGCTCGTGTCTTCACCGTCCATCAACTGACATTTCCCAATCACCAATTGGAGCTTTGGTAAGGACATCAAACATGCAACTAACTAAGAAAGCACACATCAAACAATCACCAATAAGAACGTGTGTGGGTTTTAACAATAAAAAAACTGGCATTTACATATCTGCCCAGGGTCACCTAACTAATTTTTGTAATAAGAACAAAATGAGCAGACACAATACAATATTATAGGAAAATCGAGAAAGTCTATTCAAGGCCAAATGTTTTCCTCAAGTCAGAATAGGCAACAGACTAAATAAAATTACAATTTAAAAGTCACTTAGAATATTCAAACCATCTCAACACAATATTCTGAGGTTCGTTACCCTGCCAAATGACATGATAAGAAAATGAAAAAAAAAACCTAGAATTCAATCTTGAAACTCTGAAGCCTAGAAAAATTCTTCACCAACATCATTGATCAATTTAAAAGAAAAAAGGATCGACTAAAACATAATAATGCTGCATCAGGTTAATTTTAAAAAAGAATGTTTAAGCAGACTCCCCAAGCAAAGCGAATTCCTCTGATTATATCAAAGATGGGGATGATAAATCCTAGAAAGAAAATAGAGCAGTTAAACTGACATTTAAGGCAGCTGAAGTGATTTCCATAAATATTATATATACATGGAGACTTATAAAATAAAAAACCTTAGGAACATGGAAAAGATTCGCTAGGAGATACGAACTTAGAATATCTATAAGACTCAGAACAACTATGCTCAGCAAAACTACATTCTGTTAAGCAACAAAAAACATGTATGCCAATAGTTTTACAAGTTACTCATATAAGCAGACTAGCGACAGGCGACAACATCCAAAAATCAACAATTATTCATGATTAATAATAAAAATGTGTCATTGTGGCTCAGACGAAAATAGCTATTAGACTAATAACAAAGGACAAACAACATCTTGGCAATTTAAAACTGCACACCATACTTATACCTATACAATGTCAGATTACTTATCCTAAACAAAAACGGATTCTTTCCTTTCAACAGTAAAGCCTACTTCATGCTAAGCCTTTGTTCCTTGTCTATCCACTGGGCACTAGTCGAACTTTTTTTGATAAGTGTACACTAGTCAAACTGATATACTACATTGTACTTTAAAACCCTCGTTGCGCACACACCTCTACCATTCTATTAGAAAATATGAAGAGGCTAACCCAATGCTGTTTCATTGGAAGAACAAACCAGCATCAAAACTAACAAGTAATAACCCAAAACATTGAACTTTATGTTAAAACAGGCCGCTCATTAGCGACTAAATCTTTTTAAATCAACCATAACATATGGCTTCTTTAATGATTTCTAGCCATATTGTTAGTTTGTTACTATGTCTTCCTTTCTTTTCAACAAAATTTATATTTTTCACCATGAAATGGAGATAAGCATTCATAGATATGGTGTCTGTTACACTTAACTACCAAAAGGACCAATATACAACGAAAACACACTGCCAATCATTTTTTAATACGACACAATTGATAACTTAAATTAGCTCATCCTTCGAAAAAAATCGGCAGCATAAACTGATAAGAATTACCCAAACTATCAAAACTAAGCTCTACCACAAAATTAAAAAAAAAAAGCCGATAAACTCACTAATCAAAACCTCGCGTACCCATTAAAGAAATAGTATAATACATGTTGGAAAAAATATATTTGCAATCCTTTTTCTAATGTATTAAACGCAAGCTAAAAAATTTAAGTGTTGAAAGATATAGAAAAAAAATAGCCAAAGTAAAAGACCAAAACCTTCTCTAAGTTGAGAATCTCGCCGGAGATAAGATTGAGAATTCTAGGCCTCTTTGCGATGCTTTGGAGGTGCCTAAGCTCCTCCAAATCCAGCGCCAATTCATCTGCCATTTGCTTCTGCTTTCACCAGTAATTCCTTAGCTAAAACAAGCAAATGGTGAAGGTTTTTTGAGCCAAAAGGAACTGAGACTGCAAAAGGTTTCTAATACATGGAGAAGGGAGAGACAATAATGTAGAAAATGCTAGAAGCTAGTAAAGGGGCAGGAAGCGCTAATTTCGGATTTAAGAATTTTACTTTTCATTTCTTTATATCTAGGGTTTCTGAAAGCAAAAGGGCAAGAGAAGGTTCTAGAGCCTTGCTTCGTGTAGAAGAGAAGCCAATCCACAAGTGACACGTGGAGGAGCCATCTTGCTGGGCCAAGTTACATGAGTTGGGACGATTTTTTTTATAAATTTTGTTCCTAAGGACTGGACCCAAGTCCTGATTCTAACTCTTCACAAAGCCCAATTAATTTCCTTCAATGTCCAAACTCATTGAAATTTTTGTGTTGGATTAAGACTTAAGTAGGGTTGGAATAGAGCTGAGATTTTATCGAGCTATTTGAGTTCATGCTAGGTCAGAGCTCGGCTTGATAATTAAGTTCGATAGCTTATCGAACCGAGTTTGAATACCTTAAAGTTCCGCTCAAAAGCTCTCAAACAGTTCGATAAGGTATTATTGAGCTCAAGATCGAACTGGTATTTATTTAATATTTTTATTTATTAAAATTATAGTTCAGGCTCGAGCTCAAATGGATAATCCAATGCTCGAGCTCGAGCTCAAACTCGGGTTTGAATAGGTTCGCTTGTTATCGAACTCAAGCCATTATAAAATTTAATGAGCTCGAGCTCGAGCCCAATTTTCGAGCTCGATCCGAACTCGAGCTCCAGCTCCAGCTCCAGCTTGTTCATTATAAGTTGAGCCGAGCTCAAATACTTTTGTATCCAGGCTTGATTCGGCTCGAATCCACCTCTAGACTTAAGTAAGTTATAAAAACATCCCTTTAATTAGTTTTAATGACAAAAACGCCAATCTATATTGAAAAAACTATTGTTTCATCATTCTCTAGTAGGAATGGTGTAAAGAATCCATGAATTTTGTTTTACCTATACCCATACTTATTTAGTAAATCACAATCCATGCCCAACCCATTATTCGTTTATCTTTTAATTTCCTATCCATATCGATTTTTGCTAAACTTTTCACTAATTATTATTACTCGTATTCGTCAGATTACATAGGTATGAGTATTAATAGAAGTGGGTGCCCTACTTGATTTTGACCAAACAATTGTTTCTTTCCTATTAAAAGGAAAATATCATAATGGTTGAAGCTTACCACCCTTGATATTTTAGTCATAAGTTCAAACATTTGTAACATCATATTTTTTTTTGAAGATTACATTAAAAATATGTCTATACATAAGAAATATTTAGTATAAAAAATATATATTCGGGTTTAACGAGCACCCAAGGGGCACTATCCATACCTTACCCATATCTCTTGAGTATTAAAAATTAATACCCGCTTAAACCCGTTTATCTACTACCTATACCCATTTAAACGGGTTCGGATAAGCTCAGGTTCTCAAAAATATCTTACTCACTACCATCTATATTCTCAAGTAGGGGTGCAACTTGGGCAAGCTAGCTCAACCCAATCCCAGCCCAATCTGAACTTTGGATAAACTAAAGTTGGAATTTTGTAGGGTTGGGTTAGGCTAAAGTTAAAAAATTTCAACTCAAATTAAATTTGGATTTGGTTAGGGTAATGATTGTGGGGGCAGTCGTAATGGTTCGTTATCCAAAAAAAAAAAAAGATTTGCGATCTTTGATGAAATGCTGTCTTTGTAAAGCAACTTGGGCAATCATTAAAGCCTGGCTTGGATGCAGAAGAGAGATGAACACCATTAGAAGTGTTATCAAATGGATCCACAAAGAAGTTAAAGGTAAAAGACCTTCTGCCTCAGCAATTAGAGCTGCTCTGGCCTGCACAGTGCACCAAATCTGGTTGGCTAGAAATGCTAAGATTTTTTATGGAACCTCAGTTCACCCTAACAGCTTAGCCAGAAAAATTAAACTTCATTTGTATAAACTAGTATATTCTAGCTTTCCTGGGCTTAGGCCCTTTTTGTACCTATCTCACTAGGTTGGGGTTTTGTTTCTCTTGTATATCTCATGGGTACGCCCAGTGAATTTTTGTACATTGCCTTAATATAATTCATTTACAGATCAAAAAAAAAAAAGATTTGCGATCTTTGATGCTAAAAACTTAGACTTGTTTGCTTGCAGCTCTTTCTCTACCTGTGAAACATCAAATCATGAATTAACCTTTGTGAGAGAAATAATTTTCTCTTTGTGCTTGGTTACTGAGAAAACAAAGAAAATGAGACCGAAACTATTTATAATTTGAAATGTGCAATTCATTCAATAGATCGCGATCCTTTCTATTTGAAAATTGAAATGAGATCAAGATTACAAGATTACGGTGAGATTAAATGTCAATTATCAAATTGAGAATATTCAAATTCAAATTTTTATGATGACATTCATTCTCACCATGGACTTGACCTACATTTAAATTCTCAAATGGAGAGGATCCTTATCCGTAGAAAAGAGCTTTTTCATTATTAAATCTAACATTTTCATTAAAGTTGAAAATAATTTTCTTTTGGATATTAAGAAAGAAAATAAGACCAAAATTGAAACCAGATAATAAAGGGAGAAATGTTTTGTAAAACCAAACACACTCGAATTTAACATAACTTTTTTGGATCTTAGTTTTTTCAATTTTGTGCGGAAATATAAGGACAATTTAGATATATCTCAATCATCTTATTAAATCTAATAGTTATTATTATTCCAAATCAGCAAGATCACTTAAAGTGAATCAGCAAGATCACAAAATTTTTTCAATTTTGTGCGGAAATATAAGGACAATTTACATATATCTCAACCATCTTATTAAATTTAATAGTTATTATTATTCCAAATCAGCAAGATCACTTAAAGTAAATGAAATTGTTTTTTATATATTGCTTAAATCTTTCCAATTTTATTTCCTTTTTAATAGTAAATATTTCACTTTCCTTTTTTTTTCTTTTTTTTACTCTTTATTTGGGTTCCAACAATGAAAAAAGATATACTATTTATTTTATCGTTTTTACTTTTGAAAATTTTCTTTTCGTTTTCATTCTGACATTGATAAATTTTTATTTTATCAACTTTAAAAATAAATGTAACTAAAAAATTGGAGTTCACTTGAAG
This sequence comes from Bretschneidera sinensis, assembly GCA_023935145.1. Lineage (NCBI taxonomy): Eukaryota > Viridiplantae > Streptophyta > Magnoliopsida > Brassicales > Akaniaceae > Bretschneidera > Bretschneidera sinensis. Next base: position 21,502,841 of record CM043700.1, on the reverse strand, counting down.
ATGATACACTTTTGGATGTTAATATTGGAGATTTTTCTATTGATGCAATAACCGAGGAAGAAAAAAACAAAAAAAAAATGAAAAAAAAACTATATCGCAAAAAAGCATATCAACACGCATTAGATATGTGTTGAGATGTTAAGTTCTTTAAGCCGATAAAAAACATATCAACATGTTCATAAACACATATTGAGATGTTAATATATAATATTTGAAACCAATAACTTATGCTTATATTTAGCTCTTCTTAAACATAATTTTTCAATGCGAGATAATTATTAGTCATTGAGATTTTTTTATTTTTTTTAAAAAATAATTTATAAAAAAAAACAGGCATACACAAATGTGTATATTTTTTGAATAAATTAAAAAAAAAATACTCCGTATCAACATATAATGAAAAGTAGTTTGAAAATTTTTCTAATAATTTATGAGAATTAGTATGTTTTACAAGTCCAATTCCAAAGCGAAGTGTAGAAAACCTTTCATCGTACACATAAAAGGAGATTCTGCTTTACAAAAGCATCTTCCTCAAATTATGCCAATTAAAGGCATCCTCAAAAGAGACCCTAATCATGACCCCTAAACATGACTACTTCCCTGGTTAAGCCGTGCTAAACACATCCACGATCTTTGACTCTTTGGTAAAGGCATATTCTGAAGAGATTTAGACAATGAAAAGAGAAGCTCTCAAGCACTGAATTCTCACTTCACATCATTGTGAAGAGCTAAATTTCTTGTTTTTAATGATTAATACTTTTAAGAAAGTTTATGAAAATTTTCTTTTAGGCATGTTGAGGTCTTTTTTTTCCGGCCGATAAGTCTTTTTTTACTCTATTTGTTAACATAATTGAAGACTTTTAATATCGAAATTTTTTTTATATAAAATTTTATGTGGAATTATATTTATCTCTCTTAAAAATAAACTCAACCTAAACTGTTTTTATATTAACTAAACTGTTTTTATAATCATTTTTTTAAATGCAAAATAATTTTTACAATTTTACCAAAATCTGTTTCTTAAACTATTTTTCCATACATAAATTGGAATTACTAATCCAATGTGTTAGTCCTTTTTTCGCAACCTTACTTATGCGGCAACCTATAATATCATATGATTCATCCAATGATTCAATATTGTTTGTCATGTCAGCCACGTTGTTTTTTTTTTTTTTTCTTTTTGACATGGTTTGATGCTAACTCACATGGAACTTAATCTTGTGATTTTTGGTTAAATAATTATTTTTATCATTGAAGTTTAGTCTATTTAATATTATAATCACTGAGATTTAAAAGTGTACAAAATAATCATTAACGTTTGTAAAAATTAACAGACAAGTCTTTCTCGTTAAATATCCATTCAAACACAAACAAAAATGTGTTGTGAATTATTAAAAGCTAACGTATAGCCTAATCAACAGTCCAATTGAAAAAAAAATTACAAATTTAACTATATATCTTTTACTCATCGGCTCTCGAATAAATAAATTATAAAATATAAAAAATCTTAATAAAATAAATTACAAAAAAAAAGCAAAACAAATTCCATTGCATTCTCATTTCCCCTCTTTTATCGGCACCCAAACGGAGCATCACTAAAACCGCCATTAAAACCCATTTATTTCCCTTCTCTTTCTCGGCCAACAAACTAGATATTTCGAAGCACAAAACGGGTCTTCTTCCCTCACCTGATCTACCGTGAAATATCAACGAGCCCCTGAGATTACTCTCAGAACACGATATGTTGAAATTGGAAATGGGTTTCTTCTCTTTAGTTTGGTTCGTGAAAAACATGTTAAAAAACGTATTCTTCCTTTTTTTTGTTGGAATTATGAAATTGTATATATTTTAGAAATTTTTGGAAGAAATTCTTGGTGTTTGGATATGGGGCTGCTTTCATTTTATTGGTACCGTTTTCATTTTCTTGGGGCTGAGTTTGATTATACTAGTTTTTTGTCTCATTTACCGTGTTTTATATGCTTCAGATCTATCAGGATTTTGACGTTGCTTTTAGAGAAAAACGAAGACAATGTTGCCACAAAAGCAAGCAAAGTAAGCAATAGTCTCCAACTTTAGCGAGACAGAGCATGAAGGCAAAGAAAAAGTGAAAAAAGAGGAACACTCCTCCATGTTCAGCGTCAAGAACCTTCTCTGGCATGGTAGCTTTGTTTGGGATGCCAGGTTTAGCTGCACTTCCAATCAATTTTTTCTCAATTTACCCTATGGCCAAACAAACAAACACAACCCAAAAACAAAAAAACAAACAAATTCTCTAATTTTCCTTCAATTTTCTGACCTACCTCTCTTCTTATCTTTTCTATTCTTAACTCAATTGAAGGAAATGAAAAAATAAAATCCATTCCCATCTATGAAAGAAACTGAAATTCTATTGCCAGTAGCCACCGAAACTTGAAAAAAAAAAAGACAAAATGAGCCTTACTCTCCCATTCTCAGTTGCAAAGACTATGGGGAAAAAAACAAAAAACACTAATTTTTACTCAATTGTACTCCACACGTCAGCTTTTAATAAATCACAACACATTTGTGCTTATATCTGGACAAAAAATTTAATGAAAATGGTTTATTTGTTAATTTTTATAAACATTAATATTCACTTTGTACACTTTTAAATCTCAATGATCATAATATTAAACCGATGGTAAAAATAGTTATTTAACATATGTTTTTTTAGAACTTATCTAAGAAACACACGAGGTTGTTACATGTGTGTATGATAACACACCTCAACTCTAAATAATATTTTGATTTTTAAATTGTGAAATAATATTTATATATAATAATTATTTTTAAAGACATTTTTTCAATGTAAGACAATATTTTAAGTTTTTAATTATGATATTTAAGTCTCTCAAATATCAAATTATTTTTTTTCAATTAAATCTCCCACGTCAAATCTTTCACACTGTTAAAGTTGAAAAAAAAATACTAAAACATCATTTAACCACCTCACCATCCCTTCTATACATCCAGGATTACCTCCATCTTCTCCTCTGGAAAACCCAGCCTATTACCATCAACATCTCATTCTTTTTCTATTTTTTTCTATGCGATATTGATCTATCTGTTGATATCAAAAATTTGTTACTGCTGACGTGACTTGGGTGCTGATGTGACCTGGGTGCTAACGTGGTTTGGGTCCTGCACAGATAACAGGGATGAACTAAAGGCCCTTGGAATGAGAGGAGAGGGAGATCTCCGAGGGCACTCCGAAGCTTAAGTTAGAACGAAAGCTTAAAAATGGGCGAAGCCGAGAGTTAAATCTAAAAGAGCTTAGGTGTAAATAGATTAAGTCTAAATGGGTTATGAAGTCCATACCTCGGCTTATTTATAGCCTTCTGAACGATCATTGCCCACGTCTCGTCAGCGTGAAGGTATTGATTGCACAATCGGGGGACTGTGTGTCGCAGGGTGGCTGCAGGGCGGCGTGCCATAGAGTGACTGCAGGGCTGCGTGTATAGGCGGCTGTAGGGCAGCGTGTCGTAAGGTGGCTGCAGGGCGGCACGTCGTAGGAGGAGCTCAAACGTAGGTTTATTGGGCCGTTCTTTATTGGACCGGAGTGTTATGGGCTACATCTAGGTCAGAGTGTCACGGGCCGAAGTGTTTATTGGGCTGGAGTGTTCATAGACTACATCAGGCCTCATCACCATCCTTTAATTTTAAAATGGATTTTAACCCATCCCTCTCATAAACAATAAACGATCGTATGTAGGTTTTTTTTTTCTTTATATGTATTTTTTGAATAAATTTTCTATAAAAAATAAACCTTAATGGCCCCTCGGGAAGTAATCTCTAAAATCCCACTCAAACAATCCTATTGTTGGATTCAACATATATTATGGTTGGTGATGGTGTATTTGTGTTGATTAATTGATTGAGACTCATAGCCTTTTGTTTGGCTACCTAGAAAAAACAAGATGGTTGAGTTTGGATCAATTTATGTAAATTTAAAATCACAATTTAATCCAAACCGCAAGTTTTAATATATTTTTTTCAACTATAACATAAATCAATATAAAAAGAATCGATATGTTAAATCATTTTAATTCGGTTTGACGGTTGAATGATTTGATCAGTTTCATTGCACAACTTCACAACTAAGTCTAAAGAGTTACTTAGTCTTCATGGAATCATAGGGGGCCTATGATGGATTCCTCTAGAGGACATATCATTAACCAAAAAAAGTCAAAAGAAACAAAACGCCGAGCTACAACATTAATCTTTTATTCGATTGAAAATAAAAGAACAGATCATAGATCACTCTGTTTTCAGTAGAAGAAGGTTCAATGATATCAATTCTACACAAAGATCTCTTAGCTTTTTAGTGGGATCCCGCGTAAACTTCTTTTTTTCATTTATTCCTTCTTATGAAATAAGGGTTTAATTGAGTTTAACGTTAAGAAATAGCGATCCGATTCGTCCGTTTACTTTTGAACCAAAAACACGAAGGAAGTTACGTAATTATTGGTTTAATATGTTTATAACTATCACGTATTGACCGTCTCTTTCACGCAGTATATATATAATTTTTTTGTAAGAAAAAGCTTTTGGAAAATGTTTTAGAGAGAGAAATTTCATTTTTTTTAAGAGACAAATGAGTTTTTTGAGTTGTGACAAAAGTATAATTTTTTATTATGATTTCACGTATGTCTAACAAAATTAAAATGTAAAAAATCGAAATGGAGTTTAAGATATTAAAAAAAATTGTTCCGTAACTCTTTTACACCCAAAAAAATTAAGAAATTAATTTCTTTAATTAAACTAGTGGGGGAGGGGTGTCCTTGAAAATAGTTGGAGTGCATGTGCACCACGTTGGTTGACATTAAAGAGGTAGACCATCCTCATCATATTTACCTAAGGCTGAGCTTATATTGTCTCCCATGGAGAGAGAAAGAGAAAACAAAAGCTCCTTTACAAAAAGAAAAGGATGGCATATCACCAATGCCCAATGCTGACGGTTATAAGGCCAGGGAATAAAGTTTGGCCACCCAAATTCAGGTTGATGATAAAAAAAAAGAAGCAAACAAAGTCTTACCCTTTTGCACTTTTTCCTCTTCATTATCTCATATTTTTTTAACCTTTTTTGATACTATTATTCTACAAATATATTTTTATTTGTTATTTATCATATCTAAAGAGATAGAGAGAGAGAGAGAGAGAGAGAGAGAGAGAGAGAGATGGGAAAGAAGCATCTTTATATATCTACGGAGTAAGGACAGTTATGGATTCCACGTTCAAAAGTGGAGAGAGCTTTCCCTTGCAACCAACAAGGAAAGGTGACAAACATATTATTCCAGTAATATATATAAATAATTTTTACATAAATAATCAGTAAATTGTGATACAAATTCTTTTACATTCTACAACATCTTACACATCAATTAGTACAATAAAATAAATAATACTGACAGAAATATTTACTTGTTTTAAGAAAAAAAACACACATTTTCTCATCGAGACAACATGATTAAATGTGTTTTGCTTATGATTCATTTTGAGTATTTAGGATAGGATCAAGATTTTTTTTAATAATTAAGAAAAATTTTGGATCAATACATCAACACGATGAATGACGATGTGTCACTCATTCAATATACATTGATAAAAAAAATCGCCCAATAATGAATTAGTACCCATATGAGGACAATGAAGACTATGACCTATTGAGTACTTAGCTTGCATGTTTGAGGAAGGCTTGCATTGGTGAAAGAATCATCAATTCATCAGCTTTGGGTTGTAAACTTGTGCAAAATGGGGGTGCCTAACGGTCGTTAATTTTTTGAAGTACAAGAAAAAAGTAAGGCCCAAAAGGAAAATAACCCCATTTTTTCTCTTACCATAGAGTAATATATCTACATGAACTCCATTTCCTTTAATATTGTCTTATCATTAAGACTTGAATGATCAGCAAATACACACACATCCAGTACACCAAGCTTTGATATTCCATCTTTGCTGCCTGTTTCATAGTAAATTCCATTTAAAGTGGAAAAACAAAAGAATGAAAGAAAATAATTAGATTATTGTTCATCGAACCATAGGTTCAATTTTTCAATACTTGGACATAATTACGATAGTAAAATTCTCTATTTACATATTTACAAATATATTGCTGGATCATTGCTTTGATTTCCCCTCTACTATATACAATTTCCCCTCTTATTTGTATAAACTTCTTTCTTCATTCCTTTTGGTTATAAAATTTTTTGACAAAAAAATAAAATAAAGAGTAAATTACATAGTCCGATGAGAGGATGCCATATTTGACCACCTATATAAAAGAATACGTTTCTGCTATAATAAAATGCATCTAATACTTCTCCAAACATGATCATTTCATCAAAGAAACGACCAATCAGTTTTAAAGCCGATATGAGTTTAAAATACCAACAATGGATTTTCTTAAAATGGAAAATAAATAACTTCAAAAATGAGGTATGTCCAAAAATAAATATGACAAATGTCTACTTAGAACTCTTTACCTGAGCATTGAAGTTTCAAAGCATTACACTTAAATTCTTGAACTTTCAATTTTGAAAATTTTAGAGCAAAATGTACAAGTACTTTTTAGCAACTAAATTAAGCATCATATTGCCAGAAATTGAAAGTTGGTGGAATAAATTATTAAAATTGAAATTTCAAAAATTTAAGTGCAATATATTAAAACTCTAGATTTTCGATGCGCTTAACCCAAAAAAACCTATGGTGTTTTTACCTTGGTGGTAGAGGAACTAATATCAGAAATGTTAGCTGGAGATTTCGATGGAGATTTCGATGAAGATGTCGATGAAGTTGTCGATAAGGTAGAGAGCCCTACATTGTAAACCATGGTTCCATCAGGTTGAAAAAGACCGTAATTTCTCTCAGAGGTTGGTCCAGGCTTCATATCTTCATTAAACAAAGCAAACAAATAAACTTCAAGCCTCATGTTAGGTCTCAAAGGTGTCCCTTCACCAGCAAATTGCCTCCTGAACAAGTTTTTGTTATAAACGGCAGCGTTTTCAACCGTTGCTCCGATTTCATTAAGGTCCCCTTTTGATGGCCACCCTGTTTCTGAAACCCTAACTTCAATCCCACCATAACCCAATCTAGCCATTGCAAAGATCACTGCATCAACTTGTGCGTAAAGCATGTTATCATAGTGTATCTTTGTGTAAGGATCAATCATCCCTGCATTAGGGTTAAAAAGGACATAATCTAAAGAAATCTTGTTAGGGGAATCTTTGTATGCAAAATAAGGGTATGCATTGATCCAAAATGGTGCCCTTGTGCTTGCTAAGAATTGTAATAATTGTGAAATGACCATTAAGACCTCAGCCTTGAAACTACCAGCTGATGGAGGGTATGATTGAGAAAGGACTGCTAGGGAACTTGGTGTTGAGACTTGAATGTACTTGTCTAGGCCTAATTCAACCAGAGCACCATGAATGCTGATTATGGCTGGGACTAAATACCCTAAAAGGGTGTTGTCGTTGTCGGTAAAAACCTCGTTTCCTACTGCGATTCCGGTGATTTTCGTCACCGGAAAGTAAGGTTTGATGCGGGTATTTACCCATTGGAGTGCTTGTTGAGGATCAGTTAAGGTTGATAACATTTGGTTCTCAACTGTGACAAGAAGCTCGATGTTGGAATTTGCAAATGCTGTTAAGATTTGAGGGTTTGTGTCATAAATTTTTGCTTTTGTGATCCTAAGTGAGGTTAAGAGATCAAGAACTCCGTCTGGTGGAAGCAAATTGTCGCCTACTTGACCATAATTGATGCCAAGAGATGTCACTCCTTGTAGAAATCCATATTCTGTTAAAAAAAAACCACAGAATTAAATTTATGTAAGTAATAAATCACAATTATAGATAAATTAAAAGAAATTCAAAATGGATTTTTAGTTTCTAGAGCAATAAATGCTTTAAAGAACTGAAAATGCACACATGAAATAACATTTAAAGGAAAAGGATACCTGAGAAAGTGAGAAAAAATAGAAGAAAAACATGGATAATGGCAATTCTCTTACAAAATGTTGCCATGAAGACAAAGACAAACAGAGACAAATAGGAGAACAGAGTAAGTTTTAAGAATTCGTGTGTAAGAAAGGGAAATGGTTATTAGATATAGAGTTTTGGAGAGGGAAGAGAGAAGAGGGAATAAGCTGTGAATACTTTTCTTTGCTTGCTTGAAATTTTATTTGGGTTTTGGGTAGGCAAGGGCTTATAGCTTAGCTTGCCTTGTCAATGTTGTCTTGGGCACTAAACCTCTTAAATTGGTCTTTTAAATGGCTTGGATTTCTCAACTTCTTTCCAAAAAACCTCAATGGCTTTCTTTTGTACTAGCTTCTGATCTCTTTCCAACTTGCCCCCAGCCACTTTCTTCAGACAAAAGCAAAGGGCAAATCCCACTAATTGGTTAAATATGTGAATGGGCAAGGAATTGGAGGATCCCTAAATTTCGGGGTGGGGTAAAAAGTGAAACTAGTTTAATTACTATAATGAATTAATGATAATTAGAGATTCTACTTTAATCTTAATTTTAACTATATTCTTATATTCTAAAACTTTTTAAGGCAATGGAGCTTGTATTTCACTACCCTGCTTTTGTATAACAGGACAACAAAGTTTGATGGTATATACTCTTTTCAACTTGGAGATGCTCCTCTTTCCTTTCCTTTCCTTTCTTAGGGTTTTTCAATGGATTTGAAACTTCACCAAGTTGAGCATTGTTAAAAATGTAGCCCCAATTAGATCAATTGTTAGAGGATAAACAATTCTAACTTCCATTTAAGCAGTTTGTATGACAATTAACAAAGTGCATGACATAGAAGCCACTATGCATTTTTGTCATTGAAATCATTATCTTTGTTCCTAACTGTGTTAATATATAATTGACAAAACAACTATGATTCCAAAGATAACCATAAATGGAATATTAAAATAGTTATTAATAAAAAAAAAAACATATACTTTATCATAGGTTCAATGTCGAATAGCGTAACAGAATCATTCATAAAATGTCCTGAAACGCAAACAGTGTGCTAAGGGAAAAAAAAAATTACCCATTTATAAATTTATAAAGTAATGTTTGTAAGTAGATAAGGAATGGAATACGTGGGAATTTCAGCCTGGGTCCCCTCCTCTGCTTTCTTTTTTCCTTTTGCGGCCTTAAGAGTTAGAGATGAATCAGATGCAAAAATTGACCAAAATTCACCTCGTAAAACTTGCTTAGTATGCCGACAAAGGATGATTTATGCTTCATGCACACTTGGACAACCTTTGATTTATATAGTCAAAAGTAATTTTTGTTTTAAAACACATACAGAAATATGTCCTGTCATTCTTGCTTAGATTATTTTGGCATTTTCCAAATTGTATGTTCTGATTGTTATCTTATATAAGTTGATTTGATTGATATCTATCCTTAAGTTCATATTGATTTCACATTATTTGATATGCCCTCTATACGAAGCAATTAATCTTTTTCATGGTAGGATAAAGCAGAAATCTAGTTGTTAATTAGTTTAGTTGATAAAATTACTTACCAATTAAATTTGGATGTTAGTCGAGGAACAAGATATTTATGATCAAATTTATATTTATATTACAAATTGAAAGACAAGGGAAGAAAAATAACTACATCCCCTTGTGTGGCCTATAAACACAACATACCTTCAACAAGCCAAAAAAAAAAAGCAAGTTACATATTATTTTTCCCCGTATTTTTAATCTCATGTGTTATTATTCACTTTGAGCATTTGTGCAAATTCGTTTATCGATATTTTTTATTAGCATACACCTAAATACCCTAACATATATAATCTTACAATTGTTTTTTTTCTTCTTAGAAAGTCTATTTGGCCGGTCTACATAATGAAAGGTAATCCTATTTTTTTTTTTATCCTTCAATTTTTGCTGTAGACGAGATTCAATGCCAAATTTTTTTGTGTGATAACATATTACTTTATCAACTAAACTAATTGACATTCACAATCACACAATTGATTACATCTAAAAAATGACATATAATAAAAATAAAAGCAAACTTGGGTTTCTTATCTTGATGGTAACCTTTTAAAGCTTCATATAAAATACTTGGATTTAATTCTTCTCTCTTAAAAAAAAATAGCAATACGCAATAAATGAAAAGACAAAAATCAGAGAAGTACCCATCTTTGAAGAGATTCTCTCCATTCACCGTTACTCAAGATATAGGTTAATTCTTCTAAATTAGTAAAGTATAAAAAAGTTTTCTTCTAATCAACCTGACCCTCTTTTTTTTTTTTTGTTTTTTTATGGTGCTTTAAATTTAGCAAGTAAAACTCATACTCTATATCTTCAGAAAAAAAAAAAACTTATACGTCATATGGTTTAAGAAGAATGTGAATCTTAAACTCATTCAACAAGTAAAGAATTTACCAAATTATTTCAACATTTAGCTTTAACATAGCTCCGTCAAGGTATAATCCTATTAATTAGTGTTTGATAAACTATTTTAATATTGCTCAGTGTTTGTTGTAATACTATTAATTTAAATATTTTTAGGCCATATTCTTTATTTTTTTTGGTTGCATTAATTTACTCCGACCCCTTAAAAAAAAGAAAGAAAAGCTTTACAATATCTTTAAAAGAGAAGAAAAAGAAAAACATAGTAGTGTATTCATATTTGATATATTCTTCACTTTTTTTAGATTTTTTTTTAGAAAATTGAACTTTTACGAATCCAATTAACGCGCTGTTGATGTTTTCTTCATCATTTTCTCTAATTCTTTTCGATTTACGCAATAGAGAGAATCAATTTCTCACTTTTTTATCATTTTTAATTTTCATTCTCTTTCCTTTTCTTTTATTTTTCTCTTCGTACTAAATACACTCTAAACTTTTTTGCAATGACGACTTAAAATAATTTTTGCTAAAATAGTTTAGTGTTTGATAAAAATTGTTTTAAAAATCTTTAAAAAATGATGAAAATTCAATTCTTAAAATTTATTTTTCAGTTTCAGTTTTTTTTTTCAAAAATCATTTTTTTTATGTTTGATCTAACTTTTGTATTTTTTTTTTACAAAAAACTAATATTTTTTAGAAGTTAGATCAAACGATATCTTAATGAGGTTGATAAGTGTATTTACAGAATTTAGTTGTATGATTTAATGGAAAAAAAAGACTGCTACAATGGACCCAGACTTATTTGTATGTGATCATAAAAAAGAGACAAGTTGCAATCAATTGTGTTTTCCTTTAGCTCTTGCAAAAACTACCTCACTCCTATATGGCATCACCCCTTCCATGCTTGTGATCTGACTGTGAAGAGAGAGAAAAAGAAAGGTTCACATTGCAAAAGAGTCTTTGATCAAAAGCACCATGTAGTAAGATTTTAGTACTACCTCATTTTCTGTGCTTTTAATCCAACTAATAAATATTCTTTTCTCTCTCTCTCTCTCTGCAAAATGGAAAAGTTAAAGATCGAATGGAAATTTAAAGGAATATATATCTTAATTCCACTGATGAAATCAAGAAAAATGTGAAGGCCATCATGCCCTTTTGTTAGTTGGTCAATGCTAGTATGTCTTTTCACTTTTTATTTCATATCCAAAGGAGAGAGATTATGATAAAGAAGATTTAGCAAAGAAACATGCTTTTGTTAAAGACATTTTGGTTTTAAAAAGGAAGCATCATGGAAGAAAGGGGAGTGAAAAATTCAATGCATGCACAAAAGGTTTGATCAATAGTGGCACATATGTGTATGTTTGCTCAAAGCATTGCTTCTTTTCTATTTAATGATTCTAAGCCTTAAGGTTTTGTCTAGAAATTGTTAGAATCATTACCCAATTCCCAAAGGGGGTTAACCATTTTGGAATTACACCATAACATAAAGAGTTTTCCATGTAGAAAAGTGGGGCAAAAAATGACTACATTTTGCATTACTTAGCAACAAAAAGGTTGTGATGATAATATAAGCTAGTTGAGAGAAATGAAAAGCAAGACTGGTTATTGGGTGAATATGGGTATTATGAAAATGAATTTCTTGATAAGAAAAGAGGGTGATGTTATTGCTTTTTAGGGTGGTATCCATCTAGCAATGGTCATGTCAATCTACAAATAAGGTGGTAGTGGTAATACCCATATCAAGGAGGGTCCACGTCTATGTCACAATGTTGGTCTTAAAAAGGTTATGGTTCTTCACAACTTACTTAGGTGTTCATTCTTGATACTACTACCTGCTATTAGTTTAGAATTGTGGGGTTCGAGTCTTTTTTTTTTTTTTTTTTTTTTTTTTTTTTGTTGTTGTTGTTGTTTTTGTGACGAGGTGAAGCAGGTTTTGCTTTATTAGGTAATATAAATCAGCATTTTTGTCAGTTTTATATTTGAGGGTGTTTATACAATATTGATAGGAACACTTTTTTTTAACTAATGCTTTATTAAAAAATACAGTAGCTAATAAAATAATTTATAAGTAAAAAACAAAGATCAAGTTACTTCAATTAACAACTTTCTTTAATTCTTTTTCATTTTTACCCAACTAAAAAACATATGGATTTGGGATTTTGTCTCTCTCGACAAAGTAAATAACAAACCTTTATAAATGTAACAAAATGTATAATCTAGTTAATAACCATGTATCTTATTTTTTTATAAAAAAATATATATAGTACATTGATGGAAAAAAGAATCAAACCCAAATCATTTCAAATTATAAAAGATTTACAGATAACCATTAAGTTAAGAGATCCAAATTGTTGAGTTAAGCACACAACAATCTTTTGAAATTAATCAAACTTTTATCTTATCTCACTTATACTTAAAAACCATCAAAGAATAACAGTTAGTTACCAACATTATTCCTCAAATTCACCATAATGTGTGAAGGAGCCTCTCAATGGATTTGGAGGATTGATACTCTCTTACGAATTGTTTTTGTTTTAAGTCTAGTGGTCGCCCTTGATCTTTCATATGTAAGACTCGGATAATATTACTTTCTTCAAAAATTTTCTCGTTAATGTAAAAGAACATTTTTTTTTGTTTGAAGGGTAAACAACATTATCTTTTGAAGGAAAAAATGTTTCTAGCCCAGTACATTAAAGAAAAAAACATTTTTTTCTTTAAAATGTGCTTTAATCTCATTTTAAGTGAGTTCTCAAAAATCTCCTCTACCACGATTGGCAAATGAAATTGTACCTTGCCAGTCCAGTAAGTTCATTTATTGGGCATCCCCCACAAATTGGGCCTCAGTGCAAAAGCAGCAGAATTAAAAGGGCTCTTATGGGCCGAGAAAAAGTAGCTTGTTAGAAATACAGTAAGATTTGAAGGATTTTGGAGTGTCATTTTCGCCAAAGATTTGAGAGTTTTATGTGATGAGTGCTTATTGGATTATGTTTGGGTTTTTATTTAAATTAAATTAAAGCAAATTAGTTTAAAAAACAATCCAAATATAACCATTGACAGTGTAAGTGTTACATGAAAAGCGAATGTGCAGTTTAACTAGAAATATCTGCTTAGATAAAGAACATGCACATTTCTACTCCGGATAGTCAAATGGAATTAGAAATGTGAATAATACTAATAAAAAATTATAAAATGTGCACAAAAATATCAAATAAATATAAAAGAACGTAAGAAATTTAATTTAAAAAATTAATCAAATAAGTAATTATTTGTTATGCGTATTTTTTTTATCTACTTAATATAACATATGCGTATATAATGTGAATGTATAAGTTTAAATTTTGATATTTTATCTCATAAATAATAAATTAAAAACATGTAGAGAAAACCAAATATTGAGATATTGATATTCAATACATTAAAAAATATTTAAATGATTGAAACTCTTATTATCTTCTTTGACATTTTTATAATATAATCTCATAAATTAAATTTATTGAAATTAATATTATACTTTAGATTTAATAATGAAGTATCACAACATTGAATCTCAATCTATTAACTAAGTTAAAATTAAAATTTGTGTCAAATTCATCTTCTTTTTTTACTAATTATTATAAATTCAATTAGTTTACTATTTAAATTAATCATGTTATTTAATTTAAGTATTTATTATATTGAACCTTTTATTTTGAGTAATGTTATTGGCACTCCAAAAAATGTTATTAGCACTCCTCCTATTTTGTTCTGGTACTAAAACTTGCAACAATGTTCCTAATTAAATTGTATTCTAAAAAACATATAACTTTAATTAAAAATATTATTGTAAGTTAAATAAACAAAATGAGCACCAATAACACTACCTTTTATATATTTTGGACTTTGTAAATTTTACAAATTGAACTTTTAATAAGAATGATATGAATATTCCCTCACTTGTATCTCATGCAAAAAAGTAGTCAACAATATTATTTTATAATTACTCAATATATCTAATTGGATTCCCATCAATAAAAATATAAAGATAAACACACATGAATGGTCAATGATGAAACTATCTATAGTGAAATATTATTTAATTTATTTATTTATTTTATATCTAATATAATTTAGTTTACTTCTTAACTTGACTGTATTATTTATTTTAGGCATTTTATAAACTTTGATTTATTAGTTTAGACCTTTATAGGGTTTTTAGATTGGGCTTTATATTACAGTTATGTTCTATTGAAAAAAAATATTTAGAAAAAAAGTATCGTGTAAATTCAAATTCTTTTCATTTTTATTATGTAATTTTATAATTTAATTTTATTGAATATCTAATTTTAATTTTCTATTTAACTATTAAGTTGAATAATTTTTTTGTATTGAATTATTATTAAAAAATTCTTTATATCTAGTTTTAATTTATTGAGTTTTATAATTTTAAGTTTTTATAAAATTTATTGATTGGGCTTTATATCATTACAATTAATTATAAAACAGCACTATTTTTATGGGTTTTATTATTGGGCAAATTACACTGTAACTATGTCTAAGTTTGAAATGACACTAACATACCAAACTTTTTTAAAACTTACAATTCGCTCAAAACATAAATATTCACTATCAAGCAACCCCAAAATGATTTTTTTAATAATCAAAATTTTAATTGAATATTATTTTTCACGATAACCACCCTTAGAGTTAAAATATCTCAAAGTGATTATGAGAAGTTTAATAAATTATTTATCTCAAATTTTTTTATAACATGAATTTTTAAGTTATTTGAATTCATATTTTCTAAAAAAATAAAAACATCAAATATCATTTTAATTTTTAAAATAGAAAATTTTGTTTTTTTTTGTTTTTTTTTATGATGGTCCTTGGTATTCATTTATTTGAGATGTGAGGCTATTTAATTTTATAAAAAAAATATATCAACAAACTTTTCATTTAAAATATTTAATTTTATTTCATGATGCTATTTGATTTTCAATTATTTGAGGAAGCAATAGGCAGTGATATCATAATATTTTTAAAACATAAAAAATATAAAGTAAAACTTGTTTTATACCATATAATAGAATATAAATCCATTTAAAATATAATTTTAATAAGTTTTAAAAAAGAACGATGATATTTTTTTAATTAAAAAAAGCCCTAAAAATCATTATTAAATATGTTTCATCCCTAATACTGATTCTAATTTTTTTTTAAAGTAACATTTATAATATTTGAGAGTACTTTGGTTATCATGAAAAGTATTATCCATTTAAAATTTTAATTCTTCAAAGAAAATCATTTTGGGACTACTTGATGGTGAAAATTGATGTTTTTTGGTGAATCATGAGTTTTAAAATGATTTGGTATATTAATGTTATTTCAGCAAACTTTGAAGTAGTACAATATAATCTGCTATTTATTATTTTATGCTTTTATAAAGTTTATAGATTGGGTTTTATACAGTGTTTTCATAGGCGAGGGCGTTGGGCGAGGCGTAATCCCCGAGGCGTTGGGGCGTAAGTCTTTTGAAACGTTGGGGCGTTTTGAATAAAATAATATTAATTAAATTATAAAAATATTTAAAAATTAAAATTATACAAATAAATTAATTATCAATAAACTTTACTAATTCAAGACATATGAATGAATATTTATCAAAATATTTCACATATTTTCTCCAAATGAAAGATAATAGAGGTAGTTGAACCTACTTTAATATTCTCTATAAAAGCAATTAACATTTGTTTTTTTAATTTATCTCCACCCCACTAATAATCAAATGAAAATTACTTTGAAAAGTGAAAAGTTGTCCTAAATTTTCTTAGGTTCAAAAAATAAACAAATAAGATGAAAGCATAAAGTAAAGATAAAAAAATAAAAATAAAAATATATTTCAAGTTTGTGTCTTTGATTAATTACAAAAATTTAAATAAAAGCATAAAGTAAAGACGAATAAGATTGATGATAGCATAATGGGCCACACAATTACCTAGCTTGACAATAGCATAATGGGCTACACAAAATTTAACTCAGCCAATGAAAGCTACCCATCAACATAATGGCCCATCAAAGATACCCATAAGCCCGGTTGATTCAACCCCATGGAAGATATTAATGTTAACTCAGCCAATGAAACAAAAGTCAATGAAACAAAATTACAAAAGCCAAATGAAATCTTATATCAAGTCCGTCTCTGAGCACTATGAGGACGAAGACACCAAAGACTCTCTGGTAGAGAGAACAGAGACCAAAGAGAACAGAGTCTCCGCAATCCTGAACCGCTGCGAGACCAACCACAGCCATCGATCAAAGCCTAAATCAACGCCTCTGATCTACCCACGAGTGTCTAGCTTGCATTTTCCAGTCACTCAGTTCTGGTGACCGAAAGCAATGCTCTCTGGTGTGTCTGCAGTGGCTCAGGATCGAGGGATAGAGCCGTCACCGTCTCTCTCTCGACGCCCAATCAGATCTGCTCCCTATGGTACCTTCTCTCTTCTCTCGATTAGATCAGTTGCAGAATAAAACGAAAATTGCATTGGGCGTACGCCCAGACGCTCGAAGCGTCAAAAGCGTACGCCTCGGGTCTGAGCGTTCGCCCAGACCTGAGAAACGCGCGCCCCGTGATACATTTACCCCAACAAACACGCCCGGAGGCATTTTTGCCCCAAAACGCCTCTAGGCGCGCCCCAATCTCGCTTTTCAAAACACTGGTTTTATATCCTAATTAATTATAAAACTAAAACTACATACTTGAAATTTAAAAAGTTAGACATATGTCATTATAATGACAATCTTTAAGAGAACGCATGTCATGTTAGTAAAACTTCTCAAAAAAATCTTTTTCAAATACTTATATTTATAGATTTTATGGTGTGAACGAATCGGGACTTTAAATGGCTAAGTATCAACTAATTAATAGTTAGCAAAGTTTTTGGGTTACCAAAGATTTTGAATTTGAAAAGAAAAGGGATGGAGAAAACTACCATGTTGTATGGTCCAGCCACTAGGAAAAAAAAATTGAAAAAGAAAATCTGAGTAGATTAATATCGTGTGCATTTATTTTAAATTTGATGCGACATATGGAATCGTAATAATATTATCTTCCCCTCTTCCATTATTTATTTCACCATAAATATCCCACTTCCCACGCCAAGTATTGATCCATTCATGCCGTGGACGCTTGGGCGCCCACTCATTTCCAAATTTGTCGACACATCCATCTCAAACCCAAAAAAAACAAATCAAAGTTTCACTATAGCAAAACCATTAATGTCCCGCATGTAAGGATTTACCAAAATTTTCATGCTAGCCAAACACTTTAAAATTTTCTCTAAATTTTACTAATACAGAGACTCTGTCAAGTTAGAACATGACGACACTCATATCGAGATAATTTTATCATTAAAAAAAATTTCGTTCATCTCTAATTCATAAAAAATACACAACATAAAAATATTTTCAATCCTTAACTGAAAATAAAATCTCCCTTTTTCCATATTTTTATATCATCTGATGATTAAAAATATGCTGTTAGATGTCTTCACCAGTTGTCTGTTTCATACTGAATTACCTAACCTTAATTACCATCAGCATGATAACTGATACATCAGAGTGTCCCTTCCTATCCTTTCATAGTAGGGAAAGTGATCTCAACTCAATACTCCAACAAGAGCTAACCAATACTAAATAATGCTTAAAAATGAATCAGATATCGATATGAATAAAACCAGTTGTTACTAATATTTTCTTCTCTCCTCCTTCTTTCATGCATGTATAACTGAAGTCCGACAAAAACCAAATTGATTATCTTTAAACACTTTATAAAAGCAAAATTTATAAATTAGATTTCACAGATCTATCAATATACTTTTATAGAAGAACATATATTGATTTGCAAACTCTACACAGACCACAACCATTTCAACTCCTCCATTGGAGGAACCTCCATGAGCATGCTATCCCAGTCCTTAAGCCATGTCGTGCCTTCCGATAACCTCGAAACATCACCACCACCACCACTATGATCGGCTGCTACGGCTCTTTTCCTTTTATTTGTACCTGCAGAGTTCTTTTCTATCCATGCAACACAAGAATCCTTACCAGTAAGGCTCTGAACAACAGATTTGAAGTTCATAGGGTCAGTTTCAACGTAGCGAGTATCAATAAGCTTAACCTTAATAGTAGTACCCATTATCACCCAAAAGGAGGAATATAAAGAAGAAGAAAAAAAAGGGTTTTGAGCTTTTTAATTTGATAATTGCTTTGCTGGATTTCTCTTTGCTTTGGCTAATTGGCTTCACTCTTTTTTTTCTTTCGGTTGTGTACATATATAAATTTTTAAAGTGATGATTGTGTGTTCTTATAGCCAGGGGAAGGGGATGCATTATGCATATGTACATATATGTTTAAAGGGAAGGGACCAGCTAGTGGTGGGGTTTTGAGTTACAGTTAGAAGGTACCGAATTGGTTCAACCGCTAAGAAGAAGCAGTCTTCAAAGACCTTATCAGCATAAGTCAAAGCTCGCAAATTATGAATTTTTTTTTATCAAAAAGGACAAAAGGTCATCCTATTTAAAAGACAAAAGGTTTAATTTACAGCTATTGCACTTGAAAAAAAATCAAACAGAACTTGGGAGTAGGGGTAGAACCAAACCGAATTGAATGGAACGCGAATCGAGGTGCGTTCGAACTCGAATTCAGTTTATGAGTTAAAAAATTTATTCGAGTTGGATTGAGAGTCGAGTTGCATTAAAAAAATTTAGGTTTAAGTTTGATTCGTTTGGTGAAATTCAAGTTTTTCGAATCAAGTTTTTTAAAATAAATTAACAAATAAATATTTTTTTGAAATAAAATATAAAATGATATTTATATTTTTAAAATAAATAAATATATATTAAATATACATCAAATAAATAAAGTATATATATATATAATATTAATTTAATTTATTAATTAAATCGAGTTGGTTAGCGAACCAAACGAATCGAGTTTGACATTACTTGAACTTGACTCGATAAGTTAATCAAACCAAAATTACAGTTCGAGCTTGAACTCGAGCTCAAATTAATCGAGTTTTTCGAATTGAACTTCTCGAACGAACCAAGCTGTTTGACTCAGTTTTATCCCTATTTAAGAGTTTGAGAACCATTATATGATGAAGATGAATTATACATACATTGAATTTCATTAAAAATCATATGGTCATCGTTTGGTTTGGTTTGAATTTCTGTTTTTAATTGTTAAAATGATTTTTTAAACAGTTTTTAATAAAATGCATAGATGTAGAGTTAAAAGCTCCTTAGTGTTTATTAAAACAGCAACTGGATTAATTTTTAGACTAAATGCAGTTCCTAAGACATTTTTTCTGATTTTTCTCAAAACAAAATCCATTTTTTAGGTATTTGACCTAGATCATGTTTTTTAACACCGTTTTAGAAACTAGAAATATCAAACAGTAATATGTAGTATTTGATATTTTAATACGTATTAAGTTATGTGTAAAATTTAGAGGAGGTTAAAAAGTATACAAGGCTTTTTAAAGTTCCATTTAAAAAAAATTAATGCTTTCATGATCATAATTTAATGCTAAACTATCATATTCAATAAGACTCATGTAAATTAAAGATCAAATACATAAAATTTTAATTACAAATTATCGCAGTAGGTGAGCTGAATTAGTATTATGGGCTTTATATAAGTTAGTGATAGGATTATGAGTTTATTTTGTGATCAAATCGATCAATCATTGTGTTTATATATAATATCATTTTAATTTTAAAAAATATAATTTTAGTGCCCAATCTAACTAATATTTCATTAATGGTTTGATAGTTATCAAAAAAATTAAAATTAAAATTATTCATTAAACTCAAACATGAAAGAAATTAAAATTACTACCGCTAAAGATCACCACTTGAGCCTCGCTGGGAAGTACTGCAAAATGTAAACAAATCAACAGAATTACAAGACTCGTTATTAATTAATTAGGATAAAATTTCAAAATTAAAAAAAAAAGATTTTTTTATAAAAAAAGACGAGCATATATTGTGGTTGTAGGTGTATACCTTCTTGATAAGGGAAAGATAGTATGGCTTCACTTCCTCCAGGTTAATCCTAACCCTGCTCTTGCTGTACAAGGTCATACTTGCTGCTCAAAATTAACAAACACATAAATTAATGAATTGGAAAAAATTTTGTTTGCACCGAATGTAAAAATCACGGGATGTAAACTTTTCAAAAATTACCAATCGTTTGAAGGAATCATTGTTAGATTTATAAGATCTTTAGTAATTTATGTCAGAATGGATCATTATGCGTCTTTAAAAAATTCATTTTATGAAATCCTTGATAAATAAAAAAAACACGAATGCTTTATTTATCACCAAGTAAAAGAAAATAGTCATTAATCCCTTTGTTCACATCTAGCACAAGAAAGTTGTTTGTTGTCATATTCTCTTTATAATTATCAAAAATTAATGGATGGACCCTTGTCATTTATCATAACCAAAACCCTTGGACCCAGTAGCACTCAATTTTCTGAAACCACGAGTCCCACATATATCTGTAAATTGTCAATTTAATTGGATAAAAAGAATGTCAAATTAATTTGGTAATTTCCTCGATCTTCTGATGTAATATTTCTTTTAAAAAATTATCCTAATGTAATTATTGTCTTTTAAATTTTAATTAAATAATACATCATATTTTTTACTTCAAAAAAAATCATGACGTCTCTTAAAAAAATTAAAAATATATTTTTATAGTTTACTCGTTTTTTTTATTTTAAACTTATTTTATGACAAAACAAATCTAACCTAACATAGAGCCAAAACATACAATAATTTCTCCTCTTAAACATGCTATTGTGAAATTGACTTTTCATAGTTTATGGTCAATAGTCATGCACGTTGGCCGTTGCTATTCCATTTCAACGTTTACAAGAAAGTCTCAAAATACTTGGCAGAGCGTAGAGCTATACGTCACTAAATTACATAGACGTGATGACATTTTGGTAACCGTAAAAATACGTTAAAAGTTCAAAAATTAACGTTCACTTTTAAAACTACTAACAGTGAACTAATATTTTTAAGTTAAGTTATATAGGTTGATTAGTAACGTAAAAAATTTATATCCCAAAATCACACTAGAGTAAAAAAAAATTACGGTAACGAATGAAAATGATTTTTGATTAGTTGTTTTTTTTATCAAAAGTTGAGTGTTGATGAGTAAAAATTTGTAAAATAAAGCCTGCAATATATATAAATTTTGATAATAAACTGGTATTCATCATATCTCAAAATTTAAATAATCCAAATTATGTGTAAAAGAAATGTAATACAAGCTTTACTTAACAAGTTTTACTGTTAATCTAATTTCACCCTTTAGTAAATATTATTTATGGGTTTTTTCATGAAAAGCCCAATCTATATTTAGCCAGGGCTTGCAATGGATTAGTTGTTGGCTCATATTTTTGGTGTGAAGGCTAATATATCTTGGTAATCAAATAACTTAATTAAGTGATTTGGTGTGGAGACTGATACATCTTAGTAATCAATTACTTAACTAAGCATTTGATCATTCATCAAGACTTAATGGGCAAGTTATGGGTAGCTATATATATTAAATCATGATTTTTTCCATTTGAAAATTGAAATGAGGTCAAGTTTATACTGAAATTGAATGTCATATCAAAAGAATATTCAAATTCAAATTTATCAAAGTAACATTTAATACATATATATATACACACACGTTGGGAGTATTAGCACAATACAAGATACAAGAGTGAGAGTGTTTTGTGGGCTGAGAAAAAGGCATACAAAATTAGTGGAATTGAGTTTTGAAAATAAAAACTCAATTGTTATTTTCTTGTATCTCATAGTAAATAATGAATTACTACAAGAATATCACTCATTACCGATAGATTTTTTCTAATGATGACAGTCTTTCTGCCATCAGTGATCAATGATAATTGTCACCGAAGAAAATCCCTCGATGATGTACCCATCGGTATTAATCTCCCGAATCGAGCCACCAACCAGGATTTAGATTTGCATAGAAAAACAGATGTTGCGGTGTTAATGGGTTTGTTCTCAAAATCCCTATAATTTCTACCATTCCAAATGATCCAGAAGGTGGCTGCAAAGATAGTGGGCCAAGGAGCTTAAGGTGGTGTTGTGCATTGGAAACAACATTTTGTTTAAGCCAATCAAACAAATATAGTGAGAAATTTTTTATTTAATATCAGGAGGAATACCCAAATAGTGTCAAACTTGTCTGGCCAACATAATACTATCTAAGAATGTTTTAGGTACTTTTAGGACATTTACAGGAGTAGGCCTCAGATGGTATAATGTTTCTGATTTTAAGATTAAACTCAGAGGCAATACAATTATTAACACAGCTAAATAAATTTTTTTGCCCTATTTGTGCAAAGAAGTTTCTGTTAGAGTTTATGCATATTTTGCGAGTTTAAATATGTAAAACCTTAGATGATCACGGATCCCATTCTACTTCACAGTGCATACTTCAAACCTTGTACATGTTTTGGGTCTGATTTTTTACTTAACGGTTTGAGTTTGAGTCCATGAATAACAGTGTTTTTACAGCAAGACGGAAATCCTAATCAAGACGTCTCATAAATACTCTCTATGTACTGAGTGAACATTTTATCGAGATATTTGTGTGGTTGATAACAACAATGTTTCTGATTTTAAGATTAAACTTAGAGGCAATACAATCATTAACACAACCAAATAAATTTTTTTGCTCTATTTGTGCAAAGAAGTTTCTGTTAGAGTTGGTGCATACTTTACGGGTTCAAATCTATAAGACTCCGGATGATCACGGATCCCGTTCTACTTCACGGTACATACTTCAAACCTTATACATGTTTTAGGTCTGGTTTTTTACTTGATGATTTGAGCTTAAGTCCATGAATAATAGTGTTTTTACAGCAAGACGAAAATCTTAATTAAAACGTCTTATAAATACTCTTTATGTAATGAGTGAACATTTTACCTAAATATTTGCGTGGTTGATAACCGTAAATTTACTATTGTTGCTGTTGTTAGAGCAAATCTCTTACCTACTAAAGAAGCGTAACGTACCGGGGCCACTCTTTGTCCTTCCATTTCTAGGCAACACCATCTCATTGGTCTGTAACCCGACAAAGTTTTGGGATAACCAATCATCTCTCGCCAACTCACCCGGATTCTCCGCTAACTACATCATTGACAGGTTCATCGTGTACCCCCGCAGCACGGAGCTCCCTCGCCTCGTTCTCTCCAACGTCTGCGTAGTAGGGGTGAGCATGGGTCGGTTTGGGTTGGGTTATCCTAAAATTTTAACCCAACCCATTCATACCGAGTTGGAAAAATCTCAATCCAACCCAACCCATGAACCCATCCAACCTCAACTCAACCCAACCCATTCTAATCGGTTTGGGTCATCGGGTTGATATATTTTTTTTACTAAATAATTAAACCATACATATTACATAACAAAAAAAATATTATATTAAATCTAAAACTAAATTCATTCATATTACAAGTAAAATATATGTGTCTGAGAGCACAAAGAATATTTGATAACATAGAGAAGAGAATAATTGTCTCATGAACTACAATGGTCGTAGGTTATGTTAAATTTGGTTTTTTGGATATTGCTAAGAAGCTTTTTGATGGCATATAAGAGAATGATGTTGTGTTATGGAATGCCATAATTGGAGGTTACATTGAAGCCAAACTTGGTAAGGATGTTTTGGCATTATAAGCGAGTAATATAAAGCCTGATGAAGTGACCATGGTCAATTGCTCATCTGTATGCTCACAACCTGGACCCCTTGATGTTAGAATATGGATTCATTGTTATATTGAAAAACACAATCTTCATCTGAATGTTGTGTTAAGAACTGTTTTAGTTGACATGAATTTAACTTACTTTAGAAGACTATTCAATTATGAAGGAAATCTGGATTTATGCACAGTTGCTAATAATATATTTTAGTAACTCAGTATTTGTTGGCCGTGTTAGTGCTTTCTCACTAATCAGTCTAATTTTTAGACTATGTTTTAATGCACTTGAAAGTGACATGGAGGCTCTTAAAAGGTCATAGAGAGGCAAATTGAATGGTTTAATAATGTTTGCATGAAAGGCTTCCAGCAAGTTGGTATTACTAAGCTTTATCATACCTTCGACATTTCTTTCATCAACATTATAGTACATTTTTTAGAATATAAGTTTATCTGCATACATTGATCTTGATTGGAATTTTGTATATTAGAGTGTTAATTTCTATGTTTATTTTATAGTTACAATGGTACAAGAATCAAAATTTTGTTAGCATAAGTTAATTGTGCATCAATTTATTCTGATTGAAGTTATGTTTAAGAATAATTATGAAAACTATTTCATAACTCGAAATCAGTATTTGTTTCTAATGTAAATATTTGAAACTAAAATCTAAGTAATTGAAAAGTATAAGACTTGTTTGGACATTGGAGTATCTGCTACATATAATTTTACACACTAGTAGTAATTAGAATGAACATTTTATAATTATATATTTTTTAATTATACTATAATTATTTATACACTATTTTATATTCAATAAATATAAAATATATAATTATATATTTAACTGATTTACTGGTTTGGGTCGGGTTAAAAATTTTAAACCCACAACTCAACCCAACCCACCAAGTTCAAAATATTTTAAACTCAGCCCAACCCAATTTCTAAAAAGACACAACCCAACTCAACCCAACTCTTTATATCGGTTTGGATCGGATTCGCGGATCAACCGGATTCCATGTTTACCCCTGCTGCTTAGACACTTTCCTCCTTGTGGGCCATCCTTTTGGCAAGAAGCTTTTTGGGGACCACAACATGATTTACATGTTCGACCAAGATCACAAGAACCTCCGCCATCGGATTGCTCCTAATTTCACCCCAGGGCACTCTCCACCTACACCTCCCTCCAGCAGGTAATTATCCTCAACCACCTCATTAAGTGGGAGACCCTCTCCTCTCGTTCCCCAAACGATGCCGTTTTACTGTGTCTACTAGACGGCATTCGTTGGTCTTGACCGAAAAGTCACGTGACCTGTTCCGTGTGGATTACAATCTCTTCAACTTGGCAGCATGACTCTGCCCATTGGCCTCCCTGTTTTCGCGTTTCGAAACGCCACACTCGCCGTTCACCGTCTGCGCTGCCAAGAGCAAAGCCAAGAAGGCTGCCGGCGAGGAACCGACATGCCTCGTCAACTTCTGGATGCAAGAGATTGTGAAGGAAATCGCCGCCGCCGCCGCCGCCCCCTCATTCCAGAGATGACGAGATCGGCGGATTCCTCTTTGATTTCCTCTTCGCGGCTCAAGACGCCTCCACGTCGTCCCTCTTGTGGGCTGTTTCCCTCCTCGACTCGTACCCCGAGGTTCTGTCGAGGGTCTGGAAGGAGGTTTTCGGGATCTGGTAACCAGAGTCGGACCCGGACCGGTTCTCGGAGCACAGGCAGGAGGACCAGCTCTTCAAGAGGAACTTCCTTTCGTTTGGCGCCGGGGCCCACCAGTGCGCTGGCTAGAGGTACGCATTGAACCATCTTGTCCTCTGAATCGCTATGTTCAGTACGTTGCTAGATTTCAAGAGGCATCGAACTGACGGCTGCGATGACATCATGAACACACTCCCACGATTTGCCCCAAGGACGGGTTTAACGTTTTCCTCTCTAGGCGGTGCAAACGGTATCCTAATTTCTGAATGGAATGACCAAAGTACCCGTTTAAATTTCCTGTTGCCTGTCAGTATTTTGCTTGAAAGCCGCTTGATTTTTCTAGGGTTCCTCTGGGGTTGTGGATTGGCCAAAGAAATTTGTTGTTCTTGTTAGTAATTTCTTCTTTTTGTGTGAGGTGTTTTTTGATTTGAAGAACGAAATTATTGTTTGCAGGCATTGATTGGTGGATAATGGGTGTCTGTGGGGTTCAATCAATAAAAGATACCGTCCCTTTCGTTGGTTAAGTTTTTTTTTTTTAATTATTTATTTGATAAAATCAAGATAATTAAGAGGTTTTTTGATTGAAGATTGAGCTGTATGTAGTAGATTGTTAATCATTTATAGTTTAAAATTTTATTGTAGATGTGGATCGGACCCAACTCGAGTTCAAGTGATTCGAGTTTGATTTGATTTAAAATTAACAATTTCGAGTTTGAATTTGAGTTCGAATCAAGTTTAAAATTTGGATTTTAATTCGATAAATTTATGATGGCTCGATTCGAATTAAATAACAAACGAGTATGTTCAAACCCTTACCTATTCAAACTAAAGCTTGAGTTTAAATTTTAGATTGTCCTTCAAGTTCAAGCTCAAATCTATACTCAAATTTTAATAAATAAAAATATTAATATTAATATAAATATAAATATTGACTCAAGCTCAATTATATCTTATTGAACAGTTCCAAAACTTTTTAAACCGAACCTTAAGGTATTCGAGCTTTGTTCGATAAGCTTATCAAACCTAATTTTTAAAATTAAGTCTAGTTTTGACCAAACTCGAACTCAAATAACTCAATAAAAATTAAATCAAATCACCTCTAATTTTTTAGTTAAATTAATAATTTAAAAAGTTAAATTTTATTAATTCATAATTTAAGATGTGACATGCAATACCCCTAATCTAAACAATGGATTACCACAATAAACTATCCCCCAACCCAACCTTATTTAATATAGTTGAGCATTGTTTGTCACTGCCTCCAAAATACCGATATGATATACCCTCTTGTGGATGCAATTCAACTAAGGTTAAATTAAATGTTGATTCCCATCAAAATCAATTTGATCTTGGAAGTTTTAATTGCAACATTAAATTTCTGAAACTTTTACGTTTATAATTATAGGATGTCATTTATTTTTTTTGTCTATTTCTAACTAACGAGATTTTTTTAATTTGGTATTTTTTTTCATGTAAAATGGCGTGTTTGTCAATAAAAAAACAAGGTTAACGTGATTTGCGTATTGGCGATGTGTGGTTCCCATTTAAATTAATTTTAAGTAAAATTTGTTTTCAAAATTTATCAAAAACTTAATCAAACCTCTTGTTAATAGATGTTTTGATTGTTATTTAATATAATTTAATTTAATTTGATTAGTTTTTTTACAAATTTAAATGAAAACCAAGCGTTGCCATGATGATTTATTTTGAGAAAATAAAATGGACAGCAACAAACCGTGAATTTTACTAAATTTGTTTGGCTAACATACATCATTGTCAACAAGGTTTATCTGTTTTAATATTTTGATACATGAGGTTTGAAAAAATGCAATATCAAGATTGGAATTTGAAAACGTTAACAATCATGTTATTGCTATCAATGATTCCATCCAACACTTAATGAAAGGATGTGTGATGCATAGGCAACAGCCAAATTAAGAAAAGAAAAGCGTGAATTCGACCACTCTCATATAAATAGATTTAAAAATCTTAAAAAATAATAAAGTATTTTGCAAAACCAAAATTGAAAAGAAAAAAATAAAAAGTAAAATGTTGAAAATAAATTTCTTATTTTTTTTTTTTTGCACTTGTACCTAATAGCCTGAGCAACATCGATGGGTCAGTCAGTCAGGTAAGCCGCTGTCAGAACCCCCAAAGCCCGAAAAAGAATTGCCTCTTGAAATCCCAAAACTTGTTGTCGCTCCATTTCCTCGTCTTTATCACCTTCATTGGCATGGGTTTCCCAAATGGCCCGAGCACATGCGACGACGCTTGCCACAACTTTGGAGGGTGTTTTGGAGAAGAACGATTCAGTGAGTGAGAGGAGGTTGATGGGAGGGATTGGATTTGGGGGTTTTTCGAACCAGTTTTGAAATGGGTTCAAGCTGATAGATGTCATTAACAAAGGTTAAGTGTTATGTTTTGTTTTTGTAGAGAGATGATTGAAACTGTGGGTTTAGGATTTGGTTTTTTGGTAGAAAGAAAAAATAATAAATAGAGAAAGATGAAATTTATTTTTTAACGTTTTTTATTTTGTTTTTTCCTTTTCAATTTTAGTTTTGTAAAATATTTATTATTTTTTAATATTTTAAATCTATTTATATGGAACTCAATGGGTGACAGGCACTTGGTTGAATTTACAATTTAAATTTGTAATTAAGCTTTTCTTTTCTCAATTGGACTGTTGATTAAGTTTCACATCATCGTTCTGTTGAGTGTTGGACGAAATCATTGACAACAGTGACAAGATTGTTAACATTTTCAAACTTCAATCATAACATTACATATTTTCAAACTTCAATGATCAAAATATTAAAATGAGAAAATTACCTATTTAACCAAACTTGTTTAAGTGCATGTTTTCCCACTCATAAATAACAACTTGTCATCCAACTTAAAGAAACTTGAAACATGTCCAACTTTGCTAAACTTGTTAGTTTGAAATTTACATCAAGACAATATCGAACATAACCTCGGGCCACGCAGTGTTTGCGCTCTTGGTCTTCGTATTAAATCAAAACATAAGGATCCATTCTACCTACAATCATAGCCAAGAAAAAAGAAAGATTAGCACAAATGTGGACCAGGAGATTTTCATTTATTGTTTCACTGACTTGCATAACCATTTCTAATCTTAGAATCACCTGAATTTTCAAAGAGATTAGAGATGATTATGCAAATGAGTGAAAGAATAAGACGATGAGATTAAAAAAAATTACTTTAATCTCTTCTTAAATCGATTCCAAACATCATTTAAATGAAAATACAAACTAAATTGAGCCAAAAACATAAAAAGGTGACCTTAGAATTACATGCTTTAACAATGAGTACTTCTCTGCCACAAGCAATTAGTAAATTTCATAGTGCAAACCGCTAGAGTGCTAGTAATACCCGCGTGGGTTGAATCAATAATGGGTTGCACTTTAAGCCTTCTCCTCTATGCAATTTCTTGAAATGTACACAACTTTTATCATGAATTTAGACTTAATAAATATAAAGAAATGTACATTTCTGAATGGGAGATACTATAAATGCACCAAGCAAAAGTTTGCAATTTTCCTACCTTTTTTTCCTGCCTTTTTCTTTTAGCTGAATTGTTCATCATTGTTTGCTATTTGGGGGATTTTGCCTGCTGTTCTAGTTGGTGATGCCTTCCGTCTTTCTGGTCCGACCGTTTTGTTCTGCAGTTGAAATCTGCACTTCAAAAATCGGCAGCATAGTTGTAAGTTTGTGGAAATGTTTCCGTTGCATGATGAAACCAAAACGAATCAGTTTTATACTTTGTTTAGTCATTTGTTTAGGTATGTTTCGATTAAAATATTATATTTCGATTGAAATGTTATAATATTAAATTTTTTATATTTTCAAAAATTTTAAAAGGGTAGTTCGAGAATTTCCATTCTTTCTTTTTGATAAGGTAATATGGGTGATACATTATCTTTATCATTTAATGATTGAATGATAATTTTTTTAAGCTTAATTACAAAAAATATCTTGTGGCTGATTGCATTTTCAAAAAATTTCTCGATGTTTTTTCAGGCAAAAAATACTCTGTAGTATATTTCTGTCAATAAAAAATACCATGTGGTTGACTAAAATAATACATCATAGGGTATTTTTAGTTAATAGAAACATAGCACATGGTATTTTTTTACTAACAGAAACATACCACAAACAAAACCTCAGTTATTTTTTTACTACAAAAAAAAAATTCAATGCATGTTTTGAAAATAAAGTCAACCACAATATATTTTTTACAATTAAACTTTTTTATTATAATATGTTTTAATAATTATATATATGGTATATAATTTGATAGTAGGAGAAATTCTTAATTTGGATTTATAAAAAAAATAATTTTAAAATGATTTTAAAGCAAAAAATTAAACAAGATTAATTTGTATATTTGAATGATAATTTTTTTTTTAATTTATGCTTTCAACTATATATTTTAAAACATATATAATTTGACATATATATTAAAAAATACCGTTAAATTTAAAATAATAAATCAAAACAAATCAAAACTAAAATATTTAATTTAAATAACTATCCTGTCTATAGTTGAATTTACGACTTTGATGGGCAGCCAGTAGGTCAAAAGCTAAATGTATAAAAATACTCCAATTGTTTGAATCTTAATTTAATCTCCCTTTTTTTTAGAATAAATCTTAATTTAATCACGTGTGTGTATATATATATAAAACACAAATGTTTCATTGGCCATGGAGATAATTTGCAGCAAAAGCCAAATGGGTCTTTTTTTTTCTCATGTATATATATTTACACTAGTAATAATTAATTGAAAATTGAACTAATCATAGAATTATCAATTTTTATTTTCAATTCTAATATTTTTATGACAATGGGACGATATAATTTTTTATCAGATTAAAAAATATAACTTCTCAATATGTGCTAAATGGATATTAATATGTTTTATGTAGAATCTGTTTTTTTTCTTTTCAAAATGATTAAGTGCTTAGATTTTACTAGAGAGATTGAAAAGGGAAGTAAAAAACGGTTTGAAGCAAAAATTAATAATTTTAAAGTGAAGTTATTACTGTAAGAAGGGTGATGTTGATAATTCCTAGGGGATAGGAGAGAGAAAGAGGTTAGGTAGGAGTGGAAGTTATCATGTAAGAAAGAAAGAGGAGAGTGGGTAAAAAATGTGGGGTGATTTATAGTGATAATTTTAGGGTAAGTTGCATAAGAGGTTTTTGAATTATTACTTTTTAATATTTAAATCTTTAAATTAAGTAAAAGTTTTAATTTTCATGTAAAATACATAGACTTACGCGTAATGTGTGTATTAAAATGTTAATATATAATTAAACTGTAAGATTTCAATTAAAATAAAAATAATAATGCTTAGAATTTTTTTCTTCGATATAAATCAACCCAAACCTAACATCTAACTAAAAGACGAATCGGGCACGGGTTTCTGGTCAAGCTTATGCTTTGACCCTTGAATCCCTACAACACCGACAATCATAGCAACGGTAACCATTAATTTTTTTTCGTCTCTTTCTCCCTCTAATCGGTGACTTTTACCACCACTTACCGCGGCGGAGGAGGAAAAAAAAATTGAGGAGGAGCTCCTTCACGTCGCCGTAGAAAAAACGAAGCCCTAAAGAAAGAAAATGAACGAAGAACGGAAAAAAATACTTGCCACCGGCAACCCACAGAGTCAGTACCATTACGGCACGTTCCAAGGCGTTGCAAACTACTATCCTCCTCCCCAGCAGGCACTGCCCCAGCACGTAATCGGTTTCCCTCAGCCAGTTCCGCCTCCTGACACCGCCAATGCCCATTTTCCTGCCCTCGGCTACCAAACCGTTACAGGTACATACGTTGATACATATACGTACCTATAGATATACAGTATTTAATATAATGATGAATTTTGGGAAACTTTATTGATTATGAAATTATTACAGATACGGGTGATTAACGACCCGTACTATTCTCATGATTATCAAACCGTCCTGGTACAAGTTTTGCCTATTTTTCTCTTCTAATTTTTGTTGTCTATAAAAATATAAGAGAAAAATGGGCATTTGTATTGATATGAAATTGATGATGTTCCATGGGAAATTAAACATATTGGTTTTACTCATGATTGTATCTATTGCCAATAAGGATAATAAATCAGCTTATTGGGATTATGAATTATACTTGTTTTGAATGGGAATCTTTCTTTCATGTACTTTAGCGGCTTAGCGAGGGTGATCATTGTCATTAATGCCGTGACTTGAGTTCTTTTCTTTCCAGTGCATGTATAGTTTGATGGTTTTGTTACAATGAAGTTTTTTACGATGTTGGCTTTGTTAAAATGAATTGGTATCCTTACAATGTTGGTTTTGGTGTGTTGATTAAGGTTATGCTGTTTTTGAGGGAAGACCAATGAGAGAACATCACCTTCCTTGCTGTGGTATGGGGATGGGCTGGTTCTTGTAAGTTCACTTAATCATTTCTATATGACGTCATGGTGTTGGTTTTCAACATTGTCTTTAAAAGAATTTCCATTTGGTATATTCATGTGAGGTGTATGCATTCTTATGCACTTCTGCATGTAGAAAGACTAGAATACTTTTGACAGTGTTACATATTACAAATGCCATTAACCACATCAAGTTCAAATGTATATCATTTGTGTATGTTATCATCATTGGCTCTGAAATTGAGTGCCTGTGTGATATCTCCCAACTCCCACGTAACAGAGCCGTTTATATGGAATCTAATTTAGCCACAATGATTAGCTTTTTCCTTCATCAGTTAGGGTTTGAGTAATACATTTTGTCAGGCTATCACAACTTATTACGATCTATGTCAATGTGTAAAACATTTAAATTAAACGAGTTTTAGAACCTAGTTGAATAATATGAATCATCAAAGCTTTACTGTTGGAGTCGGAGACAATAGTGTTTAGGTCAGAGCATTGTGCATATTATCTGCTACAAATCAAAGAATGCATGAGGGTATCTGTTACAGAAGCTCAGTGTGTTCTTCCTTATAAATATTTTTTCTTGGATAGTTGTCTATTTGTCTCCATTAGCTTTGGTATTTCTTGTTCTTATTATGTTATCTTAGAAATTTTTGCCGCCTTGATGTTATATCTTGTCGGATGTTATTTTGTATGCTCTTCTTTTGCTTTGGTTGTCCCCCTTCCCATATATTATCTTCTACTGCACTATCACTCATTGAAGAAAACCAGTGAAGAACCCTTGTCCCCAACTCCAGCAGCCCACCCCCACAAAAGAAGAAGAAGAAGAAGAAAGCAGAAAAGTAAGGAAGAAACTTAAGCATTTCACTAATCGATTTAACGACTTGAATGGATTGGATTGGATATCTTCTTGGGAGAAGATTTGGAGATGTGGATTTAAGTAAGCACATATTATGATAGTAAACACTATAATACAATGCAGTCAATGACTTAAATGAGCATCTCCCTGGCCCTGGCCCTGGCCCTTTTAAAGAAAAGAAGTTTAAAAAAGAGATACCCCAAGAAAAAGGAAAAACCCAAAAGGAGGACGGGGAGAGTCTCCACATGAATGTCTGTGAAAATCATGGGTTTTGTTACCCATAGGAGACATTTCCCATGCATTCTTCTTATATGTTTAATCAAGCATCTTCAGCATTCTTTGACATACAATGTGTCTTTGGAAGCTCTCTGGTTTTTTGGTGATTCATTACCAGACTATACTGCTTCAGCAACTTGACTTTGCTTGTGCTCTTCTTTTGCTTTGGTTGTCCCCCTTCCCATATAGCATATTCTACTGCACTATCACTCATTGAAGAAAACGGGTGAAGGACCCTTGTCCCCAACTCCAGCAGCCCACCCCCACAAAAGAAGAAGAAGAAAGCAGAAAAGTAAGGAAGAAACTTAAGCATTTCACTAATCGATTTAACGACTTGAATGGATTTGATTGGATACTTTCTTGGGAGAAGATTTGGAGATGTGGATTTAAGTAAGCACATATTATGATAGTAAACACTATAATACAATGCAGTCAATGACTTAAATGAGCATCTCCCTGGCCCTGGCCCTTTTAAAGAAAAGAAGTTTAAAAAAGAGAGAACCCCAAGAAAAAGGAAAAACCCGAAAGAAGGATGGGGAGAGTCAACACATGATGTCTGTGGAAATCATGGGTTTTGTTACCCATAGGAGACATTTCCCATGCATTCTTCTTATATGTTTAATCAAGCATCTTCAGCATTCTTTGACATACAATATGTCTTTGGAAGCTCTCTGGTTTTTTGGTGAGTCATTACCAGACTATACTGCTTCAGCAACTTGACTTTGCCTGTGCTGTACATTGCCTGAGCAAGACATGCACATGAGAGGTGCTTTGATGACAGAATGATGATTTCGATAGAATGGAACCTTAGAAAATTGGATCAATTTAGATTTGAAGAATCTTGATCTATATTCTATTGCACTGAAGCATACGTTTATGACATCTGTACATGTCTCAAATTTTATTCTACTTTAATGTTTGACCTTAAAAGTTCAGTTCTTTGAGAGTTTCTGTTAAGTGGCTATAATTGACTTACTGTTTCACTATTTTTGCAAGGTTTATTATTGGCTTCTTTCTTGGTGGGTTTCCCTGGTACATAGGAACTTTCATTGTACTTTGTGTACATGTGGATTACAGAGAAAAACCTGGATATGTTGCATGTGCAATAGCAGTAAGTAACCCCTATTCACCATTTTTTTTATTCATTTGATTACTAATCAGAAAGCAGGGGAACCAGAAAAGAGGAAAAACCCGGCTTACTTAAGTTTTCACTCTAATAGAATTATTAGCCTGTAAAATTTCATGATCCCAATTTTTTTTGTAATGATTGGTTCAGATAATGGTTCTGGTAATCATCCTACTTTTCTCTCAAAATCATGTCATGTTTTAAAACAGGGTACTTAATGCATGGTTTTCGAATTTATAATGAACATGTGGTGGAATTATTAGCAGATTTATGATTATTGCTGGCAAGTGGAAGATGCAACTTGGTTAAGAACCCCGTGTCGTGAGTAATTAATCAATGTCCTACAGCGGTTGTTTTGTGTAATTACAATTGAAATAGAGGGTTAAAAGTTTGTACATGTTAAATACGTCTTGATTCTTTCAGATGTTAGGCACAGCCTTGCTAATGATGAGTATTGTTACTAGCTGACATATTTCTTTTTTTATTTGATTGAGGCAACTGCAGACACCAACAGCAACATATATGTATTCGTTGGTTTATACATCATGCATCCTGAATTTTGAGCAACCAATAATGCTGGCCTTCTCTTTTTTCTTTTATAAGTAGAACATTACTGCTGTTCTCAATTGCTGCGTTCATTGCTAGTGTTTATTTATTATTGGTTCCTGGCTCCTCCATTGCTATTTTTTTCTCTTCTGCCTACTGGTTTATAAATCCTGCACCTGAATTTGAGCACGCAATAATGCTCACTACCCCTTTTTTATTATGTACAATCTGAACATTATTGCTCTTCCAAATTACTGAAAAGTGAGGATTCATATCATGTTTGTGTTCTCATGGATTTTCTCTTCCTTCCTTTTCTCCCAATGTACAGTCTGTTCTCGCTATGCTTGCTGTCACTCTTGGCGTAACAAAGAGAGATCATGCCTGGTGAGCTTAATTTGGACCGCAAAATTGGTCATAGTATTCTCAAGAGTTTAATGTTTGTTGTAGCTTTTCTTGGAATTTTTTTTCCTATCTTACTGACGAAGGCAACCCTTCAAGTTGTTGGCTGTTCATATCTATATGTTTACTGGTTCTCTTCTGCACTTTATACTAGAAGCACACGAGTTGGAGAAAGAAATAACAATAGAAAGAATAGGAGAGTAGGCAATTTATGTAATGCGTTGTATCAAATTCAATCTTTATTTTAAAAAAATAGAATTGTTTTTTTTATAAAAATTATCACTTGCCATTCACTGGGGTGAGAGTAAAATGAGGCTTTTCAGAAAGTTTTAAAATCTTTTATTCAATTACTCCGTATGCAATAACGTGTTAAGCTTTGCAGAGTGTCAAATCTTGGTCTCACTGTCTATTACACAGTTAGCGCGTACAAAATTTTAGGTTGCGTTTAGGAAGTGAAAAAAGTACGAGAAAGGAAAAAAAAAATGAGAGGATAAAAAACTACAACGATAAAAAAAAAAAAATAAGAAAATTGATTTTAAAGATGGAAAATTAAGTGAGAAGAAAATAGTTTTTTTTACACTTATTTTGTAGAGTAGAAAAGTAGAGGAAAAAATGTAAATAATAGAAGTTTTACTATTATATCATTTGTAATATTAATGGATATTAATGTGAGAGATTTGACGAAGATTAATTGATAAATAATAATTTCATATATTTTTTCTCTTATTTTTTTATTATTCAATTATTTTAATTTAGAAGGATTATGATTTGTACATGTAAATGAAAAATATCAATCATTTTAATTTTTTTTCTTATCGTTTTTCTCTCTTACTAAACAAAAAAAAAAAATTATCCCATGCACTTTTCTTTTACTTTTCTTTTCTTTCAATTTTGCCCACTACCAAACACATTCTTAATCATGTGTGCAATACATGAAAGGCTTCGATTGGTAGATGCCAGCTAAGTTAGATGGTTAAGCTTGTCATTACACGAGATATCAAGGTTTAAACTTCATTTACACCAAAAATTGGAGAGTTGGTACCTCATTAACTCAATGGTTTTGATTTTAACTTTGAAAATTGAATTGTAATATGTTAACAAATTGATTTAGAGTATGCTCGTTTTACATATCATTGATTCTCAAGATTTTGATCTCTTAAAAATTATATTTCTTTATAATTAAACTTTTTTTAGTGTTCAGATGTATTTAGAATTTTGAGATATCTAATAAAAATTTTGAAGCGTCTCTTTTTCTTCTTTTTATTTTGAAAACGAGTTTAACTTCAATAATGTAACTCATATTTTTACCATTTTGCATTGGCACAACGTTATTATTTTGCGTTCACTTAACATTTTAATGTGAACCTTAGAATAAAAATTATTTCTTGGAATGACTATAACCTTTTTAAGCTACAACAAATGTTTTTTAATAAAGAAATAAATGAGTTCTAAAATTTTTAAGGTAAGATTTTTAATATTAGAATAAAATTTTAATTTAACTTAAAAATGCTTTTATCCTCTTAATTTTTTAAAACTAAATCACTTGAGTTTTAAACATTTATTAAAATACTTTTGATTGCTAAGAAATACCTTTTAACTATAAAAAAAGCTACAACAAACGAAACTTTATAGAAACTGTAAAGTGATTTATATGCAAAAGCACTTCTTGTAAAGATTTTAACCATTTGGCCTAACAGCATAATTAGTTTATGATCTAGTTGTGGTTTATGAAATGGTTTACAAGAAAATAACAGTGGATTTGTGCTTGGCAATTAAGTTTATGAACATAAAATAACAAATAAACTATCCCAAAAACTGAGATGGTGTGGCCACGCTAGGCAATCCAGTATTTTAAATCCGGTGGGTTAAGTTGGGTTTTGGGTTCAAAATTTTCAACTCAATTCAAATCGATAACCCGATCAAATATATAATTATATATTTTATATTTATTGAATACAAAATAGTGTATAAATAATTATAGTATAATTGTAAAATATATAATCATAAAATATACATTCTAATTACTACTAATGTGTAAAATTATATATAGCAGATACTCTAATGTTCAAACAAGTCTCATATTTTCCAATTACTCAGATTTTAGTTTCAAATATTTATATTAGAAACAAATACTGATTTCAAGTTATGAAATAGTTTTCATTATTATTCTTAAGCATAATTTCAATCAGAATAAATTGATGCACAATTAATTTATGCTAACAAAATTTTGATTTCTTATCGTTGTAAGTATAAAATAAATATAAAAATTAATACTCTAACCTACAAGATTCCAGTCGGGATCAATGTATGCAGATAAACTTATATTCCAAAAAAATGTATCATAATGTTGATGGAAGAAATGCTGAATGTATGATAAAGCTTAGTAATACCAACTTGCTGGAAGTCTTTCATGCAAACATTATTGAACCATTCAATTTGCCTCTCTTCGACCTTTTAAGAGCCCTCATGTCGCTTCCAAGTGCATTAAAGTATAGTAAAAAAATGAGACTGATTAGTGAGAAAACACTAGCACGATCAACAAATGCTAAATTACTAAAATATATTATTAGTAACTGTCCAGAAATCCAAATTTCCTTTGTAATTGAACAGTCTTCTAAAGTAAGTTAAATTAATGTCAACTACAATAGTTATTAGAGTAACATTCAGATAAAGATTGTGTTTTTCAATATAACAATGAATCCATATTCTAACATCAAGGGTTCCAGGTTGTGAGCATGCAGATAAGCAATTGACCATAATCACTTCATCAAGCTCTATATTACTCGCTTGCATTTCATGAAACAAATACCAAAGCATCCTTACCAAGTTTGGCTTCAACATAGCCTCAAATTATAACATTCCATTACACAACATCCTTATTTTGCATGTCATCAAAAAAACTTCTTAACAGTATCCAAAAAACCAAATTTAGCATAGCTTACAACCATTGTAGTCCATGAGACAATTATTCTATTTTCTATGTTATCAAATATTCTTTGTGTAGTCAGACATACATATTTTACTTATAATATGAATGAATTTAGTTTTGGATTTAATAGAATATTTTTTTGTTATGTAATATGTATGATTTAATTATTTACTAAAAAAAATATATAAATCCAGTTACTCAAACCGATCAAAACCGATTAAAACGAGTTGGATTGAGTTGAAATTGGATGAATTCATGAGTTGAATTGAGTTAAAAATTTTATAACTCAATATGAATGAATTAGATTAAAATTTTAAAATAACCAGACTAAAATCGGTCATTCTCACCCCTAGTTTTGCATATGAAATAAATAGGTAAAATAAAATATATCTACAGGCGTTAAATGGCAACTCTATTTTTTATCCACGCGTAACAATCTTATTGGGTACATTTTCTAAGTGCCAAGGGTTTTCACTTTTCAGCGCTCGCATATAATGCGAGAAAAACCCTAGTTTTCTCTTTCTCCTGGGAAGTGAGCGAGAGAGACTGCAGAGATCGTCAAATCTTGTCTTTCCTCTGAATAAGAAAATGGTTACCTTCAGGGTAAATGCACGCTCTTCTCTTCTTAGATCTAATTCTATATAGTGTTTCATTTATTCGTTTTAAGTTTTATGTATTGCTTTTTTTTTTCTTCGTTTTTGATATGTTCTGATTTGTTATGCCTTTTATTTCTCAATAGTCATGTATGATTTTTAGTATCTTATGTTATGTTTCTGGGAAAAAAATTGGGAATATAAACTGCGAAACTGCAAGGTCTTGTGGATGTAATTTTTTATTTCTTACAGAAATTGATTGAGAACGAATCATTTCCTTTTGATCTGCATTATTTTCTTATAATTTAAACGAAAGATTAGGGGCTTTATGTTTAATTAATGGGGCTGCAGTAAACGATGGAGAAAGATAATGGTGTTAGTTGAGATCAAGTGTAAACATGAGATGGGCAGTTTACGTTTTCCTTAGGTTTGGGAAATAGGATTTTCAGCTTCTTTGTTGATGGTGTTCATTTTGATTGGTGTGTGTGGATGTGCAGTTTCATCAGTACCAGGTTGTTGGTAGAGCTTTGCCTACAGAGGCTGATGAGCATCCCAAGATTTACCGGATGAAGCTGTGGGCCACGAACGAGGTTCGCGCCAAGTCCAAGTTCTGGTGAGTGATTTTGTTGTGGCCTTGAGTTTATGATCCACTCCTCTGGTATTAGCACAGTTGGATGTTGAGTTTCTGATGTACTGGTGCTTATTTGTTTGGATCAGGTATTTTCTGAGGAAGCTGAAGAAGGTCAAGAAGAGCAATGGCCAAATGCTTGCTATTAACGAGGTATATTTTCACTTTATTTTCATTTGCAGTGAATTATAATCTGCTCTGGGGCTGTCTTGAAGGCATACGTGGCTCAGAGGCTTATCCACGTTTCTGTGTTTTATGTCGAAATTTTCCCTTATGTGGTACAAGGAGCAGAAAGGCACATTGCATATAGCATATGGAGGTTTTTATATTTTATTCCAGATGACATTTTTCATATTGAAGAACAGTCTTTAAATCAATTTATCTGTAGGACTAAGCAAATAGTTTGGGTTCTTCACATATTCTTATTATCAGAGTGATTGATGAGGCTGTGTTTTTTTGGATCATTTTGCATGTATCTAAGTCTTTACCCCTTCCTGTTGTATGGTCACTGTGTATTTCTTCTCTAAGAATTATATCATTATCTTGTGTCTTTCCCGATTTTCAGTCGTAACTATTGAGCAACCCTCTCATTAACAATTGTTGTCTTCTGGAAGCACTTTTGTTAATGTCCCATGCAGCTTCATTTCTATGGTTTATGCACAAGTAGAAGTGTACAAGTTTATATTCATTAATGACTGAAGAATGCATTTGCTCTACATCTCATCTCCTTGTCTGGTTTGTTGTGTTTACTTGTTTCATTTGCATTGCCTGAAATAATCCCTGTTAATATGCAAGCATATGTGAGGAATATGTTTATGGAGGAAACTGCAATGGAATGATTAAAACTTATTTAAATGTTCAATATATAAATTCTATATAACTCAAATAAGCTGGTCGCGTAATTTTTACATTGATGTTCTGCAATGAACGGCATTTCTTGTTGTTGTTATTTTACTATTTCAGTTAGTCTATTTTGTGCCATCTTTATCCATAGGAAAGGTTGCTGGTCAGTGATGACAATTCCATAGGCTTGTTTCTCAAAACATTCGCAGTGGCCACCTAAGAGCTTTCGCCTTCGCCGGGCTTGAGAGCTTAATGCTGCCTTAATCCTTCCTTGGATGGCTGAGAGCTTTATACTCCTTAAGAAACTTCTGGTTTGTCATGCATTTTTCTCTGTATAGAAGTCGAATTTTAGTATTTCATGTTTTCATCTGGTTACTGTCATAACCAAATGCCACATGCTGCATATTCTGTCTGAAACTGGCCAGTGCTATACAATATTACTTGATTTTGTATTGTTGTCTGCATTTATCTTGTGACTGTTTGCTTATATTGTGATGTATTCCTGTACAAGTGGTTAATAAAATGCCTTGTCAAGAGTAGCCCTGGATTTATAACTCCTGGAATTACTTGCAGATTTTCGAGA
This sequence comes from Bretschneidera sinensis, assembly GCA_023935145.1. Classification (NCBI taxonomy): domain Eukaryota; kingdom Viridiplantae; phylum Streptophyta; class Magnoliopsida; order Brassicales; family Akaniaceae; genus Bretschneidera; species Bretschneidera sinensis. Next base: position 21,461,756 of record CM043700.1, on the reverse strand, counting down.
AGAGCCCAACCAAGATCAAGAATTATGGTATTTGGTTGCGTTACCAAAGCCGAACAGGTTATCACAACATGTACAAGGAATATCGAGACACCACTCTGAATGGGGCTGTGGAGCAGATGTACACTGAGATGGCTTCTCGCCACAGGGTCAGGTTTCCTTGCATTCAAATTATCAAGACTGCCACCATCCCAGCTAAACTATGCAAGAGGGAGAGCACCAAGCAGTTCCACAACTCCAAAATCAAGTTCCCCTTGGTGTTTAAGAAGGTGAGACCCCCAACTAGGAAATTGAAGACAACATACAAGGCATCAAGGCCCAACTTATTCATGTAACTCTTTCCTTTGGTGAAGAGATTCAAAGAGGTGAAAGTGGGCGAATTTCTGAATTTTGTTTTGGTAAAAACTATTGTTCCTGTTGTTTTTGTTTGTTGGATAATATTTTAATTTGATAATCTTAGGCAATTGAGAGTTGTTTGAACTTGATCTTTGGGGTTGTAGAATCCCCGTTTCCTTTACTTTTAAAATCGCTATGCTATGTGCTTGTCACTTTCTTTTTGGTCGACAATCAGAATTAAACCATTTATTGAGTAATATTCTTTTCATTGTTTCAAGTTTTCCTAAGTGATGTCAAATTCTGTCTCGTATGTGAGGGAGTGATGGTACTCTTTGTTCGGTTCAGAATATAGCTCAGTCTTAATGTTTTCTTTCGGAAATAACATTGAATTGTTGGGAATCTGGGTTATGTGGTTTTTGGATTCTTTAATTTTTTAGGTGAAAAATGAAAAGGGGCACAAATTGTTTTTTTCTATTTTATATAAGAAAACAGGAGGATAAATGGTTGTTATTAATGTTGAACTGTATGGCTAATTATTGGGGCAAAATGATTTTGAATTTTTGCTGTTTGGGTTTGAGTTTATTCATTTTTCATGTCGGCATATTCTGTCTCTTAAGAAAAGCTTTTACTTGTCCGGTTTAACTTTTGGTAAAATCCCATAGCTTTGAAGGGGAGTATTAATTAAGGACTTGTCCTTTTCATTGATGGGCTAATTTCAGAACAAGAAAATGGAATTGGAAAATCTACTCAACGTTTTTCGGAAAGGATTTAATCAAGTTAAAATCAAAATTTTTTAAATGATTTAAGCAAGCTAATTTCAAAACTGTTTAATAGGTTTCTGCACTTTATTTCTTTAGAAGTAATTTTATAGTCAAGGTATCTAGTTCATTCTTTTATCGTTTTCATACGTGAATGATCGGTTTTTTTTGTAGAAAAAAAAGATTTTATGTGATAAAAATATATGTTTTTGTGATAAAATTTATATTTCTGATGGAAAAACACTTATTTTTTGTGATAAAATTGTTTATTTGTTTTTATCATTAATATTTTTGTTTTTATCATTAGAAGTGTAAGTTTTCTTTTTGGTTCTTACATATTTTAGGTTTTTAATTTTTTTTATTGAATGTCTATTTAGAACTTATTAAAAAAACTGACATAGGAGGTGGAGAGAAGAATTCCATCGAATGTTTTGTTGTAGAACTTATTTAGGAAACAAACACAAACAAAGGGAAGAAAAAAAAGAGATAAAGATTAACAATATGCGTCAATTTTTTAAAAAAATGGTCAACTTTTGAAATTTTAGAACAGTGTTTTAATATAACTCTCTTAATCACATTTTTTTAGATGTGAAACGATGGTTAATTGAGTTATGCCCTTCATTAGAAATTATAAATTGAAGTTAAGCAAAAACTCTTAAAAACAATTTATGAAAGGAATTAAAAATTAAAAGATAATTAAAAAAACTGAATTTACATTAAAAAAAAACTGTTTTCGTTATTATTTTAACAAATACTTAGTTTTTAACTACACTGCAGTTTTTTTAATTATAAAAAAAATCGTTTTGTGCCTTACAATGGTTGTTTTAGGTATGTAGTATAAGAGAAAAGTGAAGAAAAAAAGCTAAGAAGATGAGTATTTTCTTTCATGTGTTTAGTAGATACGATGAGAAACTAAAATGAGAGAAAATAGTTTTCTTTTACCTTTGTTTAGTAAAAGGGAAAAATTGGAGAAAATAAAATGTAATAGTATTATTTTTATCATAATATCATTGATAATCTTAATAAATATTAGAGTTAAAGATTAGATAGTGATTAATTGATAAATTGATAATACCATCTCTTTATCTCATATTTTTCATCATTTGATCCTTCCAATTTGAAATGATTATGATTTATATATACAAGATAAAGATATCAATCATCTTAGTGTTTTTTCTCTCTCATTTTTCTTTCTTACTAAACACACATTTATTGTGCATTTGGATGAGAAGAGGAGATGAAATGGAACATAAGGGGAGTTATGTTACTTCTTCTTGCCTGAGAGTTTTTTTTTTCTTTTTTAAGGAGGATAATGTAAATAGAAAGTGCATTGAAATGCTCTTGTTACTTCCAAAACTATACTTTTTGAGTTCCCTCGGTTCAGAGGTTTATGGAGATAATGTAACATTCATTTATTCATTTTAATTCAAAATATCAAAACCACATTTTTTGATTTTTTTTTATAATTAATAGTTAATGATATATGTGTAACTTTTTATTATAACTTAACCATTTCATTCTTTTCCATCCTCCATCCAAATAAGAGAATGTTACATTACTCTTTTTTTTTTTTCCATTCATTTCCTTAGTTATAACATCCAAACAAGTGAAGGTTAACCACCACCATTTACCTTACTTTCCATTACATTTTATTTCATTAAAAACCATATTATTCCATTCCTCTGTAGCTTCCAAATACGCTTTTAGGCTCTAATTGGTAGAGAAAAAAAGTGGGAGAAAGAAAGATGAAGAGAAATGAGAGAAGATTGATGTTTTCCATCATGCGATTGATAAAAATTGATAGCAAGAGGTCTATAAGCGGATATGTGTTCAATCTGTTTGGTGGGGCGGTGAGTAAAATGAGCAAGAGGCAAAGTGTTATTGCTCTTTCATCCACAGAAGCAGAGTATATGGCGATAACTCATGTTGGAAAGGAACCGGTTTGGTTTTAAAGGTTGTGTGCTGAATTTGGGTTTAAACAAGGAATAGTGGAGGTGAAATGTGACCATTAATGTGCCATTTTCTTAGCAAAGAATCATGCATTTCATTAACGGACGAAGCACATTGATATCTAATATCACTTCATCCAAGAAAAGATTGAAGAAAATATGATAATCTTGGAGAAAGTCGATACAACAATGAACAACGTAGATTTGTTGATAAAAACACTTAGTTTAGTAAAGTTTGAGTGGTGTGTTACTAAGCTAAGCTTAGAGAAACAGAGTTCTAAAAAAATTTTCATTTATCAAATGAGAGATTATTAGAATTGATGCATACTTCATATATTCAGATATATAAAACCTCGAGTATGATCATTGTAGTTTTATAAAATTGGATTAGTGGAATGCTTAAAACTTGAGTTGTCCAAGCTCAAATAAGACATTAATTTTATATATATCAATGAAGGAATATCAAGAGACTTTTACTTTTTTCCTTTTCTTCATTAGATAATAGTCTAACTTTTATGCACCGGATTTGTGGGCCACCACAACTTACCACATTGGATATTGACCGTTATTCGAGTCCTATCAATTTAAAAAAAAAAAATCATTAAAACCGAAAGATTTTCTATTAAAAAAATTCAGTAAAAATAGAAAAGATTTTAAAACGGAAAAGAAAAGAAATTTTAAAGAAGTCCAGCGCCATGATTGGATTAGAGCCTTACACTGAAATTTTAAATCTTTAAATTTTTTTTTAAAGAAGTCCAGCCCATGATCAGAGCCTTACACTAAAACCTTCACTATAAGAAGTCTAACGCTGAAATTCCATAAATCTTAGAAAAGAATTTTGAGAGGAAGTTTTACTTGCTGTTAACAATGGTTTCATCTTCCTCTTCTTCCCCCTCTTCTTCTCCTTCACCGAGGATGTTTACAACATTGGAATGCTTTTGACTCGTTGAAGGTATGTTGAAACCCTACTGATATTGGAATCCTTTGTTATCTTATTGTTTTTGATACTTTCTTGATTAAATCCTTCATTATAAAAAGAATTTTGAGAAGAAATTTTATTAGCCGTTAACAACGGTTTCATTTTCCTCTTATTCCCGTTTACGACATTGGAATGCGAAGGTATGTTCAAACCCTAATGTTTTTGGAATCCTTTGTTATCTTATAGTTTTGACACTTTCTTGATTAAATCCTTCATCATAAAATGAATTTTGAGAAGAAATTTTACTAGCCGTTAACAATGGTTTCATCTTCCTCTTCTTCCCGTTTACGACATTGGAATGCTAAGGTATGTTCAAACCCTAATGTTTTTTGGAATCCTTTGTTATATTATTGTTTTTGACACTTTCTTGATTATGCAATGCATGTGCGTATATGGAATCTACAGAGAAACCCATTGGCAAAAGAACAGAGCCAATGGGTTATGGGAGATTGATTTTCATTGAAGAGCAATAAAGCTTCTTGGGTACAACGGGAGAAAGTAAGAACATTTGATGGGTATTTTGCCAATTCGATGATTTTTTTGATAAATTTTTTTATTAGAAGGTAAACACCATAAATACCCAATTCTTTTTATGCTTTCTTGTTTGGGTTTTTGTTAGGCATGATTGGTTATCAAACGGGGTTCTTTCCTCTCTTCTTCTCCTTCACCCGAGGATGTTTATGACATTGGAATGCTCTTTGACTCATCGAAGGTACGTTCAAACCAGAAATTTTTTGGAATCCTTTGTTATCGAATAGTTTTTGACACTTTCTTGATCATGCAATGCATGTACGTAGACTGTTTTGTGGATGCTTGTTTGACAGGATTGTGTCTCTTCCGGGATTGTGTGTTATTTTAGTGTTTGTTACAAGTCTTCTATGGTGCCCAATGTGAATGTACTAGCCATGTAACCATGTTGGAGTATTTAGGAATTAGTATACGTATTCCCAACTGGTGAATGTATTGATTCTTTTGTTAATTAGGTCCAAATAGATCATGTTTGTTCCTTTAACATTATTTATAATATGTCAATCCATAAAGTCTGAAGTTCAAGGTAGCCGTCAAGTGGATTAGGGTGCAATTGGGTTTAGATTTGATTAAAAATGCATTTTATGATATTAATAATTTGGTATGACAATTGGAAGATAAAATTATTCGAGAGGTTAAATAGCAACTGATGAACATATAATTCAAATAATTTATCTTTAGCATTTCGTGGTGCACTCAACACCTCAAGACACTAATTTTTTGGAAATTACGAATTTTATGGAGTGGGTTTGCCGGCGAGGGAAAGCTCATTGCTTGAATGAGAATTTTTGTTTCCTGTTTCTTCCCCTCCTTTGATATTGGATTTTGGAACCAATTGGACTTTGATTGTTTTTTTAACATAACCAGTTGGAAACAGTTGGAATTTGATTTTGAACCAATTGGACCTTGATTTTAGAGGGTTTTGTTTGCCGTCTTTCTGGTTGTAATGTGTGACATTGCTTTTCTTTTATGTTATGATGCTCCTTGCTTGAATTTCCAGTATTGTACTTTTCAAGATTTTTGACATTGAGGGGTAAAATAAGTTGTTTATTCCTTTTTTTGTATAATTTAATGTGAAAGCCAAGGGGTATAATAGTCCTCAATTGTTTGTAGACTATATCTGACATAACTCTATTTAAGTTATATGAACATGATATTGAACAATTGTCATTCTTGATATTGAAAAACCTCTACTTTGATTATTTTTGGTTTTAGTTATTTTTTCTCTTGAAATAATTCTTATAAAAAGCAAAATTGAGTTTTTATTTTTACATTCGCTATCATTTTATTGTATTTAGTGTTTGATTTTATTGCATGGCAGAGATTTTCAAACTCCTTAGAATACTTGAAGGTCTAAATGTTTTGAAGACAGGTCTCATTTTATCTTCTATATTTTTCATGCTTTATTTATTTCTGGAGCGCTAGATTCAGATTTCCTCATATTCTTCTCTCTGGTGCATGAATTGGGTATTGTTTTGACTGAGACTTTCATCCCCTTTTTTCCTCTTACGATTGACGGCTAACAGATCAAGGAAAAAAGAAGAACCTAGAATTGATGATGATTTTGACAAGTCCTTTAAGACTGCTCCTTTTGGGTCTCGCTCCAAGGAAGGTACATTTTCCATCTTACTAAAATGGGAAAGAGCCCTCGTAAATGGATCAAGACCTTACTTCATCTTGTTTGCAGTGGTTTTTGTCAAATTCATTTTGATTAACATTAAACATTGTGCATCATGTCTCATTTTTCATTCCTCTTTAAACCTTTTATTTATGCTTTACTTGCATTATTTGATGTCAGGAAAAGAGAAGACATTTCATCATGTCTCTCAAAAATGGGCCAGTACTTGTTAGAATTGCTGAATCATGGTGTTCTTGTAGTTCAGGAAAACCACAATTATCTTCAATCTCTTGGTTGTTTGGGCTCTAACTCAGATCTTAAAGAAAAGAGCTCAATTGTAGCTTCATTTGGATGCTTTGTTTGCTGTCCTATTTTTGTCAAATGGAGATAGCAAAATGATCTGGATGCTGCAATGTATGATGCAGTAATTCAGTCTATGGAGAGGCCTCTTAGGGCACTGGCTAAACTGTATGAAGAATATTCTGAGTGTGCAAGGAATCATCAGTCTGAGATTGTCCCTTTGGAATTATCTGCACCTGATCCTCCTTTACAAATTTCTTTCCTGCTGGATAGCTATAAAGTGGTCATGGAGTTAGAAGTTAATGGGGATATCAAAGATGTGGATATCATAACAGCTGGTGTGAAAGTTGCTACCAGCATATCCTTTTCTGCAGTGAAGTGGAAGTTAGGCATGACAAACCTTATTTCAAGTTTCTTCTCAGTTTTACATGTTGCTACATGGGATATCCTATTGAATCTCATGGAAAAAGAATGCGACACAAAGGTATTTGTAGCATTCTTATTCACATATTTTATTTCCTGGAGTTTGTATGTTGATCATTCTATTGTTCCTTCTTTTTTTTTTTTTTTTTTTTTTAATATCTTCACGTGTCTGAGAATATTTTGTATAATCTTTGTCAACATCCCCACTGGGCTTCTTTTGAGGTTTGGTGTGGAAATGACTAGTTTCTGATTGAAAGTTAAATCTGGAAAATTTGCTGAGCAAATAATGCTATTTATTGTTTTGAGTTTTTTGTTTAGTTATCATTTACAGTTCCATACTTGCCTTTTCTTGCAGTTGGATACCTCTAGAAAAGATAAATGTATGAACTTTTGCTGAGGAAAGGGGAACCTGAGAAGGTATTTCTAAAGTTACTTTTCTGATTTATGTTTAGGGGTAAATATGTTTCATTTAAAAATTAAGGTTATGATAATTGGTTCTAGTGTATTTTTTACTATATTTGAACTGTGTAAAACGTTCTGCAAATGTCAGTGAGTCATATCGTTGAGCTCATCTACCTTACATCTCTCTCTCTATATATACATCTCCCTCTCTCTCCCTTTCTCTTTTCCTGGGTGCATGCATGACAGTGTAAATGGGACCTTAAGATGGTGTTAGGTGGTTGTTGCCATCATTAAAATTTAGAATAATCTTATGCAAGGTAATGTCTCCTATGTGCACGCTGCTTTGCTTAAATGAAAACAAAGACCTTGTTATTTAGTTATTAAAATGAATAAATGAAATGAGTCCTCTTTTCCTAATTTCATTAGGTCTCTTGACAAAACGCGTCAACGCTCTAATTTTCAGGATTTTTTTCTGATCCTATTTTAATTACGCCAGATTACCTTGTTCGACAAAAGGTCCATTTATATACAATAATCGCATTGTAGCGGGTATGGTTTAGTGGTAAAAGTGTGATTCGTTCTATTAACCCCTTTACTAGTTAAGGGGTCCTTCGGTTTGATTTATCTTCCGATCAAAAACTTTATTTCTTAAAAGGATTTAATCCTTTACCTCTCAATGAAAGATTCGAGGAAGAATATACATTCTCGTGATTTGTATCCAAGGGTCAATTAGAAATTAAAAAAATGGGATTATGAAATTACGAAACATAATTTTTGAATTGGATCACTATTTCCAATTGAATAAGTATGAGAAAAGGATCCATGGATAAAGATAGAAAAGTGTCTTTCTAATCGTAACTAAATCTTCAATTCAATTTTTGTTTTGTATATAAAAAATTGAAGCAAAATAGCTATTAAACGATAACTCTGGTTTACTAGAGACATCGACATATTGTTTTAGCTCGGTGGAAACAAAATACTTTTTCTAAGGATTCTATTAAATAGAAATAGAGAACGAAGTAACTAGAAAGATTGTTATAATCCCCCTCTTCTAGAGGGATCCTCTAGAAAGCAAATTGTTCTGAATACATTCAGACAGAAAAGCTAACATAGATGTTATGGGTCAAATTTGGATTTCGTTCCCGTCTTATTATATCTGGGAATTTATCCATGAAGTTAATGGGGATATCAAAGATGTGGATATCATAACAGCTGGTGTGAAAGTTGCTACCAGCATATCCTTTTCTGCAGTGAAGTGGAAGTTAGGCATGATAAACCTTATTTCAAGTTTCTTCTCAGTTTTACATGTTGCTACATGGGATATCCTATTGAATCTCATGGAAAAAGAATGCGACACAAAGGTATTTGTAGCATTCTTATTCACATATTTTATTTCCTGGAGTTTGTATGTTGATCATTCTATTGTTCCTTCTTTTCTTTTTTTTTTTTTTAATATCTTCACGTGTCTGAGAATATTTTGTATAATCTTTGTCAACATCCCCACCGGGCTTCTTTTGAGGTTTGGTGTGGAAATGACTAGTTTCTGATTGAAAGTTAAATCTGGAAAATTTGCTGAGCAAATAATGCTATTTATTGTTTTGAGTTTTTTGTTTAGTTATCATTTACAGTTCCATACTTGCCTTTTCTTGCAGTTGGATACCTCTAGAAAAGATAAATGTATGAACTTTTGCTGAGGAAAGGGGAACCTGAGAAGGTATTTCTAAAGTTACTTTTCTGATTTATGTTTAGGGGTAAATATGTTTCATTTAAAAATTAAGGTTATGATAATTGGTTCTAGTGTATTTTTTACTATATTTGAACTGTGTAAAATGTTCTGCAAATGTCAGTGAGTCATATCGTTGAGCTCATCTACCTTACATCTCTCTCTATATATATACATCTCCCTCTCTCTCCCTTTCTCTTTTCCTGGGTGCATGCATGACATAGTAAATGGGACCTTAAGATGGTGTTAGGTGGTTGTTGCCATCATTAAAATTTAGAATAATCTTATGCAAGGTAATGTCTCCTATGTGCACGCTGCTTTGCTTACCTGTCCTCTCTCCTCCATTAAAATTGTTACGATATTAGATAGTGGATGGGAGAAAGGGAGAAGAGAAAAGAGGAATAGAAAAGGGGCAGAGCACACGTACAACCGTAGCCAATTTTTTTTGATAAGTAAGTCGTGTGCCAATGTTGATCTCTCATGGTTAATATTTTATTTTTATATATCAAATATGCATGTTGGTCCTTAGAGAAACTAAAATTTGATCATTTTTGTAGACTGATGAACATGCACACGAAAGGCGGCTTGATCTTTTTGAATGATCTGTGGAAGTTCTTGCGAAAGTTTGTACAAGTTCTACCATTGAGGTGCTGAAATTGTTATCATAAGTATTCTCTATGTTCACATTGCATCAAATATGTACCTTGTGTTCATTCTTGGTCTTTTTCAGGCCTGCACATCTCAATTTCAGCAAAATGTAAGAGATCAATGGCTTCATGAAATATTAGAGGTCTTCTTTACAAGTTCTTTATTATGTGTTTTTATGTATGGTTCATCTATGACAAGGTTTGTCTCATATTTCCAATTAGATTGATCATGCCATAAACTTATTTTTTTTTGTTTAGATCTACTCTTTGTTTACGTTTCCTCATCTATTAATGGAGATGTGTAATTGAATGTTACGTGATTCATGGATCAGTCACGTTTTCTGTAAAAATTACTTCTGTGAATAATTTATGCGCTTTACACAACTTTGGCCCTGGGCATCTCTCCTTGTTGTCTTATTTACTTTGTGTTGTACTGGTGATGTTTCTATCTTGTCATTCTTCTTTGGGGTTGTAGTGTGTACTTATGGTTGCATATGTATTGTGTTTGAGCTCTGATGATTTTCCATGTCAAACGCAGAATGCGGTGGGGTTTGGATTCCGACATATTTATCCTCTGTCTTTATGCTTATTCCATGTACGAATGTGTAGTTCAAGGTCATAATAGGTGTTGAGTGCAACATTTCTTGTCAATTTCATCTTGATTGACATCTGACATTGTGCATCATGTCTCATTTTTCATGACTTTTTAAACCTTTTATTTACACTTTACTTGCATTATTTGCATTTTAAGATTTCTGTCCTACTGAGATGGGAAAGAGCCCTCGAAAATGGATCAAGACCTTACTTCATTGGGAGAAGTCATCAATTTCAAATTTTTCATAAGGAAGAGAGAAATCGCTAAGCAAGGCGTCAAGTTCTATGTCTAAGCAAATATTCTAATAATTAACAAATATACATCTTGGCTTTGGGAAAGCAATGTTATTTGACATTCTGAAACTGTCCGTTTTGAGGAAGCCTGCTGTCTTCTGCGCCTATTTGATTCCCTTTCTCTCTGTCTCTCTCTCCAATGGCGAATAGCTTCCCTATAGAATACTGTTATGTTAATTGATTGGTTTTCTCTGCGATAACTGAATCCAAAAAGCAAACGATTGAAAAACAAATACTCCTATCTTATTTTTTGTGCCTGTTTGGTTACTAAGAAATAGAGACAGATGATTTTTTGATGCACTGCTATGTTTTGGCTTCTAATTATAGCATAATTTATTTATTTTAGTTTTGTTCGTTATTAACCCAAGTCGCAGGGCCCAATTCGATCATCTCTCGTTTTCTCGCTTCTCTTTCTATAGTATAATTTCTACTATATGTTTTTTGGCAGGGTCTGATCTTATCTGATGGTGGAAGAGGTTATACTTGTTGGTAAGGCTCTTAACTTTTTCGGGTTGATCTGATTGAAGTGTTGCTGGTTATGATTGCTTATGGGTTGGGTTTGCCCTTCTTTATTTTTGCTAAAGCTGCTTAGATAATGACTGCAATTCACGTGTGGCAATTTTGCTTACTATGTGTATTTTTCTTTCGTTATTAGCACTGTATGGATGCATCACATTATTGTTTATCAATAAAATACTTTCACTTGATTCCATTCCCTATTATTCAAAGATGATTTATGCATGCCCTAATTATATTCGGTAGTTGCTGCATCTATAACTATGTACACGTATCTGTGAATTTATGATGTAACAATTTTGGGTTTGGTTTTTTTGCTTGCCATGTCTTGGGTTTGGTTTTCAAGTCCGCTTGGTTTTTTGTTTGACGATTTGGACTTGAGCCCATGAATAATTGTAGTTTTGCAGCAGGGTAGAAATGCGTCTTAAGCTACTAATAAATATTCTCTATGTACTGAGCGCACATTGAAACGAGAGATTTGTGAGGTTGATAATAGGGAAGTTTTTGGCAGGAAGTAGCTCTATTTTGATTTTCACTAATCAATCATTCCGATTTAGGAGTATTGTGATTTATTTATATGGGAAAAAAACACTGATCATTTCACTTTTTTTAAAATTTTTTTTCTCACTTTTTTCTTTAACTAACTACTCTTTCTTCTCCCTGTTCTTTCATCTCACTTCTCGCTTCTATCAATTATAGTCATAATGTTACTCTTGAACTTGTTTATTATAAAAAAAACCACCTCGGATGAGCGAGACTAATATGATTGGATTAATTGTGACCGTGAGCTTATTTCAATAATTACCTTGAGGATATTGTTTAGATTTTGATTTGGATTATCAACGTTTTTATGAAGTTAATTACAAAATTGACTGGACTAAACATCTTCATGTCTCTGTTTCGTTATCATGAAAGGGAAGAAATCAAGTGAAAGTGTTTCATTTCATGTAGGACCAAAGGCAACTTTTGTCCAACTAAATTCCATTGGCACTCAGTAGAAGTTGCAATTTGCAAGTTGTTGAAGCTCACGTCTCATATTGCTGATATTTTGCCTTGATGAAAGGATCTTGTGACAATGGTAACATATGGCTCAAGAAAATTGGTCATGGAAGTGTTCTCATGCACCCATTGAAAACGATGTGCATAATATTATCATTGTTACCGAACTTTTTAAGCACATTAGAGATTATGAAACGTTTTATGTTTTTGAAAAACAGAAATTAGATCATATAATTTTAAAAAAAATTTAAAAAATCAGAAGCTGATTGTTTTGATTTAAAAAACTGAATTTGTATTAAATAAATTATTTTCACAACAGTTTTATCAAATTCAAAATAAATTATCTTCATTGTTGTTTTATTGAAACTATTTTAAAAACCATAAAATCATAAACTAAAATTATTGCTAAAAAAGATGAAAAAAGCGAGACAATGACAATTTTAGAAGTTAAAAATCCAAGGAAAAAATGATTTACTTTGTGAATAATTTATGTGGTTGGTAGTATACATTGGAGGTAAAACATTTGCTGGAAAATGTTTTACACTTATAATAGTCTTCCATGTGGAGCTAAAATCTATTTATTGCTTGGTAAAATAATACTCAATTTTTTTGGACAAAAATTCAGACTTATAAAAATTATTTTTCAGCTTTTGATTTTGTTCAAAATTGTTTTAAAGAATGTTTAATTTAACTTCTACTTATAGAAAACACAAATCATTTTTAAACTCTCTAAAACAATACCTTACAAATGCTTTTACCGCAAGTTATTTTACATTAGAGAGTGAAAAGGATTAATGGATCCTTTCACTCTAGTTGAAAATTCACATGAATGAACTCATGTTTGTATTTTCGACGTTATTGTTTTTTTAACGTGTCTCATAGATATTTAAGTAAATTATATAATAATTTTTCTATGTAAAAGAATAGAGATTTAGCTAATTATTTGTCAAAAGAAGATAAAATCAATTACAAAAATATGTAAATTAAATGTATGATACACTAAGTCTTGTTTTGTTTTCTTTTATATATGTGTTCAAGAAAAACACAAACACAATCAACAAATACAAAGAAACCTACATCTTTACCACTTGAATATTTGGTCACAAGTGCAACAAGAGGCGCAAGTAAAATATTAAGCTTTGAATCCGAATCTCTTATATGTAAATCTTGAAATAACCATTAAGTTAAGAGGTTGAATTATTCTTTATGTATATGATTCATCAGACCTCATAAATTTCTCATGATCCTATCAATTAAAATCTTGGCCTTCCTTTTACTTTGCTGTTCCAAATTCCCCTTTATGCCAAAAAGCCAGCCAATGTCAACCCCACTATGTTTTTTTTTTTAATTTTAAAATTGACTACTATTAGTAGCCTACACTTTCTTTTCTCTTTCTATAATTTCTTTTTAATTTTTCTGCAACTACCATGAAATGTCCATGCACTAATCATAACACATTGGTCTTTTTATACAAAAAGAAGTTACAGTCTCTGGAACAGCTTACTGATATAGCATTTGTTAAAGTCATCTAGTTTATCTGTTGTCTTATGGGTCTTTCTATCTCTTCATAAAGAATTACAAAAAAACTGAGATTTTGAGAGAAGAAATTAAAAAGGTGGAGGGTAGTCTGTTTTCTGCATATTATTCTCTTGTTTTGCTTGGTTATTGAAGAATAATGCAACCTTTTCATTTGTTAGCATCGGTCACTATCCTTGTATGTTATGTTCTTCTTCAACCATTTGTGGGTTGCTCATCCCATGAAGAAAGCAGCCATCAAAAGAGCATAAAAGAAAATATGAAAAAGGTAACCCAAACTAATTTTCTTCAAGTTTGCTTAATTTCCTTCCAATAAAGTCTACTTGTTTGTATTAATGTCTCAATGATGCTGAATTCAGGGGATGATCAGCAAGCTGCTTCTGCTTCTTTTACTCTCCCCTCTCTTTCTTTTTTCTTAAGCTCTTTTGGTTCTATATCACATGTTTTTTTTTTCTTTTTCAATAGGGTTTAATTAACCATCTAATTTTATTTACTATGGCAGTTGAGTCCCCAAATGAGATCTAATATCATAATTCATGGGGTTCTGCTATGGGCTTCTATGGGGTTCTTAATGCCAGCTGGGATACTTACAATAAGATTTATGTCCAATAGAGAGGAGGGTGTGAGAAGGGTCAGAGCACTCTTCTACCTCCATGTTGTTTTGCAGGTATTCTCATTTTTGTTCTTGTGCAAATATAGGTGTACGTTCAGTTGTAGAATTTTTTTTGGTTTTTCTTAATTTTTTGCATTTCGGAAGCATTTTTCAAAAAACACTTTCTAAAAAATTTCTACCCTTCAATTTTCAGTTTTGACCATCCAAAATAAAAGAGAAAAAAGATTAAAAGTCATAACTTTATTTTTACATGACAAGAAGGTGCTTATTGAGTCAAAAGATATGATCATACAAATCTTGATTTTAGTTAAGCTCATCATCATAGCTCACTTTAACTTTAATGATTTGTCCACTGTTTTTCATTTGTATTATTTTGTAGCCTCTAGTTATGTTCAATTAATCAATAGTAAATCCACAACCCACTTAACTAGTAATAATTTTGTTTATATCATAAATTCTTGAATAGCAAGAGAAGGGAGTTATTATGTAAATCTTTTCATTCATATAATCATAGTTGCCAAATTCTCCTCACATGTTTATGATGTTCTAAATGAAAACATGATCCTAACCTTTGCGAAAAAAAAAAAAAACCCTTTTACTCTATAATATATTGAGTTAATTTGCAAATGTTATCATCATATACCAAGCAAGTTAATTACTCCAGTTATGTTCAATAAAAGGGGGAGGGAGAGGGGTTTAAGAAGTAAGCAAACTGTGAGTTAAGTGATAGAAGTAGCACATGATTATCATGTCCTAGTGATTATTTAGTTTTAAAGCATCATTATTTTAATTAGTTGAAAGGAAGAATCTTCAAATTTCTCATGTAACTATTTCGTGTGCGTTTAGTTGTAGAAAAATTTTCAGTTTTTCAAAAAAGATTTTTATTAAAAAATAAATTTTTTTTTAAAAAAAATTTACAACTGAACAGGCTATGATAATTATGAATTATTATTTCTTTTTTTTATTCCCTTATATTTCAATCTTTGTACTAATTAAGTTTTATTTTCCTACTAGATTCTTTCAGTGCTTCTTGCCACAATTGGAGCTGTCATGTCCATCAAAAACTTTGAGAACTCATTCAACAACAACCACCAAAGACTAGGTCTAGCACTTTATGGTGCTATGTGGGTACAAACCTTGATTGGATTTCTCAGGCGTCCTAGGTATAACAAAGCATGCATTAGCCTGTTTGGCCAAGCTTCTGCAAGCGTTTTTTAAAAAACCTCTTGATCAAGTTCTATATCATTGTTAAAAAGAATTTTAAAACATAATTTTGATAGTGTAACTTTTGAACTCCCAAAAAAATTTAAACTTTAAATATAATTTTGAATGAAATATATATATTAATTTTTTCCATTTTCATATCTATTTTTAACTTTGTTGCAGAGGAAATAAAAGAAGAAGTACATGGTACTTTGCGCATTGGATTCTTGGAACAACAATTTCTCTAGTGGGGATCATCAATATCTACACAGGCTTAAAAGCTTACAACAAGAAAACATCAAGAAGCACAAGGCTTTGGACCATACTTTTCACTGCTGAGGTCTCTTTCATTGCTTTCTTTTATCTGATCCAAGACAAATGGGATTATATGAAAAAGCAAGGTGTGATTTTAGGCAATATTGTTGAACCAATCAATGCTGCTGCTGTTTCTGCTCAAAGGGAAAATACTAATCAAAGGGTGCTGTTGCCTGAACCATGTGGCAAGCACAATGCACTTCAGAATTTGTTTGACTAACATGAGATTCCTTTTTATCTTTTCCTTCATCATATATCTTTATCTATATGTATCCGTTTGGTGAACCGGATTAAAAAGATGATAAGATAAAAGGAATGATAAAATGATGATTTTATTTAATTTTATATTTAATAAAAAATAAATATAAAATATTATATAACACTATTTTATAAATGATTTCATCATATCCTTTTTTAACCCTATCATCTTTTAATCTGGTGTACTTGATTTGTAAATTCATATTCTACTTTTTGACGTACTCTTTCTCCATGGAATTTGAAAGTGCTCCTTCAGAAAAGCAACCTATGGAGTGCAAGCATCAAAAAGTGGAGTATGAAAAGCACATTCATTGTAATTTCTTGGATGTTCATTTCATTTCTTTGTAAAATATAGTATATATTATAGTTATTGGGCATTAGAAAATTTGTTATTTATGGGAACAGTTTGGTGATTGTGTCTTTATGAGAATTGATAAGTTATGTAAGCATATTTTTATGACAATAATAGTGAGCCTTAAGAGTATGGTATAGCTAGCGGCTTGTAAGATTGATGTTTGATATATATGTAATCCATGAAATCAAATTGATGTTTGATTTTTTGTTTTTGTATACAGCTAATAGGGTGATTTGCTTAGTAACTAAAACATAGTGTACTGGTTGCACCTCTCCTATGGTGAGGGATATCCTAGATGATTTGGGTTGTTATCGCTTCAGTAAAAAAAAGAAACATTAGAAATAATGTCTTAAATTTGATTTAGGTTATCATCGTTACAATAAAAAAAAAAAGTGTAATTTACCAGTTCATCTAAAAGAGTGAAAAATTCTGATAACTTTATAACAGCAAAACCTTCTATTTATGCCCACATATTTAGAAAGAGCTATGAAACTGCACCAATTCAAGTGTTATTTGGTTCTTTCCTTCAAAAAAGTGTTATTTGGTTCTTATATGTCAAATCTCCAAACTCTTCAATTTCTTGAAAAATGCCTCTCTTTATTTCATTTTCATTATATGAAGGCTAATGTCTCTCACAAGGCAATAGTTTGTTGATAGTGGTCTATATGATCTGGCAAAGCCCATGAGGAATTCAATTTATTGAGAGGTGGCAATTCATTTTGAGAGGAATACAGTTTTAGTGTAGTTTAATAACACTGGCTTTGGGCTAGTGACACTTCCTCTCCACAAAAGGTGAGTAAATTGAGAGATTGAGGGTTGAATACTCTTTTGGGGATGTGAGTAATTGCCAAGAGAAAAAAGATTGATCCGGATAACTTGACCTAATAATCATTTTCAAATCCTTTGCGTAAAATATTCGAATTTGATTCTATTTTTGCTAAATTTGAATTTTGTTTTGTTAAATTTAAATATTATTATCTTGTGATATGATTCATCAATCATAGTTTAAATAATATAAATTTTAATATGAGTATCTTATAAACTTCGTCTTTTTTGTTAGGTATGAATTTCATTAATATAGACGTGAAAATGATATGTTAAAACTTAATTAAACCTTTAACATAACTTTTAACACAATTAATTTGATTAAAAGTATATTTGAATATTTTGATCTAGTGGTTATTATCTATTTATCTTTTATTATATCCTCCTAAAACTTCAAGATGAAGAGTAAAATTTAATTGATGGTATATAATAAATTGATGAGTCTCCTTTAATAAACGGGTCCCCTTCAAATTAAAAGAAGAAAAAAAACTTTGATAAACGGGTAAAAGTCTATCAACCCGTGAGCGAACATGACCACCCGTAATTTTGTTGAACAAATCGGATACGGGTCATGTTCAATGGGTGGTCTAACGGCTGAGGGGCTGAGGCCCAAATTCGCACCTCTAAAATTGCTGTCCATCTATAGAGATCTGAAGTACTTATCCAATGAGTGTAATAAATCAATGCGTGTGTTCAAGGGTATTTATGTAATAATTCAATGCATCATCATTCACAAAAGCACCCAAACAAATTTAGCAATCAGATGATTCCCCCTCCTCTTCTCTCTTGATACACTACTCCATTGTAAGAGTGACCTCAGCAGAGTTTAGTCAATGGCTTCACACGATCACCATAACCACGACCATGATCACCATCACCACGATCATGATCATACCCATGAGAAATCTCCTCTAAATTTACATTTTAATTATTTTTTTTCTTTCAATTTTTTTTTCTGCTTTGGGTTTAATCTCTATTTTTTCTTTTGCTAACTACTAGTAGTACTGTTTATTAACATG
Organism: Bretschneidera sinensis; assembly: GCA_023935145.1. Classification (NCBI taxonomy): domain Eukaryota; kingdom Viridiplantae; phylum Streptophyta; class Magnoliopsida; order Brassicales; family Akaniaceae; genus Bretschneidera; species Bretschneidera sinensis. Next base: position 21,443,569 of record CM043700.1, on the reverse strand, counting down.
TAACAGGAAATCTCACGGTGATTCAACATCTTGGGTGGGCCCAGATGGGAGGGTGTACCATAGCCATGATGGACTGGCACCACACTCACATGAACCCATATACTCACCTGGCTACTTCAGCAGAAGAGCTCCACCACTTTTCAACAGAGATTTCAATGACAGAGCTTTGACAGTTGGTATTGGTGGTCCTGTTGGTACTGGGTATTTCCTATTTCCCTATAATTTTCTCTCTTTAATGTCATTATTTGAGTAATAGTGTAAATGGTAGTATGATTTATACATTGCATCATCGTATGACCTTTTATTAATGATTACTATTATTTAGAAAGGGGAATGGCAGATGTTTCTATTTTTAACTATTGAACATAAATAATTAAACTAAACTACTATAAGTATTCAATTCATATTTCATATTGGTATAATGATATCTCCAATTTAGTCTCTGATTAGTATAATTAGAGTTTCTGTCATGAATTCCTGCCTTTTGTAACTCTTTTCTATTTTTTAATTGATTAATAAGGTTTTTATCCATGTCCTTATATTTTGTTTGGGTATACACCGATGTCTAAATAGTTTGGAATCTGCAAACTTTTTAAAAATTATAGGATTTGTAGTATTATTTACTAATATTATCTCGTGTCAGTTTGAGTTTTTCCCCCTTTCTTTTGAGAGTCCAGTTTCTTTTGCTTTTATTCAAGATTTTGGATATTTCTTGTTAAACAGTTAATTGTAATTTAAGTATGTCTTATAAGTTGTGAACTCAAAATTCTTTTTTGCTTTTATTCAAGCTTTTGGATATTTCTTGTTAAAACAGTTAATAGTAGGTTTATAAATTGTAGATTTTTTTTTTTTTCATGCTTAGAGAGAAAACAAGAAAATGTACTTTCTTTTCCTTCTACAAATTTATCTCTTTTTCTTCCATTTTACTTTAGTTTAATTTATAAGCTGCATTGTTGGCCTGAAACAAACTGAATAATATGTGCTGATGGAATAGTGTTTTACACCATACAGAAAAACGGCTTTAATGCTCGCTCTGTGTAGATTCTTGCAGTACAAGTACAGTCTTGCTGCAGTAAGTATCATCTATTATGAACTTTTGAGGTTATGAGTTTTTGCCTTTTCCATTTTCTCAAGATTTTTATTTCTAGAACTTGCAACTGACTTTTTCCACTCTGATTTTGAGCCATCATAGAACTTGTCAAATATAAACCTAGTTTCGGAGGCAACAAAAAGAGAAAAATAAAAGTGAAAGAACTAGTTTTAGCTCTTTGCTGCACCTAACTAAACCAGTTGACCGATATTTTAAAATCCAGAAAGCTAGTTCATTTTACATTTTTCTAACTATACTAGCACTAAGACACTATATCCTAGCCTCTGATTTTGCAATGCCTATGAAGGATCTGGAAACTATACTATAATTATCTAGTTAGTAACCTATTTAGCTCTGTCAAACACTCAAGATAAATAGCCATTTTTCCAACTCAGTTAGTAACTTTTTTCTTCATTTATGCCGCATTGTGACATAAACGAATTGTGCTGAGCAGTTGTCCTTCCCATCTTTGCGAGGGGCCACTTATTGCTAATTAGCACTGCATTGCTTTCACCAAATACTGCTTACTCTAGCTCTCACTAATTGTCAGGTTCAGTCATTTTAAGTGCTCTTAAAACACAATTTGTTACCAGATTTTTTTGGTAAAGATGCAAAAATGCTTTACAAAGTTCTTCATGAGGAAAACAAGTTCCTTCTGTTTGGTACATATTCCTTTCAATCTAACATCTTCCCTTTGATTAGCTGATAGTATTAAAATGAAAAAAAATTGATCAATATGGGGATTTCGTATTCATATAGATATTCTGGTGGCCTTAATATTCATTTGCTAGAGAGAGAGAGAATAGTTCCATACTATCCTCTTGGGATTGTGGCTTAGTACAGGGGGCTGTACATATCTTCAGGACAGCTTTCATTGGGTTCTAGTACCTTGGGGAGGCTCCTCTTCCCCTTTGATCATTGTTCATCTAGTGGTTCTCTTTGATTGGTATATCCTAGCACTCTCTATATTTTACTCAGAACAATATTCTTGTGGATTTAATGCTTATTTCGCATTTCCATCCTGTCAAGATGCCATGATTTTAAGCGGGATGTAAAACGTTGCTTCACTCCACAATTATAGCACACCCATTATTACTTTAGGGCTTGAGCTTGACGATGATATCATCTTCTTGCTAGTACTCTGGTTGAAGTGATTAAGTTTCCTTTGGATGCAGTAATTAGTTCATTTGAAGAGGGAACCATCTTATATGAAAGGTAAGTACCTTCTATAACCTGCTTAATGATCCATAATTCCATACCAACTTGAAGAAGATATATTAAGAGTGACAATACATGTAGGCTTGGAAACATCAATTATATGACAGTATTATCACATATTAGAAAGAATCATATGACAGTATCTTGAAGTGTATGATTTTATAATTTAGTTTATTTTTTTCCTCTTGAGTTTCACTTAGCATAGATGTTTGAGTTCAGAAATTATACCTATGAAAGACTTACGTTTAATACTTTTTTTTTTGGGTTATCACACACCCCATGAATATTTTCTCATAATCTCTTATTGTTCCATTAATTACTAGAGTTGAATGTTCTTTAGGTGACAAATGATCTATTCACAAAAGAGGATGCTGAGTTTTTGGTGAAGAATGGGGCACTTCCTGAGGAAAGGATACGTGCGGTTGAAACAGGTGGCTGCCCACATGCTGCAATTCGTGAAGATATCAGCATCAATCTTGGCCCTCTTGAGGAGCTGTCTAACTTGTACAAGGCAGACACACTTCTTTGTGAATCTGGGGGAGGTAATTTGATAGTTAAGGTCTTTCCTCACTATGTAAGTGTTGCTGAAGTGCATAATTCAAATTGAACAGATATGAACTGATCAATTGAGTTGGTTAGCTCATGCCACCAATTGGCAATGGAAACCAGAGTGATAAGTGTTTGAATTATTTGGATCAGTTGGTAATATTTGTGGCAAAATATGATGAAAATATTGGACAGCAGTGGTTAACCGAATCACATGTGAACGGGACGGTTTGCACGTACACGTGGGATTAGTCGGGCCAAAGGTCCGGATACCCTTGTCACCCAATAAAAACCAATTATATGTGAGTAGGTGTTGTCACTTGAAAACATTTTTGAAATTTACAAATAAGTCAGAACTCAACTCAACTTGTGAAAATTTTAGTCATAGTAGGTATGCTGTTATTATTATTTTTATAAGTCAGTGGATATGCTTATTAAGTTATTATATAGCTATGCATGATTCATGTCTTTTTGAATGTCACTGCTGCTGGTATTAAGTTTCAATCCGAAAAGGTTCAGTATTTGCAAAATTTGCATGGTTGCAGATAATCTAGCTGCGAACTTCAGCAGGGAACTGGCTGACTATATCATCTATATAATAGATGTATCTGGTGGTGACAAAATCCCTCGGAAAGGTGGCCCAGGCATCACTCAAGCTGATCTTATAGTACGTAATTTCCTATACTTACGGCTAGTGCTATTGTTCTGGAAGCTGTCAAATATGATGATTATCAATCATGCTTAGCATTTGGATGTAAATTATTTATAAAAAAAAGAAGCATTTGGATGTAAACAAGTTTTTCCATTTGATTACAGGTAATAAATAAGACTGACATTGCAGCAGCTGTTGGAGCTGACTTAGCTGTCATGGAGCGTGATGCACTCCGGATGCGAGATGGAGGACCATTTGTTTTTGCTCAGGTTGGTTGAGTAGTTTTGCTAATTGTTAAACTTATCATTGTTTCAGTTACTTTTCCTCTCCTTTCTTTATCCTTTTTTTTCCCATTAGCTTTCCTTTTTCCTTGTGAATTGTGGTAGGATAGGGAGTAGATATCTATGACCCAGGGAGCCTGCCCAACCCAACTTGAAAAAAAAGGGGTTTGCACTGAGAGAATTGGCTCAGTGTGCCTGGGCGGGCTAACTTCTTTGTCCCATTGACGTTCTGGGCTTGGTTTGATGAAGTTGGGTTGGTGCAATTTGGACGGAGGACTTCCGAATCCAAACTCCAAAGTAAAATTAATTAAAGAACCATTCATGTTCAAAGTAGAGCTCCTCAAGTATATTTGTTAACAGGTTTTCATAACGTGTATGGTTCTTCACATGCTACAAATGAATGTGTAAAACTCTCGATACAAAATGTAATGATGTTGATGAAGTTTATTTGATAATAAAAGCCTTATTGAGCGCACAAAGCCCTTGCTGTCCAGCGAACCCTATGACATCAAGAATCCTGCTTTCGTTATATTGTCTTCTCTTTAAGGCTTTTCTTGTATAATTCAACTTCTTTTTGGCTTGATGTCAAGCAAAATGCACATAAGATTATGATGAAATCATTCACCTTGTCTTTCGTTGAGAATGTCAAAATATTATATGATATGTGAATTACATATGTGCAGGTGAAGCATGGGCTTGGTGTGGAGGAAATTGTGAATCATGTTTTGCAGGCTTGGGAAGTAGCAACGGGGAAGAAGCGCCATTGACCCTTACTTCTAGAAGTTGGTTTAGTTTATAACTTGTAGCTTATTTCTGCTAATCTTGCGTTTGGGTTCCTTCCAAAGTCTTCCCATTTGCATTCAGCAATAAATATGGTTTCCCTTTCATGGATGAATTAGTATCGAACTGGTTGAGTTAGGTTTTCACTCTGGCAGTTGGTTGCACAGGAAGCATTAACAATTATGCAGCCATTGATACAGATAAGAAGCTCATGGTTAGTGAAGCATGGAATCTTAAATGAGTTTCAGAGTTTCTTCTTATTTCGAATGAGTATGAGCCTCGAGTCGAAGTGCTTAAAAGAGTAATATCAAAGGAGTTGAATTCATATTTTACTACATTGACTGTACTTGAAACTTCTATGTTTTAAATAAACAGGCTATACTTAAAAAAAGAAGAAGAAGAAAACAGGCTCAACAGCAAAGGTGGTGCTATTTACTCGACCTTCTTTTATGACTTTATCTGGCTATTTACTCAACCTTCTTCATTAGTTTATTCGTTTCTATTTTACTTAAATCTTGCATTTTTAGCTAAACATCATTTTGTACCTCACACTTTTAACTACTGTAATGTTTATCATGCATTTTATTCAACACCGTATGGCAAAATTCTGTTTACGCTCTGCATATTTTATGATGGGTAGAAATGAAAAGTGGAAAGAAGAAAAAGTGTGAAGTTGACTTTTCTATTGTTTAATTTAAAAAAAAATTATGTAAGAAAAATGTAATGATTGATATTTTAGTGAAAGTTGAAATAAATAATATTATTTTGTCATTTTTTTTAGTTCTTTTCATTTTTTCATCATTTTTATCGAGGATCATTGAATGCGTAAAGAAAACTATCAATCTTTTTTATTTTTCATCAATTTTCTTTTTTTCTTGCTCTCTTTTAACTTTTTATCTATATCAATTAGAGCCAAAGGGTCAAAAATAGATATTTTTTTCGAAACAAATGAAAATTGTTATTATAAATCAATACGATAAGTGCGTGTTAATTTAGTTTTTAGTTTTTTTATTAATTTTTGGTAGATAAAAAATGTTTGAAGAGAGGCGATGTTTCTATTAACAATGTCGATAAGTGTCTCTATTTTTTATACGCGAGTCAGACACAATTGTTAGTTCATATCAGATTATTAAACAAAGACGATCTATATCATACGTGAATCAAACATAAATATCTGTTTATGCTCAATTATTGAGCAATGAAGATGTCAATCAATTGCAATAAAATGATTTGAACCAATTTTCGTGTTCTTTTTTTCTCACTCTTCTCTCTCTCGGTTCCCCCAATTTTTTCGGAGAGAGGAAGAAGCAGAACATAAACTGAAAAACATAAAGCAAAAATCTGTGTAAAGAGATGGCAACATATTTGCCAAAGGCAGCAGTACAGAACGTATTGGACCAAGAGAGGCTCAAGTGGATCTTTGTAGGAGGCAAAGGTGGTGTGGGTAAGACAACGTGCAGCTCGATATACTTCTCGCTCGGGTCCGATCCTGTGTTGATCATATCCACTGTCCAAGCTCAATCTCAGCGGTGCCTTTCAACAATGCTTCACCCAGACACCCACTTTGGTCTATGGCTTCACCAATTTGTATGCTATGGTACGGTTTTTGATCTATGATTGCTTTGTTTTTGTGATTATGGGCAGTGTCGGATTCTGAGTTTACGAGTTGTCAAATGGAATTAGTACTTTACACATGACAAATGAATTGATTTGTTTCGTAGGAAGTGTGTTCATCAACAAATAGTTTTGGAGGATTATTTGCAGCTTTATAAAAGATTCCTTACAGATGCCTTGGCTTCAGGAGGAGCAGGAGTAGCTGAAGTGTATTTTCGTGTATAAGTCAATTTGTTTTAAACCGATTTAAATTGAAAATCAAATATGATCATAATGAATGGCATTACATGTTTATAACTTTTTATATTTGAAAAATAAAATTATTAGCATTCACAATAACTTTTTTAAAATCCATATCAAACAATTTCTTATCGGTTAATGCCGATTCAAACTATTCATCTATAAAAAAATATGGCTGCTTTGATTAAAAGAAATAAAAATATATATACAAAATTTATCTGTACATCACACGGGTTAAAGAACTAGTGTATTATAAGGGTTATCATACACTTTGATGATAATTGGGTAACTCAAATCAATACTAATTAAATTCGTTTAAAATAAAAATATATTAAATTATTTTAAATAGCACTGATTTAAGAATCCTTAAATTTGTATCCAAAGGTCGCCTTTATTTAGTGTATAGTACAAGTATGATACACCTGAGTTATATATATATTTTGTGGGATCACAGGGAATCAAGTTGAGCCCAACACTTTTTTTAATTTTTTTATGAACCTGAACCCACACTTTCTGTGCTAGCAAACAAGCTATGCCCAATATGATACAATTTCAGGCTTAGCCCAATAGGAACCATTTAAAGTCTTGAAAATTCGAAGTCCGTAACCCCAAAAAAGACCTTAATTTTACACCACAGATTGTTTTGCTTTGTTTTCGTATGAACACGAGAATTACCTTTTAAGATTCAGGACCACTTCTTAACGAAGAAGAAGAATCACAAGAAAGAGTACTGTACAAAACATTTTACTCTCTATATATATATATATATATATAGAGAGAGAGAGAGAGGATATGGGAGGGGAAGAGGAGAGGAAGAAGATGGTAATGGTGGAATCGCTGGGATGGCTAACGGAATCGTCAATTATGCCGAAGAAAGGCCGTGCCATCGAAGGGGTAGGGGCCTCCTCCATCTTAGACCTCAAGGCTCATCTATACAAGTCCCAAGAAGATTCCAAAAGTCAAAAGAACTGGCGGGTCCTGATGTTGAGTTCCACCGTGCCAAGAAGAAGATCACTGCACATAATCCCTTGTCCCTCAAGAACTCCGGCGTTGACGCCCGAGCTCTCAAGTAAGTTCAAATAGAAAACTCTCAAGTTTTGTTTTATTTTTTGTCATTTTCCTCTCATGGATTAGAAATCACGGTTTTTTTAGTTATTTATATTGATGGAAAACGAGAATTTAGGGATTAGGGTTAGTTTATGAAAAGTACGTTTTGTTTTCTTTTTCATCTTCTTCTCTTTTTTTTTGGTTGAAAATTGTTGACTATCATGTAATGTTCTTTAGATTTATCATTTAATTTAGCAATTAATCGATGGAAGTGTTGATCATTACTATTGCATTTTTTAAGCTTAATTAAGGATAACGATGTCTATAGAATTACTATGCCAACGTAATCCTGCAAGCATATTATATCAAATTGATGATGATTACATTGTATTTTAGATCGTTGAGCCTTGAACACGCCAGATAAATTATCATCTGTCCTCCTATTACTTATTGTTGATGTTACATAATCTGCTAATTGAAACTCCACTTGATGCAATGCTCTACGGTGAGAACTAGTAAGGCGTGATAGGCAGAATGTCTGGGATTGCTAGCTTGATGACTTGAAAGTTCTCCAAGTTGGGTTCACGGTAGCTTCTATTTTCTTGTTGTCAGTAAGGGAGATTAAACTTTCTCCTTTTGCTTTTGGTCTGTGTGTCTTTTACTTCCCCTGGGTTGAAGTAGGATCTCAGTTAGCTGGTACATTCTGAGTATTGTTATACTAGGATTAGAAAGTTTTCGGTTCGTCCTGTCTCACTTTTTGTATTCTTGATCTTTTTTGTGTATGTGCTTCAAATTATTGCACTAGTTGGTGTGGTGGTTGCAGGTTGGCTTTTGTGCAGTTGTTTTTCAGAGGACTGCTTGCATGCACTGGAAGAGACAATAACTGTTGTAGAAGTGGGTGACTTGCTTAGTTCTCATATTTGTACCATGTTGACAGTTTACTTTTCTGATAAACGTATTGAGATAAGAAATTGCATCTAAGTGATGTATTGTCTGTCGGAGTCTCCCATACTGTTTGCCTTTTAGCATAGTTATGAAAAGCGCAAGGCGCAGTTAGGCACAAAGGGTACTTGGAGCCTAGAGGCAAGGCTCAGGCACGCCTGAAGGAGGCAAGGCGCACATTTACTGAAAATGTGTTATAAAATGCTTATAATTGATATGAAACAAACTATATTAAGAAATATCATGGGTTTTCAATTTGTAAACAACTTATCACTCTTAATTTAATGCAAACATGCTAAAAATTCAATACAAGACTGCCAATACCAAAATGAAAATACCAACCACCAGGCATAGTTCAAACTTCAAAACAAACACACAAGCACACAAGACACTATTTGCCTTATTAAAAGTTAAAACAGAGAGAAAGAGGGATTGATGGAAAATATTTTGTATATGAGTAAGAGTTCCTTGATTTCATAGATATATTGTCTTGTAGATAGTTTTTTTGTAAATAGGTGTCACCCCCTTGGTGTTTTCTTTATATATACTTTTACTTATCAAAAGAAAAAAAGAGGGGGAATGATAGGAATAGGAGAAAAAGAAAAAGGCGATAGAGAAAGAGGAGGAGAAGATAAAACAAACGTACAAGCACATAAGACACTATTTGATCCGTTAAAAGTTAAAACAAAGGGAGATGGATCGACGGAAATGGGAGAAAAAGAAAGGAGGAGACAGAAAAAAAGAGAGAGAGAGAGAGAGGGACTGATGGGAATTGGAGAAAAACAGAAAGAGAGGCCAGAGAAAAAGGAGTAGAAGGAAGAGAGAGAAAGAGTTGAGCTGTTGAGGTGCTGCTACTTCTAATTCCAGCTTTTCGTTCTTTAGTTTTTTAGACTTAATTGACCTTTGGGTAATCAGATCAATGAATAGAATTGTTCCCATGGTTAAAACACACAATTTAATCATACACCCAATTAATAAATCAAAGACTCAAAACAGATCAAGAACAAAGAAACAAAAAATCCCATAACATTTACCAGGTGCGCCTTTTTTATGCCTTGCACCTCGGCCAAAGGCGCGCACCTGGGCGCCTAGGCCCTCGCCTCACAAAGGTCGCCTCACTTGGGGCTGCCTCAGGCACTAGCTTTAGAGCCTCGCTGCGCCTCGCACCTAGGAACGCCTCAGACACGCTTTTGATAACTATGCTTTTTAGGGTGGCTGCTATGCTGGCCATCTCAAAGGAAAGAACTTTTAGTTCTGTCTTGACAAACTGTCTTATTCCATTGGTTTTGTCTTTTAAAGCATTTTCTTCTAGATTCATTGTAGCTTCTTTTTCCTCCAAGGAGAGGATATGCTGAGTCCATGTTTCATCCTTTGGTGAAGTGCCCGTTGGCTAGAAGCTTGTAGGAAATGGCTTATAGTGTTTGGGTGTTTCTTGGGTGTTTGCCGGCTCTTGTCATGGAAGTGTGGGCTTAGAGTGGTATTTGTGCTTCTAAAGAGCTTAAAAAGGCTTATTCTTTGATCCTTCTCTCAATTTTTTGGCTTGTTTGGAACGAGTGGAATAGAAGAGCTTTTGATGGCAATGAAAGGTCTTTAGAAGTGCTTAGAGATAGGTGGTTCAACACCCTCAATTTTTGGGTCAAGGGTAGATTTTTTTATTAATGATGATGATCTTATAGATTTTGTGGAGTTGTGATCGTGTAGATAGCCCTGTATGCGGGTTGCACTCCCTTGGTGCTTCTTTGTTCATAATTATATACATTCTTTACTTATTAAAAAAAAGGTGAAGTGTTCATTTGTCAGTACCTACTATCTCAGTTTGAATTTTGAAAGCATGGTCTTTTTATGTTAGTAAAGGTCATTCTAAGGTGATGTCTAGCATATCATTGATAGCAACTAGGAATTGCCAACTAAATTTTAGCAGATTGTCCATTTGGCAAGTAGGCTGGCTTGTGTCTGTCTGTACATGCATGCTGATAAAACCAACGAGTCTTTGGAATATTTTACTCATGAAGACCAATTTATTTTGTGACCCCTCACAATGTCCATTTTCAAATAATAGAAGAAAAAAAATGCCTCCCTCTTTTCTGGTAGATGTTATACCTATCTCGTATATAGTGTTGATAATGTACTTAGCTTTAAACCCTAACTCAGTCTCTTGCTAAGATGGATAATGGTTTTTCGTCTGATTCTAGGGACAAGCTTGAACTAAAAGCCATTAAAGATGGATCAGCTAGCTATGCAGCATTGGAGAGGAAGGCTGAGTTATACGAAAAGCTTGTGAGGGGAGAGCTATCTGATGAGGAAGACAAGGAGAACTATTGTGTTGATTTTTTCCACAAGGGATACGAGCAGGATGAATCACATCAGTTGCAATCCCATGATACTTCTGCATCTGTACCACCTGAAGATGAACATGGTGAGAGCGATGCTTCTACTCTGTTTAACACAAAATTGTGAGACCTGGGAGAACGACTGGAATGGTAGACAAGAATGAACACAAGCGTTTTTGTGAGGTAAACCGTTACATTTTTATTTTGCATTTGGTGAAATATCTGCATGATATCATGGTCTTAATAAGTGGAGTAATCATGAAGCGAAGTGCTGAGTTAAGAAGCCATACAATGGCTGATGAGAGTGAGGCCAAACTTGTATCCAATGCTCCTATCGTTTTCAGAATCTTATTCAACAACTTGCTTAAGATTAATATGTTGATATTTCCTTTTGAATGGTTAATTGATATATGCAACGGATATGCTATGACCTTTTAAGTAATATCAAAGAGAAATCCTTGTGGGACTAGTATTTACAAGTTCATTTGAAATAAAATCCTTCTAAGTGATGAACAAATATTTGCAGGTGTCTTGTAAGAAGAAAAGCAAATTTAGTAGCTAAAGCTAGATATTTGGTTATTTTCTGTTTCTTACAACTCTTTTCAGCTGTCCTTTCCTAAAAAAAAAAAATTACTTTGAAGTTTGAACTTTGTGATATGCTATTAAAGCCCACTCCCTGATCATCTTGGTTTTGATTTCTTACAGGGAAGTTCACGAAGAAGCAAATCAAGCAAGGGAAAAGGTATCTGAGGTCAAATTGCTCAGGCTGGAGCAGGCAGAAGCTCGTCGTGAGAAACTGAAACAGGCCTATCTTCTTAAACAGCTAGAGAAATTGAAAGCTGCATCCAATTTGGAACAGACATGACAAGTGGAAGGTGATAAACAAAATATTTACCAAAAAACAAAAATGAAAAGGAAGAAAGAAGTTAGTATTGAATGTACAAGCTCAAGGATGTGATAGCTTATCAATTTTCTTTATTTTTGGTATGAAAAATAACAATCATATTCATGGACTTTCATCAATTTGCGTCACTCTTTCGTGTGTAAGTTCCTTTTTATTTGTGTGCAGAAGAGTCCTGCTTAAGAATTAGATTTTCAATTGTGCTCTAGTTGTTTTATCTTATATGATAACGAGTTTTGCACTGAATTGTTCATTTTATGCAATTGGCTCAAGAAAATAAGATAATGAAGATTTTGCTTTAATCTTTGTTGTAGAATGTTTTTCTTGTTTCCAAATGACTTTTGATGTTCTATTTATAGTATCTTGAAGTCTTCTAATCGTTTGAAGATAAAATAGAGTCGTTAGAGATAAGTTTAATAGCCTTTTAAATTAAAAAATATAGCTTTTGTAAGTCGATTGTCAACTTATGACAGTTGACTGTCCTTTAGACCTAATGTAGAAAACTGATTTTTCGAGCAGTAGATTGTGCAATGTTTCTATCTATTGCCACAGTTTTTCAGTATCGATTTTTTTTCTTCATATTTCTTCATTCTTTTTGGATTTTTAAGTTCCGAAAAATATTTCAATTGAATCAAACTTTCTTGCACATTAAATACACAAGTCAAATGCATCAATAGTGTTTTGTTATCATCAAAACTAATTTAATCAATTTCTTGATTGAGGCTTTTTTTTATGATGACAAAACATATTGTAAATTTAAGCATAATTTGTGTGCAAGATATATGAAGAATAATAAATTTACAAATGCTTAAATAATTTTATATGTTAACATAAATTTTTCTTAAGTTCAATTAGAGCATGTTAATATAATTGAATATTTGCCTTTAATAAATTCACCTAGAGATTTTATATCTTTAATTAATTAAGGTTATGTAATAAAATGTAATGCAAAATTATTTAGCTCATAAAAATGGAAATGCTTGCAAAGTGTATCTTAGAATTCAAACCTATGATTTAGCTTTTTGTCTTTGAAGTTGCATGTCAATTATTCTTCTTGAATTTGATTTTTTGGAGAACTTCTTGATTTTTGAGATCATCAACTTTAATTCACCAATTTTTACAAATATTGATTTCCTTTTATGTATAAGTACTATTAACAATATGTATCACTTAAAAAATATTCATTAGTGTTTAATTAAGATTTTGGTTACTATCAAATCATTCAGTCAACACCTCGTTTTCTAGTCCGTTAAATTCCTTATTCCTCTTCAACAACAAAAAAGAAAAAAAAAATCTAACAAGCATCCTTTGGTTAACTTATTTATTCTTCGGATATATTTAGAATTTGAGTTATCTAATAAAAAGTCTAAAAAGTTTTTTCTTATAGAGAAAATGAATTTTATTTCAATGAAATAATTCATATTTTTACCATTTTGTATTAACTTAACATTCTAATGTGAAAATAGAATAAAAATTATTTCTTAAAATATCAAAATACTCTTAGGCTACAACAAACATTTTTTTTTATAAAAAATATAAGTTTTTGAAAATATTATTTTTAAGGTAAGATTTTTAATATTTTAACAAAAAAATTAATTTGATATGTGCAATTCTTGTTATGATGAGAAATCGAGAATTAGTATTTCTCACCTATTTGGTGGAAAGTTTGAATTATAATATTTTACTAGTTTATGACCCGTACAATGCATGAGATATGCTAATTTGATTATATTTTTAATTTTAAAAAAGGTTGAAACATCACTTAAAAAACAATTTCAAGATAATTTAAATTACAAAAAATGAGAAATCACTCTTACATGAATCAAAATTTTAATTTAAATAATCACTCTCTTAAAAGATAAATTATTAACGTTCTAATAATTTTTTTTTCTCTTAATTAAAAATGTGAGGTACATTGTTAATTTATTTATAAAACAAATAGAATATTCAAATATTACCAACTCTCTCTCTCTCTCTCTCTCTCTCTCTCTCTCTCTCTCTCTCTCTCTCTCTCTGTATATATGTGTGTGTTTCATCTTTGAAACATAATGCTAATGGTTGAACCACTTTCAAACAAATGCATGTTAATACTCAACATGTTTAAGTTTTTTGCACATTTTGAATCATTTGAAGCAATTACAAGATAATAATCAAATGCGTAAACTACACATTTTGCTTTATACATGTTTACTATATTTTGAACATTCTACTGTATTTTTAATTTAAAAAACCGTTGAAAACATTAATTCACCATGTACACATTAATGATGCAACATATATTAAATAAATATAATTCTTAAATCTAAAAGATGTTAATCAACAATATAGATAAATTAAACATGCATAAATAGACAAAAGGTAATTTTGTGCCATAATTCAATTAACATGAACAAACAAAATCATTCTTAACTTTTTTTTATCTCTTTATTATATTCAAATTTTGTATATTTCAATATACAACTTATCTTACTTCATTTTAAAAATCTCATATTTTTAACAATCCATATTAGCTTTTTTTCCTCATTACATTCAAAATATTTTTATTTAATAGTTTTTCAACCACTTGGTATATTAAAACAAAATATCAGAGCATTTTTTTTCATCTATTATCTTTTTTATCTCATAAGTATATTTAAATTTTATATTTACTTATTATATTTTAAAAAATATCTATTAGTTTTATTTATATTAATTAGATTTTTTATCTCCTCGTTTTATTTAAATTTTGCATATCTCGATATATAACTTATCACACTTCATCTTTAAAATCTCATATTTTTATCGGTATCCATTAACTTTTTTATTTTCACATTATATTTAAATTTTGTATATTTTAATATTTAAACTTATCTTATTTTGTATTAAAAATCTTGCATTTTTTATTATTTATTATCCTTGTTATAGTTGGAGCATTTTTTTTTATCTAATAGCTTTTTAATTATTCATTATATTCAAATTTCTTATCAAAGCATTTTCATCTCCTCGTTATATTTCAAATTTGTATCTTTTTATTATATTTTTTATATTTCAATATAAAATCTATCTTATTTCATCGTATTTCATCTTGTTTTTTTTCTTTATTTATTAGCTTTTAATCTCCTAATTATATTCAAATTTCAATATTTTAATATCACACTTATCTTACTTCATATAAGATGAAGCAATAGGCTTATCAATATCTCTTTCCTTTTTATTTCTTCATTATATTCAATTTCTGTATATTTCAATATTCAAATTTAACTTATACATTTTAAAGTCCCTTTTTTTAAGGATTTTGTCCTCATTATATTCAAAACATTTTTTTTTATTTATTAGCTTTTTTAAATGTGGCAATTGGGTCGGGTCGTTTGGGTACAGACCGGGTTACAGGTCTTTCGGATTGTTGGTTACTTTGGGTCGACTCAGGTTTTATTCATTTTCAGTCTTAGTCTTTCGGGTCATGAGTCACTTCGAATCGAGGTCGAGTCATTTCGATTTCGAGTCTCAGGTTATGTCGAGTTGAGTCAGGTCATGTCAATAAAATATATATTTAATTAAAAATACATTATTTGCATATAATACGACTAAATGAGTTAAATGTCCAAATCCATGAAAATTAATTAATAATATGCAATGTTATGACTCTTAGTTCGTAAATTAAGTCTTAATTGATCTCAAATAGTTGGTCCATATAAATATTCCCAATGGTAACGTCTTATACCAGATTTTGAAGATTAAATTTCATATAATCACTCAATTTCATTATTTTTTTTATAGGACAATCAAAGATAAATTTTTATTGCGACGTAAAGAACAACGTAAAATCTACTAGTCTCCTCGATTTTTGATTTGAAGCTAATAAGATTACTCATATTAATATAACGTTGAACCATGCACATCAATACATGTAAATCAATAATTAATTAATTATGATATAATTTATTTTATTTGACAACTAACCAATTAATTATTACTCTAATTAAAAATATCGTTATTTTATTTTTTATAAAAAAATTATAATTTCAAGTCATTTCGGGTTCTGTTTATTTTGAATTCAGATCACTCGGGTTAAGGTCGGGTCGGGTTTCAAACATATTATTTTGATGCATTTTTGGATTGGTTGGGTTAGGACAATTTCTTCCAAAAAAAGAAAGAAGTGTTACAATTAATCATTTGGTAATGGATTATTATTATTCTTTGAGAGGTTGATAACATAATATAGATTAAATATCATAAACATACTTTTTCTATTGATAAACGAATAATAATTATATTAAAATTATTTATATTAAAAAAATTAATGAATTATTTGTGAGTTTACCCACATAAAAATGAGTTAGATTTGAGTGGAAAAAGTAGTTTATTGAAAAATAAGTTTTGAAAAGTGAATTATCAGCACTCGCTGTGCTTGCTCCGCTCGCTATTAACCTTTAATTTTGATATCACGAAGTTTTGTAGTGTAAAATATTTCTTACTTTATAAAGTTTTATTAAACTGAATCAGTGAATGCTTAAAACTTGTAGTGGTCCAAGCTCAATTAATACATTAATTTTATATATATCAACGGAGGAATATCATGAGACTTTTAGTTTTTTCCTTTCTTTATTAGATAATAGTCTAACTTTTACGTACTGGATTTGTGGGCCACCACAACTTACCATATTGGAATTGACCGTTAATTCGAGTCTATCAATTTAAAAAAAAAAAAATCATTAAAGCAGAAAGATTTTCTATTAAAAAAAGCTTCACTAAAAATAGAAAAAGATTTTAATCTTTAAAACGGAAAAGAAAAGAAATTTTAAAGAAGCTGGTAACAATGGTTTCATAAATCTTATGCTAAAATTCCATAAATCTTAGAAAAGAATTTTGAGAGGAAGTTTTACTAGCTGTTAACAATGGTTTCATCTTCTTCTTCCCCCTCTTTTTCTCCTTCACCCAAGGATGTTTACGACATTGGAATGCTTTTGACTCGTTGAAGGTATGTTGAAACCTCTTGTTATCTTATAGTTTTTGACACTTTCTTGATTAAATCCTTCATTATAAAAAGAATTTTGAGAAGAAATTTTATTAGCCATTAACAATGGTTTCATCTTCCTCTTCGCCATTTACGACATTGGAATGCGACATTGGAATGCAAAGGTATGTTCAAACCTTAGTGTTTTTGGAATCCTTTGTTCTCGTATAGTTTTGACACTTTCTTGATTAAATCCTTCATCATAAAATGAATTTTTAGAAGGGATTTTACTAGCCGTTAACAATGGTTTCATCTTCCTCTTTTTCCCGTTTACGACATTGGAAGTGTTTGAAACATTAGTTTGAAACAAATAATACAGGAAAAGCTACGGTGGGCGAAAATGGTAAGCTCCGTTACTATCTTTCATGCAGGCTTGTGATATATGTTTTGGGAGTGAACCTTGCTGAGTAAAAGTTTGATTACTGCCATGTCTACTCGCAAGAGCAGCTAACAAATCCACTGGACGATTATCCGAGAAGGCATGATGAGAACATCCTTCTTATTTTTCTTTTTCTCAGGTGAATCTGCAGAGCAATTCAAAGTCAATCCAAATATTTTGAACACATACTTTCATAAATTGAAACAAGAAAGAAATACTTCAAACATGATACTGTCAAATATTTTCACTTACCTAAACTGGATTTCTCATATTAAGCTCCTTTAATAGCTTTTGTCTGATCCTTTTCAGCATGGCTAGAACATCCTTCATATTTCCCCTTTCCTGAGGTGAATCTGTAGAGCAATCCAAAGCCAATCTTAAAACAGAGGATATACAATTCATTTTGGTTCTAAAATTCTTTTCCTCTTTTCTCAGCAAATTGACATCCACAACCTCAGTATTTACACGAGATAATGACTCTTTCACCCAATTCCTCAAGCTCATATCTCCATCGAAGATTTCATCTGTGGGCTTCTTTCTTGTAAATGTCTCCATCAGTAAAATTCCAAAACTATAGACATCACTTTTCATTGAAACAATTCCAACCGATCCATACTCTACATTTAAAAATTATAAATCACCATTAAATAATATTTGATAATGGAATAACTTAAATATGAATTAAAATAAGAAACATCACCTGGTGCCATATATCCAATAGTAGCCATTGTTATAGTTTGCTTCAAAGATTCTCTTTCTCCTAATAGCTTGGCAATGCCAAAATCAACCACATGTGCAACCATATCTTCATCTAGTAAGACATTACTTGGCTTTAAATCACAATGAACCACTGATGTTTAGTTTCCATGATGGAGATATTCGAGCCTCGATGCAACATCAATCATTATGTCCAACTTCTGTAAGATATCTAGAAAATAGTTATGACTATACAACCACTTTTCCAAGTTTCCGTTAGGAATGAACTCAAGTACCAAGGCCTTGAAGTTGAGATTGCAACAGCTGCTAATGATTTTGACAAGATTTCGATGGTGAATATTACGAATGATTTCACATTCAACATCAAAGCTCCTAAATGCTCCCTCTAATTCCAATTTGAAAACTTTTATTGCAACAACCATCCCATCAGAAAGTGTCCCTTTGTATACCAAGCCAAAACCTCCAATACCAAGAAAATTACTGTCACTAAATCCATCTGTTACTTGTTGAATTTCAAAATATGAAATTCTTCTCCGTTCTGCGAGAGGTAACAAACTTACTTGGTTTGACATATTCGCATTCTATTGAAGACGTCTTATCAAGATGATAGCGAATGCCATTGCTAATATTATTGAAGCAATTATCAGAAAGAAATATTTTAAAACAAGTGATGATATTGTACTCATCTTGGATCGTTGGAAGGTGCTTTTGCATGGTGGAACTTGTAGTCGAATTAAACCACATAGAGCATTAGTCCCAAAAAATGATTGAGCTGAGAAGTTTCTAAAAGGTCCTTTAGTAGGAATTTCTCCTTCTAACCTATTATAAGACACGTTAAACTGCTTAAGCATGATTAATGCCTCCATGGATTTTGGGATCACTCCTGAAAGGATGTTGTGAGATAGGTCAAAGGCTACTAAGCTTATCAAGTCTCCAAATGATTGAGAAATCGGGCCTTGTAAACCATTATCTTCTAACAAAAGATATTGAAGATCTTTTAGACCACCAAGGCTGCTTGGTAGGTTACCAGAGAGCTGATTACCTGATAAATCTAAGGTGATAAGGTGCTTAATATTTTCAACTTCTTGTGGGACGAAGCCATTTAAGGAATTGGAGGACAAGTTTACTTCCAAGATATCGGTAAGGCTCCACAAAGTTGAGGGTAAAGTAGAATTCAATTTGTTGGAAGACAAATCGAGATAATGCAGAGAGGTCAAATTATATAAGCATGTAGGTATCGGCCCATAGAGCTTATTAAAAGACAACCCCAATTGATCCAACATCTTTAAGTGACAAAGACCATATGGGATGAATCCTTGTAAGTTGTTCCCATAAAGATACAAACCTTGGAGCTTCTGTAATCTTTTAATTGTCGTTGGAATAGGTCCAACCAAATCATTGTCATAAAGACTTAATTTTATCAGGTTGCTTAAATTACCAAATTCCTCAGGAATGTGGCCGTTGATTTTGCAATTAGATGCATAAAATTGTTCAAGAGAAACAAAAATATTACCAATGGCCATAGGAAAGATGATATCCAACGGATTTTTTGCTACGTTAAGTACTCTCAGATCTTTGCAATTTGCCAAAGAAGAGAAAAAATTCCATTCATAAGCAGAAGATTTAGTGGTCAAATTGTTACCACGAAGGCCAAGCCATTGGAGGAGTCTTAGATTGCCAAGTGTATTGGGAATAGGGCCTGAAAATGAGTTAAATTGAAAGTCTAGGCTTCTGGGGTTAGAAGCATTGGAGATAGAGTTTGGGATTATCCCACTAAGATCATTTTTCGATAAGTAAATCACCTGAAGGTTTGGAACCCAAACGCCTATGTTTGATGGAAGATGACTAGAAAGGTTGTTAAATTGCATTTCAAGCGTTTCAATGGTTGAGATGTTGAAGAGTGTGGAAGGTATGGGACCCGTTAAGTAGTTGAAAGCCATCCATAAACTAACCAGATTGTGTAAGTTACCAATCTGTTGTGGTATTTCACCAGTAACAACATGAGATTCACAGTAATGCATTCGTTTAATATGCTCTCACGATATTTATCATACATCAACAAATTCTCCAAATTATGTTAGTTTAATATGTTTTTTTATATAAAAAATATATATATATACTTTCACGATATTTATTATATATCGAGAAAAATACTCTCAAAGATAAAGTTAGTGAACATAGCACAGGATTATTCATCAATTCAATAATCATTATTTCTTTTTTCAATTATAAATAAATAATCCAACTACTTACTTTTTAATTAAACCATTCATTAAGAATAATGATCATTTAAACAAGTGACCCTTTAACATAGACCTTTGAAAATAAGAAAGTAAATTTTAATTTTCTTAATATAATTAGGTTTAGCTTTTACTCTTTATAAACAAATTATTTCTTCATATTAACAAGTATTTTCATAAACCTTTAATTAATGTACTTAATTAAGTCCATGGCCAATAATTCATTCCTTTATACCAACGTACAAACAAGAAATTTTATCCATTAACATTTTCTTTTCCTCATATAATTACTAGATTTTAGTTATACATTATGTAAGCAAGTCATTAATTTATACTAGATTAATTACTCCATATGACATATTTTTTCCACAAAAGATTAATTACTATGTAATTATATTCATTAATTTGAAAGAAGTAAATAATTATTCGTAAGGATTGAATTTCAAATATTTCTTACCTATTTAAATATTTAGTTAGATTTAAAATTTACTATTCTATTTAAGCAATCCTTTCACATATAATAAAATATTATGTAATTAAATCAATATATAATTATATTTAAAATTCAAAGTATGAGTCCTGTGAGGTTACTCGTTAGCAAAAGTAGAAAACACATTATAGTCAGGTATTGAAAGATATATGATGGCTTACCAGATAAACTATTATTGTGAAGATAAATCTCTTTCAAAGATGAAATGTTGAAGAAGGTAGGCGGAATAGGACCAGAAAGGTCTGCATATGGTGCACTAAGTATCTCCAAACTCATTAGTTTACCAATCTCCCATGGGATTTCACCTACATACAAACAAAGTTAAAAAAATTATTGTTTCAACAATAAATTCACCCTCTAAGTCTCAAGTTGATTGTTTCAACAATAACTAATTGATAATAAAATTATTGCATAGAAGTTTATTAAGAGACTCCCAAATTAGAAAGGGCCGGAGAGTTAGTAGCATTTAAGATCAATTGCTTAAGGGACGATTTTATTGCAAGACAACACTTGTTATTTCGTCAACAATATAATCCAAATAAATTAAGTATTTCTTTTTCATATAAGTTGACAGTTTGACGTAAGTAATAATTAGAGTTATTATCATCAAATATTTTTATATTTTATCTTATATCCTCTTTACATTTTAAAAACGATCAATTTATCTCTCGCATTTTAGACATGTGTCCAATAAACACTTCTAGTGATAATTCCGACAAAATTTATACTGGCAAACATAAAAATTTTGACTATTAAATAGTACAAAATTTTTGGTCAATAATTTTGTATACACCAATATTAACTTTGGTCAAGATTTTTCTGTGTGTCAGTATAAAATTTATTGAAATTATCACTAAAAAGATTTATTAGACATATGCTTAAAATGCAAGGGGTAAATTGATCATTTATAAAATAGTAGAAGATATTGAATCATGTAAAAAATGTAAAGGTGTTTGGTAATAATAATAACTCTAATAATTACAACTCGTGCAGACATATATATACATGTATAGTATTTATTTTAACCATTTCACAAACAAATGAATAATCATTTAATAAATCAAATATACTAATCTTTTTTTTCCATTTTATTTTTTTGTTTTAATCTATATAAGAAATAAAATTACAAAAAAAATTATTAATTTATATAAACAAATTTTTTCACAAATAATTTATTATTATGTAATTAAATATATTAAACGAAAAAAAATTAAGATTGATGAAAATTAAATTTAAAATATTTATTTTCTATTTAAATATTAATTAGATCTAAAATTCAATACTCCTTATAAACAAACCTTTTACAAAGAATAAATTAGTTTTAATTATGTTATTTAAAATAAAAAGCTCCCTCACTTAATTAGTTTTAAATGTACTCAATAAGGAGATCATTTCCAGAAGAAAAAAAAACTACTTTATATAATTTTTTAAAATAAATTTTATGTAATTAATTCCATTATATGATTAAAAAAGAATGAAAAGGATGCAATTTAGAATATTTATTATTTATATGAATATTTAATTAGGTTTTTATCTCATTGATAAAACAAGTAAGGCCTATCTTCTCTGCATAAAACAGCTCCAAAGCAACTAAACTACCCATCTCTTGAGGGATTTCTCCTGCAAACTTAGTTGAAACCCAAATGATGAATCTCTTCTTCAAGCATCACAAAGCTAACATTGATGTTAATACAATAGAAGAAAGATGAAACTATTTGAAACAGAGATTTATGAAAATTATCTTTAAAAATAGCTTTAATTTGAGGGATTTCCCTTGCAAATGTAGTTTAAACCCAAATGAAACTCTTCAAATATTACAAAACTAACATTGATGTTATTACGATAGAAGAAAGATGAAATCATTTGAAAAGGTGATTTATGAAAATAATTTAAACTAAATAACTTTTGAAAACTATACTTATAAAGACATTTGTCCGTTGACATATATTTGATGCAGAAGGATCCAAGTTAGATGACGTAGAGTTGGCAGATCACCTAGAACGGGCTACGGGCTCAGATCAGGCCCGAAAGACCCTAGTTTGATTGGAAACGGGCCAACGAACAAAACCTAATTATAATCAGCATGGAAAAATTTTAGCCAAAAAACGACGTTTAGGCCTCCAAATTTGCAATTTAAACTTTTTAGGAAACTTTTTATTTTAATTATTTTAATTTCAGCCTTAATTTAATTTTTCTATTTTGTTTCGACCTTATAAATAGGGTCTTAGGGTTTCGTAATATTATAATTATATTTTTGGAATAAATTAAAATAAACCATCAGAGTAGTTTCTCTGTATTGTTT
Source organism: Bretschneidera sinensis (assembly GCA_023935145.1). Classification (NCBI taxonomy): domain Eukaryota; kingdom Viridiplantae; phylum Streptophyta; class Magnoliopsida; order Brassicales; family Akaniaceae; genus Bretschneidera; species Bretschneidera sinensis. Next base: position 21,420,807 of record CM043700.1, on the reverse strand, counting down.
TAGGGTTTTTCTTGTGTTACTCCATGTGAACTATCTGTTCGACTATCCTGCAGAATAATCGCTATTCTGCCCGACATCAGTTGGTATCAGAGCTTCAGCGTTTTCCTAGGGCAAGATTTCATCAGTTTCCATGGCTGGTGATCGTGGTCGTGGTAGTCGCGGGCAGGTTCCGAACGAGGAAGCCCCACGCCGTGGTCGTGGTCGTCGCGAGCAGGTTCCGAACGAGGAAGCCCCACGCCATGATCGAAATGTTCAGGATGCGATGATTGAGGATTTACAGCGGCAAGTTGCAAAGTTAACCCAGCGTCTAACAGCGCAGAATTTCGATGATCGTGAGATGAAAGATCACGATTCCGATTCCAGTTTCAAAAACCCGTATTACAATCCTGCTAGATTCGGGGAACACCGTGGTCGGGAGGATCGTTATGGAGATCTCAGTTTCAGAGTGGATTTGCCGCTACTAACAGAGTTTTCTGACCTGATACCAGAGGATCTTCCTCCTGGGTTGCCGCCTGAGGTCTTTAATGTGAAACACTTAAGTTATTGTTTTGGGGATTCCGATGTGGCTATTTTGAACTCGAGGACGAGTTCTTTCCAACCTGGGGCGACTGATGCAGGAGGATCCAAGTCAGATGATGCAGAGTTGGCAGATCACCTAGAACGGGCCACGGGCTTAGATCAAGCCCGAAAGACCCTAGTCTGATTGGAAACAGGCCAACGAACAAAACCTGATTATTATAAGTCTGGAAAAATTTTAGCCAAAAAACAATGTTTATGCCTCCAAATTTGCAGTTTAAACTTTTTAGGAAACTTTTTATTTTAGTTATTTTAATTTCAGCCTTAATTTAATTTTCCTATTTTGTTTCGACCTTATAAATAGGGTTTTAGGGTTTCGTAATATTATAATTATATTTTTGGAATAAATTAAAATAAAGCATCAGAGTAGTTTCTCTGTATTGTTTTAGGGTTTTTCTTGTGTTACTCCCTGTGAACTATCTGTTCGACTAGCCTGCAGAATAATCGCTATTCTGCCCGGCATCAATATTGTTACTCAACAGAGTATAATATGTTGGTCTTGTTACATTCTATATAAATCTGAGTGTCATGTATATAAATACGTGTTAAAAAGACTAATTGGATGAAATTGTTTGAATATTGAAAAATTTGAGGGGAAGAAAAAGTGAAGGAAAGTAAATGAATTTTTTTATTTGTTTGGATATCCCAAAAAAATGTGAAGAAATAAAAAAAAGAAGACACAAGTAACAACAAGCACATTTTTTAATAAGCAAGACATGCAGATAAATATGTAGCATAAACCAATGATAGAATCATATCTCGTACCCTCTAAGTTGGTACGACCAAGATATATTTTTTTGAGCTTCGTTAAGTTACCGATATTTTTTGGTATTCGTCCAGTGAATTTATTGATGGATAATGATAACTTTTGAAACTCGCTGCATTTACCCAAACTTGAAGGAAGTTGGCCGTATAATTTATTTGCACTAAAAGAAAGCCATTCAAGTTTTGGTAGAAATTACACATATCATCTGAGAGAGTACCAGATAAATCATTAAACGATAAATCAACATGTTGCAGTGTAGACATATTATAGATGACCAAAGGTATGGTACCCGTAAAATTGTTATTTCGAAGACCCAACTGTTGAAGATGTGGAAAGTACCCAAACCATGATGAGATTTCACCACTCAAGTAATTGTGATTCAAATCGATAAATTTTAAGCGATGCAATTGCCCCAATTCTACGAGCAGATGGCCATTGAAATTGTTGTTGCTCAAGTTAAGAGACACTAAGAAAGAGAGATTACCAAGGTGAGGATGGATGGTGCTTCTAAGACCCATGTTTGAAAGATCCAAAGTCATGACTCTTTTATGACGAGCACCGCTAGAAACACCAATCCAATGGCACACTGAGATAGAGGTGGACCAATTGTATCTCAAGATGTTTTGAAAGTCAAAAGTATTGATATGAGATTTGAAAGCAAGAAGGGCTGATTGATCTGTGGTTAAGCTGGTTACACTGACAACTAAGATAGCCTTAAAAAAACTTAGCAACAACAACATTACTGGAAGAAAATAAAAGCACACTTTCGCCATGGAAATGAGACACATTTTAAGCTAATGAAAAGTCATGAGCTTCTGTTTACATAATAAGATTGGGGAGGTGAGAATTTATAAGATGGAATGAAGAAGAATGGGATGGATACTTAAGCCAAGGGTTTGACACGTTTTATCACAACTTCAAGTCAAGGTCTTCGCTAAAAGTGAGATAAAAGAATGAGGTAATTAGCTTCAAGTCAATGTCTTACTAGTTTGGATCCTCTTTTGTATGAGGTGTGTAATATATTTGTAAAAGACGAAATCATTCTCCTTAGATTGGTCCAATGAGAAATAGATGTCTGTACAGACCCATAAATGCAGATACATAATTCTAATTAAGGCAATTAATAAGCGAAAGCTTTGGTGAAAATATGTATTTATTTATCATAAAAAATTTTACGAACTTTTCTTAATATTGGCAAACCTGTCAATTACAAATACCAGACTAAGTCAATACCGTATTATTAAAATTAAACACCATGATGAAGCCATTAATTAACGTTTCACTTGACTTTCAAAGGAAAAAATGATTAATCATTGTACGTATTCATTGGAGTATTTCTCAATAATGATGCAAGAGCATTAAAGTGCTATTAAGATTAGAATTGTTAAGAGTCAACAAAGACCCACCAACAGCTAGCTTAGAATTGTTCGTCAATGATGGAGTTTTTCTACTACTTAAATAACCATTTCACAAACAAATGAATAATCATTTAATAAATCAAATATATTAACCTTTTGTTTTCAACATTTTTTTGTTTTAATCTATATAAAAAAGTCAATTACAAAAAAAATCATTAATTTATATAATTTTTTTTTCCAAAAATAATTTATTAATATATAATTAAATTTAAAAAATTTATTATCTATTTCAATATTAATTACATTTAAAATTCAATACTCTTTACAAACAAACCTTTTACAAAGAATAAATTAGTTTTAATTAAAATAAAAATTTCACTCACTTAATTAGTTTTAAATTTACTCTATATAACAAGATCATTTACAGAAAAAGTTACTCTATATAATTTTTCTTTAATAATTAGTATATAATTTTTTGAAGAAATAATTCGTATGTAATTAAATCCATTTATGATAAAAAAAAGAACAAAAAGGATTCAATTTAGAATATTTATTATCTATGTAAATATTTAATTAGATTTTATTAACAATAAAGATTTTTTTTGTAGGAGTTAAGATGACGATTTATAGAGTAGAGAAAAACAAAAGGTTATTTACGTATTTGTTTTGATAACATGAGGTTCATATAGAATTATTTTGGGTTAAGTGGAAATCAAAGAAATAGGCTATTGATGGATGGAATATAGATGGTATTATATAAAATTTTTTAGAATTATTAAGTATGATTAAAAAAGATGATAGTTTTAAGTATAGGTAAGACTATCAATTAATTGGTGGTATTAATGATTTTGTGAAGATATATACATAATATAAAGATGTTATGGTCAAGACAATAATATCATGGCTATTGCATAATATTTTTCGAACTAGATAATATTTTAGAAAAAGAGCATAAGATCGTAAATAGAAGTGAATTTGAAAACAACGCAGTAATTAATCAAAGAATAAGTTAAATCTCCATAAAAATTATATCAAGGGTAGAAAAAATTTATCTTATATATTGATATGATGATAATTACAAGGATGGTGATTACAAAGATATATTTGAGTTTGTATTTATTTTCGGAGTCAATTAAATAGAAAATATAAATCTTAACTTTAAAAGGTAATTTTGTAATTTTACAAAGTAAAAGTAATTTTGTAATTTCGAAAAAGAAAAACTGAACTTTCACCTGAAAAGTTTGAATTTAAAAATATATAATAATAATAATAATAATAATCTAATTAAAAAAGGCAAAAAAGCTTTTGGAATCTGGAACTAGTCAACTTCACATGGACACCGTGTGAACAACCTTTACTTAAATAAAATTTATAATATAATATTAAAAAAATTCGACAAAAGGATAAGCAAGTTCACGTGAAGGACCCCACTGTCTGATGGAAGAGGAACATAAAAGATAAGTAAACATCACTCTATTAAATAATTTTCTTTTAATCTTATTTCACTATGAACTTTTGGAGGGAGTGTCACCTTGCTTAGAGTTTCCGGTGATAAGAATAGAATATTTTTTGCGGCGATAACTACTGAGTCAAGAGGTCCAAATCGGAGTAGAATAGTTTTCAAAATGCATAAAATTTTATAATTTTAATTTCTAAAAATCATACTTGGATTTTCAAAATGAGAGCATAACAGGAAATTCTATACTTATCCAGTATGTGGTACCTGAAAAATCTTTGTTCTTTCTCAAAATAAATATCAAATGGCATAACCTTGATAGCAATTTAAATGGTGACTATAGAAATGAAGACAATATATAAACCGACAACAGTCATCCACTCACTGAATAGTCAATAAATTAACTAATTAATAATTTGTTGAAGCTTTGATGAAAATAAGACATGTAGTGAATGCTATGAAATAGTGAATGCTATGAAATAGTGAAAACAACGTAATTGTGGTACCAGACTTCAACATCTTAGGTCTCGTTAATATTTATGATAATTTTCTACTAAAAAAATATTTATGATAATTTTAATTTTCTCTAAGTGTTGATAGGACATCTTGCTAGTGACCGATTTTATATATATATAAAAAACATTTTTTGAGCTAAAGTAGTATCAAAATTAAAAAAGATTTACCCATTTGATAAGAATTATCAATTATTATCAAAACATCATAAAAAAAAATGTTTCTTTCCCGTAAACTTGAAATTAAAAACAAAACACATGAGATTCAAAGACGAAAAAAAAAACATAAAAGCCAAAATGAAAATGGAAAACCAGGAGATGAAAGCCGCATAGTCTACTTAGATCTTTACCTCTTCTTCAATCTCCTCAGGCACTTCTTCCTCCATACAAATAGCTCTCATAGTGATAGGGTAGAGGGCAACTTATCCTTCCTTGGTTGCTATAGATATTCCAATTTCTAATATATGAGTAATGTCTTTTAATTTGTTTAGGTTTTAATACTCATGATTAATTTTATTGAATAGTTTTGTTCAATTTTTAATACTAATAAGATGACGATATTATCAGAGACCAAAATGTTAGTGTAAGAACAAGATTTTTCTTTGAAATGTGATTGTATAGAATGGTTTTCACAATGCAAAAAATTTTACAATTTTAATTTCTAAAAATCATACTTCGATTTTTAAAATGAGAGCATCACAGGAAGTTCTATATACTCATCCAGTGTGGTACCGAGAGAAGCAGCCTGGAAAATCTTCATTCTTTCTCAAAGTGAAGCCAAGATTCCGACGGCAGCAGAGTCATCCACATCACTGAATAATCAATGAATTAGCTAATTAATAAGAAAAATGGACAAATTCAGTAATGAACACAACGTAACTGTGTTACCAGGCTTCAACATCTCAGGTTCCATTAATATTTATGATAATTTTCTACTCAAAAAATATTTATGATAATTTTAATTTTCTCTAAGTGTTGATAGGACATCTTGCTATCTGCACATCGTTAAATAACAAGTCTTCGTTCTTTCTCAAAATATATATCAAATGGCATAGCCTTGATAGCAATGTAAATGGTGACCATAGAAAAATTGGGACAAAGAAATGAAGCCAAGATGCCGACCGACAGCAGTCATACACTCACTGAATAGTCAATAAATTAACTAATTAATAATTTGTTGAAGCTTTGGTGAAAATAGGATATGTAGTGAATGAGATGAAATAATGGACACAACGTAACTGTGGTACCAGGCTTCGACATCTCAGGTCCCATTAATATTTATGATAATTTTCTACTCAAAAAATATTTATGATAATTTTAATTTTCTCTAAGTGTTGATAGGACATCTTGCTATCTGCACATCGTTAAATAACAAATCTTCGTTCTTTCTCAAAATATATATCAAAGGGCATAGCCTTGAGAGCAATGTAAATGGTGACCATAGAAAAATTGGGACAAAGAAATGCCAAGATGCCAACTGACAGCAGTCATACACTCACTGAATAGTCAATAAATTAACTAATTAATAATTTGTTGAAGCTTCGGTGAAAACAGGACATGTAGTGAATGCGATGAAATAATGAACACAACGTAACTGTGGTACAAGGCTTCAACATCTCAGGTTCCATTAAGCTAATGCGATGCATGAATTTGTTAATTAGTTTTTTAGTTATTTTTATAATTAATTATATGTGTTTGAAAAGTTGTTCATGATATTATGTTAATTTAAACAATTGTTTTTGCTATATTGATGTAAATAGTATTTATGCTATTTTTTTTTTTGTGTTATAGGGGTTAGAATGTGTTTAAGCATTTATAAAGACTAAGATTTAGAGCTGTAATAATTTTTTTATTGCATCTAATAATTTAGAATTGGCTTTTGTTATGCTCCCTTTGCGTCAAAAGTATATCATAGATATTATACTGAAATTTTATTTAAAAATGTGTTAAATGGTGGATAAAAGAAGTAACTTTATGGATGAAATCAAGTCTTTTTTTTTTTTTAGTGTTATTGATTCCCATTTTCTCATAAGATGTTCATGATTTAAGCAGAGGTGAAGCCATGGCCCAAGCTAAGATTCTGTTAGAAAAGGCTAGTCACTTACAATTTTCGTATGGCCCAGGCTTAATCTATGCAATAAAATATAGTAATTATACTATTATAGTTATATACTTGACACATTCATAAACCTAAACCAAAGTTGGAATTATGAAAAATTAAGTGTGGAATAGGGTACTGCTAGTAAAAAAGGTTTAATTTTGTTATTGTACTTTCGTATCATGATTTCTTACTTTATGTAAAGAGTTGTGCATATTTTTTAATCTGCTTATCTAGCAAGTTCTTTTATTTGTTGTCTTATCGGTGGGTTATCATTTGTTGCTTTTTATCAGTATATTTCTTTATTATTTTATTATCTTTCTACAATATTTTTAAAATTTTAATATTTTTTTAAAGTATATTCTCTTAGATATCATTTTTTTATTTGTATAAAATGTGTGTATCAAAAATATATATAAAACTAATATTATGTAGTAGATATTTATGTGCTTTGTGGGCTTACAATGGAAAATAAATTATTGATAAGTGAACAAAGGATAATTCATATATTTCGGTTCTGCCTAAAAAAAATTCTGGTTTCTCCCCTAGATTTCAGTCTTTAATTTGTGATTGAGTACATGCCTGAATGCTGTAATTTTTTAATGTCAAATTGTTAAATTAATCCGAATTTTCAAAGCAATTCAAGAAAGAAAGAATTTAATACAATAAAAATTATATAAGTGATTATCGCATAGCAACATTATATAGATTTTTTATATTGAATTTTTATTGTAAAAATTATATTTAATTTAAAATTATTGGGTTTATTTATTTTCAAACTTTTTATAAAGTTATGGATTTAACTTTATATCACAACTAATAGTAAAAGCAATACTACTTTTATTGGGCTTTATTATTTTAGACTTTTTATAAAATTTATAGATTGAACTTTATATCCAAATCAATTATAAAACAAAAACTACATAATTTCATGCTTGGAGTTAAAAAAATGAACACATGATATTACTAGAATGCTTCTTAAAAAAACTTATATATATATATATATATATATAGAGAGAGAGAGAGAGAGAGAGAGAGAGAGAGAGAGAGAGAGAGAGAGAGAGATAGATTATGATTCTTTTATTTTATACACAAGGTGAACTATATTGCTTAAGAAAGAAAAATTGAAATAAAGAACCACATAAACACAACAAAAATCATTTAAACTCAAATGAACCTAAAATAACAATATAAAGATCTATAGTATTGGCAAATGCTATAAAATATACGGTGAAAATATGACAAACTATGAATATTTATGTTCAAAATTAGACTAAAGGATAAGGATAATCTCAAAAAAAGAGTTGAAGGATAAATATATAATTATGATACACAAAATTAATACTTCACGTTTGGGAGATCAATTCATCAATGCTTAAAGTTACACAATGCTTGTTGATTTAGGTTCAAGATATGATATATTATCTTAGGTTTTATTCTTCTCCTCTACTGAGTTGACTCTGAACTATAAATTCTTTAGAGTTTAGTATATAGCTAATAATTTTTTTTATGTATATATTTGTACTTTTATTGTACCTGCATTGTACGTAAATAATAATTATATGGTAAATTTTTAATATTTCTTTTGTATATGTAATATAAAAAAGTAAATTATACTATGATTTTATTTTAATAAAATATTTAATAAAACAAAAAATATAAATTTATAATATCAATCAATTTTAATATTGTTTTGCTTAAACAATTCAATATACCAATGAAATTTTCAAGTATATTATTTGATTGTGTGCCTTGTGTATTAAACTGTTTTAAAACTTTCAAATTAATTAGCAAAAAGTTTTTAAAACCCAATTCAACTTCAGTTTACAATCTTTTTTTTATGTTTTTTTATCTTTTTTTTTCTGATAATATATTTCTTTGCATATAATAGTGATTAATTTTAACGTTCATGTGAAGGATTTTAAAAATCTATGTTATGAAATGTTAATTAGTTATTGACTATTTAAATTTTTTTTTCCTTCATCAAGCATTGAGTGTTTTTTTTTGTTTCATTATCTACCTTAAAAAACAAACAAAAAAAAAATATTAAAATGAACTGAAATAAGGGTAATTATAAGTTTCAAATCCAATGGTGAGATGATTCATGTAGCTCTTTGGATTATATCCTTCCAAACATTGTTAAAGAAAAAATATTCATCCAATAAAATCATTGCTTAGATTGATGTCTATATCCATAAAATATAGGTAAAATCAATAATACACTTCAAACAAATCGATTATTTACTATTCCTTATTCAATTTTAATTTAAAATTAAATTATTTTTTGTAAAATAATTTAGTTTTAATTTGCGCACGTGTATATATATATATATATATATATATATATATATTACACATTAAAACAAGATCAAGATACTATTGTTAACTGGTTTGAATAAAAATTAAACTAATGGTGAAATTTATTAATTTATATATATTATTACATCATTAATATAAAATTCATAATTTTTATTTAAAATTTTAATTAATTTTGATATTAAAATATTATAGAATGATTTTGTGATGCACGGGTCAAAAATCAGTGGTCTAGTGTTTATAAAAACTCAGACCATCAATTACCCAATTGACTGATATTGTTGGTCTCGAGCACACTTGCAATAGTAGTAGCGTAGTTGGAATATATTTTTTTTTTCCAAAAAAAAAAGAATAATTCAAATGTGTGACCTAATTAAGCAAAATCACATAAGCACGGCCAAAAAAAAGAAGGGCAATTAACTATCTTGTAAATTACGAATAAGAGTAAAACTTAAACGGAATTAATTCGTGAAGTTTTTTAAGTTTTTTTAAAAATAATATTTTTTAAAAATAAAATCTAAGATCGGATTTTACAATTCAATAAAACTCATGTAATAGGTCAATTATGAAAAAATTCAACAAAAAATTATTCAAAATATACTATAACAATACCCAAGAGGGAGTGAATTGGGTATTAAGAATTTTTCAAATTCTTTTTGTAATCTTAAATATCAAAATATTTGCAGAATTAAATCAAATCAATATTTCTAAATTACTAATACAAAAGGCGAGAGAGTTTATTGCTTAATATAGAAAAAATAATTGAATTATAAAATAATTAAGTAGTCAATCCCATTTACTTGAATAATAAATAATTCTAGACAAATAATTGCGCAAGTAATTAAAGAGATAGAATTAGAGAGATGCAAACTCAATTTATAGTGGTTCGGCAATATCAGAATCCTTCTGACCCTACATCCACTCTTTTTAAAGATCCCCCTTGAAGTCATTCACTAAAACAAGCAACTTCACAGGTATTGTTCAAATTGAATACAAACAAGTAACTTAAAGGGTATTACTTCAACTTTTTTCACAAGAGTCTTAAGTTTGCTACCCAAAGTGTATATACCCAATACTCACTAGCTCAATTACAAACTCTCATAAGAGTTACACCATCTCTTTTAACAGGATGATGAATGGAAAGTTTGAAACAAATAAATAAGAGAGAAATTTCTTAATGAAGATTACAACTCAATATTTTATCTCTCAAAAGCTTATAGCTTAACAATGCAGTTTTTAGCTCAAGAATAAGAGAATGAAGATTTTGCTTTAATCATTTGTTGTAGAACGTTTCTCTTGCTTCCAAATGACCTCTGATGCTTTATTTATAATGTCTTCAAGTCTTCTAGCCATGGCGGACAAAATAGAGTCGTTAGAGATAAGTTTATAGCATTTTAAATTAAAAAATATAACTGTTGTAACTTGTTTTTGTCTATTATTACAGTGTTTTCAAGATCAATTTTCTTCATTCTTTTTGGATTTTTGAGTTCCAAAAAATCACCCAATTGAATTAAACTTGCTTGCACATTCAACCAAGAGTGTTTTATTATCATAAAATTAATCTAATCAATTTCTTGAATAAGAAATTTTTTATTATAACAAAATATATTACAAATTTAAGCATAATTTGTGTATAAGATATGTGAAGAATAACAAAATTAAAAATGCTTAAATAATTTTATATGTCAACATAATTTTTTTTTAAGTTCAATTAGAACATGTTAAGTATCGAGCCCTGATAATTGAATATTTGCATTTAATAAATTCACCTAGAGATTTTATATCTTTAATTAATTAAGGTTATATAATAAAATGCAATGCAAATTTATTTAGTTCTTAAAAATTGAAATGCTTACAAAGTGTATTTTAGGATTCAAATCTGTGATTTAGTTCTTTTGTCTTTGAAGTTGCATTTCAATAATTCTCCTTGAATTTGATCTTTTTGAGAGCTTATTGACTTTTGAGATCATCAACTTTGATTCAACAATTTTTATAAATATTGATTTCTTTTGATGTATAAGCACTCTTAACAATATCACTTAAGTAATATTTATTAGTGCTTAATTAAGATTTTTGTTACTATCAAAATCATTCAGGGTCAATAGACACCTGGTCAACACCTTGTTTTTAGTCCGTTAAATTCCTTATTCCTGTTCAACGACAAAAAAGGAAATAGAAAAAAAATCTAACCAGCATTCTTTGGTTCAATAGTCTTTGTCTCAAACTCAAATGAATTTGGGCGTGTTGAATTCATGAGTTCGATTCCACGGGAGAACAATTCTTTTAGAGTATGTTTGTTTTATGAGAATTTTATTTTTTGTGAATCGTTGATTCTCAATGTTTTAAACAACCAAGTGTTAGATTTCTTGAGAATTAACTTGTTTATTCTTCGGATATATTTAGAATTTGAATTATCTAATAGAAAGTCTGAAACATTTTTAGAGAAAATGAATTTTATTTCAATGAAATATTAACTTAACATTCTAATGTGAAAATAGAATAAAAATAATTTCTTAAAATGATCAAAATTCTCTTAAGCTACAACAAACATTTTAATATATATATATATATATATATAAGTTTTTGAAAATTATTTTCAAGATAAGATTTTTAATATTTTAACAAAAAAATTAATTTGATATGTGCAATTCTTGTTATGATGAGAAAGTGAGAATTGATATTTCTCACCTATTTGATGGAAGTTGGAATTCTCACTAGTTTATGACCCGTACAATGCACGAGATATGCTCATTTGATTATATTTTTTATTTAAAAAAACGGTTGAAATATCACTTAAAAGACAATTTCAATATAATTTGAATTAAAAAAAGTGAGAAATCACTCTTATATATATCAACATTTTAATTTAAATAATCATTCTCTTAAAAAATAAATTATTAACAGTCTAATAAAAATTTGTTCTCTTAATTAAAAATGTAATGCACATTGTTAATTTATTTATAAAACAAACATAATATTCAAATATTACCAAGTCTCTCTCTCTCTCTCTCTCTCTCTATATATATATATATATATATATATATATATATATATATATATATATATAAGATATATGTTTTCCATTTTTGAAACATAATACCAATGGTTGAACCACTTTCAAGCAAATGCATGCTAATACTCAAACATGTTTCAAGCTTTTTGCACATTTTGAGTCACTTGAAGCAGTTACAGGATAATAATCAAATGTATAAACTACATATATTGCTTTATGCATGTTTACTATATTTTGTACATTCTATTGCATTTTTAATTTAAAAAACCATTGAAAACATTAATTCACCATGCACACATTAATGATGCAACATACATTAAATAAATATAATTTTAAATCTAAAAGATATTAATCAACAATATAGATAAATTAAACAAAATCGACAAAAAGATAATTTTGTTCCACAATTCAATTCACATGAACAAACAAAATCATTTTAACTTTTTTATCTCTTTATCATATTCAAATTTTGTATATTTCAACATACAACTTATCTTACTTCATCTTAAAAATCTCGTATTTTTAACAATACCTATTATTTTTTTCCATTTATTTTTAAATTTTTTATATTACAATAGTTAACCTTAATTTATTTTATCTTAAAAATCTTGCATTTCTTTTTTATAATTGACTTTATCTATATCTATTAGCTTTTTTTCCTCATTACATTCAGAAGATTTTTATTTAATAGTTTTTCAACTACTCGTTATATTAAAAAAATTACTCTTAGCATTTTTTTTTCGTCTATTAGCTTTTATATCTACTCATTATATTAAAAAGTTTAACTATTAGTTTTATTTATATCAATTAGATTTTTTATCTCCTCATTTTATTTAAAATTTGTATATCTCAATATACAACTTATCACACTTCATCTTTAAAATCTCATATTTTTATCAGTATCCATAAACATTTTTATCTCCTCATTATATTCAAATTTTGTATATTTCCATATGTAAACTTATCTTATTTCATATTAAAAATCTTGCATGTTTTCTATTATTTATTATCCTCGTTATATTTGGAGCATTTTTTTTATCTAATGGCTTTTTAATTATTCATTATATTCAAATTTTTTATCAAAGCATTTTAATTTATCTATTAGCTTTTTCATGTCCTTGTTATATTTCAATTTTGTATCTACTTTATATATATATATATATATATATATATATATATATATATATATATATTAGTATCCAATTTATCTTATTTTATCTTCTTTCATCTTGTTTTTTTTTTTTATCTATATCTATTAGTTTTTAATCTTTTAATTATATTCAAATTTGAATATTTTAATATCAAACTTATCTTATTTCATCTAAGATTAAGCAATAGGTTTAACGATATCTCTTAGTTTTTTTATTTTTATTTTTTATTTCTTCATTATATTCAATTTATGTATATTTTAATATTCAAATTTAACTTATTTCATTTTAAAAGTCCCTTTTTTAGGATTTTTCCCTCATTATATTCAAAGCTTTTTTTTTATTTATTAGCTTTTTAAAAAAAATCATTAAAACAGAAAGATTTTTTATTGAAAAAACCTTCACTAAAAAAAGAAAAGATTTTAAATCATTAAAACGGAAAACAAAATAAATTTTAAAGAAGTCTAGCGCCATGATTAGGGCCTTACGCTAAGACACTGAAATTTTAAATCTTTTAAAAAGAAAAGAAAATTTAAAGAAGTCCAGCCCATGATCAGAGTCAGACACTAAAACCTTCAGTATAAAATGAAGTCTTACGCTGAAATTCCATAAATCCTAGAAAAGAATTTTGAGAAGAAGTTTTTCTAGCTGCTAACAATGGTTTCATCTTCCTTTTCTTCCCCCTCTTTTTCTCCTTCACCCGAAGATGTTTACAACATTGGAATGCTTTTGACTCGTTGAAGGTATGTTCAAACCATAATGTTTTTGGAATCCTTTGTTATCTTATAGCTTTTGACACTTTCTTGATTAAATCCTTCATTATAAAAACAATTTTGAGAAAAATTTTTATTAGCAGTTAACAATGGTTTCATCTTCCTCTTCTAGCCGTTTACGACATTTGAATGGGACATTGGAATGCTAAGATATGTACAAACCCTTATGTTTTTGGAATCTTTTGTTATCTTATAATTTTTGACACTTCTTGATTAAAACCTTCGTTATAAAAAGAATTTTGAGAAGAAATTTTACTAGCCGTTCTTCTTTCTCTTCTTCCCCCTCTTCTTCTCTTTCACCCGAGGATGTTTACGACATTAGACTAATCTTTGATTCGTTGAAGGTATGTTCAAACCCTTTTTTTTTGGAATCCTTTGTTATCTTATAGTTTTTGACACTTTCTTGATTAAAACCTTCATTATAAAAAAAATTTGAGAAGAAATTGTACTAGCCGTTAACAATGTTAATTAGAATATATTGAATTTAAATTTAAATTACTTTATTATTTAATTATTATATTAATTAGATTTTTTATTTAAAAATTATATTTAATTTAAATTTATTGGGTTTCATTATTTTCAAGCTTTTTATAAAGTTATGGATTTAGCTTTATATCACAACTAATAGTAAAATCAATACTACTTTATTGGGTTTTATTATTTTAGGCTTTTTATAAAATTTATAGATTGGGTGTTATGTTCAAATCAATTACAAAACTAAAACTACATAGTTTCATGCTTGGAGTTAAAAAAAATGGACACATGATATTACCGGAATGCTTCTTAAAAAAACTTCCATAATATCTATCTATATATATATATATATTATGATTTTGATTCTTTTATTTTATACACAAGGTGAATTATATTGCTTAAGAAAGAAAAATTGAAATAAAGAACCACATAAACACAACAAAAATCATTTAAACTCAAATGAACTTAAAATAACAATATAAAGATATATAGTATTGGCAAATGCTATAAAATATACGGTGAATATATGACAAACTATGGTAAATTTTTAATATTTCTTTTGTATATGTAATATAAAAAAGTAAACAATACTATGATTTTATTTTAATAAAATATTTAATAAAACAAAATATATTTTATTGTGTGCCTTGTGTATTAAACTGTTTTAAAACTTTCAAATTAATTAACAAAAAGTTTTTAAAACTCAATTCAACCTCAATTTACCATCTCTTTTATGTTCTTCTATCTTTTCTTTTCTAATAATATATTTCTTTGCATATAATAGTGATTAATTTTAACATTCATGTGAATAATTTTAAGAATATATGTTGTGAAATGTTAATTATTTATTGACTATTTTAATTTTTTTCCTTCATCAAGCATTGAGTTTTTTTTTTTTGTTTCCTCATCTACCTCAACAAACAAACAAAAAAATTAAAATGAACTGAAATAAGGGTAATTATAAGTTTCATATCCAACAGTGAGATGATTCATGTAGCTCTTTGGATTATATCCATCCAAATATTGTTCAAGAAAAAATATTCATCCAATAAAATCATTGCTTAGATTGATGTCTATATCCATAAAATATAGGTAAAATCAATAATATACTTCAAACAAATCAATTAATTACTATTCCTTATTCAATTTGAATTTGAATTTAAAATTAAATTACTTTTTTGTAAAATAATTCAGTTTTAATTTGCGTGCGTGTGTGTGTGTATATATATATATTACACATTAAAACAAGATCAAGATACTATTGTTAACTGGTTTGAATAAAAATTAAACTAATGGTGAAATTTATTAATTTATATATTATTACATCATTAATATAAAATTCATAATTTTTATTTAAAATTTTAATTATTTTTAATATTGAAATATAATAGAATGATTGTATGATGCACGGGTCAAAAATCAGTGGTCTAGTGTTTATAAAAACTCAGACTATCAATTACCCAATTGACTGATATTGTTGGTCTCGAGCACACTTGCAATAGTAGTAGCGTAGTTGGAATAGATTTTTTTTTTCCAACAAAAAAAGTATAATTCCAATGTGTGACCTAATTAAGCAAAATCCCATAAGCACGACAAAAAAAAATGGCAATTAACTATCTTGTAAATTACCAATAAGAGTAAAACTTAGACGAAATTAATTCGTGAAGTTTTTAAGTTTTTTTTAAATAATATTTTTTAAAAATAAAATCTAAGATCGGATTTTACAATTCAATAAAACTCATGTAATAGATCAATTACAAAAAAATTTAACAAAAAATTATTCAAAATATACTATGATAATACTCAAGAGGGGGTGAATTGGGTATTAAAAATTTTTCAAATTCTTTTTGCAATCTTAAATATCAAAATATTTGAGGAATTAAATCAAATCAATATTTCTAAATTACTAGTACAAAGGTGAGAGAGTTTATTGCTTAATATAGAAAAAATAATTGAATTATAAAATAATTAAACAATCAATCCCATTTACTTGAATAATGAATAATTTTAGATAAATAATTGCGTAAGTAATTAAAGAGGTAGAATTAGAGAGATGCAAACTCAATTTATAGAGGTTCGACAATATCGGAATCCTTTCGACCCTATATCTACTCTCTTCAAAGATTCCCCTTGAAGTGATTCACTAAAACAAGCAACTTCACATGTATTTGCTCAAACCGAATACAAACAAGTAACTTAAAAGGTGTTAGCTTCAACTTTTAACAAGATGATGAATGGAAAGTTTAAAACAAACAAATAAGAGAGAGATTTCTTAATGAATATTACAATTCAATATTATATCTCTTAAAAGCTTATAGCTTAACAATTGAGTTTTTAGCTCAAGAATAAGAGAATGGAGATTTTGCTTTAATCATTTGTTGTAAAATATTTCTCTTTCTTCCAAATGACATCTGATGCTTTATTTATAGTGTCTTGAAGTCTTCTAACCATGGGGGATAAAATAGAGTCGTTAGATACAAGTTTATAGCCTTTTAAATTAAAAAATATAGTTGTTGTAACTTGTTTTTGTCTGTTGTTACAGTGTTTTCAGGATGAATAATATTTTCATGATCAATTTTCTTCATTTTTTTTGGATTTTTGGGTTCCAAAAAATCACCCAATTGAATTAAACTTGCTTGCACATTCAACCAAGAGTGTTTTGTTATTATCAAAATTAATCTAATCAATTTCTTGATTAAGGCATTTTTGATGATAACAAAATATATTACAAATTTAAGCATAATTTGTGTGCAAGATATGTGAAGAATAACAAAATTACAAATGCTTAAATAATTTTATATGTCAACATAAATTTTTCTTAATTTCAATTAGAACATGTTAAGTATTGAGCCCTGATAATTAAATATTTGCATTTAATAAATTCACCTAGAGATTTTATATCTTTAATTAATTAAGGTTATATAGTAAAATGCAATGCAAATTTATTTAGCTCCTAAAAATTGAAATGCTTACAAAATGTATTTTAGGATTCAAACCTATGATTCAACTCTTTTGTCTTTGAAGTTGCATTTCAATTATTTTCCTTGAATTTGATATTTTTGAGAGCTTATTGACTTTTGAGATCATCAACTTTGATTCACCAATTTTTATAAATATTGATTTCCTTTGATGTATAAGCACTCTTAACAATATATATCACTTAAGTAATATTTATTAAAGTTTAATTAAGATTTTTGTTACTATCAAAATCATTAAGAGTCAACAGACACATGGTCAACACCTTGTTTTTAGTCCGTTAAATTCCTTATTCCTCTTCAACGACAAAAAAGAAAATAGGAAAAAAAATCTAACCAGCACCCTTTGGTTCAATAGTTATTGTCTCCAACTCAAATGAATTTGCGCGCGTTGAATTCATGAGTTCCATTCCATGGGAGAACAAATCTTTTAGAGTATGTTCATTTTATGAGAATTTTATTTTTTGTGAATCGTTGATTCTCAATATTTTAAACAACCAAGTGTTAGATTTCTTGAGAATTAACTTGTTTATTCTTTGGATATATTTAGAATTTGAATTATCTAATAGAAAGTCTGAAAAGTTTTTAGAAAAAATGAATTTTATTTTAATGAAATATTAACTTAACATTCTAATGTGAAAATAGAATAAAAATTATTTCTTAAAATGATTAAAATTCTCTTAAGCTACAACAAACATTTTAATATATATATATATATATATATATATATATATATCTATATATATATATATAAGTTTTTGAAAATTATTTCAAGATAAGATTTTTAATATTT
The DNA here is from genome assembly GCA_023935145.1 of Bretschneidera sinensis. NCBI lineage: Eukaryota > Viridiplantae > Streptophyta > Magnoliopsida > Brassicales > Akaniaceae > Bretschneidera > Bretschneidera sinensis. The sequence continues at coordinate 21,402,549 of CM043700.1, read as the reverse complement.
TAACAAAAAAATTAATTTGATATGTGCAACTCTTGTTATGATGAGAAAGCTAGAATTGATATTTCTCACCTATTTGATGGAAGTTGGAATCCTCACTAGTTTGTGACCAGTACAATGAACGCACGCGATATGCTCATTTGATTATATTTTTAATTTAAAAAACGGTTGAAATATCACTTAAAAGATAATTTCAATATAATTTAAATTAAAAAAGTGAGAAATCACTCTTATATATATCAATATTTTAATTTAAATATTCATTCTCTTAAAAAGGTAAATTATTAACAGTCTAATAAAAAATTGTTCTCTTAATTAAAAATGTGATGCACATTTTGAATCACTTGAAGCAGTTACAAGATAATAATCAAATGTATAAACTATATATATTGCTTTATACATATTTACTATATTTTGTACATTCTATTGCATTGTTAATTTAAAAAACCGTTGAAAACATTAATTCACCATGCACACATTAATGATGCAACGTACATTAACTAAATATAATTTTTAATCTAAAAGATATTAATCAACAATATAGATAAATTAAACAAAATCGACAAAAAATAAATTTGTTCCACAATCCAATTCACATGAACAAACAAAATCATTCTCAACTTTTTTTTATCTCTTTATCATATTCAAATCTTGTATATTTCAATATACAATTTATCTTAGTTCATCTTAAAAATCTTGTATTTTTGACAATACCTATTAGTTTTTTTTTCCATTTATATTTAAATTTTGTATATTACAATAGTTAACCTTAATTTATTTTATCTTAAAAATCTTGCATTTCTTTTTTTTTTTAATTGCCTTTATCTATATCTCTTAGCTTTTTTTCCTCATTACATTCAGAAAATTTTTATTTAATAGTTTTTCAACTACTCGTTATATAGCATTTTTTTTCATCTATTAGCTTTTATATTTACTCATTATATTAAAAAGTTGAACTATTAGTTTTATTTATATCAATTATATTTTTTATCTCCTCATTTTATTTAAAATTTGTATATCTCAATATACAACTTATCACACTTCATCTTTAAAATCTCATATTTTTATCAGTATGCATAAACTTTTTTATCTCCTCATTATATTCAAATTTTATGTATTTCCATTTGTAAACTTATCTTATTTCATATTAAGAATCTTGCACGTTTTCTATTATTTATTATCCTCATTATATTTGAAGCATTTTTTTATCTACTAACTTTTTAATCATTCATTATATTCAAATTTTTTATCAAAGCATTTTAATTTATCTATTAGCCTTTTCATCTCCTCGTTATATTTTAATTTTTTATTTATATTTTAGTATCCAATTTATCTTCTTTCATCTTGTTTTTTTTAATATTTTTTTATCTAAATCTATTAGTTTTTAATCTTTTAGTTATATTCAAATTTAAATATTTAAATATTTCAATATCAAACTTATCTTACTTCATCTAAGATGAAGCTATAGGTTTAATAATATCTCTTAGTTTTTTTTTTCTTTCATTATATTCAATTTACTTATATTTTAATATTCAAATTTAACTTATTTCATTTTAAAAGTCCCTTTTAAAGGATTTTTCCCTCATTATATTCAAAGCTTTTTTTTAGTTATTTGCCTTTTAAAAAAATCATTAAAATAGAAAGATTTTTTTATTGAAAAACCTTCACTTAAAAAAGAAAATATTTAAATCTTTAAAACGGAAAAGAAAATAAATTTTAAAGAAGTCTAATGCCATGATTAGGGCCTTACCCTAAACACCTGTCTTACACTGAAATTTTAAATCTTTAAAAGAGAAAAGAAAATTTAAAGAAGTCCAGCCATGATCAGAGTCAGACACTAAAACCTTCAGTATAAAATGAAGTCTTACGCTGAAATTCCATTGCTAACAATGGTTTCATCTTCCTTTTCTTCCCCCTCTTCTTCTCCTTCACCCCAAGTTTATGACATTGGAATGCTTTTGACTCGTTGAAGGTATGTTCAAACCCTAATATTTTTGGAATTCTTTGTTATCTTATAGTTTTTGACACTTTCTTGATTAAATCCTTATTTATAAAAACAATTTTGAGAAGAAATTTTATTAGCCGTTAACAATGGTTTCATCTTCCTCTTCTTCCCGTTTACGAAATTTGAATGGGACATTGGAATGCGAAGGTATGTACAAACCCTTACGTTTTTGGAATCCTTTGTTATCTTATAATTTTTCACACTTGATTAAAACCTTCATTATAAAAAGAATTTTGAGAAGAAATTTTACTAGCCGTTCTTCTTTCTCTTCTTCTCCCTCTTCTTCTCCTTCACACGAGGATGTTTACGACATTAGACTAATCTTTGATTTGTTGAAGGTATGTTCAAACCCCCTTTTTTTTGGAATCCTTTGTTATCTTATAGTTTCTGACACTTTCTTGATTAAAACATTCATTATAAAAAAAATTTGAGAAGAAATTGTACTAACCCTTAACAATGTTTCATCTTCTTCTTCCCCCTCTTCTTCTCTTTCACCCGAGGATGTACGTTCACGACATTAGAATGCTTTTGACTCGTTGAAAGTATGTTCAAACCCGAATGTTTTTGGAATCCTTTGTTATCTTATAGTTTTTGACACTTTCTTGATTAAATCCTAATAATTTTGAGAAGAAATTTTATTAGCCGTTAACAATGGTTTCATCTTCCTCTTCTTCCCGTTTACAACATTGGAATGTGAAGGTATGTACAGCAATTAGATGCAAAATTTATAAACTTACGTATCCAGGAATGAACATCCAACTGGCTCTTTACTGCCTTTCCTAAGTTTGAGAATAAAAAATACAAAGTCATTAATCTAGAATTCCATAGTCCTTCTACTAGAAACCTTCCAATGCATATTATCAAAACAATTTATGGAAGTTCAAAGAAGATACAAAAGATTTTAAACCTCCATCTTTTAAAAGGCCAAATTAATAGAGTGGCCAGTTATAGACTCCCTTTTTCTTTCTTTTATTCTGGGTAATCATTAGTAATAAATATCAAGACTAGTTGTGAAGATGTTCTATCATATAACTTCATGATCTGCCATTTGTTCTGTCATTAGAACATGGCATATAATAACTAAAGGCTTCTATCTTCCACAAGAATCCAGCTCATTAATGTCCACTGCCGCTATATTAGACTGAAACTCAACTGAAAAGTAACTTCACATTCAGGTTATGTCAAGACATAATAATTCTTTTTGATAAGACGCAATAATTAAAAAAAATTCTTAGAAATGTTCAGGTTACTGCAAACATTCTCTCCCCTAATATTACTTCCTCTACTAAATTTCTTTTGAACACCACAAAAAATGACATTCAACAACAGTGAAAAAAAATTAAAAATAAAATAAGACAGGGAAGGAAGGCAGTGTAAAAATATATATTTTCCAAAATGACATACCAGAGGGAAAAATCGTCAAACCAGAAGCAACTTACAGAAATATTCCAAATCCATTGCAAGTTGCAACCAATGGAAGCACAAATCATCCACAAACTGAATAACTCATCAATCATTTAACCAATGCCATAAAGTTAATAAGAAGGAATTTCGGGCCCCCAGGTTCTATTTTCACCCTAAATACAAAAAAAATCAATCAAAGACATAAAGTTAGAATCCCAGTCAAAGGGCTCTTAGCTATCTTCTTGCCCACAACATCTTAACATCATTAACAGAAGCTTAGTTATCATATAGCCAAATAGTTCATCAAACCCATAAATTCCATTTTCTATCATCATATTCTCCAAGATATTACTCTTTGTTGGAAGGATAACGTCTACAAATAAGGAACTTAAAGCAACGGCAAAAAAACTTTCCACTAGATTAAGGTAAAACACTTTGTTGTTGTCTAAAATTTGATCAGCATCATGAATAAGGTTATTCATATCTTTACTTCCAAAAAGAAACTTGGCATTTCACTTTAAACAGTTAGAATATTTACTTCCCATTGCATAAGGGCATTGAATGTAAATTAACCCTTCTCAGAAACAATAACAAGAGTGAAAGGTGAAAGTTTGACTCTCACCTATTGGTAGTGAAGAGCCAGTTGGATGTTCATTCCTGGATACATAAGTTTATAAATTTTGCATCTAATTGCCTAGCATCAATACATCTTGAAGAAGCATATATCACAGAGAATTGTGATTCCACTCTTTTTAAGTGAGAAGATCAGTAGAAAGTATTATTCTTCACAAATGTGGATAAGTTCAATGTCTTTACTATAAGAAAATATTATCATATAATGTATATACGTAGTTAATATACAATTTCTATCTTATACAACCATGTTTTGCACCCCCTTCAAAGTTTTGGTGGTTCACAAGGTCTGATTTTGTCAATTAAAAAGAGAAGTTTGTTGGCGTGTATAATTTGTGAGCTTGGGGCTAGTGAAACAATTCAAGTTGATACTTCACCTAATTGTGTCGTTATGATTTTTATACAGGTCTGTTCACTTCATTGCATGTTATTTTTCCCGGAAGGGTTCTCAAGTGGATTAGGCTAATGTCCTTGGGATTTTTCGTTGTATGTTGTTACATTTATTTTGTTCACATACTTGTTTCCTTTTCTCATGGATTCCCAACCTAATTCCACTCTTCCTACTTGCATTCTTTTTGCTCACTTGTATAATTATACACGTTAATTATTTACTCATGCTTTTATATTCATTTAGATATCGGAACATGATGTCTTAATATCTCTATTGTTGAAAGACCAGTTAATATTCTAAAATTTGTCTGACCTCTTGTCAATTTGAGCTCTCTTCCATTAAAGCTGGAAGTAGAGTAGCTGAATTGAAGCTTGATTTGAATATGTGATTGTCTTGGTTCTAAACAACACGAGCTTGAATTGCAGCTTGACCTGGCTATATTCTCTGCTAGGCTTGAGGAACTGATATCTATACTGGGCTTGATCTTAACTCAATCTACATTCATATGTTTGAGACCACAGTGCATTGGGAACTTTGAGTCAAGAATTTCTTTTTGAGATAACCTTGAATTATAGTATCAAGACCAGAGTTTTTGATTTCTTCAAAGGCAGAAGGGGTCTGAGACAAGGTGATCCTATATCTCCCTACTTATTTGTTTTGAGTATGGAATACCTATCAAGGCTTCTCAAGAGGTTGAAAGTGGAAGATGGTTTCAGATTCCACCCCAAGTGTGACAAACTCAAGATCACCCACCTGGCCTTTGCTGATGATCTGATTTTATTTGCTAGGGGGGAGGCAAAATCAGTGGGGATGCTAATGGAGTGTGTCAGCACCTTCAGTGAGTGTACAGGGTTAAAGGCTAGCCTTGCAAAATCTAACATCTTTCATGCTGGGGTTAAGCCTGATGAGCTAATGGAAATTAGAAGATGCACTGGTATGGAGGATGGATGCCTCCCCTTCAAGTACCTTGGGGTCCCTCTTGCCTCTGCAAGGCTAAATACTACCCACTATGCCCCTCTCATTGAGAAAATTTTAGGCTACATTAGTGCATGGGCTGGCTCCTCTCTATCTTATGCTGGGAGAACTGAACTCATCAAATCAGTGCTCCAAGGAGTGGAGTGCTTCTGGCTTGCAATCTTTCCTATCCCAGGTAACATACTTGAGAAGATTGTCAGGCTTTGTAGAATCTTTTTGTGGAATGGTAAAAATGGGGGCATGAGGAAAGCTCTTGTTACTTGGGCTGACATTTGCAAACCTAAGCTTGAAGAGGGTCTTGGTCTGGTGGAGCTCAAATCCTGGAACAAAGCTCTCCTTACAAGAGTCTTGTGGAACATTCATATGAAAAAGGACTCCTTATGGATCCAATGGGTCCAGCATTACTACCTTGTGCACAAATCCATATGGGAGGTCAAGGCATGTAAGGGGGACTCCCCTCTTTGGAAGAGGATTCTGGAAATCAGAGATGAGATGGCTGGACAGCCACCTTGTGCCCTGCAAGCTGCCATTAAGCTGATGGAGTGGAAGCAGAATGATGAGTTGAGCATTAAGAAAGTGTATAATGCAATGAGATAGAAAGGTAATGAGGTCAGATGGGGTTCCATGGTCTGGAATGGGCTCTGCCCTCCCAAACAATCATTCATTCTTTGGCTGGCAATAAAGAACAGGCTCCTCACCAAAGACAAGCTTTATCTTGAAGGTAATGACAAGCTGTGCCCTCTATGCTCTGACCAGAAAGAGAACAAGGAGCACCTCTTCTTCTCTTGTAGAGTCAGCAAAGAAATCTGGGTATCTATCATCAAATGACTGGGCAACAGGAGGCAAATGATAACAATTGAGAGTGCCATTAGATTGTCACTCAAAGTGAAAGGTACTGGCCCCCCTGCTGTGGCTAGGAAGTCAACCCTTGCTAGCACAGTCTACAACATTTGGCTTGCCAGAAATGCCAAGATTTTTGACAAGGCCCCTGTCACACCTGCCAGCATAATAAAGAAGATCCAGACTGGCATCTACAGAATTGTCTATGCTGCTTGCCCTGAGCACAAGCTACTGCTTTAGATTTTGCCCAGAAGGTTCCTTGCCCCTTATGGGTGGTGTTTGGTTCTCCTTCTTGCTTTGTTTCCCTTGTATTTCCCAGGGTATGCCCTGGTTTGTTTTGTTCAGTTTGGCTCCCCCTTACTGTTTTGCTTTATTGGGTTTTTCCTGGGTATGCCCTGCTCCCATGTAAACTTTTGGTTGGTTGTTTTTGTGAGGGCTGCTTGTTAAGGTCAGCTAGATACTTTGTTGATCCCATGTTTGGAATTTCTTGTTTAGTTCTTTAGGCTTTGTATTAGCCTCTTGTTTTGTTGTATATGCCTCACTTGTATATCTCCTGGGTATGCCCAGTGCTTTTTGTACATTTTTGATCAATCAATACATGTTTATTTACAGATAAAAAAAAAAAAAGAGTCATGGGGATTAGTAGTAAGTAAAGGGTGAGGAAAATTCATAGTGAGTTCGGTTCACGACAGTGAAAACAAGGGCTGTAAGCCATGTGATGCCAGAAGATGAAAATAAAATATCAGTCAGTTGAGCCTTGAAATGGTCTTGGATTAATATTGTACCTTTTAGGGCAAAGTTTGGTGTTAGCCGGAAAGCCTTGGTATTGAACTGTAATACCCGTATTCGTAGAGAAAGTGTAAAGAAGTAATTTAATAAATATGACATGAAATTAAAATAATATATTTACGAAGGATTTAGTATTGAATAAAATAATTCTTTTGAATTTTTTTTGGGACGTGAACATCATTAAAAAAAAGAAACAAAAATTTCAAATCAGCTAGATGTTCAGGGGGGAAAAAAAAAAAGTGGACCCAAAGGTCAAAAAAATGTGGGCAGCAGGTATTACACCTGCTGCCAATTTAAGTGAGGCATTTATAATGCCTTATCCGTCTCCAAATCGTGGAGGATTTTGGGAGTGTGAGGTAGTTTTTTGACTGCCTAATTTTTCAAAGAAAATTTGCTATATATATGTACAATAGACACATGCAGTTTACGCAAACAGATTTCGTCTAGTTTTCTTTCAGATTTCGTTTAGTTTCTATCAAAATTATCTATTTCTTTAAACACTTGGGAACCCAAAGTAAAGTTAAAAGAGCACGATTTTAAAGAGGTTTACGGTAGAATTTCATAGAGAATCAGGAATAGCTATCAGAAAAGAAGAAGGTAATAGTATAATGTTTATTTTTGAATTTTTAGCATTTATGAAATTTCCCCAAATTCAAAGTGGGAATTTTCAAGGGTGTGGTTTATAGAGAAATGAAGAAATAATTAGAAATTGAATACAAATATTTTTTCAGGTGTTGGCGATCTACAACCGGGGGAAATTTTCGAAAGGATCAGGAAAGGCAAGGAGGTGATCCACGGGTAGCTTTAAGTGCTACGTTGTGAGTTGAATTTACTTTAAGTAGTCTAAATAAAAATTAAATATTTAGTAATAATATTAAAATAAATTATTAGCTTATATTTTTGTGTTAGATAAAGATTTGGTTGATAGATATGAGATGAATATTAGACACGTAGAAATTTATTATGTGAGAAGGAATATTATTAGAATAATTGGTTAATTTAATAATGATTGTGATAATTAAATTATTGATGAGTTTTGGTTGATGTTTTGATACAAAATTGGAGGAGATGAATTTTAGTGGATATTGACAAACTTTGATGGATGATTTGAGGTGATTTAGGATGAGAGTAATTCAGTGGAAATTTTTATTATATAAATTTGAGAATAATCAGGATAGTTACTATAAGTGTTTTGAATTTATATTGTTTTTACATTACTGTTCAGATGCATATTTTTATCGTTGTTCATGTGCATATGCATTTAATAATATAACTGAAAGAACCAAGAAATGGCCGGTCTAATGGAACAATCATGACAAACGGTATATGCTGGAAATAAAAGGGACATTGTGACAGCTGGTATATGCTGGAAATAAATTCCGTGACAGCTGGGATAAGCTGTAAAGAACCGGGAAGGAGCGGATCTAAGATAATAATAACCTGTCGACAAGTGGGAAGACATTCCCATCATATGCATTCATGCATTGCATCTGTTTTAATTATTTCTTGCATTTATTAAATTGCTGATGTGTGGTATATTCTTGTGAATTTAACTATGGATGGATGAGTCTCCTAGGAAGAGATAGTTACAGTGAGAAAAAGAGAAAAAAGACATAGAAATATGATAATATGGTGATTATTTAAATGTTGGATATTATGTTATTATCCAGTTATAGGAGAAATAAATGATTAAATATTATAGGGCTATTTTGAAAATTATAATACTTTTAGTAAATTTAATTCACTGAGCTTGTGAAGCTCATCCCTCATTGTACAATGATTTCAGGTAGCAGACAGGACAAGTAGTCTGGTGGGTCAGAAGTCAGACGGATTTGTTTTTCTATAAGGCATGTATGTGTCAATATCCTCAAATTAGGGAGAAAAGGAAATAAATATTTGTAAATATTCATGCATCTTGCATTGTATATTATTTGTAAGTAAAAATTAGATTTATGTACATCCCTTATTGGGGGTTGAGGATTAAAATAAAAATTTCTGCTAGTACTATTTTATTGTTGTATATATGTGTCGTGCTGGGATTCTCAAAATGTGATGACACCGTCTCGAGGGTGGCCAACCGGGGATGGGTCATTACAATTTTGGTATCAGAGCATTAGGTTTTAAGATTCTGTAGACTGCATAAGAACTTAAAAAGTGGAAAATCTAAATAAATTATATTCTTAAATGCAGATTCTGAGGATGACACGTGGTCGTATGAGAGCTAGTGGTAGAGCTCTAGATTAGAGGGGACGTGATAGACCCCCAATTTTTAGGAGGACTGAAGTAGAGGAGGAAGTTGAGTCTGTAATTCCCTCAAGAGAACATGCTAATAGTGCAGCTAGTTCCAGTAGAGCTGGGAGAGTATCTGAGGGTAGGAATGATGAACTGAGAGAAGCCCTTAATCGTGCTATAGAAATGATGAATGCAGCTGAAGAAAGGGCTAATAATTTACAGAGAATATTAGAGGAAAGGGATAGAAGAGAACCGGATGTGGTGAGGCAAGAGGTTCCTAAGGGAGAGGTATTTACAAATGAGATGCAAAGAGATTGTTTTGTGAGGTTTCTTAAGTTTAAACCTCAGTCTTTTAAAGGATCAACAAATCTGGTGGAAGCTAAGCTATGGATTAGGCACGTGAAGAAATATTTTGAGTTTTACCAGTGTCAGATAGACAGAAGGTGGCTTTTACCTCTTTTATGTTGGAGGGTGAAGCTTCTCAATGGTGGGAGGATGTTTTGCCCAGGGTAAGCACACGGGTAGATCAACCTTTGACTTGGAATAAATTTAAGGATGAGTTCTTTGCAAAGTATTTTTCAGATACTTTTCGGGCACAACAAGAAAGAGATTTTGTTCACCTAATGTAGGGAAATTTATCGGTGGTTGAATATAATAGTAAATTTATAGCCCTATCAAGGTTTTTACCTGAGTTAGTGAATACGGAGGAAAGAAAATGTAAGATATTTTTAGACGGATTACACTATGATATTCGGACTAAACTCTCTTATATGGGCATAAGGGATTATGCTGTACTGGTGGATAAAGCTTTGCAGATTGAGAAAGATCTGATAGAGTTGAGAGATAGAAGGGATTGGCTGAAAAGATCAAGATTTGAGGGACCTGGAGAAGGTAATAATATGGGTGTACAGGGTAGGTGACCACCCCAGAGGGGGCGTTCCTTGTCACAAGGAACTGTAGTGCAGAGTCAGAGGCAAGTAGAATTTATTGCTTTGGTAGCTCAGAGTAATACTGGTGGGTCCCCTAGATTTGGGAGACAGGCTATGGGAAATGGAAGTTATGGTAGAGGAGTAAGTGTGCCACCAGGGAGAAGGGGTAACCGGATGTTTGATCAAGAGGCAAGGGTTTGCTTTAGATGTAATCAGACGGGACATCTGGCTTAAAATTGCTATATGCAAATATGCTTTGTATGTGGTAAGGGAGGACATGTGGCTGTAGATTGTCCAGTAGGAAAATCTGCTGACAGAGGTGTTGGAAGTATTGGGGGAAGATCGGTGGAGAGAGGTGGTGGATCAGGGAATGTACGGAGCAGAGGTCAAGGATCAGTAGCAGAGCGAGGACGTGGCAGTCAGTTTCAGTCCTGAGATAGCAGAGTCTATGCATTGACTTAGCAGGATGCACAAGCCGCTCCTGAGGTTGTTATGGGTATGATATCTATCCTTGGTGCTAAATTATTGATTAATCCGGGTGCAACCCATTCTTTTGCATCTAGTAGTTATATGAAATCTATTGAGGTTAGTGCTAGTCCTTTGATGTATGCTATTGTTGGTGAGGTTCCTACTGGAGATAGAGTTATTATCAGGACAATCTATCGAGGTTGTGTAATTAATATGGCTGATAGAGAATTTGAAGTTGATTTATTGCCTTTAGATATGGTAGATTTTGATTTAATTTTGGAGATGAATTGGTTATCTGCGTATCATGCTTGAGTAGATTGTTTTAGGAAAAATGTGGTGTTTAAAATACCCGGGCAGAAGGAGTTCAATTTTCAGGGAGAACGGAAAATACTTGCTAATTGTCTTATTTCTGCTTTAACTGCAAGTAAATGATTGAGGAAGGGTTGTGAGGGGTATTTGGCATATGTAGTAGATTCTAGCAAGGAGAGTAGAAAGTTAGAAGATATCTTGGTAGTAAAAGATTTTCCCGATTTTTTTCCTGAAGAGTTGATTAGATTACCTCCCAATAGGGAGCTTGAGTTTTCTATTGAGGTGATGATGAGAGCCATAAAATGCATCTCAACGGTGCTTAATCGTTAGTATTTTGGGGTTGATCTCGGTCTTAATCGCACTTTTACATGTTAATAACTCTAAAGTGATATTCATTAATCATTGACTTAATTCGATGCATTTTCAGGTGCCTTGGAGTCCAAAAGAAATCGGAAAGATATCATCGCTTAAAGCACAACATTTCGATACATATAGGAATGGAAGAGTGGTTATAAAGAGACAAAAGTGATGAAAAGCATTCAAAACACAAGAACCAAAGCATGCCAAGACCAAGAGAAGTTATTTCAGCACTTGAAGAGCTAAGAGTACTAGTGTGCGCCGTGGCGCGGCTAGACCAGCGCCGCACTGCCCAGAACCGCATCCCTTGCTTCGCTCCTAGTGCAGCGGCATGGCTATGGCAGCGTCGCACTGCCCAGCAAAGCACACTCATGAAGAAAGGAGAGCGCCGCACCTCCCAGAAGGGAGAGGTACGGTGCACACACGGTCTCCTGACCTAATTAAGACCTCTAAGTGGCTATTTTGAGCCCAAAAATACCCTTGAACCCTTGTACTATAAATAGAGCACTTAGGGTTGAAGAAAAAGAAGGAATCAAGGTCTAGAAACTCCAAGAAGCAGCCTCATTCTCCTCCATCAAAGTGTTCAACCATGAGTTCCATGGCGAACTAATCTCCAAGCAAGGCGAAGGGATGAATCCCTAGGTGTAGTTGTTCCTATTTCCCTTTATTTGATTCAGTTGTAATTGAGATTTATTATCAAAGCATTATTTATGAGTATTCTTTGATTAAACAAGAAGAATTTAGGTTCATGTGACAACTGCACTTTATGTTCTTCTTATTATAAGATTTTCTTAATCCGGTGATTGCATACTTCTTCTCTATATAAGTCCAGTCATGCTTTTCTTATATCAAGTTGTTTGGATATGATTGAGTCCAGTAGATCTATCTTTTAGTTTTGTCCATTACTGCAATATTGTCATTAAGATATATTGTCTTTTCTTGATAAATCTATAAGATAGGTCATGTGTGCTTGAATTGAAATCAAAGAGTACTTCATAACAATTATATTAGGGTTTATATATGTTCTTATTGAATATTTTTTGATTGTTTGTTTGGGATATGAAACTTGCAATCGAGATAAAAACAACTGAATCAAGTTAGGATTAGGGCAACGAACCTAAGGAGGATTCCTGGAACCTTTTTGTTTCCTTATTATACTCTTCATTACAATTACACAATTATTTCACATTACTCAATTCAGATTCTTTTGTTTAATCTTTTATCATTTGTGTTAAAGTTTATACCTTCTCTTGTAGTTAACTTGTTTCCCTGTGGAATCGACACCCCAAAGCTGTGTTACAACTACCGCGTTACTCTTTGGGCGTAATCAAATTTTGGCGCCGTTGCTGGGGAAACATACTTAAGTACAAAGAAGATTGTCAACTCTAAGATGAGACGGTACTATCGTTCATTTCTTTAAGTTTTTAATTTTCTGATTTTTTTTTGTTATGTTTTTATTACTTTTTAAACTCAGTTGGTGTATGCTTAGACAGAGAGATTTGCGAGGTAGGTTCATTAAGGGACCCAAATTAGAGATACCCTTTCCTTCCACGTCTGTTAGTGAAACCTTGCCTAGATCGAACCCTAGTGTACACCCAACAGAGAATTTAGAAAATCTTGTTAACATAGTTGAAAACCCTAATGAGAATGTTGCTAGGACATTTAAAGACTACTTGCACCCTAGACGAACGACCACCCCATCGTGTATCATGTTCCCCCCTAATATTCAACAACCTGATTTCAAACTGGGCATGATCTAATTGCTACCAACCTTCCATGGATTTGAGAATGAAAACCCTTATATCCATATTAGGGAATTTGAGGAAGTAATAGCAACCTTTCAAGGTAGAGCTGATATGGCAGACACCATCAAACTTCGGTTTTTCCATTTTTCACTTAAGGAAAAAGCCAAGGCTTGGCTGTACTCGTTAAAGCCTAGGTCCATAGGTAGTTGGGATGAGATGACACAAGTTTTTTTTCCAAAAACACTTCCCAACCCATAAGACCAATAACCTCAAGAGACAAATCTCAAACTTTGTACAAAAGGAGAGCGAAACCTTATATCAAGTTGGGAATGTTTTAAGGACCTTTTGAATTCTTGTCCACACCATGGGTATGAGAGTTGGTGGGTGGTTAGCTACTTCTATGATGGACTTTTAAGTAGGGAAAGGTAGTTCATAGAAATGATGTGCAATGGAGATTTTTTTCTAGAAGATCTCGACCAAGCTATAGATTTCTTAGATGACCTATCAGAAAAATCCTACACTTGGACATGACTAAATGCCATGGAAAGCACTAGGAGAAACCAACCTGCTGGAATTTACTAACTTAAGGAAGAGGATAGCCTTAAAGCTTGTTAGAGGTCCTAACTAAGGAAATTGAAGCCTTAAAAACCAAGGATTCTAGAACCCCTGAATCAGTTACTAGGGTAGAGTCCTATGGGCCTTGTTTCATGTGTAATGGGGTAGATCATTTACCTAAGGATTGTCCAGTTTATTTTGAGATGAAGGAAGAATGTAATACTGTAGGTATACCCTTTGGGAAACCACACTCACCCTACTATAACACCTACAATCCCGGTTGGAAGAATCACCTTAATTTCAGTTGGAAATCCGATATGAAACTCCTGCCCACTGTACCCAATGGCAACCGGAAGCAACCTCATCTAATGAACCTCAAAAATCTTTACCTTTGGAAGTTATGTTTAAGTCGTTTATGCAGGTACATGCCAAGAGTGTGGAAGATCAAGGCAAGATAAATCAACGGTTGCTAGAGGAATAAAAGGTAATAAAGAGTCAACTCACCAAGTTGACTAGTTTCTTGACGATTCAAGAACAAGGTCGGTTTCCTTCATAGCCACAACCTAATCCAAGGGGACAACATATGGCATAAATCTCTAATCTTGAAAATCAAAATGTTAAAGAGGTTAATGCCATAATCACCCGTAGTGGTAAGAGAATTAAGGGGCCCACTCTACCATCAAACTTGAGCAACAAAGATGAAACCCCCAAGGAACAAGAGGCCTATATTGATTATTCTCCACCGCTGCCTTTCCCTCAGGAACTCCTTAAACCTAAGGAGATAAATACAACACTAAAAGGTAAGATTCTTGAACAACTTCATCATGTTAAAATTAATCTTCCTCTTCTTCATGTCATAAAATAGATTCCCAACTATGCTAAAGTCATCAAGGATCTATGCACACTCAAGAAGAGGCACAACATTGAGAAGATGACATTCTTAATGGAGCAAGCAAGTGCAATAATTGACAGCAAGACACCGCCTAAATATAAAGATCTGGGCTGTCCAACGGTGGCTTGCCAAATTGGAAACAAATCTTGTGGCCAAGCATTGCTAGATTTTGGTGCTAGTGTGAACCTTATACCATACTCCATGTACTTACAGCTCAGTCTAGGTGAGATCAAACCAACCTTTGTGGTATTTCAATTAGTGGATAGATCGATAAGAAAACCAAGAGGTTTTGTAGAAGATGTTTTGTTGCAAATTGATAATTTCTACTATCCTGTTGATTTTTTGGTTTTAGATATTGTTTCTACTGTAAACACGGAGTTAAAAATTCCTTTGATACTTGGAAGACCATTCCTTGCAACCGTCAATGTCCTCATTAATTGTAGGAATGACCTAATGACATTATCATTTAGAAATAAGACTCTAAAGGTAAATGTTTTTCGAGTCTCATGGCAGCCACATGAAGAGGATGAGTACATCAAAGATAATTCTAACTCTTTGGAATTCATTCATAATAATTTTAAATTCAACGATTCTTTAGTTTACTCCCATACCGTTAATGTTGTTGATGTTTTTGTTAAGTCACAAGAATTTATTAAGAAATCTTGGCAACTATGCTTTGAGGAGTTGCTTGAGAGAAGTCACATGGATGTAGGAATCAAATACCCTACTGCTGATAGTAAATAGGCATCACCAAAAACACTTGAACCACATGTGGTGGACTTTAAGTAATCATTGCCAAAAGACTAGCACCGAGGCCACTGAGTATGGAGCCTCATCTTCAGCACCACAATGAGGCCAACAGTGAGAGTGGTGCAGCATCTGGCTGAAGACGTAAAACTTAGCGCTCATGGGAGGCAACCCACAACATATCCTTTTATTTATTTTTTGTTTGTCATATTTTTTTCTTGTTTATTATTATTATTTTGCTGTTTTCCAGTTTTACTTTCGTATTTCTTTTTCAAGGACAAATATACGAAGCAGTTTAAATGGTGGTGCACAATTTTTAGCCTTTGTGCACTTTTGGCTACAAAGGGAGTTTTCTTAAATTTTGCTTTCACATTGAGGACAATGCTTATTTTAAGTTGGGGGTGGAGGAAAGGAGGAAATATATTCCTGTTTTTCATTTTTTTTTTGAACTGCTTGGTGTCATTTTTCCTTCTTGTTTGTTTTTAGCATGCTTTGTGTTAGCCTTAGAGTTAATTCACATGTCAATGATATAAGCTTAATTGAGAAAACATATAGCATTTAGAAGCAGTTAAATTTTGTTTCGGTTTGAGAATAATTTAAGTTTCAATTTTAATTTTGTTAGAGACTCTAGTTTGTGGTAAGATTGTATGATTAATCTAAAGCATTTAAAGAAGTTTTATGTGTGATTACCTTATGAATACTTTTGCGGTCTCGACAAGCTCTAGAACTTATTTAATAATCACTCAAGGCGAATTCCTAGAATGCACACTACTTAGGATATGATATAGGCCATTTTTGAACTGTTTGAGCCTTTCAAACTTACCCTTGCAATATATATCACTAGTCACCTATTTGAGTTTTTTTTCTTGAAAAATAATTTGAGCCTTGCTTCTTTCATAAAAAAAAAACCCATTTACTTACCATCATGAGCCTAAAAATATTTTATCCTTACCTTCCTTTTAAAAAGAACTTAGTTGTACACATTGTTGAGAAGCACTCAAGAGGAGTAAGGATGGAAATATGAAAAACTATAACCCAAGTTTATTAAAAAAGATAAGTTGGGGGTTGTGGAAAAGGAAAGAAAAAGAAAATGAAAAAAAGAGGTGAATGGGTATTTGCCAAAAACAGAAAAGAAAATAGAAAAAAGAGGAGAAGTATGGCAAAGAAAGAAGAAAAATAAAAGAAAAGTGGTGACTTATCAAGAGATATGCTCTTATAAAAAAATGGTTGAAAGAGTTGAGCATTGAAGTAAAGTTATCTAGTGCTTAAAAGTGGTTGTGTTTAAAGCTAAGAGATTAAGTTCTTTTACTTGCAAATCTTTCCCGTTCTTCCTTAACCTTTACCTTGGCCTAACATTATAAGCTTATTAAAGATCTACTGATCCAATGAAGTGTGATTTTTCTACAATAGTGGAGAATGATTTGAAAAATAAGCCTATGGAGCTTGTTTATGTGATTGATGTCACACAACTTGTTATGATTTTAGAGGCCAAGACTTGTATTCATGAATGTTGTGCATAAAATCATCTGGATGTTCGGATTAATGGACTGTGGTAAGACGGATGATAAGAGTCAATAACGATTTTTAAATTGATGCTTGGATTACTTTTGGAATTAAGTGATATTTAATGATTCTATATGCTACATATTATGTGCAATTTCTGAGACAAAAATATGAATTGCTTCTTGTTTAACACTAGCATTGCTCTACCTTGTTTTGATTCCTACCATGGAATTCATCTATCATTTCGCTTGAATTGCTAGGGACTAGCAATAAGCTAGTTGGGAGTTGTGATGAGAGCCATAAAATGCATCTCAACGGTGCTTAATCGTTAGCATTTTAGGGTTGATCTCGGTCTTAATCGCACTTTTACATGTTAATAACTCTAAAATGATATTCATTAATCATTGACTTAATTCGATGCATTTTCAGGTGCCTTGGAGTCCAAAAGAAATGGAAAAGATATCATCGCTTAAAGCACAAAGTTTCGATACATATAGGAATGGAAGAGTGGTTATGAAGATACAAAGGTGATGAAAAGCATTCAAAACACAAGAGCCAAAGCATGCCAAGACCAAGAGAAGTTATTTCAGCACTTGAAGAGCTAGGAGTACCAGTGTGCGCCGCGGCGCAGCCAGACCAGAGTCGCACCACCCAGAACTCTTGCATCCCTCCTAGCGTCGCGGCGTGGCTAAGGTAGCACCGCACTGCCCAGCAAGGCACACTCATGAAGAAAGGAGAGTGTCGCACCACCCAGAAGGGAGAGGTGTGGCGTGCACACGGTCTCCTGACCTAATTAGGACCTCTAAGTGGCTATTTTGAGCCCAAAAATACCCTTGAACCCTTGTACTATAAATAGAGCACTTAGGGTTGAAGAAAAGGAAGGAATCAAGGTCTGGAAACTCCAAGAAGTAGCCTCATTCTCCTCCATCAAAGTGTTCAGCCATGAGTTCCATGGCGAACTAATCTCCAAGCAAGGAGAAGGGATGAATTCCTAGGCGTAGTTGTTCTTATTTCCTTTTATTTGATTCAGTTGTAATTGGGATTTATTATCAAAGCATTGTTTATGAGTATTCTTTGATTAAACTAAATAATTTAGGTTCATGTGACAACTGCATTTTATGTTCTTCTTATTATAAGATTTTCTTAATCCGGTGATTGCATGCTTCGTCTCTATATAAGTCCAGTCATGCTTTTCTTATGTCAAGTTGTTTGTATGCGATTGAGTCCGGTAGATCTATCATTTAGGTTTGTCCATTATTGCAATATTGTCATTAAGATATATTGTCGTTTCTTGATAAATCTATAAGATAAGTCATGTGTGCTTGAATTGAAATAAAAGAGTACTTTATAACAATTACATTAGGGTTTATATATGCTCTTATTGAATATTTTCTAATTGTCTATTTGGGATGTGAAACTTGCAATCGAGATAAAAATAATTGAATCAAGTTAGGATTAGGGCAATAGACCTAGGGAGGATTTCTGGAACCTTATTGTTTCCTTATTATACTCTTCTTTACAATTACACAGTTATTTCACATTACTCAAATCAGATTCTTTCATTTAATCTTTTACCGTTGTGTTAAAGTTTACACCTTCTCTTGTAGTTAACTTGTTTCGTTGTGGAATCAACACCCCAAAGCTATACTACAACTACCGCGTTACTCTTTGGGCATCAGGTGATTCCCGGATCAACACCCATATCCAGAACACCCTATAAAATGGCACCAGCTGAATTGAGAGAGTTGAAAGTTTAGCTTCAAGAGTTGCTAGATAAACAGTTTATCCGACCTAGTATGTTACCCTGAGGAGTCCCTGTGTTATTTGTTAAGAAGAAGGATGGGACTATGAGGTTGTGTATTGATTATAGATAATTGAATAAGATTACCATCAAGAATAGATATCCTTTGCTCAGGATAGATGATTTATTCAAGCAGTTACAGGGAGCTAGAGTGTTTTCTAAGATAAACCTGAGATCGGGTTATCAACAATTGAGGATAAAGGAGGGGGACGTGCCTAAAACTGCTTTTAAGACACGATATAGCCATTATGAGTTCTTAGTGATGCCTTTTGGGTTGACCAATGCTCCTACAACATTTATGGACCTTATGAATCAAGTGTTTAAACCATTCTTGGACAGATTTGTAATTGTGTTTATTGATGATATTTTGGTATATTCCAAGAATGAAGAGAAGTATATGCAACATTTGGAGATAGTGTTAGAGATTCTGAGGAAAGAGCAATTATATGCGAAGTTCTCTAAATGAGAGTTTTGGTTGAACGAGATATCTTTCTTGGGGCATGTTATGTCGGGAGAGGGGATAGCAGTTGACCCAAAAAAAGTAGAAGTAGTGTTGAATTGGGAAAGACTCACGAGTGTAACTGAAATTAGAAGTTTTTTAGGGTTGGCTGGTTATTATAGAAGATTTATTTAAAAATTTCTATGATTGCTGGACCTTTAACTAAATTGATCAGGAAAGATGTTAAGTTTAGGTGGTCAGAGGAATGTGAGAGAAGTTTCTAGCTGTTGAAAGAAAAACTGACTACTGCCCCAGTATTAGTGATTCCTTCTGGTGATGAAGGATTTGTGGTTTATAGTGATGCGTCACATCAGGGGTTGGGATGTGTGTTGATGCAATATGGGAGAGTTATAGCTTATGTATCTAGGCAACTGAAAAACCATGAGAGAAATTACTTGACCCATGATTTAGAATTGGCTGCCATAGTTTTTGCTTTGAAGATTTGGAGACACCATCTATATGGAGCCAAGTGTGAAATTTTTACTGATCATAAAAGTTTGACGCATTTACCAACCCAGAAGGAGTTGAATTTGAGGCAGAGGAGGTGGATGGAATTGATTTGTGATTATGGCTGTACAATTCACTATCATCCAGGAAAGGCTAATGTAGTAGCTGATGCATTGAGTAGAAAGGCTATAGGGAGATTACCTGCCATTGGGAGTTATAATACTAGTCTGATGATAGAATTAAAAAGAATGAGAATGCAATTGAGTGTCAATGATAAAGGAGTATTAATGACAAATATGGTGATACAATCTCCTATTATTGATCGTTTATTACAGTTGCAGAGTAAAGATGAGGGGATATAGAAAATCAGGCAAGAAGTGTTGACTGGGAAGTCGACTGAGTTTAGAATTAGAGAAGATGGTATGGTAGTATTGGGGCATAGAGTTTGTGTTCCCAATGATGTGGAGATTAGAAATGAGATATTAAGGGAGGCTCATGATTCTATATACTCCATGCACCTAGGTAATAATAAGATGTACAGGGGGTTGAAACAAAATTATTGGTGGTCAGGGATGAAGAAGGGATGTAGCAGAATACATTGCAAGATATTTGACTTGTCAACAGGTAAAGTCTGAGAATAGACATCCAGCAAGTTTATTACAACATCTTCTAGTACATGAGTGGCCATGGGAAAATGTGAGTATGGATTTTGTCTCTGGTTTTCCCCGTACCCAGAGAGGGCATGGTGCTGTATGGGTTATAGTGGATAGACTTTCTAAGTTTTCATATTTTCTTCATATTAAAACTACGTGGAATCCAGAAAAGTTGGCTGAGTTGTATGTAGCAGAGATAGTAAAATTACATGGAGTACCCTTGAGTATCATATCAGATAGAGATTTTAGATTTACTGTTGTGCGTTTATCTACCTAAATAAATAAGCAAATAATAGCACTCGTTTTACTTGCAAGTGCACAAGGTCAACAGTGTAGTATAGTGTGTGAATGCAAGATCATCTCCATAGGGATTGGTGAATTTCAATTTAGAATTATATTCACAATGTAATAGAAATAATAAAAGAGTTGATTTTGATAAAGATAAAATAATAAGGATAAAGGTGTAGGGACTTGATATCCACCACTAATTATGCTACCATAATATATCAGTATGCCAATGCTTTAATCATGCCATGTATACCTAATGTTTGTCAACCTAAAGGCATGGTATCTACTCCTTAAGCTATTGATTTCCCTAAGCAATGAGTTAGGCATGGTATCTACTCTAACTCTTTTCTATCTTAAGGGATTCAGTATGGTGTATACTGAGTTGTTCCTTAAGAGAGCATAGGATCTGTGGAAATCGACAACCACATGAGACCTAGGGCATTGTATCTACTCCCAGTTTCCCATGTTGATTAACCTAAGAATTTGGTGTGGATATCTTTTGTTACTATTGTCAGACCCAGGACTCGGTCATCCAAATTGATCTAACTAACTAATCCATGCCACATGCATACGTTGATCAGACACACACATATGAGGAATTTAAATATAAACAGGTATTAATCAAGTTAAGCAACACAACATAAATATTGAAAAGGCACCAATACCGAATTATTGAATAAACATAATTAGGGCTTCAACCAAGCCCTAACTAAAAGTTTAAGTACACATAATAAAAATAAAGGAAAGAAGAAACCCAAGAGAAGAGTCGTCAATTCTCCTCCACAGTTTCCTTCTCCAAGCTAAAAGCAACAGATAAAAGAAGTGTTCTCTAAGTTGTGATTATTTGTGTGTGCTTTACAGGTGTATTTATAGGGCTTGAGTAGTCCTAGAAGGCTCATGAGTTCCTAAACTTTCCTAAAACACAAAACTCCTTTATTTCCAAAATAGAGTTATTTCCAAAATAGGGTTCTGCAGTTTACTGTTCATGCCAGTACATGTGCGCTCGATCGCATGTGTCTTGCGCTCGATCGCATTGCTACGCTTGATCCTTCATGTGTGCGAACGATCGCATGCAGTAGTGCGATCGATCGCACTTTGACCAAAAGCTGCTCTAAGATTTCCAAGCTTCTTCCCTTAAGTGCCAAAACTGCTTCCTTTTTCTCCAAGACCTATAAAAACATGTGAAACACACAAAATGAAGTAAAACAGACTAAAACGTATAGACAAAGAGCTTAAGACATGTAAATTAAAGGGCTTAAATATGAATATTTAAGCACTTATCACACTCCCAAACTTACATATTGCTATTCTCTTAGCAATACAAAACTAAAAACTAAATGAAGAACAAAATTAAAGATAAATTCAATTCCATGATACTCAAAGATTTGGGTTGCACAGAAAACTATGATAACAGTTCATGAGTAAGCTTAAAATAAAAATAACTTTTTGTATTGAAAACGGATTTTCAAAAGTTCATGTTACTTACCTAAGGTTGGCTTAAGGCATCGTAAGTTTGATTTGTGTGTGATGAATTAGCACATATAAGATGGGGCTTCCATATAATTTTAGTGTATAGGGTTTCGATGCCCAAACCTTTATCGAATTCCTTATCAAAGAGAACAAAAATGGCATAATACTTTCTTATTCTTTCTTTTTCTTTCATTATGGGATCTTTGCCATGTTGAGTTCCACCGAGCTTTCTATTTGACCCTTGTAATGAGTGTTTAGCCAATGACTCCCAAACCAGATGGTTTTAGGGCATTAGGTGTAAAGACACCCCTAAGGACTTATTAACTCGAAAGGCTACGGAACTAACAGGTTTTAATGCTTCTAAATGAAATTCCCATATTTTGACGTGAACACTCAATGCTTACTGAGGCAAGAGGCCCAGTTACTCAGTGGAAAGCTTTTTGATCACTTTTTGCATGATGAACATTTTTCTTATATTTTTTTTCTTCTTTATTTTTCTTATGCCAAAGTGTTCTTTTCAACAAGTTATCAGATTACAGTTAGATTATGGAAACATATACAAGAGAATTATATGTCATACCCCACACAAATGCGTGTTTAAATGTGCTCGTGCAAATTTGGATCAAACTCGTGAATTCTTCGGCGCCTTAAGGTAGGTAACTAAACTTTGTAAAATTTCCATTGCAATACTATGTGTTCTAGCTTTTAAGCTTATTAATGAAGTGTTATCAAATTTTTAAATCAACCAAAATTTTTGTTTACCAAAAGAACATGCATTTATCTTCCTAAAAAAAACTGGGACTTAGTGTGTGCATGTGTTTCAAGTGCGTGTGTGATAGTATCTAGTATCTCCCACTACCCCCAAACTTAAAATACACATTGTCCCCAGTGTGTGTGGCATGGAAAGATCTGATCTGGGAGATGGGGAACTAGGTTGTTTGCTTTGCTTGTAACATGCCCCCAAACTTGAACTGGATGCACGCACTAAGTACTGGACAAAGAAAAATAAACATTATTCCGGAAAACAAGAAATATAAATACTAGATATGCAAATATAAATATAAATAAAAGAAAAATACTAAAATGAAAAGGATAAGTCTGGGGTGCCTCCTATGAGTACTAAGTTTAACATCTTCAGCCGGACCAAGCCTTATTTTTTCCCAAAAGTAAGAGTGGCAGCAGCTAGCATAGGAAGTGTCTTATTCTCCCCCATATAAGCATAAGGTAAGTGCTCTGGCAACTGCTTGAATTCCAAGTTAGGTGCCTGTACAATGAAAGGGAAAATAGTATTAGTAGGCACATGAATATCAAATGGATCAATGTACTTACTTTGATGCTTTGGAGAGGCTTCAATGAGGTGCATAGTTACGATGATGTCCTCAGTAACATCCTCATATTCTGGCACTATACTCGATCTTGTGAGACTATATGTAAGAGCAGTTTCTAATGGATCAATGTGATGGTCATGAAAAACTTGTTCAACAACACTTTGCTTTTGTTTACTTAGCTCCTTAGCTATGTGCCCCACTTGTACTTCTAGTCTTTGAATAGCTTGCTCATGCCTTGCATTTATTTGGCTTTGTTCAGTCCAAAATTGTCTTGCCTCTGCTATGAACTGCTCTTGTGAGGTCATCAACTGTTGTTGTTGAACTGCCAGTTGCCTCACAATGCTCTCTAGGTCGCTCTCCTTTGCTTCCGGAACTGATTGGGCTACTGGTTGGAAGTTTCTTTGTTGCCCTTGAAGGTTCCATGCATTTTGATTGTTGCTCCATGAGAAGTTGGGGTGGTTTCACCATTCTGGATTGTAGGTATTTGCATATGGATTGTAGTTGTTTGGTCCCACATAGTTTGCTTGCTCTCGATCTGCAGATGAATATAAAGGACAAGTTTCAGTAGTGTGATCAAAACGACTACAAATAGCACATACCTGGAGTGGTGTAGCTTGTGGCCTAGGTGAGGCAATCCGAGCAATCATGACTTCTACAATTGTATCTAGCTTCCTTTCCATAGCATCTAGACAAGCATATCTAGCTTCCGCCATTGGTGCTTCTCCCTTGATTGAATCAATTGAACCGCTTCAGTGCAGCAGTTTCAGTACTGCTGCTCGGGTACTCTCTGGACCTTTTACGCTCGAGCGCACCCTGAACTACGCTCGATCGCACTGGGCTTGCGATCGATCGCACCAAGTAGTGCGCTCGATCACAATGAGGATAGAAACTCCTCCTCTGCACACCTGAAACAGAAAACGAAAAAAAAGAAGAAGAATAAATCTGATTTTTGATAAAAATAAAAAAACGGAATAGAATAAAATAAAAATTAAAAATTAAAAACTAACGAAAATAATTTCAAAAAGAAATTTAGCACAATCCCCGGAAACGGCGCCAAAAACTTGTTGTGCGTTTATCTACCTAAATAAATAAGCAAATAATCGCACTCATTTTACTTGCAAGTGCACAAGGTCAACAGTGTAGTATAGTGCGCGAATGCAAGATCATCTCCACAGGGATTGGTGAATTTCGATTTAGAATTATATTCACAATGTAATAGAAATAATAAAAGAGTTGATTTTGATAAAGATAAAATAATAAGGATAAAGGCGTAGGAACTTGATATCTATCACTAATTATGCTACCATAATATATCAGTATGCCAATGCTTTAATCATGCCATGTATACTTAATGTTTGTCAACCTAAGGGCAAGGTATCTACTCCTTAAGCTATTGATTTCCCTAAGCAACGAGTTTGGCATGGTATATACTCTAACTCTTTTCTATCTTAAGGGATTCAGTATGGTGTATACTGAGTTGTTCCTTAAGAGAGCATAGGATTTGTGGAAATCGACAACCACATGAGACCTAAGGCATGGTATCTACTCCCAGTTTCCCATGTTGATTAACCCAAGAATTTGGTGTGGATATCTTTTGTTACTATTGTTAGACCCAGGACTCGGTCATCCAAATTGATCTAACTAACTAATGTATGCCACATGCATACGTTGATCAGACACACACATATGAGGAATTTAAATATAAACAGGTATTAATCAAGTTAAGCAACACAACATAAATATCGCAAAGGTGCCAATACTGAATTATCGAATAAACATAATTAGGGCTTCAACCAATCCCTTACTAAAAGTTTAAGTACACATAATAAAAATAAAGGAAAGAAGAAACCCGAGAGAAGAGTCATCAATTCTTCTCCACAGTTTCCTTCTCCAAGCTAAAAGTAACAGATAAAAGAAGTGTTCTCTAAGTTGTGATTATTTGTGTGTGCTTTACAGGTGTATTTATAGGGCTTGAGTAGTCCTAGAAGGCTCATGAGTTCCTAAACTTTCCTAAAACACAAAACTCCTTTATTTCCAAAATAGGGTTCTGCAGTTTACTGTTCATTCCTGTACATGTGCGCTCGATCGTATGCATCTTGCGCTCGATCGTATTGCTGCGCTCGATCCTTCATTTGTGCGAATGATCGCATGTGCGCTCGATCGCATGCAGTAGTGCGATCGATCGCACTTTGACCAGAAGCTACTCTAGGATTTCCAGGCTTCTTCCCTTAAGTGCCAAAACTGCTTCATTTTTCTCCAAGACCTATAAAAACATGTGAAACACACAAAATGAAGTAAAACAGACTAAAACGTATAGACAAAGAGCTTAACACATGTAAATTAAGGGGCTTAAATATGAATATTTAAGCACTTATCATTTACTTCTAGATTTTGGAGAGGTTTCCAAGAAGCTATGGGTACGCAATTACAATTTAGTACAATTTTTCATCCACAAACTGATGGGCAGGCAGAGAGAATCATCAGAATACTAGAAGATGTGCTGAGGGCAAGTGTATTGAGTTTCTCAATGAGCTGGGATGCTTATTTGCCTTTGATCGAGTTTGCATATAATAATCAGTATCAAACTAGTATTGGGATGGCACCTTTCGAGGTCTTATATGGTAGAAGGTGTAGAACTCCAGTATGCTCGAAAAAAGTTGGAGAGAGAAAGATATATGGCCCAGAAATGATAGACTTAACTAATGAGAGGATCAAACTGGTTAGGGAGAACCTCAGAGCAGCTCAGAACATACAGAAATGATATGTTGAAAAAAGAAGATGACCTCTCGAGTTTCAAGTTGGTGATTGGGTATTTTTGAAGATATCTCCATGGAAGGGAGTATTAAGGTTTAAGAAGAAGAGAAAGTTGAGCCCGAGATTTATGGGACCCTATGAGGTGATTGAGAGAATTGGGCCCGTAGCATATCATTTGGATTTGCCTCCAGAATTTAAGCAATTACATAATGTTTTTCATGTGTCTCTACTAAGGAAGTACTTGCACGATGAGTCCCATAAAATCTCGAATCAGGCGATAGAAATTTAGAAATATTTGACTTTTATGCTAGTACCAATCAGAATCCTAGACAGAAAGGATCAAGTTTTACGCAATAAAGTCATTTATTTGATTCAAGTATTATGGCAAAATAAAGATGTCGAAGAAGTCACGTGGGAACATGAAGCAAGAATGAGAAAAGATTTCCCCCAACTCTTTACTTAATTTCAGTGAGGAAATTTCGGGGACAAAATTTTTGTAAGGTAGGTAAAATTATAATACCCGTATTCATAAAGAAAGTGTAAAGAAGTAATTTAATAAATATGACACGAAATTAAAATAATATATTTACGAAGGATTTAGTATTGAATAAAATAATTCTTTTGAAAAAAAAAAATTCTGGGACGTGGACGTCATTAAAAGAAAAGAAAAAAAATTTCAAATCTCTGGATGTCAAGAAGAAGAAAAAAAAAAGAAGAGGGGGACCCAAAGGTCAAAAAACGTGGGCAACAAGTATTACACCTGCTGCCAATTTAAGTGAGGCATTTATAATGCCTTATCTGTCTCCAAATCGTGGAGGATTTTGGGAGTGTGAGGCAGCTTTTTAACTGTCTAATATTTCAACAAAAATTTGTTATATATATGTACAATGGACACATGCAGTTTACGCAATAGATTTCGTTTAGTTTTCTATCAGATTTCGTTTAGTTTCTATCAAAATTCTCTATTTCCTTAAACACTTGGGAACCTAAAGTAAAGTTAAAAGAGTAAGATTTTGAAGAGGTTTACGGTGGATTTTCATAGAGAATCAAGAATAGCTATCAGAAAAGCAGAAGGTAATAGTATAGTGTTTATTTTTGAATTTTTAGCATTTATGAAATTTCCCCAAATTCAAAGTGGGAATTTTCAAAGGGTGTGGTTTATAGAGAAATGAAGAAATAATTAGAAATCGAATACAAATATTTTGTCAGGTGTTAGCGATCTACAACTGGGGGGAAATTTCTGAGAAGATCAGGAAAGGCAAGAAGGTGATCCACGGGTAGCTTTAAGTGCTACATGGTGAGTTGAATTTACTTTAAGTAGTTTAAATAAAAGTCAAATATTTAGTAATAATATTAAAATAAATTATTAGCTTATATTTTTGTGTTAGATAAAGATTTGGTTTATAGATATGAGATGAATATTAGACACTTAGAAAAATTATTATGTGAGAAGGAATATTATTAGAATAATTGGTTAATTTAATAATGATTGTGATAATTAAATTCTTGACGAGTTTTGGTTGATGTTTTGATACAAAATTGGAGGAGATGAATTTTAGTGGATCTTGACAAACTTTTATGGATGATTTGAGGCGATTTGAGATGAGAGGAATTTAGTGAAAATTTTTATTATATAGATTTGAGAATAATCAGGATAGTTACTATAAATATTTTGAATTTATGTTGTTTTTATATTACTATTCAGATGCATATTTTTATCGTTGTTCATGTGTATATGCATTTAATAATATAGCCGAAAGAACCGGGAAGGGGCCGGTCTAATGGAACAACCGTAATAGCTGGTATATGCTGAAAATAAATTCTGTGACAGCCGGGTTAAGTTGTAAAGAATCGGGAAGGGACCGGTCTAAGATAACAATAACCTGTCGACAGGTGGGAAGACGTTCCTATCATATGCATTCATGCATTGCACCTGTTTTAATTATTTCTTGCATTTATTGAATTACTGATGTGTGGTATATTCTTGTGAATTTAATTATGGATGGATGAGTCTCCCAGGAAGAGACAGTCGCAGTGAGAAAAAGAGAAAAACACACAGAAATATGATAATATGGTGATTATTTAAATGTTGGATATTATGTTATTATCCAGTTATAGGAGAAATAAATGATTAAATATTATAGGGCTATTTAGGAAATTAGAATAATTTTAGTAAATTTAATTCATTGAGTTTGTGAAGCTCATCCCTCATTGTACAATGATTTCAGGTAGCAGACAGGATAACTAGTCTGGTGGGTCAGAAGTCAGTCGGATTAATTTTTCTGTAAGCCACGTACGTGTCAATATCCTCAAACTAGGGAGAAAAGGAAATAAATATTTGTAAATATTCATGCATCTTGCATTGTATATTATCTGTAAGTGAAAAATTAGATTTATGTACATCCCCTGTTGGGGGTTGAGGATTAAAATAAAAATTTCTGTTAGTACTGTTTTGTTGTTGCATATATATGTCGTGCTGGGATTCTCAAAATGTGATGACACCGTCTCGGGGGTGGCCAACCCGGGATGGGTCATTACATGAACAAGATTTTCAGTCATCCAACCTTTCTCTTTAGGAAGGGTGGGAAGAATTACCCTATATTTCTTGTAAGTCTTTTGGAAGCCTTTATATTCATCATCTTTCTCATTGTTGGTGTTGGGGTGTTGAGATGGTATTCGAGGGGCTGCCATAAAGAGGTGAGATACGATAATTTTAGGCTTGGAGGCTTAGTAAGGAGAGGATAAGGACATCATTGTATATAATAGCAACTTAATTTCAAGATACATAGAGAACTAATACAAGTGGTTTAATTTCTTGTAGTATTCTACTTCGAGCGTTGATATTGGGACACCCAATGGTTTCGTGTAGTATTCTACCTTGAGCGTCGATATTAAGACACCCACCTTGAACATCCATTTTTGACACCCATGCAATCGACTAGTAACAACACGACACGTGGGAAAAACTGAATTGTAACTTACTAGTTTACCCTATTAAAAATCACTGTAATGATTCCTATAACATTATGTTTCAGTCATTCAGTGTCTAAGCCGAGTGTCCTTGTATCTTTACCGATTTCTACTCAAAGATAAGAGATTATTGCATAGGCAAGTTTTGTTCCTAGGCATAAAATTTGAAAGCTAGCTAT
Organism: Bretschneidera sinensis; assembly: GCA_023935145.1. Lineage (NCBI taxonomy): Eukaryota > Viridiplantae > Streptophyta > Magnoliopsida > Brassicales > Akaniaceae > Bretschneidera > Bretschneidera sinensis. The sequence continues at coordinate 21,373,389 of CM043700.1, read as the reverse complement.
CTTAGTACAAGTAGCTATGTTTAGTGCTTCTATAAATATTTCCTTCGTAATTGAACAGAAATTCAGATTTCCTTCGTAATTGAACAATCTTCTAAAGTAAGTTAAATTCATATCAACTAAAGTAGTTCCTAGCAGTGTTTTCAGAGGTGAGGGCGTTGGGCGAGGCGTTTTGCCTCAATGAAGCGAGGCGTAAGCCTCGAGGCGTTGGGGTGTAAGCCTTTTAAAACGTTGGGGCGTTTCGAAATTTTAATAAAATAATATTAATTATTTATTTAGAATAATAAAATAATTTTAATTAATTAATTTTTATCAAAGTTTAATACTTTATTAACTCTCTGTGTAATAATTGTAATTTTATAAATATTAATATATTTATATATAAATTATATGAAATATAACTTATATTTTATATTATTGTAATTTATAAATAAATAAATAAATAATTTATAATTATTATTAAACTAAATAATATGTATTTGAGAGTCTATCAACAACTTCATCCGGTCAAGCAAGCTCATAATTTCAGAATTCAATTTAAAGTCTCAATTTTATTGGTCCATTTGGGAACTTGAATACGGCCCGGCAACTGATTTCTATGTTTCTCTCATATTTGTTCAATTTCCATGGGCTTGAAAAAATGAGTTAAAAAGCCAGCAATGATATTGGACTAAAAGTGATATTGGACTGCAGTCCAGCCCATAATAGTTAATAAATAAATAAATATGGCAAATATATATTACACTACAGAAGCCCAGAAGGCATATTTTCTCCTGGCCCCTAGAAATTTCCAGAGAGATCGAGATCGAGAGAGAGAGAGAGAGAGGGCAGAGAAAGAGGTTTCTTTGCTTCACTTTTCCCATCCAACAAACACTTAATCCCTTCTTTTCCCCCAAGAAAAAAGCAAGAAACAGCGAGCAAGAGTTTTTTTCTTAAAACATCGTGTGCGTTTTTCGTTGGTGCGAGGAAATTGAGTCCAAAAGAGAGATTTTCCTTCATTTTCTTGTTCCTCAAACGGCTTTGAGTCTCTAGTGTCTCCAGAGAGTTTCTTTGGTTGTCGGCAGAGTTGTAGCTTCCTGCTCACTAATCCTCACTCTAAATCTTAAAGAAAAGCCGCATAGACGCAGCTCAGCTCCTGAAAAGTGTCTCGAGCACATACAGAGATATGGAAAATGGTTGAGTTTTGAATCTCAGTTTGTCTTTTTATTTTTTTTCAGTTCATGTGATTTTGGAACCTGTATTTTCGTTGAATCATTGTTTTCTTATGGCATTTCATGTTTTTGTGATGTTATTCGGATGGGATATAATTGGATTTGAGTAAAAAATCACTGGGTGTACGCCCAGACGCCCGGGGTGTCAAAGGCGTAGGCCTCAGGCCTGGGCGAACGCCCAGACCCCAAAATCGTCCGCCCAGCTGTACTTCCGCCCCAGGTTTCACGCCCTGGGGCGTTTTAGCCGAAAATTGCCTCGAGGCGCGCCCCAAAAACATTTTTAAAAACACTGGTTTCTAGTGCAACATTCAAATGAAGATTGTGTTTTTCAATATAATGATGAATCCATATTCTAACATCAATGGCTCCATGTTATGAGCATGCAGATAAGCAATTGATCATGGTCACTTCATCAGCCTTTACATTGTTCGCTTGCATTTCACGACATAATGTCAAAGCATCTTTACCAAGTTTGGTTTTAACATAGCTTTTAATTATGACATTTCATGGCAGAACATTATTCTCTTGCATATTATCAAAAAGCTTCTTAGCAGTATCCAAAAAATCAAATTTAGCATAACCTACAATCATTGTGGTCCATGAGACGATTATTCTCTTTTTTATGTTATCAAATATTCTTTGTGTTGTTAAGCACTCATATTTTACTTGTAATATGAATGGATTTAATAGAATATATTTATTTTTTTGTTATGTAATATGTATGGTTTAATTATTTAGTAAAAAAATTAATCTGTTGATACAAACCGATTAGAATGAATTTAATTAAGTTAAGATTGGATATGATGGGTTAATGGATTGAGATTTTTTCAACCTAGTATGAATGGATCTGATTGAAATTTTAAGATAATTCACTCATGCTAACCCGTTAAAGAAACCCAATACAAGCTTATATACAAACCAAAAAATGAAATTAAAACAAACCTGCTACAGCTACAGTACCATGGAGTCTCCTGTTGCTTACGTAAAAAGTAATATATATAATTCAATTTGTTGAAAGCTTACACATTGAAAATGTTTAATTCATTCAAGAAACTCCCATCATATAAATTTATTATCTTACATTTTAGTGAGGATGATTTATTTTATTATTTATTGCTTAGTTTCTTCTTTGCCCAACTGATCACATGCCGCATACCCCTAAAATAGTGCCTCAGGATGCTGGTCTCCTGTCTGTATGTCAATGCAAGAAATCGGCCAAATGATGTACTCTAACATGGTCCTGCTTAATTTAAAAGAAACCTTTTTAGCATCGATTAAGGTAAAACTGGCACCTGTATTTTTTTAATTATTTAATATCAAAAGCTTGAGAAAAATAATGAGCTCCCAATCTCTCCTGATAAGTTATCACTAAGTCTATCAAAAACCTTCACCTAATTTTGATAATTTCACATTCTAGAACATTAATCTAATAGAATCAGCAAAAAAAAAAAATAGAACCGTTTGCCAATGATTTCAAACAAGGATATTTGTCGTAATCCAGGCTGTTAACAAAGTTCAGTGGACTGAAAAACCATACTTATACTGACAGCAAACCAGTCCTGATTAATGATTTTGTTTGTGGTTAAACCAACATTAATATAACTGAAAGATTCTTTAATTATTTTCCGAAACCGTCCATATAAAAGGATTAGCATTCTTCACTTCAGTCACACAAACTCAAAATAACAACCCTCCAAAACAATTTTTCTCACTTAAAAAGTTAAGTCTTTAAGTACCCATTTGAAAACTTTTATTAGTGAAAAATGGAGGGCTGCAAAATGGCAATGGTTTTCACCATTTACATTATGGTTCTTCTTGGTTTTGCTTCTTTAGGAGCCAAGGCTGCACTTGAAAATGTTGGGGAAATTGCACTGTCACCGATGGAAGTAGCAGAAGCATCAAATGTTCACCCAAGAGGTCCTCGAAGCTCTGTTCCCGCCAAACTTCTGAATGCCCCAAATCAAACCTTATGATGGTTCAGCAGACCCTTTGGATCATCTCCAACACTATAAGACTACCATGACGCTGCATCAACATTCCAATCCCGTAATGTACCTACCATTCCCCCTTACGCTCGAGAAGGCAGCTAGAACTTGGTACTCTCGTTTGAAACCAGGGAGCATCGACACTTTCAAGAAGCTGAGCTACACCTTCGCGTCCCACTTCTTTAGCAGCAAGGGACCTAAGAAGACCTCAGAGTCCCTATTCAACATTATCCAACTCTGGGGAGAAAGACTCTGGGCCTACATTTTGAGGTTCAACGCCAACGCTTGGGAGATCCCCGACCTCAACCCCAATATCTAGATGCTAGCATTCAAAAACGGACTAAGGTTCAGAATCTTTAGCTCCAAGCTCACTAGGCGACCGCCTAGCAACATGAACGAGATTTTGGCCCGAGCCGAGAAGTATATGCTAGCGGAATATGATCTAGCCTTCCAGAGGAAATAAGAAGGAGACACAAAGAAGAAGAGGAAGGACTCTATCAATCCATGCTGCGAATCCACCAAGCCATCTTTTCGCGAAAACAAGCACAAAGCTTCCAGCCACTTCGAGAGCTTCACTCCCCTCAACACATCCAGAACCAACGTCCTGATGCAACTCCAAGACAGAATGATCCTCCAATGACCTTCGAGGTCGCTGCGCCTCAGCGGGGATCAGAGTAAGTGGTGTCGGTTCCATAGAAACCATGGGCACGATACTGAAGAGTGCTTGGCCTTGAAACATAAAATTAAAGCCTTTATTAGCAGGGGGCAGTTGAAAGAATTCACTAGACCACGGCAAGAAGGAATGCCTATGCGGCCTTAAAGAAGTCCCAAGCGTCTACCTAGTCAAAACCAGACAAACCAAGCCCCTCGAAAAAGCCTGGGACCTAGCCAGGAAGGGCCCGGTCGGAGAGGCCCAGAGGCCACCACAACCAAGATCATCAAAACCATCTACGGAGGCCTCGTCGTCGAGAGCACCTCTGGACATAGCGAAAGGCCTACCATATCTGTGGCATTAGCCAGTGGACCCCACAAATACAGGAAGACGGACCAAGCGATCTCTTTCACAGACGAAGACCTAAAAGGAGTACAGACCTCACATTACGATGCCGTGGTGGTCTCCTTTCTTGTGGCCAACCACGATGTCAGGCGCATTCTAGTTAACAACGGGAGCTCGGCTGACATCCTATTTTACAACGTGTTCTGACAGATGCAGTTGGAAGAAACTCAACTGGAACTAGTGTCCACTCGCTCTACGGTTTCTTGGGGGGCTTGGTGTTCGCCGAAGGCAGCATAGTCCTCCCAGTCACCACATGGGACAACCCCGCAGATGATTACTGTACTGACTATTTTTTTAGTGGTCAAACAATCGTCATCCTACAACATGATCCTCGGTAGGCCCACCCTCAATAAGCTCAAAGCAGTCGTCTCCACCTACCACTTAAAGATGAAGTTCCCCACCGACGAGGGAGTAGGCAAAGTTAGAGGAAACCAGTAAATCTTTAAGTTCTGCTACCTGAATGTTGTGAGAGGGGGAAGGAGGACGGAGGTCCTCTCTCTCGAGGTAGAGGACTTCAGTGATGAAGTAAGAGTTCCCAGAGTCCAACCTATGGAAAAAATGACCGCAGTCTCCTCGGTGAAGATATATCCCAAACGGTCCAGGTCGGTTCCAACTTTCCGGAATGCCTAAAGAGATCCATGTTCTCCCTCTTCCGAAAGAATCAGGATCTCTTTGCCTGGTCAGCCTCAAACATGCCCGGGATCAGCTCAGAGGTGATTGTGCACATGTTAAATATGGATCCAAACCACAGGCTGGTCGTCCAGAAGAAGAGGTCATTCACCAGCGAACGACAGGTTATCATCAAAGCTGAAGTGGACAAGCTGCTCACAGCAAACTTCATCCGAGAAACGGATTATCCTGACTGGGTGTCCAACGTGGTGATGGTAAAAAAACTCGATGGCAAGTGGTGAATCTGCATTGATTTCACAGACCTAAACAAAGCCTGCCCAAAAGTTAGCTTCCTGCTGCCACAGATCGACCAGCTGGTCGACGTAACATTGGGACACGAGCTCCTAACCTTCACGGACGCCTACTCCGGCTACAACCAGATCCTTATGCACAAATATGATCAGGAAAAAATGGTATTCATCATTGGTCAGGGATTGTATTGCTACAAGGTCATGCCTTTCGGCCTTAAAAACACTGGGGCAACGTATCAAAGGCTGGTAAAAAATATTTTCCATGAGCATATCGGGAGGAACATGGAAGTCTATGTGGATGATATGTTGGTCAAGAGTGTCGAAGCTAAAGACCATTAAGCCGATTTTGAGGAAGTATTCGAGGTACTTCGACGTCATCAAATGAAACTAAACCCTGCAAAGTACACTTTTGGAGTCACTGGGGGGGAAGTTCCTCAGCTTCATGGTAACCCAAAGAGGCATAGTGTCCATAGTTTTAAAAAGCGTTTCTTGGGCGCGCCTTGGGGCAAAACGTGGGCAAAAAGCCCCGGGGCGCGAAAGTTGGGGCATAACTCTCTCGGGGCGTTCGTTTTTCGGGTACGCCTCAAACGCCCATGGCGTCTGGGTGTACGCCCGGTGTAAATTTTTTTATTTATTTTGCAATACCAAAAACGACATCATTTTGAATAATGAACCCTCTTTACCTTCTTCCTTGCGGTTTGAACCCTTTACCTGATACCTTAAATGCCAAAGACTTTACCACTGAGCTAATCCTCTCAGTATGATATTATTACACTTTGTAAATATATAATACATGTTATCTAGTTTAACAATAATTACAAACTATTTAATTAATCATTTACAAATCACAATAAAATAGAAATATAAGTTATACTTCATATAATTTATATAAATATTTATAAAATTATAATTATCACACTATAGAGAGTTAGTAACGTATTAAACTTTGATAAAAATTAATTAATTAATTAGAAATTAAATTATTTTTATTTTACTATTCTAATTAATTAATTAATAGTATTTTATTAAAAGTCAAAACGCCCCAAAAGATTCAAAAGACTTACCCAGATTTTCAGCATTTTAGGTCAAAATTTTAAATTTTCAACATTTTGATTGGACATCATTACAAATGGAACCACTATGTTGGAAGACCATAGTGTAAAATGTAAATTGATGGATACATATGCAACAAACAATAAGGTACGTTTAATATCATATTTGATTAAAATTTTCATCAAATTATTTGATATTTGCGTAAAAATATTTTGATAAAGATTCATTCATATAGGTCTTAAGTTAGTAAAGTTTTTGATAATTAATTTATTTATATTATTTCAAATTTTTTTATATTTTTATAATTTAATTAATATTATTTTATTCAAAACGCCCCAACGTTTCAAAAGGCTTATGCCCCAACGCCTTGGGGCTTACACCTCGCCTCGTTGAGGCAAAATGCCTCGCCCAACGCCCTCGCCTCTGAAAACACTGATAGTGTCAACCCAGAAAAAATTGAGGCCATACTCAGTATGACCCCCCCATCGAACAGTAAGAGAAGTGCAACGGTTGATAGGGCATGTAGCCACACTCAGCCAATTCATGTCAAAATTGCAGAGAAGTGCCTCCCTTCTTCAAAGCCATCAGAAAAGTGAAGGACTTCGCTTGGACCAAAGACTGTTAGAAGGCGTTTGAAGAGCTAAAAGAATATTTGAGCTCGCTTCCAGTTTTGACCAATCCCGTCATCGGTGAAGAACTCTTCTTGTACCTATTGGCCAAACAGGAAATAGTGGCCTCTATCTTGATCCGAGAGGAAGAGGGTATCCCAAGACCCATGTACTATGTAACCAAGATCTTCCATGATGCGGAAACACGATATCTCCCGATAGAAAAGATGGTGTACGCCCTTCTGATCACAGAACGGAAGCTCCAGCCATACTTTCAAGCACACACCATCATCCTCTTAACAGACGAGCCACTGAGGCAAGTGCTCCACAAGCCGGATGTGTCCGGAAGGATGGTCAAGTGGTCCATAGAGCTCGGTGAATTCGACATTCGATATCATCCCTGTAAAGCCATCAAGGCTGAGGCTCTCGCAGACTTTATCGTAGAGACGATCCTTCAAGGCAAACCAGACCCAACCCTAGACCTCAAGATGACTGAGAAGGTTCTGCAATAGACCCTCTATGTTGACGGATCCTCCAACAGCATAAGAAGCAGCGTTGGGCTCATCCTATGCAGTCCAGATGGATTCACCATTGAGTATGCCTTAAGGTTTAAATTCAGTGCCTCCAATAATAAAGCAGAGTACGAGGCATTACTTGCTGGAATGAAGTTGATGAAAGAGATGGTCGTCGAAGCCCTAGACGCATATAACGACGCGTAGCTGGTAGTGAACCAGATTAACGGAGAATTTGAAGCCCAATGAGAGAAGATCTCCCACTATCTAGAATAAGGCAGATAACTCACCGTTAAGTTTAAAGTATTCCAGATAACCCAGCTCCCCCGGACAAAAAACTAGAAAGCTGATTCCCTTGCTCAACTTACATTCTCTAGTCAACCGAGCCCACGCAGGTTGTCTACCTCGAGACACTTGCCACCCTAAGAATTGAAAAGATTCTTGTGTTACCTGTAATCGAAGGAGAACCTGGGTCGATCCGATCCTTTGGTATTTGCAGGATGACCAGCACCACGAGTATAGAGCTGAAGCTAGGAAAATCGTCTCTTGAGCATTACGGTATACGGTCATAAATGATCAACTCTACAAGAAAGGCCTTACAACACCTTACCTAAGGTTTCTGGGGCCCATCGAAGCCAACTACACCCTTTGGAGGTTCACGAAGGGATCTACGAAAACCACCTAGAAAGCTGGGCTCTGGCCTTCAAAGTACTCCGACAAGGCTATTATTGGTCCATGACGCAAAAGGAAGCTATTAAATTAGTCAAGAAGTGCAAAAACTATCAACAGTACTCTCTAATACCGCACCGACAGGCTAACCTTCTTACCACGATCACGAGCCCACTCCCCTTTACTATGTGGGGGATGGATCTCCTCGGCCCCATCACCAGAGTGCCTGGTCAATGGAAGTACCTCATTGTGGTGATAGATTATTTCAATAAGTGGGTAGAGGCGGAACCACTAGCTAACATAACCGACCACTAGGCCCGAAGCTTTGTTTGGAAATCCATAGTGTACTGCTTCGGCGTTCCTCTTATATTGGTGATCGATAACGACAAAAAATTTGACAGTGCCAGATTCAAAGCGTTTTGCGAAGAACTGCTCATCGAACATCGATTCTCCATCGTTAGGTACCTACAAGCTAACAAACAGGTCGATGTAACCAACATAACACTTCTACAAGGCATCAAGAGGAGACTAGACAAGGTAGACAAAGAGTGGGCCAACCACTTGCCAAACGTACTCTGGGCGTACTGGACCACTGGCTGAACACCTACGAGAGAGACCTCTTTCTTCATGGCATACAGCTCCGAAGCGGTCATCCCCTTGGAAATCAGGATACCTTCATTATGAGTATAGAATTTTCAAAACGACAATAACGAAGAGGCCCTATGGATGAGCATCATTCTTATCGACGAAGTTCGAGATGAGGCCCAAATTCGGTTAACTGCATATCAGCAGAGGGCCGCCCAATATTACAACTCTTGAGTCCGAAACCGAAACTTCAAGTTGCACGACCTCATCTTACGAAAGAGCGAAGTATCTCATCCATGAGAAACGGGAAAGCTCATCCTAAACTGGAAATGCCCGTATCGCATTAAAATGGTATATCGATTTAGAACCTTCGAGCTTGAGGAACTAAGTGGAAAACCCGTTCCCTGTACTTGGAACGCCGAGAACTTCCGAAAGTTTTACCAATAGCATGTACCTCGAGTGTGGCTCACAGAACTAAGGTTGTAAGGCCAAAAGTACGATTATAATGAGGATAGCCAATTGATGAAAACCTGCAATTTTATTAAGTCACATAAATGGGTTATATGGAGGCACTATCGGCCTTGAGTTACAAAAAAAAAAAAAAACAACAACAAAAAAGATGAGTCCTCAATGGGTGACTGCCTTTGCAGACTCGCCATCCGATAGGGTAGCTGCCTCCTCCTCGGCCTCGACCCATCCTTTAACTAGACGACCACTCCCTCCTCGCCACCCTCATCAACTACGGTTGACTCCTCCTCCAAAGGGCCAACTAAGTCCAGAGCCGAGAAATCGACCTCAGGGTAGAGGGCTTCAGCTTTCCTTTTAGCCTCCAAGAAGCCCTCAAGGTACTGCAGACCTCTCCTCCTCCTCGACGACACCTCAATAGGAAGCTGAGTCCTTAAAGGTAGCCAGAGTGCCTTCCACAACCCTCTGAGTATGAGCCTTGGCCTCCTCCCTGAGTTTCTGCTCCGAGGCTACAATAGCATCCCTCTCCTGAGTAGCCTCAACCCTGGCTTGGTCGGTTGCCTCCAAGGATGCCTGCAGTTGGCAGATGAGCTCGGTACTTTCGTCCACCTTCTGTTGAGCCTGACCTAACTTCTCAGTTATGTCCAAGCATCGGCGCGACAACACCACCATCAGCATACCCGACTGAAACAAGATAGAGATCATTAACTACCGAGATAAAGAAAAAATCTAAGGAAAAAAAAGGCAAGGCTTTTTACCTGAGAAGTCAAGGCCTCAATAGCACAGTATAACACCTCAATCGACCTTCGCGAAAGCTTCAGCATGTCCCAATATGGGACCCTCAAGACCAAGTGTTCCTGGTCCACCCGAGTATGAGAGAAGACAGAATCATCAATTTTCAAGCCCTAGTTGGGCAAGAAGATCACCGCATCAGAAGGGGCACCTTATGATGAAGACGAGACCCTAGGCACAGCAAGAGTAACATTTAGCTCAGGGGAGAGTTTGGAAGGGCTCTCTAGGTCTATAGGAGTGGGGGAATGAGCCTGCGGCCTTTTCCTCACGACCGAAGTAGAGATGGGCTGCTTCCCTGCCTGGGTCATCTTTTTCTCCAAAGAAATCTTCTTGGCCCGCTTCCTGGCCTTGGCTGTCGCTTCTATCTCTGCCCAAACATAAAAGAAGAAAACGCGTAAGTATGGATTGGATGAAAAAGAGTGCAAAGCAATAAAAAGAATGATAAACGGAAGGAAAAAAAGCACAAGTAGCTGGCGCAAGGATTACCACTCTCTAAGGACTTCTCGGGGCATTGAGGTCAGAGACTGTACCTCATCAATTTCTTATTGTCATATAGGACCTCCACATCCAGGGCTGCAACCACCATGGCGTTCAGTGTCTCCTGTTCACAGAATAAGAGGTTCGACTTTTTGCATTTCCCCGCCCAATCAAGGCTCCAAGAGAGCGGAACCCCAAAACTTTTCTCATTTTGGACGAAGAAAGACTTCTTCCACCTTTTGATCGAAGAGGGTGTCTTCCTCAATAATCTCTTCCTCACCTTTGAACTGATCACAACCCACCTGGTTTGGCCGTGATTACTTATTTGGAAGTAAGCCTTGAAGACGTTGATGTTCATCAGTCCCCCCACCTCCATACAAATGCAGATAAAGGCCAAAATTAGCTGCACCGAGTTCGGTTCCAGTTAGCACAACGCTATGTCGAAATACCTTAGCACTGCGCAAAAGAAGGGATAACGGGGAAATCGGAGCTTGAACCTCATGTGTTACTCGTACACACATATTTCGTAGGGTGTGTGGCTCGATAGAACATCATATGCCCTCTCTCTAACCCTGGTTGGCTTAAAGACATACTCCTTGGGAATGCGGTATATCCTCCGGATCACTTCAAGATCCTCTTCCTCCAGTTAGCTGGGTACAACGTTCATTGCGAACGACCATTGCACCCTTTCGTCCACAGTCATATCTCCTATCAGATCGATTAGGGCAGTATCTACTTCGTCCTCATCCATAAAGGTGGAGTTCTCTTCATACTCCATCTCTTCCACTGCCACGTAAGGCACCATGGCCAGTGGTCCCTCCCTGGCCTCGGTGCAATCAGATGACTCATTCCCGGTGGAAGACGAGCTCAATTCTGTCTCCTCGAATGTACCGTCACTACCACTACTTGGCCTATCATGAAATCTATCTAATGAAGACATGAAAAATTAGATAGAAGAAACTCACCAAAATATGATCACCCGAGTAATTCTTCCTCAACCAAAGCCTCGTGCACCCTCGAACCTCAAACATCGTTGAACCTCAAAGCACCCTTGAACCCTAATCACCTTCGAACCTTAAGACAACTCCGAGCACCTTCTCACCAAAATCAACTCCGAGCACTCTCACACTTTTGGGACGAGGCTGTGGGCTCTCAAATTTCTTCTCTATTTACAAGTGAAGTGAAGTGGAGTAAAATGAGGAGCAAACATCCTTATATAGGAAGAGAGGCGAGAAAAACGAGGAGAGTTAAACCTTAAGGTTGGGAGGATATGATGGTCAAAATAACGAAGGTTACTTTTACGTTCCCTAAGAGCCTTTAACTACAATGATGCGACGTTTTGCCTGCTTGATGTGTCGTTCCATTCCCCAAGGGAACCAATCATTAATGGCGCCACCATTTTCATTCTACTGCCACATGTATAAAGGTTAGATCTAGGCCCAAAAGGTAAAAAGGATTACCTAGGGCCCAACACCAAAGTTTCGATCTGGGCTCAAAAAGGTAAAAAGATTATCTAAGGCCCAACACCAAAGGTTTGATCTGGGCCCAAAAGGCAAGAAGCCCAAAAATCCACCAAAACTCCAAAAAAAAAAAGCCCAAGAATTCACCAAAAACTCTAGGAAAAGAAGTTTAAAGAATACATCAAGGATATAAAAAACGAACAGCTCAGACTGAGGGTCTCCAAGGCCGAGCATATTGACTGCCACTCATATGCTCGAACCAATGTCTAAGGCCGAGCATATTGATTACCGCTCATATGCTCGAACCAATGTTTCCAAGACCGAGCATATTGACTATTGCTCATATGCTCAGATCAATGTCTCCAATACCGAGTATATTGGCTGCTGCTCATATGCTCGGACTAATGTCTCCAAGGCCGAGCATATTGACTGCTGCTCATATGCTCGGACCAACATCTCTAAGGCTGAGCATATTGACTACTGCTCATATGATCGGACCAACATCTCCAAGGCCGAGCTCATTGACTGTTGCTCATATACTTGGACTAATGTCTCCAAGGCTGAGCATATTGATTACTGCTCATATATACCGAGCATATTGACTGTTGTTCATATACTCGGACTAATATCTCCCAGGTCGAGCATATTGACTACTACTCATATGCTCAGACCAACGTCTCTAAGGTCGAAGTCCCACCATACTTCCTTAGAGTACATAAATGCACTCAAGGAAGTAGGGGGCCTCTGATACAGACAAAAAGTACCACCCAATGATATGAGGACACCACTACAAGATAAAAGGTCAATGCCAGCGCTTTTTTTTTGCATATTTCGGAGCTTTAAAGTGCCGCAATATGCATTACCGGTGCTTATTGCAAGCGCCGGATAAAACACCAGTATGTATGGTGTCGAAGCGCAAATACTGGTGCTTAAAAAAAGCGCCGCAATATGCATATTTTTTCGGCGCTTCTAAGCGCTGGTATATTTTGGCGCTTCTAAGCGCCATAATATACCGGTGCTTAGAAGCGCCGCTATATACTGACCCTTTCAAGCGTCGAAATATAGCAATGCTTCTAAGCGCCGGTATATTCCGGCCCTTAGAAGCGTCGCAATATAGCGGCGCTTCACCGGCGCTTAGAAGCGCCGCTATATTGCGGATATATTATGCATATTGCGGCACTTTTAAGTGCCGCCAAAAGTGGTTTTAATTGTGTTTTTACATTATTTTAGCTTAAATATCAACACTAAAACCCTTCAATAAATAAAATGTACCATCAAATCCATAAAAATTCAAATGTTCTTCAATATATAAAATGTACCATCAAATATCCATAAAAATTTCTTTACTCAATACAAAAGTCATCTCATTTACACAAAAAACAATCATAGTTAACATATAAAATTCATACAAAACAAAGTAATGAAATGTAGTCTGGAAAATTATTTTACCATCACACTTGAAATCAATTATAAGGTTATCTATTAACCAACTATTGTAGTAAAGACTTCAGCTTATCAACTTGGGATTGCATATTGTTCATTTGATCATCGTGTCTCGCTGTTATTTCTTGATTCTGATGCGCATGCTGTTGATTGTTTTCTTCTATTTGTGTTCTCAAACTATTTATCTCTTTAGCGTAAGCGCCATTGTATCCCAGATCATTCCTAATTTGAGCTGAAAGTTCATACACGGCAGGGGGTGTAACTCCAAACCCTTGACCTCAGACACGACTAGAACTCTCTTCACCAATAAGCTCGGTGAAGACTTCATTTTGTATTGCTAAATTATTGCCAGCATCAGAGGATCCTGAAGCTACAATAAGTTCAGCAACACGAGCTTCAGTTGTCACCTACAATTACGAAACAATAAAGATTAAACGCCAGATAGGGAAAAACGTTGTAAAAGGGGAAACAGAGATTGGGCTTTTATTATACTGATAAGACGATCATTGCCAGAATCTTCACTTGGGAAGCAATGAAAGATAGTAAAAGAATAATTGCTCCACAAAACAATGATCAACTTAATTGATAAAATCAATTCACCAAGAATTGATTAATAAGGTAACCGAGAATTACTTTCTGGTTAATCCCGACCTTTTTTGTGGAAGTGTTAATCATAGCTTTTTTCTACAGTCTTAAGTGCACAATTACACAACACACAGATAGGGAGAAAGCAGTGAAAGGGAGGGCTTACTAACTAAGAGCTTTCATTTCAAGGAATGGTTGCCACTGTACATGCAAAGTTCTAGCTCAGAATTAAGTTATTCTAGTCTCCAACTCTAATTTCACTCAAAAAATTACATAATCAATACAGGCAACAACTCGAAACAAGTGGGTTAAATTTTCAACAGAACACTTGTTCCATGGCACTTCAAATTACATATAGGCATCAAGATAGCCATATGAATGCCTTTTGTTATAATAATCAATTTTACCCTTGATTGAAGATCAAGAGAATGGAACCACATAAATCCAACTATAAACCAACAAAAAAATACCTACTTTGAACCTAAGTTCAATACATTAATAATCATTTCAAGATAGAAAGATAAAGGTAACACTTGGAATCTACATAAAAGCCTGAAACATAGTACCAACCAAGATAAGAGTAAGTTAAGTACTATTCTTAACTATCATACATAAAACCCATCATATACGTAAGTGAACTTACCACAAATTGTCGTGATGCTTCATCAATAAAAGTTTCATCCTTGCGTTTATGAGTTTCAGCCAAAAACTCTACGCACCCGGGCTCATTTCCATGTTTCATCTCCTACCATTTATGAAAAGAGTTCAAACAGTGACTCAATACATTACATCTCAAATGAAAGATTGGATTAATGAAGCAAATGAACTCACATATTTATCCCATCTTCTAGCAAAACTCTTTGATCCGGTCGTGTGAGGACAATGTTGTCTTTCACGTGTCGCTGTCCCTATAGTAGAATATTTTTACACCAATAATAAACCAATTGAATAATAAGTCATTAAAAGAAAATAGAAACAATGAGAATCCAAATGAACATAATTATGAAAAAAAACAACCTCACTCTGGTCAGAGAACCAGTAGTTCACCAGTTGCTTCCATTGGTCTTGATCTACTCCTTTTGGAACATTATTGCTCAAAACTTGTTGTTTTGTTTTGTTCCTCACGTGGTCCCTTTTAAGCACATATCGGTAGTCCTTCCATTTTTTCCCGATCATCCTCAATAAAATTTTGTCTATCGCCTTAATCATAGGATAATGGAACTTTCTTTACCACAAAGAAAGGAAATCGGTGTCAAATAAGCATTTTTAGTGTTTGGGATTATATGCATGTACAACACCACAAACAAAAAGAGATGGAAGAAAACCCGAAAATAAGTTGTTATTACTTACCCGAATCAATAAAACAAGGTCCTTGTAGTTAGAAGACACTTTCTTCTAATCCATGTAACCAAGCGGACAAAGGTTCCCTCTCTTTGCAACTTTGCCCAACCAGCTACTTAATATTTGCCCACCTTTTTTAATAGGTTGATTACATGCATTGAAGTGGACAACAATTTTTTCCCCACGTTCCAAGGACCACACTTGTGAGGTTCGCATGACACGTGTTTGCTTTCTCACCCTCCCTTCAGAATCTATACATTGAAAACATAAATTTTATGATTAGTATAACAATGTGATATCAAACTTGTTATAAAGAGAATGTATAATTATACAAAAATTACCAATTATCTCGTACTGTTCACTATCATTTTTTCACTTTCCGTTGTTATTGGCTCATTCTCAGAACCATTTTGCGAGTCATGATCATCATCAAGGTGATACTCATGCTCATGGTCAATATCTTCTTGATAGTGTGAAGACCCAGTTGGAGACTGGTTTGACATATTATCTCTGACTGAGGGAGGAATATATTTTGACCTAAACATCTTGCAATTTGTATACATAAAAACATAAAAATGATTATATTTCACACTATCAAGACTGCATTAAAAGTTAACAAGAATTAGAAGAACTACACCTGAAAGATAGGAATGGTCAAGGGCTCACAGCAAATGTAGCAATCAATAACTTCTGATTCTATGAGACCGTCCGTTTTTTTCATAGATCAGTGGATGAATAACTTTGTGTATTCTACTTAGGATAACAATAAGTAAATGAGTATTTTGATTCTAAATACGATTTAGAATACAAACCTCAAGGACTGGCTGATGCAGGAAGCACTTTAGAGTACCTGTGAAATATTTTTGGCAAAAGAAGATATAATCACAAACTTAGATTTGATTTGTAAGTGGATGAACTGAAATAGATAACAACAAATTGATACAAACTCATGTTGGCAATTGGTCTTAGTAAAACAAAAGGTTGCAAATAACACATGTATGCAGATTTTACAACTTTTTTGACAGATTATTGATTATTCACTTCTAAAAGTTTATCAACCTATGAATCTTCCACCAATTGTAAGCTAATAACATTTACCAAATTAAGTTTCGGTCCTAAATTTTCAATTCAGTCTGTAATGTTTTTACAGTATTTTACAAAGGAATGGGCTTGTTCTGGTGCTGGTGTTGTGGCTGCACCAGCTCCTGTGCTGGTGGTGGTGCAGCACCAGCACAGCTTATAACTTTTATCCTTGGTAAATAACCAAAGCAACAATAAAATGCCACAAGAAAAATGTTAATCTCGCTAAATCCTCAAATAACAATCCTAAATCATTTTATCCATGATGACTTTCACCAAATATCTAAGTATATATTACGACACATCATTATAAAATGAAAAGCACTGCCTGGAAAAAGTTCAGCTTTCTTATAAAAATAAGGCTGATTGGAAATTATTAGTCTTTCCTGCCCATCAAAATTGCAAGTCAACATCAAAACCATAGCACAATGGGAAAGTTGAACTTGCACAAACTAAAAAAAAATTAAGGAGAAAGGAGAAAGTTGTGAAACATAAGAATCTAAATTGCTAGAAAGAAAGAATCCGCATAAAAACAAAGTTTGCAGACAACTTAATTTCAGCATGCATCACAACCTCTGACTTAGTATTAATTTCCACGCGTCACGCCAGTTTTACAGAGCATGATTCACTAACAGACTACACATGGCATGGAATCATTGCTTCTCACTGTGCTTCTATTTTCTACAGTTAAAAAGAATCAGGAGTCTCACATAAGCAACCACAGCACCACACTGCCACTCATACGATAATTATAATATGTTTGAACTGATATGCAGAAATTATCACGTTAACTTAGATGTGACTTTTGAGTACACTGATTGCTCCTTACTATCAACTCCATGTTGCACTTGCACTTATAGTTTAACACATTAAATATTTTCTAATCAATCCTCATATCTTTGCCTAAATTCAGGATCCCCCACACAGTGGTGTGACAAGTACAAGTATGTGCCCAGAAATTAAGCAGGGTGCAAAACATCATAACTTCTCATAAATCACTAAGTTTATGAATGAAACTACTGCAGTTATAGGGACAAAAAAGAAAAGAGTGTGCAGAGGGCAGCAACCGAAGCTTCAACAGATATAGGGAAAGAGAAGAAAAGAGAGAAATATACTAGTAATCAACAAGGAACAGCAAAAAGGACTTGACCAGCAAGGAAATATTGAAACTACTGCAGTTTATGAATGACAATGAGTTCTTGTTCAGTGCACAATAATGTAACTGTCTTCTCCAAGAAAAGATCCTAATGCGAAGAGCATGGCTACTCATCAAACAGAATTATTATTCAAGTAAAAAATTGCTGCACTAGATATAGGCTCTCTGTGGAGGTTACTAATTATCTACTAGTGAAGCACTTAACAGGCAAGTAGACGAACTGCTCACAATCAGCTTACAAGCATGTCAAGCAGCTCAAGACATTCAGAATTATAACATGCACCCCATACCTATAGAAATAATAAACTACTTCCCTATACCTCAACTATAAGTATTATTTCAAAGTGCTTCAAGCTGGCATGTGGAACATGTATCAGAAGCAAACCAGATTTCTATTATGGATGACATTGTCAGGGAGCTAGTTGACTTATTCTAGTAGTAAGTAGATGTGTGCATGTGCTATTCACCGATAAGTGATTAAAGAGCAGAGGAGCAGAGGATATGCAGGCATTGATTTTATGTGTGTAGCAACTGAAGCTTTAACAGATATAGGGACAGAAAATAAAAGAGCGTGCAGAGGGCAGCAACTGAAGCTTCAAATAGGGACAGAGAAGAAAAGAGAGAAATATACTAGTAATCAACAAGAAGCAGCAAAAAGGACTTGATTAGCAAGGAAATATTGAAACTACTGCAGTTTATGAATGACAATGAGTAAATTATCATGAGTTTGTGTTCAGTGCACAATAATGTAACTGTCTTCTCCAAGAAAAGATCCTAACGCAAAATTCTATTTCAATCAAAACATAGCAGAGGTTCACCCAATAATAATACCAACTTGATTTCCCTGATGTTTATGAGAGACCTGTTCACAAAGAGGCAACAGGACCCTGCTTTTTTTACCAGGTTTTACAGGTAAAGCAAAACAACAAATAAATCCACTACCAACAACTACCCAGAAACATTACCAAAACCAGATCAAGATTAAAGTGTTAAACTTAAAAAGAAAAAGAAAAGTCAGATCATAGCAATAAAAAGGAATGGGTTACCTGGGAGGGGAAGGGAGAGGAAAGAAATCGTGTACTGGGAGAGGAAAGAAATCGTGTACTAGGAGAAGTCAAATGGGTAAGGATGAAGGATGAATCCAAATCGTGAACTTAAAGATTTGCTAGATGAAGAAGATGAAGATGCCGGAGGAAGATCGGTTTTATGAAGTAAGGGTGCGCAGACCTAATTTTTGGGGGAAAACAAGTGGTAAGGATGAAGGATGACAATAAGTGAAATCTATGAGAATATTCTAACGCTTGGAAGTGCTGGAATATGAAATGGGTTTCAAGCATATTCCGGCGCTTTGAAGCGCCACAAATAAAGCGCCGGCGGCTTATATATTGCGGCGTTTGTATAAAGCGCCGGTAAATGTCATTTACCTTGTAGTGCACATGGACAAAACTCTCCTCTAGTAGTGCGAGGACATGTGGATAAAACTCTCCTCCAGTAGCGTAAGGACACGTGGATAACTCCCCTTAGAAGCATGAAGACATGTGGACGAACCCTCTCTGATAATCTGACGACACGTGGATGAGCAGTTGACAATACCACTGTCACTCACAATCTCCCCTGTACCGGGCTGTAAGCACGATTGCGAGGTGGGACCATCCCAAGACATGCGACTAGACCCCTTCCGGAAGAGCAGGACCTCCAGGATTGTCCCATCCTTAGCACGTGGGCAGCCCTACCTCTGAATCACTACAAAAGACCTAAGGTATGTAAAACAAAAGGATTTTCGATTACGAGTTCATTACAAAAAGCTCTCATTATCATAATTCTCTCTGTTCCTAAAAAACTTGCATTGACAAAAGTATTGGACTATCTTCGGAGGCAGCACCCCTCCCCCCTCCAATTCCTCCGACAACCCTCTAGTTCACCCTTGTTTCTTTGCGCAGGTCCCTCCCAATAGCACTAACCCCCAGCTAAGCACATATTTTAGGCATTAACAAGGGGAATGGAGAGAAAGGAAAGGAAGAATTACAGATATCCCTTCTTTTCCTTTCGCTCCATTCTCCCTCAATCCAAACACACTATAAATTCAATGCCACTTACATAAGAAATAAAGTGGTGTAAAGACAAACTTAAGCCACTAGCATACTAGTATGAAGAAGAAGCAGAAGCATTAAATGTTAATCCAGAACCAGATAGCTTTTCCTCTGTAATTTGATCCATATTAATGTTTCCCCGTATGAGCTTCAGATGACTCTTCCAACATCCAACCTAGTCTTTCCTGCTATATTAATCAGTCACTAGTACTGCTCATTTTGTTGATATCCAAATTGCTCAAATTTTGAAAATTACATATCCTAATGATTTCTTGCACCACCCTTTCACTCTCTCCTTTTGTGAAAAAGTTCTACCAAAAAATTCACCCAAATTCTTGACATGAAACATGACTTCCCTATTTATATCCTCAAACTTCAGGAACAAATATTGTTTGGTGTTTCTAAGCTTGCTTTCCAATAACCTAACACATGATCCCAAAAAGGGACCATATGTGAAATCCCTTCATAAAACAATTCAGATGCTTCTTCAAGTGAAAAGGGTGGCAGTTTTTTTGACCTAATCTTGTTCATAAAGCTAAAATCACTTAGAAACATGCACATTCTTTAGGGTCCCGGCAAATGTAAACAAATCTGCAACAGGAAAAATTTGGTCATGGATTTTGGTAACAAAGAGTAAGGGATTTGAGTTGTGAAAAGCCGAGGCGAAGGAAGGGAATTAAGATTGGATATTGACTCATTTTTATATATGAAACTATCTAAGAAAGGTAAACAGTCATGGGATTAGTAGTAAGTAAAGGTCGAAAAGCATTCAACGTAATTTCTTTTGGGGTTACATGGGTGATGGGTACAAATAACATTTGGTTAGATAGGAAGTTGTTCAAACAACCTTTGGGGGGGGGGGATTTTAGATATCAAATCTCTTATTTTGTTCAACAAGGCTCTTCTTGTCGGGAAGTGTGGAAATGGATTTGGAAAGGTTGGGATGATTTTTCTCCTTTTGTGCTGTTTTTGGGTGGGCAATGGTGGTTCTATTCACTTGTGACATGACCTGTGGTGTAGATATTCAACTTTGAAGGAACAATTTTTGTAGATCTTTGTTCTTGTTTGTGATAGAGATGCATTGATTTGCTCGTGTTTCTTTGGCTAGTTGTGTGGTCATTTGGATCATCATTTTTTTTTGCGGAATCTTCATGATTGGGAGCTTAGAAGTGTGGGAAGATTTTTGGAATTTCTTTACAAGAACAATGTTGATTTGGATAAGGAGGATCGAGTCACTTGGAAGTTGAAACAGGAGAAAATGTTTTGAAGTCAAGACTTTCTATAAGGTGCTTTTTGCCGACTTACCTTGTGAAGGTAGTTCAAACTTTCTTTGCAAGAGATTTGGTTGACTAAAGCTCCTAAGAAATTGGGTTTCTTTGTGTGCAAAGTTACGTGAGAAAGGATTCTAACTATACACAATCTCCAAGAAAAGGAAAGATGTTAGTTAACCATTGCTACCTTTGCTAAAAGAAGGCTGAATATGTTTATCTTCTTTTAGAATGTTTTTTCACTAAACATCTTTGGAATATGGTGTATTGTGCTTTGGGAATTGATTGGTTATGGTTGATTCTATTTTAGGAGAACTATGGGCATATAGTTGTATTCGTGTAGAGATGAAGAAAGCCTATGCTTTGATCCGGTCTATCTATTTTTTTGGTTGATTTGGAAAGAGCTAATTATGAGGGTTTTTGATGGAGTTGAGACTCTGATTGAATACATAAAGATGGCTGGGTTGGTTTCGGTCATGAGTTCAAATTTTCAACCCGACCCAAACTGATAACCCGATCAAATATATAATTATATATTTTATATTTATTGAAGATAGAATAGTGTATAAACAATTATAGTATAATTGTAAAATATATAATCATAAAATGTTCATTCTAATTACTACTAGCGTGTAAATTATCTATAGCAGATACTTCAATGTCCAAACAATTCTCATACTTTTCCAATTACTCAGATTTTAGTTTCAAATATTTGCACTAGAAAGAAATACTGATTTCGAGTTATGAAATAGTTTTTATAATTATTCTTAAGTATAACTTCAATCAGAATAAATTGATACACAATTAACTTATGCTAACAAAATTTTGATTTCTTGTACTATTGTAACTATAAAATAAACACATAAATTAACACTCTAACCTATGAGATTCCAGTCGAGATCAATGCATGCAGATAAACTTATATTCCAAAAAGATGTACCATAATGTTGATGGAAGAAATGTTGAATGCATGATAAAACTTAGTAATACCAACTTGTTGGAAGCCTTTTATGAAAACACTATTGAACCATTCAATTTCCTTCTCTGACCTTTTAAGAACCCCTATGTTGCTTCCAAGTGCATTAAAACATAGTCCAAAAATTAGACTGATTAGTGAGAAAGCACTAGCACGGCCAACAAATGATGAGTTACTAAAATATATTATTAGCAACTGTCCAGAAATCCAGATTTCTTTCGTAATTGAACAGTCTTCTAAAGTAAGTTAAATTCATGTCAACTAAAGCAGTTCCTAGTGCAATATTCAGACAAAGTTTGTGTTTTTCAATATAACAATGAATCCATATTCTAACATCAAGGGCTCCAGGTTGTGAGCATACAGATAAGCAATTAATCATGGTTACTTCATCAGCCTTTACATTGTTCGCTTGCATTTCATGACATAATTTCAAAGTATCTTTACCAAGTTTGGTTTCAACGTAGCTTTTAATTATGACATTCCATGGCAGAACATTGTTCTCTTGCATGTCATCAAAAAGCTTATTATCAGTATCCAAAAAAATCAAATTTAGCATAACTTACAATCATTATAGTCCATGAGATAATTATTCTATTTTTTATGTTCTATTTTTTATGTTATCAAATATTCTTTGTGTTGTTAAGCACACACATTTTACTTATAATATGAATGAATTGGGTTGAAATTTTAAGAGAACTCACCTATGCTAACCCGTTAAAAAAACCTACAAGCTTATATACAAAACAAGAGAGGAAATTAAAACAAGCTTGCTACAGTAACAACAACGCTACAGTTCAGCCCGACTCCGCTGGGGATCGAACCCAGAATCTCTGGTTCCGTAGACCAGCACCTTATCCATTGGGCCACGGAGTCTCCTGTTGCTTACGTAAAAAGTAATAAATATAATTCAATTTGTTGAAAGCTTACACATTGAAAATATTTAATTCATTCAAGAAACTCTTACATTTTAGTGAGGATGATTTATTTTATTATTTATTGCTCTTCTTTGCCCAACTGATCACATGCCGCATACCCCTAAAATAGTGCCTCAGGATGCTGGCATCCTGTCTGTATGTCAAAGCAAGAAATCGGCCAAATGATATACTCTAACATGGTCCTGCTTAATTTAAAAGAAACCCTTTTAGCATTGATCAAGGTAAAACTGGCACCTGTATTTTTTTAATTATTTAGTATCAAAAGCTTGAGAAAAATAATGAGCTCCCACTCTCTCCTGATAAGATATCACTAAGTCTATCAAAAACCTTTACCTAATTTTGATAATTTCACATGCTAGAACATTAATCTAATAGAATCAGCCAAAAAAAAAAAAAAAAGAACCGTTTGCCAATGATTTCAAACAAGGATTAATAATTTTGTTTGAGGTTAAACCAACATTAATATAACTGAAAGATTCTTTAATTATTTTCCTAAACCATCCATGTAAAAGGATTAGCATTTCTTCACTTCACTCACACAAACTCAAAATAACAACCTTCCAAAACAATTTTTCTCGCTTAAAAAGTAAGTCTTTAAGTACCCATTTGATAACTTTTATTAGTGAAAAATGGAGGGCTGCAAAATGGCAATGGTTTTCACCATTTACATTATGGTTCTTCTTGGTTTTGCTTCTTTAGGAGCCAAGGCTGCACTTGAAAATGTTGGGGAAATTGCACCGTCACCGATGGAAAGCACCGGGGCGGCTCTTGGTGTTCCAGCTGCACTTGCCGCTGCCATAGCCTCTCTGGTTGCTTGGTTACTTCTAGTTTGATTATTTTGTTGTTTACTGTTAGTTGCTACTTGGGAAGTGTGGTGCTTAATTCTTTTTGTTGTGAGTGGGTTGTGTTTATTTTTCTTGTAACTTGGGCTATCAAGGATTTGAAAAATCTTTGTTAATTTTTATATAAATGATTATTTTTTATTCCGTGGTTAGAAATGCAAATTAAATCTATTATTTGTCTGCTCAATTGAAGAATGTTCTCTTCATAAACATAAATTGAAGTTATAAAGTAATCTTTCTTTCTCAATTCTTCAACAATAATGCATACTTAGACAAAAAAATTGAATTATAGCTAATCTTAATTTTTCTTGTGGGGTGGGGGGAAGAGAGAGATCTGGCTGTAAATTATTGCAAAATGTAACAATTTCTATAGAGAAACAAGTCACCATTGATTTGGCCAGCACATGCACATTTTGAAAGAGGATCAGGAAGAAAAAACTGTTTGGAATGAGGGGGAATGAAGAGAAAGGAAAGGAAAAAGTACAAGAAAAGTGGATATTGACTATTTTTATATATGAAACTATCAAAGAAAGGCAAAGAGTCATGGGGATTAGTAGTTAGTAAAGGGTGAGGAAAATTCACAGCGAGTTCGGTTCACGACAGTGAAAACAAGGGCTGTAAGCCATGTGATGCCAGAAGATGTAAGTAAAATATCAGTTAGTTGAGCCTTGAAATGGTCTTGGATTAACATTGTACCTTTTAGGGCAAAGTTTGGTGTTAGCCACAAGCCTTGGTATTGAACAAGATTTTCCGTCATCCAGCCTTTCTCTTTAGGAAGGGTGGGAAGAATTTCCCTATATTTCTTGTAAGTCTTTTGGAAGCTTTTATATTCATCATCTTTCTTATTGTTGGTGTTGGGATGTTGAGATGGTAGTCGAGGGGCTGCCATAAAGAGGTGAGATACGATAATTTTAGGCTTGGAGGCTTAGTAGGGAGAGGATAAGGACATCATTGTATATAAAAGCAACTTAATTTCAAGATACATATAGAACTAATACAAGTGGTTACATGTAGCACGCTAATAATACAAGTGGTTTAATTTCTTGTAGTATTCTACTTTGAGCATTGATATTGAAACACCCAGTGATTACGTGTAGTATTTTACCTTGAGTGTCGATATTAAAACACCCACCTTAAACATCCATTTTTGACACTCATGCAATCGACTAGCAACAATACGACACGTTAGAAAAACTCAATTGTAACTTATTAGTTTACACTATTAAAAATCACTGTAATGATTCTTATAATATTACATTTCAATCATTTAGTGTCTAAGCCGAGTGTCCCTGTATCTTTAATGATTTCTACTCAAAGATATGAAATTATTGCATAGACAAGTTTTGTTCCTAGGCATAAAATTTGAAAGCTAGCTATCTTAATACAAGTAGCTATGTGTAGTGGTTCGATAAATATTTCAGGGCAAGCTAGCTATTTTAATCACAATTTTGTAATGCTAGCTATTCCAATAAATAAAGGAATTATACAAATGGAAGTGGGAGAATGATGAACAAAACAAACTACGAAGAAGCATGTAATCAGAAATGGTACTCTGCATAAAAAAAGGAAATAATGAAATATTACTTTGCATATATTATGTTCCAAAATTTGAAGTTATCGTTTTGTGATGGAACCAAAAAGATCCTTGTATGAAGGCTTAGGAGCACCAACACGAGACACTATCTCTACAACTTTGAAAGATATAATTATGTATGAACTAATGCCTCAACAGCAACTTCTGCAACCCGATCTTTGGATACGGTGCCTTCATAAAGAGTATCCTACCAAGACAGAGAGAGACAGTAAAGGTGTGTTTGATACCGGGAAAAAAAATTAAAATGAGAGAATGGAATTAGACTAATAGAAAAGTAAAAAAAATTATGTTCCAAAATTTGAAGTTATCGTTTTGTGATGGAACCAAAAAGATCCTTGTATGAAGGCTTAGGAGCACCAACACGAGACACTATCTCTACAACTTTGAAAGATATAATTATGTATGAACTAATGCCTCAACAGCAACTTCTGCAACCCGATCTTTGGATACGGTGCCTTCATAAAGAGTATCCTACCAAGACAGAGAGAGACAGTAAAGGTGTGTTTGATACCGGGAAAAAAAATTAAAATGAGAGAATGGAATTAGACTAATAGAAAAGTAAAAAAAATTGATTTTTACTTCGTGTGTAAAGAGATAAAAGGAAAAAAAAATATTTTTTTTCTTTTTTTTAATAGAATGAATAAATGATTTGAAAAAAAATACAAATAATATATATATATATATATATATATATATTTTATCATTGTATCTTTCATAATGTTAGTGTAAGAGATTATATGATCATAAATTGGTAAATTGATAATCTCATATCTATTTTTTTCTATGTTTTATATCCTCCCAAATTCATAAGATTATGAATTATACATATAAAAAAAAATATTAATTTTCTTAATTTTTTTCATCTAATTTTTCTTTTATTAAACAAATAAAAGTACATTTTACCTATTTTTCTTTTCTTTATTAATTTTTTTCTCTTACTAAACACACATAAAGTTAGCTTCTATGTCCGATAAAAAGTATGAAACAAATCTGAAAGATATTTTTTTTTTAATTTCATTCATTTATAGTAATAAAATAATAAAAATAAAAATAACATGCAAGTGCATATGACAAGAGGTGGCACGACTTTTATGTATTCAGCAAATAGGTGTAATTCATCGTCAACATTTTAACTACACCTGTTGCCACATTGCTTTACTTTTCAAATGGTGGCAAAGCAAACAAAAGATGCTCTCTTTCTGACATACAAATGGCAAAAATTTAGCCTTTGTTGCATGCAAGAAGACACATGGAAAGTGTCTTGGCCTATAAATACATGGTCCTGTTCTGGCCTGCAAGATATAGAGAAATTCTTCTCTTTATGATTACATGTTTTCATTACTCTGCTTAACACACTAGCCCAGTTTATCCTCATATCCTTCATATTTTGTGTCTAAGTCGGTCTTGTCTCTGTAGGTCAAGTGCAAGGTTGCAGACACTGCTACAGGTCATTTAGTCACCTGAGACAATCATCCATCTGGGGGAGGAGACAATCACCCAGTAGGAAGGGTGGATTGGGTTTCAAGGAGAATGTTCTTCTATGCTTCAGCCAAACATGATAAGTGGTTCATAATTTATTTCATTATGATTTCGAATTTTCTTAAATTAATTTTACTGCTAGATTTTCAAACTGGTATTAGATGAGTGCCATTACCTTTGGCTCCATGGCGACAATTCCAGTTGGAGGGTCGTTTCTCAGCCCACCAGGCCTTATAATTGTGCGGTTGACACCAGATTTCCTGATATATTGCTCAGCCTGTAGCTTTGCTATCAAGGTTAGTCCAATAACATTGAGAAAGATGTAAGCTAGATTAACAATCTGTCCCACTGCAGCTCCACTAACTAAAGTGGAGCTGATAAGGATGAATCTGTTCACATCCTGTTTTCGGCATGCGCCAACAAGGTTTACCGTGCCAAAATTATCAACCTGCAATAACAAAAGCTTCATAAAACTACAGTAGTTAAAGTAAGCACCTAGCAGTTCCATACTTCCATCTTAGAAAAAGAAAAAGAAATGCAAGTAAGAAATATAAACTATCAAGTAATAACAGTACATGAATAATTTTCATGCTTTCAACTAGAATGGAGTATGAATTCCTGGATTACATACAGATTTCAATTAGAATGTGGTTTTTCTCCTCTTGATTTTTATATTACGTTCAACAATTTTATGAACAAGTTTTAGCTGTCATTCTAAGTGGTTCCTTTAGCTAGGCCTAGATATTTTTAGGTTCTTTTAGAGCATTCTAAGAAAGGTGTACTAGTATTTTAACTCTCCTTCAGGCTAAAGGAACCACTTAGATTAATTGTAGTTAAGGCTCGTCTTTAAAATTGTTTAGTAAAGTAATAAAATAAGATAAGAAAATAAGAGGAGAAAACCGACATTGACATTCGGGTTTTTTTCCAAATCTTAGTCTATTGTTAGTAATTCACTTGTCTTGCTTAAACTAATAGTTTGTTATAAATATTAAGAACCAAGCATCATATACTTAAAAATTTTCAACAAGTGGGAGGGAATGCAATAGGTGGGTGAAAGTTTTAGAATAAGAAGGGTGGTCTTGGGTTTTCTCTCCCCCAACACTGCTCTCTCTTAAAATTTTCTCTCCACAATCGTGTATGATTAATTAACCATTAATTCTTAATGCGTTGTAATACACTTCATTAAGTGCCACACATCTACTTTGCTGGAAATATTATAACTGTCACATCATTATTCATCAAGTTAGCACCGCTTTCGTTAGTGCCATTCAAGATTAATTTTGAGGATTCAATCCAGATAAAAACACTGGTTTTAACAGGACTAAGATATTATGAGTTCTCTTAACGTGTGATCCTCTAAGATACTCATAATAGTTGTTTCACGTAAACGTGCGTTCGCATCTACGTTGAACGAGGTCAAACAGTTCTTCTAACCGTTCCTTGCAGAGTGAAGTGTTGTACGAAAGAGGCTAGGACTGATAGAAAATCTTATCGGCATATTGCATTAGCTGAATTTGATTTTCCCAGGAAGAGATAGAGATGAGGGTGAGGAGTTTGGTGTTAGTATGGTTGCCTATCAAAAATAAGATCTGGGATTGAACCAACCACTAATTGAAAAGTGGCATCGTTAAGTGTAAACACTTTTGGCACGTGATAGCTAGTTTAATCTTTTATTACATCTTTTTGTCATATAGCACTTATTTTATTTAATTTGATTTAAATTATCATCACCGTGGCCCGTCAAAATTGTCTGCCACATGTCAAAAGAAGGTAATAGAAGATTAAATTAGTTGACAAATGAAAAAGGTAACAATGAAAAATATTTTACTTTTATTTATATCACATGTCAAAAAATGGTATAACACATGATGTAAGTCTTGACATTTGGCATTACATTTGTATTGTGTTAGTATTACGTACATATAGTTTGACACACCGCATGCCACTTGTCAATTAGTGGCTAATTCTCTTCACCTATAAATAGGTTGTCAATTAGTGGTAAAGTTTGTCATGTAATAATATAAATTATTTTTTGCCCACTCATTTAAAACAACTAATAGAACTGTTGATAATTTGAATTTTATATTTTTTTTAATTCATTATATTTAAAATTTAGTGTAAATAGAGTTATTGAGATGAAATTGTTGTGTTTGAATTTAAAATTATTTTAAATGGAGTTGTTGTATTTAAATTTAAAGTTAGTTTAAATAGAGTTATTATATTTGAATTTTTTTATTGTATTTAAATCTTGAAAAAAAATTACAAATAATATTTTTTTAACCGTTGTATATTTTATAATGTTAGTGTAATGCATTATATGATCATAAACTGATAAATTAATAATTTCACATATTTTTTTTATGTTTTATTATCTAACATTTTTAAATTCAGAGGATTTTTTTTTATTAAACAAATAACAGTACACTACTCATTTTTTTACTTTTTTTCTCGTTTTTCCTTTCAATTAAACATATTTAATGTTAATTAAGCAAGTAAAAAATATGAAACAAATTTGAAATTTTTTTTTAAATTATTTATAATAATAATAATAATAATAATAATAATAAGAAAAAGAAGAAGAAGAAGAAAAAGAAGAAGAAGAAGTGGCACGACTTATGTGCACTCATCAAACATATGTCATTCATCGTCAACATTTTAACAACACCTGTAGCCACTCTGCTTTACTTTTCAAATGGTGGCAAAACAAACAAAAGATGCTCCCTTTCTGACATACAAATGGCAAAAATTTAGCCTTTGTTGCATGCAAGAAGACCCATGGAAAGAGTCTGGGCCTATAAATACATGATCCTGTTCTGGCCTGCAATTACATGTTTTCATTACTCTGCTTAATACACTAGCCCAGGTTATGGTTGATTCTATTTTAGAAGTATGGACATGTATTTGTATTCGTGTAGAGATAAGAAAGCATATGCTTTGAGCCGTCTATCTATTTTTTTGGTTGATTTGAAAAGATTTGAAAAGAGCTGATTAGGAGGGTTTTTTGATGAAGTTGAGATTTCAATTGAATATATATGAATGGTTGGGTTGGATTAGATTATAGATTCAAAATTTTTAATTCGATTTATACTAATTCGGTTTATATTTTATATTTATTGAATATAAAATAATGTATAAATAATTATAGTATAATTATAAAATATATATTTTAATTATTATTAGTATCTAAAATTATATATTAGATATTTTAATGTCCAAACAAGTTTTATATTTTTCAATTATCTAAATTTTAGTTTCAAATATTTACAATAGAAATAAATACTCATTTCGAGTTATGAAATAGTTTTCATAATTATTCTTAAGCATAACTTCGCACAATTAATTTATGTTAACAAAATTTTGATTTTGTGTATCGTTATAATTATAAAATAAATACAGAAATTAATACTCTAACTTATAAGATTTCAGTCGGGATTAATGTATGTAGAAAAACTTATATTTCAAAAAGTAAGTTAAATTCATGTCAATTAAAGCAGTTCTTAGTGCAAAATTCAGATGAAGATTGTGTTTTTTTAATAAAACAATGAATCCATATTTTAACGTTTCAGGTTGTAAGTATGCAGATAAGCAATTGATCATATTTTAACATTAAGGGTTTTAAGTTGTGAGCATGCGACTGTGTCACTTCATCAGGTTTTATATTGTTCGCTTGCATTTCATGATACAATATCAAAACATTTTTACCAAGTTTAGTTTCAACATAGCTTTTAATTATGACACAACATTCTCTTGCATGTCATCAAAAAGCTTCTTAGCATTATCTAAAAAATCAAGTTTAACATAGTTTATAGCCATTGTAGTTCATAAGATAATTGTTCTCTTTTTCATATTATCAAATATTTTTTGTGCTGTCAAGCATATATATTTTATTTATAATATGAATGGATTTAGTTTTGAATTTAATAAAATATATTTTTTTATTATGTAATATATATAGTTTAATTATTTAGTAAAAAAAAAAAATATCAACTTGGTAATCTAAATGGTTGAAATTTTTTTAACTTAATATAAATGAATTGGATTAAAAATTTAAGATAACCCACGCTAACCCCTAAAAGAAACCCAGTACAAGCTTACATACAAAACAAGAAAGGAAATTAAAATAAACCTGCTACACATCGACAACACTACAGTGCAGCCCGACTCCGCTGGGGATCGAACCCAGAATCTCTGGTTCCGTAGACCAGCGCCTTATCCATTGGGCCACGGAGTCTCCTGTTGCTTACGTAAAAAGTAATAAATATAATTCAATTTGTTAAAAGCTTACACATTGAAAATGTTTAATTCATTCAAGAATTTCCCATCATATAAATTTATCCTCTTACATTTTAGTGAGGATGATTTATTTTATTATTTATTGCTTAGTTTCTTCTTTGCCCAACTGATCACATGCCGCATACCCCTAAAACAGTGCCTCAGGATGCTGGCATCCTGTCTGTATGTCAATGCAAGAAATCGGCCAAATGATATACTCTAACATGGTCCTGCTTAATTTAAAAGAAACCCTTTTAGCATTGATTAAGGTAAAACTGGCACCTGTATTTTTTTAATTATTTAATATCAAAAGCTTGAGAAAAATAATGAGCTCCCACTCTCTCCTGATAAGATATCACTAAGGCTATCAAAAACCTTTACCTAATTTTGATAATTTCACATGCTAGAACATTAATCTAATAGAATCAGCCAAAAAAAAAAAAAAAAAAACAGAACCATTTGCCAATGATTTCAAACAAGGATATTTGTTGTAATCCAGGCTGTTAACAAAGTTCAATGGACTGAGAAACAGTATTTATACCGACAGCAAACCACTCTTGATCAGTGTTTTCAGAGGCGAGGGCGTTGGGCGAGGCGTTTTGCCTCAATGAGGTGAGGTGTTGGGGCGTAAGCTTTTTGAAACGTTGGGGCGTTTTGAATAAAATAATATTAATTAAATTATAAAAATACTAAAAAATTGAAATAATGTAAATAAATAAATTATCAATAAACTTTACTAACTTAAGACCTATGAATAAATATTTATCAAAATATTTTTACACAAATATCAAACAATTTGATGAGCAAGAGTGTTAAATGTGAGCATATAGTGTGATAATTATAATATTAATTATAATTAATTCGGGTAAGTTTTTTGAATATTTTGAGGCATTTTGAAATTTTAATAAAATAATATTAATTAATTAATTAGAATAATAAAATTATTTTAATTTTAATTTTAATTCATTTTTATCAAAGTTTAATACTTTACTAACTCTCTATAGTGTGATAATTATAATTTTATAAATATTAATATGTATTTATATATAAATTATATGAAGTATAACTTATATTTTTATATTATTGTAATTTGTAAATGATTAATTAAATTGTTTGTAATTATTATTAAGATAGATAATATGTATTATATATTTATAAAGTGTAAAAATGATGTGTTAGCTCATTGGTTAAGATTTGGGATGCTTTAGGTTATGGGTTCGAGTCGCCAGAAAAGAAATTTAAAAAGTTTATTGTTAAAACGACGTCGTTTTGCGTCCGTCCCAACAAATACGTCCCTGGGCCTTTTGGTCCGATTTTGCCCGTGGGCGCGCCCCAGGCCCGTTTTTAAAAACACTGCTCCTGATTAATAATTTTGTTTGTGGTTAAACCAACATTAATATAACTGAAAGATTCTTTAATTATTTCCCTAAACCGTCCATATAAAAGGATTAGCATTCTTCACTTCACTCGCACAAACTCATAAAAACAACCCTCCAGAACAATTTTTCTCACTTAAAAAGTTAAGTCTTTAAGTACCCATTTGATAACTTTTATTAGTGAAAAATGGAGGGCTGCAAAATGGCAATGGTTTTCACCATTTACATTATGGTTCTTCTTGGGTTTGCTTCTTTAGGAGCCAAGGCTGCACTTGAAAATGTTGGGGAAATTGCACCGTAACCGATGGAAAGCACCGGGGTGGCTCTTGGTGTTCCAGCTGCACTTGCTGCTGCCATAGCCTCTCTGGTTGCTTGGTTACTTCGAGTTTGATTATTTTGTTGTTTACTCTTAGCTGCGACTTGGTGAAGTGTGGAGCTTAATTCTTTTTGTTGTGAGTGGGTTGTGTTTATTTTTCTTGTAACTTGAGCTATCAAGGATGTGAAAAATCTTTGTTAATTTTATATAAATGATTATTTTTTATTCCGAGGTTAGAAATGCAAATTAAATCTATTATTTGTCTGCTCAATTGAAGAATGTTCTCTTCATAAACATAAATTGAAGTTATAAAGTAATCTTTCTTTCTCAATTCTTCAACAATAATGCATACTTAGACAAAAAAAATTGAATTATAGCTAATCTTAATTTTTCCTGTGGGGTGGGGGGAAGAGAGAGATCTGGCTGTAAATTATTGCAAAATGTAACAATTTCTATAGCGAAACAAGTCACCATAGATTTGGCCAGTACATACATATTTTGAAAGAGGATCAGGCAGAAAAAACTGTTTGGAATGAGGGGGAATGAAGAGAAAGGAAATGAAGAAGTACAAGAAAGGTGGATATTGACTCATTTTTATACATGAAACTATTAAAGAAAGGTAAAGAGTCATGGGGATTAGTAGTTAGTAAAGGGTGAGGAAAATTCTCAGCTAGTTCGGTTTTCGACAGTGAAAACAAGGGCTGTAAGCCATGTGATGCCAGAAGATGCAAGTAAAATATCAGTTAGTTGAGCCTTGAAATGGTCTTGGATTAACATTGTACCTTTTAGGGCAAAGTTTGGTGTTAGCCAAAAGCCTTGGCATTGACAAGATTTTCAGTCATCCAACCTTTCTCTTTAGGAAAGGTGGGAAGAATTTCCCTATATTTCTTGTAAGTCTTTTGGAAGCCTTTATATTCATCATCTTTCTCATTGTTGGTGTTGGGGTGTTGAGATGGTATTCAAGGGACTGCCATAATGAGGTGAGATACGATAATTTTAGGCTTTGAGGCTTAGTAGGGAGAGGATAAGGACATCATTGTATATAATAGCAACTTAATTTCAAGATACATAGAGAATTAATACAAGTGGTTACGTGTAGTACGCTAATAATACAAGTGGTTTAATTTCTTGTAGTATTCTACTTTGAGCGTGATATTGGGACATCCAGTGATTTCGTGTAGTATTCTATCTTGAGCGTCAATATTGAAACATCTACCTTGAACACCCATTTTTGACACTCAGACAATCGACCTGTAACAACATACAACGTGAGAAAAACTTGATTGTAACGTACTAGTTTACCCTTTTAAAAATCATTGTAATAATTCATATAACATTACGTGTCAATCATTCAGTGTCCAAGCCGAGTGTCATTGTATCTTTACCAATTCTACTCAAAGATAAGAAATTATTGCATAGACAAGTTTTGTTCCTAGGCATAAAATTTGAAAGCTAGCTATCTTAATACAAGTAGCTATGTTTAATGCTTCTATAAATATTTCAGGGCAAGCTAGCTATTTTAATCACAATTTTGTAATGCTAGCTATTCTAATAAATAAAGGAATTATACAAATGGAAGTGGGAGAATGATGAACAAAACAACCTACCAAGAAGCATGTAATCAGAAATGGTACTCTGCATAGAAAACGGTTCCTTCATAAAGAGTATGACAGAGAGAGACAGCAAAGCTGTGTTTAGTAAAAGGAAAAAAAAAGTGAGAATGGAAATTAGACTAATAGAAGTGGAAAAAAATTGACTTTTACTTCATGTATAAATAGAGTAGAGAAAAAAATATTTTTTTATTTTCTTTTTTAATAGAATGAAAAAATGAGAGGAAAGAAAATGTAAATAGTAACATAACGAGTGAAAACAAGGGTTATGTTTGGAAACAGCTTTTGAAAACTGTTTTCCGTTTTCGAAAACTGAAAACAGTTTTCAAAAACTCTTTTCTATGTTAAACAGTTTTAAAAAACTGTTTTACGAAAACTCTAAATTTATGTTTTCTGACATAATTTTCGAAAAATAGCTCTAAAATCAGTGTTTACTTATCTGTTTCATCATTTCTTCATGATATATAAAAAATATTAAAAATTTGAAAATAAAATAATATTAATTATTCTTAAATATTTAGTAAATATGAGAAATAAAATTAATATAGATTTTAAATTTAAACTAAAAACTAAAAACAATTATAAGGTGTATCAAAACAGTTTTCAAAATAAGATTATCCAAATAACATTTCATTGTTTTTTGTTTTGGAAACAGTTTTCGACTTACAGTTATCGAAACATATTTTCTTCATAAAACATCAGAAAACTGTTTTCATTTTTCATTTTCGAAAACAGTTTTTGAATTCGAAAACTGAAAACAGAATACTGTTACCCAAACATACTCAAGGACTGTAAGCCATGTGAGACCAGAAGATGCAAGTAAAATATCAGTTAGTTGAGCCTTGAAATGGTCTTGAATTTACATTGTACCTTTTAGGGCAAAGTTTGGTGTTAGCCAGAAGCCTTGGTATTGAACAAGATTTTCAGTCATCCAACCTTTCTCTTTATGGGGTGGGGGGGGGGGGGGGGGGAAGAATTTCCCTATATTTCTTGTAAGTCTTTTGGAAGCTTTTATATTCATCGTCTTTCTCATTGTTGGTGTTGGGGTGATGAGATGGTATTAGAGAGGCTGCCATCAAGAGGTGAGATATATGATAATTTTAGGCTTGGAGGCTTAGTAGGGAGAGGATAAGGACATCATTGTATATAATAGCAACTTAATTTCAAGATACATAGAAAACTAATACAAGTGGTTACGTTACGCTAATAAGTGGTTTTTTTGTAGTATTTTATCTCTAGCATTGATATTGGTACACCCAGTGGTTTCGTGTAGTATTCTACTTTAAGCGTCGATATTGAGACACTCACTCTGAACACCAATTTTTGACACCAAGCAATCGACTAGTAATAACACAATACGTAAGAAGAACTCAATTGTAACTTACTAATTTATCCCCTTAAAAATTACTCTAATGATTTCTATAACATTACGTGTCAGTCATTTAGTATCTAAGCTAGGTGTCACTATATCTTTACCTATTTTTTCTCAAAGATAAGAAATTATTACATAGACAAGTTTTGTTCCTAAGCATAAAATTTGAAAGCTAGCTATCTTAATACAAGTAGCTATGTTTAGTGCTTCTATAATTATTTCAGGGCAAGCTAGCTATTTTAATCACAATTTTGTAATGCTAGCTATTCTAATAATAAAGGAATTATACAAATGGAAGTGGGAGAATGATGAACAAAACTACCTACCAAGAAGCATGTAATCAGAAATGGTACTCTGCATAAAAAACGGTACCTTCATAAAGAGTATGACAGAGAGAGACTGTGAAGGTGTGTTTAATAACAGGAAAAAATTTTAATGAGAGAAAGCAAATTAGACTAATGGAAGTGGGGAAAAAATTGAATTTAACTTCATGTGCTGAGGGATAAGAGAATTTTTTTTTTTTTAAATAGAATGAAAAATAAAAAAAAAGAAAATGTAAATATAGTAATCTTTTTATCATTGTATTTTTCATAATGTTAGTGTAAGATATTATATGATCATAAACTGATAAATTGATAATCTCATATATTTTTTCTTTAATGTTTTACGCTCCAATCTTCTCAAATTCATAGGATTATGAATTATATATATAGAAAAAAATATCAATTCTCTTAAATTTTTCATCTCATTTTTTTCTATTAAACAAATAAAAGTGCAATCTACCCATTTTTATTTCCTCTTAGTTTTTTTTTCTTTTATTAAACAAATAAAATTAACTTCTAAATACATTAAAAAAAACATGAAACAAATTTGAAAGATTTTTTCTTTTAATTTCATTCATTTATTGTAATAAAATAATAATAATAAAAATAACATGGAAGTACATATGACAAGAGGTGGCACAACTTTTGTGCATTCATCAAATAGGTGTCATTCATCGTCAACATTTTAACTACACCTATTGCCACATTGCTTTACTTTTCAAATGGTGGCAAAGCAAACAAAAGATGCTCTCTTTCTGACATACAAATGGCAAAAATTTAGCCTTTGTTGCGTGCAAGAAGACACATGGAAAGTGTCTTGGCCTATAAATACATGGTCTTGTTCTGGCCTGCAAGATATAGAGAAATTCTTCTCTTTATAATTACATTTTCATTACTCTGCTTAACACACTAGCCCAGTTTATTCTCATATCCTTCATATTTTGTGTCTAAGTCAGTCTTGTCTCTGTAGGTCAAGTGCAAGGTTGCAGACACTAATACAGGTCATTTAGTCACCTGAGACAATCATCCATCTAGGGGAGGAGACAATCACCCAGTAGGAGGGGTGTATTGGGTTTCAAGGAGAATGTTCTTTTATGCTTCAGCCAAACATGATAAGTAGTTCATAATTTATATCATTATGATTTCGAATTATCTTAAATTAATTTTACTGCTAGATTTTTAAACTGGTATTAGATGAGTGCCATTACCTCTGGCTCCATGACAACAATTCCACTTGAAGGGTCGTTTCTCAGCCCACCAGGCCTTATAATTGTGCAGTTGACACCAGATTTCCTGATATATTGCTTAGCCTGTAGCTTTGCTATCAAGGTTAGTCCAAGAACATTGAGAAAGATGTAAGCTAGAGTAACAGTCTGTCCCATTGCAGCTCCATTAACTAAAGTGGAGCTGATAAGGATGACTCTGTTCACACCCTGTTTGCGGCATGCGTCAACAAGGTTTACCGTGCCAAAATTACCAACCTGCAATAACAAAAGCTTCATAAAACTACAGTAGTTAAAGTAAGCACCAAACTTCCATACTTCCATCTTAGAAAAAGAAAAAGAAATGCAAGTAAGAAATATGAACTATCAAGTAATAACAGCACATGAATTATTACACAAAACAGATAATCAATAAATAGGTTGATTTGTAATTACACTAGTTTCCTTGTTTTACATTTTATTTGTACATCCTTTTTCTATTATTAGCTGGCTTCCACTCTTAGTACAGAGTTGGTTAGTTTGTTTCTATATATACCCACGGCACTATGTACGGCAGATATCATTGAGGAATATACAAAACTTTTCCTTCATTTGCTCTAAGCTTTTCCTTTATTTGCTCTAAGCTTTTCCTTTTCACCATTTCGGATACTAACATGGTATCAGAGCAGAGCCTCACAAACATGGCCAAATACCTGAACCTCACCGACCCTAGCAACCCATTTTGGCTGGACAACGGCGACAACCCTGCCATCGTTCTGGTCACTGACTTGCTTACCAGTGATAACTACCCCCTTGGTCCCGTGCGATGAGACGAGCTCTCCGTGCCAAAAACAAAATCTACTTCATCACTGGTTCCATTTCTCAACCAACAGAACTCGATGATCCTTTTCTTGACTTATGGGAGCACTGCAACGATATGGTGGTTTCATGGCTTCAAAACTCTATAAGCCCCTCCATCAAATCCAGCGTTGCTTTCATACAATGCCCGTGACCTTTGGCTCGATATTCAGGACCGTATCTCCCATCAAAATGGACCTCGTATTTACCAGCTCAAGAAGACCCTTGCCAGCCTTCAACAAGACTCTGACACTGTAAGTGTATATTATGGAAGGCTTAAATCTTTTTGGGATGAGTTACTTATGTATGACCCCATTTTAGTTTGCTCTTGTGGATCGATGAAAACTCTCTCAGACCGATACCAACGGGACTATGTCTTTCAGTTTTTGATAGGTTTAAATGACACATATTCCCCTGTTCGAGACCAGATAATGCTCTTAGATCCCCTTCCACCCATCACAAAAGTCTTTTCTCTCATTCAACAGTAGGAACACCACCATCAAATGACCCCCACTTAAAACCCATCTGACTCCATGGCCTTTGGCATTCGCAAACCATTCCCATTTCCTACCCGTAATCCATCCCAACAAAAATCAAAGAAAGACCAAGCCTATTGTTCTCACTGCAAGATCACAGGACACTCTTTTGAAACTTGTTTCAAGGTTGGTAACGCCGAGACCCCCATTTGTTCTCATTGCAACATGTCTGGACATACAATGGAGAAGTGTTACAAGCTCCATGGCTACCCCCCTGGACACAAACTTTTCAATAAATCTCAGGGTTCAAATGCTTTTACTGCTCAAACTGCTCTTTTTGACTCTGACCTTGAGGATTCCAGTGATGGTCGAGTTGGTCTTACTCAGACCCAATATCAGCAATTAATCGCAGTACTCCAACCGCGGCAGCCATCCACCATTGCTCAGTCCTCTGCCAACCAGATTCAATCAATCATTCCTCCTAAGTCAACTCCTCAGATTTTTGGTATTTCAAATTGTTTATCCACCTACACACACAATAATTCATTCCCACAAGAAATTCCTTGGATAATTGATACAGGTGCAACTGACCATATGGTCTGTTGTACCTCCTTTTTTACCACTATTAATTTTCCTGTTTCTCACTCTATTAAGTTACCAAATGGCACAAATGTACCTGTTACACACAAGGGCACAGTTCACTTAACACCCTCACTTCACCTCACCGAAATCTTGTGTGTTCCTTCCTTTAGTTTTAATTTAATTTTAGCCAAGAAGTTGGCTGCCAATCTCACCTGTTGTCTAGTTTTTTTTCTCTGATTTTTGCCTTATTCAGGACCTTTTATCTTGGACAATGATTGGGAAGGGTGAAGTGAAGAATGGTCAATATCATCTGCTCAACATGGCTGTCTCTCCTTCTACCCTGGTGACCACTCTTTCTCACTTTTCCACAGTAACGAAATTTGCTACAGCTTCTGTTTCACACACTGAAAATGTTACTGACCTATGGCACTGTCGCCTAGGCCATCTTTCTTTTCCTGTTTTGAATATGATTACAGATCCTATTGTTAAGAAAAGCATTTCCACTACTAATACAAAGCCTTGTTACATTTGTCCATTGGAAAAATTTCATAGACTTCCTTTCCCTCATAGCAAACATATGACATCAATACCATTTGAAATTGTGCACTGTGATCTCTGGGGACCTTGTTCTGTTCCTGCTTATGATGGCTCAAAATATTTTTTAACTTTAGTTGATGACTTCACTAGGAGTACATGGTTGTATCTCCTTCCTAACAAAGCTGCCACCCGAACCAGCATTGAGTCTTTTACCAATATGATTGAAAATCAATTCAACCTCACCATCAAAATTCTAGGAAGTGATAATGGAGGAGAATATCAAATGAAAGAGTTTTTTTTATAAAAAAAGGATCCTACATCAAACAAGTTGTGTTGCCACTCCACAACAAAATGGAGTTGTGGAGAGGAAACACCAAC
This sequence comes from Bretschneidera sinensis, assembly GCA_023935145.1. Classification (NCBI taxonomy): domain Eukaryota; kingdom Viridiplantae; phylum Streptophyta; class Magnoliopsida; order Brassicales; family Akaniaceae; genus Bretschneidera; species Bretschneidera sinensis. Next base: position 21,333,507 of record CM043700.1, on the reverse strand, counting down.
ATTTGCTTAATGTGGCTCGTGCTTTAAAATTCCAAGCTGGTCTTCCTCTTGAATATTGGAATGATTGTGTTTTGACTGCCACATACCTCATCAATAGGACCCCTAGTCATCTTCTTCAAAACAAAACACCATTTGAACTTTTATTTAAATCTCCACCCACTTATGCTCATTTAAAGGTTTTTGGGTCTCTTTGCTTTGCTGCCACTCTTTCACAAGGAAGAACAAAATTTGATCCCCGAGGTCGCATGTGCATTTTTCTTGGATATCCTTTTGGAACTAAAGGTTATAAATTGCTTGATCTTGAGTCCAAAACCACCTTTGTTTCTCGGGATGTGCTTTTTTATGAGTCCATCTTTCCATTTCAATCTTTACCTCATCCCTCATCCACTCCTTCTCCGAACCCCACCCTTGTTTTTACTAAACCTTTACCGGACTCACTTGATTTTCCCACAATTTCTTCCTCTCCACAAGTCAGCCCTTTTCCTCCCCATATCGCCATCCCACCCTCCATACCTGTACCAGATTCATCTCAACCACATGTTGCACCATCATATAATTCCTCCACTTTTTCTCCCATTACTACTCCCTCACTTTCCCCACCAGCTTCTCCACCTCAACCTCCTCTTCGCAGGTCACAAAGGGTAAGGACAGCTCCACAATACCTACAGGAATTCCATTGCAATCAGACTTCACATTCAGGCCTTCTCAGTTGCTGTCCACGGCTTTTTCTTCCTCTACTGGAAATTACTGCTCTTTAGCTAATTTTTTGACTTACGAGAATTTTTGTCCTTCTTTTACTGCTTTTTCCACCTCTATTTCCATTGCTTCTGACCCTACCTCTTATATACAAGCTGTCAAACACCCTGGTTGGTGTCAAGCCATGAATACTGAATTGTCTGCCTTAGAGCAGAACCAAACTTGGATTATCACTGATTTACCTCCTGAAAAAGAGGCAATTGATTGCAAATATGTCTACAAAACTAAGTTTCATGCTGATGGTTCTGTAGACAGGTTGAAAGCAAGGCTTGTTGCAAAGGGGTTCACACAACAAGAAGGTATAGACTATACAGAGACCTTTTCCCCAGTCGCCAAGCTTGTTACTGTCAGAGTCTTATTATCTGTTGTAGCAGTACAAGGCTGGTCACTTCTTCAATTTGACGTTCACAACGCATTTCTCCATGGTGATTTGCATGAGGAGATTTATATGCGTAAACCACCGGGTTATAACAAAGGAGGACCCAATCAAGTATGCAAGCTTCTCAAGAGTCTCTATGGACTTAAACAAGCCTCCTGACAATGGTATTCTAAATTTTTCTCTTCTCTCATTGATTTTGGGTTTGAACAATCTAAAGGTGATTATAGTCTCTTTACTAAACTCGATGGCTCATCTTTCATTGTCTTACTAGTTTATGTAGATGATATCATTGTGGCTGGTAATTGTCCTTCTTCCATTGCATCACTCAAATCTTTTCTTCACACTCAATTTAAAATCAAAGATCTTGGATGTTTGCGCTATTTTCTTAGTTTGGAAGTTGCCAGGTCTTCCAAAGGTATTCACTTGTGTCAAAGAAAATATGCTTTGGACATCTTGGCTGACACAGGGATCCTCGGCAGCAAACCACTTCAACTGCTCATTGAGCAAAATTTTAAGCTCAGCAAATCTTCTGGTGATCCACTACCAGACCCAAGCCTCTATAGAAGACTTATTGGCCGTTTGTTGTATCTTACAATCACTCGACCTGACATATCTTATGATGTCCAGCTCCTTAGCCAATTTATGGATCATCCCATAACTTCACATTTGGCTGCAGCTCATAAAATTCTTCGATACATCAAGGCAGCACCTGGACAGGGTATCTTACTCTCATCCTCATCTCCACTTCAACTTAAGGCCTATTGTGATATAGATTGGGCCTCGTGTCCTGATACACGTCGCTGCGTTACTGGGTATTGCATACTTCTTGGCAATTCCCTTATTTCTTGGAAATCCAAGAAATAATCTGTGGTGTCCCACTCCTCAGCCGAGGCCGAATATCGATCCATGGCTTCCACATACTCTGAGCTCACTTGGCTTAAGTACTTGCTTCTTGATCTTCGGGTTCCATATCCTCAGGCTGCTTTACTTTATTGTGACAACCAAGCCGCACTCCACATTGTTGCTAATCCGGTCTTTCACGAATGTACCAAGCATATCGAGTTAGATTGTCACTTAATTCGAGACAAGATCCAAAAGGGCTGCATCATCACAGCTCATGTTGCTTCACAGTGCCAACTAGCTGATATTTTTACAAAGGCTTTGCCCTCCTTCATCATTAAGTTACATTTATCCAAGATGGGAATAGTCAACCTCTATTCTCCATCTTGTGGGGGGCTATTACACAATACAGATAATCAAGAAATATGCTGATCTGTAATTACACTAGTTTCCTTGTTTTACATTTTATTTGTAAATCTTTTTTCTATTATTAGCTGGCTTCCACTCTTAATACAGAGTTGATTAGTTTGTTTCTATATATACCGACGACATTATGTACAGCAGATATCATTGAGGAATATACAGAACTTTTCCTTTATTTGCTCTCAACTTTTCCTTCATTTGCTTTCAGCATTTCCTTCTCACCATTTCGGATACTAACGTGAATAACTTTCATGCTTTCAAGTAAAATGGAGTATGAATTCCTGGATTACATACAGATTTCAATTAGAATGTGGTTTTTCTCCTCTTGATTTTTATATTACGTTCAACAATTTTATGAACAGGTTTTAGCTGTCATTCTAAGTGGTTCGTTTAGCTAGGCCTAGATATTTTTAGGTTCTTTTAGAGCATTCTAAGAAAGGTGTACTAGTATTTTAACACTCCTCCAGGTTAAAGGAACCACTTAGATTAATGGTAGTTAAGGCTTGCCTTTAAAATTGTTTTCAAAAAAATAAAATAAGATTAAAAAAAGAAGAGGAGAAGACCGACATTGACATTCGTGTTTTTTTTCCATCAGATCGGCAAGTGAGCCTATATGTAGGCATGCATGTATCACTTAGTTTACCATACTAACTACCACAATAGGTTTTAATTGTATTTAATATCAACTACACACTTAAGTGTCAAATTTTTAATATATATTATGTCACTGTAATTTTTTTGACATGACATATGAACGCTGTCATTTCACACGTGGCTTGTCATGTGTCAAGAGGTTATTTCATTAATTGATAAGTGTTGTCCAGTAGTCCTCTGTTGACAAGTGTCATGACATGCTTTCTTACCTTACATGATATGTGACAAGTCAAATAGTGGCCTTCCACATGTCAAAAAGGTTGTCACTTGTACTAACGTACTACAAATTTGACACCTAAGTATGTCACATGTAAAATTGTGGTTGGCCATCTTTTCTTATAAATACACACACATCCTAATTAACTTCCATTTTCTACATGCTAGCATCAACCTACTCATTGTACATTCTCTTTCTCTGAAATAGTTATACCAGCTCATTTTAGTTAAACACTTCGTACCTGCAAATGTACGCTTACGTGGAGTAATTATTATGTGTATCTTTCCCTGAAATAGTTATACTGGCTCCATTTTAGTTAAACACTCCATACCTACAAGTGTACGCTTACGTGTATTTTCAAATGACTGGTGACAAGGATCTATCACTCAAAATTTATGAATTTCACAAGTTAATGAACTCGCAGATGAAGGGATGGTACTTATTAAACCTTTTGTTGATTGCGCCATGACAGTAAAACTACTTAGTTCTTGAAAAGAATATAAAATGAATATGAAGCATACAAAAAATGAATGACACTACCAGAAGTGGTAGTGCATAATAGAACTAAAGAAAAGAATCGAATAATAGCACCAACCTCCTCACTCTCCATTCCCTTTCTCTATAAAAATTGTAGTAACCTCCTTTAAGTTAAACACTCTCCTTTTCAAGGAAAGGTTAGAAGAACCGTTCGAACCCATTCTACGTACTTGCGAGTATGCTTACACATAACCACTTGATCCCCAAAGAGTCTGAGCAGTGAGAAAGAATAAAAGAACAAGCAAAGCACTGTTGCAGTTCAAGAACCTGATATCATCGATGTATCAAAGCTCATGAGAAACAAGTACTTGCAGCACATATCCACTTGATCCCCAAAGAGCCTGAGCAGTGAGAAAGATGAAAAGAACAAGCAAAGCACTGTTGCAGTTCAAGAACCTGATATCATCGATGTTCAAAACCTGATATCATCCATGTATCAAAGCTCATGAGAAACAAGTACTTGCAGAAGAAGACATTGAAGAAGAAGAAAAAGAAGAGACCTTGAAAAAGAAGAGCCTGAGCAGTGAGCAAGAAGAAAATAACAAGCAAAGCACTGTTGCAGTTCAAGAACCTGATATCATCGATGTATCAAAGCTCATGAGAAACAAGTACTTGCAGCAGATGGTCAGTTCTCATGAGAGACCTTGAAGAAGAAGAACAAGAACTCCCGTACCCTTTTCGATCCAAACCTAATTGTCACCTTTGAACAACAGTAAAAGAGCATTTGAGGATGAGAAAAGAAGAAGCATAGAGAGAAGCAAAACTAAAAGAAGAAAGGAAAAATCAACATATGAGTTAGGGATAAATGGGGACTTTTGAAATGAAATGGTGTTGTTTTAACTTTTAAATGAGCGGACCAAAAAGGTCTTTTATATTATTACAGGACAAATTTTATTGTGGATGGAGTAAAGGCACCCTTATAAATAGGAATCGTAGCTAGTGTGAGAATTGAAGAGAGTGAAGAGAAGTGAGAATTGAATAGAGGAAAGAGTTGTACAAATGCTTGCTTGATTTCTTCTATACAATTAAGGGTATATATAAGTTGTTAAAGGAAAAATGTCATCCTAAAAACAAGGATGAAAACATGGCCTAAAGTAATCCTTAAAACATGGATGAAAACATGGCATAAAATAAGCCTTAAAACAAGGATGAGAATATGCTAATATGTTTCTCTATCATGCCCCCGCAAGATGAAGCATCCATCTCGGATGCCAATCTTGAACCGATGATGCAAGAACTGTTTTCGATGAAGTACTTTGGTGAGTGAGTCCGCCAATTGATCATTAGTATGAACATGAGAAATATGTAACCGATGATTAACAACTTGGTCACGAATAAAGTGAAAGTCAATGGCAATGTGCTTCATACATGAATGGAACACCGGATTTTTACATAAGTATGTGGCACCAATATTATCGCAGTAAATTGTAGGTACAACTGTAGGTGGAGCATATAGTTCTTGGAGCAGATTAGTTATCCAGTTTAGTTCAGCAGCAGTCGAAGCTAAGGCACGGTACTCAGCTTCAGTAGATGAGCGAGCAACGGTGCGTTGCTTTTTGGAAGCCCAACTGATTGGCGAGGCACCTAAAAACACAACATATGCAGATGTGGATGTACGATCGTCAGTGTTTCCTGCCCAATCAGAGTCAGAGAAGGCATGGAGTTGCAAATGTGATTCTTTGTGAAGAAAGATTCCATGATCGAAAGTTCCCTTGAGGTACCGCAGTAGACGTTTGACAGTGGCCCAATGATGTGAGGTAGGACAGTGCATGAACTGTGACAGTCTATTGACTGCAAATGAGATATCAAGCCTTGTTAAAGACAGGTACTGTAGTGATCCCAAGACCTGTCAAAACTGAGTAGCGTCATGGTGAGGGGTGCCGTCGTTGAGTGTTAGAGACTCAGTTGTGGATAGGGGAGTGATAACCTCTTTAGCATCAGCCATGTTCGTCTTGTATAGGATGTCAAGTACATACTTTCGCTGCGACAAGAACAAACTAGTTGGAGTTGTGCGAGCCTCAATACTCAGAAAATATGACAAGGGGCCGAGATCCTTCAAGGAGAATCGATTAGCCAACTGATCAATGAACTGCTGGACGGAGACGAAATTGTTGCCTGTAATGATGATGTCATCAATGTACACAAACAAGTAGAGTGTCGTCTGTCCATGGTGAAAGATAAATAGAGAACTATCTGATTTAGAGTTCACAAATTTGTGAAGGAGTGCCACGTAATTCATGATACCATGCACAGGGAGCTTGGTGAAGACCATAGATAGCCTTGCGCAACTTGCAGACATAAGTAGGAAACTGTGGATGAGTGAAACCTTGAGGTTGCTGTATATAAACATTGTCAGAAAGTGTGCCTTGCAAAAAAGCATTGTTAATGTCCAGTTGGTGCAAGTCCCATCCATAGGAGACCACTAAACTTAAAATAAGGAGAATTGTTGTAGGTTTTACAACAGGACTAAAAGTATCCGTGTAATCAATTCTGGGACGTTGATGGAATCTCTTGGCAACCAAACGAGCCTTATGGTGGGCAACAATACCATTGGGGTTCCACTTAATCTTAAATATCCATTTGCACCCAATGATGTTTTGTTTGTGGTGATTGGGTACAAGAATCCATGTGGAATTTTTAAGAAGGGCATCATACTCATCACTCATCGCCTTACGCCATTGAGGGAATTTTTTGGCTTGGCGATATGTTGTGGGTTCAGGAGGTTCATCTGTTTTGGAGGTGGTGGTGTGAAGGTCAAGTATTTTGCGTGGCTTGAAGATATTATGTTTGGACCTGGTAGTTATTTTTAGCGGTGTGGGCGATTTTGATGGAGCAGTCTGTGAGGGAGATGAATGAGGAGAGGAATCATGACTTACCCGATTTGTAGAGGAGTCCAGGGAGTGTGATTGGTGCAAGGCAGAGGTAGGCAGCGTGACATGAGGATCCACTTGTTCATCAACACCACGATTTGAGGAGTGTGTATTAGTTGAGGCAGCTGGTGGAGAAGAACTTGATTGTATGTGATTTAATGTAGATAGGGAAGGATATGAAGGTGTCTGATTGTGAGTGACAGATTCATGAGATGTTGACTCGAGATTTGTGAGAGGATTAGAGATATTTGAGGGACACCATTGATGTAGAGATTCTGTGTTAATTCGTGGTTCATGTATGGAAAGTTTTTGAAAGGGAAATTGAGACTCAATAAAAACGATATGGCGTGTAATAAAGGTTTTTGATGTGGATGGATCAAGACAGATATAGGAATTGTGAGAGAGTGAATAACCAATAAATATGCATGGTTTTGATCATGGAACTAGCTTATGAGTGGAATAGGGACGGAGCCAAAGGTAGCACAGACAGCCAAATACTTTTAGTTTGTGATAATTTGGTTGTTTGTAAAATATTTTTCGAATAGAGAATGAGACTTAATGACTGGTGTGGGCATACAGTTAATAAGATAGGTGGCTGTTTGGAATGCTATAGACCAGAACCGTAAAGGTAGTGAGGCTTGGTGAAGTAAGGTATGGAGGAGATGTGAGGTGTTGAATACCAAAGTGAGATAGGTGATGAGCCAAGCTTTGATATTCACCACCTCCATCGGAATAGACTGTTTTTATTTTCAATTGAAAAAAGTTTTCGACTAATTTCTTGAATTTGTCAAATATAAGGGGAACATCGGATTTGTGTTTGATAGGATAGAACCAAGTATATTTTGTAAAGTAATCCACAAAAATTATATAGTACCGAAAATTGTCATAAGACATGATTGGTGATGGTCCCCAAACGTCGGTATATAAAATTTCTAACGGAGAAGTACAAGACACACTTGTTAAGCCAAACAGAAGTCTGTGACTTTTATTACAGAGACATGAATCACAATGACTAGAAAGAGACTGAGATACGGGTAGAGAAAATGTAGTTACTAATTTTTTTTGAATGGATTCGGAGGGATGGCCTAGATGGCGGTGCCACAGGTCGGCGGTAGTTGTTGTGGAGGCTGTGTATATTGTTGGAACAGATGCACATGATGGTGATAATGACATAGAGGGCCACTCATAGATGTCATCCTTATTCTGGCCTCGCACCAAGGATGCCCCCATACTCAAATCCTTCACAATAAAAGAATCAGGAAATAATTCAATAGATGTGGCATTTTGTTTGCAAAATTGCAAAACTGAAAGTAAATTTTTTTTGATGTGGGGAGCACACAACACATTATTAAGATTAAATGAGATATTTGAAGATTTGAGTTTTGTAAAACCAATATGAGATATTGGAATACCGTTATCGTTTCCAACCATTATGTCTTCATTCCCATTGTAATCTGAGTGAACTGAGAGGTTTTGCAAGTCAGAGGTAATGTGGTGCGATGCACCAGAGTCAACTAGCCAATTGTTGCGGTTAGATTGTTGATCTGTGGTCGAGTGATTCGCCTAAGGCCAACTGGGATTGTGGTTTGGCCTTGCTCGAGACCGACAAACCTTTGCTGTGTGCCCAATTTTGTCACAGAGTTGGCATATTGGCTTAGGTTGTCCATGGTTGTTGTTTGGTCGCCATGGTTGATGTTGTGAGTTCCTTGCTGAAGTAAAATTGCCCTTGTGTTATAGGAAAAATTGCTGTTGAGGGGGGAGTATGAGGAGTTATGAAAACCTTGATTTCCAGAGTTGGTCTATGGATTGCCGGAGAATGACCTGTTGCCATAATTATTGTTTCCCATTCTATTGTTTTGATGATTTCCAAAACCTGAACTATTTTTATTGTTGTTAGAGCGATGATGGTTGTACTAGGCAGTGATTGTTGTTGTCATTTTCTTCCCTTCTTCTCGTTTTAGAAATGTCTCATGATCTAGAAGCTTATCGTGAAGCTCTTCGAATGTCATAGCTGTTTCTCTTGTATGTATGGCTGCATTCAGTTCTTTATAGTTATTACTAAGGCCATGGAGGGTGTGAACGACAATCTCAGCGTCACTCAGAGGGTGCCCAATTAAGACAAGGTCGTCAACAATTGTTTTGATGTGTTGTATGTATTCGGCTATGGTGGTGCCTTCTTGAGAGATCCTCATGAGTGTGGAAAGAAGGGAGAGCATCCTAGTATTCAAACGATTGGAAAAAGTTGTGTCTATCTTATTCCGCACTTCAGTAGAGCATTTGCAGATGGAGATAAGTGGTACAATGGTACCTACAAGGGAGGCCTGAATAGCCTGCAGTACTAAACGATTCTGACGCAGCCACTTCTTGTGATCTGGGTTCGGAACAAACTTAGTTCCTCCAGTTATGTTGATGGTGGATGCAGGACAGGTATGTGTGCCATCGACATAGCCTAGCAAATCATAACCAAACAGTAAATTAGAGAATTGAGATCTCCAAGAGGCATAATTACCACCTCCGGATAGCTTGAATGGGATTTGGGATGCAGTATTGATAGAGATTAGATTATTGGTTTGTACAGAAGGGTTGGTACCAGTTGATACAACAACCAGTGTTTCAGAGATTGAGGAGTTTGATGAATCTGATGAGTTGATTAGAGATGACATTGTAGTGAAAAAGAAGAGAGAAAAAAAGAGAGATATAAGGAAGATATGAGGATCAGTTTTTAAGCTTGGTGGCTTGAGTGCTCTGATACCATGTAAGAATTGAAGAGAGTGAAGAGAAGTGAGAATTGAAGAGAGTAAAGAGTTGTACAAATGTTTGCTTGATTTCTTCTATACAATTAAGGGTATATATAGGTTGTTAAAGAAAAAATGTCATCCTTAAAACATGGATGAAAACATGACCTAAAGTGATCCTTAAAACAAGGATGAAAACATGGCCTAAAGTAATCCTTAAAACATGGATGAAAACATGGCCTAAAGTAAGCCTTAAAACAAGGATGAGAATATGTTAATATGTTTCTCTATCAGCTAGCTCCCATTTCTTATAACCAACCATACTTAAAGTGACCAAACTTCTCGTGCTCCTCTCTGCTTTCGAAAAATCGAATTCAGAAAATGCAATAGAATTTTGAATTAGTTCTAGCCTTCTTTTTGTCAAACATTTCACTTCACAAAGAACGGTTAGAAAAGTTGTTAATTCTCTTTTTACGTGCTTGTGAGTGTATATTTACATGAAACAATTATTGTGAGTATCTTGGAGGGTTGCCTACTGGAGAACTCAATTGTATCGAGTTATGACTTTGGGAGGCATGAATCAACCTTCTAAGTGCAGAGCAAGTCGCAATAGATAAGATTATAGTACCTTCTTCTGCTGCTGGTGTTAAAGATTATAAATTAATTTATTATATAATCTGGACTATGAAACCAAAGATATTTGTTGATGTCGAGGAATCGCTTGACTCGGAGTCAATTCCTTGGGACCTGCACGAGTAGGATGGGTGAACTAGAGAGTCCAAAGAGGGAGATGAGGGGGAGGTCTCTGAGGACATTCAGATGCTTTTATCAGTACAAGGGCACAAGAAAATGGGGAGTTCCTGTTGGTGTAGTGAATTTGTGAAGAATGAAGAACATGGATTGGATCTACGTACCTTAGGCTTTTTATAGTATAATCTGGACTATGAAACCAAAGATATTTGTTGATGTCGAGGAATCGCTTGACTCGGAGTCAATTCCTTGGGACCTGCACGAGTAGGATGGGTGAACTAGAGAGTCCAAAGAGGGAGATGAGGGGGAGGTCTTTGAGGACATTCAGATGCTTTTATCAGTACAAGGGCACAAGAAAATGGGGAGTTCCTGTTGGTGTAGTGAATTTGTGAAGAATGAAGAACATGGATTGGATCTACGTACCTTAGGCTTTTTATAGTAAGGTCGACCACGTGGGAGGGATGGCTCCATTCCTGTAATCCCGTGTTTCTGCAGTGAAATCTCAGTCGCGTGTTCAGACGATCACGTGCCTAGACCATCGCGTGCTCAGGCGTGGTTTGGTCCGTTAATCGCGCTTTGATGTGGCGATTGCGTGTCTCACTCATTCCATATGTTTTCTGGTCGTAAGAGAGAAACCAAACACATGTCAGCAGCCTATTGGTGACATGTGGCACCATGTGTTGATGGTCTATTGGCTGTAGGTGACTCCACGGGTCGATGGTCTATTGGTCGTGGCTGTTGTGGGCTCCATCGTAGGCCCCCCACTTCTCTAAGCACTCGTGTGCTTTCGAGGAAGTATGGAATGATTCTGTCTCATGGCCGTGTATTTGTACTTAGGAGTGATGGGCGTTTATAAGATTTTGGGCCGAGTATTGCTCACATGCTCGGATTCGAAGATTTTGGGCCGAGCGTGTGACGAGCAACTCACACGATCGGACTTGGAGATTTTAAGCCGAGCATGTGACAAACAGCTCACATGCTCAGACTTAGAGATTCTAGGCTGAGAATGTGACAAACAACTCACACGCTCGGATTTGGAGATTCTATGAGACTTTTGGGATTCTCTTCTCTGGGTTACCTAGGGCTTTTTATCCTTGGGTTCCTCTGGGCATTTCTCTTGGGCTTTTCCTTTGGGCCACTTGGGGCTTCTTCTTTTTGGGCCCTTTGGGGCTTCTTCCTTTTAGGCCCACTAGGGCCTTTTCTCCTTGGGCCTCTTAGGGCCTTTTTTCTTTAGGCCCCCTGAGGTTTCTTCTTTTAATGGTGTCAAAATGCATTAAATGGGGGGCAACTGCTTTTTGAATGGTGGCATGCATTTATTTGATTACCTGTTTTTTGCTTAGGGGAGAGTGAACGACGCCTAGGGTATAAGAGGCATCGTACTCTTTTAGCAGTTGGAGCTTTGGGGAAAGCAAATAGTGTCTCGGTGACATCAAGAGTCATGTCTTTTCAGTTGTAGGGAAATTAATGCCCCTTATTCTTGATGCCTTTAACCCTATATAAGGGTGGTTTCTTACCCTCTTCTACTTTCTTCACTTCTTGCTTTCTTACTTTGAGTTCTTGACAGAAAAGGAAATTTTAATAGCGCACGGAGTTGATTTGGAAGGAGGTCTTGGTAGATTGCTTGGAATCGATCGAGGTCGCTAGAAGAGCTTGAGGTTGGGTGGTGATTGTTGGAGGGGTGCTTGTAGTGAGGAGACCGAGGCCGTGTAGATGAGTCACGAACAACCTCTTGGTGAATCTTCCTATCCTTTTACCATGTCTGAGCTTAGAATTAATAGTGGTAGTGAGGACAGTGGGGATCTGTCATGGGAGCTAGAGAAGGCTATAAGTGTCTTCTCCAGAGAGGGCGAATCCTCAGTGAAGGTCGTTCCTCGGGAGGGCCCACTTGCCATGGTTCCCTTCATCCCTGGGGAGGAGGATGAGGAAAGTAAGGAGGGGGCCTATTCTGGCGATGAGGACTAGGCCGATCGGACGTTGGCGGAGATCAGGGGGGACATGGTGGTTGAGGAGAGAGAGTAATGGTCATTCGTGGCTAACTCCGTGTCCAGCATTGTGGGAAAGGAGGAGTTGGAAGTCATGAGGAGGGTCTACCGCATTCTGGTAGAGTTTACCCTCAGGGCACCAGAGGGTGGGGAGAGGGCTTGTGACCCTCTTCCGGGCAGCGTGCCTTATAAAATGTGCATTTACGAACAGTACATGAAGGCTGGGCTTAGGTTTACCCTTCATATTTTCTTCTGCACGGTGCTAAGATACTTTGGTATAGCATTGAGCCAGTTGGTGCCCAACTCGGTGCGCCTCATTATGGCTTTTATTGTCGTTTGCATGGAAGTGGGCGGCATGATGAACATCAACATCTTCAAGACCCACTTCTAGATAAGCAAGCATGGGCAGACTGGATGGGTGGTGGTCAGCTCGAGGGCCAAGAGGAGAGTGCTGAAGAAGAAGCCATCCTCTATCAAAAAATGGAAAAGATTGTTCTTTTTTGTTTGGAGTGCCGAGAGTTTTCAAGTCCCTCTCTGCTGGAGCTTGGACTATGCGGGAAAATGTAAGAATTCGCACCTCTTGCACCGAGAGTAGGAGACTTTGAGGGTAATGTTGGTCACACTCCTAGATGTTGAAGTTTTTTTATAACAATGAAGAGCTCGCAAGGCACAACCTCTGCCCTGTCTGCCCCTTAGTGAGCATTGAGCATGGTAATCTCACTGTTTATCCTTTTTATTTTTAGTTAAATTTATTTTCCCTTTCAAAATTTTAAGTATTAATGTTATTCCCCTTTGTGTAGAGATGGAATTGGCGGCTAAGGCTAAGGAGAGGGCTAGGAAGATGGTCAAGGAGAGGAAGAGAGCCTCTGAAAGAAAAGACTCCGCCCAAGCCCAAGGTTTAAAGAAGAGGGCTCGGGCATCTTCTCCAGTCCCATCCGAGGCCTCCTCCAGAGCTGAGGGTTCCACTGGTGGAGCCTCCAACTGAGCCCCCTCAGGGCCCGTCCTCGTCTAGAGGAGTTCTTACTTCCGCGGCTCCCTTTACTCCTCGGTGGGTGTTGAAGGTCGATGATTCTGTCTTTGCCCACCCAAAGGTAGCTCAAGAGTACCTTATCATGAGCATCCCTCCCTGTGATATGCTGGAGCTCTCTTGAAAACCCCTTGAAGGGCTTTGCTCTACATCCAAGGCTCTGACCTCTTAGGTAACAGTTCCCTGACTTTTTTCCTTGTTTTTTTTTGTTCAACTATTTTTTTTCACTAACCAGTTTCCTTACTTGTTTCAGTCTAGCGTGTTCCTTGGTGTGTTGTCCCGTTGAAGCATGGAGACGCTGAAGAAGCTGGGGAAGTGCCAGCAAAGGTTAGAAGAGAGCCAAAAGTCCGTCCAGGCGCTTCAGACTTCCCTGGACACGACTAAAATGGCTAGGGAAGAGGCGGCCAAGGAGAGGGTGTTGTGCGTTTATCTACCTAAATCATTAAGCAAATAATCAAACTTATTTTACTTGCAAGTGCAAAAGGGTCTACAGTAGCATAGTATGCAAGTGCGAGATCATTTCCACAGAGATTGGTGAATTTCGATTTAGAATTAATTTCACAAAGTAAAAATAGATGGAAATAAATATTGAGTCTACATTAATAATAATGATAGAGGCATAGGGACTTGGTATCCACCACTAATCATGCTACCCCAACAAAATAATATGCCAATGCTCTACTCATGCTATGAATACCTGCTGGTTGTCAACCTAAGGGCTTGGTCCGCTCCTTAGGCTATTGATTTCCCTATGCAATGAGTTAGGCATGGTGTATACTCTAACTCTTTTCTCTCTTAAGGGATTCAGCATGGTGTATACTGAGTTGTTCCTTAAGAGAGCATAAGGTTTGTGGAAATCGACAACCACACGAGACCTAGGGCTTGGTCCACTCCCGGTTTCCTATGTTGATTAACCTAAGAATCCGGTATGGATATCTTTTGTTACTTTTGTTGAACCCATGACTCGGTCATCCAAATTGATTCAACTAACTAATCCATACCACATGCATACATTGATCAGACACACACATATGAGGAATTTAAATAAAAACAAGCATTAATCAAATCAAGAATCACAACATAAATATTGTAAAGGCGCCAATACTGAATTATTGGTTAAACATAATTAAGGCTTCAACCAAGCCCTTACTAGGGTTTAGTTACACATGGTTTTGATGCTAAACATATTCATAAAATAAAAATAAAGGAGAAGTGATTACACCCAAAGATTAATGCGGTTGTTATAGCATAGCTTTGGGGTGTCGATTCCACAGAGAAACAAGTTAACTACAAAGGAAGGGGTAAACTTTAATCCAAAACGATAAATCCAAATGAGTAAGAGAATCTGAAATTGATAGTGAAACAATTGTGTAAAATAGATTGTGAAATATAATGGGGGAACAACAAGGATCTGGGAATCCTCCCTAGGTTCATTGCCCTAATCCTAACTTGATTCAGTTGTTTTTATCTCAATTGCAAGTTTCACATCCCAAACAGGCAATCGACAAATATTCAATTAAAGTGCATGTATAAATCCTAATGTAATTGATATGAATTATTCTTTACTTTCAAGCACACATGACTTAACTTATAAATTATCAAGAGACGACGATATATCTAAATGACAATACCGTAGCAATGGATAAATCTATAAAAGAGATCTACCGAACTCAATCACACCCAAACAAATACACATAAGAAGAGCATGACTAGACTTATATGGAAAAAAAGTATGCAATCACCGAACTAATAAGAAATCTACTAATTAGATTAAAAATTAAATCATAACAATGTTTGAACGCTAAAGCACTATTAAAACTGAATCAAGTAAGGGAAATAGAAACAACTACACCTAGGGATTCATCCCTTCGCTTTGCTTGGAGATTAGTTAGCCATGGGTGGCAGCCTCCCTTGAGTTTTCTAGGTTTTTTTGAATGTCTAATTACAAACCCTAAGTGGTCTATTTATAGTGTACAAGGTCTAAGGGTGTTTTAGGGTTTGAACAAATTATTAAAGACCTAATTAGGGTCTAACTCGGAGAACAGGGGCAGTGTGCGCGCTGCACCTTGGCTTTGTAAAGCTTCTTGTGTGTTGCTGTGAGATGTGCCTCAAATAATCCAGGGTGCACTTCTCCTTGATGCTTCTTCCAGCGTCTTTTGGCCTTCTTTCTGCAAGGTGCGCCTCAACTGATCCAAGGTGCGCCTCTCCCTGATGCTGATTCAGGAGATCTGACCTCTGTCCGCTAAAACTGCCATAACTTTCTCTAAAAAAATCATTTTGATGAATCGTGAAATCCTCCAGAAACTAGACTTCCAAATCTTTTTAACCATATATGGCTCATCTCCTAGTTCTTCCTACATCAATACAGTTTTAATTTGCAAAGATGATTGATTTGTATGGCAATTCTAACGACTTAGTGAAAACTCCTTTCTTAGTTTCTCTTCATCTTGGCTCTTTCGCGACCACTCTCTCACTTGAGTATTCATTGAAGCTTCATGTTTAAAATGATGATCACTTTTCCATCTCTTTTAACTCAAGATACTTGAAAATGCACCGAAATAAGTTAATGCTCCAAGAATACCACTTTAGAGTTGTTAACAAATAAAAATGCAATTAAAACCTAAATCAACCCTAAAGTGCTAACAAATAAGTACGATTACGATGCATTTTATGGCTCTCATCACAACCCCCAACTAGCTTATTATTGGTCCCTAACAATTCAAGCGAAAAAAAGAGATGAATTCTATGGTGGGAATCAAAGTCAATGAAAAGCAATATTATTGTTAACCAAGAGTAATTCATATTTTGTCTCAGAGATGAATTCTATGGTGGGAATCAAAGTCAATGAAAAGCAATATTATTGTTAACCAAGAGTAATTCATATTTTGTCTCAAAAATTGCACATGGCACATAGAATCATTAAATTTTACCTAAGTTCGAACGTAATCCAAACATGAATCTTAAAATCGTTATTGACTCTTAACATCCATCTTACCACAATCCATTAGTCCAAACACCCGGATGATTTTATGCATAACATTCATGAATACAAGCCTTGGCCTCTAAAAACATAATAAATTGCGTGATATCAATCACAAAAACAAGCTCCATAGTCTCACTTTTCAAATCACTCTCCACTATTGTAGAAAAATCACACTACATTGGATCAAAAGGTCTTTAATAAGCTTGTAATGTTAGGCTAAGGTAAAGGTTAAGGAAGAACAGGAAAGATTCACAAGTAAAAGAACTTAATCTCTTAGCTTTAAACACAATCACTTTAAGCACTTGGTAACCTTTACTTCAACACCAAACTCTTTCAACCATTTTTCGAGCATTTCTTTCAACGAATCACCATTTTTTTTTCTTTCTTTCTTCTTTCTTTGCCATAATTCATTTTTTTTAGATGGCACATAACCATTCACCTCCTCTTTCATTCTTTTTCTTTTCTTTTCCACAACCCCCAACTTATCTTCTTTAATATACTTGGGTTATGGTTTTTCATATTTCCATCCTTACTCCTCTTAAGTGCTTCTCAGCAAATGTGTACAACTAAGTTCTTTTAAAAGAAGGATAAGGATAAAATATTTTTAGGCTCATAAGGGTAAGTAAATGGGTTTTTGAAAGAAACAAGGCTCAAATTCTTTTTCAAGAAAGAGGGCTCAAATAGGTGACTAATGATATATTTTGCAAGGGTAGGTTTGAAAGGCTCAAACAGTTCAAAAATGGCCTATATCATATCCTAAGTAGTGTGCATTCTAAGAATTCACCTCAAGTGATTATCAAATAAGTTCTAGAGCTTGTTGAGGCCGTAAAAATATTCACAAATCCGCACATAAAACTTTTCTAGATGTTGTAGACTAATCATACAATCTTACTACAAATTAGAGTCTCAAACCAAATGAAGATTGATACTTAAATTAATTTCAAACCGAAACAAAATTTAACTCCTTCTAAATGTTGTATATTATCTCAATTAAGCTTATATCATTGACATGTGAATTACATCCAAGGCAAACACAAAGCATGCCAAAAACAAACAAAAAAAAATGACACCAAGCAGTTCAATGAAGAACATGAAAAACAGGAATATGTTTCCTCCACCCCCAACTTAAAATAAGCATTGTCCTCAATGTGAAAGCAAAAGTTAAGGAAACTCCCTTTGTAGCCAAAAGTGCACAGAAGTTGAAAATTGTGCACCACCATTTGAACTGCTTCGTATATTTATCCCTGAAAAATAAATACGAAAGTAAAACTGAAAAACAGCAAAATAAACAAGAAAAAGAAATATAAAAATAAAAGGATATGTTGTGGGTTTCCTCCCATGAGCGCTAATTTTTACGTCTTCAGCCAGACACTGCACTATTCTCACTGCTGGCCTCATTGTGGTGCTGAAGATGAGGCTCCAATTTAATGGCCTTAATGCTAATCTTTTGGCAAAGAATACTTAAAGTCCACCGCATGTGGCTCAAGTGTTCTTGGTGTTGCCTACTCACTATCAGCAGTAGGATATTTGATTTGCGCATCCATGTGACTTCTCTCAAGTGACTTCTCAAATCATGGTTGCCATGATTTCTTAATAAATTTCTGTGACTTATCAAAAATATCAACAGCATTAACGGCATGGGAATAAATTAAAGAATCATCGAACTTAAAATTATTATGAGGGAATTCCAAAGAGTTAGAATTATCTTTAGTGTGCTCATCCTCTAAATTGCGCTTATCAACCATGTGAGTATCGAGACACTCATCCTCTTCATGTGGCTGTTTTGAGACTCGAAAAATGTTTACCTCTAAAGTTCTATTTCCAAATAATAATGTCATTAGACCATTCCTACAATTAATGAGGGCATTGGCAGTGGCAATGAATGGTCTTCCAAGTATTAAAGGAATTTTGGACTCCGTGTTTACAGTAAAAACAGTATCTAAAACCAAAAAATCAATAGGATAGTAGAAATTATCAATTTGCAACAAAACATCTTCTACAATACCTCTTGGTTTTCTTACCGATCTATCCGCTAATTGAAGTACCACGGAGGTTGGTTTGATCTCACCTAGACTGAGCTGCAAGTACATGGAGTATGGTATAAGGTTCACACTAGCTCCCAAGTCTAGCAATGCTTGGCCACAAGATTTGTTTCCAATTTGACAAGCCACTGTTGGATAACCCGGATCTTTATATTTGGGTGGTGTCTTGCTGTCAATTACTGCACTTGTTTGCTCCATTAGGAATGCTATCTTCTTCACATGGTGCCTCTTCTTGAGTGTGCACAGATCATTGATGACTTTAGCATAGTTTGGAATCTGTTTTATAACATGAAGAAGAGGGAGGTTAATTTTAACATGCTGAAGTTGTTCAAGAATCTCACCTTTTGATGTTGAATTTATCTCTTTAGGTTTAAGGAGTGCTTGAGGGAAAGGCACCGGTGGAGAATAATCATCATGGGCCTCTTGTTCCTTGGGGGTTTCATCCTTGTTGCTCAAGTTTGATGGTAGAGTGGGACCATCAATTTTCTTACTGCTACGGGTGATTATAGCATTAACCTCTTTAACATTTTGATTTCCAAGATTGGAGGTTTGTGCCATATGTTGTCCCCTTGGATTTTGTTGTGGCTACGAAGGAAACCATCCTTGCTCTTGAATCGCCAAGAAACTAGTTAACTTAGTGAGTTGGCTCTTTATCTCTTTTTGTTCCGCTTTGATCCCTTGTTGTTCCTCTAACAGCTGTTGATTTATTTTGTCTTGATCTTCCACATTCTTGGCATATACCTGCATAAATGACTTAAACATATCTTCCAAAGGTAAAGATTGTTGAGGTGCATTATATGAAGTTGCTTCCGGTTGCCATTGGGTACTAGAATGGGCAGTGGGTTGCATGTCGGATTTCCAATTAAAATTTGAGTGATTTTTCCAACCAGGATTGTAGGTGTTAGAGTAGGGTGAGTGTGGTTTCCCAAAGGGTATACCTACAGCATTACACTCTTCCTTCATCTCAAAATAAACTAGACAATCCTTAGGTAAATGATCTACCTCATTACACATGAAACAAGGCTCATAGGACTCTACCCTAGCAATCGATTCAGGAGCCCTAGCATTTCTGGTTTTTAAGGCTTCAATTTCCTTAGTTAGGGCCTCTAAACGGGCTTTAAGGTTATCCTCTTCCTTAAGTTGATAAATCCCAGCGGGTTGATTTCTTCTAGTGCTTTCCATGGCATTTGGTCTTGTCCAAGTGTTGGATTTTTCTAATAGGTCATCTAGGAAATCTATAGCTTGGTCGGGATCTTTTTGAAGAAAATCCCCATTGCACATCATTTCTATGAACTGCCTCTCCCTACTTAGAAGTCTATCATAGAAGTAGCTAACCACCCATCAACTCTCATACCCATGGTGTGGACAAGAATTCAAAAGGTCCTTGAAACATTCCCAAACTTGATATATGGTTTCGCTCTCCTTTTGTAAAAAGTTTGAGATTTTTCTCTTGAGGTTATTGGTCTCATGGGTTGGGAAGTGTTTTTGGAAGAAAACTCATGTCATCTCATCCTAACTACCTATGGACCTAGGCCTTAACGAGTACAACCAAGCCTTGGCTTTTTCCTTAAGTGAAAAGGGAAAAAACCGAAGTTTGATGGCATCTACCATATCCGCCCTACCTTGAAAGGTTGCTACTACTTCCTCAAATTCCCTAATGTGGATATAGGGGTTTTCATTCTCAAACCCATGGAAGGTTGGTAGCAATTGGATCATTCTCGGCTTAAAATCAAGTTGTTGAACATTAGGGGGGAACATGATACAAGATGGGGTGGCTATTCGGCTAGGATGTAAATAATCTTTAAGTGTTATAGCAACAATCTCATTAGGGTTTTTAGCCATGTTAACAAAATTTTCTATATTTTCTGTTGGGTGTACACTAGGGTTTGATCTAGGTGAGGTCTCACTAACGGACGTGGAAGGGAAAGGTATTTCTAATTCGGGTCCCTTAATGAATCTCCCTCGCGAATCTCTCGGTCTAAGCATACATCAACTAAGTTTTTTTTTGTTTTTTTTATTTTTAAAAGTGATAAGTAAAACAGAACAGAAAAAATCAGAAAATCAAAACCAATATAAAGGAACAATATTACCGTTTTGTCTCAAAGTTGACAATATTCCTTGTTTGTAAGCTCGTCTCCCCGGAAACAGCCCCAAAATTTGATTACGCCCAAAAATTAACGCGGTTGTTATAGTATAGCTTTGAGGTGTCGATTCCACAGGGAAACAAGTTAACTACAAAGGAAGGGCTAAACTTTAATCCAAAACGATAAATCCAAATGAGTAAGAGAATCTGAAATTGATAGTGAAACAATTGTGTAAAATAGATTGTGAAATATAATGGGGGGAACAACAAAGATCTGGGAATCCTCCCTAGGTTTTTTGCCCTAATTCTAATTTGATTCAGTTGTTTTTATCTCAATTGCAAGTTTCACATCCCAAACAGGCAATCGGCAAATATTCAATTAAAGTGCATATATAAACCCTAATGTAATTGATATGAATTATTCTTTACTTTCAAGCACACATGACCTAACTTATAAATTATCAAGAGATGACGATATATCTAAATGACAATACCGTAGCAATAGATAAATCTATAAAAGAGATCTACTGGACTCAATCACGCCCAAACAAATACACATAAGAAGAGCATGACTAGACTTATATGGAAAAGAAGCATGCAATCACCGGACTAATAAGAAATCTACTAATTAGATTAAAAAGTAAATCATAACAATGTTTGAACACTAAAGCTCTATTAAAACTGAATCAATTAAGGGAAATAGAAACAACTACACCTAGGGATTCATCCCTTCGCCTTGCTTGGAGATTAGTTAGCCATGGGTGGCAGCCTCCCTTGAGTTTTCTAGGTTTTTTTGAATGTCTAATTACAAACTCTAAGTGGTCTATTTATAGTGTACAAGGCCTAAGGGTGTTTTAGGGTTTGAACAAATCATTAAAGACCTAATTAGGGTCTAATTCGGAGAACAAGGGCAGTGTGCGCGCTGCACCTTGGATTTTTTGCGCTGCATCTTGGCTTTGTAAAGCTTCTTGTGTGTTGCTGTGAGGTGCGCCTCAAATAATCCAGGGTGCACCTCTCCTTGATGCTTCTTCTAGCGTCTTTTGGCCTTCTTTCTGCAAGGTGCGCCTCTCCCTGATGCTGATTCAGGAGATCTGACCTCTGTCCGCTAAAACCGCCATAACTTTCTCTAGAAAAATCCTTTTGACAAACCGTAAAATCCTCCAGAAACTAGACTTCCAGATATTTCTAACCATATATGGCTCATCTCCTGGTTCTTCCTACATCAATATAGTATAATTTGCAAAGATGATTGATTTGTATGGCAATTCTAACGATTTAGTGAAAACTCCTTTCTTAGTTTCTCTTCATCTTGGCTCTTCCGCGACCACTCTCTCACTTGAGTATTCATTGAAGCTTCGTGTTTAAAATGATGATCACTTTTCCATCTCTTTTAACTCAAGATACCTAAAAATGCACCGAAATAAGTTAATGCTCCAAGAATTCCACTTTAGAGTTGTTAACAAATAAAAATGTAATTAAAACCTAAATCAACCCTAAAGTGCTAACAAATAAGTACGATTACAACATATTTTATGGCTCTCATCAGGAAGAAATAAACCCGAGAGAAGAGTCGTCAATTCTCCTCCAAAGCTTACAACTTCAAGCAAAATCAAAAGTATGTTTTCTGTGCTTTACAAGTCTATATATATGGTTCTAAGGGTGCACCGAAACCCTAATTTCCAATTTAAAGTCCAGAGACTTCCTTCCAAATATGGATCTACCGCCTTTGGTGCATGTGTGCTCGATCACATGGGTTTGTGCTTGAGCCCATGGGTGTGTTTGAGCCTTCTAAGTGTGCGCACAAGTGCCTGTGCGCTCGATCACAAGAGAGGTGCACTCGAGCGCACATTTGCTAGTTTGCATATCTTTCCTTTTTGTTCGTTAAAGCTCTAAAATGTCTTCTTTTCTCCAAAGACCTATAAAAAACACAGAAAACACTAAAATAAAATAGAATATACTAAAACATATAAAGAAAGAGCCTAACAAGTGTAAATTAAGGGGCTTAAATATGACTATTTAAGCACTTATCAAAGGGACCTCCTGCACTTGGCCGAAGATACCCTCAAGGCTAAGAGGGCTGCGGCCCTTGCCTCTGAGAGGCAGGTAAGAGAGGAGGTTACTGATGCTGCTTGAAAGACCGTGGAAGATGCCCAAGATTTTTTCAGGGACTCTGATTTCTTCAAGGAGGCCCTAATTGAGGAAGCCGGAGGGCAATTCCTCGAAGACTTTTACGAGACTAAGAGGAAAATCGAGGCCCTCTTCCCCGGAGTTTACTTTTTTGGCCTTGAGCTGGAGACTTCGGGGAAGAGGAGGGGGCTACTGCCGGCACTGGAGACGCCAAGGAGACAACCGAAGACGGGTCTAGGGAGGCGCCCGAGGATGAGCCTCCTCGTGAATAGGATAGTTTTTTTTTTCTTTTTTGTATGTTAGGGCCAATAGTGCCCATTTTTGTAACTGTACTTAATGAAATCAGTTTTTGTGAATTCGAGCCTTTTTTATTTTCCTTTATGCTTTTTATAACTTACATTAAAGAGCTGGGATGGGTTAAGCCTCGAGTCAGCTTACTGATAGAACTTGCGAAGATTTTTTGCATTCCAAGAGCGGGGGATAGGCTTGCCATTTAACTCCTTTAGTTTGAAGGTGCCCGCTCAACACACCTTTCTGATCCGATACTGGCCTTCCCAGTTTGGAACCAGCTTCCCCATTTCTCAAGGACGAGATACTTCTCTCTTCTAGAGGACGAGGTTGTGTAGCCTAAAGTTCCTGTTTCGAGCTTGTAAGTTGTAGTACCGGGCTGTCCTCTATTGGTACATGGCCAAGCATATTTGAGCTTTGTCTCGGGCTTTGTCAATCAAGTCAGTGTTCATTCACAAGCCCTCCTCATTATCATTTGGTTTGAAATGTTGCACATATATCGAGGGTACCCCGATTTCAAGGGGGATGACTGCTTCCAAGCCGTATGCCATGAAGAATGGGGTTTCCCCTGTTGGAGTACGAGCGATCGTTCGATATACCAAGAGGACATTAGGGAGCTGGTCGGTCCATCGTTTATCTACTTCATCAAGTTTTCTCTTGATGCCTTGTAGAAGCATTCTATTAGTCACCTTGGCTTGGTCGTTAGCCTGTGGGTATCTAACGGATGAGAATCGGTGCTCGATGTGGAGGTTTTTGCAGAATGTCTTGAATTAGATGCTATCAAATTGTTTCCCATTATTGGTGATCAAGACCTGAGGTATGCCGAACCGGCACACGATGGACTTCCAGACAAAGTTTCGGGTTTGATATTCTGTTATACTAGCTAGTGGTTCCGCCTTGACCCACTTGGTGAAATAGTCGATGGCTACGATGAAATGCTTTCTTTGTCCGAAAGTTCCTGTGAAAGGGCCAAGTATGTCCATTCCCCACATGGTGAAGGGGAGAGGGCTTGTGATCGAGGTGAGGGGGTTAGACAGTTGGTGGGGCACGGGAGAGTATTACTAGCAGCTTTTGCACTTTTGGACCAAATTCAAAACGTCTTTCTTTATTCCGAGCCAGTAATACTCTTGTCGAAGCACCTTGAAGGCTAGGGCCCGGCCCTTAAGATGATTCCCGCATATTCTCTGGTGGACTTCCCAGAGAGTGTAATCACCTTCAACTGGATTGAGACACCTCAGATAAGGAGTGGTTAGGGCCTTTTTATATAGTTGTCCGTCTATGATTGTGTATCGGGGATGCGTGGAAGATTAGCTTTCTTACCTCATTTTTTTGTTCGGGGAGTTCCTCATCTTTCAAGTATGGGAGGATTGGGTCCATCCATGTTTCTTCTTGCATCACTAGCAGTGCCGAAGCTTCATCAATGCTCGGGATGGTGAGGTTCTTGAGGTATACGGCTTGAGTTGGCTCGAGATGTTGAGAAAAGGCCAGCCAAGCCAAGGTATCCGCTTTAGAATTCTCAGTCCGTGGGATGTGGGTTATCCAGAATGTCTTGAATCTGGTGGCAAGTTCCATTGCCTTCTCAAGGTACCAGGCGATTTTTTCTCTTTGGACTTTGAATTCTCCCGCAATTTGACTTACCACCAGTTGTGAATCACTGTATACGTTTGAGGTCTTGGTAGCTACCGTTTTTGCTAGTTTTAGACCTGCGAATAGGGCTACGTATTTCGCCTAATTGTTGGAGGCTTGTAATTCAACGACAAAATTATCCGAGCTGCAG
Source organism: Bretschneidera sinensis (assembly GCA_023935145.1). Taxonomy (NCBI): domain Eukaryota; kingdom Viridiplantae; phylum Streptophyta; class Magnoliopsida; order Brassicales; family Akaniaceae; genus Bretschneidera; species Bretschneidera sinensis. The sequence continues at coordinate 21,309,037 of CM043700.1, read as the reverse complement.
AAGATAAGTCATGCCCCACTCCCGGCAATGTTCAAAGATCCGTCCATATGAAGGGTCCATCTCGGAGCTTGTTCATCTGGCTCATAATTCTCTCAGTCGTTTGGATCTAATGGGAGGGTCGTTTCGATGATGAAGTTAGCAAGAACTTAACCCTTGGCTGCCTTTTAAGGGTGATACCGGATGTTAAACTCTTCGAGCTTTACAGACCACTTAACCATTCTCCTGGAGACATCAAGATTGTGGAGGACCTTTCTCAGGGACTGGCTCGTTAGGAGGACGATAGTGTGTGCTTGAAAATAGGGCCAAAGTTTTCGTGCTACTATGAGGGCGTAGGCTATTTTCTCTATCGGAGGATATCTTGCTTCTACTTCATGGAGGATTTTACTGACGTAATAGATAGGCTTTTGGGTGCTTGCTTTTACTCGGATTAGGACGGAGGCTATGGCGCTTTGTCCAGCCGACAGGTACAGGAACAGTTCTTCACTTGGGAAAGGTTTGGTCAAGAGCGGGGGTGAGCTCAAGTACTTTTTCAGCTCTTCGAACGCTTGCTGATAGTCTTCTGTCCAGGCGAAATCCTTTGCTTTATTGATGGCCTTGAAGAAAGGGAGGCATCTTTCTGCGGATTTGGACATAAAGCGGTTCAGGGCCGCTATTCATCCGGTGAGCCATTGCACTTCCTTCACGGTCTTAGGAGAGGCCATATCGAAAATGGCTTTTATTTTCTCTAAGCTAGCTTCTATCCCTCTTTGAGTGACCATGAAGCCCAAGAATTTTCCTTCAGTCACTTTGAATGCCCATTTTGTCAAGTTTAACCTCATCTTGTGTCTGCACAATACTTTGAATGCCTCTTCCAAGTCAGAGTCATGGTTTCGTGCTTCGGTGCTCTTAACCAACATATCATCCACGTAGACTTCCATGTTTCGCCTAATTTACTCTCTGAAGATCTTCTTCACTAACCTTTGATAAGTTACGCCGACGTTTTTGAGTCCGAAGAGCATGACCTTGTAGCAGTACAGTCCTTGACTGGTGACAAAGGCGATTTTGTCTTGATCAGGTTCGTGCATAAGGATCTGGTTGTATCCGAAATAGGCGTCCAAAAAGGTAAGGAACTTATGCCTTGAGGTAGCGTCCACCAGCTACTCGATCCGCGGTAGAGGAAAACTGCCCTTTGGACAGGCCTTGTTCAGATTGTTGAAGTCGATGCATATCCACCACTTGTCATTGGTCTTTCAGACCATTACCACATTGGACACCCAGTCGAGGTAATTTGTTTCTCGAATGAAGCTAGTCTTGAGCAGCTTGTCTACCTCTGTCTTGATGGCGGTTTGTCGCTCTGGGGCCAATGTTCTTTTCTTCTAAATGACAGGTTTATGCTTCGAGTCTATGTTCAATCGATGTTCTATAGTCTTGAGGTTGATTCCGGGCATGTCTGACACAGACCAGGCGAACAAGTCTTGATTTTTCCTGAGAATGAGAGAAGTGCATTCCTGTGGCTTTTCGGGAGACTAGATCAGATCTGAACCGTTCGGAAAGGATCCTCACCGAAAGGGATCTAAGTCAACTCCTCCACGGGTCGCCCTCTTGGAGTCCTTACTTTATCCTCGAAGTCTTTTACCTCGAGGAGGTAGGGTTTCAGCATTCTTTCTTTCTTTGATAGCATTTAGATAGAAGGACCATGAGGCTTGCTGGTCCCTTCTGACCATTCTTACTCCCTCATTGATGGAGAACTTGACCTTTAGATGGTTGGTAGAGATAACTGCCTTCAGTTTGCTGAGGGTGGGTTGGCCCAGGATCATATTGTAAGATAATGGTTATTTGACTACCAGGAAAGTGGTTTGGACCGTGGTTGTCTGTGGTGTCGTTCCTGCGGTGATTGGGAAGACTATTGTTGACCCTCGCCCGTATTTTAATAATGGCAAAACACAACTGTTATTTAACTAACAAGTTTAAACTAAGTTGTATTAAGGATCAAACACATTCAACCAAGGAACCAAGTGCAAAAACTCGAACCAAATCAAGTATCAAGTGAAGACTGAAGATCTAGTATAGGTCTTAAGGTTTAGAACCAATGTAAGTCTCACTCATACATTGTATTAGCTTGTTCAATGGCTCGAACACAAAAGGTTTTTCTAAAACCATTATTTTTGAATGTTTTTAATGAAAAACAGAAGAAAAACTGTGTTGGAAGACAACCCAGTTGACTGGGTACATATACCAGTCGACTGGTATATGGGACAGAAGGTACCCAGTCGACTGGATGAATCAACCCAGTCGACTGGTAAAATGGACAGAAAGTCCCTAGTCGACTGGATGATATATACCAGTCGACTGGATACCCAGAAGGTCTGAAAACAAGTATTTTTCAAGTGAACCCAATTAACTGGTATCTCGACCCAGTCGACTGGTAGTTCAAAAATATGACCGTTAGACTCCAAATCTGAACGTTTTAAAGTAAATCTTTTTCAAGTTAAAGTCCTAAACGGTCATATTAATTGATTGCTATATAAACCCGTTCAGTTAAGCATTCAATAAAAAAGCTGCATATATTCAAAAAGAGTTGATATCACATAATTAAGTTTTTATACTCTTGAAACACAAAAAGCTTTGAAATAATCTTGTTGAGCCATTTCTTTAAGCTTTACTTTGAAAGAGAGACATTTCTGTTGTAATAAGCTTTCATTTGCTGTTTCTCTACCTTTTACTTTACACCATCTTTGTAAAGGGATTACTTCCGAGAGGAAGGAGAAACTTTCGAAAGGAAGGGGATTGTTCGGTTTAAGGAATTCTTGTAATTTGCTTGTGTACGGTTTGTGCAACACCCGGCTAAGTTGTATGACTAAGTTTTCTTAGTGGATTACTTCAAGAAGTTCCTTGAAGAGAGTGGACGTAGGGTCGGAACGAATCCGATATTGCCGAACCACTATAAACTGTGTTTGCATCCTCTTTCCTTAAACTCTTTATTTACAGCTCATTACTTGTATTAATTGTTTGCTGCTTATCAGTTTTTATAAACTTGTATTTATTCCGCAAAAAGTTTTTAAAAACCCAATTCACCCCCCCTCTTGGGTTGAAACCTTGAGCTACAATTGGTATCAGAGCTTCGTTCTTTTAATTAGGCTTAAAATCCTTGAGTTGATTCAATGGCAGCAAATAGCTACTCTGAGGGACACTCTTATACTAGACCACCATTGTTCAATGGCTCAAATTATAACTATTGAAAAAATAGAATGAAAATCTTTGTCGAAGGACAAGATTACAATCTATGGAGAATCATAGAAGAATGATCTAAAATTCCTTCAAAAGAATTAGTTATTGGAGAGACTCTTCATACAATGCCTAAACTCAAAACTGAGTTTACTGACGAGGATTGTAAAACGATATCTCTCAATAGCAGAGCAACAAGCATGCTACATTGTGCATTAGATATTTCTTAATATAAGAAAATATCTGTATACGTTTCTGCTAAAGAAATATGGGACAAATTACAAGTCAAATATGAAGGAACTAGTGAAGTAAAAAAGTCTAAAATTTACATGCTAATTTCTGAGTATGAATCTTTTAAGATGTCTCCTAACGAAACCATTTCTGAAATGCACTCACGATTCACCACTATTATAAATGGTTTAAAATTGCTTGGTAAGAATATTGAGGAAGTTGAACTAACCAGAAAAATCTTGAGATCTCTGCCACTAAGAATGGTATTAAAAGCTAAGTATAAATTTTTCTAAAGCAAGCTCCAAGAGCATGGTATTAAAAGCTAAGTATAAATTTTTGATTGATAATGATTTTGTAAGAGGTAGAATAGATACAAATCTCTTCACAAAAACTCACAAAAATGACACTTTGATAGTTCAAATATATGTTGATGATATTATATTTAGTGCTACTAATGAATCTATGTGTCAAGAGTTTGCAAAGTGCATGCAAGGTGAATTTGAAACGAGCATGATGGGAGAACTTACCTACTTCCTTGGACTGCAAATCAAGCAACTAAAAGGAGGTATCTTCATCAATCAACAAAAATATATCAAAGACCTACTAAAGAGGTTCGGGATGGAAAGCTCAAAGCCAATTGGAACGCCTATGAGCACAACTACTAAACTTGATCTTGATGAAGGAGGCAAAAATGTAGATTCTAAATATTATAGAAGCATGATAGGTGCTTTACTTTATTTGACTGCAAGTAGACCTGATATAATGTTCAGTGTATGCATATGTGCTAGATTTCAGTCTAATCCTAAGGAATCACATATAGTGCAGTAAAAAGAATCCTTAGATATCTACAAGGAACCCAGACCATAGGATTATGGTACTCTAGAGAATCATCTTTTGAGCTAGTAGGATATTCAGATGCTGATTTTGCTGTATGTAGGTTAGATAGAAAGAGCACAAGTGGAACATACCAATTCTTAGGTGCTATGTTAACGTCTTGGTTTTCCAAGAAACAAAATTCCGTTGCACTATCAACCGCTGAGGCAGAATATGTAGTAGCTGGCAGTTGTTGTGCCCAAGTATTATGGATGAAACAACAACTAGAAGACTATGGCATGAATCTAAAAAATATTCCTATATTTTGTGATAATACTAGTGCCATCAACCTAACTAAAAATCCTATTCAGCACTCTAGAACCAAGCATATAGAGATTAGACATCATTTCCTAAGAGACCATGCTCAAAAAGGTGATATAAGATTGGAATTCATTCCTTCAGAAGATCAAATAGTTGATATTCTTACAAAACCCTTAAGTGAAGCTAGTTTTTGTAAGATTAGAATGTTGATGGGATTGCTTGATTTTGATAAACTAAATGTTTGATTGCATCTCATTTTATCATTTGCATATTTGACATTGAGTGAAAGAATATTAATCCTTGTTTAATCATTTTCCTCACTCAAAAATGTCATAGATAAACAAAATCGTGCAAAAATTCAAGACTGGAAATTTTACTAAGGGTGTCAGTTGAAACCTCACTGCCGGAGGATTCTGTTTATCCGGGAATTTGGTGAGGAGGAGAAGGTGAGGGTTGTCGACCCCCATTCCGGACTTCGGCAGCCAGGTCGGCTATTAATTGGGAAAGTTCTTGGAATTGAGCTTGGGTCACCGAGCGGTTAAGGGGTCAGTAGTTGCTCTTCCAAGGTCAAGGGAATCCTCTTTCGAGTGACGACGGCGCTGCTCTACGATGGGAGGTCGCCAACTCGACACAGGGGTCACACGTAAGGGTATCATAGGGAATCTCGACTTGGATTATTGGTTTTGAGTATGACTCCAGATTGGGGCAAAGCATGCCGTAGGGGATACCTTGTTGCCTTTTTTCGTGGTGTTTCTGGGTGGCATGGCAACGCCAATCTGTTGATGCCAAGGAACTGCTGTTGACTCAGGGTCAATTCCTTAGGACCTGCATGAGTAGGATGGGTGAAATAGAGAGTCTACAGAGGGAGAAAAAGGGGAGACCTCCGAGGACACTCAGACGCTCTTATCAGCACGAGGGCACGAGAAAATATAGCGTGCTTGTTAGTGTAGTGAATTTGTGAAGAATGGATTGGATCTACGTACTTTAGGCCTTTTATAGTAAGGTCGACCACGTGGGAGGGATGGCTCCATTCCTGTAATCCTGTGTTTCTGTAGTGAAATCTCAGTCGCGTGTTCAGATGATCGCATGCTCAGACAGTAGCGTGCTCAGGCGTGGTTTGGTCCGTTAATCGCGCTTTGACATGGCAATTGCGTGTCTCGCTTATTCCACGTGTCTTCTGGCCGTAAGACAGAATTGGACACATGTCAGGGCTTATTGGTGACATGTGGCACCACATGTTGATGGTTCATTGGCCGCAGGTGACTCCACGTGTCGATGGTCTATTAGCCGTGGTTGTTGTGGGCTCCATCAATATTGATATCTTGGAAGCATTCCAACCTATTTGTTTCAATTACTAAATGATCTAATCCATTTGATTTCTAGAACAGATTACTAATCCATATGCAGTTTCCTACCCAAAGATAGAACACCAACCCACAAGTTGCAAAGATAACATTTCGTAGAGTTTCGAGAGAAATTCTCTTAATAATTCTATTCATCAAAGTTTTGAAAAATAAAATAATGGGATCACCTAATTATAGTGATAGGAAAATTCTATTCCTTGTAAAAGAAGTAAATCTAGTCCTAGTAGAAAAGCAAACATAATTCTTTTTGAGAAAGGAAACCTAATCCTAATAAAGAGAATAGCTTTAGAGAAATTAAAGTTAATCCTAATAAGGAAAGGAAAACAAAATAAAATACTAATTATTATATCCTACATCAGTCTCCCCTTCTTGAAAATAACTCATCCTCAAGTTAAGTTCTATCCTCTTTTGGTGTAAAATATTCAAAAATGTCCGTCATATTGAACGTCGAAGAAATTGCTAGGTCCTCCGGAAGATCAACAACATAGGCATTATCATTTATCTTCATGAGAACTTTGCAAGGTCCAAACTTCTTGTTTTGTAGTTTTCTTGATGTTCCAGTCGACAGTCGCCCCTTGCATAGATACACCATCATAAGATCTCCTTCTCGAAAAACCTTTGATCTCCGACCCTTATCTGCCTTCTCCTTATACTTAGCATAAGTATCCTCGAGATGCTGATAAACCTCTTCATGAGTTGTCTTCACCCGTTAGGCCAAATGTTCGGCTGCTATACTGGCCCCGGGTAACTTGGGCAGATTTACTAAGTCTAGAGCAAGCTTTGAAGTTCTTCCATACACGACCTCGAATGATGTATTTTCAGTAGAATTTTTTCACCATATTATTATAGGCAAACTCTACTTGAGCTAGAGCTAGGTCCCACCGTTTCGGCTTATCTACTGCAATACAACAAAATTGTTGCCTAATGTGTGGTTCACAACCTTAGTTTGTCCGTCTGTCTGCGGATGGCTAATGCTACTGATATTTAAGGCTATGTCAAACCTCCTCCATAAACTTCTCCAAAAATGGGATAAAAACTTGGTGTCTCGGTCAGAAGTAATCGACTTTGGCACCTTATGTAATCTTACCACTTCTCAGAAGAATAAGTTGGCTACCTGGATAACATCATAAGTTTTCCTGCAAGAAATAAAATGAGCCATCTTGGAAAACTTGTCCACAACCACCATAATAGAGTCAGCTCCTCGTTGGGTTCTTGGAAGCGGGTATTGACAAAAGCATGTAAAGGCTAGTGTTTTGCATTTGGCCCTTAGCTACTTGACATACTTAGCATCTCCTCACGATGTTTCCAACATCCCTCCTCAGTTGTGACCAATAATACCGATCCTCCACCAATGCAATGGTCTTGTCTCTCCTGAGATGTCCACCTAAACCTCTATCATGCAGCTCTCGGATGACTTGCTCCCGAAGAGAATTTCTCGGAATGCAAAGCTGATTTCCCTGTAAGAGATATCCCTCTTGGATATGCATATCGAGTATAGGTGTCTCGGATTTACAATGATCCCAGTGCTCTCCAAAATCCTCATATATTTCATATAACTCCTTGAGGCACTCGAATCCTGTTACTGCAGCTTGTAAACTTACCAATAGTGTAGCACAACGGCTCAATGCATCAGCTACTCGGTTCAACTTCTTTGATTTATGCTTAAGGGGGAAAGTGAATCGCTGAATGTAAGATATCTGTTGGGCATGCATTCGATTCAAATTCTTCTGATTGTTGATAAACTTCAAAGCTTGATGGTTAGTGTAAAGGATAAACTCTCGCTGAATTAGGTAGTGCTCTGTAATACCCGTAATCGTAAAGTAATGATAAAGAAGTAATTTCATAAACACGATATGGAATTAAAATAAAATATATGTGAAAGGTTTATTATTATTTGAATAAAATAATTCTTAAAAAATGGATGCATGGGGACGTAGTTGTAAAGAAAAAGAAAAAGAAAAAGAAAAAAAATTGGATGTGTCCAAAAAAAAATATTTTTTCTAAATAAAAAAATGTGAAAGCAGGTGGCAGCCACCTGCTATCAAATGAAGAAAGAATGAAGGTATCCGAGCAGCTAGAGAGAGAAGCTCTCAACTGTTGACAGTGCTGCCCATGGTCTCCCAACCATCTCTCCTCCTTCTTCATCCCTTTCTGTGACATTCTTTCAGCCTTCTCTAGCATGGGGAAGAAGAAACCCCCTAGGAAACCTCCTCTCACAATCCAGGATCAAAATGATCTGGATTATGTCCAGAATCACTTCAAGAATAAAGCTGCTACAGTAACAATGTCGCAAGAAGAAGTTTCAGCTAACTCAAGCAGGGATGGGGCAAATGGACCATCAAAGGAGTCAGTTTCTGCTTCCAAAGCAATGCTGCCTGCCAGACATTGCAAGAAGAGCCACTAGACATAGAAGATGAAATCCTAAGCTCCTCTGGGGAGAGCTTAGAGAGCTCAGGTCAAATGGAGTCCAGTTCTTCCAGTGAGGAAGAAGATTCAAGCTGTGAAGCTACTGTTCATGGTACTGTTCATGGTAGGAAGCCTGTGGCAAGTCTTGGAAGTGGAGAGGAGAGCAGTGAGTCTAGGCCGCATCCTCCAATGAAGAATGGGGGTTCCCAAGCTGACTCAAAGGGCCATGCAGCCCCCCCTGCTCCTGCTCCTGTGGGAGCTCAGTCTCCCTCCAACTCAAAGGGATTAAGGCCAGCTAACAATGAAGAGAACAAGAGGGCTCCCTGGGTCAGCCTCTTTGCAGAGAACAGAATCCAAAGTAAGGGCCTCCCCTTGTCCACTATACCTAGTGAGGGAGGTGTTGTTAGAGTCTCACATGAAGATGTGCTGGATGTCTTTGAGAGCCAGCCTTTCTGCTTGGTGGGGTATTTTGCTGGAAAATTTCCAGGAAGGGCAGCCCTTAAGAAGCTCACTGAATCTTGGAAGGTAAGGGTCAACATTGAATTCCATGAAAATGGCTAGATAGTCTTTAGATTTGATAATGAAGCTGCTAGCTTGAATGTATTGCAAGAAGGCCCATACCAAGTATATGGTAGGCCTTTGCTATTGAAAGCATTGCCTAAATTTTTTAAATTTGACAATGAGGAAATCACTACAATCCCTGTATGGATCCAGATTAAAGGCCTGCCCCTTGAGCTATGGTCATCAAACTGCCTTAGCAAGATAGGTTCAGTCATAGGGAGACCTCTTTATGCTGACCAGTTCACTAGGACCAAAGAGAGAATATCCTATCCTAGACTCCTTGTTGAAGTGGACATAGCTAAGGAAATCCAATGCTCTATACCACTGTCCCTCCTAAATGGAGACACTTAAGAACTAAAGATATGCTATGAGAACCTCCCTAGATATTGCTCAAAGTGCAAAGTTGTAGGGCATGACCTACACTCCTGCAAACAGAATATCAACTCAGAAAGAGGTAAGAAGAGCAATGAGAAAGGGAAAGAGCAGGCTAGAAAGGACACTAATAAGTCCATGGAAGTGCCAACCAAAGAGAAGCCAAATAAGACTGAGAAGCCTAGTGAAGCTAGGGAAAGGGTAGAAGGGATGAGTGAGGTTAATCCTGCCCAAGAACCTAATGAAGCTGTCCAAGCTGAGACTGGAGACAATGGTAATGAGAGGGAGGGAATCCGGGAGCCCTCTCCCCCCCAAATCCAAGTGGTGGCTGGTCTACAATCTCCTATACTCCCTGACCACCCCAATATGGTCCCAAGAAAAAAACCAGGCCTTGCACAAGGTAATAGTGAAAGAGATAGGGGCCCTGAAGCCCAAGGAGATGATGAGTTTCAAGTAATCAGAAGGAAGAAAGGAAAACTAGTCCAAAAAGGCAATCAACCAGCTAGGAAGGGAGGGGCTGCCTCCCAACCTCCTCAATGATAGTGGCATGCTGGAACATCAGGGGCTTTAACAAGCCCCTGAAGCAAAATGGGGTACTGCACCTCATGAAGAAACACAAAGTAGATATTATGGGAATTTTGGAATGTAAGCTGGATGAGGCAAAGCTGCTGAAGATTATGGGTAACAAATTCCTTCAATGGAGACAGGTGAACAACTTCTCCACCCACTCTTCAGGCAGAATCTTGTTGCTTTGGGACCCTTCAAAGGTGAGCCTTACTGTATTGGAATCATCTCCCCAAGTTATCTATTGTAATGTTACCTGTGCTGTTTCCTCTTATAGTTTTGTTATTAGTTTTGTTTATGGTTTGAACTCCATTGTATCTAGGAGGCCCCTTTGGGATAACCTATGTAATTTCAGTTATGATTTGTCTTCCCCTTGGCTTGTCTTGGGTGATTTCAATAATGTTTTTGCTATAGATGAGAAATCTAATGGGCTGCCTGTAACAGATTATGAGATTAGGGACCCATCCTCTTGTTGTAGGGAGACATGGCTAAGTGATGTAAATGCTGCAGGATGTTTCTTCACATGGACCAACAATAAGGTGTGGTGCAAACTGGATAGAGCCATGGCCAACAATGTGTGGTTCCAAGAGGGGATTAGAGCTCAAGCTTCCTTTCTCCCAGCTGGGTGCCTCTCAGACCACTCTCCTTGTGTTGTTAGCCTGATGGAGCAGGTTAGTGGGGGTAGGAGATCTTTCAAATTCTTCAATATGTGGGCTGATCATGACATGTTTTTAGACATTGTTAGTGCTCATTGGGGCTGCCCTATAAGGGGTACAAAACAGTTCAAACTTTGCAAGCTTTTGAAAGGCCTCAAACCTCTTCTTAAGAACCTCAACAAGAACCACTTCAGCCACATTTCTGAGAGAGCCTTGGAGGCTGCAAACATTTTGGAGGGCCTGCAGAAGGAACTTCATGACTCCCCTTATGATGCTGAGCTACAGGAGAGGGTGAAAAATGCAAGGCTCAAAGCATTCCAACTGGCTGAGGCTGAAAGAAACTTTCTATCTCAGCAGGCCAAATGTAGATACCTCCTCAACAGTGATAGAGGAACCAAACTATTCCATGCTATAGTCAAGAGGAAGTCTGCCAAGAATCACATTGCCTCCATCAAAGCTGCCAATGGATCTCAAACATCTTCTGAAGATGAAGTGGCCCAGGAATTTATCAGATTCTACAAGGAGCTACTAGGCTCTTCTAGCAGTTGTACTCCTATTGAAATGGATGTTATCAGAGATGGGCCAGTCTTACAGGCAAGTCAAGCTACTGAATTAGTTAAGCAGGTCACAGAAGAGGAGATCAAGGCTGCATTGTGGAGCATAGGGGAGGATAAATCCCCTGGTCCAGATGGGTTTTCCTCAAAGTTTTTCAAGAGAGCATGGGGGGTGGTCCACAAAGAGATCACAGAGGCTGTCCAAGAATTCTTTCTGAATGGGAGAATCCTAAAACAACTAAACCACTCCTCCCTTGTTTTGATTCCCAAAGGGAAGAATGCTTCTAAAGTTGATGAATTCAGGCCTATTGCTTGCTGCAATGTTATTTATAAAGTTATCTCTAAGATCCTGGCTTCTAGGCTGGCCCCTAGTTTGATCCACCTGGTCAACCCTGCTCAGGCTGCCTTCATAAAGGCCAGGAGCATGACTGAGAATATCTACCTGGTCCAAGAGCTACTTAGGAAATACAGTAGGAAGAGAATCCCTCCTAGGTGCATGATCAAAATTGACCTAAGGAAAGCCTATGATTCTGTGGAGTGGGAGTTCTTAAGCAGCCTTTTAGAGGGCCTGGAGTTCCCTGGCAAGTTCAAAGACTGGATTATGGAGTGTGTCACCACTACTACCTTCTCTTTATCCATAAATGGCAGCATGCAAGGGTTCTTCAAAGGTAAAAGAGGCTTGAGGCAGGGGGATCCTCTTTCCCCCTATCTTTTTGTGTTGATTATAGAGTACTTATCAAGGTTGCTCAGTAGACTGAATGTGGAAGAGGGGTTCAGATTCCACCCCAAGTGTGACAAGTTCTTTGCTAGAGGAGAGGCTAAGTCAGTGGGAATGCTCATGAAATGTATCATCACATTCAGTGAATGCTCAGGGCTAAAGACTAGCTTGACAAAATCTAGTTTCTACCATGCTGGGGTGAAGCCTGAGGAGGTTCTAGAAATTAGCAGATGCATAGGAATGGAGGAGGGCAGCCTCCCATTCAAGTACTTAGGAGTCCCTCTTGTTTCTGTAAGGCTGAATGCTTCCCATTATGCACCCTTTATTGAGAAAATAGCTGGCTACATCAATATATGGGCTGGCTCTTCTTTATCATATGCTGGGAGGACTGAGCTGATCAAATCTGTGCTTCAAGGGGTGGAGTGCTTCTGGCTGGCCATCTTTCCCATCCCTGGAAATATCCTTGAAAAAGTCATCAAGTTGTGTAGATCCTTTCTCTGGAATGGAAAGAGTGGGGGAATGAGAAAAGCTCTTGTTGCTTGGGCTGACATTTGTAAGCCTAAAGCAGAAGGAGGTCTGGGGCTGGTAGAGCTTAAATCATGGAACAAGGCCCTCCTAACAAGAGTCCTATGGAATATCCACATGAAGAAAGACTCCCTTTGGATGCAATGGATCCAACACTACTATCTCCTTAACAAATCTATATGGGAGATCAAGGCAAACAAAGATGACTCCCCTCTCTGGAAGAGGATCCTGGAAATTAGAGATGAGATGGTTGGCCAACCTCCAAGCATCCAACAAGCTACTAATAAGCTGATTGAATGGAGGCTGCATGATGAACTAAGCATCAAGAAAGTGTACAATGATTTGAGGCAGAAAAACAGCAAGGTTAGGTGGGCTTCCCTGGTCTAGAATAGTCTCTGCCCTCCTAAACAATCCTTTATCCTTTGGCTGGCAGTTAGGGACAGATTGCTCACTAAAGATAAGCTTCATCTAGAAGAGAATGATAAGCTATGCCCCCTATGTACTGAACAGCATGAAACTAAAGACCACATTTTCTTCTCTTGTAGGATCAGCAAGGAAGTCTGGAGCAACATAAACCTCTGGCTAGGTAACAGAAAACAAATGAGTACCATTGAGAGTGCAATCAGATGGACTTCAAAAGTCAAAGGCACTGGCCCTCCTGCTGTAGCCAAAAAGACAGCCCTGGCATCTACTGTTTACCATTTATGGCTGGCCAGAAATGCCAAAATCTTTGAAAAAGCTCCTGCCTTACCTGCTAGCTTAGTGAAGAAGATCCAGATTGGTATCTACAGAAGTGTCTATGCAGCCTGCCCTGAGTATAGACTACTGATTTAAGCTGATTCCCTCTGATTTTGGTATCAGCCCAGGGTATGCCCTGTTGCATTATATGCTTAATGTTCTTGTATCTTGTTGCTATTGGCACTACTTCCCTTGTAAGCTCTAAGTTTAATGGGTTCTGCTGGCTGCATGTTTAGGCCAGCTTGTTTTATGTATCTTTTTGTTCCTGGTGGCTTGTTGGCTTGTATAGCCCTTTGGCTGGGCTTAGGCCTCTAGTCCCCTTTTGTTCATGTCCTTCCTGTAAATCTCCTGGGTATGCCCAGTGATACTTTTGTACATTTTTGATCATTTTAATACATGTTTATTTACAGATCAAAAAAGAAAGAATGAAGGTATGTCTTCCACGTTTTTTTATAATAAAAAATGTGGAGGCTATATGGGGTTGCCAGAGTTGTTTTTTGCAAAATCTTATTCTTATATATATATATATATATATATATATATATATATATATATATATATATATATATATATATATAGATATATATACTTATGCGTAAATATACTTACCGAATTTCGTTTAATCTTTCTTCAATTTCTCTATTTCTTTAAACACTTGGGTTTTTTACCATATAGGAAAGTGGATGTGGATTTGTAACCACCATCACACGCAAATTCTTACATTGGGTAAACATAAAGAAACAAGAGTTCATGCTTTTCTTTTAAATATTTTCAAGATCATCCTTCACCACTTTGGTACATTTACAAATATTAATTGTCATTCATATATAGCAATCATGTAAATTTGTAAGGGTAAGGGTAAAAGTAATTTTATCAACTCTTCATGACCACAAAATTCAATCTATCTGAGCTATTGTCTTAACCTGACAAACCAAACTTTGGTTTTATTCTAATCAATTCAGAGTACACCAATAAAAGAAAGCCAAATGAGAATGCAAGCCATTAACTTAGATTACGGTCTAAAAATTTTCATTGTATTGATATTTAATTTCATGTGTGAGGCAATATTTTTTTAAGGCATGTGAGGCAATAATTAATGATGGAATCATATGTTAAATAAAGGTAGGGACAATGCCTCATTGGTTTCCTTTTTTGGTAAGCTTGCTTTTCTGACCATTGTGTTAGACTTTCCTAATTTGAAAAAGCTAGCTAGGTGGTTGTAAAGACTCCACATAATTCTTTAGTATATGTTGATCTATGCTTCATATAAAGCTGTTAAGTTTCTAATAAACAAAAACTGGGTTAAATATCTTTAAAAACTATTTTTGAAAAGACTTAAAACATTATAAAAAATTATTTGTGCCAAATAATTTTTTTTCAAATTTTTTTTTTACTAAATACAAAATTTTGTGAGTGTTTATATACTAATTAAAGTCTTCTTTCAACTTTTGACTATTGGTTGTAATAATACCACTAACTGCGAATACAGCGCGCACACTGCGTGCATACTATGCACACAATCTGCGCAATCCGGGCACAAACTGCGAATACAACCAGCACATAACGTGCAAACTATGCACACAGCCCGCACACTGCACGCACAATGCGCCCACTGATCTTTTAGCGTGCACAATGGGCACAGTCCGAGCAATCTGGGCACAAATTTCACGCACAACCAGCACACAACACACACAGCCCGTACTCTGGGCACACTGAGGCCTTTTAGCGGGCACAATGCACACAGACTGCACAATCTGTGCACACACCATTTAATCTGTGATCACAGCCAGGTGTTTTGGAACAGAGAGATGTCATCAGATTTAACACTTAAATTGCATGGCCTAGTCATTAATTAATCATTTTTTTTAAGAAAAGTCATAAAAATGATTTGACCAGTATCAAATATATCAAATCCTTCTCTGGAGACGGGGTGGGGTAATTTTAGGTTTAGCACTTCCTACTTATTATCTCCCTGAGATTTATGTTGGTGGATTCTCCTATTTCAGTTTTTGGACAAAGGATTGGGGGATGACGTGGCCGCTGACACACAACACATGATCTGTACTCAGTAGTGCCCACAGTTTCTTGATCCTGTAAATGTTTAGCCAATGACTCCCAAACCAGATGGTTTTAGGCCATTAGGTGTAAAGACACCCCTAAGAACTTACTAACTTGAGTCAAAAAGGCTACGAAACTAACTGGTCTTAATACTGAAATTCCCATCTTTTGATGTGAACACTCACTGCTTACTAAGGCAAGAGGTCTAGTTACTCAGTGGTAATTTTAATGATCATTATGTACATAATTCCCACCTTTTGATGTGAACACTCATTGCTTACTGAGGCAAGAGGTCTAGTTACTCAGTGGGAATTTTATTCAATGATCATTAGGAGCATTTCGTTTTCTCTTTTTGTGCAATAAACATTTTTCTCTATTTTCCTATGCAAAGTGTTCTTCTAATAAGTTATCCGATTACAGTTAGGTCATGGAAACATATACATAAAATTATATGTCATAATTCACACAACTATGCACTAATGTGCTCGTGTCAGATTTAGATCAAACTTGTGAATTCTTAAGTGCCTTGAGGTAGGTAATTAAACTTTTAAAACTCTTATTACTAGACCATGTGTTATAGATTTTAAGCTTACTGATGAAGTTTTATCATAATATTTATTTTAGATCAACCAAAATCTTCAAAATAAAATGAACATGCATTTACCTTTTCAATAATACTAAAAAAAAGCTGGGACAGAGTGTATGAATTGTGTCTTCCATACCCCCAAAATTAATATACACATTGTCTCCAATATGTGAGTGACATGGAAAGATCTGACCTGGGAGATGGAGAACTAAATGGCTGACATGGCTTGTAGCACATCCCCAAACTTGAACTGGATGCACGCACTATGTTCTTGAAAAAGAAAAACAGACACTGTGCCGAAAAACAAGAAATACTAATAATAAACAATTAAATAAAAGTAAATAATAATAATAATAAAATACTAGAATGAAAAGGATATGCTGTGGGGTGCCTCCCATAAGCACTAAGTTTTACGTCTTCAACCAGACGGGGTATCCTCTCATTGCTGGTCTCCAGGTGGTGCAGTCGAAGAGGTACCGGGTGTGGGAGGTAGTCGATCAAGGATGACCTAGAGCGTCATCTCCTGCCTCATAAACCATGCCTCCAAACCATCTATCCGATGATGTACTAATAGAGTCACCTCTTTATCCTTCCGACAGATGTCAAAGAGCTCACAGCGGAAAAAAGACATCTCTTCTAGAAGGTGTTGGTACTCGGTGGACCCCATGGCTGGCTAGTCCTCCTCCCAAGTAGGGCTCTCTATGGGTTACTCTGTGTTCATGGGGTCATGCTCAACAGGCTTCTCAGCAGGAATATGCTCACGAGGTCTCAGGGCATGCGGGACTGGCTCAGGCTCCACTGGCTCCTCCCAAAAAATGGGTCGTCACTTATCAGCCCATCAATGGAGGAGCCCTTGATTCCCTTCTTCTTGAAGATATGACTGAGGAGAAATGGGAAAGAGAGCCCCCATGCATTCGCCATTGTGGTCTGACGGTCGTGCACATAGTCCCAAAACTTATGGATCTGGCTCCATATGACTGATGGAATGGAATACTAGTGTCCTTGGTAAAATGTGTATAGGGCCTATAGGAACTGGTCCCTTCTCTGAGTCTTGTGCCCCAAGGGGCACACATACTGGAGGATGGAGTCCACGAGCCAGAGTCATGGAGGCAACTTCAACCGGCTTCCCGCGTTGTTGTGCCGATCAGTGTACTGGCCCGCACATATATCCTCGATGATGTGGGGTAGGGGAAATGGCTTTGGCTACTCCTCCATCTAGGTGTCCTCAGGAGGGGATTCATCACAGCAGTGAAGGGCAACAGCGATGTCAACAGTGGTCACCTCGATGAACTTGCCCTGAACTGAGGAAGATAGGATCTCTGGTCTGGTACAGTCGTAGGATAAGTTCTCATAGAACCTGACCACCAATCGGGTGTATGCTGTCCAGCAAACAGGCTTGAAAAGCCTCTTCAGTCCCCGGGTCTTGAATTCTTGAACCACCCATCGAGTGGCGTCCAAGCTCTTGAAATCTACATCAATGTTGAAAGTAGTCTCAAACAAGATTTTCTCTGTTTGAAACTGGGCCGGGATGACTGGGGGCGACTGTTGGAGGTTCGGGATATGGAGGCAACTTGTTTAGGCATTTTGGCTAGCTTTTGTCCAATTTGCACTCAATCACAACTTAGGTGCGCTTGATCGCACTTGGTGGCCTACGCTCGATCACAGGGACTTTGCGCTCGAGCGCACTAGGTCAGGTAAACTGTCGAACAGTTTGTGGGCGACAGATGCTGGAAGTTATGGGAAGCACACAAACGCGATCTCAACCTCCTATAAATATGAAATACAACCACACAACACACGATATATGTAAATAATTAGTAAAATATAAATTAAAAACGTGTGTGAGTCTGTGTAACTAAGTAGAAAATAAAAATGGGTACGGGTATACCTTGTGTGCACGTAAAAGTGATTGGTTGTGTAAGGGGCGAATGATGATGATAGGTGAATAAAATGTGGGATGGGGGAGGGTTGGCTTGATGGGAAATGAGATAAAGTTAAAGTGAGAGTGTTGTGAGAGTGATGTGCGAGATGGAGAGGGTGAAAGGGCGAGAGACAGAGTGTGTGAGGGAGAGTAAGTGTAAAAAGTGTTAACAAAATCAGGTGTTTTTAACTTAACATGTGACCCTCTGCCCAGAGTGCGCTTGAGTGCATGGTGATGTGCGATCGATTGCACTTGTGCGCAAGTGTGTGTGTGGGTGTGTTGCACTCGCGTGCTATGGAACGCAGGGTGAAAGTGCACTCAAGCACACTGTGTAGTGCACTCGAGCGCAAGGCAACAAGTATGAAAAATAAACTCTACAAGGACTAAGAGGATAAAATAATGAGAATGAGTTAGAAACAATACAACCATACCGTACTTTAGTGGCCTCAGTACCACTAACCTCAATAGAGGCGCTTGAACTACATGGTTATCGAAGTTTGGAACTGCTCAAGCACTCTCTATAGTAGCTTCAATGCTACTCACTTTGAATGGGGCACTTAGAGCCCATCTTATGTGGCTCAAGTGCTCTTGGTTCAATTGCATACTAGATAGATTGAAGTGCCAATTCTTCATCTCTAGGAGGCAAGTTGATATCAAGGTATGACTTGACTTTATGTCCATTTACTGTGAATGTCTGATTGTTGTTTGACCCATGAATCTCCAAACACCATGAGGAAATACCTTGGTGACCACATAAGGACAAGACCATCGGGACTTCAGTTTGCTTGGAAATAGTCATAATCTTGAGTTGTAGAGCAACACCCTTTATCTCATATGAAACTCTTTCCTTACCAGTTGTCTATCATAATAGGCTTTTGTCCTTTCTTCGTACATTCTCATATGCATCATACCTTAATTCTTCTAGCTCGTTTAAGTTAAGTTTCCTCTTTTCACCCTTTTGTTTCATGTCAAAATTGAATTGTTTAATGGCCTAATATGCTCGATGTTCTAACTTCACTGGCAAATGGCTTGCTTTTCCAAATACTAAGCAGTATAGAGATATGCCAATTGGTGTCTTATAAGCTGTCCCATATGCCCATAGAGCATCATTCAGTCGCAAAGACCAATCCTTCTGATTAGGATTCACGGTCCTTTCTAAGATGCTTTTAATTTCTCGGTTACTAATCTCCACTTGGCCACTGGTCTGAGGGTGATATGGAGTGCCAACTTTATGGGTGATCCCATATTTTCTGATGAGTGCAGCAAAAGAATGATGATGAAAGTGGTTGCCACCATCACTGATGATTGCTCTTGGAGTCCCAAACCTAGTAAAGATGGTATCCTGTAGAAACTTCACAACCACTTTGTGATCATTAGTCTTTGATGGAATAGCCTCGACCCATTTGGACACATAATTCACACCCACAAGAATATATAAATAACCAAAGGAGTTAGGGAATTGACCCATGAAATCAATGCCCTATATATCAAAAAGTTCCATTATATGAATATTTTGTAGGGGCATCTGATTTCGAGAAAAGATGTTACTTGTCCATTGGCATCTATCACATGAGCTGCAGAATGAAAAGGCATCTTTAAATAGATTAGGCCAATAAAAACCGGATTGTGATACCTTAAGAGCTGTTCTCTTGGCCCCAAAATTTTCTCCACAAGCAAACTGATGGCAATGTTGTAATAAGCTCAAATGCTCTTCTTCTGAGACACACCTTCTGATGATTTGATCTGGATAGAATTTGAATAGGTATGTGTCATCCCAATGGTAGTGTCTAGACATGGATATTAGCCGCTTATTTCTTTAACTAGTCATACCTGGAGGAAAAAACTTAGCAGTTAGATAATTGACAATATCAACATACCATGGAAGTGTTACCTCTAGTGCGAACAATTGTTCATCGGGGAAGTTTTCATTTAAAGGTAGCTCATTTTTGTCATCCTCACAAGGTAGCCTTGATAAGTGATCTGCAACCATATTTTCACTGCCCTTCTTGTCTTTGATCTCCAAGTCAAATTCTTGCAGTAGGAGTACCCATATGATTAACCTAGGCTTAGCATCTTTCTTAGAAAACAGATATCTCAAGGCAGCATGATCAGTAAATACAATAACCTTAGAGCCAATTAGGTATGATCTAAACTTCTCTAAAGCAAAAATAACAGCATTTCAGTAGTAAAATAGTTAAGTTGAGCATCATTTAAAGTTCTAGAAGCATAGTAAATAGCATGAGGTACCTTATTGACTCTTTGGCCTAAGACAGCTCCCAAGGCGAAGTCACTGGCATCGCACATCAACTCAAATGGAAGATTCCAATCTGGTGTCATCATTATTGAGGTGGAGGTAAGCACATCCTTCAATGTGTTGAAAGCTTTCATACAGTTATCAGTCCATTCAAACTTGGTATCTTTAGCTAACAATGCACATAAAGGTCTAGAGATCTTGGAGAAATCCTTGATGAATCGTCTATAGAATCTAGCATGTCCAAGGAAACTTCTGACTCCCTTGACTGTTAAAGGAGGATACAACTTTGAAATGATGTCTATTTTAGCCTTATCTACCTCAATACCTTTGTTGGAGATGGAATGACCCAACACAATGCGTTGTTGAACCATAAAGTGCATTTCTTCCAATTCAGCACTAAGTTGCTCTCTTCATATCTCTTTAGGTCACTCTCTAAATCATTTAGGCATCATCAAAATTGGAACCAAAAACACTGAAATCATCCATGAATACCTCAATGACTTTCTCCACCATGTCAAAAAATATGCTCATCATACATCTTTGAAAGGTGGCTGGTGCGTTGTATAAACTGAATAGCATCCTTCGATAAGCAAATGTACTGAAAGGACATGTGAAGGTAGTCTTTTCTTGATCCTCAGGTGCTATGGCAATCAAGTTGTACCTACTATACCCATCCAAGAAGCAATAATAGCTATGGCCAGCTAATCTCTCTAACACCTGATCAATGAATGGCAAGGGGGAATGATCTTTTCTGGTCACCTTGTTTAATCTTCGGTAATCAATACATACCCTCCAACCATTTGTTTTTCTTGTAGGTATGAGCTCCTCATCCTCATTCTTCACCACTGTGATCCCACTCTTTTTAGGAACAACTTGGATCGAACTTACCTATTTACTGCTTGAGATGGGGTATATAATGCCAACATCTAATAGTTTTAATACCTCGGCCTTTACTACCTCTTTCATGTGCGGGTTAAGTCTTTTTTGAGCATCTCGAGTAGGCTTTGCTTCATCCTCAAGGTAGATATGATGCATGCACTTGGCTGGACTTATCCCCTTGATGTCAGCAATGGTCCATCCAATGGCAGATCTATGCTCCCTAAGAACTCTTAATAGTTTCTCTTCTTCTCCAACACTCAAATTAGCAGCCACAATCACAGGTAATGTCTTCTTCTCCCCCAAATAGGCATAAGTTAAATGCTCTGGTAGCTATTTCAATTCCAATGTTGGTGCCTGGATAATAGAAGGGAAAAAAGTAGTATTAGTAGGTATGAGAGATTCAAATGGAGGAGCATACTTACTTGGATCTTTTGGAGAAGCCTCAAAGATGTGCATAGCTTTAATGATGTCATTAATAACATCTTCAGGTTCTTGCTTAATATCCACTTTTGTAAAGCTATGGGTAAAGGTCGTCTCCAATGGATCAATGTGATGGACCTGAAAAGCTTGCTTAACAAAACTTTGCATCATACATACATTAAAGAACTTTGCATCATACATACATTAAAGCATTCCATATAATCTTGAGGTAATTTTATTACATCAAATATTTTAAACTCTATTTTCTCACAATTTACCTTCATACTTACTATACAATTTTTTGCACAAATCTTTGTATCGGCAGTTCTCATGAAAGGTTTTCCTAAAATGATGGGCAGGGGTAATGGCATAAGGCATTCTTTCATATCTAACACAATAAAATCAGCAAGCAAAATAAACTCACCTACCTTTACCAGGACATCTTCAAGTATACGTCTAGGCCTTTTGATGCTTCTATCTACCAATTGTAAAGTATACCTCTAGGCATTCGCCTTCTCCGTCTCATTTACCTTTGATGCCGATGGTTTCTCTAAAGATGCTTTTGCAGACTCATCGGTTCCTATGACCTTACCTTTCCTGAGAGTTGTGATAGCCTTCAGTTGTTGGTGCCCCCTAGATTAGGTAGTGTTTGAGCTGAGAGCTTACCTTGCTTTCTACCACTTAGTTCTTTAGCCAATTGCCCCACTTGTAACTCTAGCCTTTGAATGGCTTGTTCGTGTTTCGCAGTGGGCTGTCTTAACTCAGTCCGAAATTACTTTTTGTCCGTCATGAACTGATCTTGTGAGGTCATCAACTATTGTTGTTGAGTTTCTAATTGTCTCACAAGACTCTCTAGGTCATTTTTCTTTGATTTTAGAACTAAGTGGGCTGCTGGTGGGGAGTACCTTTGCTGCTCTTGATGGCTCAGGGCATTTTGATTGTTGCTCCAAGAGAAATTTAGGTGCCATCCAGGATTGTAAGTGGTTGCATATGGGTTGTTCTTAGGTGGATAGTTGTTTGGTCCCACATAATTTGCTTGCTCCGGGTTTGCAGATGAATACAAAGGACATGTCTCAGTATTATGATCAAATTGAGAACATATAGCACATACCTAGAGTATGGTAGCTGGTGGATTAGGTGAGGCATTCTGAGTAGTCATGGCTTTAACAAGCAGATCTAGTTTCCTCTCCACAGCAGCTATTTGGGTAGAGGATCCTCTATTTAGGGTTACCTCATACACACATTTGCTCTTGGATCCATGTCTATCTCTAGAGAAGAATTACTGGGTGTGCTCACTTAAGGTCTCGAATAGCTCCATGGCTTCTTCGCTGCTTTTCTCCATTAGCACTCCTCTACAATCTGAATCCACTATTCTTTTATTAGTATCACTTAAACCTTCATAGAAAGCTTGTACCAGTTCATCCTGAGGTAGATTGTGATGTGAGCATTTTAGTAGCAGCTCGTTGAAATGTCCCCATGCCTCAAAGAACAGGTTTTCATCTTTTTGTTGGAAAGACTGAATCTCTTTCCTCATTTGCCTCATCTTTTGGGCTGGGAAAAACTTTCTTAGGAACTTACTGGCCAACTCCTCCTAAGTATGGATAGAAACTACAGGCAATGAATTGTACCACAGTTTAGCATTATCTTTTAAGGAAAAAGGGAAAAGAATTAACCTGATTCCTTCTTAGTCTAGGCCCCGGATTGCTAAAACTTGCAGAGATCGAAGAATTCCCGAAGGTGCAAGTGTGGATCTTCGGTAGGTGTACCCCTAAAGTGAGTTAATGCACTGAGTATCTGCGGAGATATGTAATAACTGTCGTCCGCCTCTGGTTGATAAGCAATGCAAGATGGCTGGTCGATGTTCCTTGGGATGAAAGATTGCTTCATCGGTCTTCGCTCAGGTGGTTATTGGATTTCTAGCTATTCTGCCATTAATGCTTCTTCCTCGAATTCTTCTTCTACCTTTTTAGAGTTGTCTCTAAGCCTTCGTCGAATGGTCCGTTCAAGCTCTGTATCGAGGGGAAAAAAGGTGGGATGCCTGGATCGAAACCCTTACATGAATCAATAAAAACCACTTCAGTACAGTAGTTCAGCACTGCTGCTCGGGTACCCTCTGCCTCAAGTGCGCTCGATCGCACAAGGTATTGCACTCAAGTACAATGTCTCATAGAGCTTCTGCTGTAGTGCCTGAAGCAGAAAATGAAAAGAAGATAAATAGGTTTTTGATGAAACAAAATAAAAGTGACAAATGCGAGATCATCTCCACAAGGATTGGTGAATTTCGTTTTAGAATAAGTTTCACAATGTAAAAATTGATATAAATAAATATTGAGCCTAGATTGATAATGATAAGAACATAGGGCTTTGATATCCACCACTAATCCTACTTTCTCAATAAGTGATGTGCCAATGCTCTAGCCCTACCATGAATACCTAATGGTTGTCAACATAAGGGCTTTGTTCGCTCCTTAAGCTATTGATCTCCCTAAGCAACGAGTTAGGCATGGTGTATACTATAACTCTTTTCTCTCTTAAGGGATTCAACATTGTGTATACTGAGTTGTTCCTTAAGAGAGAGCATAAGGTCTGTGGAAATCGACAACCACACAAGACCTAGGGCATGTTGTATACCCCTAGTTTCCCATGTTGATTAACCCAAGAATCCGACATGGATTTCTTTTGTTACTATTGTCAGACCCAGGACTCGGTCATCCAAATTGATCTAACTAACTAATCTATACCACATGCATACGTTGATCAGACAAACACATATAAGGAATTCAATAAAACAAGTATTAATCAATTAAAACATCATAACATAGCTATTTGCAAAGGCAACAATACTTACATATAGAAAAGCATAACTAAGACTTCAATTGAGCCCTATTAAGAAGTTAGTTACACATGTTGTTTAAGCCAAACATCATACACTAAACTAAGTAGAAAGATAAAACCCGAAGAATACTGTGGAGAAGGGTCGTCACTTCCTCTCCAAAGCTTACAACTCAAAACAAAATCAAAAGGTATTGTTTCTATGTTTTACAAGCCTATATATAGGGTTCTAAGGACACCTCGAAACCCTAATTTTCAAAACAAGACTCGGAGACATCTTTCCAAAACTGGCTCTGCTGCCTCTCTGTGCGTGTGTGCTTGATCACATGCTCTTGTGCTTGAGCATATGGGTGCGCTTGAGCCTTCTAGGTGTGCGCACGAGTGCTTGTGTGCTCGATCACATATGGCTTGCGCTCGAGTGCACTCAGTTGGTTCCAGATCTTTAGTTTTCTTCCTTAGAGCTCCAAAATGCTATATTTTCTTCAAAAACCTATAAAAAGCACAGAAAACACAAAAATGAAGTAGAATATACTAAAATACATAAATAAAGAGCTTAACAACGGTAAATTAAGGGGCTTAAATATGAATATTTAAGCACTTGTCATAAATATTCATGCATTTTACGTTGTATAGAATGTTTAAATATCAGATTGATGTAACTTCCCTGTTGAGGGTTGAGGATTTATGAAAAATTTCTTTTGGTGTTATTTATTTTCTTTGTTGCATATATGTGTCATGCTGAGATTTTCAAAATGTGATGACACCATATCGGGTGTGACCAACCCGGGATGGGTCGTTACAATTTTCGTATCAGAGCATTAAGTTTTATGATTCTGTAGACTGCATAAAAAGTAAGAAAAGTGGAAGATTAAAATAAATTATATTTTAATAGTCTGAGGATGGCACATGGATGCTTTAGAGTTAGAGTTAGAGTTGTTGATTTGAGAGGGCGTGTTAGGCCCCCAATATTTTTGGCAAGTCGAGGTTGAGTCTGAAACTGTGGTTCCTAGAAGGGAACGTGTTGACAATATAATTGATATTGGTAAAGTGTGAGAGAATCTGAAGTTGAAAGAGATGAGCTAAGACAAGCTCTTACACATGCTCTTGAGAAAATGAATGTAGCAGATAATAGAGTTGGTAGCCTATAGCATAGACTTGATAAATAGGTTAGAGTAGTGCCTGAGGTTGTTGTAAATCTAATAATTATAAATGTTCAAAAGTGGAAAAGTGAGTTTATGCATGAGATGCAGAGAGGTATATTAAGTTGAATGTCTTGTTGTTTAAAGGATCTATGAATCTTTTTAAGCCTGAGTTTTGGGAGAAACATGTAGAGAGATTATTTGGTATCTTACCAGTAACTGACAGGCAAATGGTTGCATTTGCTTCGTTTGAGTTAGAATGTGAAGTTTTGGAATGGTGGGAGGATATTCTTGCCAGGGTAAGTGCAGATATCGATAGACCTTTAACTTGGAATAGGTCTAAGGAGGTTTTCCTTGATAAATACTTTCGTTATACCTCTAGAGCCCAACAAGATAGAGATTTTATTTATTTGGGGTAAATGTGTTGACTGTGGCTCAGTATGATAGCAGATTTGTGGTCTTGTCAATGGTTGTACCAGAAATGGTAGACCTAAAGGAGAAGAAGTATAAGAGGTTCAAAGATGTACTATATTTTAAGGTTTGATCAAAACTATCTTACATTAGGCAAATGAATTATGTCAGATTGATGGATATATCATTTCAGATTGAGAGAGATATGATAGAGTTTAAGGGAAAAAGAAAGAGAGGTTAAAGAGGTTTAGACATGAAGGTTATAGAGGTAGTGGTAGTATGAGTGTACAGGGTGAAAGACCACCCCAAATGAGGTGTTCCTTGTCACAGGGAACTGAAGTAGAGAGTCAGAGGAAAACAAGATCTATTACTTCTGTAGCTCATAATACTATTGGTGGGACCCTTAGATTTGGGAGACAGGTTATGGGAATTGAGAGTCATGGCAAAGGAAGTAAGTATGCTACCAAGTGGAAGTGGTAATTTGACGTATGATTGAGAGACAAAAGTTCGTTATAGATATATTCAGATGAGATATTTATCCCAGAATTATCAAAATTTGAAGTGCTTTATATATAAAAAAATGTGGACATGTCAATGTTGGTTGATCTTGATGCAACCCATTCTTTAGCATCAAGTATTCATATGAAGTTTAATGAAGTATGTATTAGTCCTTGGATGCAAAATATTTCTGCTGAAGTTCCCTCTAGAGATAGAGTGCAAATCATAAATGTTTACAAGGGTTGGGTGATTCGTATCAATGATAGAAAGACTGAAGCTGATTTGTTATCTTTGAATATGGTTGATTGTTCAAAAAAATATATATATAGTGTTCAAAATATGGACATTAGGAGTTTAACTTTCAAGGAGAACATAAGATACTCTCAAACTATCTTATTTTACTCTGATTACTAGGAGATGGTTGAAGAAGGGTTTTAAAGGGTATTGGGCAGCCCCCGTGTTGTTTGTAAAGAAGAAAGATGGAACGATAAGAGTGTGTATAGATAAATGAATTGTTTAAGCAGTTGCAAGGAGTGAGAGTAATTTCTAAAATAAACATGAGATCAGGTTATCACCATTTAAGGATAGAGAAGGGAGATGTGCCTAAGACTGTTCTTAGGACACGTTATGGTCATAAGTTTCTTGTGATGTCATTGGATTGAATAATGTTCCAGAAACATTCATGGACTTGACAAATAAAATGTCTGAACCATTTCTTAATAATCTGGTGGTTGTATTCATTAATGACATCTTGGTGTATTCTAAAAAAAAAAAAAAAAAAAGAACAACATATGAAACATTAGACAGTGTGTTGGAGATTCTGAGGAAAAAGAATATTATGCAAAGTTCTCTAAGTGTTAGTGTTGGCTAAATGAAATAATTTTCTTGGAACATATAATATCGGGAAATGGCATAATAGTTGATCTACAAAAGGAAGAGACAATGTTAAGTTGGGAGAAACCAACTAATGTAACTGAGATTAGAAGCTTCTTGGGGTTGGTAGGTTATTATAGATGATTTATCCATAATTTTTTTCTATTATTGCAATACTATTAACTAGATTGATCAGAAAAGATTTGAGATTTGTATGGTCTGGGGAGTGTGAGAAAAGTTTTCAATTACTAAAGGAGAAATTGACTACAACTTCAGTATTGGTGTTTCCTTCTAGTGATGAAGGATTTGCGAGGTACAATGATGCGTCGCATCATTGGTTGGGATATGTGTAACATAGGAAAGCTGTGGTCCATACTTTTAGGCAATTGAAGATTCATGATAAAATTTATCCTACTCATGACTTATAGTTAGCTGCCATGGTGATTACTTTAAAGATTGGAGACATCATCTGTATGGAGCCACTTGTAAGATACTCATGGATTATAAGAGTTTGACATACTTACCTACCCAGAGAGAGTTGAATTTGAGGCAAAGATGGTGGATGGAGTTAATAAGTAATGATGATTGTACAATTCACTATCATCTAGAAAATGCGAAGGTGATAGCTAATGCATTGAGTAGAAAGTCTATAAGAAATTTAACTGCTATTGAGAGTCCTGATGTGAAATTGATGATAGATTTAAAAGAGATAAGAATGAAGTTGAATAATAGTGATAGATGATCATGGGTAAAGAATATAGTTGTACAGTCATCCATAGTAAAATGGTTTAGATATACAAGGTAGAGATGAAGAGTTAGAGAAGATTAAGCATTGGGTGCTTACTAGAAAGCAATATAAGTTCAAAATTTGAAATGATGGTATCTTGGATATAAATAGTGTTCCCGATAATACGGAGTTGAGAAAAGAGATAAGGAGGGAGGCATATAATGATGTTGATTTGATGCAATCAAGTAGCAATAAGTTGTATACAGGATTGAGATAGAATTTTCTGATAGTCAGGATTGAAGAGGGGTGTAGCTGATAGAAAGAATTATTAAGGTACTAGAAGATATATTAAGGGCAAAGGTGATGAGTTTCTTAGTAAGTTAGGATGTTTACATGCCATCAATTGAAATTGCTGATAATAATCAGTAACAAACTAATATTGGGATAACACCGATTGAGGCATTGTATGGTCGGAGGTGTAGAATTCCTTTATGTTGGGAAGAAATGGGAGAGAGAAATATATCTAGTCTATCAATTATTGAGTTAACAATTGAGAGGATCAAATTTATTAGAGAGAACCGTAAAGCAGCCCAGACTAGACCTCTTGAGTCTCAAGTAGGTGATTGGGTGCATTGAAAAATATCTCAATAAAAATGTATATTGAGATTTAAACAGGAAAAGAAAGTTGAATCCGAGGTATGTGGAACCCTATGAGGTTGTTAAGGAAGTTGGGCTAGTTGTGAGTAGCCGGAATTGCCTCCAGAATTAAAAAATTTATATAATGTATTTCATGTTTCACTTTTTAGAAAGTGTTTACATGATAAATATTATAATATTTCAAGCTAAGCTATAAAAATACATAAAGATTGGGTTTATATACAAGTACCAGTGAGGATTTAGACAAAAAGAACAAATCTTGTTGAATAAAATAATTGCATTAGTTTAAGTTTTGTAGCGGAATAAGGATGTTGAAGAGATTACGTCAAAACATGAAACAATTATGAAGAAATATTATTCACATTTATTTCTGGAGTAAAGTAAGGAAATTTCGAGAACAAAATTTTTGTAGGGTAAGTAGAATTGTAATACCCGTAATTGTAAAGTAAGGATGAAGAAGTACTTTAATAAATATGACATAGAGTTAAAATAATGTATAGATATTTTTAAATGTGAAAAGTTATATTTAAAAAAATTAGGGATGTCCTAGAAGAAAAGAAAAAAAAGTCAAAGCCACATTCATAAATTCGTGGCAACTTAGAAAAAGAGGGGGAAGGAGCTGCTGAAGAAAAAAACTAAAGGGCCAAAACGTGGCAGCCACCTGCTGCCAAGGGAAATAGAGTTTCAAATGAAACTCTGCATGCCTTCCACGTCTTACAAATCTCACTTATATATACACCTATGTGAAATTGTTTTCAATTTCTTGTTTTTCTCTAAATACTTGGGGACCCAAAGAAAGGCTGAAAGAGCAAAATTTTGAAGGAGGTTACTGCAGAATTTCATAGAGAATCAGGAAAAACGATCAGAAAAATATAAGGTAATAACATACTGTTTATTTTTGAAATTTTTAGCATTCATGAAATTTCCTAAGAAGTCAAAGTGGGAATTTTCAAAGGGTGTGGCTTATAACGAATTGAAGAATAAATTATAAATTTAATATAAATATGATGTCAAGTGTTGACGATCTACAATCGGAGGAAATTTCTGAGAGGAACAGGAGGTGATCCATGGGTAACTTTAAGTGCTACGTGGTGAGTTGGATTTACTTTAAGTAGTCTAAATAAAAATGAAAAATCTAGTGATAATATTAAAATAAATTATTAGCTTATGTTTTGGTGATAGATAAAGATTTGATTGATAGATATGATATGAATATTAGACACGAAGAAAAATTTGTATGTGAGAAGAAATATTATTAGAATAATAAGTTGATTTAATAATGATGGTGATAAATAAATTCTTTATGAGTTATGGTTGATGTTTTGATACGAATTTTGAGAAGATGAATTTTAGTGGATCTTGACAAACTTTGATAGATGATTTGATGTAATGAAATTTAGCGGATCTTGACAAGATTTAATGGATGATTTGATGTGATTTGGGATGAGAGGAATTTAGTGGAATTTTTATTATATAAATTTAAGAATAATCAGGATAGCTAATTTAAGTATTTTGAATTTATGTTGTTTTTATATTACTATTCATATGCATACTTCATATCATTGTTCATATGCATATGCATTAAATGAGAAAGAAAAGAATCGGGAAGGCAGCCGGTCTAATTGAAAAACCATGACAACTAGTATGTGCTGGAAATTAAAGGGACATCGTGACAGCCAATATATACTGGTAATGAATTCCGTGGCAGCCAGGACTAGCTGCAAAGAAAAGAACTAGGAAGACAGCCAGTCTAAATGAGAAAGAAAATAACCGGGAGGGGGCCGGTTTAAGATAATAACAACCTGTCGACAGGTGGGAAGATGTTCCCATCATAATAATTCATGCATTGCATCTGTTTTAATTATTGCTTGCATTATTGAAACGCTTATATGTGATGTGTTATTGTGAAATTATTCATAGATAGATAAGTCTCACAGAGAGACAGTTATGGTGATAAGAACCATCTAGATAGTAGACTTTATGATGTGAACTGCATTACGAGGTAATTATGAGATAATTGATGGTATTAAGGTGAACCAAAAAATAAGAGAAAGAGATTGATAGAGAATGAATATTATGACATGTGTAGTGATAGTAGAGTGCTAGTATCAAGTGTGTGAGATATAATAAAAGACTGTTTATACAAATGAGTCTTCCAGTAAATTTAATTCACTGAGCTTGTGAAACTTATCCCTCATTGTACAATGATTTCATTTGGCAGGCTTGACAAATAGTTTTGTGAGTTGAGGTTTAGAAGAAATCATTTTCTGTAAGTCACGTACGTGTCAACATCCTCAGACTAATGAGAAAAGAAAATAAAAATTTATTTGTAAATATTCATGCATTTTACGTTGTATAGAATGTTTAAATATCAGATTGATGTAACTCCCCTGTTGAGGGTTGAGGATTTATGAAAAATTTCTTTTGGTGTTGTTTATTTTCTTTGTTGCATATATGTGTCATGCTGAGATTTTCAAAATGTGATGACACCGTCTCGGGGGTGGCCAACCCGGGATGGGTCGTTACAGCCTTTTACAGAGCTGCCACTAGTGACCGACGAAGGAGCTATTACACTGGAACCGCAGCAAATATTGAATGCTCGTTGGATCAAAAGGAGGAATAAAATTGAGGAAGAAAATCTAGTATAGTGGAAGCATCTACCTGTGGAGGAGGTCACGTGGGAGACAAACCAGTCATTGCTTGAACAGTTTCCATCTGTGGACATGAGGACAAGAGTCCACTTAAGGGGGAGAGTCTTGTTAGGCCACGACGTTCGGAGAGAGGCCAAAAGCCAAATCCCAAGTATCAGGGATGAGGTTAGTCGTGAAGAGTTAGTAGTTGACGTGAAGATCTCGCATGCGAAGATTGGGTCATTAGCAGTAGAGAGTTTTACGTTTTATGTTGCTTGATGTTATTTTTCTGTTGCATGTTTATTTCCGTTAGTTATACTTTCTGTTATTAGGTGTGTTTGTGTTTCGGTTACTAGCAGTCTTATGTTGTCTTTTATTTCGACATTATGTACGTGGCTTTTTCTTATATAAGCAGCCAAGAATTAACAATGAAATCATCAAGCAAGCTTATCCAAATTGTGGTACATTCTCACCTGAAGAGAATATTTTCCTTAGTGTTCATAACCAATTCTTAAGCGAGACCTATCAAAGAAGAAAGGGTATGGTGTTGGTAGTGGTAGTGGTAAGGATGATAGTATCTGGCTCGAGTTGTTGAGGTCGCATAAGCTTGTTCAGGTCACGTTGTTCCAAAAACCTATTGTGAAGATCAAATTGGCTGGGTCTGCTCTTACGGTTAAGAGGATTACTTTTTGTAAGCTCAATGAAAAGGAGTTTAGGTCAAAGATGAATAGGTTACGACAACTCAAGCATCCAAATTTGGTTCCTTTGTTGGGGTTTTGCATTGTGGAAGAATAGATGCTTTAGATGTACTTTGATTTTCCACCTTGGTTTCCTACGTATACTTTGACTGTAAAAATAAACATGAGACATGAGATGGATGGCAGGATCTGATTGACCGAAATTTAACCTTAATGACTAAGTCGAAAGATTTTGAAACTCAATGATCAAAATAGAAAGTGAATCAAACCTTAAAGACGAAAAGCAGTTTTGCCTGATGGGTTTGCTCTTACGGCTAAGAGGATTAGTTCTTGTAAGCTCAATGAAAAGCAATTTAGGTCAGAGATGAATAGGTTAGGACAGCTCAAGCATCCAAATTTGGTTCCTTAGTTAGGGTTTTGCGTTGTGGAAGAATAGATGCTTTTGATGTACCATGATTTTCCACCTCAGTTTTTTTACGTATACGGTAAATATAAACATGAGACATGAGATGGATGGAATGGTTTGATTGATATCAAAATTTAACGTTAATGACTAAATCGAAAGATTCTGAAACTCAAAGATCAAAATAGAAAGTGAGTCAAACCCTAAAGACAAAAGTACATACTAAGCCATTTATTCATCATCCAGATTGATCTGTAACTATTTGAGATTTTAAGCTTGGATAAAGAAAAGCAATACATTTCCAAGAATCTGATGCATTGTGATGAGTGATAATATTAATGGGGTTTGCTTGGCTTTCCTTTATGGTTAACAGCAAGCCACCAGGCAAGGCACTAATTTCCACTTGGGACATGAAGAAATATCTCCAGGGGTGGGGTATCTGCTCTAACAAAATCAGTTGGTAGAGGTGAAGAAAAAATGACCCTATCTCAAAATTGCATACCCAATTCTGCCTGGATACAAATCCAAAATAATAATAATAATAAAGCAAAAGATTGCATACCGAGTTCGGGTAAAAAGCCAAAATATAATAATAAGAAGAAAAAGAGCAAAAGAAGCCAGGTGAGTTGAAGCAAAACTAAGTGTTTTTTTTTTTTATATTGACTAGAAGGGAGAATCCGAGTCTCATATATAAAAGATCCGGTGGTGATCACTCGACCAAAAGGTTCAAGTCGCAGCAAAACTAAATTAGCAACAAAGTACAAGCACAGATGATCAACTATCAACACAAGGCTCAGATAATCTTATAGGAAACGATTTGACATCTCAATGTAGTAAAAAAAGAAATCTGAAACTTGACAAAATAAAGAGAAGGGCTAAAATATCATTTAGAGTTTTGTTACTATTTAAATGCTCTACTATCAAAAACATGGCAATGATAACCTTACGGCTGTACCCAAACTGCCCGGTCAAAAAACATGCAATGAAACATTGCTTCTTTTCAAATCTGCTCATTCTGCAATTCCAGCTTTTCTCCAACAAGATTGTTTCCGCAACTCCAACCGGCTTCACAAGTAGCAGGAACAAAGCTATATAGGACTCCCTCTTGACATCTGCACTTTATAAACCTTAATCCAATAAAGTTCCTTACATAATCATCTGAATGATTACCCTCTAAAAAAATAAGAAAAAACCAACAAGATTGCTTTGGAGTTTTGCTAAAAAGAAAAACAACTGACTTCTCATGTCAACCCTAGTTCCTAGAATTCATTTGAATATAACTGACTTTAAATATCTTGGATTTGATAAAGAACAAGAAGGAGATCAAAGGACATTGTTTCTTCTACCCAAAATGCAGAAAAAAAGAATTAGCGAAGTTCTATCAAGAGCTGCAATAAAATTCACTATTTTACTTTTTTTTTTTTTTTTTGGTGTGTAAAAAGATCACATCTGTAAGACTAATAAAAAAGAAAGGCATGTCTGTAAGAGAAATGGAGGAACATGTTCAAGTCACATGACTGAGGGAATATGGTCCAACACAGAGATAGGAAATGATGGGAAAATAAAGGTAAAATTAAATATTAAGACATTTTACCTATTACCTAAGAGATATAAGGCAACATATAGTTAGACAAAGTTCTATTCTGATGGAATAAATTGAGCCCAGTCAATCAACCAATTTAATTAAACTAAAATGTATTTCGAACAAGAACTTACACTTTTTGACTTATCAGGTAAATTTTCTTATTTACCAAATTGATGTTAGCTTTTTTCGCCACTACTATTCAGTGAAAAAAGACCCATGTATATCTATGTGGATTTTACCATAATTTCTATTAGACTGCCCAAGTATTTCCAGAGTATTTCCCATAAGCATTATTTGTTTCAAAGATATATAAAAAATATAAGAGCCTCCTTGACACCTACTGAGTTTTCAGAGCATCACTTCTGCCTTCCAAGCTACTTGATTCCTGTTTATATCCTTCAAACTACAGAAAAGACAGATGCCTATTAGGCTAACTAAACATGTCTGACAACTATAGTAATGCCATATTCCACTGACAATAATAGAATGAAAGCATTAGAGAATAAGTTACTTCTTCCCAGAAAGAAGTCAAGTTTAAGAAATCGTCAAAGGTTGAGAGTTTCTTATTTTAGCTACATGGATAGAAAGCACCCCCTCGGGTGCCCTTACAGTGATCTTCAACTTATTTTTCCTTTTTTTTTTTATAAAAAAAGACAACTTGAAATGGATAACAAGAACATCCCATTCTTTTTTTTTACAAGCGGCTAACAAGATCATTTAGATTGTTAAATAACAACTACTATTTTAATGGACTGACATAAACTGGGAGATAAGGAATGTGAACCTGATTTTGTGAGCTTGTAGCTCTAGCCCAACACTGGGAATGATGCACCGCTGCTGAACTGTCACTGATGAAAGTTATTGTTCTTGATTCTTCTTGTGTGTTACCTACTACTAAGGGAGGCAATTCTCTCATGACCCATAATACAAATGCTGAGGGTACTGAAGAACCTAGCAAAATATTTTGAAACTCATATCATAAGTTAGACAGCATTTTAAACTTATTGCTGTATCATATTATAGTAAAAGAAACAAATATGGCAATGGCATAACAATCTCATATAAAGACAAGTATCGGAACATATCCCACTTAACTTCAACAACTAACAATTTTTTAAGAAGTGGTCAAATACACCCAAAATATAATTGATCCTAAAATCTCCAAATTAAGAGGTACTGGAGCCATACCAGCTCAGTAAACTTCTAATATGGCTCAACTAGTGAAGATTCATGATATTGAATCCTCAGTATTCTAAATAAAATTAACTGGAAATCTTCAAATCTAGAGTTTTTTTTCTGATAATGGAAAATTTCATCAGAAGTGTTCAATTCATCATTTGCAGACTATTGAAACTTGAAAAAGGTAAAGTTATACCAAATACCTATAAAATAATATAAGATCAGTAAGAGAGAAGTATAAACACCATCTATGTTCAGTTGATGCCAGTGATAAAGCACCTGCGGTCACGGAAACACGATTAAGCTTGAGAAATTTAAAACACTTAGTTACAGATGCAACAGAGAACAAATGACAAACAGACAAAATACATACTGGAATGTCAGTCAAAAGAGCTACAAAAGCACTTGAAGTGAAGCATAAAACAGAGACAATAGCCAACCCTGTGACCTGGATAAAACATACTTCAACAAACATTATTATGGGATAATGAAAGGAGTGATCAAACAAATGAAAAAAAGAAAAGCTATTTGGTCTATAGATACATAAAAGACAAATGCCCCAAATTTGAACATTGGCCTAATACAGGCTTTCAAAGTAATTCTATACAACAAGGCACTGTCAAATAATGAGGGAATAAAGTAATGGAAGGATGTTAGGTTGAAAACCTTCCAAATTTCAGATGAAGCTCTGTCAGATCTAACTTTCCTCATTTTCCTGCATAACAGGAGCCCTGACATGAAACAATATAGCAAAAGATAAAGCTGAAGAATAATGCATCTTTATGAGGAAAAGAGTGCATTGTATGATAGCAGATGTCTCTACATGATGCACCAACAATTTAACTATGCATATAGTCAACAAATCACAATGACTAACCACTACCATTTGCTTAGCCATGGAATCCAGTGAAAATTTCATATTTTCTACAACATGCATGTCGGATTGGACCATGAGGCTTTTCCAGGGAAGCCACAATAATGATTTCAAAGTCTTGGTTAATTCATCCATTTCCTAGGAAACTCCCTCATGGTCATTGATGTGGAATAATAATAATATTGGGATTTTACTTTTTTCTTTATAAGTAATATGAGGATTTTACTGGCACGAGAATCCCCCTGTGGAGGGCACTGTCACTTATTGAATTGTGACTTAGTATGTGGTTTCACAATATAATGCTTCTAAATAATATAAAGGGAAAATTGAGGGGCGAGGAAGAGAGAGTGAGAACTCAAATACTCTAAGAATGACAAGAAAAACACAATGCTTTACAACAAGAACATGGACAGCGCATAGTGTAAGTTCTAGATTGTATTCGTTCCATTATCAGCGCAGCCTGCCAAGGCCTTAATAAGCTAACAGCAATGGTGATGTAATCTGGGCCACCTCTGAAAGCTAACAAATAAGTAACTCGTTTTAAAGTAAATCCCTGACATTAAAAAGTAGATATATAAAAGACTGGGAGGGGAGGGGAGGAGGAGAGGGACCATTCTACCATCCATAGTGCATAATCTTAATTGTCTGGAAGCAGACCTGTTAACCGTCAATCCAACATGTCAAAACGATTTGTTAAGTTAAAAGCTTGCTTTTGATGTCCGCTCATTTTCTCACAAATTGTCAGCTACTCCAAGTGGATCCAACTCATGCTAACTTCAGTGGATGCAACAAAACCAAAGAGTTCACAATGTATCTAACTGCACCAATCAGTGATGCCCTACGATACCTCCTGAGGAGGATCTTTGCCTCCCCAACTTTGCAAACTACACAATTTTTATTCATACTCCAACCACTCAACCGTATCAATTTGACACCATATGTGTTCTTTTAGTTGTTAGATGCTTCATGGTGAGGAACAACAATCCCTGAATCACTTTTGAGTGGACTCTCTGGAAATAGAAAAGCCGAGTATTTTGAAAACCAAAACTAGCCATCTTATTGTACCGTATTTGCATATTCTTCATTTTATGTCCAAGCACTCAGTGTCTAGTCAATCTCATAACACTTGAAACTTTTTAAACACTTCGTTTGTCCTACTACTAAGTTACTTTTTGGGATCTAGGTAGCTTCCTATGCCACTTGAATTTATCATGCAGAATTATATGCATCTTGTACATTTTTACAGTTAAAACTAGAGAAAATAAGCCAATCTGAGGATGATGCCGTGGGATAACCCTCTACATGGAAACCCGTGCCAATGCATCCCACCTTGACTTATTCTGGAAGTCTTGTTATCCAGTTCTAGTTTTGCAACCTCAAATTCTGCTCCCTATATAAACTACCAATACATAATCTCCATTCTTGTAAAGTGAGCATCTTGGGCCCACCAATCAAAATTTTTATTTGTTGATAATAGATTTTAAGCCGTATTCCATATGGAGAACAAAACTATGCTACTTCTCCAAATGTTATGGGAGTATATAGATCATGTTTATCATAACATGATCATTTTTCCAGTAAAAGGAATTGGAAATGTAAGGTCAATTGTCAGGATCATAATAAAAAAATCCAAAAGAAGAAAACTACTGCCAGTCATTTCAATAATAAAAGTTCTTTTCACATTATCTATGAAACAAATTGAATGATCCAAAACAAGTTAGTAGAAATCCAAGAAAATTTAGCTCTATGCCATACAGAAAGCCGCAGGCAGAGAGCATTACATCAAAAGATTAGGACCAAACATCAAACAAGGCGCACAGTTACTGAAACTAATACAAAGTGAACAAAGCAATAAAGACAATTTAAAATGATAGTTGCTCACCGTAACATGCTAATGCTCCTCCTAATAATAGTATCGCTACTGCAAAAAGTTTTACATAGACCTGCAGAGATTAAAGTCATGAAACCACAGCCTGACCATTTAAACATAATGAAGATCCATAAACTACTGTTCTATAAGTACTAATATTTGAAAACCAGAAACTATCACAATTGCATTGGAATCAAGAACCTACTTATTATCTTTTAACTTATCCAAATAAAAAAGTTTTTTTTTTTTTTTTTTTTTTTATAACAGAAGAAATCAGTACATATGGGGGAGGGGTTCGAGCCCTGTCCTTTCTACCACTGCAACCAAGTCACTATAGTGACCTGCTGCCTTCAGTCAACTTACATTCCAACATTATTAGGTATTTCAGAAGAAGACGTTTATTTTAGTGGACAAAAAAGCTTTTCTTCTATTACAATCCAAAGATGACCATTTATCCAAGACCAACTGACAACAATAATGTTAGATATCTAAGTTCATCTCACTATTCGAATAAGAAGGAGTTTATCCATCCTATATACCTTTTAAGATAAGTTTATCCATCCTATATACTAGCTGCAATTTTTCTAAAGCAAGAGCAAAAAACTGAACGCCTACAAATAAAACCGTCCAAGTATGTTTCACAAAGAACTCAGTGTATTACCAAGAAATCAGACTCAAAATTATCTTAATGATTTATTCTGTAATGACTAAATTTAATCTTTGCATTTCAGAATAATTAACTGAGTCAAGGCATGTGGCCTGCTGTCTAGGAAACTGCAGAAAAAGGCAGCAAACTCAGCTGTTACGTTGCCCCTTATATGCGTATGAACATATAAACAGATACATAGATTTATGCAGAAATTGACGTTAGAAATCTTTCTTCCTTGAAATTTGGTTCATAAGCCCCATAGATCATATTGAACTATAGGGGATACGGCTAATGTGACTCTGATTTTATAAACATTAGATCTAGAGTGATTCTATCATGTCTGATGAGTGATGATCACAATACAATGTTAACAATGACAGGAGAAACTTGATATTAACCAAAGAAAGCAGCTCAGAAACAATAAAAGAAAAGGATACTCTGTTCAAAGATGAACGGTTGAGTAAAACTATTATTTAGATGTCCATACCCGGGCCATTGTTGATGAATCAATAGGATTGTTTCCCATCCCAATCCAGATTAGCACGGCAAATATCATCATTAAAACAAATACTAGGACAGTAACCTGGTGACCAAATTCAGGTTAATCAACTGTGAGCTTCCATTTTGCGATACATGATCACATGACTATTAAAGAAGGAAAAGTACCAACACTCTATGAGGAGAAACAGAACAGGAAATCTTTAATTGCATACCAAAATCACTATCTTTTGACGGCTTCCAACATGAATTGATCGGAAAGGAAAACATATTCTGTGACCATCTGCATTTGATGAACTTGGTCTATTTAATGACTTTTTTAACAAAGCTTCCAGAAAACTGTGGTCATCATCCTCTTCATCTTCGTCATCTGCCGGATGGCAAAGGTCAACCCTATGATGAACAAATAAAAAAGTCCACCAGACAAACAAAGAGAATGACTAACAGAAAAGTCAATTTTTTAAGGAAGATGCTGAAAGTAAAAATTATTTTTACTAACTAGCAAAAGGTAATATCTCTATATCAACCGCTCCACCCAATCCACAGTAACAACAGAGACGGATAAAGTATACAGAGAAGACAGTTCTTTTCTATTGTATTAGTATTTTGATATTTTCTATTAGGTGACCTGCATGAAGTTTAGTGCATATCCATTAGTAAATGACACTAGAAATAGCGCTGGTACAAAATTTGACTCATCTTGATAGTACTCAACACATTAACATTATGTATTAACAAATCAAAAAAAAAGACGGTGATATGAATCGATTTTTTAAAAAAAATTTAATCTGTACTCTCTTTTCTTTTAAAAATAATATATTCATTGAACTAAGTTCATGATCCATTTCAGAAAAGCGGGATGCAAACATCTAAAACTAATGCCAGCAGCATATAATAACAAAATAGAATGAATATCACTTTATTGCCAACTCAATAGTAAATTGGAAAAATTCATGATATAGCGTAAGTGACTGCTGATGTGTTTCCACCGGGAAAATGAAAAATAGAAGGAAATCATTTCCACATAATTAGAGGAAAGAGAGCACAACCGTTGACCAAACTTATAGAAAAGAAATCTCACTACTTCAGAGTCCAGGAGAGTTTACTAAAACTAATCATCCAACTTTAAGATTCCTTCGCCATGGTACATGATAATGTAATCTCTTCACCCCTAATATATTTGTTCAACCCCATTTCAACTCTATCAAAAGCAGCGCTGAGAGCCACAGAAGTATTGCATGTTACTTTTTTTTTAAAATAAAGTATTGCATGTTACTTGTCTTTCAGATATCCATTTTGGAATATGGGAAGTCCATCGAAGTCCTTATTGGACTGTCTAATGAATCAATCATACAAAGATGATTCTACAGCCTACACTTTTTTGTTATGTTCAAAATAAAGCTTTGCAGATATATGATCAGACCTTTTAAAAAAAAAAACAGAAAACATACCAGAAAGATAAAAGTAGAAGGAATGCGGCAAAAAATAGAATTCTGGGGAAGGCTGCAAAGCAAAATTTGCACATTTCAAATACTTTCACTACCAGAAAAGGGAAGGGGGGGGGGGGTGGGGGAAGACATTTACAAGACTCATAATACGAGCATCAAGTACTACTTAAAACTAAAGACATACCCATGAGAATAAAACCACAAGAGTACAACCAGCATAACCATGCCTTGCAAGTAGCAACAGGAGTTAACACAAAATAAACAAAGTAACCTGCCAGGTCAAACCTAAATTCAGTAGTTCAGTTTGAATCAGAGATGCTGTAATATAAAGGCTACACAATTACCTTTACCTGTAGTTATAAAACTTATGTAGCGTTGAAGAGATACAATCCAAAGGAGTTGGAAGTTATCAAATACTTAAAATTTTAGGGTCTTTGTGATTCTGTCAGTAAATCTTAAAATTCATTTTCTATTTCTTTTCAGATTGACATCCCCAAAAGCAGACGCATGAACATAAGTTTTTATGTCGCATCAGAAAGAGCCACATCAAATGATTGAAAACCAAAGTTAGTTGCCAGTAGCAGGATGGGGAAGATCATAATGCAAAATAGAAGTTCTTA
Organism: Bretschneidera sinensis; assembly: GCA_023935145.1. Classification (NCBI taxonomy): domain Eukaryota; kingdom Viridiplantae; phylum Streptophyta; class Magnoliopsida; order Brassicales; family Akaniaceae; genus Bretschneidera; species Bretschneidera sinensis. The sequence continues at coordinate 21,268,301 of CM043700.1, read as the reverse complement.
CCTATATTAGAAGAGCCGATCAATAGATGAAACACCTGTAATTTGACATTTATCTGTATCAAAACCATGGCAATATACCCAACATGAAAATCACTGCACCAACTCAGTTGTAGAGCAAATAAAAATAAAACTTAAGGAAAAGCCAAAAAAAAATTATAACCATACACATTGATCAAATCTCACAAAGGATATGTGCATGCATTGGCTCCCACAGAATGTAATATTGATTCTCTGCAATGAGGGGCATATAGTATTGACTCCCTCATTCCCTCCCCCTCCCCCCCCCCCCCCCCAAAAAAAAAAAACCAAAAACAAAAACTTGAACTATCCACCTCCCACCCCAATTTGAAAGGGCTGGCCGTGTTCTTTTACCACGTAGCCACTAAATCTGCATCTGACATCATCAAAGTCAAGGCAGTCAAGGGGCCAGAGCAGTAGGTTACCAATTCAACCAGATCGTTTTTCAGTTTATGTCACACGGTCTTGGGTACAGGTGTCACATGTGGACATGTGTATGAGTGTTGGGTTTGTTTACTTTTTGCAAGTTTTCATTAATTTGGAGGATTCGATAGCCAAACCGTGACTCGGATACATTAGGGTAAAGTGAAGAGTCCGGGCAAAATAAAATTCAATCAAAGCCAACCGGTCACTGACATGAAATTATCATATCTACATGTTATATCCATATAAGATCTCTCTCTCCCTCCCTCCCTCCATAAAATGAAAGGGCTGGTCATGTTACATAATACATTATTACTAAATCTGCATCAGAAATCATTCCAACCATAGGCAATCAAGAGGGCCGAATGTAGGCTACCAGTTCAACCAGATTGTTTTTTTTATATAAGTAAAATTGTTCTTTTTAACTTATAAAAAAAAATTGTATTAAAAGGCACAAAGAGGGTGCAACTCAAGGCCAAGACTAATTAAAGGACATCCACAAAATCTAGAAAATCAAAATCATTTACAAAAAAATTATCTTTAAACCAAAAATTAAGAGTGTTGATTATCCTAATAACTTCAATAGGCCTCTCTATGCAATTAAAAACCTTACAATTCCTCTTATTCTACACTATCCAAAAAATAGAGAGTAGAATCAATATGTAGGCCTTCTTGATCTCCTTAGAAGCCCTCAAACCACTCCAAGCCCACACTTCATTTTTTGTGGAGCCAGCAACCACCCAAGATCCTATACGCCATCTCCCACAAGCTTTTAGCCAACGAACACTTCAGCAAAAGATGAAACATGAACTCAGCACATCCTTTACAAATGTAACACCTATTAGCAACCACCTTCCCCCTTTTTTGTGAGTTGTCAATAGTAAGAATTTTCTCCCAAAGGCCTCCCATGCACAAAAAAAAAAAAAACCTTACTTTCTTGGGAGCACGAAAGCACCAAACGGATTTCCAAGGAAAATTAGGAGAACCTTCCGAGGGAGTCTTATCAAGAAAAAACTTATAAAAAGATTTCGCAGCAAAACCTTTATCTGGACAAGGGCATTAGGCCTCAATCTAATCACATCCTCTCTATTCGCATCTAACCTAGCACTATATAAAGTTTCCAAGAAACTTTGAACCATTTCTACCTCCCAATCATGACATTACAGATAAGGGCACATTCCAAGCAAGTCCATCATTAGTCAAGAATACACATGAACTAATGAGTGCATCTTTGTCTCTCACAATATCATAGACATCCGGAAATTGGTCTTCCACTCTCCTCCAAAGATGATCCCTCTCTTTAAGAAATCTCCATAACCATTGCCAAGGAGAGCTTTATTAAATAAAACAAAAGATTTAAGACCAAGCTCCCCTTTTTCCATAGGTTGCTTAACCACACCCCACCTCACCAAGTGATATTTGTATTCCTCCCCCATATTGCCCCAAAGGAACCTTCTTTGAACACTCTCAAAATGATTAGTCACCGAGCTAGGAATAGGAAAGAGAGACATAAAGTAAATGGGAAGGCTAGAAAGTGTGCTTTTGATAAGAGTAATTCTTCCCTCTTTTAAGAGATAGTGATGCTTCCATCCAGCTCACCACTTCTCAAATCTTTCCACAATAGGATTCCAAACACTTTTGTCTTTGAATTTAGCCTTAATGGGAAGTCCGAGATAAGTAATAGGAAGCGACCCCACATTACAACTCAACAAGCTTGCAAGAAAACGACCATTAATATTCTCACCAAGAGAGATTAAATTGCTCTTACTGAGATTGACCATAAGCCTCGACACCACCTCAACGATGCAAAATTTGAGTGGCTTCCACCCCCCTAAAAAAACAAATGTGTCATTGGCAAAAAGAAAGTGGGGCACACTCATACTACCACCATTTCTCCCAGTTTGAAATCACTCAAGAGCTTCCCATCAACCACTTTTACCAATATTTTACTAAAAGCCTCCATCACCAAAGTGAAAAAGAAAGGAGGCAATGTGATGGGGAACATGAGGAAGATTAAAATTAGGGATTTTAATCTAAGAATTGGGAGATATGGGGATAATTATATAATCAGAAAATATTGTGGGTATTTAGGTATAGTTCATTTTTATATTGCAATTTTCTTTCATATTTCAGTTTCTTTATCGGTCTTAAACCACTCATATTTCAGTATCTTTATCGGTCTAAAACAATGGTTTAAGATCTTTATATAAGAGGCATCCCTATGTCATTTGTAAGCAGCTTGGAATTAATAAAAATGAGATTATTGAAATCAAACACTCGGTGATTGAGTTGTGTTTCGCACTATGTGATTTGGGAAGATCCATATGATTTGGATCATTTTATCTTTATTTCCTTATTTTTACAATTCTTCTCTACTGTACGGCATCAAGTGGTATCAAAGCCCAAACCTCGATCCTCCATCACCGCTCCCATCCACCATCGTACCAAAATCCATCAGAATACACCCACCCCAACACATCCTAAACCAAATCAGCTTTGAAGAAAGAGTCTACAGCACTTGTTCCCTGCCCTCCAAAGTTTGCCACCGTCGGAATCTGGCCACACACCACTGTCGGAACTGCCGGATACCTCCTCACTTGGATATGAGGCCACCACCAAAATCGGAATTTGCCGATCTATCCAACCCCGAGTACCACGCGCCACGCCGTTGCTGTCCACCACCTCCACACGTCATCACCGCTGTCGAGAGACTTCCGCAAAACACAACTCAATCACAAGTGTTTGACTTCAATAATCTCATTTTTACTAATTCCACGCTGCCTACAAATGACATAAGGACGCCTAGAGATCTTAAGCTTTAGTCCTAGACCAATAAGGAAACTGAAATATGAAAGGAGACTACAATATAAAAATTAACTACACCTAGATACCCATAATATTTTCTTATTACATAATTATCCACATATCCCCCATTCCTAGATTAAAATCCCTAATTCTATCACCATGGATCCCCTTGTCTAAGACCGCTCGAAGCTTTAAAGAAACCCGAAGGACAACCGTTAACAAGGATAAAGAAAGACGCCGATGAAATGCACTTGAAGATCCACTTACACCACTTATCCCCAAAGCCCATTCTTTTCAACAAATAGATCACAAAGCCCCAACAATCATGGTCAAAAGTCTTCTCCATATAAAGCTTACAAATCACCCCTCCTCCTCCAACATTTAAATGGCATCCACCACTTCATTGGCAATCAAGGCAGTATCCATGATTTGCTTACCCTCGATGAAAGCATTTGTTGAGGGCTCACCACCTTCCCCGTAACTTTCTTCAATCTCAAAGTGAGGATCTTTGATAAGATCTTATAAATACACCCCATGAGACTAATAGGCCGAAAGTCTTTGATATTGGATGCTCCGATCTTTGAAATGAGGATAATGAAAGTAGAGTTACGGCTTCTCACAAACTCTCCCGAATAATGGAATTCCACAAAAAATCTAAAGATATCCCCCCCTTATCACATCCCAATTATGAGCTATGAAAGTCATGGTAAAGCCATTGGGATCCAAAGCCTTATCACCATTACACTACGTTACACTCCCAGATCGCTTCAAGAATCTCATCTTCAACAAAAAGGTGTTCGAATCGAATTGCTTCCTCATCATCAATTTTAGAAAAATCTATCCCATCCAAATTCGGTCTATTCTCACACGTTTCCTCATTAAGATTCTTATAAAAGTCGCAAATTGCCCCCTTTATACTCCTCTCATCCTCAGACAACATGCCATCAACCTCAATGGAGTTAAGAAAGTTATACCTCCTATGAGCATAAGCCATACGATTAAAGAATTTAGTATTCCTACCACCTTCCCGAAACCAAATTTCTCTAGATTTTTGGCACCAAGAGATTTCTTCCATGGAGATAAGGCTTGCAAGTTCCTTCTTAACCCATACCCTCCTTTCTTTATCAGCTCCCGAGAGGCCCTCAACAATCTTTTTCTCATCGAGCCCAGTAATCTCATCCAACAAAGCATTTAAAGAGGAGTTCACATTTCGGAGGGTCTCTTTGTTCCATCTTTTCAATTCCTCTTTTAAAGTTTTAAGCTTGGAGGCCACCACAAAACTAGCAAAGTCTTCCACATTGCAACCCTCCCACCAACCTTTTACAAGATCATGAATGCCGTCCACCTTTAGCCACATATTCTCGAACTGGAACGGAGTCTACCCCATTGTTATTCAGCCAAAGCCAGTCCATCCCGACATGAAGGTATTATATCACACAATTCATAGCTATATAAATCAGAAACTATTTAAGATTCTAATATATTACAATTTCATCATTAATATTAACATATTTATAAGATCAAACAGTATGATGCTATGCACACAAAAAAAAAGACGGTACAATGCTAAGCTAAAATTTTGACCCATTTTTAGACAAATTCACAAGAATGTTTCTCCTTTTTTGTTGGGTAGGTGTGTGACACGTACACAAGTTTCTTCAAAAAGATTTGTTAGTTGACAAAAGTGTACATGTAGAAATAAAAACAAAATGCATAAGTTTAAGTGCTAGAATTGGTCGAATCGGGTTTCGTTTTGCTTTCTTTTCCCTTAATGATTTTATAATTAATTCCCATGACCCAAAACTTTTGATAATTGATGCACTTCATAGCTGTAACTCAACCTCAACCCACCCACTTCTCTAAATCCCAGCGAGTTCAGAAGAGGTACCCAAATTCCTCCCAGTTCAGACAATTTCACTGTGTTTCTGCTTTCTTTTATTGGTCAGAAAACTAAACCAAATTTGATCAAGGCTCTAGTACCTGATTTGACCACTGAACTCATGTCACTGGGTTTATCTAGCTGGCCTATCAATTAGTTTAAATTTGAACAATAAACAGGTCTGAATTCACTTAAGAAGTCATGATACGTAAGTAGCACTTACTTTCTGGCGAGTCCAGCCAAGCGGTGAATTTCTTGAGTGAATCCTTATTAGCTGGCACACAAAGTGGCAAGAATAAATGGTCATTTAACAAGCAGACATATACATGTTGGTAAATTAATTTGTTCATATCGTTCAAGCATAGTATCTCTTTTTTTTTCGATAAGTAAGCATAATATCTCAAACCTATGATATGTGCGTGTATGTGGCATGTAGAAGTTACTAAGTTGGAACGTGAGTGATATTACAAACTTAAAACACTAAGCTACGTTGCAATTCAAAACAATAAAATGTTCATAACCAAAACATATACAATCTTTACGAAACATAACAAGGTTCTGCCAATAATGCACTAAAAGAGTGCGGACTTTGAGTATCTGGGAATAGTAATTATGTCAAAACCACATGTGAAGGCTTCTCGTTTAATCTATTTTCTGGTGGGAGAATATGTTTTTCAAGCATGCAAGTGGAGATGTGTACACTGAACAAATAAGGTTACACCTACGCTAACTTTTGATGTGATAAAATCAGATTAAAGTGTCCAGAGAAATGCCAAACATCGGCATGCTCAAGCTAGGCTCAATTAGAGTTTGAAAAAAGCTAGGATCAAGATCAGTTCAATCTTTGTAAACTGTGTTCAAACTTGGGTCATGATATAAACAACTTATGACTGCCTGCAAGGCTTAATGAACCATCCATTTTCTATTTCACATGTAGTCTCTGAGCTATAACTTAAACTAAAAAAATCAATCACAGGTTACAGGTTGCTTTTAGTTATCAAGCGGAAACAATCATAACTACAAATTCACTTGACCAACACTAGCATCATATGAGTTTCAAACTTATGGAAGTACCAGTAAATTTATTAATTTGGCATGCTATGCAACTCCTCGTTTCTTCATATGCATTTTTCTACAAGCCCACTGAGACATCAAACTGGTGGTAGCTCTGGCTTGCTATCACGGAAATAATAATAGAGATTGTAGATGCCAGCAAGCTTAGTCAGTAAAGTCACTTTTCATCGTATGAGAGACTTGGGATCGAATCCCACTCACACCAAGGATTAAAGGATAAGGGAAAGGAGAGAATTACGTCCCGTTGTGTAGCCCATAGGCCTCCTATGAACCAAAAAAAAGAAAGGAAAAGAAATTGCAAACCCAAATAACTTCCAAGTTTTCATTAAGCTGAATGGTGATGGTTTTTTTTTATCACAAACTTGAGATATAATCTCCTCAATTGTTCCAAGGTTTATAAAGCATAGGCTGTAAACGAACTGATATACGTGTTGAACATTTGTGAGCAAGCTCGGTAGATCTTGCTTGTATTCGCTTATGTAGGCTAATGAACAAGCTTGAATGCACATCTTAAGCTTGTTTAAATAGACAAGACAAGCTTGAACATGAGTCTCGGTTAAGCTTGTAAACAAACTTGATTATGGATTTGTTTTGAGTCACTTATTCTAGGCTCATTTAAATGTGTGTGGGTATATATAGCAATATTAAAGATAACTGTAGAGTTTCCTAGAAAATGAACTAGCCATTTCAACTTTCTCCCCTATCCTTTCCACAATTTTGTGCCAACCCCTACCACCTAGGGTTGCAAATGAACTGAGATGATCATGAATAGCTCATTCCATCTTAAGAAAATGCTTGTTTATGTTTGTTTATTTTGAAAACAAGTCAAGCTTAAGCTTACTTTTCAGGTTTGTCTAGTAAACGAGCCAAACCAGTCAGATCTATGCTTGACTCGATCAAACTCGTGAACATTATGCTTGTTATAAGTTAGCTGAGCTTAGGCTTGAGCTTGACTTGTCTAGGTTTGAAAATAAGCTTGACTTGTTTACCCTTGAAAATAGACACATTTTAGTTCTTTTCTTGTGTGATTATGCCTTAACTTCAAAATGTTGTTGAAAAACAATGGAGGTTTTGATTCCTTTAACCTCAAAAATGACACATTTTGGTTTCTTGTAACAAACACGTATATCGTCCAATATGGAGCCAGCCCCAACCCAACACAATCTCAACATTGTTTCCCTAATAATGCCTAGTCCAAGGAAACGACAGTAAGAGAAGACTAAGGGACTCGTCTTCCTCTTCGCAAAGATAGCATCAATTAACAGTGACCTTGTTCCTCTTTTGAAGATTATCATAGTCAAAATTCTTACCCTTGTAGATTCCCAAGTGAGGAAAACAACTTTTAAAGGTGCACAAGGTTTTCATATAGCTTTCCAAGGAAAGTTTAGATCCCTGGACATGGGGAGCTTCTTAACAAGAGCCTTATTAAAGGACTTAACATCAAAGCTCCAATCTCCCCTTTTTAAGTATCATTTTCAATCTATCCTTATCATTCACATCCAAACTCATGGCATAAAAGATGTCATTAATTGGCCATAGTCCATAATTTTAGTATGGGGTATTATTTGCAATACACTTGATGGATGCCACCCATATGAAAGTGATAGTGGGGTCGCTCACTGTGAGACTTGGGCAGGTCTCTAGGACACTCATGAATATTAGGCAGGAGCATAGCTGTAACGGAACCAACTTGCTGGAACTTTTTCTGGTTAGGAAGTTGTGTGAAAAACAAGTTTGAAGATGTCACACTAAAGGACTCGGTTCAACGAGCTTAGTTCCACCACATTCTTGTGATCCCGAACTTGCTCTTTCAAGGTGTGGTTCAACCCCATAAGGTACAATAACCTATGTATCAGGCTTGTTAATGGATGTTTCAATAGACTTCAATTTGCATTCACTGTGTTCCACATTGATTAGAAATTAGCTTTTGATATAACTCGTATAACGTGCTAGACCAAGATGAGAAACTCACCATGATATAAAGACCAACTTGTAGGATTTGGACTTTTCATAACCCATGTGAGCAAAACTAGCTGTCACTTATGTTTTAGTTCTGCGTTATGTTACATTACAAGCTACTCTATAAATACCATCCTCCTCTCTAATCTGGACCCACAAATGAAATCTTGTCACTCTCCCACTCTCTGCAATTTCATCTTCTACATTTCAGTTGAGAATTGGCAAAGGACAACCATAAGCAGTTCACATGACCTTTATAGTTGGAAGCACATCCTTATGGGAGTATTACCATAGTTGATTCCTAACGGATAGACACTTTGAGACTCTTTGCACCAAGTCACTAATCACTGATTTTGGAGTATGTAAAATTATTTTTTAAGGACAACACAGTCTGCGTACCTTCGTAACAAAATTTTCCTTTCACTCTCTTCAGCCTTGTTAAGATAACTTTGCTCGAAAGTTATATTTGGGTATTTTTATATTGGCACAAAATAAGGTAGCTTTAGTAATACCATATTTGCATACCTTGAGCATATTTTTTTTCTGCATCTATTAGCATAAATTTCCAATATAACTTCCCTTAGTCTGAATGTCAATCATATCACTTTCAAATGGAAGTTCATTGAAAATTAAAAATTAACATGATACAATTTCCACTTATCAAAAAAGAAACACATGATAGAATTTCTATTTATCTCAATATACCAAATTAAAAGAAACACAGACCACTTGTCAGACCATCAATGGCACAAAATCCCCTTCTTTACAGTCACTAAAAATAAAAAAGGAAAAAAAACACAAACAAAAAGTCTTAATTAAACACAATATGACCTTCAAATGGAAGTTAACTGACAATTAAACAGAACATAATACCATGTCCACTAATCTCAATATACCAAATTAAAATACGCAAACCAGTTACTAGACTATCAATAGAACGAAGGTCTCTTCTACAGAGTAAAAAAAAGTACGAAAGAAATTAACACACCAAAAAGTCAATATTTGTCATGTAAACTCAAATAAGCATTCCAAAAACTCCCAATCAATCCCAAACCTACACAGAAAACTCAACTCAAGTTTCACCCTCTAACACATCGTAGAACCACATCATCTAAAACACTCATTAACCAAAAAAGACATAAAGTCTCCGCAAAGCTATTATTTCAATTATAAAACACCATAATTAACAGGAAAACAAAATTACAAAAGAACAGAACAAACCTGATAATAAGCTAGAAAGGCAATAATGCCATCAACACAAGCGAGACCCACATTAACACCAACCAGTACGCATGGATAGCAGGAAGACCCTTCTCTCATTTCAGTCCACATATTCTTCTCTCTCTAATTTGCATTTGTGTTCTCTTTCTCTATCTTTCTCTCTCTATATTCTCTCTCTAGAAATGTGAGAGAGAGAAAGAAAGAGACAGTGAGCTAACTCTGTCTCCTGGTGGGTTTGTGATACTAAGAAGTGTACGGCCCGAATACGATATTATTGAAAGGTATCTTTCATGGAAGATCCCTTGCTGATTTAGTTTACTAGACTGCGGTTATCGTGAGAGAGAGAGACAGAAGGAGAAGAGATGGCTTTTAATTTTGTTTGAAGGAAATTTCTTTTTGGGTATATATTGTAATAAAGTGAAAGTAAAGTTTGTTAACCCATGTTGTAATTTTCTAGGATTGGGTTTTTTTGTTAATCTTTAAATCTTAATTTCTAGTTGACCGTAGATGACTTCCTTTTATGAATATCAATGGTTTTGGCTTTAATTCTTTGATGTTTGCTTTTTCATGTTATGTTTGTAAAAAAAACATGTTTGAAATTTGGGGTTCACCAGATTGTGCTGTGTGACATATGATATTTTTTAATTAATATAGTTTCTTTGTCATTATTAACTTATGATTAATTTGCTAGACATATTTGCCATTTTTGCTTAGGTTTAATTTACCCATCTGTCATTTTTGCTTAGGTTTTCAAACCAATACATCTAGTTGATTTTGCTGCAAGCTATATCATCTGTTTTGTTAATAAATGAAGATCATTGAATAGGAAATATCGTACAACTTATTAACTGTTTGTGTAGGACGACGGTGTGCTTTTCATTCTATTGTTTTTAATTAGTAAGTTTTGATTGCTTCCATAAGCGGGTACATTGCTAATGTAGTAATTGTGCAGCCAAAATGTTTGCATTTTTGTCTTAGTGACTGTTCCTTTTGTTACTTTCACATTCTTGATTTTTTTTAACGTCATAATTGTGGCTTTTTTTTTTCTTTTTAAGGTTATACAAAAAAGAAATTGATCGCCCGTGAAGTTACATTTCAAAGATGCAAAAAAGAAATTTGAAATAAGAAAGAAGAGAACAAACTAATGAAGATTGATCCATGAAGTTTTGGGTTTTTTTTTTTTTTACCTTTTAGATTCCTTCTCTCTCTCTCTTTTCTTTTCCTTTTTCCCCTTATTTTGGTGCAGTTTAGTTAGCTTAATTTGAAGTTAAATCTGCTTATTTTGTGTGTCGCATCAAGAGGGCAGGTCAGGGCTGTTATCAAGCCTAAACAATGTTTGGGTTAATCAACTGGCAAAAAGTTTGAAAGCTGAGAAGATAGGAAAGAAGATCAAAACTGGTCTGTCTTATGCTGTTATCACATCAAGGAATGCCAAAGAAACTCTGGAAAGCTAATTGCATTCCTTTTAATAGAATTAAAAAAGATTAATTGTTTTTATTTTGTCACCCACTGAAAGAATTCTAGGAAAGGTTGCATGTTCATACTCATTTTGGATATTCAAATTAGAAATGTGTAGAAATTTAATTTCACGTGTTGTTTCAAATCTTTGCAATAATATAAGTTTGGTATGCAACCCTCTCAAAAGCCGTATTGCGTGGTGGTGTTATGAATATTCTCTCTCCTTTGTGAAGGAAAAAGAGAACCAGACCTGATGATAGAAGCTACCACTTTGATGAAAAGCTTAGTAATGACTATGGATATCCGCAAATGGTGTGATAGAGATTGGGAGTTATTCTTTGTTCTGTAGATTTTTGTTTTTTCCTTGGCTGAATGCTCTTTTAGCTTTGTTGGAGATCAACTTTTAACTATGTTAGCTTTTTTTTTTTTTTTAAGTATTAGTCATGGGACTAATTGACATGTCCCAAGCCTGACGTACATAACCATCGTAAATTATACCCATTGGCTTTGCTCTTTGTTAAGTTTTTTTATGATGTGTTTGGGTTCTATATTTAATTTTAAGACAAAAAAGAAAACCAAGATTTTTTTAAGTAGTTGCAGAAACCTTATAATTCCTAACCTTATTGTTTCTTTACGACAATGCATTGCATTCATTTAACTACATTGGCTTTACACCCTGCTCTGCTCTGTTACATCGGTTTTCAGCGTTTGGTACTCTCTTAGTGGAGAGCTGTTCTGGTATTTTGTATTATTAATCTGTACTTCCCCTTAGAAGACTTTAATCAAGGTTCAGTTCCAAGCATAAGGAGCAGGATTCAGGCTCCAGTAGGCGTTCTTCCATCAGGGTTTTACTTCTTTGAGGGAATCCAGCACCATCGAAGGGGCAGAAAGCATGCTTCTCTTTCTGAATCTCAAGTAGTCAGGTGATATTTGTTTCTGATTCCTTTGATTTCTTGGTGATTGGTAACTTATTTGCTACGTCTCCTGGGTGATCAGGCCTTCGAAGCAACGGTGTTAGTGTGTGCTAGCTCTTTTTGTTCAGAAAAATAGTGTCAAATTAGCTCAAATTTTTAATTGAGCCTTGATTGGATTTTCTCTAGTCAAATAGGGTGTGTTAGTTTACTCGAGTGAAATGCATATTTGTATTTATGTTCATTAGCTGTGCTGTATTCAAATTTCTAGAATTTCAGGTATGAAGAATTCACTCAGTCAAACAATACTAGATTTAATAAATTTTAAACAGAATAAGAAATCAAGTAAATAAATGGCGACTGCTTGATCATGATCATAAGAAGATAAAAAACCCTACTCTTGTGACATACAAATTGCAGGGCCAAGACTTCCAATCTCAGTAAAATGATTAAAAGTGCTTTGATGGAAACTGCCGGCTGATGAAGTGAATAAATTTTCATGTTAAAAAAATGTTGATCGAAACTCAAGTTTAAGAGTACCAGCAGTTAAAACAGAAGAATATCAGTGTATATCTGTAATGCCAAGTAAAACTAATGAAGTAATTAAATTTACAATTTAGGAAAACTTTAAATGGAAACTTCAATTTAAGAGTGTCAGAAAGAGAAATTTAAGATTGAAATTTAACATTTCTTAATTCTACTATGCTTAATTTAAAAGTAAACTCATATTCGGAAAGAGAAATTTAATGAGATAATTCAAACACTTTAGCATCACTTGCTTTTTTGTATATATCAGATCTTCAGAAATTTTAAGACTTTTATGGAAGTCCAAAAGGGAAAAAAAAAAATGAAAGATAATGGCCTTAATTCTTGTTCCTTTTTTTTTTTCTTTTTTTTCTTTTTTAAGGATGATCTTTTTAATTCGTTTCATTATTTACTATGTTTTGAAAAGTACTTAGAAAACCTCAAATGTATAATTAAATTAACGAGGTCATGAACTTATATCTTCAAGTTGCCCGTCCATATTGTACCTTACCTATATAATGTATAAACAACAAATACAATTTAATTCACGCCTTATATTTCAGTTTAATATTTTAAATTGACAATTTAAATATAAATGACAATATTTAATATGTTAATTAAATTGCATTTGTTGTTCATATATTAAATATATTACATTATGGAAGGACAACTTAAAAAATAAATAACTCCATAACATTGTATCATTTAATTGTACATTGAGTTTACTATTTATAAATACCAATCAAACCATAGCAAATAAACAAAAAAGCTCATTGTTTCAAAACAAACTATGATAATTTAGGCCCACATATTTTTCTGTGTCTTCTATAAAAGGTTTTTATTCTTTTGTTTGGCAATAAGAAGAGAGAAGAAAACCAAGGAAAAGCAAAAGATTGAGATTAAGAAGATACAAAATGAGGAGGACAAATACTGATAACATTCTTGAAACGAAGATCCAAAAAAAAAAAAAAGTTAACTTGCTACCTTAAATGGTGCTGAAGTGGGGTTTTTGGTGTTCTCACCAATAGGAAACTCATTCGTATTTGGCAACCCTTTGTTCGTATTTGTTGCAAATCGCTTCTTGAACCAAAATTCACACCCCTAACAACACAAAAATTCTTATGGAGAATAATCATTGAAAGATTAGAGTTAACGTGTGAACCGTGGACCAGTTTGTAGCTGAGAAGGATCATGGTTACACCACATTCAATTCTGCATCAATATAATAACCCCTACAGAAGTAGGTAAAAAACAGAACCAGAAACCATATCAAAACACCAGGTGTAGCACTATCAGAAACTGAACAACACCTCCCACCAGACAGTAGCACCATCAGACCAAAAACCAAAGAAGTGCACACCAGCCAAACCAGATAAATCAGCTAAAAATTCAGACCAAACTATAAACAAGAAAACCCACCAGAAGGAACTGATTTCCAGAAAGAAATAAAAAACATTACAATCCTGGATCGATTAGAAACTAAACACAAAGCGCCACCAATTCCACCAACCTCTCGACCCTCATTTTGGCAATCAGTCCCAACAAAATTTGGAGACTGACCTTTCATAACAAAGGTTAGCCTTCAATTTTATTCAAAGAAAATTAAAACACACATGATGTGGCTGATAAGCATGATTTTTGCATATTGTCTGCATATTTTGCGGCTTGCCACAGAGTTATATGATTGGCTGAAGAGATAATATTATTTCCATTTTTATTAATTTTTCCTTCCTAATTTCATACCAAAAGATTCTTTTGACCATTATGTATTCAGTGTAATATATGATTCAATAATAAATGTAATTGATTGAGAATATTTTTTTGACCATTATTTCTTTATTTCACAGTATCAATAATAAATATTGATTATGGATTGACCGAAAGAGTTTTTGAGAGAGATGATGTCACGACCTGAATCCATAAGATTACTCTTCTATACTTGAAACGTACTAAGTTAAAACCACTTGGTCATGATATATAGGTCATTTCCAAAATACATCAGTCACACCAAATGAAAATTTTAGGAAAATGTAATTAATTACAATTTCAACATGAGCTGAAAAATTTTCTCAAAACAACCACAAATAAAATGACAATTTTAACTTCATCCAAACTTCTATTATTTTGCTTACTAAAGAAACATAGCCCGAGGAGAGGACACCATACTTGACCACCTATACAAAAGAAAGACGTTTCTGCTATAATAAAAGGCATCTAATACTTCTCCAAATATGATCATTTCATCAAAGAAACAACCAATCAGTTTTGAAGCCGATATGAGTTTAAAATACCAACAATGGATTTTCTTAAAATGGAAAATAAATAACACCGAAAAATGAGGTATGACCAAAAATATATGACAAATATCTACTTAGAACTCTTTACCTGAGCAAAAATAAAGAATCTTTACCAAAATAAATTTCCCAAGCTAAATCAACTCAAAAGCGTAAATCATAACTCATAGCTTGATCACAAGCTTGAAAGGCATTTAATAAAAACATCCATATTGCACTCCTTTGAAAAAATGGAGAATGGCCTCTCAAAGCATGGAAAACTCTCTCCCTTTCTCCTCTTTCTTCTCTCCTTACTTTTTCTCCTCTTTTCTCTCCCTAACTCTCCTCCTTCTCTCTCCCTCTTTTCTCTTCTCCTTCTTAGATCCCATTTTCTGCTCTTTTCCCATTCTTTCCCTTCTCCTTCTTTTCTGAGTCTTTGGTTTCTTGTTTGGGTTATTTTTGCTGGAGTTAAAGCTTGCAAATGGCTAAAACAGAGTGGTGTAGGTCTTTTGTGGTTGATAAGAAGTGCTTTGAGTTAGTTATTGAAGGTGTTTCAGCAAATGTGGTGAGAATCTCCGAGTATTCTCCGGGTAGAAAGATTTCTCTCTGGTTGAATTTTCAAGAATTTTGGTGGCTACTAAATGGCTAGAAAGAATTTGTTTTTGAGAAGGGTGAAAAATTGTGGTGTCGTAGAAGAAGGGATTAGAATAGGACTTTTATTTTGGGTTTGGACAGAAATAATAGTGGAAGATTTGTTTCTACGACTGGTATTTGTAGCGGAAAATCAAGCTTTACTTTTATCCCTGAAGGTCCGGCAGCTATTGGTTGGCGGAGGATGTTTTCTTCTTTGACTGAAGTAAGTGAGGTTTTTGGGGTTTCCTCCGGTCGTCCTTTCGGAGTTGATAAAGGAAAATTGTTGAATCCTGTGACGGCGGGAAAGTCTTCCCTAAGAGGCGACAGTCGGTCTTCTGGTAGAAAGGCAGTGGAAGCAGGCGGTGGAAGCGGGCAGCGCTCCATTGTCCATTTCTAGGTGTTGCCCAGTTGTGTTAATTTGACTGGGAAGCTCGTTCTGTTGCAACCTTCTGTGAAGTTTGATTCCCAGGCTGCAGTGGTTAAAGGTGGTGGTGAAGGAGATGATGAAGATAGAGTCACGCGCGTGGATAGGGCTGGCTTCGAACCGAGCAGCTCGCGAGTTGCTCGAGGCTCTGCTCGTCAAAACTCAGCTCGCAGCACGCGAAATTCGAGCTCGAGTCGAGTTTGAGCTTGATTTTGAACTCGTTTAAATAAACAAGCCGAGCTCAAGCCAATAAAAACTCAGCTCGATAGCTCACAAGCCGACTCGAATAAATGAAATATTTTATATACATATATATACACACACACACACACACACGCTAAGTCATCAAAATTAAACTAAAGTTTGAAATATTTCTTCAATTCTTAAGAAATTGCATTCGTCAAATAATTATTTGAAAAACTCATCAATTGAGACTACAATTTCAATCAAAGGCCATACATTAATAGCAAAGCCTTCGAGATACAGTTGAAAGATGAAGTACACGGGGGCTTTTATAGGAAAACTCCATGAATGCAATACGTTTTCAACTAATATGGGATGTGGGATTTAAGCCTTCACAAAATGTCCCTGAATCCCACATCGCCTACACAACAGCTGAGGCAAAGGACATTTGCCTATAAGTATTGCCATGCAAAACTTTGAATCCCACATTCATTGTAGTCAAGCTAGCTGTAGGGAGAAGGTCCTATAAATACCTCATGGACTTTAACTTAAACTTTCATTATTCCAAACTTGGCTATAGTAATTGGCTGAGAAGTTGGAAGTTTTTCAATGAGAGATGTAAGAGCCTTTGGCTTGTCAAGTCTCAATAAATTAGTTAAAAATTTTGTTACGAAAGCATTTGAGTTTCTTATGAAATTGAGCTCGAATTAGCTCGCAAGTTGGCTTGAGTTTGTCTATAGTTCGACAAGTTGAGTTCGAGCTTCAATGCTTGAGCTCGGCTCGAGACTCGGCTCAATTAGTATTTATTTTTGTGAGCCGAGTTCGAACAACTCTCAGCTTGAGCTCGGCTTGGCTTGGCTCGAATCCATTCCTACACGTGGAGTCGTGTAAAGGAAAGGGTGTGGAGACAGGGCAAAAACAGCTAGCTTCAGGAGATTCATTTTCAAATTTCAAGTGGACCAGATTGCTTCGTTGGGTCAAAATAAGGCCCAAATGGCTAAATCAGCAGGTAATGAAGAAGTTTGGCTTGTTTCGAGGCTAAAGAAAGTTTTGAAGGTAGGGCTTTGGGCTCTATCTAAAGCCAAGTTCTCTGAGGTGTAACATTCTCATCCTGGGCCTAGCAAAAGCAAAGGTAAGAATTTGTGGGCTTCTAATTCTTTTGGGCCGGATAAAAAAGGGTTCAAACCCAAAAAGGCTTACTGGAACCTGAAATTGAAGAAACAATGGATGGCCAAAAGCTTTGGACCCCAAAGTCGTGTCCTTGTCCGTTGTCGGTACCAATGTCGGTGCTTGCATCAGGTGCAACTACTCCTAGTGACCCCAGTTCAATCTACTCCGACAATCCAGTTCCGGCTGTGTTAAACCAGATTTCGACGGTCCCTGTAGTCGAGTAGCATGCCAGCGAAGGATGCGATGGTTGCCGTCGACCCAATTGCATTTTTGGGCCATCCTGAACAGACCCCGACTGTGATTCAGGTATCTATTGTGGCTTTCAATACTGACGTTGCAGGTCCTAGCCCTTCTTCTAAGCCTGCTTCTAGCTTAGGTGCAGATCCTATCGACGTCCTTATTCTAACAGTCCCCGGCTTGATTGAGAAGGATTCAGCTGAAATTGTTTCTGTTTTAGAGGATCACAGGCATTCTTCCAAGGATTTTAAGTTAATGAATGTCAATGGTATTCTTGAGGAATTTAACCCAATTTCTATTATTGATCCTATGTCTTATTTTAGGGTTGAATCAAAGGTGAATGTAGTGTGTTGATGGGTGTGAGATAGATGTTTCAGTGGAATATGGGAACATCAGTGACTATAGAGGGGTGAATGATTTGTGTCTGGCTGTAGTAGAAAATGTTGAACCAGTGGATCAACGGGAGGATAGATGTAGCGGATGATTATGCTTTGAATTGCAAGGAGTCGACATGGGTTCTGAATGGGGTCAAAAAGCTTCACAAGATGGTGGGGGTCTCTCTAGTTGGGGTTAAGGAACAAGTTATTAGATTATTTGAAGAGATCGAGAGAATTCGGGTTGAAGAAAGTAAATCTCGTTGTCATGGCTAGTCAGTGGGGAGGAAACAATCTAGGATGGACAGCAAAGAACTCAAAAGGTTAGAGTTTGATGTTAATTATGAGGAGAATATTGGTTGTACTGGTAGAAGGGAGACGAATTGATAGAGGATTCTAGGGGTTCGTTAGTAATCCAATGAAGTGGAAGTTAATATCGTGGAACGTAAGAGGTGTTAATGACTTGACAAAAAGGGATGTAGTTAAGCATCATCTCAAAGATTGGAAAGGTACTGTGCTATGTCTTCAGGAAACAAAAATGGAGGTTGAGGATGATGCGCATCCGTAGCCTGTATAAGATCGTGTGATTGGAAAGCTTTGCTGTCGATTGGTGCTTTAGGGGGAGTGATTATAATATGGGATAGAAGAGTCTTGGAGTTAGCTGATGATTAGGTGGGTCTTTTCTCGGTTTCTTGTGTTTTTAAGGGTCTTTTAAATGAGGGGAATTGGGTGATGTCTTGAGTCTATGGTCCTAGAGATTGTGGTGACCGAGGTCTTTTTTGGGAGGAGTTGTCGTCTATTAGGCGTCATTGGAAGTTTCCTTGGGTGGTGGGGGTGATTTTAATGTTGTGTTATATCCTCATGAGAGGTCTGGCAGGTCTATTGAATCTAGGTCGATGAGGAAGTTCTCAGATTTTGTAAGGGGCCATAATCTTGTTGATTTTCCTCTTTCTGGCGGTGCTTTTTCTTGGTCGAACTTTAGGGAGGCTCCGCTATTAATGCTCTTTTAGGGGAAATCAGTGGTCTTGATGAGAAAGAGCGTAGAGAATGTCTTTTGAGGAGTGAAATTGATAGAAAGGTGAAAGCTAATAAGGAGTTGGTGAAGCTCATTTCTATAGAGGAAACTTCTTGGAGGCAAAAATCGAGAAAGTTGCGGCTTCGGGAGGGTGATAAAAATACTAAATATTTCCATCATATGGCCAACACTCATAGAAGATATAATTTTATTAACTCCATTGAAGTTGACAGGTATGTGTTTGAAGAGAAAGAGAGCATAAAAGGGGCAATTAGTGGGTTCTACAAGAATCTCTATAAGGAGTTTTGGGGTAATCGTCCAAATTTGGATGGAATTGATTTTTGTAAAATCGATGCGGAAAATGTAGGCTGGCTCGAGCCTTCTTTCACTGAGGAAGAAATTATTTCTGCTCTTCGGGCTTGTGATGGAGATAAAGTCTCGGGTCCTGATGGTTTTACTATGTCATTTCTAGTTCAAAATTGGGATGTACTAAAGGGAGACATTATTCGGTTGTTTGAAGACTTCCATTTCACTCGGGGGTTTGTGAGTAGTCTAAATGCCGCTTTTGTTACCCTTATCCCGAAAAAGGTGGGAGCGTCTAATATTAAAGAATTTAGACCTATTAGTTTGGTGGGGTGCATTTATAAACTATTATCGAAGGTGATTACATTTAGATTGAAAGTGGTGATGCAAAAAATGGTGAGCCCTCAACATAATGCCTTTATAGAAGGAAGGCAAATTCTGGATGCTATTTTGATAACCAATGAAATGGTGGATGCTCTTCTCAAAAATGGAGGGAGATTGGTGATTTGTAAACTTGATATGGAAAAGGCGTTTGATCATGTTTGTTGGGGATTTGTTATTTAATTATTGAAAAGAATGGGTTTCGGGGATAAGTGGTAAGTGGATTTTTAAGTGCATCTCCTTTACGTCCTTTTCTATTTTGGTTAATGGTTGTCCCACTGGATTTTTTAAGGCTTCAAGAGGTCTTAGGCAAGGAGATCCTTTATCTCCATTCTTGTTTACTTTGGTTACGGAGGTTTCAGCAAGATGTTAACAAAAGCGGTTGAGAGCGGATTGTTGAGTGACTTCAAAGTCGGTAGTAAAGGTGGGTGTGTGAATATTTCTCATTTTCTTTTTGTCGATGACACAATTGACTTTTGCAAGGCTGAGACCAATGAAATCTTACACCTTAGATGTATCCTTCTTTGTTTTGAGGCGATTTCGGGTCTTAAAGTCAATCTTGATAAAAGTAACTTAATTCCTCTTGGTGAAGTTGATAAGGATCATCTCCTTGCTAGTTTGTTGGATTGCAAATTGGGTTCTCTTCCGATTACTTATCTTGGCCTTCCTTTATGAGCTAAGTTTAAAGATAGAGTATATAGAACTCAATTGTGGAGAAATTTGATAAACATTTATCCGAATGGAAGAATCATTGCCTTTCAAAAGGAGGTAGACTTACTCTTATAAAGAGCATTCTCTCTAATCTTCCCATATATTACATGTCTCTCTTCCCTATGCCTAACTCGTTGGTTAATAGATTGGAGGGAATTCAAAGAAGATTCCTTTGGGGCAACACGGTGAAGGATTTTAAGTACCATTTAGTTAATTGGGGTGTGGTCAAGCAACCGTTGGAAAGAGGGGGGCTTGGTGTTAATTTGTTAGCTTTATTCAATAAGGCTCTTCTTAGTAAATGGCTTTCGAGGTTTCTTATTCAGAGAGAACATTTGTGGAGGAAAGTGGTGGAGGTTAAGTTCGGGATGGAGCATGATAGGTGGATGTCTAAAGAAGTTCGGGGAGCCTATGGTGTGGGAGTTTGGAAATGGATTAGGAAAGGGTGGGATGATTTGAGGCCTTTATTGGAGGTCTCTGTTGGTAATGGAGCTATAAATCGCCTTTGGTATGACATTTGGTATGGGAACACCCCTCTCAAACATAAATATCCTAGTATGTTTAACATTGTGAGAGATAAAGAAGTAAGCATTTATTCTTGCTACTCCATATCTAATGTTGGAGTCTCTTGGCATGTCCCTTTTACCCGTAATGTTTATGATTAGGAAGTAGAGGAGATGGCAATGTTACTAGAATCTTTACATAATTCTAGAATTAAGAGAGGTAGAGAGGATGTGATGAGATGGAGGCCTTATCCAACCAAAGAGTATAAGGTGAAAGATTTTTATAAAATCCTTTTTGATAAAGCATCTTTAAATGGTATCCCTAATTACCTTTCAAGAGAAATTTGATGCTCAAGAACTCTGAAGAAAGTAAAAAAAAAATTGTTTGGGAAGGCTTGTGGGAGAATATTCTTACTTTTGACAATTTACAAAGGAGGAGGGAAAATGATTGTAAATAGGTGCTTCATTTGCAAACAATGGGCCGAGTTCGCCTTTCATTTCTTGGTGGAGTGCTCTTTAGTTAGAAGTTTGTGAGAGATGAGTTATAGGATTGTGGGAATCTCTTGGGTGTTTGCAGGTTTTGTGTTGAATGAGACTTAGGCATGGAGTGGATTGAGAGCTCTCAAGGAGGTCAAGAAAGCTTTAAGTTTGATTCCACATTCTATTTTTTAGATTGTGTGGAGAGAAAGGAACCAGATGGCTTGTGTGGAGAAACCTATTGAGATTAGTAAAGATAGTTGGTTTAACATTCTCAATTTTTGGTTTAGAGGAAATTTCTTTATAAATAGTGAGGATTTTCTAGATTTTCTTCATTGTAAATAACCGTTGGCTTTTCGGTGCACATTCTTGGTGCTTTTCTAATAATTTTTTTATTTAACAAAAAAAAATAAAAAATAAAAACATCCATATCACCATACAAGTACCTTGTCAACCCTAATGAGTTTCACCTTTTCTTCTCATCATATCTTAAATTCTCTCCATCAATATATACATATCTAGAACAATTCTCAACATTTATAAGAAATTTAGTTTAACTTTCTTGGGCTAGTCTCCAAAGACAATGATACATAGAGCATAAGGAGATAAAAGAAGAAATGAATCCTCATATATATATATATATATATTAGACTGTAGTTGTAGGTGGAGCAATCTCAACACCTTCCGACCATGTATCCTATATATAGTATGGATATTATGAATAAAACCAGCCAAGTATCCCCATATAGCATGATACATATTAATGCAACATTGGTACCAAACTTATTCTTAAATATATTATTTCAACAATGAGTTTTTCCTCGATTTTTTCCACAGAGAAGATATTTCCACATTCATTTATAACAAAATACCACATAATGATCTATTTAAGTAAAAATAGAGATAATCAAATAGTTTTTCAAACAAATCCTCTCCTCATAACTCATTTAATAAAATTGACATTAACTATAAATTATCAGAAAATCTCAAATCAAAGACGAGTTCATGAGTTCAGATAATTCAAACTTTTATAGCACAAAACACATTCCCATAAAATAAGAAGAGAAAAGAATATTCGAACTGGTAGTAAAAACTCACCTCAAAGCTATAACCCAAGACACTCATTCAACAAACAAGGTCTCAGACCCACTCTTGATATATGACCTATAAAATGAACATACTAGTATAAGCTAACGACTCAACAACCTTTACCAACAATGCTTATGAGATGCTATGATGCATGTGTGCGTGTTCGATTCACTTATAAGCCATCAAAAAATGCATTCAAGACCCTACAAGAATTAATAAGCTTTGGAAATATTTGTTAGAAGAATATTCTCAAAACTTAATTTAATACATACTTCACAATATATCTCAAGTTGTACCAATAAGACACAAGGTACTCATTAAGAAGACGAGTCATTTTTATTCAAGAAATAAAGAAAACTATCGAGAAAAAAATAACATTTAATTTAAGACAAATCTTCATTTTAATTAAGGTGGTCTAGACTCTCTTTTTAAAGTTTATTTTCCTTCACAAAATAAAGAAAAATCTTAAGAAAAATTAAAATAATTTCTGCGGAGGATCTGATAGAACTTCCCGTCTTATAGACTTTTCCCCAAATTTTTCCAATAATCAAATAAACTCCCAATCCAATCAAATCCAAGATATAGTCCATCCACCCAATAGACTAAGTTAAACCCGTTCTTCTTAAAACATAATCGACCTAAATGAACCTCTATAATCCATAACACAATTCAAATCATTCACCATAACAATCATTTATTAAAATCAAATTCAATTTTCAATCCCCTATATTCAACCGTCATGTCTCTACATTCTTTTGAAAGTAAGAAAATTAACATATCTTCTTTACTCAAGTCATACCAACTATAATCAAACAGTTAATAACCTTCCTCAAACTATCCAAAGGAACCCAAAAACCCAAAATTTTGAATTTATGTGATGTATTAATAATAAGCTAGAATCACATGGTAACATGATATGCCCATATAAATTACATTCAAACATAACATGTCCAATAATATTTTCAATTCAAATTCTGTTACTAGCCAAGACAGTCCAACTTCATATCATATATTTAATTTCACATACCAAAAGAGAAGCACTCAATATTCATATATGTGTTATGAAGACATGAGAGTAAAATTGAAGAAAATAACCAAATATTCGAATTATGAAACTCAAAAGTTCTAAGTAGGTATTTAAATCAAATTGATATGGAGTATATATGCTCAAAGCTAGTCCTCAAATAGATCTAAAAATTCTAAACCTGAATCAAGACTAGTATGTGTTAAAAAAAAAAAAACTGACGAAAATTTCAGCTAATGGGAAATTTGGTGTTTACCCATGGCTGGATAGTCGGGATTCCTATTAGTTGGTGGTAGTCGGCATAATCAACAACTGAAGAGTGGTCAGACGGCAGCTTTCAAAAGAATTGACAACAATTTCGCAGGCGATGTGAAAGGCAGCTGCTGGCAGCCGCTAGGCCGCGACAGACAAGAAAAATGAAGAAAGAAGAAGAAAAAAGAGAAGGGATGAATTCTCTGACAAGAGCTGATATTCCAGCTACCAAGACCTGATTCAATCGCGATGGTTTGGAGAGAGGGATTATTAGAAAAAGAGAGAATTTCACGTTTTTTTTAGAGAGAAAAAAATGAGAGATGAGACATAAATCACCATTCTGTTTTTTTTTTTTTTTTTTTTGGTACTGAGAGAGAGAAGCTGAGGCAGATCACTGGGGGATTGGGAGTTAGAACATTGTCTCATGTATATCTAATGGATCTGTATTAGACATAAAAGGTATGGTCTTAAATGGACCGGTGATAAGATAAGGTCTTTTTCCTTGCTTTAGACAAACAAGGTACCTAGAATTTTTGTATTATTATTTTATTTTAACTCTACCAACAAAAATTGTAAATCATTATTTTTTTTATTTTAATCATCATTTTTTAAGAGAAGTTTTCTTGGCATTTACCTCACTTTCAAAATAATAATTAATTCTTACAACACGTATGCATAATAATAATGATAATGTCAAAAGAAATATGAAGTTGCTGAATTACTTTGATTTTACAGAGATTTAGCCGACAATTGAAAAAAGAAGGAAGTATAGGAATGATTTGAAAGTTTCAAAATTTAACTTTGAAGTTGAAATTTAGTGGGCGTTACTATGATTTTTAATTATTAATTATAATATAATTAAAATATTTCATAATTATTATAATAAATTTTATTGATTATGGATTGACTGAAAGAGTTTTTGAGAGAGATAATTTAACTTACAATTGAAAAAAATGAATTAATAGTGGAATGATTTGGAAGCTTCAAATTTTAATTTCGAAGTTGAAATTCTTATTGGACAGTACTCTTCTCTTAATGATTAATTATAATATAATTAATATATTTCTCAATAATTATTTTTTGATACATATTTCTAAATTATTATGATTAAATAATATAGTAATATATATGGTAACTTTCAAAGTTAAAATAAAAGATTGAAGAAAACATCCATGTGGCGTCTACGTGGCCACTTTCCAAAATAGATGTTGGATTCAACTTTATATTGTTATATTAGATTAAGAAAAAAATTGAATTGAAACTTCGATTTAAGCGTGGGAGAAATACATGAGTATCAACATATATTTGTAATGCCAACTAATGAAGTAATTAAATTTCCAATTTAGAAAAAAATTAAATGGAAACTTCAATTTAAGATTGGGAGAAATACATGAATATTAGTTTATATTTGTAATGCCAACTAATGAAGTAATTAAATTTCCAATTTAGAAAATTTTAAATGGAAACTTCAATTTAAGAATGTGGAGAAATACATGAATATCAATGTATAATTGTAATGGTAAATTGTAACATAAAAGTGTCAGCTTATAAAGTAATTAAATTTCCATGATATGAAAGTTTAAATGGAAACTGAGTTTTAAGATTATCAGCCAGATGGTTAAATGGTAAACCATGATAGGCCCCACACGGAGCAGCATGTGGAATGCACCATAGGTTTAGAGGTGAAAACCATAAGTGCATCGGATGCATGTCAATCGTCCATCAAGAAAGAGACCGACTCTCTCTCTTGATAGACGGTTGGCATACGTGTGATGTAACTGCACCCGGTGTACCCAAGAATTTCTCAGTTTAGAGAGTTAGTAATTATGCTTAACATTTCCTAATCCTACAATGTTTAATTTAGAAGTTAACTCATATTCAGAAATAGGAATTTAATGAGATAATTCAATTGCCTCATCCAATTCAAGCACCCTTGTTTTTCCTTCCTTATTTATACGAAACCAAACTGAAAAGGAGCACCATTCAATTTTCTCTCCTTTAACGTGTTTGTGTAATAGCAAATACATTTGTATTTGTTCTTCCTCCTTTCATAATTCATATATAACATTGGTAGTTTACGAATAATGATAATTGTGGGTGAAAATTATCGTTTCATTACTTTTTTTAAACTCATATCTATGATATACAAAAAAGCTAGTGAGCGTTTTGTTTCTCTATACAGCGCAAAAGTGCAAGGCCTTCTCATGGTGAGCTTCCCACCAAATATTGGTTATTTACCTTTTAACATCTCCTTGAGTATCTTACCATTCACTTTCTCAGCTTTAAGCTAGCTCATGAGTTTATTGTATTGTTGCGTGAACACGTTAACTCTTATCTTCTTATAAACCTCCACAAGAGTTTTCGTGTAATCGTTAAGGGGCAACATATTTTAGTTCAAGAAGCGATTTGCAACAGATTCAAATGAGGGTTTGCCAAATAAGAACGACTTTCATGATGGTGACAACACCCTAAACCTCACTTCAGCATCACATAAGGTAACAAGTTTATTTGGTTTTTTTTTTTTTTATATCCGTGATCGTTTTGAGATCATGATGGAAGATTAAAAATGATGAGGACAAACTGATAAAAGTCTTGAAACAGAGATTGAGTGCATACAAAAAAGAGAAGTGGTGCTGAAATGGGGTTTCTGATGTTTGTACAAATAAGAAAACTGTTCTCATTTGGCAACCCTTATTCACAGCCCCTAATGACAACACAAAAATTCTTGTGGAAACTCATCGGAATATGAAAATTAACAGGCTCACATAGCAGTACAATGAGCTCGTGAACCACCTTGTAGCCAAGAAAGATCATGATAAAGTGCTCAAAGAGATGTCAAAAAATAAAATAACTAATGGTTGGTGGGAGACTTCCCTTGACGAGCCTGTAGTTCCAACATGTTCTTTCACCATTTGAAGAACTGGACAAATTTTGTATAATATGATCAATGGAAAGTGCAAGACCAGCTGGGGCATCTTCTTCCATGCTTCCTCCTATGAATCCTATAGAAGGTGAAAGTTAATTCATGATGCAAAGGCAAATGAAGCTGGTCCTCGTACCTTTCCACCGTGGTATTATTTAATTTCAGGTGCAAACAAATTTGTTTGAATTTGTTGTAACCCTTTGAAGTTCATATTTTGATTCCCTAGACTTAATGTCTTTCCTCTTAGATTGTGACCTTCTTCAATGCTTTCTCCATCTCATTTTAGCATCACAATTTGAGTTTCGATAAGAATTTTAATTTTTTGGAATATTTTATTGACATATATAAAACAATTATATATATTTACCTGCGAAAATGCAAGCAACAAAGAATAATATATGTTACTTTCTATTATGATTTTTTTGGGTAAAATTACCATGATTTTTTTTAACATTGAATACAAAACCCTCTTTGCTTAGCATGTTATTAGCTAATCAAATATTTATAATATATTCATAAATTTAAAAAAGTAAAGTATAAATCCTTGTTTTAATTTTATCAACCATTTGGCTACTAATCTGTGCTTAACTAAAATCCCTATCTAATATGACTCATCTCAACCAAGCTCTTAGATTCTTAGTTTTGTTGTGGTACAACTTATGATTAAGCTAGCCAATAGTTTTCGATCAATTCCACTATCATATATATATATATATATATATATATATATATATATATATATATATATATATATATATATGTGTGTTTGTGTGTGTGTGTTATTTACTTGACTATTTTTTTTCATGTGGGTTACACTCACTTGTCAACGTCAACAAACTTGTTTGCTATAATACGACTACTACAGCCCCGAAGACACCAAACAACTACATCAAACAAACCCTCAAGAAACACCTGACTTGCTGAGTATCTCACACCTTGCTGGAAATAGCAATACCTATAACCTGTTAGAAACATTGCTAACTCCTAATAAGATATTCTGCTTCGTCAATCCTTACCAAAGCCACTCAACACACTAATACCCTACAAATAGCCCACAACCATCTATCTACAACTCTAAACCTCTTGTACAATGTTGTGGAGTAGCAAATTTGATAATTGAATCAAATTCAATGGTGGTGATGTCTTAAGTAACAGATCATAAGGGGAAGCCTTAGAAATGTGTTAATATTTAGAATGAAATTTATAACTTGAAAGGTAAGGTTGGCTGTGTCTTGTTTGGAAAAATTCTTATATAGATGCTTTAACAAAGGCCATTAACAAGATGACAGATTTTTTGGCTTTTCTCCCTATATATGGAGTTAGTTTAGTGTCTATTTCTCTATGTATGTCTTGCTGGTACGTGTCTTCAGGTGTTGCGGTGGATGAGGTCGTGATTGCAAGTGCTA
Source organism: Bretschneidera sinensis (assembly GCA_023935145.1). Taxonomy (NCBI): domain Eukaryota; kingdom Viridiplantae; phylum Streptophyta; class Magnoliopsida; order Brassicales; family Akaniaceae; genus Bretschneidera; species Bretschneidera sinensis. Next base: position 21,240,653 of record CM043700.1, on the reverse strand, counting down.
ATGGTTTGGTTGATTGTCTCCATCTTGTTTGTGCTCATAGTGTTTATAGTTAATGTATATTGCTGAAGCCTGTAGAGAATGACACTGAGCTTGGTAAAATGGAGCATTTTGTACTAATTGTAATGCTTCCTGTTGTTTTTTGGGATATTAATAATACAAGTCATTTTGATGTTAAAAAAAGAAGAAAAGAACAATGATGCCTTAAACACACCACTCCACAAGCCAAGTAGCAACCAATTACCTCAGCAGAAGATGTCAGGATTGAAAACAAAAAGAAGTGCACCAGCTAACAAAACCCAAAAAGAATGCATAAGAAAGAAGAAAACCAAATAGACACAAACCATCCGGCACAAAACAGACCTTCAAAGACAAGGTTAATCCAATAATCTATGTTAGAAAACAAACACATTTGAATAAAAATACAGAATTTATATAAATCTACCTCATAAAAAATATACAATAAACACTCACTTTAACATATAATTAGATTATGCATAAAAGCCTTAAAGCTACACCCTTAGAGTGTTACTCTAAAAAAAGTATAAGCATGTGGTTAAGTGCCGACTTAGCGATGAGTGTTGTGGTGTTTCTATTTTTTGGACATGAACTTGAACTTGTTTACAAACTTTATTGGTTCCCTTAGAGTTAAAATAGAGAATTTAACATCTTTTTATGAATAAAAAGAAGTACTATATTAAAATTTAGGCACCAAAAGAGTGCTACCCAAATATAAAATACCATCTGCATGATAGTATCTCAATTAAGTCTAAAAAACCTTCATCGTTTTTAAAAACATTCATTTATACCAAAACCCAATAGTATATAGCCACATGTCCTTGATGAAAGCCAAAGGATACTATATATCCCATTTAACGCTCTTTTATTCCTTTCATGCAAAATAACCCGAAAAATAGAAAAAAGGGATAAAGTAATAAGTTTTTTTCATCTACTTAGAGCATCTCAAACCACTCAAAGCTCATAATTTCTCTTGAATAGAACCAGCATCCATGAATGGAATCCGACCATATTTGCCTTATCTTATAAATGTCTAGTAAAAAAACAACCCAAAAAAAAATGATACACATATTCGGCTTCTTTTTTGCAAAGATAACATCTACTGACCAAAATCTTCACCCTCTCTTTGGAGATTATCAATAGTAAGAATCTCGCCTCAACAAACTTCCCAAATGAAGAAAGGAACTTTCAAGGGAGCTAAAGTTTTCCATATGCCCCGTTTGATTTTTTTTATAAGCATTAAAAAAAATCAAAGTCAAAGATTTGAACTCATGCCCAGACGAGTAGGAATACAAGTCTTAACCATTGAACTAGTTGTTCTTGTATTACTTACAAGTTACAACAATATAAAAATGAAAATTATATATAAATATTTATACAATTAAAATTAAAAATTTTATGCTTTAGAGAGTTAGTAAAAGTATTGAAGTTTGTTAAAAATTAATTTATTTAAATTTAAATTTAAATTATTATTATTATTATTATTATTTATTTTTATATATTAATATTAGTGTAATTAATTTCTGATTATTATTTTATTAAATTATTGAAACGCCCAAACGTCTCAAAAAGCTTATGCGCCAACATCTGAAGACTTACATCTTGTCTTATTAGAGCAAAACGTCTTGCTTTAACGTATTTGTCTTTGAAAACAATGATCCAATGTATCTAAAATTGGAAACTTAAAAATTGACCGTGAACATAAGGCCCAAACCTTTTTTTCTTTTTACATAAGTTAATTAGGAAATGGGCTTAAAGCCTGAATTTCAATTCAGTTTACTTTCAAATATAGAGGGGGAGAACCAAAGTGTTGCTGACAGGATTATGTTTACGCTAGGATCTTGGTCTCACCATTGATAACATTGAGAGTGATTTAAAAACTCTGATTGTTTGGCTTTTGTATCTTGGCCTTGGAAGATTTATTACACTTTTCAAAAGTGTATTAGATTGCTTTGCATCACTTGTTCTTTACAGAGAAGCTAACAATTCCTGCAAATATTCTAGCCTCTTAAATTGCAGCAAAATGACACACTACAGGTTCAAACCCAACCTAGCTTGGGAATGAGAACCTTGACCACTTCACCATCTTAAATTCTTGCTATCAGGAGCATATTATTTATGAAACGGTCAATAATTCACTTTCAATGATCTGATGACACATGGATAACTCCCTTCCAATGACCAGGCGACACGTGGTCACACCAATAATTCACTCTTCAATAGCCTGATGATACATGGACAATTCCCCACCAATTATCGGACGACATATGGACGAGCAGTTGACAAAGTCATTGTCATTCACGGACTCCCCCCGCGCAGAAGTGTAAGCATGCTTACAGAGATTGAACCATTCTTGAACACGCAACAAGACCCTTCATCGGAGGAACAGGATCTCAAGGATCGCACTATCGTGAGCACGTGGTCAACTTGCATCTGAATCACTATAAAAGGCCTAAGGTATGTGAATCCAATCTCATCTTCAAATTCAAGCTCATAACTGAAACATTGATATCATAACTCCCTTTATTTTCTCAAAATCTTGTACTAACAAAGGCATCAGAGGCACCACCGATTTTTTAGTTCATCCTTCCTTTTTCATGCAGATATGGAATACTGTACCTCCAGCTCAGCAACATATTTTTGTTATCAACTATTTCTATTTAATATAATTTACTATGATTATATATATATATATATATATATATATATATATATATATATATACCCACTCTCAATTTTGATATTTTCCTTAAATAGACGATTTTGTGCTTTCAAAATCTTTTATCCTAACTTAACCCTCTCACGTGGCTTTCGAAAAAATAAAAAATAATAGATTACTCACTTAATAAGTTATGGGCTTAAAACCTGAAATTAACAAACAAAAATGAGCAGTGATTATTTTCAGCCTGATAATGGGCTTAGAACCCAAAGAATATATCTCATAAACAGTACTGTGTCATTTACTGACAATAGACTTAGAGCCAGAAACTAAAAAAAAAATATACATTTTATTGACTACATTAAAGGCCCAGAAAAAGGGTATCTGGCCCATAAAATGTACATTTAGCTTATGGGCTTCGACCCTAGCCTTTACAAAAATAGAAGATGGTAACAAATTCACAAAGAAAAACCAATCCCCAACCTTCATTCAGACAGAATAATAGGTATTGTTTTCATTTGGATTCAGTTCATGATAAGATAAGATGATGATTCAAATTATTTAAAATTAAATCTAAGTATAATAAGATTGAAATAAAAAAAAATTTAACCAAAAATCTCCTATACCATGTCAGCAAAGTAAAGGTATTTTTGAAAAATCATATATTTTTTTAAATAAACAAAATATCAAGCGATGTTGTTCACGGAGGCGTTCCCATGGGTTGGCGACATGTGGGGGCGCATAGCATAAGGGGGCAACGGTTTGAGGTAGCGCTTGTAGAATGACTTCCACTACTCATTTTCGCTCGATAGTATGGTTGGTTTTCGACAATCCTTTCAATTCGATGCGGCTAATGACGATGCATCTAGGTCTCATTCTATATATCTCGTAGAGCTCTTTCCAAGAATATCAAGGTTGCACTTTCCAACGATTGGTTGGTCTAATATTGCAACAAGTCTATGAGGTTAAAAAAATTTAATCCATGACTAATAAATTACCTAAAAATACCCTTATTTTTGTTTAAGAAAAAATTGAATACCTAAAGTTATTTGATCATTTCACCTTCAACAGGACCAAATATAAATGAAACATTTCTCTTTCAACATATCTCTATTTGACCTTGTTTTCAAACTAGCTAAAATGGATCAAATTAACAATCAAGGAGGCCAATCTAAAAAAAACAAAGTAACCAAATCGATCAAAACAACAATCAAGGGAGCCATCTCAAGAAATTAAAGTAACCAAACGTAGATGCAAACACTTAAAATAAAAAATAAAATTAACCAACCAAGGTAAACAAGTAATGTGGACTTTGAACGATTTGAGACCTGTCAATCATACGAATTATAAACAGAAAGAAAAGAATATAAGATTTACTCAGGTTCAGCCCAGAATAAGGCTACGTCCTGCCACAAGTTTCTTATTATCAACCTCACAAATCTGTCATTACAATGTATGCTCAGCACATAAAGAGTATTTATAAGTAACTTAAGACGTCCTAATTAGGGTCTAATTAGAATTTCCACCCTGCTACAGAACTACGGCTATTTATGGGCCCAAGCCCAAACCGTCAAGCAAAAAACTAGACCCAACACATGTATAGGACCTAAAAGTTTCGAGGGCACTGCCCCCTAACCCTCGACCACTCACCGAGGAACGGGACCCCCATGTTCGTCCGAGGTTTTAAAGATCTGGTCCCATGAAGTATGCACCAACTCTAACAATCTTCTACTTGGTAAATACTTCACACACATGGAAAACTTCACAGGACTCTATTTCTTCAAGTCCATCTCAGTAGCACACCACTCAAACTTTGGTAGACCAACTGCTTTAGTCAAGAAATCTGCATTGTTCACTACTGTATCGACTTTCTCCAAGATTATCACATTTTCTTCAATATTTTCCTGGATGAAGTGATATTGGATATCAATGTGCTTCGTCCGTAAATGAAATGCAAGATTCTTTGCTAAGAAGATTGCACCTTGATTATCATATTTCACCTTCACTGCTTCTTGTTTAAACCTAAGCTCAGTACACAACCTTTGAAGCCAAACCGCTTCCTTTCCAGCATGAGTTATTGCCATATACTCTGCTTCTGTAGATGAAAGGGCAATAACACTTTGATTTTTGCTCATCCAACTCACTGCCCCACCAAACAGACTGAACACATATCCACTTGTAGACCTCCTACTATCAATGTCTCATCCCAAGTCAGCATCAACTGATCCTACAATATCAAGATTCTTCTTACCTCCCATACCTCCATAACACAATGCAAACTCTGACATGCCATGAAGATATCTAAGAACTCTTTTAATTGCAGTCCAATGCTCTTTCCCAAGATTAGACATATATCTACTCAATATTCCCACTCATTGGGTAATATCTGGTCTCGTACACACCATGGCGTACATCAAGTTTCCAACCGCACTAGCATAAGGTACATGCGCCATCTCTTCATCTTCTTCCTCCATCTTCAGACATTGTTCTGCAGATAACTTGGTTCCCAAAAGCATAGGAGTCTCTACCGGCTTGCTGTCATACATGTTGAATTTCTTCAACACTTCTTCAATATACTTCTTCAGACTTAGCCACAGTTTTTGAATTTCACGATCCCTTTTTATCTGCATGCCCAAGATAAAGTTTGCTGGCCTTAGGTCTTTCATGTCAAATTGCCTTGCCAACAATGCCTTCACAGTGCTAATCATCTTCCTATTATTTCCAGTCAACAATATATCATCAACATACAAGGTTAAAATGACAAAATCAACCCCTAACCTTTTCACATAAACGAAGTGATCAGCATAGCTGCGAGTGAACCCAAGCTGAATGGCATATATATCAAACTTCTGGTATCACATCTATGGTGACTGCTTTAGTTCATACAAAGACTTCTTCAATTTACAAACCAGCTCTTCCTTGCCTTTGCTCATAAAGCCTTTAGGCTGTTTTATGTAAATTTTCTCCTTTAAGTCCCCATGAAGGAAAACTATCTTCACATCCAATTGTTCAACCTCTACATCATAAGCAGCTGCCATGGATAAGACACATCTGATAGATGCCAACTTTGCTACTGGGGAAAATATCTCACCATAGTTAATTCCCTCTATTTGCGAGTACCCATTTGTAACCAGGCGTGCCTTGTACTTTTCTACCATTCCATCTGCATTTGTTTTCTTCTTGAAAATCCATTTGCACCTAATTACCTTCCTATCTTTAGGAAATTTCATAAGGCTCCATGTTTCATTCTTGTCTAGTGCCTGCATCTCCTATTTTATAGCATCCTCCCATAGATTTGAATCATCCGAGGTCCTTGCCTCTTCACTATGCTAGGATCATCACGAGTAATATTTAAATCATATAATGTACTGCAAGCACTAGAGGAATACCTGATGGGTGGTCTCCTAACCCATGTCAATCTCCTTATGACAGGCGTGGTCTCGACCTCCGAGCTAGCATCTAAATCCTCATCTTCTACATCAGAAACATGAATATCTTGCTCAGACCCAACTGACTCAGTATCTGAAGTATTCAGTGCAGTCTGTGGGGTAGTCTCCCATTCTTTATCTCCCGGGCTAAGATCAATCTGAACCTGTTTTGGTTGTTCAGATACATCTTGGACAACTGCCACATCTCTTTGTGTTTCCATGAACACAACATCTCTGCTGTAAACTATACTCCTGTTTTCTGGATTCCATAACTTGAACCACTTGATCCCATATTTATAACCAATGAAGATCTACTTCACTGATTTGTTGTCAAGTTTGTTCATTTTTTCTTTTGGCACATGCATATAAGCATCACACCCAAACACCCTAACATGAGCCAAACTCGGGTTCTTCTTGAATAATGCCTCAAACAGTATCTGATCCTGTAAAACTGATATAAGTGACCTGTTCTTCAAATAACATGCCGTAGCTACAGCCTCTGCGTAGAACTCTAGCTCCAAGCCTGTATAGCTCAACATACTCCTCAATTTCTCCATGAGTGACTAATTGAGTATTTCAGCAACCCCATTCTGTTGAGGTATACATGGAGTTGTTTTCTATCTTGCAATGTTGTTTGCCACACATAATTGCTCAAACTTTTCTGAGCAAAATTCCTCTTCATTATCTATTCTCAGTACCTTTATCTTTCTTTCCATCTGATTTTCTACCAATGCTTTAAACTCACGGAGCTTATCAAATGCTTTAACTTTACTCTTAATGAAATAAATCCATGCATACCTTGAAAAATCATCAATGAAAAAGATATAATACCTTGATTTTCCAAGAGATTGGACCGGAACTGGCCCAAACACATCACTATGTATTAAATCCAGAATACCCTTTACCCTCATACCAGCAGACTTAAAACTCACAATGCTCACAAAAATCAAATCCCATGGAGCAATATGGGACTCCCTTCACCATATGCTTTGATGATAAATTTGATAGTCCCTTTTCACCGATATGCCAAAGCCTCTGATGTCACAACATAGAGGACATCGCATCATCATTAGTTGTCTTCTTAGAGATAAAACCTCCACTGCACTAACTTTGAACTGTACTTCCCAGCAGCTTGTACAACATACCATATCAAACACCTCGTGCAATTACTAATGATCCACGAGTCATTTTGCACGAATTTTTGTCACAGCTGAAATTCACTCCCCCATCTGCCATCTTGCTGACTGATATCAGGTTCCTGTTGAGACCCGGAATATGCATCACACTTGGAAGTGTTATGACCATCTCATAATTCATCATCAACTTTACCTTCCCATGACCAATAATTTTCATCAAAGAGTTATCTCCCAATAAAACATTTCCCCCATCAAAGGTTTCATACTCACGAAACCAGTCCCTGTGAGGTGTCATGTGAAAGGATACTCCTGTGTCAATTATCTAAACACTCTGATCTGATTAATCCAAACATGATTCCATATTTAAGTCATCAGCATCATCATCAAACTGGTCCTTGTTTCCTGAAGGTGATCTCTTTCCTGTCCGTTTTTCTGGGTTCACACTCTTACTTTTGCAATCCTTCTTTAGATGCCTAGACTTCCTACACTTCCAACACTTCAACCCAGATTTATCCCTACTTTTCGATATTCCCCTGAACTTGGGTTTATCACCAGACCACTTGTAGTCTTTATCATGGGTTCGCCCTCTCATAGATAAGGCCTCTTTTGATGAGTTCTCTGCACCCTGCCGCCTCATCTCCTCAGACAATAAGGCTGCCACGACATTCTCAAAAGATAGATCAGTCGTACCACTACTAATAGCAACTATCAAGTTATCCCACGAACCAGGTAGTGAACAGAGTAGTGTAATAACCTTATTGCCATCTGTCACATTAACACTGATTGATAATAACTGACCTATCAAAGTGTTGAACTCATGTAAATGAACAGAGAAAGAATCGTCCTCAGCCATCCGAAGGTTGTACAACTTCTTCCACAGAAACAATTTGTTTACCAGAGATTTAGTCTGATAAAGGCTTTCCAGCTTTTTCCAGAGATCTTTCACAGTTTTTTCTTCAAAAACATTTATCAGGACATAATCAGCCAGGCACAGCCGAATCAGACTTCGTGCCTTCCGATCGAGCTTCTCCCACTCCGTGATGGTCGCTGAAGATGATGTCTAAACCACCACCGGTGACGCCTTTACCGTGGACGCGTACTCTTTGGTATCTCATCGACTATCACCGTCCATAGATCTTTATCCATGAGTAGATCCTCCATATTCAGTTTTCATAACTCGAAGCTCTTCCCTCCGAACTTCTTGATTTCAATCCATGATCTAATCGACATCTTTGATCGTTAATCCTTGAACACAAGGCTCTGATACCAATTGAATGATCCGAGACTTATAATCACACAAATTATAAACAAAAAGAAAAGAAGACAAGATTTACCTAGGTTGACCTAGAATAGGGCTACGTTCTGCCAAAAGTTTCTTATTATCAACCTAACAAATCTCTCGTTACAATTTATGCTCAGTACATAAAGAGTATTTATAAGCAACTTAAGACGTCCTAATTAGGGTCTAATTAGGATTTCTGCCATGCTGCAGAACTACGGTTATTCATGGGCTCAAGCCCAAACCGCCAAGCAAAAAACCAGACCCAACTCATGTACAGGGATTCTACAGATCTGGTCCTGTGAAGTATTCACCAACTCTAACAGACTTGAAGATTTGTGTGCGATGGTAGAATGATGGGTTTTGTGGAAACTATTTAGCAACGGCAAGCAAAGTGCAGTCGAAACCATCAGCTATTTGATTCATGTAACACTTAAATTCCTTACCCTTTTTATTTAAGTGATATCAAATTTAGAATATATAAAAATAAAAATGTGATGTTTTAATGTCTACACTTCATGTAACTTAATTTATCCCAACTTCTTACCACGCTTTCCTCTCTCGGCTGTATCCCGCCCACGCTTCACTCCTCCATCTCTCCCACCTTAAAGCCACGATCCACTCTCTTCTTATTCCGTCTTTTACTCTAATACAAGCCAATCCAAATAATTTTAAATTCCTTCCGTTACCTCATTCGATTTCCTTCTTTTGCTCATCTCTATTTCTGCATCTTTGTTCAATCTTTACGGATAAAATCTAATTCAAATATCGATCAACCAAGAATGGTTCAACTACGCTTATTCAAGTATATTCTCCCAAATGTAAGCGAAAATTGGTCATTAATTTCTGTTTGGTTCCGACTGAATTTCAGTTTGTTTTTATTAAAAAAACTTAAGGCAGCCTTTTTTTTTTCCTGCTTAAACAGTGCATAATGATCCTTCACATATGCTGATGGTCGCATTACAGGTAATGATGCAATTAAGTTCTTTTAAGCTCTCATTCTTTTTTGGTTGCTTATGTTTGTGTTGGCTTCAATTTTATTTATTTGGTAAGCTGTTGGCTTCAATTTTCATTGACTATTATTACTTCACTGATGTTTACTTATCTGATTATTGAGTGATATTGGTGGATAACTTTGGTTTTGATTGTACTATGTTTTATTTTAGTATTTTTTTTTTTAGTGTTTTTGGACTTACTGCTAAGTATCTTACCGTTTGATGGCTTATTTTTGTTCTATAAACGCAATGTTTACCACCGAGCTCTCACTGTTTCACATTTTATTGATTAGAATTTACTCTATTTTTTTTATTTACTTGAAGATCTGGACAATTGCAGATTACAAGCGACATGGATATCTCGGTTTCAAGGCAAAAAACTGGATTTAAGTTACAATTTGAAAAGTATTCCTATTAATACAAGGACAATGGAATCAGAAAATGAAAACAATGACATGACATTGTTTGTTGGGATTGATGTTGGAGTTTATCTTTGCAGAATTTATTTTTTAAAGTTTATAAAAAAATTAATCAAATTATTTTATATTTTAATTATTATTTAATAAATTTGATTCAACATGATTAATTTTAAAAAATAAATTCTAATTTAAAGTGATTTTAAATTAGATTAAAATTGAACCCAAATTTTACTATTATCCATCTAGAGTGAATAGGAGTATGAAGACGAAGATATTTCTATGATTTTAGGGTAAAAGAGTTCTTAAAAAATCTTTTTTGTTTATCTAATTCTTCAATTTACATGTCCATTTTTAAGGCACTCCAAACACTTCAATATGCGCATAAATCTGATAGAATAGCAAATCAACATGCACATAATATACATAAATAAATTTAAATTATGCAAGTAGTATATACATTGGAAAATTAAGAAGGTGTCAATAATGCTAAAACGAATCAGATTGTTGATATAACGATGTAATTGTTGTATTATGCCTAACTGAAGTTTTCTTTGCTTCTTCATTGCAGGTAGATTGATTTCCCTTCCTGCCAATTTTTTAATTTTCTGATCAATGCTTCCAGTCTCCCTTGTCTAAGATATTCCCTCGACAGCCAAAGGAAGGGTTTCTTGACCTTCACAAAAGTCACTTGGAAGAAGTAGCTACTGAATTATAAAAACTAACAAAAGGATTACACAAGAAGAACTAAAAATCAAGCACTTCTCACTAACATTTCTTTGTGGGGCCTCACAAAATGAATTCTTAATTAACCAAAACCAAATGAGTCTTGCTCGGCATTGCACGATGGAAAGCTAGTGATGCCTCACGCTGCGACCAATAAATGATAATCAAGAAGACCATCCATAGGAGCTGACAGAGGTGATAATTTTGCTAATTGCTAAGATGAGCCATGGAGAGGTGCAAAGTATTTCAAATTGATAAACTATGGAATACAGAAATGACTCAAGAAAAAGTAAACATAAAAAAAAAAATTTAGGTCAGGGCATCAAATGCCAATTGTTTGTTAGAAAAGTAAGCAAACATATGAAAAAAATCTTTCTATCTCATGTCTGCAGATCATATATATATGCTCGGATGCATTCATAAAGATTCATAAAAGCAGAGTACAAGTGCACATTTAAAAATTAATGAACTGAAACGTTATCAAATCAAATTAAGACTTAACCAAAGATTGATTAAAATGCTCACAGTATCTTCAATTGTAAAACTTTTCTGAAATGTACAATAAATCAGGTCCAGTGAAAAATCATGATCAGATCAAACAACAAGGCTCTGTAATGTATTTGGTGTATTAGATTACTGAATGCATAATAGATAGCTGATTTCCATAGCCCTCATAGTCTATCTCATAAACTTTTCTATGTTTCTTCGAGAAAACATCTATTTTAAAGTCCTTAACAAAAACTGCAAATTAATAATAATAATAATAATTTTTTCATTGACAAAGTTGAGTGGCTCAACGAGCCACTTAAGAAATTCAATGATTTTTTATAAATAAATCATACACCATTTTGAGAGAGAGAGAGAGTGCAACACGTACGTGCTATTCAAATTTAGGATATAGACTTTATTGAGCATAATCAGCGATCAATCAATGAATTAAGATTTATTTAAATGTAAATCCATTTCAGAGGTAATGACAGAAAAAACTTGGTTAGTATTTGACAAGAAAAATTTAAAGTGACAACAAAAGATATTCAATTTTCTCCTAACAAGAGTGCCCAAAAAAGAAAAAGCCAACTTAGAGAGATAAAGTTATGGTTGTAAAATTTAATTTCCTTTTATATTTCCTCTTTTACAAAAATGCATGTACACCTCAAAACCAATATAAAAACAAGGGCAAGCCCATATCAAGTGATATCTATCATTTTAATCTTCTGTCTTCATCTATAGAAAAATGGAAGGAAAGAAGACAAAAGGGAAGCAAAAGACTGAAATGAGAAAGATCGAAAAAGACGAGGATAGGATGATTACGTTCACAAAACGTAGATCTGGGATCTACAAAAAGGCTAGTGAACTAGTCACTCTCTGTGGCGCTGAGGTTGGTGTTTTAGTTTTCTCACCAGCCGGAAAGCCCTTCTCATATGGCCACCCATCCTTTGACCATGTTGCACATCGCTTCATCAACAAAAACATTGCACCTAATGATAATACCCACACTCTGGTTGAGGCTCACAGGAAAGTGAGGGTCAACGAGTTGAATGAGTTTCACAATCAACTCGTTAACCAATTCGACGCTGAGAAGGAGAAAGAAAAAGTGCTGGCTGAGATGATGAAAGGGAAACAAAACCTGGAGCTTGGTTGGTGGGATACTCCCATCAAAGAACTTAACCAGCAACAGCTGCAACAAGTGAACGCTTCTCTTTGTGAGCTCCACCAAAATCTGTGCAAAAAAATCAAGGAGAGGAATATGGAGGCCAATTCCTTTTTTCTTCCTCCTCCGGCGAATCCGTTTGGGAATAATGCAAATGGAGATGGTCCTTCTACTTTCCTCCTGCTATGGCCCCGAAGCAAGCAGATCTGATTAAGTATTCCAATCTGTTCACCTTAATTTCAAAAATAATGTTGTTTTCATGTATTTTCCCCTTCTTCTTTTTTTCTCTGTTAATAAATTAGGGTGAGGAACTGAATTTTTTCTTTTGGATGTGAGCATGTGTATTTTGACATGCCTTATTTTTCTTTGTCCAGTTAGGACAATCTTGATTAATGGACCTTTCATATACATCTATTAACTAGCTAGTTAATTACACTCTAGGAAAAAATGGTGATCTTGAATTCTGCAATGTGAATCAATTAATTATAAACAAAATGTGAGATGCAAGATCTATTAGATTGGCTACTCATTATATTTAATGTTCTAATCTTTTCACCAAGTTCACTCCCGTTAAGGCATTTGATTACACATATACTTACAATTTTATTTGGATTTTAGAGAATGGAGGGAAAAAAAGGAAGTGGTACAGTGTCTCTTAAAAAATATTTTTTAATAAAGAGGTACACGTACCCCTTCCTCTCATTTTTTTTCACTCTCTCCAATCCAAACATATACATTTATTTTATGTAATAAGTTTTGGATCTTCCTTCTTTTTGAGAAAAAAATAACATTTAATTTAAGACAAATCTTCATTTTAATTAAGGTGGTCTAGACTCTCTTTTTAAAGTTTATTTTCCTTAGCAAAATCAAGAAAAATCTTAAGAAAAATTAAAATAATTTCAGCGGAGGATCTGATAGAACTTCCCCTGTTTTATAGACTTTTCCCCAAATTTTTCCAATAATCAAAACAACCTGTAAATCAAATAAACTCCAAATCCAAGATATAGTCCATCCACCCAATAGACTAAGTTAAACCCGTCCTTCTTAATACATATCAACCTAAATGAACCTCTATAATCCATAACACAATTCAAATCATTCACCATAACAATCATTTATTAAAATCAAATTCAATTGTCAATCTCCTATATTCAACCGTCATGTCTCTACATTCCTTTAAAAGTAAGAAAATTAACATATCTTCTTTACTAAGTCATACCAACTATAATCAAACAGTTAATAACCTTCCTCAAACTATCCAAAGGAACCCAAAAAACTGTCAACACAAATGATATGTCATTTCATCAAACCAATATCACCACTCCAAATCTACGCCACAATTTATAAAGGAAATCAAAAACCCAAAATTTTGAATTTATGTGATGTACTAATAATAAGCTAGAATCACATGATATGCCCATATAAATTACATTCAAACATGACATGTCCTATAAAATTTTCAATTCAAATTCTGTTACTAGCCAATAGAGTCCAACTTCATATCATATATTTAATTTCACATGCCAAGAGAGAAGCACTCAATATTCATGTATGTGTCAGGAAGACATGAGAGTAAAATTGAAGAAAATAACCAAATATACGAATTATGAAACTCAAAAGTTCTAAGTAGGGATTTAAATCAAATTGATATGGAGTATATATGCTCAAAGCTTGTCCTCAAATAGATCTAAAAATTCTAAACCTGAATCAAGACTAGTATGTGTTAAAAAAAACTGAGAAAAATTTCAGCTAATAGGAAATTTGGTGTTTACCCATGGCTGGATAGTCGGCCAATCAACAACTGAAGAGTGGTCAGACGGCCGCTTTCAAAAGAATTGACAACAATTTCGCAGGCGATGTGAAAGGCAGCTGCTGGCAGCCGCTAGGCCACGACAGACAGAAAAAATGAAGAAAGAAGAAGAAAAAAGAGAATGGGATGAATTCTCTGACAAGAGCTGATATTCCAGCTACCAAGATCTGATTCAATCGCGATGGTTTGGAGAGAGAGATTATTGTTCGTCAGGGTTAAAGAAAAAGAGAGAATTTCACGTTTTTTTAGAGAGAAAAAGATGAGCGATGAGACATAAATCACCATTCTGTTTTTGTTTTGTGTGAGAGAGATCATTGGGGGAGGGGGAGGGGGAGGGGGAAGGGGAAGGTGGACGTGGCGTTAGGGGGAGAAAAGAAATTTGAAAATCTTTTATTTAGTGCAAGGTCATTACAGAGATATAACAATCCTTTTCACTTTAAAATAAAAGAAAATCATTATATTTAATGGTGATTAACTTTTCGTTTTGTTGTTTAAATTTTGTATTCGATTGGAAACAAATTTTTCCTTGCTTTAGACTAACAAGGCACATAGAATTTTTGTATTATTATTTTATTTTAACTCTACTAACAAAAATTGTAAATCATTATTTTTTAAGAGAAGTTTTTTTGGCATTTACCTCACTTTCAAAATAATAATTAATTCTTACAACATGTATCGCATAATGATCATGATAATATCAAAAGAATATATGAAGTTACTGAATTACCTCTCATTTTAAGGATGATTTAGCTAATAATTGACAAAGAGAAGGAAGTACCGGAATGATTTGAAAGTTTTAAATTTTAACTTTAAAGTTGAAATTCTTGTTTGAGAAATACTAGGATCTAAATTATTAATTATAATATAATTAAAATATTTGTCAATAATTATAATAAATTTTATTTGATCGAAAGAGTTTTTGAGAAAAACGATGTAACTGACAATTGAAAAAATGAGTAAGTAGCAGAATGATTTGAAGCATCAAATTTTAATTTTGAAATTGAAATTTTTATTTGGGCAGTACTCCCCTCTAAATTATTAATTATAATATAATTAATATATTTCTCAATAATTACTTTTGATACATATTTCTAAACAATTATATCTAAATCATTATGATTAAATAATATAGTAATATATATGGTAATTTTCAAAGTTAAAATAAAAGATTGAAGAAAATGTCCATGTGGCATCTACGTGGCCACTTTCCAAAATAGGTGTTGGATTCAACTTTTATATTATTATATTAGATTTAGAAAAAAAATTAAATAGAAACTTCAATTTAAGAGTGGGAGAAATACATGAATATTAGTTTATATTTGTAATGCCAACTAATAAAGTAATTAAATTTTCAATTTAGAAAATTTTAAATGGAAACTGCAATTTAAGAATGTGGAGAAATACATGAATGTCAATGTATAATTATGATGTTAAATTGAAACATAAAAGTGTTATGAAGTAACTAAATTTTCATAATATGAAAATTTAAATGGAAACTTTGTTTTAAGATTGTCAACAAGATGATTAAATGGTAAACCATGATAGGCCCACACGGAGCGGTGTGTGGAATGCACCAATGGTTTAGAGGTGAAAATCTTGGGTGCATTGGATGTAAGTTACATCGGGTGCATATCAACCGTCCATAAAGAAAAAGACTGATTTTCTTTCTTGATAGACGGTTGGCATACATTTGATGTAACTGCACCAAATGTACCCAAAAATTTTTCAGTTTAGAGGGAATAGTCGTGACAGTAGTGACTACACTTAACATTTCTTAATTCGACAATGTTTAATTTAGAAGTTAACTCATATTCAGAAAGTGGAATTTAATGAGATAATTCAATTGCCTCATCCAATTGAAGCACCCTTGTTTTTCCTTCCCTATTTATACGAAACCAAACCGAGAAGGAGCACCATTAAATTTTCTCTCCTTTAATGTGTCTGTGTAATAGCACATACATTTATATTTGTTCTTCCTCATTTCATAATTCATATATGACATTGGTAGTTTACCGATAAAGATAATTGAGGGTGAAAATTATCGTTTCATTGCTTTTTTTAAACCCATATTTATGATATACAAAAAAGTTTGCAAGTGTTTTGTTTCTTTATACGGCGCAAAAGTGCAAGGCCTTCTCCTTATGGTGAGCTTCCCACCAAATATTGATTATTTGCCTTTTAACATCTCCTTGAGTACCTTACCACTCTCTTCTCAGCTTTAAGTTACGTCATGAGTTTATTGTACTGATGCCTGAGCTCATTAACTCTTATCTTTTTATGAATCTCCACAAGAGTTTTCGTGTAGTTGTTAAGAGGCAACAGATTTTGGTTCAAGAAGTGATTTGCAACAAATTCAAATGAGGACTTTCATAATGGTGACAACACCCTAAACCTCACTTCAGCATCACATAAAGTAACAAGTTTATTTGTTGTTCTTATATCCGTGATCATTCAATTTGTCTTTCTTTGTTTTATCTTCTTCATCTCAAACTTTTGCTTGCCCTTGGCCTTTTTCTCTCCTGCCATTGCCATAAGAAATTTAAAAACTTTTATGGAAGACAGATAGGGAAAAAAAAATGTATGGGCCGAATTCTTGGTTTCTTATTAAACAATGATTGTTTCCTTATTCACTATGGTTTAAGTTGATGTACTTATAAAGGAAAACCTCAATGTATAATTCAATGATACAAGGTCATATTGTACTTATTTAATGTATATATGACAAATGCAATTTAATTTGCACCTCTATCATTTAATTGTACATTGAATTTAATTTTTATAAATATCTATCAAACCATAGCAAATAAGCAAACTAAGAAGCTCATTGTTTCAAAACAAACAAAGATTATTTAAGCCTCATTTTTTTCTTTTTGTCTTCTATAAAAATTTTATTCTTTTATTTTTGCAATGACAAGAGAGAAGAAAACCAAGGCCAGACAAAAGATCATGATGGAAGATTGAAAACGAGGAGGACAAATTGATAAAAGTCTTGAAACAGAGATTGAGGGTATACAAAAAAAAGAAGTGGTGCTGAAATGGGGTTTCTGGTGTTTGTACAAATAAGAAAACTGTTCTCATTTGGCAACCCTTATTCAGGGCCCCTAACGACAACACAAAAGTTGTTGTGGAAACTCATCGGAATATGAGAATTAACAGGCTCAGATAGCAGTACAATGAGCTCGTGAACCACCTTGTAGCCAAAAAAATAAAATAACTAATAGTTGGTGGGAGACTTCCCTTGACGAGCACAACAGCTGTAGCTCCAACATGTTCTTTCACCATTTGAAGAGCTGGACAAATTTTGTATAATATGATCAATGGAAAGTGCAAGACCGGCTGGGGCATCTTCTTCCATGCTTCCTCCTATGAATCCTATCGGAGGTGAAGCTAATTCATGATGCAAAGGCAAATGAAGCTGGTCCTCGTACCTTTCCACCGACGTATTATTTAATTTCAGGTGCAAACAAATTTGTATGAATTTGTTGTAACCCTTTGAAGTTCATATTTTGATTCCCTAGACTTAATGTCTTTCCTCTTAGAGATTGTGACCTTCTTCAATGCTTTCTCCATCTCATTTTAGCATCACAATTTGAGTTTCGATAAGAATTTTAATTTTTTTTGAATATTTTATTGACATATGTTAAAACAATTATATATATTTATACCTGCAAAAATGCAAGCAACAAAGAATAATACATGCTACTTTCTATTATGATTTTTTTGGGTAGAATTACCATGATTGTTTTTAATATTGAATACAAAACCCTCTTAGCTTAGCATGTTATTAGCCAATCAAATATTTGTAATATATTCATAATTTTAAAAAAGTAAAGTATAAATTATTGTTTTAATTTTATCAACCATTTGGCTACTAATCTGTGCTTAACTAAAATCCCTACCTAATATGACTCATCCCAACCAAGCTCTTAGACTCTTATTTTTTGTGGTACAAATGATTAAGTTAGCCAATGGATTTCGATCGGTTCCACTATCATATATATATATATATATATATATATATATGTCCTTTACTTATCTATTTTTTTTCTTCATGTGTGTTACAGTCACTTGTCAACCTCAACAAACTTATCTGCTATAACGCTGCTAGTACAGCCCCGAAGACACCAACCAACTACATCAAACAAATCCTCAAGAAACACCTTACTTGCTGAGTATCTCACACCTTGCTGGAAATAGCAATTCCTATAACCTGTTAGAAACATTGCTAGCCCGTAAGAAGATATTCTGCTTCGTCAATCCTTACCAAAGCCACTCAACACACTAATACCCTACAGAATATCCAACAACCATCTATCTACAACACTAAACCTCTTGTACAATGTTGTGGAGCAGCAAATTTGATAATTGAATCAGATTCAATGGTGGTGGTGTCTTAAGTAACAGATCATAAGGGGAAGCCTTAGAAATGTGTTAATATTTAGAATGAAATTTACAACTTGAAAGGTAATGTTGGCTGTGTCTTGTTTGGCAAAATTCCTATATAGATGCTTTAACTAAGGCCATTAACAAGATGACAGATTTAGTGTCTTTTCTCCCTATATATGGAGTTGGTTTGGTGTCTATTTCTCTCTGTATGTCTTGCTGGTACGTGTCTTCAGGTGTTGTGGTGGATGAGGTCGTGATTGCAAGTGCTAACGGTTTGGTTGATTGTCTCCATCTTGTTTATGCTCAGAGTGTTTATAGTTAATGTATATTGCTGAAGCCTGTAGGAAATGACACTGAGCTTGGTAAAATGGGGCATTTTGTACTAATTGTAATGCTTCCTGTTGTTTTTTGGGATATTAATAATACAAGTCATTTTGATGTTAAAAAAAGAAGAAGAAAAGAACAATGAAGCCTTAAACATACCACTCCACAAGCCAAGTAGCAACCAATTACCTCAGCAGAAGACATAAGGATCGAAAACAAAAGGAAGTGCACCAGCTAAAAAACCCCAAAAAGAATGCATAAGAAAGAAGAAAACCAAATAGACACAAACCATTCGGCACAAAACAGACCTTCAAAGACGAGGTTAATCCAATAATCTACGTTAAAAAACAAACACATTTGAATAAAAATACAGAATTTATATAAATCTACCTCATAAAAAATATACAGTAAACACTCACTTTAACATATAATTAGATTATGCATAAAAGCCTTAAAGCTACACCCTTATAGTATTACTCTTAAAAAGTATAAGCATGTGGTTAAGTGCCGACTTAACTATGGGTGTTGTTGTGTTTCTATTTTTTGGACATGAACCTGAACCTGTTTACAAACTTTATTGGTTTTCTGAGTGTTAAAATAAAGAATTTAACATCATTTTATGAATAAAAAGAATTACTATATTAAAATTTAGGCACCAAGAGGGTGCTACCTAGATACTAAATACTATCTGCATGATAGTATCTCAATTAAGTTAAAAAAATCTTCATTGTTTTTACAAAAATTCCTTTATACCAAAACTGAATAGTGTATATCCACATGTCTTTGATGAAAGCCTAAGGACTCTATATATCCCATTTAACGCTCTCTAATTCATTTCATGCAAATATCCCGAAAAATAGAGAAAGGATAAAGTAATAAGTCTTTTTCATCTATTTAGAGCATCTCAAACCACTCCAAGCCCATAATTCCTCTTGAATAGAACCAGCACCCATGAATGAATTCCGACCATATAGGCCTTATCTTATAAATGTCTAGTAAAAAACCAACCCAAAAAAAGATGATACATAGATTCAGCTTTCTTTGTGCAAAGATAACATCTATTGACCAAAATCTTCCCCCTTTCTTTGGAGATTATTAATAGTAAGAACCCCACCTCAACAAACTTCCCAATTGAAGAAAAGAACTTTCAAGGGAGCTGAAGTTTTCCATATTTCTTTCCAAGAAAATTTATCTTTCCCTCTGACGACTGAAGTAAAAGAAGAAATTTTTTGTAGGACTTAACCTCAAATTTCCTCCCGAATTATATCTCCATTTGACCTTATTTATTCACAAAGTAAGTTTACTTTTACTTTGTAAATAAATTATGTCAAGGAAATTGCTCATGCTCAATACTACCTAATCATGAACATTTTGACCCAAAGCAATGTCCCACATAATTTTTTCACTATGAATACTCTCAGAAGAGCTAATTAACTAAGTCATCTTTACCACGAGCAATGGAGAAAACAACCAGAAATTTTTCTTCCAATGAGGAATCCTTATGCCACACATCATGTCAAAACCAAATGACAAGGTAAGGTACCAATTCACCGAAAGCTATCCAATACAGTTTTTTTAGGGGCGCACCCAGGGAATGTCTCGGGGCAGGGTGAGCTAATAATGCCCCGAGGCACAAACTTTTAGGAATATGCCCCATTTGATTTTTTTTAATAAAACTTAAAAATAAAATAAAAAATCTAAGTCAAAGATTTGAACTTATGCCCAAACGAGTAGGAATACAAGCTTTAACCGTTGAACTAGTTGTTCTTGTATTACTTACAAGTTACAACAATATAAAAATGAAAATTATATATAAATATTTATACAATTAAAATTAAAATTTTCATGCTTTAGAGAGTTAGTAAAAGTATTAAAATTTGTTAAAAATTAATTAATTTAAATTTAAATTAATATTATTTTTTATTTTTATATAATTTATATAATTTTATTTAATTGCTAATTATTATTTTATTAAATTATCAAAACGTTCAAATGTCTCAAAAAGCTTATGCCCCAACATCTCAAGACTTACGTCTCATCTTATTGGGGCAAAATGCCTTGCTTAACACATTTGTCTTTGAAAACAACGATCCAATGTATCTAAAATTGGAAACTTAAAAATTGACTGTGAACATGAGGCCCAAACCTTTTTTTTCTTTTTACATAAGTTAATTAGGAAATGGGCTTAAAGCTTGAATTTCATTTCAGTTTACTTTCAAATATAGAGGGGGAGAACCAAAGCGTTGCTGACAGGATTACGTTTATCTTGGCCTTGGAAGATTTATTACACTTTTCAAAAGTGCATTAGATTGCTTTGCATCACTTGTTCTTTATAGAGAAGCTAACAATTCTTGCAAATATTCTAGCCTCTTAAATTGCAGCAAAATGACACATTGCAGGTTCAAACCCAACCTAGCTTGGGAACAAGAACCTTGACCACTTCACCATCTTAAATTCTTGCTATTAGGAGCACATTATTTCTGAAACGGCCAATAATTCACTTTCAATGGTCTGATGACACATGGATAACTCATTTTCAATGACCAGGCGACACGTGGCCACACTAATAATTCACTCTCCAATAGCCTCATGATACATGGACAATTTTCCACCAATGACTGGACGACACGTAGACGAGCAGTTGACAAAGCCATCGTCACTCACAAACTCCCCCCGCACAGAAGTGTAAGCATGATTATAGAGATCGAGCCATCGCGAGGAACGAGATCTCAGGGATCGCACCATCGCGAGCACGTGGTCAACTTGCATCTGAAACACTATAAAAGGCCTAAGGTATGTGAATCCAATCCCATCTTCAAATTCAAGCTCATAACTGAAACATTGATATCATAACTCTCTCAATTTTCTCAAAACCTTGTACTAACAAAGGCATCAGAGGCACCACCGACTTTTTAGTTCATCATTCTTTTTTCATGCAGATGTGAAATACTGAACCTCCAGCTCATCAACATATTTTCGGCATCAATAATTTCTATTTAATATAATTTACTATGATTATATATATATATATACACACACACACACACACGCTCTCAATTTTGATATTTTCCTTAGATAGACGATTTTGTGCTCTCATGATCTTTTATCCTAACTCAACCCTCTTATGTGGCTTTCAAAAAAATAAAAAATAATAGATTACTCACTTCATAAATTATGGGCTTAAACCCGAAATTAACAAACAGAAATGAGCAGTGATTATTTTCAGCCAGATAATGGGCTTAGAACCCAAAGAATTATATCTCATAAACAGTACTGTATCATTTACTGACAGTAGACTTAGGGCTGGAAACTAAAAAAAATTATACATTTTATTGACTACATTGAAGGCCCAGAAAAAGGGTATCTGGCCCATAAAATGTACATTTAGCTTATGGGCTTCAACCCTAGCCTTTACAAAAATAGAAGATGGTAACAAATTCACAAAGAAAAACCAATCCCAACCTTCATTCAGACAGAATAATAGGTATTGTTTTCATTTGGATTAGTTCATGATAAGATAAGATGAGGATTCAAATTATTTAAAATTGAATCTAAGTATAATATGAATGAAATAACAAAAAAATTAACCAAAAATCTCCTATACCATGTCAGCAAAGTAAAGATATTTTTGAAAAATCAAATATTTTTTTAAATAAACAAAATATCAAACGATGTTGTTCAAGGAGGCGTTCTCATGGATTGGTGACATGTGGGGGTGCATAGCATAAGGAGGCAACGGTTTGAGGTGGTGTTTACACAATGACGTCCTCTACTCATTTTCGGCTCGATAGTATGGTTGGTTTTCGACAATCCTCTCAATTCGGTGCGGTTAATGACGATGCATCTATGTTTCATTCTATATATCTCGTCGAGCTCTTTCCAAGAATATCATGGTTGCACTTTCCGACTACCGGTTGGTTTAATATTGCAAAAAGTCTACGAGGTTAAAATTTTTTTATCCATGACTAATAAATTACCTAAATACCCTTATTTTTTGTTTAAGAACAAATTGAATACCTAAAGTTATTTGATCATTTCACCTTCAACAGGACCAAATATAAATGAAACATTTCTCTTTCAACATATCTCTATTTGACCTTGTTTTCAAACTAGCTAAAATGGATCAAATTAACAATTAAGGAGGCCAATCTCAAGAAAAACAATGAGTTAAGATTTACTTAAATGTAAATCCATTTAAGAGGTAATGACAGAAAAAACTTGGTTAGTATTTGACAAGAAAAATTTAAGTGACAACAAAAGATATTCAATTTTCTCCTAAAAAGAGTGCCCAAAAAAGAAAAAGCCAACTTAGAGAGATAAAGTTATGGTTGTAAAATTTAATTTCCTTTTATATTTCCTCTTTTACATAAATGCATGTACACCTCAAAACCAATATAAAAACAAGGGCAAGCCCATATCAAGTGATATCTATCATTTTAATCTTCTGTCTTCATCTATAGAAAAATGGAAGGAAAGAAGACAAAAGGGAAGCAAAAGACTGAAATGAGAAAGATCGAAAAAGACGAGGATAGGATGATTACGTTCACAAAACGTAGAT
This sequence comes from Bretschneidera sinensis, assembly GCA_023935145.1. Classification (NCBI taxonomy): domain Eukaryota; kingdom Viridiplantae; phylum Streptophyta; class Magnoliopsida; order Brassicales; family Akaniaceae; genus Bretschneidera; species Bretschneidera sinensis. The sequence continues at coordinate 21,217,270 of CM043700.1, read as the reverse complement.
CTGGGATCTACAAAAAGGCTAGTGAACTAGTCACTCTCTGTGGCGCTGAGGTTGGTGTTTTAGTTTTCTCACCAGCCGGAAAGCCCTTCTCATATGGCCACCCATCCTTTGACCATGTTGCACATCGCTTCATCAACAAAAACATTGCACCTAATGATAATACCCACACTCTGGTTGAGGCTCACAGGAAAGTGAGGGTCAACGAGTTGAATGAGTTTCACAATCAACTCGTTAACCAATTCGACGCTGAGAAGGAGAAAGAAAAAGCGCTGGCTGAGATGATGAAAGGGAAACAAAACCTGGAGCTTGGTTGCTGGGATTCTCCCATAGAAGAACTTAGCCAGCAACAGCTGCAACAAGTGAACGCTTCTCTTTGTGAGCTCCACCAAAATCTGTGCAAAAAAATCAAGGAGAGGAATATGGAGGCCAATTCATTGTTGCTTCCTCCTCCGGCGAATTCATTTGGGAATAATGCAAATGGAGATGGTCCTACCTTTCCTCCTGCTATGGCCCCGGAGCAAGCAGATCTGATTAAGTATTCCAATCTGTTCACCTTAATTTAAAAAATAACTGAATTTTTTCTTTTGGATGTGAGCATGTGTATTTTGACATGCCTTATTCCTCTCTTTGTCCAGTTAGGACAATCTTGATTAATGGACCTTTCATAAACATTATTAACTAGCTAGTTAATTACACTCTAGGAAAAAATGGTGATCTTGAATTCTGCAATGTGAATCAATTAATTATAAACAAAATGTGAGATGCAAGATCTATTAGATTGGCTATTCATTCTATTTAATGTTCTAATCTTTTCGCCAAGTTCACTCCCGTTAAGGCATTTGGTTAAATATGTACTTACAATTGTATTTGGATTTTAGAGAAGGGAGCGAAAAAAAAGGAAGTGGTACAGTGTCTCTTGAAGAATATTTTTTAATAAAGGGGTACACCTTCCTCTCCTTTTTTTGACTCTCTCCAATCAAAACACATACATTTATTTTATGTAATAAGTTTTGGATCTTCCTACTTTTTGAGAAAAAAATAAGGTTTAATTTAAGACAATTCTTCATTTTAATTAAGGTGGTCTAACTCTCTTTTTAAAGTTTATTTTCCTTTGCAAAATCAAGAAAAATCTTAAGAAAAATTAAAATAATTTTTGCGGAGGATCTGATAGAACTTCTCCTGTTTTATAGACTTTTCCCCAAATTTTTCCAATAATAAAAACAACCTGTAAATCAAATAAACTCCCAATCCAATCAAATCCAAGATATAGTCCATCCACCCAATAGACTAAGTTAAATCCGTCCTTCTTAATGTTACAAATATTGTGTGAATGGCCTCAATTGCTGTAGCCTTTGAGTAATCTCTTTATTATATAAACTTCTCAAGAGAATTATACAGGGAGATAATTTAATTACTGAGTGATTTCCACAGTCTAGCTAATTGTACCAGCCTACATAAATTAAGCAAGGTTCACCATGTAAACTACGTAATTTAAGGAAAGAAGATTGATAATGGACTTTGCCGTCCATTGACAGCCCCTCTCAAATTGATGCGGGTTGATCAACAAGCATCAATTTGCTGCTTAAGAAGCAATGTCGATGGCGAGTGAGAGCTTTGTTGAATATATCAGCAATTTGTAGTTCAGTGGAAACATGTGGAAGAGTGATAACACCAGCTTCAAATGCTTCACGGATAGAGTGACAGTCGACTTCATTATGCTTCGTGCGCTCATGATAGACAGGATTGGTCGTGATCTAAATAACACTCGTGTTATCATCATGTAGAGGTGTAGGATCAGTCTCAGAAAAATCTAGCTCAGCAAGCAAACCTCGAAGCCAAATAATTTCACAACAAGCAAGAGACATCGCACGATACTCAGATTCTGTAGATGACTTAGAAACTCTGTCTTGCTTCTTACTCTTCCAGGAGATCAATGCATCACCTAAAAGCACACACCAACCAGTAATGGAGCGACGTGTATCAGCATAACTAGCCCAATCAGCGTCGCTATAAGCAGTAAGTCGAGGAGAATTGCCTGCAGGAAAGAATAAGCCACGGGCAGAAGTGCCCTGAACATAACGTATGATCCTACAGACAGCAACCAAATGAAGGTGACGAGGGGTCTGAAGAAACTGGCTGACTTGTTGTACTGCAAAGGAAATGTCCGGTCTAGTAATGGTGAGGTAGACAAGAATCCCCACCAACTTCCAGTATAAACTAGGATCAGCAAGTAAATCACTCTCCTCTTTGCGAAGCTTGACATTCAATTCTATGGAAGTATCAACAGAAGTGGCCTCCTGCTATAGCCACCAGGTCACTCGCATACTTATGTTAATTGAGTGAAATACTAGACGGACTACGATGCACCTCAAGACCGAGAAAATATGTAAGAGATCCAAGATCTTTCATATGAAAGGACTCAGAGAGATGGGTCTTGAGCTGGCCAAGCAAAACAAAATCGGAACCAGTAATCACAATATCATCAACATAAACCAAAAGAATAACAATGCCCATGTCTGATTTCCGAAGAAACAAGGAAGTGTCATACTTGCTTTGCTTGAATGAGAATTGTAATAAATTAGTTCGAAATTTATCAAACCAGGCCCTTGGAGCTTGTTTGAGACCATAAAGGGAGCGACGAAGCTTACAAACATGTGAGTTTGGAGAGGGAAACAATCCCGGGGGTGGCTTCATATAAATACACTCTTTAAGATCCCCATGAAGAAAAGCATTCTTAACGTCCATCTGATGTATTGGCCAATCATTGGAAGCAGCAAGAGCTAGAATTGTACGAACAGTGGTCATCTTAGCCACAGGAGCAAAGGTTTCTTCATAATTGACACCATATTCCTGATTATTTCCAAGTGCAAGAAGCCGAGCTTTATAACGATCCAAACTTCCATCAGATCGAACCTTGACGGAGTAAATCCATTTGCAACCCAGGGGAACTATGGTGGAAGGACAAGGTGCAATGTCCCAGGTGTGATTGGCCTCTAGAGCAGCAATTTCTTCCTGCATAGCTTGTCGCCAATAATCATGCTTGACAGCATGTGAGTAGCATGTGGGAATATCAAAATTAGACAATGCAACAGTACCTATCCGGAGGTAAAGACACTCGAGAAGAGCGACGTACCAAGTGCTCTGAAGGTGCTGCAATTGACTGGTTCTAGAGCATGGTAGGATCAAATATCGAGATTGTGGGCGGGAACGTCTTGTATACACAATACCTGGTTTAAAGCGAGAGCTGACTTGATGAAGATTTGAAAATTGTTGCTCAAAGGAGGGGAGGACCACAGTAGAAGAAGAGGGCTCAGAGGACATAGGAAAGAAATGTTGATTTTCAAAGAAAATAATATTTCTAGAAATACGTGTACGATGTAAGGTAGGATCATAGCAAACAAATCCCTTTTGACACACATTATATCCCAAGAATGCACATCTAACAGATTGAGCTGATAATTTATATCGCTAATGGGGAGGTAAATGGATAAAACATACACAACCAAAGATACATAGATTATCATATCTAGGTTGTTTAGCAAACAAGCGGAAATAAGGAGACTCCATGTGTAAGATTTGGGAAGGTAAACGATTAATCAAGTGAGTAGCAGTTTTCAGAGCCTCGACCCAGAACATGAATGGAACAGATGATTCTAACAAGAGAGTACACACCATATCAAGAATATGACGATTTTTGCGTTCAGCTACTCCATTCTATTGGGGAGTAGCAGGACATGAACGTTGATGAATAATACCTTTAGAAGCCAAGAATGCCTGAAACTCAGTAGACAAATATTCACCACTAGAATCTGTGCGTAATGTCATAATAGTCGCAGAAAATTGATTGTCAACATATGCTAAAAACTCAGTGAAAGTATGAAAAACCTAAGATTTAGAGCGAAGAAAATAAACCCAAGTGAATCCGCTATAATCATCAATGAAAGTCACATAATATTTAAAATTTTCATGTGAGCTAACTGGGGAAGGTCTCCAAACATCACTAAGGATAAGATCAAAGCAGTGAGAAGCTTTACTAGTATGTAAAGGAAATGGAAGAATTTTTCTTTTACCAAGTTTACAAGAATCACACTCAAGAGATAAAGAAGAACGTTTTTCATTATCAAGAAAACCATAGTGCAATACATGAGATAAGATCTGAGTATTGGGATGGCCTAAACGATGATGCCACACCATACTCAGATCTGGAACATTATTAGAAGCAAAAGACTTAATAGACGAAACTGGAGAAATTGTTGGAACAGATAAAAATAGTGGAAACAAGTGCCCCACTTTAGGTCCCTTCACGATCAGCTCCCTTGTTGCTTGGTCTTGCACAATATAACCATCACTAGAAAAATGAACATCACAATTGTTATCAACTAATTGACCAACAAAAATAAGATTCGTGGAAAGTTGAGGAGCAAGAAACACATCAGTGAATTTAGAAGAGGCATCTCCGACAGTAGCTATTGGAAAAGAACTGTCATTGGCAGTCTGGATGGAAGATTGACCAACATAGGGCCGAGCATGACACATAGCGGTGGGAGTATTCGTCATGTGATTAGAAGCCCCCGAGTCTACGTACCAGAGTTTGGTAGAATTTTTACTTTGAAACCCCATTGCAGATAATGCTGAAATTAGCATCTGTTGCACCATTTCGAGTATGCAGTAATTCGCTGTAGGAGGTGCCAGAACTGGGGAGTCACCTGAAGAAGAGCCAGGAGCTGCGAAGGGTACAATAACAGAAGTCTGAAATGCTTGAGCTTGACGATTCTGGGGGTGAATACGACATTCTCTGATGATGTGACCCTTCTTCTTACAATAAGAGCAGTATTTCTTGGGACAATTGGCAGCAATATACCCATATTCCTTACAGCAAAACACTGCAAGTTTTTAGAATGCATAGGCGGTCTGCGTCCTTGGGCAGTATAAGCCATAGTTCCTGGACTACCATAAGATTGCTCCAGAGTAGCTTGAGTACTAAGACGTTGTTCTTCACGAAGTAACTCACCAAAACAAACATTGAGAGAAGGAACATGAGACCTATTCAGTAGAGAGGAGCGAATAGATTCATATTCCGGGCATAGTTTCATAAGAAATTGATCACACCATCTAGTCTTGTGGAGTTACTGAATAGTCGAAAGAGTGGCAATAGGAACATCCGCTGTAACAAGGTCAGTATATTCATTCTAAAGAATCAGAAAGGTCGAGTAATAGTCTTGGATGGAAAGACTGCCATGTTGAAAGGTGGCAATCGCATGCTCTAACTGAAAGCGATGAGCATCATTATCTTGATGATAAACCTTATTCAGATAAGTCCACTTGGATTGAGCAGAGTGATGAGTACGCAAGTTGGTGACAATATGTGGCGCCACCGAACCAAGAAGCCAAGACATGATCCGAGCATCAAGCACAGTCCAAGAAGGAGAAGACCCGACATCCGTCGATTGGTCTGTATTGGATATTGGTGCGACATCCGTGCCATCGATATGGCCCCAAAGTTATTTTCCCTTGAGGAAAAGTTCAAACTGAAAGGCCCAGGTAGAGCAATTTTTGCCCATAAATTTGACACACACAAGTGCAGAGTCCATTGCCAAAAAAAAAAAAAAACACTGAGAAATCTAAAACCAAAGCCACAAAACACCTCTCTGAAAAAACAAAGGATGCTGAGAATAACCAACAGAGTGGAACACCACTTCTCTGAGACAGAAGGTGCTAAAAATGTCTAAACCAGAAATAAGAGGTGCCGACAACACCAACCCAGAAAGACAAGACTGAAAAACAAGGAAGCTTTCACGTCGAGTTCACCGAGAACAGCACAAAACAAGCTGAAACACGAAACCGAGAAAAAAAATACAAGCGAGAGAAGAATCTAAGCAACTGGCTCTGATACCATGTTACAAATATTGTGTGAATGGCCTCAATTGCTGTAGCCTTGGAGTGATCTCTTTATTATATAAACTTCTCAAGAGAATTATACAGGGAAATAATTTAATTGCAGAGTGATTTCCGCAGTCTAGCTAGCTGTACTAGCTTACGTAAATTAAGCAAGGTTGACCATATAAGGAAAGAAGATTGATAATGGAGTAATTTTCGCAGTCTAGCTAACTGTACCAGCCTACGTAAATTAAGCAAGGTTGACCATGTAAACTACGTAATTTAAGGAAAGAAGATTGATGATGGACTTTGCCGTCCATTGACACTTAATACATAATCAACCTAAACGAACCTCTATAATCCATAACACAATTCAAATCATTCACCATAACAATCATTTATTAAAATCGAATTCAATTTTCAATCTCCTATATTCAACTGTCATGTCTCTACATTCTTTTAAAAGTAAGAAAATTAACATATCTTCTTTACTCAAGTCATACCAACTATAATCAAACAGTTAATAACCTTCCTCAAACTATCCAAAGGAACCCAAAAATCTGTCAACACAAATAATGTCATTTCATCAAATCAAGATCACCACTCCAAATCTAGGCCACAATTTATGAAGGAAATCAAAAACCCAAAATTTTGAATTTATGTGATGTCTTAATAATAAGCTAGAATCACATGATAACATGATATGCCCATATAAATGACATTCAAACATGATATGTCCAAAAAAAATTTCAATTCAAATTCTGTTATTAGCCAAGAGAGTCCAACTTCATATCATATATTTAATTTCACATACCAAGAGAGAAGCACTCAATATTCATGTATGTGTTATGAAGACATGAGAGTAAAATTGAAGAAAATAACCACATATTCGAATTATGAAACTCAAAAGTTCTAAGTAGGGATTTAAATCAAATTGATATGGAGTATATATACTCAAAGCTAGTCCTCAAATAGATCTAAAAATTCTAAACCTGAATCAAGACTAGTATGTGTTAAAAAAAACTGAGGAAAATTTCAGCTAGTGGGAAATTTGGTGTTTACCCATGGCTAGATAGTCGGGATTCCTATTAGTTGGTGGTAGTCGGCCAAATCAACAACTGAAGAGTGGTCAGACAGCAGCTTTCAAAAGAATTGACAACAATTTCGCAGGCGATGTGAAAGGGCCGCGACAGACAAGAAAAATGAAGAAAGAAGAAGAAAAAAGAGAAGGGATGAATTCTCTGACAAGATCTGATATTCCAGCTACCAAGACCTGATTCAATCGCGAAGGTTTGGAGAGAGAGATTATTGTCGTCAGGGTTAGAGAAAAAGAGAGAGAATTTCACGTTTTTTTAGAGAGAAAAAGATGAGAGATAAGACATTAATCAGATCACTGGGGGATTGGAAGGTAGACCATGTCATGTATATGTCATTAACCTGTATTAGAAATAAACTTCTCAAGAAGAAGAAAGTGGTGTCGTAACTGGAGCTGTGATAAGGTAGTTTGGTTGTTTAAAATTTGTATTAGATGGAAACAAAATTTTCCTTGCTTTAGACAAACAAGGTACGCAGAATTTTTGTATTATTATTTTATTTTAACTCTACTAACAAAAATTGTAAATCATTATTTTCTTTTATTTTAATCATCATTTTTTAAGAGAAGTTTTCTTGACATTTACCTCACTTTCAAAATAATAATTAATTCTTACAACATGTATGCACAATGATTATGATAATGTCAAAAGAAATATGAAGTTGTTGAATTACCTCAGATTTTACTGATGATTAAGCCGACAATTGAAAAAGAGAAGGAAGTACAGAAATGATTTGAAAGTTTCAAATTTTAACTTTGAAGTTGAAATTCTTGTTTGGGCATTACTACAATCTTAATTATTAATTATAATGTAATTAAAATATTTCTCAATAATTATAATAAATTTTATTGATTATAGATTGACTGAAAGAGTTTTTGAGAGAGATAATTTAGCTAACAATTGAAAAAAAGGAATAAGTAGCGGAATGATTTGGAAGCTTCAAATTTTAATTGCAAAGTTGAAATTCTTATTGGACTGTACTCCCCTCTTAATGATTAATTATAATATAATTAATATATTTCTCAATAATTTTTTTTGATACATATTTCTAAACAATTATATCTAAATCATTAAATAATATAGTAATATATATGGTAACGTTAAAAGTTAAAATAAAAGATTGAAGAAAATGTCCATGTGGCATCTACGTGGCCACTTTCCAAAATAGGTGTTGGATTCAACTTTATATTATTATATTAGATTTAGAAAAAAATTAAATCGAACTTCAATTTAAGCTTGGGAGAAATACACGAATATCAACATATATTTGTAATGCCAACTAATGAAGTAATTAAATTTCCAATTTAGAAAAAAATTAAATGGAAACTTCAATTTAAGAGTGTGAGAAATACATGAATATTAGTTTATATTTGTAATGCCAACTAATGAAGTAATTAAATTTCCAATTTAGAAAATTTTAAATGGAAACTTCAATTTAAGAATGTGGAGAAATACATGAATATCAATGTATAATTGTAACATAAAAGTGCCAACTTATGAAGTAATTAAATTTCCATGATATGAAAATTTAAATGGAAACTGAGTTTTAAGATTGTCAGCCAGATGGTTAAATGGTAAACCATGATTGGCTCCACACGGAGCAGCATGTGGAATGCACCAACGGTTTAGAGGTGAAAATAATGGGTGCATCAAGTGCATGTCAATCGTCAATCAAGAAAGAGATCGATTTTCTCTCATGGTAGACGATTGGCATATGTCCGATGTAACTGCACCCTGTGTACCCAAGAATTTCTCAATTTAGAGGGAAGAGTCGTGACAGCAGTGATTATGCTTAACATTTCCTAATCCTACAATGTTTAAGTTAGAAGTTAACTCATATTCAAAAAGAGGAATTTAATGAGATAATTCAATTGCCTCATCCAATTCAAGCACCTTTGTTTTTCCTTCCCTATTTATATGAAACCAAACCGAGAAGGAGCACCATTCAATTTTCTCTCCTTTAACGTGTTTGTGTAATAGCACATACGTTTGTATTTGTTTTTCCTCCTTTCATAATTCATATATGACATTGGTAGTTTACCGATAAAGATAACTGAGGGTGAAAATTATCGTTTCATTACTTTTTTGAAACCCATATCTATGATATACCAAAAAGCTAGGGAGTGTTTTGTTTCTCTATACGGCGCAAAAGTGCAAGGCCTTCTCCTCATGGTGAGCTTCCCACCAAATATTAGTTATTTACCTTTTAACATCTCCTTGAGTACCTTACCACTCTCTTTCTCAGCTTTAAGCTAGCTCATGAGTTTATTGTACTGTTGTGTGAGCACGTTAACTCTTATCTTCTTATAAACCTCCACAAGAGTTTTTGTGTAGTCGTTAGGGGGCAATATATTTTGGTTCAAGAAGTGATTTGCAGCATATCCAAATGAGGGTTTGCCAAATGAGAACGACTTTCATGATGGTGACAACACCCTAAACCTCACTTCAGCATCACATAAGGTAACAAGTTTGTTTGTTTGTTTGTTTGTTTTTGTTTTTTTTATATCCGTGATCGTTTTGAGAATGTTATCAATTTGTCTTTCCTCGTTTTATCTTCTTCTTCTCAAACTTTTGCTTGCCGTTCACTTTCTTCTCTTCTGCCATTGCCATAAGAAATTTAAGAACTTTTATGGAAGACAAAAAGGGAAAAAAAATGAAACAATATATGGGCCTAATTCTTGGTTTCATTTTAAACAATGATTGTTTCCTTATTCACTATGGTTTAAGTTGATGAACTTAAAAAGGAAAACCTCAATGTATAATTCAATAATACAAGGTCAAGAACTTATACTTTCAAGTTGTCCGTCCATATTGTACTTTACTTATTTAATGTATGTACGACAAATACAGTTTAATTGGCACTTTATATTTCAGTTTAATATTGACAATTTAAATATAACTGAAAATTTAAGGTGCAAATTAAATTGCGTTTGCTCAATAACCTGTATCGTTTAATTGTACATTGAGTTTAATTTTTATAAATATCTCTCAAACCATAGCAAATAAACAAACTAAGAAGCTCATTGTTTCAAAACAAACAAAGATTATTTAGGCCTCATTTTTTTTCTTTTTGTCTTCTATAAATTTTTTTTTATTCTTTTATTTTTGCAATGACAAGAGAGAAGAAAACCAAGGCCAGACTAAAGATCATGATGGAAGATTGAAAATGAGGAGGACAAATTGATAAAAGTCTTGAAACAGAGATTGAGGGTAAACAAAAAAAAGAAGTGGTGCTGAAATGGGGTTTCTGGTGTTTGTACAAATAAGAAAACTGTTCTCATTTGGCAACCCTTATTCACGGCTAACGACAACACAAAAATTCTTGTGGAAACTCATCGGAATATGAGAATTAACAGGCTCACATAGCAGTATAATGAGCTCGTGAACCACCTTGTAGCTAAGAAAGATCAAGATAACGTGCTCAAAGAGATGTCAAAAAATAAAATAACTAATAGTTGGTGGGAGACTTCCCTTGACAAGCACAACAGCTGTAGCTCCAACATGTTCTTTCACCATTTGAAGAGCTGGACAAATTTTGTAATATGATCAATGGAAAGTACAAGACCGGCTGGGGCATCTTCTTCCATGCTTCCTCCTATGAATCCTATAGGAGGTGAAGCTAATTCATGATGCAAAGGCAAATGAAGCTGGTCCTCGTACCTTTCCACCGAGGTATTATTTAATTTTAGGTGCAAACAAATTTTTATGAATTTGTTGTAACCCTTTGAAGTTCTTATTTTGATTCCCTAGACTTAATGTGTTTCCTCTTAGATTGTGACCTTCTTCAATGCTTTCTCTATCTCATTTTAGCATCATAATTTGAGTTTCGATAAGATTTTTAATTTTTTTGAATATTTTATTGACATATGGTAAAACAATTATATATATATATATATATATATATATATATATATATATATATATATATATATATTATTTACCTGCAAAAATGCAAGCAACAAAGAATAATACATGTTACTCTCTATTATGATTTTTTTGGATAAAATTACCATGATTGTTTTTAATACTGAATACAAAACCCTCTCTGCTTAGCATGTTATTAGCCAATCAAATATTTGTAATATATTCGTAATTTTAAAAAATAAAGTATAAATTTTCGTTTTAATTTTATCAACCATTTGGCTACAAATACGTGTTTAACTAAAATCCCTACCTAATATGACTCATCCCAATCAAGCTCTTAGATTCTTATTTTTTGTTGTGGTACGACTTATGATTAAGCTAACCAATGGCTTTTAATCGGTTCCACTATCTCATATATATATATATATATATATATATATATATATATATATATATCCTTTACTTATCTTTTTTTTTTTATGTGGGTTACACTCACTTGTCAACCTCAACAAACTTGTCTGCTGTAACGCTACTAGTACAGCCCCGAAGACACCAAACAACTACATCAAACAAACCCTTAAGAAACACCTGAATTGCTGAGTATCTCACACCTTGCTGGAAATAGCAATTCCTATAACCTGTTCGAAACATTGCTAACTCGTAATAATATATTCTGCTTCGTCAATCCTTACCAAATCCACTCAACACACTAATACCCTACAAGAATAGCCAACAACCATCTATCTACATCTCAAAACCTCTTGTGCAATGTTATGGAGCAGCAAATTTGATAACTGAATCAGATTCAATGGTGGTGGTGTCTTAAGTAACAGATCACAAGGGGAAGACTTAGAAATGTGTTAATATTTAGAATGAAATTTACAACTTGAAAGGTAAGGTTGGCTGTGTCCTGTTTGGAAAAATTCCTATATAGATGCTTTAACTAAGGCCATTAACAAGATGACAGATTTTGTGGCTTTTCTCCCTATATATGGAGTTGGTTTAGTGTCTATTTTGTTGGTATTTGTCTTAAGTTTGCACAGGTCCAAGCATGGTTCACAGGTGGTTAAAGTCTAAACCAAAGTTGGAGAATTAAAGTTCAGCAAGTTAGAAGACTGCACACATGTGTGTGCATCAATTTGGGGCAAGGGAAGGAAATGCACACTGGTGTGCGCACTTCAGAGCACAATCAGGAAAGTGTGCGCACAGCTGCAGCATCAGTGTGCGCCTAGGCGCCCTCCACTAGCGCCCTGGCTCCCAGAATGATGTCTCCCTGACCAGTACCAGCGCCTAGGCACTCCCCACCAGCACCATGGCATCCAGAAAGTGTGCAAAGGTGCCCTGCCCAGCGCCATGGCGCCCCCTGTTGAGCGCCTAGGCACTAGGCAAAAGGCTGCACACATTGACAGCCTGTTTTAAGACCCTCTTAGGTGCGTGGGTGCAATGTTAAAACGCACAGCACCACTTAGGAAGTGATGGAGGGCTATGATTAAGTGATGATCTTGATCAAAGGGTGAGGATTGAATCTCAAGAATGTCCAAGAAGTGGATGGCTATAAAAGGGGTTTCCAAGCTTCATCTTTCAATAAGATAGAACATTAGAAACACACAAGTTTGTGACACTGTGAGATCAATTTTAAACACATAGAGAGAATTTTATGAGAGACATAAAAACAAGAGGGACTTTTTGTAGTGAGACTAGTTTTAAAAGAGAGAGAAGTCTAGATTAGATAGAGAGCATTGTTAGTTCTCATCTTCTTCCTTTATTCTCTTCTTGGTTTCTTCAAGAACATTGTGGTTTCTTGAAGAGGATTGCTGTAACTTGTAAGAACCATTTGATTTAGTGCAGAGAGTTCGGAGGAACTCACGGGGACATAGGCACATTGCCGAACCTCGATAACAAATTGCTTGTCTTCTTTTTTTCTTTGATTTTCTGTTCCTTTTTTCGATTCCAACTCTTTCTACAAGTCATTCTAGACTTGGGTGTTTGGAAGATCACCACCTGGGCATCTTGTCAATGTGATTTCCAAAAGTGGTATCAGAGCTTTGGATAGTGGTATCAGAGCTGCACAGCTAGGTATCAGAGCAAGAACAAGAAGGTAACAGAGCCAAGACTCCAAGAATCAAAGATCAACTTCTTGGGTGATTCAAGAACGGAGTTAAGATCAATATCTGATCTTGTTCTTGAGGGTGATTCAAGAACGGTGTAAAGATCAAGATCTAATCGTGTTCTTGGGGTAGATTTAAGAATGGTGTTAAGATCCATCTTCGATCGGTGTTCTTGAGGTTAAAAAAGGCATTTGTGGGTAGTGCATAAATCAAGGATCTTGTCCGTAAAAGATGGCTTCAAATTTTTGTGTTGAGAAGTTTGATGGAAAGAGAGACTTTTCCCTTTGGAAACGGAAGATCAAGGAGGTTCTTGTGCAATAGAAAGTGGACTTGGCTCTTTGAGAAGATGATGCTTTTTCAGCAAGTACCACGGAGGACCAGCGGAATGAGATGAAGAAGATGGTATACAACACCATTTTCTTGCACTTGTCGGATAATGTCATAAGAGAGTGCGGAGACTCGGAAGATCCAGCTACAATATGGAAGAAACTAGATGAGTTGTTTCTTGCCAAGACTCTCCCGGATAAGAAGTATCTTCATAAATGAATCTTTGCTTTTAAATTTGATCCTAAGAAAGAGTTGTAAGAAAATCTTGGTGCCAAGATAAAGAGTGCATCAAGTGGTAAAGGGCTGTTCTTTAAAAGAAGGCCAACAGCTCGGTATGGCAGCAACCATGGCTACTACCAGGATAGAGGTAGATGAGAGAGCCATAGGAGAGTGCACAACAGCATGCATGGCAACTACCGAGACAGAGGTAGAGGAGAGAGCCATGGGAGAGTGCACAGCAGCATGCATGGCTACTATCGGGACAGAGGTAGAGGAGAAAGCCATGGGAAAATGCATTCCAAACTGAGATTTGGAGGGAAGAGTAGCTACTACTGCCATAAGGAGGGTTATGTCAAGAAAGATTGCAAGAAGATAACAAGGGATAGAGGAGGAAGCCACACCAAGAATGGAGAGGCTTCGGTTGCCAAAACAGAACAGTAAGATGGTGATGTTCTTGTTGTGTGCTCAGATGTGAGCAAGGGGCAAGAAGGCAGTAAGAAATGGATCTTGGATTCCTGGTGCACTCATTACATGTGCTCTCACCGGAGTTGGTTCAAGAATTTCAAGGAAACTAAAGATGAAAGGGTTTTCTTGGGGAATGATATTTCTTACCAAGTGAGAAGCACGTGAGACATCCAGGTGAGGATGTTTGATGGAGTCACAAGGCTGCTGGAGAATGTGAGGTATCTCCCTGATTTGAGGAGGAATTTGATCTCATTGGGGTAGCTGGATTCCATGGGGTATACATGCAAAGTAGAGGGAGGAAAGATCAAGGTGGCCAAGGGATTTTTGGTAGTGATCAAGGCAGCAAGAAACGATGGACTCTATGAGATGATCGGAGAGACAGAAATCAATGATCAAGCAGTAAGCTTGATGGCTGAGATGGATAGGACAGCCCTTTGGCACACTCGCTTGGGACATATGAGCGAAGAGGGCCTGCAAGTTCTCAACAACGATGGCCTACTTGGTGGAGACAAAGTAGAGTAACTTGATTTCTGCGAGTGTTGTGTTTTTGAGAAGCAACACCGGGTCAGCTTCAACACCAGAGTGCACAAGTCTAAGGGCATTCTTGACTACATTCATGTGGACCTTTGGGGACCAGCAAGGACACCAACACAGGGAGGTAACTTTTACTTTTTGTCTTTAATTGATGATTATTCAAGAAGAGTGTGGGTTTATTTGCTTAGAAATAAATCAGATGCCTTGAATAAATTTGTGGTGTGGAAAGGGCTGGTTAAGACTCAAATGGGTAAAGTAGTTAAGGGGATAAGAATCGATAATGGCTTAGAAATTTTTAACCAAGAACTTGATCAATTTTGTAGGTTAAATGGCATTCTAAGATGTAGGACGGTTGTGGAAACCCCTCAACAAAGTGGAGTTGCTGAGAGGATGAATGAGACCCTTATGGAAAAGGTTAGGTGCATGTTAAAAGGATCCGGTTTACCAAAATATTTTTAGGGAGAAGCTGTAGCTACAGCTGCATACTTGATAAATAGATCACCCTCTAGAGCTTTAGAGCTCAAGACTTCCATGGAGATGTGGAGTGGAAAACTCCCTGAATTAAACAACCTTAGGACTTTTGGGTGTGCTGCATATGCACATCAAAAGGAGGATAAACTTAGCCCAAGATCTAGAAAATGTGTATTTTTAGGATATAGTGATGGGGTTAAGGGATATAGGTTGTGGTCCTTAGAAAAGAAGGGCATGAAATTGATTATAAGTAGGGATGTTATTTTTAATGAATTGTTATTTCCCTACTTGGAGAAAACTAACCCTGTAGGAGCTAGTGAGCAAACTAGTCCGGAAGTTGTGGAGCATCACATCAAGGAAAACTCGGTTCAGGTAGAGCAAAGGAGGCAAGAGGGTTCAGACTAGGTAGAGCCCTTGGATGAAGGCCAAGCTCAAGAAAGTCAAGAAGAGGCTAAACAAGAAGAGGTTGATGTAGCAAGTCGGAATGACTACCAGCTCACAAGAGACCAGGAAGGAAGGCTGGTCGGACCACCTTCAAGATATGGGTTTGCGGATACTGCGGATGCAGTAGCTCCTTGGACAGAAGGAGAGATAAGTGAACAAGAGACTTACATGGATGCCATGGAGTGTAAGGATTCGCCAAGATGGAAGCTAGCTATGGAGGAAGAAATTAATTCTTTGAGGAAGAACAACTTCTGGGAATTGGTGAAAATTCCAGGAAAGCAGAAAGTTGTGGAATGTAAGTGCACTTAAAAGGTCAAAGAAGGGCACCCTCCAGGAGATAAAGTTCGAAACAAAGCTAGGATGGTGGCGAATGGGTTCACAAGAAGAGAAGACATAGGTTTCACAGAAACTTTCTCACCTGGACACAAGGTGGAGAAGATGGTGAGTATCCTCATCTATGTCGATAATGTACTGTTGGTTCGAAATTGTAGGGACAGGATGGAAAGATTTACATCTCAACTCAGTGAGGAGTTCAAGAGGAAGGATCTCAGCCTTACACAAAAGATCCTTGGGATGTGTAGAATCCAAGAAAATGAGAGAAACTGGTTGAGGGTTTATTGGGCAATGGGTGTTCTCAGCAAATTTATGAGTAATCTTAGAAAGAAGCATTGGCTTGGGATGAAGTGGTTGCTGAGGTATTTGAAGGCTCAGTGGGAGACAATGGTAGCACTCATAACAACCAGGGCAGAATGCATAGTGGCTATGGAAGCTATAAAGGAGGCTATGGGGTGCAAAGGGTTGTTAGACAAGTAGGAGGTCCTAAAAGAGTAAGTGGTGGTATCTTTGGATAGCCAAAGTGTGTGGCACTTGTGGAGGAATCTAGTGTTCCATGAGGGGATGAAGCATATGGATGTTCAGTATCATTACATTCCGAAAAATGGTACGAAAGGATGCATTCATATTGACAAGAAGACCACGGAGGAAAGTCCTGCAGATTTAGGCACCAAGGTTCTACCTCTAAGAAGGTCCAATCATTGCCTTGGACTTCTTAGGATTGGAGTTGGTTAATTGATGACTCAATATGAGTTTGGATCCCAAAGTTTTCTGCACAATGGTTCAGGTTTAAACACTTAGACAAAGGTAGAGATTGTTGGTATTTGTCTAAGGTTTGCACAGGTCCAACTATGGTTCATAGATGGTTAAAGTCTAAAATAAAGTTGGAGGATTAAAGTTCAGCAAGCTAAAAGACTGCACACATGTGTGTGCATCAATTTGGAGCAAGGGAAGGCCATGCACACTGGTGTGCACACTTCAGCACACAATCAGGAAAGTGTGCGCACAGTTGCAGCATCAGTGTGCGCCTAGGCGCCCTCCACCAGCGCCCTGGCGCCCAGAATGATGTCTCCCTGACCAGCACCAGTGCCTAGGGGCTCCCCACCAGTACCATAGCATCCAGAAGGTGTGCAAAGGTGCCTTGCCCAGCGCCATGGCACCCTCTGTTGAGCACCTAGGCGCTAGGCAAAGGGCTGCACACATTGGTAGCCTGTTTTAAGACCCTCTTAGGTGTGTGGGTGCAATGTTAAAATGCACAGCACCACTTAGAAAGTGATGGAGGGCTATGATTAAGTGATGATCTTGATCAAAGGTGAAGATTGAATCTCAAGAATGTCCAAGAAGTGGATGGCTATAAAAGGGGTTTCCAAGCTTCATCTTTCAATAAGATAGAACATTAAAAACACACAAGTTTGTGACATTGTTAGATCAATTGTAAACACATAGAGAGAATTGTGTGAGAGATATAAACACAAGAGGGACTCTTTGTAGTGAGACTGGTTGTAAAAGAAAGAGAAGTCTAGATTAGATAGAGAGCATTGTTAGTTCTCATCTTCTTCTTTTCTTCTCTTCTTGGTTTCTTCAAGAACATTATGGTTTCTTGAAGGGGATTGTTGTAACTTGTAAGAACCATTTGATTTAGTGCAAAGAGTTCGGAGGAACTCACGAGGATGTAGGCCCGTTGCCGAACCTCGATAACAAATTTCTTGTCTTCTTTCTTTCTTTGATTTTCTATTCCTGTTTTTGATTCCAACTCTTTCTACAAGTCATTCTAGACTTGGGTGTTTGGAAGATCACCACCTGGGCATCTTGTCAAGGTGATTTCCAACATATTTCTCTATGTATGTCTTGCTGGTATGTGTCTTTAGGTGTTGCGGTGGATGAGGTCGTGATTGCGAGTGCTAACGGTTTGGTTGATTGTCTCCATCTTGTTTGTGCTCAGAGTGTTTATAGTTAATATATATTGCTGAAGCCTGTAGAGAATGACACTGAGCTTGGTAAAATGAGGCATTATGTACTAATTGTAATGCTTCCTGTTGTTTTTTGGTATATTAATAATACAAGTCATTTTGATGTTAAAAAAAAGAAAAGAAAAGAACAATGAAGCCTTAAACACGCCACTCCACAAGCCAAGTAGCAACCAATTACCTCAGCAGAAGACATCAAGATTGAAAACAAAAGGAAGTGCACCAGATAAAAAACCCAATAAAGAATGCATAAAAAAGAAGAAAACCAAATAGACACAAACCTTCCGGAACAAAACAGACCTTCAAAGACGAGGTTAATCCAATAATCTACGTTAAAAAACAAACACATTTGAATAAAAATTCAGAATTTATATCAATTTACCTCATAAAAAATATAAAATAAACACTCACTTTAACATATAATTAGATTATGCATAAATGCTTTAAAGCTACACCGAGTGTTACTCTTAAAAAAGTATAAGCATGTGGTTAAGTGCCGACTTAGCGATGGGTGTTGTGGTGTTTCTATTTTTGGACATGAACCTGAACCTGTTTACAAACTTTATTGGTATTCTTAGTGTTAACATAGAGAATTTAACATCTTTTTATGAATAAAAAGGATTACTATATTAAAATTTAGGTACCAAAAGGGTGCTACCCAAATACAAAATACTATCTGCATGATAGTATCTCAATTAAGTCTAAAAAATATTCATCGTTTTTAAAAAATATTCCTTTATACCAAAACCCAATAGTATATATCCACATGTCCTTGATGAAAGCCAAAGGAAACTCTATATATCCCATTTAACGCTCTCTTATTCCTTTCATGCAAAATAACCCGAAAAATAGGAAAAAATGATAAAGTAATAAGTCTTTTTCATCTACTTAGAGCTTCTCAAACCACTCCGAGCCCATGGTTCCTGTTGAATAGAACCAACGCCCATGAATGGATTCTGACCATATTAGCCTTATCTTATAAATGTCTAGGAAAAAAAACAACCCAAAAAAAGATGATACACAGATTTGGCTTACTTTTTGCAAAGATAACATCTATTGACCAAAATCTTCTCATCTTCTTTGGAGATTATCAATAGTAAGAATCCCACCTCAACAAACTTCCCAAATGAAGAAAAGAACTTTCAAGGGAGCTGAAGTTTTTCATATTTCTTTCGAAGAAAATTTTTCTTTCCCTCTGACGACTCAAGTAAGAGAAGAAATTTTTTGTAGGACTTAACCTCAAATTTCCTCTTGAATTATATCTCCATTTGACCTTATTTCTTCACAAAGTAAGTTTACTTTTACTTTGTAAATAAATAAAGTCAAGGAAATTGCTCACGCTCAATACTACCTAATCATGAGCATTTCGACCCAAAGCAATGTCCCACATAATTTTTTCACTATGAATACTCTAAGAAGAGCTAATTAACTAAGTCCTCTTTACCACGAGCAACATAGAAAACAACTGGAAATTTTTCTTCCAATGAGGAATCCTCATGCCACACATCATGTCAAAACCAAATGACAAGGTAAGGTACCAATTCACCAAAAGCTATCCAATGCAGTTTTTTTAGGGGCTTTTTTTGGGCGCGCTCAAGGAGTGCCTCGGGGCAAGGTGAGTTAAAAATGCCTATAGGCACAAACTCTTAGGTATATACCCTATTAGATTTTTTTTATAAGCCTTAAAAATAAAAATAAAAATCCAACTCAAAGATTTGACCCATGCCCCGAGTAGGAACACAAGCCTTAACCATTGAACTTGTTGTTCTTGTATCACTTACAAGTTACAACAATATAAAAATGAAAATTATATATAAATATTTATAAAATTAAAATTAAAATTAAAATTTATATGCTTTAGAGAGTTAGAAAAAGTATTAAAGTTTGTTAAAAATTAATTAATTAATTAAAATTTAAATTATTATTAATTTTTATATCATTTATATTATTTTAATTAATTATTGATTATTATTTTATTAGATTATTGAAATGCCCAAATGTCTCAAAAATTTTACGCCCCAACATCTCAAGATTTACATTTTGTATCATTGAGGCAAAACACCTCCATTAACACATTTTTCTTTGAAAACAATGATCCTATGTATCTTAAATTAGAAACTTAAAAATTGACTGTGAACATAAGACCCAAACCTGTTTTTCTTTTTACATAAGTTAATTAGGAAATGGGCTTAAAGCTTGAATTTCAATTCAGTTTACTTTCAAATATAGAGGGGGAAAACTAAAGTGTTTCTGACAAGATCATGTTTATGCTAGGATCTTGGTCTCACCATTGATGAGATTGAGAGTGATTCAAAAACTCTAATCGATTATTTAGCTTATGTATCTTGGCCTTGGAAGATTTATTACACTTTCCAAAAGTGCATTAAATTACTTCACACCACTTGTTCTTTATAGAGAAGCAAACAATTCTTGCAAATATTCTAGCCTTTTAAATTGCTGCAAAATGACACACTGTTGGTTCAAACCCAACCTAGCTTGGGAAAGAGAACCTTGACCACTGCACCATCTTAAATTCTTGCTACCAGGAGCACATTATTTCTGATTCGGCCAATAATTCACTCTCCAATTGTTTGATGACACATGGACAACTCTATTCCAATGATCGGGTGACACGTGACCACACCAATGATTCACCCTCTAATAGCCTTATGACACATGGACAACTCTCCACCAATAACCGGACAACACGTGAACGAGCAGGTTACAAAGCCATCGTCACTCATGGACTCTCCCTGCGCAGAAATGTAAGCATGATTACAAGGATTGAACCATCCTTGAACACATGATAAGACTCTTCATCGAAGGAACGAGATCTCAAGGATTGCACCATCGCGAGCACGTGGTCAACTTGCCTCTGAATCACTATAAAATTCCCAAGGTATATGAATCCCATTCCATCTTCAAATTCAAAATTAAAGATTAAAGATGAAGTTTCAGCAGCCTTTGGAGCCACGGCACAATGTTTGTGCCCCGTGGCCTCCAGAAAGTCAGGAAGTTCATCACGGTGGTACGCGCCGCAGTCCAGGCCTTGCGCGCCACAGCCATCAGCATGTGGAGGCTTTTTCCCCTATTGTGCACCATGGCTTGCCCTGTTCTGAGCCGTGGCGCGAGGCACACCTAACACCTGATTTTTGCATTTTTCAGTTGGTGCGTGGGTTTTGGTTAAAACGCACAGGATCACTTAGACCACTTAGAGGGCAATGATTGTTTAGTTCTCAAGATCAAAGATTGAGATTGGCTTCAATTTGGTTGTGGTAGTTTTTGCTCTATATAAAATATCATCTAGGAGCAATAACAACAAGTGTCAAGAAAGATAGACATAAGAGTTCCAAGGAAGAAACACAAGAAGACGTCTCATTCCAAGAGTGGCTGGTGTTTAGAGAGATAGGCTCTCAAATCTTCAGAGGTGTTTCTAGTGAGAGAGAGTATTCAAGATTGGGGTTTTAGGGCTTTGTAATTGGAATTTTCTTAGAGAAAATTCCAAGGAAACACTTAGTTCTTATCTCTTTCTTTTCTCTTCTTTCATTCATCAAGAACACATGGTTCTTGAGGAGGTGTTGCTGTAATTGTAAGAACTCCATTGAATTAGTGCAGAGAGCTTGGAGGAGCTCACAGGGATGTAGGCAATTTGCTAAATCTTGATAACAATTGCTTGTGTTTTCTCTTTTGTTGTTTGATTTTTGTCTTGGTCCAAATCATTCTAGACTTGGGTGTTTGAAGGTCACAACCTGGGATTCTTATGTGATTTTCAACAGTGGTATTAGAGCTAGAACAACAGTATCAGAGCAAGACTCCAAGAATCAAAGAAAACTTCTTGGGTGATTCAAGAACGGTGTTAGGATCAAGATCTGATCGGGTTTTTAATGTTCAAAAATGGTGTTGGGATCAAGATTTGATCGGGTTCTTGAAGTTTAGAAGTTGGAGAAAAGAGGTTTGGAAAGCAATTGTGGATGCTGCATAAATCTTGAGATTTTTTCTGCAAGATGGGTTCAAACTTCGTTGTTGAGAAGTTTGATGGAAAGGGAGACTTTGTCCTTTGGAAGCGGAAAATCAAGGCGGTTATTATGCAACAAAAGGTGGGCTTGGCGATTGGAGAAGATGATGATTTTCTAGCAAGTATCACAGAGCTCCAGCGGAATGAGATGAAGAAGATGGTGTGTAACACCATATTTATGCACATGTCGGTTAGTGTGACAAGAGAATGTGGAGATTCGGAAGATCCAGCTGTCATTTGGAAGAAACTAGATGAGTTGTTTCTTACCAAAACTCTCCCTAATAAAATCTATCTTCTAAAACATATCTTTACTTTTAAAATGGATCCTAATAAAGAGTTGCAAGATAATCTTGATGTGTTTAATAAATTAGTTCAAGATTTGACTAGTTGTATTATAACATTCCCGGATGAAAAATTGGCTGTTATATTGTTGAATTCTCTTCCCGGTTGTTTTGAAAGCTTGATTAATGCTATTGAATATGGAAGAGATACACTAACCAAAGAAATTGTGATTAATACTATAAGGGCTCATGATCTCAAATCCAAGATGAGGGAAAGATCAAGTGGAGAAGGTCTGTTCATTAGAGGAAGACTTGCAACTCGGAATGGCAGTAACATCTATGGCAACTACCAGGATAAACCAAAGGGTAGAGGTCAAAGCCATGGAAGATCGCATTCTAAACCGAAGTTTGGAGGAAAGCAATGCTACTACTGCAATAAGGAGGGCCATTTCAAGAGAGATTGCAAGAAGATGATAAGATATGAGAAAGGAAGAGGCCATACCAACAATGGAGAGGCTTCGATTGCCAAGGGAGAACAACAAGACGATGATGTTCTTGTTGTGTGCTCAAATGTGAGCGAGAGACAAAGTAGCAAGAAATGGATCTTGGATTTCGGGTGCACTTATCACATGTGTCCTCACCGTGATTGGTTCAAGAATTTCAAGGAAACCAATAAAGGAAATATTTTCTCGGGAAACAATACTTCTTGCCAAGTGAGGGGCATATGAGACATCAACTTGAGGATATTTGATGGAGTTACAAGGCTGCTGTGGAATGTGAGATATATTTCAGATTTGAGAAGAAATTTAATCTCATTGGGCAGCTAGATTCCATGGGGTACACATACAAAGTAGAGGAAGGAAAGATCAAGGTAACCAAGGGAGCCTTGGTGGTGATCAAAGAAGTAATAAAGGATGGTCTCTATGAGATGATCGGAGAGACGGACATCAAGGATCAAGCAACAAGCTTGATGATTAAGATTGATAAGGTGATTCTTTGGCACAATCACTTGGGACATATGAGCGAAAAAGGGCTACAAGTTCTCAGCAAAGATGGTTTACTTGATGGTGACAAGGTTGAAAAAGTTGATTTCTGCGATAGTTATGTTCTTGGGAAGCAACATCGGGTTAGCTTTAACACCGGAGTGCACAAATCAAAGGGTATTCTTAACAACATTCATGCCGATCTTTGGGGGCTAGCAAGAACACCAACATAAGGAGGTAATCTTTACTTTCTTTCTTTAATTGATGATTATTCTATAAAGGTTTGGGCTTATTTGTTTAAAAATAAATCAGAAGGTGTGGAAAAAGTTGCTGAAAACTTAAATGGGCTAGGTAGTTAAGGTTTTAAGAACCAATAATGGCTTAGAACTTTGCAATCAAGATTTTGACAAATTTTGTGAGTTAAATGGGATTCTAAGACATAGAACAGTTGTGAAAACCCCTCAGCAAAATGGAGTTGCTAAGAGGATGAATAGGACCCTTTTGGAAAAGGTTAGGTGCATGATTATTGGCTCCAGTTTACCCAAGTGTTTTTGGGGGGAAGCTGTGTGTACTGCTGCGTATTTAGTTAATAGATCACCCTCTAGAGCTTTGGATCTTAAGACTCCCGAGAAAATGTGGAGTGGAAAACCCCCTGAGTTAAACAACTTTAGGACTTTTGGATGTGCTGCGCATATCAAAAGGATGATAAACTTAGCCCAAGATCTAGAAAGTGTGTGTTTCTAGGATATGGTGAAGGGGTTAAGGGGTATAGGTTGTGGTCCTTAGAGCCAAAAGGAACTAAACTCATAATAAGTAGGGATGTCATTTTTAATGAGCTATTATTTCTCTATTTGGAGAAAACTAACCCTGTAGGGGAAAGTGAGCAAACCAGTCCGGTTTATGTGGAGCATAACATCAAAGAAAACTCAGTTCAGGTAGAGTAAGGAAGGCATGAGGGTTCGGATCAGGTAGAGCCCATTGATGAAGGCCAAGCTCAAGACACTCAAGAGGAGGCTGAACTAGAAGGGGATGATGCAACAAATCAGAATGATTATCAGCTCATAAGAGACTGGGAAAGGAGGCAGATCAAACCACCTTTGAGATATAGTTTTGCGGATGTTATTGCAGTAGCTCCTTATTCAGAAGGAGGGATAATCGACTATGAACCAAAAACTTACATTGATGCCATGGGATATAAGGATTCGTCAAGATGGAAGCTAGCTATGGAGAAGAAAATGAATTCTTTGAGGAAGAACAACTCTTGGGAATTGGTGTCTAAACCAAAAAAACAGAGAGTTGTAGATTATAAGTGGATTTACAAGATCAAAGAAGGAAACACTCTAGGGGATAAATTTTGTTATAAGGCTAGGCTAATGGTGAAGGGGTTCACACAAAGAGGAGGCATAGATTTCACAGAAATTTTCTCACCAGTTGTGAAATACAAGACGATAAGGATAATGTTAGCTATGGTGGTCCAATTTAATTGGGAGATTGAGCAAATGGATATAAAGACAACGTTCTTACATGGAGAGCCTGATGAGACCATTTACATGAGATAACCCGAAGGCTATGAGGAAGGAAGACAGTGGGATTTGGCGTGCAAATTGAAGAAATTTATCTACAGCCTGAAGCAATCACCTCGACAATGGAATAAGAGGTTCAATTCCTTTGTAACTAGCTTGGGTTTCATAAGGAGCTACTATGATTCGTGCTTGTACTACAAATGTCACAAGGAGGAAATGGTGATTATCCTCATCTATGTTGATGATATGTTATTGGTTAGTAGCAGTAAGGAGAGAATAGAAAGGTTGAAGTCTCAACTCAGTTCAGAGTTTGAGATGAAGGATCTTGGTCATGCTCAAAAGATCCTTGGGATGAGTATAATCCGGGAAAGGGAGAGAAACAGGTTGAAGGTTTCTTAGACTTCTTACATAGAAAAGATGATATCTAAATTCTCTATAGAAGATAGTAAACCAGTAAAGATTCCCCTTGCTAGTCATTTCAAGTTTCCCAGCGATTAATGTCCTAGATCGGATGAGGAGAAGAAGGAAATGCAAAAAGTCCCTTACTCTAGTGCAGTTGGATCAGTCATGTTCATGATGGTAAACACTAGACCTGACATTTCTCATGCCATTAGTGTTCTCAGCAGGTTTATGAGTAATTCTGAAAAGGAGCATTGGCTTGGGATGAAGTGGTTGCTGAGGTATTTGAAGGGAAGCTCAGATGTGGGGCTTGTTTACAAGATGAGGGGTAAGTCCATCTGGTTAGAAGGTTATGCTGATTCAGACTATGGAGCAGACCGGGATAAGAGAAGATCAATTACCTTATACTTCTTCAACTTAAACGGATGTTGTATAAGTTGGAAGGCTTAGTTGCAACTAGTGGTAGCACTATCAACAACCGAAGTGGACTACATAGCAGCAACGTAAGCTATTAAGGAGGCTATGTGGTGTAAAGGATTGTTGGAAGAGTTGAAGGTCCAAAAAGAGCAGGTGGTGGTGTATTCTGATAGTCAAAGTGCGTTGCATTTGTGTAAGAATCCGGTGTTCCATGAGAGGACTAAGCATTTGGATGTTCAGTATCATTTCATTCGGGAAAATGCTACGGAAGGAAGCATTCATGTGGACAAAGTGGCAACGGAAGAAAGTCTTGCAGATTTAGGCACTAAAGTTCTAACTCTAAACAAGTTCAATCATTGTCTTGAACTTCTTAGGATTGGAATCGGATGAGGTGGTGATTCATGTTGAGTTTGGATCCTGAGTTCTCTGCACAATTGGTTCGGGTTTAATTGCTTAGACAAAGGTAGAGTTTGTTGGGAATTTGTCTAAGAAATTAAAGATTAAAGATGAAGCTTCAGCAGCCTTTGGCGCCGCGGCCTCTAGAAAGTCAGGAAGTTCATCACGGTGGTGCGCGCTGCTGCCCAAGCCTTGTGCGTCGCGGCCACCAGCATGTGGAGGCTTTTTCCCCTGTTGTGCACCGTGGCTTGCACTGTTTTGAGCCGCTGTGCGAGGCACACCTAACGCCTGATTTTCGCATTTTTCAGCTGGTGCGTGGGTTTTGGTTAAAATGCACAGGATCACTTAGACTAGTTAGAGGGCCATGATTGTTTGGTTCTCAAGATCAAAGGGTTGAGATTGGCTTCAAGTTGGTTGTGGTAGTTGCCGCTCTATATAAATGGTCATCTAAGAGCAATAACAACAAGTGTCAAGAAAGATAAACACAAGAGTTCCAAGGAAGAAACACAAGAAGAAGTCTCATTCCAAGAGTGGCTGGTGTTTAGAGAGATAGACTCTCAAATCTTCAGAGGTGTTTCTAGTGAGAGAGAGTATTCAAGATTGGGGTTTTAGGGCTTTGTAATTGGAATTTTCTTGGGGAAAATTCCTGGGAAACACTTAGTTCTTATCTCTTTCTTTTCTCTTCTTTCATTCATAAAGAACACATGGTTCTTGAGGAGGTGTTGCTATAATTGTAAGAACTCCATTGATTTAGTATTGAGAGCTCGAAGGAGCTCACAGGGACGTAAGCAATTTGCCGAACCTCGATAACAATTGTTTGTGTTTTCTCTTTTGTGGTTTGATTTTTGTTTTGGTCCAAATCATTCTAGACTTGGGTGTTTAAAGGTCACAACCTGGGATTCTTATGTGATTTTCAACAAAGCTTATCACTAAAACACTGATATCATAACTCTCTCCATTTTCTCAAAACCTTGTACTAATAAAGGCATTGGAGAGTCCTCGGAGGCACCACCTCCCTTTCCTTTGGTGACTTTTTAGTTCATCTTTCTTTTTTCGTGCAGAGCTTGATATACCGGACCTCCAGCTCAACAATAGATTTTCGACATCAACAATTTCTATTTAATATAACTTACTATGATTATACATATAAGAAAACACACACACACACACACACACACACACATATATATATATATATATATATATATATATATATATATATATATATATAGACACACACACACATGTATGCTTTTAATTTTGATATATATATATATATATATATATATATATATATATATATATATATATATATATAGACACACACACACACATGTATGCTTTTAATTTTGATATTATGATTTCGTGCTCTCACGATCTTTTATCCTAACTCAACCCTCTCATGTGGCTTTCGAAAAAATAAAAAAAATAGTAGATTACTCACTTCATAAGTTATGGGCTTAAAACCCGAAATTAACAAACAGAAATGAGCAGTGATTATTTTGAGCGAGATAATGGGCTTAGAACCCAAAGAATTATATTTCATAAACAGTTACTGTATCATTTACTGACAGTAGACTTAGGGCCCGAAACTAAAAAAATTTATACATTTTGTTGACTACATTAAAGGCCCAGAGAAGGGGCATCTGGCTCATAAAATGTACATTTAGCTTATGGGCTTCAACCTTAGCCTTTTCAAAAATAGAAGATATCAGGGTTGCACTTTCCGACTATAAGTTGGTTTAATATTGCAAAAAGTCTACGAAATTAAAAAAATTTAATCCATGGCTAACAAATTACCTAATTGCCCTTATGTTTGTTTAAGAAAAAATTGAATACCTAAAGTTATTTGATCATTTGACCAAATATAAAGGAAACATTTCTCTTTCAACCTATCTCTATTTGACCTTGTTTTCAAACTAGCTAAAATGGATCAAATTAACAATCAAGGAGGCCAATCTCAAGAAAAACAAAGTAACCAAATGGATCAAAACAACAATCAAGGGAGCCATCTCAAGAAATTAAAGTAACCAAACGTAGATGCATACACTTAAAATAAAAAAAATCAACCAACCATGGTAAACAAGTAATGTGGACTTGGGGATTTGCGTGCGATGGTAGAATGACGGGTTTTGTGGAAACCATTTAGCAACGGCAAGCAAAGGGCAGTAGAAGCCATCAACCATTTGATTAATGTAACACTTAAATTCCTTCCCCTTTTTATTTAAGTGGTATCAAATTTTGAATATATAAAAATAAAAACGTGATGTTTTTATGTCTACACTTCATGTAACTTAATTTATCCCAACTTCTCAGCACGCTTTCCTCTCTCCACTGTATCCCGCCCACGCTTCACTCCTCCATCTCTCCCACCTTAAACCCATGATCCACTCTCTTTTTATTCCATGTTTTACTCTGGTAAAAGCCAAACCAAATAATTTTAAATTCTTTCCGTTACCTCATTCGATTTCCTTCTTTTGCTCATTCTCTATTTCTGTATCATTATTCAATCTTTACTAATAAAATCTAATTCAAATATCGGTCTACCAAGAATGGTTCAACTGCACTTATTCAGGTATTTTCTCCCAAATTTAAGCGCAAATTGGTCATTAATTTCTGTTTGGTTCCGATTGAATTTCAGTTTGTTTTTTTTTTAAAAAACTTAATGCAGCCTTTTTTTTTTCCTGCTTAAACAGTGCATAATGATCCTTCACAGATGCTGATGGTCGCATTAAGGTAATGATGCAATTAAGTTCTTTTAAGCTCTCATTCTTTATTGGTTGCTTATGTTTGTGTTGGCTTCAATTTTCTTTATTTGGTAAGCTGTAGGCTTCAATTTTCATTGACTATTATTACTTCACTGATGTTTACTTATCTGATTATTAAGTGATATTGGTGGATAAGTTAAGTTTTGATTGTACTATGTTTTATTTTAGTATTTTTTTGGGTGTTTTTGGACTTACTGCTAAGTATCTTACCGTTTGATGGCTTCTTTTTGTTCAATAAACGCAATGTTTACCACCGAGCTCTCACTGTTTCACATTTTGTTGATTAGAATTGCAGATTCCAAGCGACATGGATATCTCGGTCAAGGCAAAAAGCTGGATTTAAGTTGGATTAAATCCCCTAGCATCAAACATCATCAGGTTGCAATATTTTCGTGCATTGAAATATTAGCTGATTGTTTAGGACCTGACCAGTTGTTTGCCTTCAAGAGTGTCTCTGTTTATATAATGTATTGATTTGAGATTTTGTGTAAACTTTCATGTGTTGTATTGTTTTCTTCCCTCACTTTTAATTTCTTATGTTTTTCTTTTTTTATGTCTAATGGAATGGTCCTTTGTAAAATCTGAAATTAGAGGTTGCTCTTTCAAGTAAACCTCATTTTGATAGCAGTAAAAGGTTAGAAATGAATTGGAATCCTTCGTTTTTGCTTGCTTTTGTCCTATATACAATGTGAATCAACATTTAACAAGAAATTTTTTCTTTTCGGTTTATTTGTTAACTAGCATCTCAACACGCGCTACTTGCTCATCAATTGAATGAAAAGAAATAATGAGATTAACATAATTAAAAATAATAAAAATACTTTTATAAGTATGCATGTGCACACGTTAAATTGCATTGTTAGCATCTTCTTTTTCATTTCGTAACATCATATTTTGAGTTCGTAAATCGTAGAGGAAAATTCTAACAATGCAATTTGACGCGCGCACACGTATGCTCATAAGATTAGTAATATTGTTATTATTTTTTATTTTGTTAATTTCATTTTTTTGTTTCATCAAATTGATGAACTGATCAATATGTGTGTAGCACATGTTGAGATTCTTGTTTCCTTTAATTCGATAGAAGAGAAAATCAATACGCGCATAAATCTGATAGAATAACAAATCAACATGCGCATGGTATACATAGGTAAATTTAAATCATGCAAGTAGTATACATTGGAAAATTAAGACGGGTGTCAATAATGCTAAAAGGAATCAGATTGTTGATATAACAATGTAATTGTTGGATTATGCCTAACTGAAGTTTTCTTTGCTTCTTCATTGCACGTAGATTGATTTCCCTTCCTGCCACTTTTTGAGATATTCCTTCGACAGCCAAAGGAAGGGTTTCTTAACCTTCACCAAAGTCACCTGGAAGAAGTAGCTACTGAATTATAAAAGCTAACAAAAGGATTAAACAAGAAGAACTAAAAATCAAACACTTCTCACTAACATTTCTTTGTGGGGCCTCACAAAATGAGTTCTTAATCAACCAAAACCAAATGAGTCTTGCTCGGCATTTGATGCTTCAGGTAACTGTTTGGCCTCACGCTGCAGCCAATAAATGATAATCAATTGGAGCTGAGAGAGGTGATAATTTTGTTAATTGCTAAGATGAGCCATGGAGAGGTGCAAACAGCACCAGTATTTCAAATTGATAAACTATGGAATACCAGAAATGACTCAAGGAAAAAAGCAAATCAATTATCACTACAATATTCTAATACCTAATTTTGTACCTTGATCACAAACAGATGGTAATCTAAAATCTCACTACTTGTCAAAAAAAAAAAAAATTGACCATGTTCGCGTCCATATGATACCATACTACAATATTTTTTAGGTCAGGGCATCAAATGCCAATTGTAGGTTAGAAAGTTAAGCAAACATATGAAAAAAATCTTTCTATCTCATGTATGTGCAGATCATATTTTATATATATATATATATATGCTTGGATGCATTCATAAAGATTCATAAAAGCAGAGTACAAGTGCACATTTAAAAATTAATGAACTGAAACGTTATCAAATCAAATTAAGACTTAACCAAAGATTGATTAAAATGCTATCATCAGTTGTAAAACTGTTCTGAAATGTACAATAAATCAGGTCCAGTGAAAAATCATGATCTGATCAAACAACAAGGCTATGTAATGTATTTGGTGTATTAGATTAATGAATGCATAATATATAGCTGATTTCCATGACCCTCATAGTCTATCTCATTAACTTTTCTATATTTCTTCGAGAAAACATCTATTTTAAAATTCTTAACAAAAACTGCAAATGAATAATAATAATAATAATAATTTCATCGACAAAGTTGAGTGGCTCAATGAGCTACTTAATAAATTCAATGATTTTTTATAAATAAATCATAGACCATTTTGAGAGAGTGAGAGTGCAACAAGTACGCGCTATTCAAATCTAGGATATAGACTTTATTGAGCATAATCAACCACGATCGATCAATGAATTAAGATTTATTTAAATGTAAATCCATTTCAGAGGTAATGACAGAAGAAACTTGGTTAGTATTTGACAAGAAAAATTTAAAGTGACAACCAAAGATATTCAATTTTCTGCTAACAAGAGAGCCCAAAAAAGAAAAAGCCAACTTAGAGAGATAAAGTTGTGGTTGTAAATTTAATTTCCTTTTATACTTCCTCTTTTACATAAATGCATGTACACCTCAAAACCAATATAAAAACAAGGGCAAGCCCATATCAAGTGATATCTATCATTTTAATCTTCTGTCTTCAACTACAGAAAAATGGAAGGCAAGAAGACAAAAGGGAAGCAAAAGATTGAAATGAAAAAGATCGAAAAAGACGAGGATAGGATGATTACGTTCACAAAACGTAGATCTGGGATCTACAAAAAGGCTAGTGAACTAGTCACTCTCTGTGGCGCTGAGGTTGGTGTTTTAGTTTTCTCACCAGCCGGAAAGCCCTTCTCATATGGCCACCCATCCTTTGACCATGTTGCACATCGCTTCCTCAACCAAAACATTGCACCTAATGATGATATCCGCACTCTGGTTGAGGCTCACAGGAAAGTGAGGGTCAACGAGTTGAATGAGCTTCACAATCAACTCGTTAACCAATTCGACGCTGAGAAGGAGAAAGAAAAAGCGCTGGCTGAGATGATGAAAGGGAAACAAAACCTGGAGCCTGGCTGGTGGGATACTCCCATCGAAGAACTTAGCCAGCAACAGCTGCAACAAGTGAACGCTTCTCTTTGTGAGCTCCACCAAAATCTGTGCAAAAAAATCAAGGAGAGGAATATGGAGGCCAATTCATTGTTGCTTCCTCCTCCAGCGAATCCATTTGGGAATAATGCAAATGGAGATGGTCCTTCTACCTTTCCTCCTGGCTATGGCCCCGGAGCAAGCAGATCTGATTAAGTATTCCGATCTGTTCACCTTAATTTAAAAAATAATGTTGTTTTCATGTATTTTCCCCTTTTTTTTTCTCTGTTAATAAATTTGGGTGAGGAACTGAATTTTTTCTTTTGGATGTGAGCATGTGTATTTTGACATGCCTTATTTCTCTCCTTGTCCATTTAGGACAATCTTGATTAATGGACCTTTCATATACATCTATTAACTAGCTAGTTAATTACACTGGGAAAAAAATGGTGATCTTGAATTCTGCAATATGAATCAATTAAGTATAAACAAAATGTGAGATGCAAGATCTATTAGATTAGCTACTCATTATATTTAGTATTCTAATCTTTTCACCAAGTTCACTACCGTTAAGGCATTTGGTTACATATATGCTTACAATTGTATTTGGATTTTAGGGAATGGAGGGAAAAGAAAAGAAGTGGTACAGTATCTCCTAAATAATATTTTTTAATAAAAAGGTATATGTACTCCTTTCTCTCCTTTCATGCATTCCCTCCAATCCAAACACATACATTTATTTTTATGTAATGAGTTTTGGATGTTTCTTCTTTTTGATTTGGTTTTAAGTTAACCGTTCCAGTTAAGTTTGATACATTATGATCTCTCTTTACTATGTATAGTTTCAAGAGTAGCGCTACAGTTTAAATTTAGTGCAATTTTGATCGATTTAGCTTTTAATTTTTTTTAATAAGAAGTGAGGAGATTCGACCCGGCATACTTATTTGAATGGCATTTGAGGTGGTGTATTAAACATAAAAAAAAAGACTAATTGGATCATTTTCCTGTCAACTGGATTGGTAACCCAACTATAGCTTTGGCAAATACATGTTATGTGAATTTGTCGTTGGTTTCCTAGCATCTTACACTTGTTAGTTTTGTTTTTAAATTACTCGCTACAAAATATTTATCAAGCAAATCAATATGTTCTTTTTATATATTTTCTGGCTTTATTTGATAAGTGATCTCAGTATCATAACATGATTATAAATGGAAGTTAGGCCACCTAGTACCCAAAAATTGATATGGTGGCAATCTAAACAAAACTAGCAATCAAAAATGGAAAATCACTTGGTTTGATTGGGATGTCGCATTTTCTTTACCAGTTTAAAGTTCCATATGGAAGAACTACATCAGTGAACTAATTAGCTGGTCATTGATTCATACAGCGCACCTACACAACTTTTTCTTTATAGCCTTAAATAGAATGTTTGTTCAATGAACCCTATCCTGCAATTCTTCAGAGCTTAATTAATCAAATATTATTTCTAACAGTCCAATTCTTGAAAGGCTAAAATTGGAGCACACCAAATTCCGTTATGAACCAAAACAACAATAATTGATTTTGGAAGTTAATATACTCCATAATATATATATATATATATATATTTTAAACCAGATTAAAATTTAAGAAAATGATTTTTTCATCTTGAAATTTATGTGAGCTCGAGCTCACAGCCATTGAATCAAAGGAATATTCATATACATCTATTAACTAGCTAGTTAATTACACTCTAGGAAAAAATGGTGATCTTGAATTCTGCATTGTGAATCAATTAATTATAAATGAAATGTGAGATGCAAGATCTATTAGATTGGCTACTCATTATATTTAGCGTTCTAATCTTTTTGCCAAGTTCACTCCTGTTAAGGCATTTCGTTACATATGTACTTACAATTGTATTTGGATTTTAGGGAATTGAGGGAAAAGAAAAGAAGTGGTACAATATCTCTTAAATAATATTTTTTAGTAAAGAGGTACAGGTACTCTTCATCTCCTTTCATTCATTCCCTCCAATCCAAACACATACATTTATTTTTATGTAATAAGTTTTGGATCTTCCTTCTTTTTGATTTGGTTTTAAGTTAGCTGTTCTGGTTAAGTTTGATACGTTATGATCCCTCTTTACTAAATATAGTTTGAAGAGTAGTGCTACAGTTTAAATTTAGTGCTATTTTGATCGATTTGGTTTTTTAAATTTTTTTATCAATTACATCATAAGAAGTGAGGAGATTCGAACCCCTGCATACTTATTAGAATTGCAAACGAGGTGGTGCATTAAACATATAAAAAGACTAATTTGATCCTTTTCCCGTCAAAGTCTATTCCTTCTTCTTGATTATATCCCTTAGCAACTACTCTAGCCTTGTTTCTAGTCACTATTCTATTTTCATCCATCTTATTTTTAAATACCCATTTAGTTCTTATTATTGTACGATTCTTTGGTCTAGGAACTAGATTTCATACATTGTTTCTTTCAAATTGATTTATCTCTTCTTGCATGGCAATTATCCAATCATTATCATTTTCGGCCTCTATAAATGTCTTAGGTTCTATTTGAGACAAATAGGCTACATACTTGCAAATATTTCTAATTGAGGAACGAGTTCTTATCCCTTGTGAAGGACCACCAATCGCTTGATCGATTGGGTGATAATTTACATACCTCCAATCTTTGGGAAGACTATCCTCTTGTTGACTTGTAGATGGTTGGTCCAATTTGAGAGTTTCCATCTCTTGATTTGTTTGAGGTGAGCTCTCCTTTGGGTCAACAATGGGAGTAGGTACCTCCGTTCTTGGAATAAAATCTGCATCATCATTGAAAGAAACTTCTATAGTACTAATTGGGTTAGACTCGTCAAGAGTTACATGTACGGATTCTTCTACCACTAGAGTTCTCTTGTTGAAGACTCTATAAGCCTTACTAGAGGTTGAATATCCTAAAAATATCTCTTCATCGGTCTTAGAGTCAAATTTACCCAAGTTAGTTTTATTGTTATTTAGAATGAAGCATTTACAACCAAATGTACGAAAATAGGATATATTAGGTTTTCTACCTTTCTATAATTCATACAGAGTTTTGTCAAGCATATGTCTAATTAAAATTCTATTCAAGATATAGCAAGAAGTGTTTACTGCTTCCGCCCAAAAGTATTTTAGTAAGCTATTTTCACAAAGCATTGTTCTTGAAAATTCTTCTAGAACTCTATTTTTCCTCTCAATAACTCCATTTTGTTGAGGAGTTCTAGGAGCTGAAAAGTTGTGATCAATTCCATTTTCATCACAAAATTTTGAAAAACTTTGGTTTTCAAATTCTTTTCCATGATCACTTCTAATGCTTGAAATACAAATTCCTTTTTCATTTTGAACATTTTTGCAAAAGTTTCAAATCCTTTGAAAGCTTCATCCTTGTAAGCAATAAAGATAACAAATATATATCTTGAATAGTCATCAACAATAACAAGAGCATATTGATGGCCACCTAGACTAATGGTACTTATTGGACCAAATAAGTCCATATGCAAAAGTTCCAATGGTCTAGTAGTTGACACTACATTTTTTGATTTAAAAGAAATTCTAGTTTGTTTTCCCATTTGACAAGCATTACACATTTTATCTTTTTCAAATTTGATTTTGGGTAGTCCAATGACTAAATCTTTTCTTGAAATGATTTTAAGCAAATTCATGTTCACATGACCAAGCCTTCTATGCCACAGCCATGGGTTTTCACAAAATGAGGGAAAACATTTTTCATTTTCGGAATGCAATGATTTTAAATCAACTATATAGACATTTTCATGTCTATGGCCAACAAACTTGATCTTGTTACTCTTGATGTCTATAACTAGACAATGAGAGGTTTCAAATATGACTTTGTTGCCTTTGTCACATAGTTGACTAATACTTAGTAGATTTGGCTTAAGGCCTTGTACTAGCAATACATTGTCTATGGTTGAGAAATCATTACCAACTTTTCCATGCCCGATAATCTTTATTTTTGTGTTGTCTCCAATGGTGACAAGTCCGCTATCTCTTAGAGTTAGCTCATTGAATACACTTTTATCACCTGTCATGTGCTTTGTGCATCCACTATCAAGGTACCAAAAATTACCTTTTTCCTTTATGTGGAGACATATCTACATCACATAAGGATGCACAATTGCATTTTTAGGTACCCAAAATTTCTTGGGTCCTTTTGGGTTAGTCCTTGAAAATACGGTTCCTTTTGGGACCCATACTTTCTTAACAACATATGGTGCTCCATAGACATGTTGATAATTCATAATCCTAGGACAATAGTTATTGAAATTTCTAGGATGACTTAGTTGTTTATGTCTATAATTCTTAGGATAGGAGTTTCTTGGATACATGTTTCTAATGTGATGAATATGCATGTTGTTTCTAGGAAATGTATGATGATGATTTCTTGAATACATGCTTGCAATATTATGAGTATGCATATTATTTCTAGAATAATCATGATAGTAATTCTTAGGATATGCTTATGCAGTGTACAAGTCTTGAGTATACACATTATTTCTAAGATGCATATGATGGTTACTCCTAGGATGTGTATAAGCATTTCTTGAATGAGTATACAAATAAGCATGAGTATTTCTAGGATGTTTCATTCTTGTATATGCATTAGAATTAGCATTTCTAGACCTGCTAGCATTCATTGAGGGAATGCTTTTGACCTTGCTAGTGGTCTTTGAAGTAGAGGCTTTATTCACACATGAAGCTTTCATGAATAAGCTCTCTTTTGATTTTTGCTTGCCTAATGGAGAATATCCTAACCCGGATTTTACTCCACTTAATCTTTGGCAAGATAACACTTCATCAAACTTTTCTTTTCCAAGCATGAGTCTAGATATTGTGCCATTCAATTCTAATATCTTCTTCTTTAATTTTTCATTTTCATCTTTAAAAAAATCTTGAGAAGAATCATAAAGCAATGAAGATAGTTTATCTTTTTCTTCTTTTAGACTTATCATCTCTTTAGAAAGAGATGACACCTCTTTCTTAAGAGTAGAGTTCCTAGAATCAAATTTCTTCAATTCTTCATGCATTTCATTTATGACTTCTATCAATTCTTCACTACTACTAACAATGTTATTTTTTGAAGAGGGAGAAGATAATACCTCATTTTCATCATCGATTGCCATAAGATATAGGTTGGCAACTTCCTCATATCTGATTTCTTTATCCAAGGAGTCTTCTTCTTCGTCATCACTCCAAGTGGTTGCAATCATAGCTTTCTTCTTAAAGCTCCTATATGGTTTGCTTGAAGCTGTACAATCGACCTTGATGTGATCGGGCTTCTTGCATCCATAGCACACAAGTGGTTCCCTCTTTGAAGTGGGATCCTTTGTGTAAGGTTTCTTGCTTTTCTTCAAAAATCTGTGAAACAGTTTGGTGATTAAAGCCATCTCACCATCTTCTTTACTGCTCTCCACCTCTTCTTCTGGTTCCTCTTCTTTGTTGCTCGTAGAGGCTTTGAGAGCAATCACCTTTTTCTTCTTCTCATCATCATTGATAATGGGATTCATTTCTTCCATCTCATATGTTAATAATGACCCAAGAAGTGTTTCGACATCAAGTTTGTCGAGATCTTTGGCCTCCTGAATGGCCATCTTCTTTGGTTTCCAAGAAGGTGGTAGAGATCTTAAGATTTTTCTCGTTAGTTTAAACTCCTCAATGTTCCTACCAAGAAGCTTCAAACCATTAACAGTACCTGTGAAACATGAGTGTATTTGAGAAATTGTTTCGTTAGGAGACATTTTAAAAGATTCATATTTGGATACTAGCATATAGATTTTTGATTTTTTAACCTCACTAGTTCCTTCATATGTAACTTGCAGTTTATCCCAAATCTCCTTAGCCGAAACACATGTGAAAATTTTATTATATTTAGATATATCTAAAGCACAATGTAAAATGCTTGTGGCTATACTATTGAGAGACATCATCTACAATCCTCCTCATTGAACTCAGTTTTGAGTTTAGGCATTGTATGATTGATTTCTCCAATAGTTATTTCCTTTGAAGGAATTCTAGGTCCTTCCTCAATGACTCTCCATAGATTATAATCTTGTCCTTCGACAAAGAATTTCATCTTGTTTTTCCAATAGTTATAGTTAAAGCCATTGAACAAGGGAGGTCTAATTTAGGAATGTCCCTCAGAATAGTTATTTGCTGTCATCGGATCAACTAAGATATTAAGCCTAAAATTGAGAACGGGGCTCTGATACCAATTGGGTTTTATAAAAACTTTAGCTAATTAAACACAAGTTTATAAAAACAAATAAATCCACAAGTATGTAAACAAGTAATGTGCTATAAACAAAAGAGTTTAAGGAATAGAAGATGCAAACTCAGTTTATAGTGATTCGAAAATATCAGATTCGTTCCAACCCTACATCCACGCTCTTTAAGGAACCTCCTTGAAGTAATCCACTAAGAACCTTAGTCGTGCTACTTCATGGGTGTTACATAAACCTTACAAACAGTCCCTTCCTCTCAGAAGCTTATCCCTTCCTCTCGGAAGCTAATCTCTTCCTTTTGGAAGCTAATCCCTTTACAATAAATGAGATGCTGTAAAATAAATGGTAGAGAGACAGTAATGAAAGCTTATACAGCTGAAATAATATCTCCTTTTCAAGGTAAAGCTTAAAGAATAGCTCAACAATAAATATTTCAAAGTTTTTGTGTATTAATGAGCAAAAACTTGATTTAATGTGTAATCTCCTTTTTTTAAATGCTCATTTGAGTGGGTTTATATAGTTGAATTAATATGATCGTTTTGTACTGACTCAGAATGTTTTAGTGCATTTAAGGCTGAAGTCTCTGATAAGTGCTTAAATAGTCATATTTAAGCCCCTTAATTTATGCTTGTTAGGCTCTTTGTTTATCTATTTTAGTAGATTCTATTTCATTTTTGTGTTTTATGTGTTTTTCACAGGGCTTTAACAAAAAGATGACATTTTGGAGCTTTAAAGAATGAAAAGTAAAGTTCTGCAATCCAGCAAGGTGCGCTCGAGCGCACCTCCCTTATGATCAAGGGCACAGGCACATGAGTGCACACTTAGAAGGCTCGAGCGCACACATGTGCTTGAGCGTAGATCTATGCGATCGAGCGCACACGCTCCAGAGGCGACAGAGCCAGAATTGAAAAGATGTCTTCAGACCTTAAATAGGAAATTAGGGTTTCGGGGCACCCTTAGAGCCCTATATATAGCCTTGTAAAACACAGAAAACACACTTTTGGATTAAATATGAAGTTGTAAGCCTTGGAGAGAAATTGACGACTTGTCTCCTCCGCATCCTTCGGGTTTTATTTTTCTGTTTTAGTATGTGTAACTAACTTCCTAATAAGGGTCGATTGAAGCCCTAATTATGCTTTCCTATATATATGATCATTGATTACCTTTGCTAATAGCCATGTTATAATGCTTTAATTGATTAATGCTTGTGTTTATTTAAATTCCTCATATGTGTGTGTTTGATCAACGTATGCATGTGGTATGGATAAGTTAGTTAGATCAATTTGGATGACCGAGTCTTGGTTCTAACAATAGTAACAAAAGATATCCACACCGGATTCTTGGATTTATCAACATGGGAAACCGGGAGCGAACCAAGCCCTAGGTCCCATATGGTTGTCGATTTCTAAAGCTCTTATGCTCTCTTAAGGAACAACTCAGTATACGTCATGTTGAATCCCTTAAGAGAGAAAAGAGTTAGAGTATACACCATGCCTAACTCGTTGCTTAGGGAGATCAATAGTCTAAGGAGTGGACCAAGCCCTTATGTTTGGCAACCATTAGGTATTCATGATAGGGCTATAGCATTGGCACTTTAATTAATAGGAAAGTATGATTAGTGGTGGATATCAAAGTCCTATGTTCTTATCATTATTAATTCGACATCTATTTTTATCTTTTATATTGAGAAACTAATTCTAATTCGAAATTAACCAATCCCTGTGGAGATGATCTCGCACTTGCACACTATGCTACTATTGACCTTGTGCACTTGCAAGTAAAATTGTACAGTTGTTTGCTTATTAATTTAGGTAGATAATTGCATAACAGTCTCACGTCTCAACAGTCATATTTTTTGAAGTACCAGTCGACTGGGTCTTGGTACCAGTCGACTAAGTCAAGTGAAAAGTTCCACTTTTAAGGCTATGTATAGTACCAATCGACTGGATAGTTCCTACCAATCGACTGGGGACATTCTATCCAAAACACCAATCGACTGGTATGAAGCACCTAGTCAATTGGGGACACAGTGTCCTATATACCAATCTTCTGGTATAAGTACCCAGTCGACTGGATTGCCCTTCAATCCAGTTTTTCAATCTTTGAGATATTTTTGACTTATAAACGTTTGAACGAATAGTTTTGTTAAAATACTTTTTTCAAAAGGAGCCATAAGACAAGCTAGTTACCTGAACAAGTGAGATTTACAACTTGTTTCAATACCTTAAGCTTATACTAGATCTTCTGTCTTGACTTGGTGTCTAATTCGGGTTGAGTTCTTGTATCTTGATTCTTGGCTGTATGATTTTATCGTTTAAAACACTTAGATAAAACTGTTAGCATAATTAGAGTTGTGCTTTATCATCGTTAAAATTTAGATAAGGGTCAACATTTTGGATCTTTCGACTTTTTGATTTGGTTTTAAGTTAGCTGTTCCGGTTAAGTTTGATACGTTATGATCCCTCTATACTATATATAGTTTGAAGAGTAGCGTTACAGTTTAAATTTAGTGCTATTTTGATCGATTTGGTTTTTAAATTTTTTTATCAATTACATCATAAGAAGTGAGGAGATTCGAACCCCTGCATACTTATTAGAATTGCAAAGGAGGTGGTGCACTAAACATATAAAAAGACTAATTTGATCCTTTTCCCGTCTACTTGATTGGTAACCTAACTATATCATTGGCAAATACATGTTATGTGAATTTGTCATGGGTTTCCTAGCATCTTACACTTGTTAGTTTTTTTTTTAAATTACTCAATACAAAATATTTATCAAGCAAATCAATATGTTCTTTTTATATATTTTCTGGCTTAATTTAGTAAGTGAGCTCAGTATGATAACATGATTATAAATGGAAGTTAGGCCACCTAGTACCCCAAAATTGATATGGTGGCAATCTAAACAAAACTAGCAATCCAAAAATGGAAAATCACTTGGTTTGATTGGGATGTCACATTTTCTTTACCAGTTTAAAGTTCCATATATAAGAACTACATCAGTGAACTAATTAGCTGGTCATTGATTCATACAGTGCACCTACACAACTTTTTCTTTATAGCCTTAAATAGAATGTTTTTTCAATGAACTCTATCCTACAATTCTTCAGAGCTTAATTAATCAAATATTATTTCTAACAGTCCAATTCTTGAAAGACTAAAAATTGGAGCACACCAAATTCCATTATGAACCAAAACAACAATAATTGATTTTGGAAGTTAATAAATTTCCATAATATATATATTTTTTAACCAGACTAAAATTTAAGAAAATGATTTTGTCATCTTGAAATTTACGTGAGCTCGAGCTCACAGCCATTGAATCAAAGGAATACTCAAATATTTTTTTGATTCAGCCGCTGTGAACTCGAGCTGACCAAATCAGATACCTTAAATTAATGCCAACTAAAAGTATTGAAGTTTAATGATGGTAGTTCTCACACAAATGAAGAAGGCCAGTAAAAACGTTTCCATATTAGAAGAGTGAAAATCTGAGTGAGGCCTTTTTCAGTTTTCTCGCATGAACCAGTATTTGTGTCTGGTTCACATGTGAGTACACTCATTCATTGATAGGGACACCACCTTTTTTTTTACAATAATTATTTACCAAAAAAAATAATAAGAGAAAATCACATATAGAAACAAAGATGTATTAGATAGGAACCAATATTGGAAACATTTTTTTTGTGGGATAAGCCCAATTCCCCTATAAATTTAGACATAAGATTAGATGCAAATCACCCCTCCTACCCAAAATACCTAGTGCAAATTAAGAAATCATGGGTCGATGAAAAATCAAGATGAAGCAGGTAAAGGAGAGCAGCGTAAGGCACTTCATGTTTTCAAAACACGGACAGGCATATTCAAGAAGGAGAAAAAGTTTACAACCCTCTGTGCAGCGAAAGTTGCTATAGTTGTTTTCTCCCTAGGGGAAAGCTTTTCTCATTTGGTCACCTTAATGTTACTCACCGCTTTCTAAATGACAAGCCAAATAAGGAAAGTTGTGGTCCGCCTAGTCTTAACAGGACAAAGCTAGACTGACGAAGCTCAACCAACAACATAACGACCTGCTTAAGCAACTGCGTGCTGTGTAGAAGAGGGAAGAGATGCTTAACCAGGTGATGGAAGAACATAGATCGAACAAGTTCTTCAAACCTATCGATTAACTTAGTCTGGATGAGCTAACAGAGATCCAGGCGGAGGATCTTCAAGAGAAACTGAAAGCGAGGGTTAGTGAGATAAAGGGATCGTCATCATTGCTACTCTTGTCCAAGGATGATGCTGCAAATTAAGATGAAAAGTAGGTGCTACTAAAATTAGAAAGAAATAAACATTATAATGTACATCATCTCCTTTAAGAAATTATGAGCTTTAATATAAAAGTATTTGTTGACCCTCACCTATATTTAATAATGACAAAATACTACTCTTATTATACTAACAATGCTATCTAAGTGTATTAAGTAATAAAAGCATTCAACCCAGGATCAAGGTGCAAGAACTCAACCCGAATCAAATACCAAGTCAAGATAGAAGATCTAGTATAGGGACAAGGTACTTAAACAAGTTGAAAATCTCACATGTTCAGGTAATTAGCTTGTCTAATGGCTCATTTTGAAAACAACATTTTAAAACTAACGTTTTAAAATAAAAACCTTTTAAAAGAGTGAGAAACTGGGTTGCCTTCCCAGTCGACTGGGTTCTTACACCAGAAGATTGGTGTTTTAGACAGTGTGTCCACAGTCGACTGGATGCTTCATACCACTCGACTGGTGTTTTGGACAGACAATCCCCAGTCGACTGGTAAAAACAACCTAGTCAACTGGTACTTTGGACAGAAAGTACCCAGTCGATTGGTAAGTCCTACCCAGTCGACTGGTACCTATAATAGCCTTAAAAATGAGATTTTTAACTTGACTCAGTCGACTGGTAGTTTAGAAAATATGATCGTTGAGACGCAAGATTTCAGCATAAATTGCTCCAAATCGTACCAGAATAGTACAAAGCGGCCATATTACATCAAGGCTATATAAACCCACTCTATTGAGCATTTCAAAAGAGTAGAATACACTTTCAATCAAGTTTTTACTCATTGATACAAAAAAGCTTTGAAATACTTATTGTTGAGCCATTCTTCAAGCTTTACCTTGAAAGAGAGATATTATTCAGTTGTATAAGCTTTCATTGTTATCTCTTTACCATTTACTTTACAGCATTTATTGTAAAGGGATTAGCTTCCGAGGGGAAGGAATTTTTGCTTCCAAGAGGAAGGGACTTGCTTCCAAGAGGAAGGGATTGATTATAAGGTTTGTGCAACACCTATGAAGTTGCATGACTAAGTTTCTTAGTGGATTACTTCAAGGAGGTTCCTTGAAGAGAGTGAACATAAGGTCGGAATGAATCTGATATTGCCGAACCATTATAAACTGTGTTTACATCCTCTATTCCTTAAACTCTTTTATTTACAACACATTACTTGTTTACATGCTTGTGAGTTTATCTGTTTTTATAAACTTGTGTTTAATTAGCAAAAGTTTTTAAAAATGCAATTCACCCCCCTTTTGGGTTGAAACCTTATTCTACAATTGGTATCAGAGCCTCGTTCTCAATTTTATACTTAATATCCTTGAGTTGATCAGATGGCAGCAAATAGCTATTCTGAGGGACACTCCTACACTAGGCATCATTTGTTCAATGGCTCCAACTATAACTATTAGAAAAACAGGATGAAAATCTTTGTCAAAGGACAAGATTATAATCTATGGAGAGTCATTGAAGAGGGATCTAGAATTCCATCAAAAGAAATAACTATTGGAGAAATCAATCATACAATGCCTAAACTTAAAATTGAGTACAATGATGAGGATTGTAGAATGATGTCTCTCAATAGTAGAGCCACAAGTATTATACATTGTGCTTTAGATATATCTTAATACGATAAAATTTTCACATGTTTTCGGCTAAGGAGATTTGGGATAAACTACAAGTTACATATGAAGGAACTAGTGAGGTTAAGAAATCAAAAATCTATATGCTAGTATCCAAATATGAATCTTTTAAAATGTCTCATAACGAAATAATTTCTCAAATGCACTCACGTTTCACAACTATTGTTAATGGGTTGAAGCTTCTTGGTAGGAACATTGAGGAGTTTGAACTAACGACA
Source organism: Bretschneidera sinensis (assembly GCA_023935145.1). Classification (NCBI taxonomy): domain Eukaryota; kingdom Viridiplantae; phylum Streptophyta; class Magnoliopsida; order Brassicales; family Akaniaceae; genus Bretschneidera; species Bretschneidera sinensis. Next base: position 21,173,158 of record CM043700.1, on the reverse strand, counting down.
AAAATTCTAAGGTCTCTACCACCTACTTGGAAACCAAAGAAGACGACCATTCAGGAGGCCAAAGATCTCGACAAACTTGATGTTGAGACACTTCTTGGGTCATTATTGACATATGAGATGGAAGAAATGAATTCCATTGTCAATGATGATGAGAAGAAGAAAAAGATGATTGCTCTCAAAGCCTCTATGAGCAACAAAGAAGAGTAATCGGAAAAAGAGGTAGAGAGCAACGAAGAAGACGGTGAGATGGATTTAATCACCAAATGGTTTCATAGGTTCTTGAAAAAAAAACAAGAAACCTTACACAAAGGATCCCACTTCAAAAAGGGAATCACTTGTGTACTATGGATGTAAGAAGCCCGGTCACATCAAGGCCAATTGTATGGTTACAAGCAGACCATACAGGAACTTCAAGAAGAAAGCTATGATTGCAACTACTTGGAGTGATGATGAAGAAGAAGAATCCTCGGATAAAGAAGTCGGATACGAGGAAATTTCCAACCTATACCTTATGGAAATTGATGATGAAAATGAGGTATTATCTTCTCCCTCTTCTAAAAATAACATTGTTAGTAGTAGTGAAGAATTGTTAGAAGTCATAAATGAAATGCATGATGAATTGAAGAAATTCAATTTTAGGAACTCAACTCTTAAGAAAGAGGTATCATCTCTTTTTAAAGAAATGATAAGTCTAAGAGAAGAAAAAGATAAACTATTTTCATTGCTTTATGATTATTCTCAAGATTTCCTAAAAGATGAAAATGAAAACTTAAAGAATAAGATATTAGAATTGAATGGCACTATATCTAGACTCATGCTTGGAAAAGAAAAGCTTGATGAAGTGCTTTCTTGCCAAAGATTAAGTGGAGGAAAATCCGGGTTAGGATACTCTCCATTAGGCAAACAAAAATCAAATGAGAGCTTATTCATGAAAACCTCTTGTATGAATAAAGCCTCTACTTCAAAGATCACTAGCAAGGTCAAAAACACACCCTCAATGAATGCTAGCATGTCTAGAAATGCTAATTCTAATGCATATACAAAAGTGAAAAATCATAGAAATACTCATGCTTATATGTATGCTCATTCAAGAAATGCTTACACACATCATAGGAATAACCATATTGTGCATCCTAGAAACAAAATACATAATCAAAACTTGCATCCTGCGCAAGCATATCCTAGGAATTACTATCATGGTTATTCTAGAAATAATATGCATACTCATGAAAATGCAAGCATGTATCCTAGAATCATCTTCATACATTTTCTGGAAATAACATATACATTCATATTCCTCACAATAGAAACATGTATCCTAGGAACTCATATCCTAAGCATTATAGGCATGCACAACTAAATACTCCTAGAAATTTCAAAAACTATCATCCTAGGATTGTACATTATCAACATGTCTATAGATCACCATATGATGTTAAGAAAGTATGGGTCCCAAAAGGAACCGTATTTTCAAGGACTAACCCCAGAGGACCTAAGAAATTTTGGGTACCTAAAAATGCCATTGTGTATCCTTGTGTGATGTAGATTCCACACTAAGGAAAAAGGTAACTGTTGGTACCTTGATAGTGCATGCTCAAAACACATGATTGGTGATAAAAGTGTATTCAAAGAGCTAACTCTAAGAGATGATGGACTTGTCACCACTGGAGACAACACAAAAATAAAGATCATCGGGCATGAAAAAGTTGGTAATGATTTCTCAACTATAGATAATGTATTGCTAGTATAAGGCCTTAAGCCAAATTTACTAAGTATTAGTCAACTTTGTGACAAAGACAACAAAGTCACATTTGAAACCTCTCATTGTCTAGTTATAGACATCAAGAGTAACAAGATCAAATTTGTTGGCCATAGACATGAAAATATCTATATAGTTGATTTAAAAGCCTTACATTCCGAAATTGAAAAATGTTTTCCAGCAATTAGTGAAAATCCATGGCTATGGCATAGAAGGCTTGGTCATGTGAACATGAATTTGCTTAAAATCATTTCTAGAAAAGATTTAGTCATTGGGCTTCCCAAAATCAATTTTGAAAAAGGCAAAGTATGTGATGCTTGTCAAATGGGAAAACAAACTAGGATTTCTTTTAAATAAAAAAATGTAGTCTCAACTACTAAACCATTAGAACTTTTGCATATGGACTTATTTGGTCCAGTAAGTACCATTAGCCTAAGTGTCCATCAATATGCTCTTATTATTGTTGATGATTATTCAAGATATACCTTTGTTATTTTTATTGCTTATAAGGATGAAGCTTACAAAGGATTTAAAAACTTTTGCAAAAAAGTTCAAAATGAAAAAAAAGAATTTGTATTTCATCCCTTAGAAGTGATCATGGAAAAGAATTTGAAAACCAAAGTTTTTCAAAATTTTGTGATGAAAACGGAATTGATCACAACTTTTCAGCTCCTAGAACTCCTCAACAAAATGGAGTTGTTGAGAGGAAAAATGGAGCTCTAGAAGAATTTGCAAGAATGATGCTTTGTGAAAATAGTTTACCAAAATACTTTTGGGCTAAAGCGGTAAACACTTCTTGCTATATCTTGAATAGAATTTTAATTAGGTCTATGCTTGATAAAACTCCATATGAATTATGGAAAGGTAAAAAGCCTAATATCTCATATTTTCATATTTTTTGTTGTAAATGCTTCATCCTAAATAACAATAAAACTAACTTAGGTAAATTTGACTCTAAGACCGATGAAGGGATATTTTTAGGATATTCAATCTCTAGTAAGGCTTATAGAGTCTTCAACAAGAGAACTCTAGTGGTAGAAGAATCCATACATGTAACTCTTGATGAGTCTAACCCAATTAGTAGTAGAGAAGTTTCTTTCAATGATGATGCAGATTTTATTCCAAGAACGGAAACACCTACTCCCATTGTTGACCCAAAGGAGAGTCCACCTCAAACAAATGAAGAGATGAAAACTCTCAAATTGGACCAACCATCTACAAGCCGACAAGAGGATAGTCTTCCCAAAGATTGGAGGTATGTAAATTATCACCCGATTGATTAAGTGATTAGTGATCATTCACAAGGGGTAAAAACTCGTTTCTCTATTAGAAATATTTGCAATTATGTAGCTTATTTGTCTCAAATTGAACCTAAGACGTTTATTGAAGCCGAAAAGGATAATGATTGGATAAATGCCACGCAAGAAGAAATAAATCAATTTGAAAGAAACAATGTTTGGAATCTAGTTCCTAGACCTAAGAATCATACAATAATAGGAACTAAATGGGTATTTAGAAATAAGATGGATGAAAATGGAATAGTAACTAGGAACAAGGCTAGACTAGTTGCTAAGGGATATAATCAAGAAGAAGGAATAGACTTTGATGAGACCTATGCTCCTGTAGCTAGATTAGAAGCTATTTGAATGTTATTAGTCTTTGCATACTTTAATGAGTTTAAGTTATTTCAAATGGATGTAAAAAGTGCAATTTTAAATGGCTTTATAGAAGAAGAGGTTTATGTTGAACAACCTCTTGGATTTGAGAATCCTAGTCTTCCAAATCATGTCTACAAGCTCTCTAAGGCTCTATATAGGTTGAAGCAAGCTTCGAGGGCATGGTATGAAAGACTAAGTAAATTTTTAATAGACAATAATTTTATAAGAGGTAAAGTAGACACAACCTTCTTCACAAAAACTCACATAAATGACACTTTACTAGTCCAAATATATGTTGATGATATTATATTTGGTGCTACTGATGAATCTATGTGTCAAGAGTTTGCCAAGTGCATGCAAGGTGAATTTGAAATGAGCATGATGGGAGAGCTTACCTACTTCATTGGACTTCAAATCAAACAATTGAAAGAAGACATCTTCATCAATCAATCAAAATACACTAAGGACCTACTAAAGAGTTTCGAGATGGAAAGCTCAATGCCACTTGGTACACCTATGAGCACATCTACAAAACTTGATCTTGATGAAGGAGGTAAGTGTGTAGATACTAAATATTATAGGAGCATTACTTTATTTGACTGCAAGCAGATCTGATATTATGTTCAGTGTATGCATGTGTGCTAGATTTCAGGCTAATCCTAAGGAATCACATGTAATTGCAGTAAAAAGGATCCTTAGATATCTACAAGGAACTCAAACTCTAGGATTATGGTACTCTAGAGATTCATCTTTTGAGCTTGTAGGATATTCAGATGCTGATTTTGTTGGATGTAGGTTAGATAGAAAAAGCACAAGTGAAACATACTAATTCTTAAGTGCAATGTTAACCTCTTGGTTTTCCAAAAAACAAAACTCCGTTGAACTATCAACCGCCGATGCGGAATATGTAGCAGCTAGAAGTTGTTGTGCCAAAGTGTTATGGATGAAATAACAACTAGAAGACTATGGCATGAACTTTAAAAGTATGCCAATACATTGTGATAATGCTAGTGCTATCAACCTAACCAAGAACCCTATTCAGCACTCTAGAACTAAACACATAGAAGTTAGACATTATTTCATAAGAGACCATGCTAAAAAAGGTGATATAAGACTAGAATTCATACCTTCAGAAGATCAAATAGCTGACATTCTTATAAAACCTCTAAGTTAAGCAAGTTTTTTGCAAAATAAGACTATCAATGGATGATAAACTGTATGTTTGATTATTTCATCATTCATCATTTTGCATATTTGACATCTAGTGAAAGAGTATTAAACCTTATTTAATTACTCTCTCACTTAAGATGGCATAGATAAACAAATTTTGTGCTAAGGCTCAAGACTGAGAATTTTCTTAAGGGTTCAGTCGACTGGTAAGTCTATACCAGTTAACTGGTAACACTATGCCAAGTCGACTAGTACTTCAAAACCTTGTTTGGAGCCATTTTTTGAAATTCAATTATCAACCCAGTCGACTGGTATCTGTCTGCCCATTCATCCAGTCGACTGGTACCCTAACCCAGTCGACTAGTATGTAAATATTTTCATCTCTGCAAAGGACCCAGTCGACTGGTACCCTAACCCCAGTTGACTGGTATCGCGATTCTATAAATAGTCTATTATTTTTTTTCCAAATTTTTACACCATTTTTAGAACCCTAAGTTTTCTTTCTCTACAAAATCTTGTCATTTTGATCAAAAAACCTTCAAAACACTCCCTAAACACCTTGATCTACTCATCCAAACCATCTATTTCAACTTTCTATGGTTGAAATATTCAATTTCCACTCAAAAGCCTTTTTATATGTCTGATAGAATTACGTGTAAAATACATCGTTGGGGGACCACATGCGCCTACTAGGCCAAGGTCCACCAAATCCGCGGCTCCGGATTCACGAGGAAAGGGCATGGCGGGCTCATCAAGCAAGAAGCCCAGAACAGAGCTTGATGATTCTTTGTTCTCCAGCCCAACAGCGAATGATAGGTATACTTTTGTTATCCGCCACAAGAAAATCATGACAGGTAGATTCGTCGACTTCGAATCTATACGTCATGGTAATTTTGATATATTACCTTCCTTCGATGCTATTAACTTGACCCCACTGGTCAAGATAAATGAAAATTTTTACCCGAGACTGATTCACCAGTTCTATGCGAACTTAGTGAAACCCAGTCCACTGGCTCTGAGGTTCAGAACCAGTGTCATGGGTGTGAAGTTTGAGGTCAACACTAACCTCTTGATGAGTATCTTGAGGATCCATGTGGAAGGGATCCAATAGAGTCTGGACGGATGGCCAGACAATTTTGAGTATAAGGAGGCATGTCAGATAGTTAGGGGTGACCCTAACTATGTGTTTCGACCCACTACATTTCACATATGTAGTGACATGCCCCTTGACTCGAAATAGTTCAACATCATTATGAGTTGGACCATCCACCCGAGACTCGAGAATCGGAGCTATCTATCTAAGATAGATATTGTATTGATTTGGTGCCTTAAAACTGGGCACCACTTCAATATCTACCCCCTACTGCTCGCCAACATGATTAATGGTGAAGCGAGCGACTCAAGATGCCTTCCCTACGGGAGCATACCGAGGGCTCCCTGGCTGAGCTTCGGGATCTCATCCGTGATGGCTCTGGCTCTCCTGCTCCTTGAGTCATTTTCCATCTTCCTTTCGGTGTATATATTGATGTAGTTTTTCATTGTTCTTAGCACAAACATATTTTCATATTTTATTGTATTTATTCTTCTGTTTCGGCTCTACGAAGCCTATTTTGTATTGACTAGTGTTATATATGATGATGGTTCATGCTTAGACTTATTTCATGTACTTGTTTTACATATGTGTAATTTAGTTGCATGCTTTATATATCTTTATATTCGGATAAATGCTTTAAAACTGCTTTTGGATGTATAGAAACTTTCAGTTCTTCTCGGGAAGGCTTTCAAAATCCGAATAATGCTAAATTTTCAAATCCAAGTTTGCTTATATTTTCTCTTCATGTTTATGGTATCTATATAGCTTTTTGTTTTTTACTAGTAAACTCAAACTAGTGCATAGACTTAGGAGGAGCATTGCTCTAAAGAACTTGGTATATGATTATAGATGTTGGGTTGATTGGTTGGGTTGTATATAAACTGTTCTTTATCTTTTTACAGGTTGGTTTTATTCAAAAAACATAGGAGACTCTGCTCAATTTTTCTAAAAAATCCAACACTTAGTTTTTTTAAAACTGTTTTTCTCTCATCAGTTTTGTCATCATCAAAAAGAGGGAGATTGTTGACCCTCACTTATATTTTAATGATGATAAAACATAACTCTTATTATACTAACAATGCCATCTAAGTGTATTAAGCAATAAAATTATTCAACCAAGGATCAAGGTGCAAGAACTCAACCCGAATCAAACACCCAGTTAAGATAGAAGATCTAGTATAGGGCCAAGGTATTTAAACAAGTTGTAAATCTCACATGTTCATGTAATTAGCTTGTCAAATGGCTCATTTTGAAAAAGAATTTTAAAAACTAACGTTTTAAAATCAAAACTTTTTAAAAGAATGAAAAACTGGGTTAAAAGGCAACCTAGTCGACTGGGTTCTTACACCAGAAGACTGGTGTTTTGGACAGTGTGTCCACAGTCGACTGGATGCTTCATACTAGTCGACTAGTGTTTTGGACAGATAGTCCCCAGTCGATCGGTAAGAACAACCCAGTCGACTGGTATTTTGGACAGAAAGTACCCAGTCGACTGGTACCTATAATAGCCTTAAAATGGGATTTTTAACTTGACCCAGTCGACTGGTACTAAGACCCAGTCTACTGGTAGTTTAAAAAATCTAACCGTTGAGACGCGAGATTTCAGCACAAATTGCTCCAAATCGTACCAAAACAGTATAAAGCGACCATATTACATCAAGGCTATATAAATCCACTCTATTGAGCATTTTAAAAGAGTAGAATACACATTCAATCAAGTTTTTACTCATTAATACAAAAAAAGCTTTGAAATACTTATTGTTTAGCCATTCTTCAAGCTTTTCCTTGAAAGAGAGATATTATTCAGTTGTATAAGCTTTCATTGTTGCCTCTCTACCATTTACTTTACAACATTTATTGTAAAGGGATTAGCTTCGGAAAGGAAAAGATTAGCTTCCGAGAGGAAGAGATTTTTGCTTCCAAGAGGAAGGGATTTGCTTCCAAGAGGAAAGGATTGATTGTAAGGTTTGTACAACACCCGTGAAGTTGCACGACTAAGTTTCTTAGTGGATTACTTCAAGGAGATTCCTTGAAGAGAGTGGACGTAGGGTCCAAACGAATACGATATTGCTGAACCACTATAAACTAAGTTTGCAGCCTCTATTCCTTAAACTCTTTTATTTACAGCACATTACTTGTTTACATTCTTGTGAGTTTATCTGTTTTTATAAACTTGTGTTTAATTAGCAAAAGTTTTTAAAAACTCAATTCACCTCTTCTTGGGTTGAAACCTCAGTCTACAGTATTGATTTTCTTGAATATATAAGCATTCTAATATGTGATCTCTAAAAACCATAATTTTATTTCCATTAGAGTTAAAATCAAATCAAATGGGGGCTTTGATTAGTGTGTATTTAGAATCGTCCACAGATATGCATACGCACGCAGTGAAATAGTTTAACCCTTAATCCCTTTTTAATTACATAAATCAAATCGATAGTACTGACAAATAACTCTATTAATATTATATTGTTAGATATGTTATTGTCCTCAAGCATATACATGCTTAGATGTGGACACATGCAAGTATGCATGCGCTTTAACAGCTTGACCTTAGCCTTTGATTTCAATGGGGTGTATGTAATGCTCATGGTTTGTTGATGACTTTGTTCTCGATCATCATCGATAAGGGAGGTCGGTGTTTCTAAGTATCTTCAGCTGTGCTTTCAGAGTTTTTTCCTGGCCCTTCAGTTCTTTTGTTATGTTGGTTGGGGTACGTAGTATTCTGTAGTTTAGGGTGATGCTCAGACTTTTGTTTAATTTTTTGAGATGATTTTGTATGCTTCATGGACCTGTTGGTCTGTGCTGTGTTGGTTTAGATGAACAATATCTGTAACATTACATCGTTCGATGCTTTTAACAATAATATTCATTTTTCTTAGATATAATTTGTATTTTTGGAGTAAAAGCGGGTCAATTTTTCTTTTAATGGTCGCATCATCATACAAGAATACAAATTACAGCAGGAAAAGCAAGAATTAAAAATGGTGTTGTTTTTGTGCTAATAGGACACGATGAACAATTTGAGACCTGTCAATCATACGAATAATAAACAAAAAGAAAATAATAAGACACGATATACTCAAGTTCTCCCAGAGCCCGAAGTTTCACTATAATAAACCTCTCAAATCTCTTGTTACAATGTGCGCTAAGTATATATAGAGTATTTATAAGCAACTTAAGATGCTCTAATTAAGGTTTTCGCTCTGCTTCAAAACCACAGCTATTTTTAGGTCCAAGCCCAAACCATCAAGCAAAAAACCAGACCTAAAACGTGTATAGGCCTGAAACAATTCAACTCTCCCAATGTTGGTTCTGTACTCCCAGAATCTTTCAAAAACACTTTTACCCTATCCTTCCTAAATTCTTTGTTACACTGCACCTCAAATCCAAATCCTTTGCCTTACACCATTGTTGTCGTAACTGTGCTTCCTCTTCCTCTATATAACTATTACTTAATACAACGACGTAGTTGGCATCATCCTCAAGGCCTTATCGTTGTATCCCATGCCCCTTATTTGACAAACTAACCAATGGTTGTGCCAGCACCTTTGTGTTATCTTGTCTATTCAACCCCAGCGTACCATCACCTTCCTCCGCCCACTGTTCCTTCTCCATTGCTACCACCCTCTCTTCCCTTGCACTAACCTGACTAGCATCGTGATCCTCCTGAACTTGAGCATCAACTCCTAGAGCATTAACCCCTTCCTTTAGCACCACCCTATCACATCCTCTATCCTATCCCTCTCCCTCCCCTGGACTATGAGAACTCCCTTGCTCCGGAACCCCTTCAGCAACCATTTTGTTGGCCGAGTAACTCCCCCAATTTGGCTTATCATGTGCCCTTTCCACCGGTGCTTTGAGCCATAGCCTATACTTGATTGAGCCATCATCACAATGGAAGCTTGATTAGGTCTAAGTCTTCCTCTTGGTGCTTCCACAACAACAGTTTTCTCATATGGATAAGAAATTGAAATATAGTGGCGTATTGGAAGCCAACAGGGGATTTAACTTGTTTATATACATTAGTAACCTTAAAGCAATTAATAAAAGTCCAAATGAGCTCTCCCATCCACGGGCCAATATCGGACTAGGACTTACACTACCTGCTGACCCACATTAATTAAATTAAAGATGTGTACAAACCCAAATCGAAGAATCACTGATTAAATAACATATGGGCTCTCGTATTCCTCATTTGACCAAATTCACTAACCCGATTTTACAAAACTAAAACCATTATAATTAGTAGTCCATCTAAGAAAATTCCAACAAATAAATTGTTGATAGCTGATTTCCATGACCCTCATAGTCTATCTCATAAACTTTTCTATGTTTCTTCGAGAAAACATCTATTTTAAAGTCATTAACAAAAACTATAAATTAATAATAAATAATAATAATAATGTTAATTTCATCGACAAAGTTGAGTGACTCAATGAGCCACTTAAGAAATTCAATGATTTTTTATAAATAAATTATAGACCATTTTGAGAGAGAGTGCAACAAGTATGCGCTATACAAATCTAGGATATAGACCTTATTAAGCATAATCAGCCATGTTCGATCAATGAATTAAGATTTATTTAAATGTAAATCCATTTCAGAGGTAATGACAGAAGAAACTTGCTTAGTATTTGACAAGAAAAATTTAAAGTGACAACCAAAGATATTCAATTTTCTCCTCCAAAAAAGAAAAAGCCAACTTACAGAGATAAAGTTATGGTTGTAACATTTTATATTTGTACACCTCAAAACCAATATTAAAACAAGAGCAAGCCCATATCAAGTGATATCTATCATTTTAATCTTCTGTCTTCATCTATAGAAAAATGGAAGGCAAGAAGACAAAAGGGAAGCAAAAGATTAAAATGAAAGAGGTCGAAAAAGACAAGGACAGGATGATTACGTTCACAAAATGTAGATCTGGGATCGACAAAAAGGCTAGTGAACTAGTCACTCTCTGTGGCGCTGAGGTTGGTGTTTTAGTTTTCTCACTAGCCGGAAAGCCCTTCTCATATGGCCACCCATCCTTTGACCATGTTGCACTTCGCTTCCTCAACCAAAACATTCACCTAATGATAATACCCGCACTCTGGTTGAGGCTCACAGGAAAGTGAGGGTCAACGAGTTGAATGAGCATCACAATCAACTCGTTAACCAATTCGACGCTGAGAAGGAGAAAGAAAAAGTGCTGGCTGAGATGACGAAAGGGAAACAAAACCTGGAGCCAGGTTGGTGGGATACTCCCATCGAAAAACTTAGCCAGCAATAGCTGCAACAAGTGAACGCTTCTCTTTATGAGCTCCACCAAAATCTGAGTAACAAAATCAAGGAGAGGAACATGGAGGCCATTTCATCGTTGGGTCCTCCTTCGGCGAATCCATTTGGGAATAATGCAAGAGATGGTCCTTCTACCTTTCCTCCTGGCTATGGCCCCGGAGCAAGTAGATCTCATTAAGTATTCCAATCTGTTCACCTTAATTTCAAAAATAATGTTGTTTTCATGTTTTTTCCTCTTTTTTTTCTTTCTTTTAATAAAATAGGGTGAGGAACTGAATTTTTTCTTTTGGATGTGAGCATGTGTATTTTGACATGCCTTATTTCTCTCTTCGTCCAGTTAAGACAATCTTGATTAATGGACCTTTCATATACATCTATTAACTAGCTAATTAATTACACTCTAGGAAAAAATGGTGATCTTGAATTCTGCATTGTGAATCAATTAATTACAAATGAAATGTGAGATGCAAGATCTATTAGATTGGCTACTCATTATATTTAGCGTTCTAATCTTTTCGTCAAGTTCACTCCTGTTAAGGCATTTGGTTACATATATACTTACAATTGTATTTGGATTTTAGGGAATTGAGGGAAAAGAAATGAAGTGGTACAATGTCTCTTAAATAATATTTTTAATAATGAGGTACATGTACTCTTTCCTCTCCTTTCATTCATTCCCTCCAATCCAAACACATACATTTATTTTTATGTAATAAGTTTTGGATCTTTCTTCTTTTTGATTTGGTTTTAAGTTAGCTGTTCCGGTTAAGTTTGCTGTTCCAGTTAAGTTTGATGCGTTATGATCCCTCTTTACTATATATAATTTGAAGAGTAGCACTACAGTTCAAATTTAGTGCTATTTTGATCGATTTGGTTTTTAAATTTTTTTATCAGTTACATCATAAGAAGTGAGGATATTTGAACCCCTGTGTACTTATTAGAATTGCAAATGAGGTGGTGCATTAAACATATAAAAAGACTAATTTGATCCTTTTCCCGTCAACTTGATTGGTAACCCAACTATATCTTTGGCAAATACATGTTATGTGAATTTGTCATGGGTTTCTAGCATCTTACACTGATAGTTTTGTTTCTAAATTACTCACTATAAAATATTTATCAAGCAAACTAATATGTTATTTTTTAGATATTTTCTGGCTTAAGTTGGTAAGTGATCTCAGTATGATATGGAAGTTAGGCCACCTAGTACCCAAAAATTGATATGGTGGCAATCTAAACAAAACTAGCAATCAAAAATGGAAAATCACTTGGTTTGATTGGGATGTCGAATTTTCTATACCAGTTTAAAGTTCCATATGGAAGAACTACATCAGTGAACTAATTAGCTGGTCATTGATTCATACAGTGCACCTACACAACTTTTTCTTTATAGCCTTAAATAGAATGTTTTTTCAATGAACCCTATCCTGCAATTCTTCAGAGCTTAATTAATCAAATATTATTTCTAACAGTCCAATTCTTGAAAGGCTAAAAATTGGAGCACACCAAATTCCATTATGAACCAAAACAACAATAATTGATTTTGGAAGTTAATACATTTCCATAATATAATTTTTTTAACCAGAATAAAATTTAAGAAAACGATTTTGTCATCTTGAAATTTACGTGAGCTCGAGCTCACAGCCATTGAATAAAAGGAATATTCAAATATTTTTTGATTCAACCGTTGTGCACTCGAGCTGACGAAATCATATACCTTAAATTAATGCCAACTAAAAGTTTTGAAGTTTAATGATGGTAGTACTCACACAAATGAAGAAGGCCAGTAAAACGTTTCCATATTAGAAGAGTGAAAATCTGAGAGAAGCCTTGTTCAGTTTTCTCGCATGAACCAGTATTTGTGTGTGGTTCACATGTGAGGACACTCATTCGTTGATAGGGATGCCACCCCTTTTTTACAATGAATTTTTGCCAAAAAAAATAAAAAGAGAAAATCACATATAAAAAACAAAGATGTATTAGATAGAAACAAATATTGGAAACATTTCTTTGTGGGATAAGCCCAATTCCCCTATAAATTTAGACATGAGATTAGATGCAAATCACCCCTCCTACCCAAAATACCTAGTGCAAATTAAGAAATCATGGGTCGACGAAAAATTGAGATGAAGCTGGTAAAGGATAGCAGCGCAAAGAAGGTCATGTTTTCAAAACGCGGACAGACATATTCAAGAAGGGGAACGAGCTTGCCACCTTTTATGCAGCGGAAGTTGCTATTGTTATTTTCTCTCTCGGGGAAAGCCTTTCTCATTCGGTCACCCTAATGTTACTCACCGCTTTCTAAATGACAAGCCAAATAAAGAAAGTTGTGGTCGTGCCGAGTCTTGACAGGACAAAGCTAGACTGGCGAAGCTCAACCAACAACATAACGACCTGCTTAAGCAACTGCATGCTGTGCAGAATAGGGAAGAGATGGTTAACCAGGCGATGTAAGAACATAGATCGAACAAGTTCTTCAACCCTGTCGATTAACTTAGTCTGGATTAGCTAACAGAGATCCAGGCGGAGGATCTTCAAGAGAAACTGAAAGTGAGGGTTAGTGAGATAGAGGCATCGTCATCCTTGCTACTCTTGTCCAAGGATGATACTGCCAATTAAGATGAAAAGTAGGTGCTGCTAAAATTAGAGAGTGTGAGAATTGAATAGAGTAAAGAGATGAAAAGAAATGGAAGCTAAGGTTTGATTGCAATAGTGAATATTTACAAGATAGAAATGTGGGTTTATATAGTAAACAACAAAGACTATTCTACTCTTATTGATAATACCAAATGACTAATATAACCAAACTAATAAACATAATCTCTAACAGCCCCCCCTCAAACTCACAATGCGGCAGCTAGAAGCATTGAAAGTTTGTCAACAAAGAAAGGAAACCGCTGAACAGTTTGAGACTTGGTGAAGAAGTCAGCTATCTGCATGGACGAAGATATAAATGGCAATGTAATCGTTTCACATTGTAATTCCTGCCGAGTAGTATGACAATCAATATCAATATGTTTAGTCCGCTCATGAAAAACTGAATTATGGGCAATTTGAATTGCACTGTTGTTATCACAATAAAGCGGAGGAGTAGTAATTGAGACCCCCATATCTGTCAAGAGCCAACACAACCAAACAATCTCATTTGTGGTAATTGTCGTTGCACGGTATTTGACCTCTGTGGAGAAGCGAGAAACAATTTGTTGCTTCTTACTCTTCTATGAAATAAGAGAGCCACCTAAGAAGATGCAAAAGCCAGTAGTAGACTTACGATCATTGGGGTCTGTTGTGAGTTTTAAATTACTCGCAAGCGCACGAGTCGTTTGCAATATAGTGTTGTGCAAGTGCGAGGTCGAATCCACAGGGAATTGCATTGTGAAAATATAATTTAATCTAAACTAGCTCTATTTTAACCTAGTTCCGAATTTCATATGATAATTTGCAAAAGAAATTAAAATTAAATTAAATTGATTTAAAAACTAATAATTAAAAGCACTAAGGTTTCCGAATCCACCCCACCGAAGTTAAGCATACATGTTCTAAAAATATAGCCTATCAAAACATTCCATGAATCCAACTATAAGACAAAAAACAAAGAATATCCCAACTAAACCAAAAGTACCCAATGTATCCGCTCTTAACAAATCACAAAGGGAATCCAATTTAATCGAAAAGCATTCAATGTATCCATCAGATGAAACACAAAGAAAATCCAACAGACAATTTAAACTCAATCAATTATAAGATTAACTCAAATAATTGACAGAACATTTATACTAAAAATTGTCAGATTTGTACAAGCAAATCTGAACTACTACGCCAAACAACGGCGGGGCTTCATCTTCAACCTTAGCTGAAGAGTCTAGCCACTCATAATTATAAAACTATAATAAAAAGTGCTAAACATTTAAACTAAAACAACTGAATATAAAGAAATAAATAAACAAATTTACATGGGAGAAATTCCACTCGCTGACGGGTGGCACTTCCCCTCGTGGTAGCAATGCCTTCGGGATCCTCCAGAATGCTGGCGGATGTCCACTAGTAAACACCAAAGTGGCTCAAGAATTGTACACTGAATGATGAAGCCAGATGGTGTTTATATAGGGGAAGACCCGGAGCAATGTGGCTTGCAGAAATGATGTGGGATACTACCCGAGTGCGCTCGATCGCAGTATGTTGCGATTGATCACAGGTGCGCTCGATCGCGTGTCTGGTGCGCTCGATCATAGGTGCGCTCGATCGCGTGTCTGGTGCGTTCGATCGCGCTGTAAAGATTCTGATCGATGTGGGATGATCACTTGCGATCGATCGCAAGTCTGTGCGCTCGAGCGCAGGTGCGATGCACTGCAAACATTTCGATGTGGGATTGATGACATTGCGCTCGATCGCAGCATAGTGCGATCGATCGCAATTTCTCTTGAAGCTTCACATCTTCTGAAATGCTTCATTTTCTCCACAATCCTGTAAAAATACACAAAACACGAAAAAAAACATAAAATAAAGTGAAATACTAATAACTAAGAGCATAACAAATATAAGTTAAGGGTATAAAATATGCAATATTTAAGACTCATTAGGGTCACCAGCCCAATCAGCATCAAAATATGCACAAAGATCCAAAGAAGAATCGGAGGGGAAAATACGACTCTGACAAAGAGTACCTCGTAGATAGCACAAAATACAAAAAACAGCAGCCCAATGAACTATAGTGGGAGATGCAATAAACTGACTGACAACGTGGACAGCATAAGCAATTTCTAGTTGGGTGATAGTGAGATAGATTAAGCTACCAACCAAGGTCCGGTACAAAGTGGGATCAAGTAATAGAGTACCATCTGTAGGGCCATATCGAGCATTAAGTTCTAAAGGTGTATCACATGTCTAAGTATCGGTAAGCCGAGCTCACTGAAGGATATCTGCTATGTATTTTGACTGAGATAGAAGATAACCCTTAGGAGAAAGGGCAACCTCAATACCCAAGAAGTAGTGTAAAGGGCCTAAATCTTTCATGTCAAACTGATGAGTCAATTCTGCCTTCAACAATGCAATTCCAACAACATTATCACCAGTAATAATCATGTCATCAACATAAAGCGAAAGGAGAATATGGCCAGCAGAGGTGGACTTAACAAAAAGAGTTGAATCATGAGCACTAGAGGAAAAACCAAGAGAAGTAACCACGGTGGAAAAACTCTCAAACCAAGCACAAGGGGTTTGTTTGAGACCATACAACGCCTTTTTAAGTCTGCAAACTTCCACTGGATCCTGAAACACGCCAGTAGAAGGTACCCTATAAACTTCCTCTTTAGGATCCCCATTTAAAAAGGTATTTTTGACATCCATCTGAGATATATGCCATTTGCGGACTGAAGCAACTGCAATGAGAGCTCGTATATTGGTCATTTTAGCAACCGGTGCAAAAGTCTCCTCATAGTCCATACCATATTTCTGAGCAAAACTATTTGCAATTAACCTAGCTTTGTCACATTCAACTGAACCATCTGACTTCGTTTTGATCTTATAGACCCAACGAGAACCAATAACACTCTTACCAGGTGGAGAAGACACCAAATCCCAAGTATCGGTCCGATGTAGAGCAACAAGTTCCTCATCCATAGTCTTTCACCAATTGGGATCAAGAACAACTTCTGTATAGGAGGTGGGCTCACAAAAATTGTGAAGAGACACTAAAAATGAAGTAAATGAAACTGAATAACAAGAATAAGCAAAATCAAGTAACTTAGTGGACTTACGAGTGCGCTTTGGATAGCGTGATGATGTAGGATCTGCAATCACAAGAGGTGTTGAGATGATCATAGGAAGAGATGAAGGATCATCATCTGTGGAAGACGGAGCATCAGAAATATCACGAGTTACACCATCAGTAGCTGCTTGAGTCCTGCGAGAATAATAATAAGGAAAAGGCTGCATTAGAGGAGGGGAAATATCAGCTGAGGAAGAGGGGCTAATAGAGGGTGAAATGTGAGGAGGATCATCTAGGAATGGATCAATGCTTATGAGATCAAGTTTAGATAAGGTATGAGGCATGGTAAAAATAGAGAAAAAGGGAATATGTTCAAGGAAAATGACATGATGAGAGACATATAACTTTTGAGCCACAGGATCATAGCAACGATAACCCTTTTGGCCTGCACCATAACCAAGAAAAACACAAATGGCGGAACGAGAAGACAACTTGTTGCACTCGACACGGGGATGAAGAATAAATCAAGTACAACCAAACACTCGTAAAGAAGAGTAGTCAGGAGAGTGGCCATGTAATTTTTCATAAGGAGACAAACCTGAAGTATGAGTTGTAGGTATTCTATTGATCAAGTGCACAGCGATGAGAACAGTTTCACCCCAAAAAAGACTTGGGACACCAGCAGATAAGAGAAGGGAGCGAGTGGTCTCAACAATATGCCTATGTTTTCTTTCAGCAACTCCATTCTATTGTGGAGTATCAGTACAAGAGGATTGGTGTAGAGTACCATCAGAAGTGAGTAGTTGGGAAAATGTTGTAGATGTATATTCCCTATCCAAATCACAACAAAAACACTTTATCACAGCAGAGTACTGAGTTTTAACCAATGAGCGAAAAGAAGTTTAAATGTGTAAAAATTCAAATTTACACTTCATTAAATAAACCCAACAATATCTAGTATGATCATCAATAAAAGAGACATAATATCTGGACCCTCCTTTTGTAGCAACAGGAAAGTGTCCCCACACATCAGAATGAATCAAATCAAATGGTGCAGCAGAAGAAAAAACACTTCGATCAGAAAACTTTGCCAGTATACAACCACTACAATCGAAAATATCATGAGTTTCTAAATCCCCCAAGGATCCTCTAGAGATTAAATATTTTAAACGAGAGGCTGAAACATGGCCAAGTCTAGAGTGCCACAAGTAAAAACTAAAGGAAGAAGAAGTTAAATGGAAAGAAGACAAATCAACACCCGAAGTAGCTACATCTGGAACTCGCAGCTCGTCCAAGACATACAATCCCCCTTGCCTATGGCCTGTCCCAATCAGCCTCTGGGATTGAGGATCCTACATATAACAAGAAGTAGAAGAAAAATAAACAGAATAACTAGAATCATAAAGCTGACTCATAGATACAAGATTCATAGTAAGTTTAAGAATGCAATAAACATAAGAGAGAGACAGATAAGGTGTGCATACAGAACCAACACCCGCTAAAGGCATATGAGTTCCATCAGTAGTCATAACAGATGCAGAGGAAGGAGAGCAGGATATAGATACAAAGGATGATGAAGAAGGTGACATATAATGAGACACATCGGAATCTAAGACCCACAAGGAAGAAAGTTTACCTGTAGTGTAAGGAGAAGTCAGACCTGATGAAGATGGAGTAGACATGGCATATGGTTGCGACGATGATTGTGTAGCAAGGAACTTCTGAAACTGCTCTACAAGGGGCACCGTATTGGGATCTGAATATGGTGCCACTTCAGGCACAAAAGCTGTAGTATTAGACCATGGTGGCCTATAAGGTAACTGCTGAGATTGACCACCAGGACACCAATGCGGTAGAGGTGGTGGTGGGCACCACTGTGGACGCCATTATGGTTGTGTCGGTGAAGACTGCTGATATGCTAGAGCTCTGGAAAAAAGTTTAGGACATTGAGCATTCCAATGTCCTCTCTACTTACAAAAGCTACACTCATCAAGACCAACTTGTGCAGGTGGTTTAGGTTGATACTTCAAGATAGGTTTATTAGGAACGGCTAGAACAGATGGGTTAGATGCTGGAGAAGAGCCCTTCCTTGCTTGTGTTTTGAGGCAAGTCTCTTCAGCCAGGAGTTCACTTACCACTGTATCAACAGAGGGATGGGGCTGACAATGCAAAATATTTCCCCGAAGTCCCTCAAAATCATCATGAAGAGCCATTAAGAATTGAACAAGACATTTCCCCTCTCGACGAGCTATATAATTAGCATTATTCTGAAGAGACTCAGGTTCTGTGAGTGCCAACTGATCCCAAAGATCAGACATTGTGCAATAAAATTCTTGAATGCTCATATCCTTTTGTCGAACTGCCCGTATATCAGATTCCAATTGATACTGTTTTGCAAAGTTTGATTGTGTGTATAATCGTGCCAAATGATCCCAAACCTGTTTTACAGTCTCATACTTGGCAGTTGTATTCCAATAGAATACTCAACAGAATTATTAATCCAAGTCAAAATTTTCGAATTGTTTGCTTCTCAAGCATCTAAAAGTTCAACATACTTTTCTTCCTTATCATTTGTAGGTTTACTCGAAATACCAGTGACATAACTCCACATACGTTTTCCTTTTAAGAAATTTCTCATAACATAACTCCAATATGAATAATTATTTTCATTTAATCTAACACTAATAGATTGAAGAGAGTCATCCCTTTCAGCAGCCATTATCAACTAACAGATAAACCACAAAATACTAGAATATAGTGCAAATAAAACAAAGCAAACAAAGATACTAATTGAGCAAACCTCCAAAACGAGTGCAAATCTTCGAGTCTACTGATGAAATCCCTCAAATTGCTCCAGATCTACTTGCGAAAGGGTTATGCAAGAAA
Source organism: Bretschneidera sinensis (assembly GCA_023935145.1). Taxonomy (NCBI): domain Eukaryota; kingdom Viridiplantae; phylum Streptophyta; class Magnoliopsida; order Brassicales; family Akaniaceae; genus Bretschneidera; species Bretschneidera sinensis. The sequence goes on along the minus strand of CM043700.1, from coordinate 21,153,602 downwards.
CCCCCAAATATCTAAATTCCCTCAAATCTACGTGCAAAATACCTTCAGATCGACAGATTCACAGACTTCGAATTCCTGATTGCAAGCAGATCATGCTCATCGTGAATAGTTCCTAAAAAAAATTCAGGTCGGGGTGCGCTGCCCCCTGCAACCCCTAGCCAACTCATCGCGGATTTAGATCCGTGAAGAGCATGGGTGGGATGCAAAGTTCTTCCATGAAATCTTCAATCAAATATCTCATGATCTTACTCTGATACCATATGAGAATTGAAGAGAGTAAAGAGATGAGAAGAAATGGAAGCTAGGGTTTGATTGCAATAGTGAATATTTACAAGAAAGAAATGTGGGTTTATATAGTAAACAACAAAGACTATTTTACCCTTATTGATAATCCAAATGACTAATATAACCAAACTAATAAACATAATCTCTAACAGAAAGAAATAAAACATTATAATGTACATCATCTCCTTTAAGAAATAATAAGCTTCAGTATAAAAGTATTGGTTTTTCTTGAATATATAAGCATTTTAATATGTGATCTCTAAAAACCATAATTTTATTTCCATGAGAGTTAAAATCAAATCAAATGGAGGCTTTGATTAGTGTGTGTTTAGAATCATCCACAGATATGCACACGCACATATATGCACGCAGTGAAACAGTTTAACCCTTAATCCCTTTTTAATTACATAAATCATATTGATAGTACTGACAAATAACTCTATTAATATTATATTGTTAGATATTTTATTATCCTCAAGCATATACATGCTCAGATGTAGACACATGCAAGTATACATGCGCTTTAACAGCTTAACCTTAGCCTTTGATTACAATGGGGTGTATGTAATGCTCATGGTTTGTTGATGACTTTGTTCTCGATCATCATCGATGAGGGAGGTCGGTTTTTCTAAGTATCTTTAGCTGTGCTTTCAGAGTTTTTTTTTTCTGGCCCTTCAGTTCTTTTGTTCTGTTGGTTGGGGTACGTAGTATTTTGTAGTTTAGGGTAATGCTCAGAGTTTTGTTTAATTTTTTGAGATGATTTTGTATGCTTCATGGACCTGTTGGTCTGTGCTGTGTTGGTTTAGATGAACAATATTTGTAACTTTACATCGTTCGATGCTTTTAACAATAATATTCATTTTTCTTAGATATAATTTGTAATTTTGGAGAAAAAGCGGGTCCATTTTTCTTTTAATTGTCACCTCATCATACAAGAATACAAATTACTGTAGGAAAAGCAAGAATTAAAAAGAGTGGTTATTTTTGTGCTAATAGGACACGATGAACCATTCGAGACCTGTCAATCATACAAATAATAAACAGAAAGAAAAGAATAAGACATGATATACCCAAGTTCCCCTAGAGCCAGAAGTTTCACTATAATCAACCTCTCAAATCTCTCGTTACAATGTGCGCTCAGTATATAAAGAGTATTTGTAAGCAACTTAAGAAGCTGTAATTAGGGTTTCCACTGTACTGCAAAACCTTGGCTATTCTTAAGGCCAAGCCCAAACTGTCAAGCAAAAAACTATACCCAAAACATGTATAGGCCTGAAACAATTCAACTCTCCCAATGTTGATTCTGTACTCCCAGAATCTTTCAAACACACTTTCACTCCATCCCTTCTTAAATTCTTTGTCACACTCCACCTCAAATCCAAATCCTTTGCCTTACACCATTGTTGCCGTAACTGTGGTTCCTCTTCCTCCAATAACTATTTCTTAATACAACGACGCAGTTGGCATCATCCTCAAGGCCTTGTCGTTGTATCCCATGCTCCTGATTCGACAAACTAACCAATGGTTGTGCCAGCACCTCTGTGTTATCTTGTTTATTTAACCCCAGCGTGCCATCACCTTCCTCTGCCCCTTGTTCCCTCTCCATTGCTACCATCCTCCCGTCCCTTGCACTAACCTAACCAACATCGTGATCCTCCTAAACTCGAGCATCAACTTCTAGAACATTAATCCATTTTTTTAGCACCACCCTATCACATCCTCTATCCCATCCCTCTCCCTCCCCTGGACTATGGGAACTCCCTTGCTTCGGAACCCCTTCGGTAACCACTTCGTTGGTCGAGCAACTCCCCCGATTTGGCCTACCACACGCCCTTTCCACCGGTGCTTTGAGCCATAGCCTATACTTGATTGAGCCATCGTTACGACGGAAGCTTGATTAGGTTTAAGTCTTCCTCTTTGTGCTTCTACAATAGCAGTTTTCTCATATGGATTGAAAATTGAAATATAGTGATGTATCGGAAGCCAACAAAGGATCTAACTTGTTTATATACATTAGTAACCTTAAAGCAATTACTGAAAGTCCAAATGAGCTCTCCCATCCACGGGCCAATATCGAACTAGGACTTACACTAGCTGCTAACCCATATTAATTAAATTAAAGATGTGTACAGACCCAAATCAAATAATCATTGATTAAATAACATATGGGCTCTTGTATTTTCCTTATTTGACCAAATTCACTAACCCAATTTTACAAAACTAAAACCACTATAATTAGTAGTAGCCCACGTAAGAAAATTTCAACAAATAAATTGTTGTGGCATATTTCTACATTGGTTAGGGCTTCTAACATGTTTGTTGAAAGTTTAATTTTAAGTGGCTTGCATATTATGTAGAAAAGAGAGATTAATCTTTAACTTCTGGATTTTTTGAATTTCCAATCAAGTAAGATTTAAATTTGTAATGTATTACTCTCAGACATTGATGATTGATTTTAGGGATTTTGAGATATTTGTTTGAACAAATGTCATAGAATTTATGTGTTGCTAAATGATAAGGTTTTTCATGTTGCTACATAGGAACGTATTGCCTAAGTAGCATCATGGTTATGGATGTCAAGCAACATTTCAATCTCTGCACACATTTTTGTTAGTTTCCTCCTATACATCACCACTAGACATTTTTTTTTTCTTTTTGAAGAAGCTGAGAATAATTTTAGATATTGATATATGATTTTTCTTTTATATCTTAAATATTTTTTAAGTAATAATTACGATGGTCAATTTCTCTAAATATTTTAGGACTTTGCTTATAATGAGTGCATTATATAAGCAACCAACATCACTAAAGAATGACCAAACAATGTAGCTGTCATGATGCATAAGTTTAAAGCAGTTTTCTAACCCACACAACTTTCATGTTTGACGCCAAATATACAAATTAGAAAATGAGGAAAGTTCTTAAGGGGACCTCTGATACTTTCAAGATCCCATGATAATGTGTTTCTCATGTGTTACATATAATATGTGTGACCCTTGAAATGCTCAATTGAATATTTTTTTATCTACATTTTTTTTATAACATACAAAATTAAAACCTAACATATCAATAAAAACATAAAGAAAATAAAACAATTACTAATAAAATATGCGGATGTAAACGAATTTTGTCTATGATAGAAATTCCAGTTTGGTCATGTGTATCGACACGTTGATCCAATTGATAAATTATACAATTTTTGTGTTTCTTAATTTGTCACTTATTTCGTGTATTATGTACCCTTCGGTGGTTGACTGGTTGCCCATGCTTTCTTTAATTTGGAGATCATGAACTCATCTGAGTTAAGAAGCAGTTGTGCACAAAATTCCAATAAAGTCCTATTTGATTCATAAAAGAATCCAAATGCAGCCTTATGTCTAAAATTTCTCATAACAATATGGGATGTGACAGAAATTAAAAGAAAGAGAGAAGGAAATCTAATTTGACTTCAACTGTCTCTCAAAAAAAAATATTTTCAACTAGCTAGTCAATTATTAAATTAGACTCCAAAAACATATATGAAACTCTGTACGTTACAAAGGGTTACTGATTGAAGCCAAAAAGAAACCGATTCTAGAGAGGATACTTCAAATTAATAAGGAATCATAATTAAAAAGATATCATTAATCCAAAAAGATAATTCCCTAATTCCATCGGAAAAAATTCAGTCACAACTTTCCTTTGTTACTCCACTACCAGAAGGATCAACTGATTGCTCCAACTTGACAAGAGCCTCCATATACTTCTTCTTGTATTGCTCCACTCGGATTGTATTCACATCCTGTCAAGTGTTCCTGCCTAATTATCTGTCTATAATGATGTCTGCAGAGGGGTGACCAAAGGTACATGGTCTATCACCGCTTGGAGAAAAGAAAATGATTGCGGATTCAGCACCAGATAGGATGCAAAGCTCACTTGCCTTGGTAAATAGGCCATTGCGTCACTTTGAGAAGGTTACTTCTCTCGAGCTTTCACTGTCTATTTTCTTTTGCAACCTTTGCTTTCTCTCTCCACGTTGGTCTACATGGCTTGTGCGAAGGGTTAGGAATATCTTATTTGATTTTATATAGGAATATCTTCATTTGCCTTTTCTCTAGCGTGTTTGTGTTGCTTAAAGCCGAGAAAATATATCTATGAATTCAGGGGAATTAAAGATATTCATATTAAAATTCTATATGGGTTACCAAAAAGTTTCCTGTGTGTTAAGAGTTGACCTGCTGACATTTATAGAAAATCTAGCTAGTAGTAGATTATACGAAAATGTTGTTAGGTTCTATTCGATTACTCCAACAAACTTTGAATATTGAAATGATTAGCTTTTGTTTGTTTGCTTTCAAGGCCTTTTGTATAACAAAAGCTTCAAATAGTTTAAGGCTTAATTTAGATACGAGATCCAAAGCTTGTGTGGATGGTGTGCAACTGTTGCCATTATAAGCTAACCTTGCACAATTTGTTTGTTTTTTTGTAAAAGCTTAGTGGTGGTATTATATTTGAAGTGTTCGAGAACTTTCCTATAGTAAGATCCTGTTTTAGAAATGATTTTGCATCCAATGTAAGCAATCTAATACACGTACGCAGTACTGTAGGAAGTTTAATCTTGGGAAGTTGGGATGGTGATCAGATGAACCCTAGATTCACTGACCTTGAGATGTGCTTGAAGCTGATTGGTTTGAAACTCAAATGTTCATACTATATTCACTTTATTGACTTAACATGAACCGAACCAATAAGTTTTCGACGCATTTAAAGCTTATGATGATAAAGTTTATGAAATTATTTTTATTATTTATAAATAAAAAGAATAAAAAGCTAAACTATAATTTTTACAAAACTAAGTTTAGACTTAATAGTTATACCACTAAGACCGGCTGGGCCGCATCTTCTTCCATGCTTCCTCCTATGAATCCTATAGGAGGTGAAGCTAATTAGTGATGCAAAGGCAAATGAAGCTGGTCCTCGTACATTTCCACCGTGGTATTATTTAATTTCAGGTGCAAACAAATTTGTATGAATTTGTTGTAACCCTTTGAAGTTCATATTTTGATTCCCTTAATGTCTTTCCTCTTAGATTGTGACCTTCTTCAATGCTTTCTCCATCTCATTTTAGCATCACAATTTGAGTTTCTATAAGGATTTTAATCTTTTTGAATATTTTATTGACACATAAAAGTAGAACTAAGGTTCTGCTACTTAGTTATTTAATTATAGTAAAAAAAGTGTTGGAAATTCTTCTTCTCATTTTAATAGATAACAATGATAATGTTTGGTATCATGCTTAAAGCAGCTTAAAATAATTATTTTTTTTTTCTTAAAAATTGTTACTTTAAATGACTTTAAGTAAAGTGCATGAACAATATCCAAAACAAATCAATACCTATTATAAATAACTAGAGTTGGACCCACATATCATGTGGGCTCCGGTTACTTTTTTTATATTTTCAAAATACTTTTACAAAAAAAGTTGGAAGTGTATGCAAATTATTCATGATTCATAATTCTCTTTTTGCCCTTATCTTTTCCTCTGCTTTCACCACACTAGATGTCATGGGCTGTTTAGTCCCCTACCCCTACAAGCTGCAACCCTTAGACTCATGCTCTCCCTCTCCCCTAAGTGCCACTTGGCAGCCTCACATTTGGTAAGGTCATACACGGTTTGACAGTAACTTATGTGTCTGCGGGCTTCTTCCTCCATGCCTCCTTTGAACCCAGGAGGAGATGAAGCTAATTCATTTGCTGCAATTGCAAATGAAACTAGCTCTTTCAACTTTCCACACCAAGTCATGATTTTGGACACGGACATATTTGAATTACTCCTTTTTGTGTGGAGAGTTATTTCAATTATCATATATTTTTCATAGCCAAAATTATTGGTTAGATAATAAAGAGTACATTTGATAAAACAATTATATATATTTACGTGCAAAAATGCAAGTAACAAAGAATAATACATGTTACTTTCTATTATGATTTTTTTTTGGGTAAAATTACCATGATTGTTTTTAATACTGAATACAAAACTCTCTCTAGTTAGCATGTTACTAGCCAATCAAATATGTGTAATATATTCATAATTTTAAAAAAGTAAAGTATAAATTATTGTTTTAATTTTATCGACAGGTTTTGTGGAAACCATTTAGCAACGACAAGCAAAGGGCAGTAGAAGCCATTAGCCATTTGATTCATGCAACACTTAAATACCATTTTATTTAAGTGGTATCAAATTTAGAATATATAAAAATAAAAATGTGATGTTTTTATGTCTACACTTCATGTAACTTAATTTTTCCCAACTTCTCACTAAGCTTTCCTCTCTCCACTGTATCCCGCCCATGCTTCACTCCTCTATCTCTCCCACCTTAAACCCACAATCCACTCTATTCTTATTCCATCTTTTACTATGATAAAAGCCAAACCAAATAATTTTAAATTCCTTCTGTTACCTCATCCGATTTCCTTCTTTTGCTCATTCTCTATTTCTGTATCATTGTTCAATGTTTACTTATAAAATCTAATTCAATTATCGATCTACCAAGAATGGTTCAACTATGCTTATTCAGGTATATTCTCCCAAATTTAAGCGCAAATTGGTCATTAATTTATGTTTGGTTCCGATTGAATTTCAGTCAGTTTGTTTTTTTTAAAACTTAATGCAGCCTTTTTTTTTCTGCTTAAATAGTGCATAATGATCCTTCACAGATGCTGATGGTCGCATTACAGGTAATGATGCAATTAAGTTCTTTTAAGCTCTCATTCTTTTTTGGTTGCTTATATTTGTGTTGGCTTCAATTTTCTTTATTTAGTAAGCTGTTTGCTTCAATTTTCATTGGCTATTATTACTTCACTGATGTTTTACTTATCTGATTATTAAGTAATATTGGTGGATAACTTTGGTTTTGATTGTACTACGTTTTATTGTTAGAAATGGATCGTGACAGGATCGTAATTTGATCGAGTAATAATCACAAAACAATAAAGTAAGATAAATATGGAGACAACAAATTTACGTGGTTCGGCTTAAAGCTTACGTCCACGGGCAGAGGCCAGCAGGCAAAATTTCACTATAGTGAGAGAATATACAAAGAGTGTTTACAAAATTGGCTTTAGCCAATACACACAATCTCACAATTTCTCTCTTAACTTCTCTTTCACTTGATGATTCTTGATGTTACTTGATGATGGAATGCTTCAAATTGGAATGCCTTTTATAGGCTCACAAAAGTTTCAAAGGACAAACAACAATGAATGCTCATCATTTTGTTCTCCGATTATACCAAAGTGAACTTTGTCTTCCACGATGGCCTAAAGTAGAAGATGCTTTTGACCCACAAATAAAAGCCACAAATTATGCAAGAAGTGGACTCAACTTTAGACAATTTTTGGTCCACCACTAATTCAAGGCATAATTATTCAACATTTATTTTAGTTTTATTTTTTTTTTGGGACTTACTGCTAAGTATCTTACCGTTTGATGGCTTCTTTTTGTTCAATAAACGCAATGTTTACCACCGAGCTCTCACTGTTTCACATTTTGTTGATTAGAATTGCAGATTCCAAGCGACATGAATATCTTGGTTTCCACGCAAAAAGCTGGATTTAAATTGGATTAAATCCCCTAGCATCAAACATCATCAAGTTGCAATATTTCCGTGCATTGAAATATTAGCTGATTGTTTAGCACCTGACCAGTTGTTTGCCTTCAATGCGTAGCTACAGTTAAATCATCCCCATGTATACCAAGAGTGTCTCTGTTTATATCATGTATTGATTTGAGATTTTGTGTAAACTTTCATGTGTTGTATTGTTTTCTTCCCTCACTTTTAATTTCTTATGTTTTTCTTTTTTTATGTCTAATGGAATGGTCCTTTGTAAAATCTGAAATTAGAGCTTGCTCTTTCAAGTAAACCTCATTTTGATAGGAGTAAAAGGTTAGAAATGAATTGGAATCCTTCGTTTTTGCTTGCTTTTGTCCCATATACAATGTGAATCAACATTTAACAAGAATTTTTTTTCTTTTCGGTTTATTTGTTAACTAGCATCTCAACACGCACTACTTGCTCATCAATTGAATGAAAAGAAATAATGAGATTAACATAATTAAAAATAATAAAAATACTTTTATAAGCATGCATGTGCACACGTTATATTGCATTGTTAGCATCTTCTTTTGTCATTTCATAACATCATATTTTGGGTTCATAAAACGTAGAGGAAAATGCTAACAAAGCAATTTGACGAGCGCACACGTATGCATATGTTGAGATTCTTGTTTCCTTTAATTCGATAAAAGAGAAAATCAATACGCGCAGAAATATGATAGAATAACAAATCAACACGCGCATGGTATTCATAGGTAAATTTAAATCATGCAAGTAGTATACATTGGAAAATTAAGACTGGCTGTCAATAATGCTAAAACAAATCAGATTGTTGATATAACAATGTATTTGTTGGATTATGCCTAACTGAAGTTTTCTTTGCTTCTTCATTGCAGGTAGATTGATTTCCCTTCCTGCCACTTTTTTAATTTGCTGATCAATTCTTCCAGTCTCCCTTGTCTAAGATATTCCTTCGACAGCCAAAGGAAGGGTTTCTTGACCTTCACCAAAGTCACCTGGAAGAAGTAGCTACTGAATTATAAAAGCTAACAAAAGGATTAAACAAGAACTAAAAATCAAACACTTCTCACTAACATTTCTTTGTGGGGCCTCACAAAATGAATTCTTAATCAACCAAAACCAAATGAGTCTTGCTCGGCATTTGATGCTTCAGGTAACCGTTTGGCCTCACGCTGCAACCGATAAATGATAATCAAGAAGACCATCCATAGGAGCTGACAGAGGTGATAATTTTGTTAATTGCTAAGATGAGCCATAGAGAGGTGCAAACAGCACCAGTATTTCAAAGTGATAAACTATGGAATACCAGAAATGACTCAAGGAAAAAATGCAAATCAATTATCACTACAATATTCTAATACCTAATTTTGTACCTTGATCACAAACAGATGGTAATCTAAAATCTCACTACTTGTCAAAAAAAAATTGACCATGTTCGCGTCCATATGATACCATACTACAATATTTTTTAGGTCAGGGCATCAAATGCCGATTGTAGGTTAGAAAGTTAAGCAAACATATGAAAAAAATCTTTCTATCTCATGTATGTGCAGATCATATATATATATATATGTATATATATATATATGTATATATATATATATATGTATATATATATGCTTGGATGCATTCATAAATATTCATAAAAGCAGAGTACAAGTGCACATTTAAAAATTAATGAACTGAAACGTTATCAAATCAAATTAAGACTTAACCAAAGATTGATTAAAATGCTCACAGTATCATCAATTGGAAAACTGGTCTGAAATGTACAATAAATCAGGTCCAGTGAAAAATCATGATCTGATCAAACAACAAGGCTCTGTAATGTATTTGGTGTATTAGATTAATGAATGCATAATAGATAGCTGATTTCCATGGCCCTCATAGTCTATCTCATTAACTTTTCTATGTTTCTTCGAGAAAACATATATTTTAAAGTCCTTAACAAAAACTGCAAATGAATAATAATAATAATAATTTCATTGACAAAGTTGAGTGGCTCAATGAGCCACTTAAGAAATTCAATGATTTTTTATAAATAAATCATAGACCATTTTGAGAGACTGAGAGTGCAACAAGTACGCGCTATTCAAATTTAGGATATAGACCTTATTGAGCATAATCAACCACGATCGATCAATGAATTAAGATTTATTTAAATGTAAATCCATTTCAGAGGTAATGCCAGAAGAAACTTGGTTAGTATTTGACAAGAAAAATTTAAAGTGACAACCAAAGATATTCAATTTTCTCCTAACAAGAGAGCCCAAAAAAGAAAAAGCAAACTTAGAGAGATAAAGTTGTGGTTGTAAATTTAATTTCCTTTTATATTTCCTCTTTTACATAAATGCATGTGCACCTCAAAACCAATATAAAAACAAGGGCAAGCCCATATCAAGTGATATCTATCATTTTAATCTTCTGTCTTCAACTATAGAAAAATGGAAGGCAAGAAGACAAAAGGGAAGCAAAAGATTGAAATGAAAAAGATCGAAAAAGACGAGGATAGGATGATTACGTTCACAAAACGTAGATCTGGGATCTACAAAAAGGCTAGTGAACTAGTCACTCTCTGTGGCGCTGAGGTTGGTGTTTTAGTTTTCTCACCAGCCGGAAAGCCCTTCTCATATGGCCACCCATCCTTTGACCATGTTGCACATCGCTTCCTCAACCAAAACATTGCACCTAATGATGATACCCGCACTCTGGTTGAGGCTCACAGGAAAGTGAGGGTCAACGAGTTGAATGAGCTTCACAATCAACTCGTTAACCAATTCGACGCTGAGAAGGAGAAAGAAAAAGCGCTGGCTGAGATGACGAAAGGGAAACAAAACCTGGAGCTTGGTTGGTGGGATACTCCCATCGAAGAACTTAGCCAGCAACAGCTGCAACAAGTGAACGCTTCTCTTTGTGAGTTCCACCAAAATCTGTGCAAAAAAATCAAGGAGAGGAATATGGAGGCCAATTCATTGTTGCTTCCTCCTCCGGTGAATCCATTTAGGAATAATGCAAATGGAGATGGTCCTTCTATCTTTCCTTCTGGCTATGGCCCCGGAGCAAGCAGATCTGATTAAGTATTCCGATCTGTTCACCTTAATTTAAAAAACAATGTTGTTTTCATGTATTTTCCCCCTTTTTTTTTCTCTGTTAACAAATTTGGGTGAGGAACTGAATTTTTTCTTTTGGATGTGAGCATGTGTATTTTGACATGCCTTATTTCTCTCTTTGTCCAGTTAGGACAATCTTGATTAATGGACCTTTCATATACCTCTATCAACTAGCGAGTAAATTACACTCTGGGAAAAAATGGTGATCTTGAATTCTGCAATATGAATCAATTAAGTATAAACAAAATGTGAGATGCAAGATCTATTAGATTGGCTACTCATTATATTTAGCATTGTAATCTTTTCACCAAGTTCACGCCCGTTAAGGCATTTGGTTACATATATGCTTACAACTGTATTGGGATTTTAGGGAATGGAGGGAAAAGAAAATAAGTGGTACAGTGTCTCTTAAATAATATTTTTTTTTAATAAAGATGTACATGTACTCCTTTCTCTCCTTTCATTCATTCCCTCCAATCCAAACACATACATTTATTTTTATGTAATAAGTTTTGGATGTTTCTTCTTTTTGATTTGGTTTTAAGTTAACCGTTCCAGTTAAGTTTGATATGTTAAGATCCCTCTTTACTATATATAATAGATTCAAGATTAGCACTACAGTTTAAATTTAGTGCAATTTTGATGGATTTCGCTTTTAATTTTTTTTAATAAGAAGTGAGGAGATTCAACCCGGCATACTTATTTGAATGGCATTTGAGGTGGTGTATTAAACATAAAAAAAGACTAATTGGATCATTTTCCCGTCAACTTGATTGGGAACCCAAGTTACCCAACTATATCTTTGGCAAATACATGTTATGCGAATTTGTCGTGGGCTTCCTAGCATCTTACACTTGTCAGTTTTGTTTTTAAATTACTCGCTACAAAATATTTATCAAGCAAATCAATATGTTTTTTTTATATATTTTCTGGCTTAATTTGGTAAGTGATCTCAGTATGATAACATGATTATAAATGGAAGTTAGGCCACCTAGTACCCCAAAATTGATATGGTGGCTATCTAAACAAAACTACCAATCCAAAAATGGAAAATCACTTGGTTTGATTGGGATGTCACATTTTCCTTACCAGTTTAAAGTTCCATATATAAGAACTACATCAGTGAACTAATTAGCTGGTCACTGATTCATACAGTGCACCTACACAACTTTTTCTTTATAGCCTTAAATAGAATGTTTTTTTCAATGAACCCTATCCTGCAATTCTTCAGAGCTTAATTAATCAAATATTATTTCTAACAGTCCAATTCTTGAAAGGCTAAAATTGGAGCACACCAAATTCCATTATGAACCAAAACAACAATAATTCATTTTGGAAGTTAATATATTTCCATAATATTTTTTTTAAACCAAACTAAAATTTAAGAAAATGATTTTGTCATCTTGAAATTTATGTGAGCTCGAGCTCACAGCCATTGAATCAAAGGAATATTCAAGTATTTTTTTGATTCAACCGCTATGAACTCGAGCTGACCAAATCAGATACCTTAAATTAATGCCAACTAAAAGTTTTCAAGTTTAATGATGGTAGTACTCAAACAAATAAGAAGGCCAGTAAAAACGTTTCCATATTAGAAGAGTGAAAATCTAAGGGAGGCCTTGTTCAGTTTTCTCAAATGAACCAGTATTTGTGTGTGGTTCACATGTGAGGACACTTATTTGTCGATAGGACGCCACCCTTTTTTTACAATGACTTTTTACCAAAAAAAGATAAAAAGAGAAAATCACATAAAAACAAAGATGTATTAGATAGAAACCAATATTGGAAACATTTCTTTGTGGGAGAAGCCCAATTCCCCTATAAATTTAGACATGAGATTAGATGCAAATCACCCCTCCTACCCAAAATACCTAGTGCAAATTAAGAAATCATGGGTCGATGAAAAATCAAGATGAACCGGGTAAAGGATAGCAGCGCAAGGCAGGTCACATTTTCAAAATGCGGACAGGCATATTCAAGAAGGAGAACGAGCTTGCCACCCTCTGTGCAGCAGAAGTTGCTATTGTTGTTCTCTCCCCAGGGGAAAGCCTTTCTCATTTGGTCACCCTAATGTTACTCACCGCTTTCTAAATGACAAGCCAAATAAGGAAAGTTGTGGTCGCGCCGAGTCTTGACAGGACAAAGCTAGACTGGCGAAGCTCAACCAACAACATAACGACCTGCTTAAGCAACTGTGTGTTGTGCAGAAGAGGGAAGAGATGCTTAACCAGGCAATGGAAGAACATAGATCGAACAAGTTCTTCAAACCTGTCGATTAACTTAGTCTGGATGAGCTAACAGAGATCCAGGCGGAGGATCTTCAAGAGAAACTGAAAGTGAGGGTTAGTGAGATAGAGGCATCGTCATCCTTGCTACTCTTGTCCAAGGATGATGCTGCCAATTAAGATGAAAAGTAGGTGCTGCTAAAATTAGAAAGAAATAAACATTATAATGTACATCATCTCCTTTAAGAAATTATGAGCTTCAATAGAAAAGTATTGGTTTTTCTTGGATATATAAGCATTCTAATATGTGATCTCTAAAATCCATAATTTTATTTCCATTAGAGTTAAAATCAAATCAAATGGGGGCTTTGATTAGTGTGCATTTAGAATCGTCCATAGATATGCGCACGCACATACATGCACGCAGTGAAACAGTTTAACCCTTAATCCCTTTTTAATTACATAAAACAAATCGATGGTACTGAAAATAACTCTATTAATATTATATTGTTAGATATTTTATTGTCCTCAAGCATATGCTTGCTCAGATGTGGACACATGCAAGTATGCATACGCTTTAACAGCTTAACCTTAGCCTTTGATTTCAATGGGGTGTATGTAATGCTCATGGTTTGTTGATAACTTTGTTCTCGATCATCATCGATAAGGGAGGTCGGTGTTTCTAAGTATCTTCAGCTGTGCTTTCAGAGTTTTTTTTCTGGCCCTTCAGTTCTTTTGTTCTGTTGGTTGGGGTACGTAGTATTCTGTAGTTTTGGGTGATGCTCAGACTTTTGTTTAATTTTTTGAGATGATTTTGTACACTTCATGGACCTGTTGGTCTGTGTTGTGTTGGTTTAGATGAACAATATCTGTAACTTTAGATGCTTTTTACAATAATATTCATTTTTCTTAGATATAATTTGTAATTTTGGAGTAAAAACGGGTCCATTTTTCTTTTAATTGTCACGTCATCGTACAAGAATACAAATTACAGTAGGAAAAGCAAGAATTAAAAAGGGTGGCTGTTTTTGTGCTAATAGGACACGATGAACGATTCGAGACCTGTCAATCATACGAATAATAAATAGAAAGAAAATAATAAGACATGATATACCCAGATTCGCCTAGAGCCAGAAGTTTCACTATAATCAACCTCTCAAATCTCTTGTTACAATGTGCGATATTCTTAGGCCCAAGCCCAAACTGTCAAGCAAAAAATCAGACCCAAAATGTGTATATGTTTGAAACAATTCAACTCTCCCATTGTTGGTCTATACTCCAAGAATCTTTCAAACACACTTTCACCCCATCCCTTCCTAAATTCTTTGTCACATTGCACCTCAAATCCAAATCCTTTGCCTTACACAATTGTTGTCGTAACTATGCTTCCTCTTCCTCTGTATAACTATTTCTTAATACAAAGACGATGTAGTTGGCATCATCCTCAAGGCCTTGTCGTTGTATCCCATGCCCCTGATTCGACAAACTAACCAATGGTTGTGCCAGCACCTCTGTGTTATCTTGTCTATTCAACCCCAGCGTGCCATCACCTTCCTCCAGCCCTTGTTCCCTCGCCATTGCTACCATCCTCCCGTCCCTTGCACTAACCTGACTAGCATCGTGATCTTCCTGAGCTCGAGCATCAACTCCTAGAACATTAACCCCTTCTTTTAGCACCACCCTATCACATCCCTTATTCCATCCCTCTCCCTCCCCTGGACTATGAGAACTCCTTTGCTCGGGATCCCCTTCGGCAACCACTTCATTGGTCGAGTCACTCCCTCGATTTGGCCTACCACGTGCCCTTTCCACCAGTGCTTTGAACCATAGCCTATACTTAATTGAGCCATCGTTACGACGGAAGCTTGATTAGGTTTAAGTCTTCTTTTTTGTGCTTCCACAACAACAATTTTCTCATATGGATAGAAAATTGAAATATAGTGATGTATCAGAAGCCAACAAAGGATCTAACTTGTTTATATACGTTAGTAACGTTAAAGTAATTACTGAAAGTCC
The DNA here is from genome assembly GCA_023935145.1 of Bretschneidera sinensis. Taxonomy (NCBI): domain Eukaryota; kingdom Viridiplantae; phylum Streptophyta; class Magnoliopsida; order Brassicales; family Akaniaceae; genus Bretschneidera; species Bretschneidera sinensis. Next base: position 21,138,350 of record CM043700.1, on the reverse strand, counting down.
AAATGAGCTCTCCCATCCACGGGCTAATATCAGACTAGGACTTACACTAGTTGCTGATGCACATTAATTAAATTAAAGATGTGTACAAACCCAAATCAAATAATTATTGATTAAATAACATATGAGTTCTCGTATTTTCCTCATTTGACCAAATTCACTAACCAAATTTTACAAAACTAAAACCACTATAATTAGTAGTAGTCCACGTAAGAAAATTCCAACAAATAAATTGTTGTGGCATATTTCTACATTGGTTAGGGCTTCTAACATGTTTGTTGAAAGTTTAATTTAAAGTGGCTTGCATATTATGTAGAAAAGAGAGTTTAATCTTCAACTTCTTGAATTTTTGAATTTCCAATCAAGTAAGATTTAAATTTGTAATGTATTACTCTCAGACATTGATGATTGATGTTAGGGATTTTGAGATATGTGTTTGAACAAATGTCGTAGAATTTATATGTTGCTAAATGATCAGGTTTTTCATGTTGCCACATAGTAACGTATTGCCTAAGTAGCATCAAGGTCATGGATGTCAAGCAACATTTCAATCTCTGCACACATTTTTGTTAGTTTCCTCCTATACATCACCACTAGACATTTTTTTTTTCTTTTTGAAGAAGCTGAGAAAAATTTTAGATATTGAAATATGATTTTTCTTTTATATCTTAAATATTTTTTAAGTAATAATTACGATGGTAAATTTCTCTGAATATTTTAGGTCTTTGGCTACAATGAGTGCATTATATAAGCAACCAACATCACTAAAGAATGACCAAACAATGTAGCTGTCATGACGCATAAGTTTAAAGCAGTTTTCTAACCCACACAACTTTCATGTTTGACGACAAATATACAAATTAGAAAATGAGGAAAGTTCTTAAGGGGACCTCTGATACTTTCAAGATCCCACGATAATGTGTTTCTCATGTGTTACATATAATATGTGTAAACCTTGAAATGCTCAATTGAATATTTTTTTTATCTACATTTTTTTTTTTGTAACATACAAAATTAAAACCTAATCAATAAAAACATAAAGAAAATAAAACTATTACTAATAAAATATGCGGACGTAAACGAATTCTGTCTATGATAGAAATTCCAGTTTGGTCGTATCGACACGTTGATCCAATTGATAAATTATATAATTTTTGTGTTTCTTAATTTGTCACTTATTTCGTGTATTATGTACCCTTCGGTGGTTGACTGGTTGCCAATGCTTTCTTTAATTTGGAGATCATGAACTCATCTGAGTTAAGAAGCAGTTGTGCACAAAATTCCAATAAAGTCCTATTTGATTCATAAAAGAATCCAAATGCAGCCTTATGTCTAAAATTTCTCATAACAATATGGGATGTGACAGAAATTAAAAGAAAGAGAGAAGAAAATCTAATTTGACTTCAACTGTCTCTCAGAAAAAAAATATTTTCAACTATCTAGTTAATTATTAAATTAGACTCCAAAAACATATATGAAACTCTGTACGTTACAAAGCGTCACTGATTGAAGCCAAAAAGAAACTGATTCTAGAGAGGATACTTCAAATTAATAAGGAACCATAATTAAAAAGATATCATTAATCCAAAAAGATAATTCCCTAATTCCATCGGAAGAAAATCAGTCACAACTTTCCTTTGTTACTCCACTACCAGAAGGATCAACTGATGAACAACAAGCCTAATGATCCTAAGCTAGCCAAGAAACCCTACGGAGAGTACTACTCTTTTGTCTTCCCCATCTCATTAACCCTAGTGATCAATTTTTTCCTTATTTCTTCCATTGAAGCCGCATATTCCTCAAGCTCCTCCAACTCTAAACCCTTAATTGAGTACTCATCCCACCAAAACCTATCACCACAAGCTTTTGTTGCTTCCTTTATCGTCTCTCCTCACTGCTTTTCGGCCTCCAACTTGACAAGAGCCTCCATATACTTCTTCTTGTATTGCTCCACTCGGATTGTATTCGCATCCTGTCAAGTGTTCCTGCCGAATTATCTGTCTATAATGATGTCTGCAGAGGGGTGACCAAAGGTAAATGGTCTATCACCGCTTGGAGAAAAGACAATGATTGCGGCTTCAGCACCAGATAGGATGCAAAGCTCACTTGCCTTGGTAAATAGGCCATTGCGTCACTTCGAGAAGATTACTTCTCTCGAGCTTTCACTGTTCTACTTTCTTGATTTCAATCTTTCTTTTGCGACCTTTGCTTTCTCTCTCCAGGTTGGTCTACATGGCTTGTGCGAAGGGTTAGGAATATCTTATTTGATTTTATATAGGAATATCTTCATTTGCTTTTTCTCTAGCGTGTTTGTGTTGCTTAAAGCAGAGAAAATATATCTATGAATTCAGAGGAATTAAAGATATTCATATTAAAATTCTATATGGGTTACCAAAAAGTTTCCTGTGTGTTAAGAGTTGACCTGCTGACATTTATAGAAAATCTAGCTAGTAGTAGATTATATGAAAATGTTGTTAGGTTCTATTCGATTACTCCAACAAACTTTGAATATTGAAATGATTAGCTTTTGTTTGTTTGCTTTCAAGGCCTTTTGTATAACAAAAGCTTCAAATAGTTTAAGGCTTAATTTAGATACCAGATCCAAAGCTTGTGTGGATGGTGTGCAACTGTTGCCATTATAAGCTAACCATGCACAATTTGTTTGTTTTTTTTAAAAGCTTAGTGGTAGTATTATATTTGAAGTGTTCGAGAACTTTCCTATAGTAAGATCCTCTTTTAGAAATGATTTTGCATCCAATGTAAGCAATCTGATACACTTACGCAGTACTGTAGGAAGTTTAATCTTGGGAAGCTGGGATGGTGATCAGAGGAACCCTAGGTTCACTGACCTTGAGACGTGCTTGAAGCTGATTGGTTTGAAACTCAAATATTCATACTATATTCACTTTATTGACTTAACATGAGCCGAACCAATAAGTTTTCGACGCATTTAAAGCTTATGATGATAAAGTTTATGAAATTATTTTTATTATTTATAAATAAAAATTAAGTTAAATATATTTTTAAAAGATTAATTTTAAAAAGAATAAAAAGCTAAAATATAATTTTTTCAAAACTAAGTTTATGTTGTTTATCCTTAGACTTAATATTTATACCACTAAGACCGGCTGGGGCGCATCTTCTTCCATGCTTCCTCCTATGAATCCTATAGGAGGTGAAGCTAATTCATGATGCAAAGGCAAATGAAGCTGGTCCTCGTACATTTCCACCGTGGTATTATTTCATTTCAGGTGCAAACAAATTTGTATGAATTTGTTGTAACCTTTTGAAGTTCATATTTTGATTCCCTTAGTGTCTTTCCTCTTAGATTGTGACCTTCTTCAATGCTTTCTCCATCTCATTTTAGCATCACAATTTGAGTTTCTATAAGGATTTTAATCTTTTTGAATATTTTATTGACACATAAAAGTAGAACTAAGGTTCTGCTACTTAATTATTTAATTATAATAAAAAAAAGGTGTTGGAAATTCTTCTTCTCATTTTAATAGATGAGAATGGTCATGTTTGGTATCATGCTTAAAGTTGCTTAAAACAATTATTTTTTTTTCTTAAAAATGATTGCTTTAAATGGCTTTAAGAAAGATACATGACCAATATCCGAAACAAATCAATACATATTATAAATAACTAGAGTTGGACCCACACATTGTGTGGGCTCCGGTTACTTTTTTTATATTTTCAAAATATTTTTACAAAAAAAGTTGAAGTGTATGCAAATTATTCATGATTCATAATTCTCTTTTTGCCCTTATCTTTTCCTCTGCTTTCACCACACTAGATGTCATGGGCTGTTTAGTCCCCTACCCCTACAAGCTGCAACCCTTAGACTCATGCTCTCCCTCTCCCCTAAGTGCCACTTGGCAGCCTCACATTTGGTAAGGTCATACACGGTTTGACAGTAACTTATGTGTCTGCGGGCTTCTTCCTCCATGCCTCCTTTGAACCCTGGAGGAGATGAAGCTAATTCATTTGCTGCAATTGCAAATGAAACTAGCTCTTTCACCTTTCCACACCAAGTCATGATTTTGGACACGGACATATTTGAATTACTCCTTTTTGTGTGGAGAGTTATTTCAATTATTATATATTTTTCATAGCCAAAATTATTGGTTAGATAATAAAGAGTATATATGATAAAACAATTATATATATTTACGTGCAAAAATGCAAGTAACAAAAAATAATACATGTTACTTTCTATTATGATTTTTTTTGAGTAAAATTACCATGATTGTTTTTAATACTGAATACAAAACCCTCTCTGCTTAGCATGTTACTAGCCAATCAAATATGTGTAATATATTCATAATTTTAAAAAAGTAAAGTATAAATTATTGTTTTAATTTTATGGACGGGTTTAGTAGAAACCATTTAGCAACGACAAGCAAAGGGCAGTAGAAGCCATCAGCCATTTGATTCATGCAACACTTAAATTCCTTCCCCTTTTTATTTAAGTGGTATCAAATTTAGAATATATAAAAATAAAAATGTGATGTTTTTATGTCTACACTTCATGTAACTTAATTTATCCCAACTTCTCACTAAGCTTTCCTCTCTCCACTGTATCCCGCCCACGCTTCACTCCTCCGTCTCTCCCACCTTAAACCCACGATCCACTCTATTCTTATTCCATCTTTTACTATGATAAAAGCCAAACCAAATAATTTGAAATTCCTTCCGTTACCCTATCCGATTTCCTTCTTTTGCTCATTCTCTATTTCTGTATCATTGTTCAATCTTTACTGATAAAATCTAATTCAAATATCGATCTACCAAGAATGGTTCAACTATGCTTATTCAGGTATATTGTCCCAAATTTAAGCGCAAATTGGTCATTAATTTATGTTTGGTTCCGATTGAATTTCAGTTTGGTTGTTTTTTTTTAAAACTTAATGCAGCCTTTTTTTTTCTGCTTAAATAGTGCATAATGATCCTTCACAGATGATGGTCGCATTACAGGTAATGATGCAATTAAGTTCTTTTAAGCTCTCATTAATTCTTTTTTGGTTGCTTATATTTGTGTTGGCTTCAATTTTCTTTATTTGGTAAGCTGTTTGCTTCAATTTTCATTGGCTATTATTACTTCACTGATGTTTTACTTATCTGATTATTAAGTAATATTGGTGGATAACTTTGGTTTTGATTGTAGTACGTTTTATTATTTATTATTTTTTATTTTGTTTTGGGACTTACTGCTAAGTATCTTACCGTTTGATGGCTTCTTCTTGTTCAATAAACGCAATGTTTACCACCGAGCTCTCACTGTTTCACATTTTGTTGATTAGAATTGCAGATTCCAAGCGACATGAGTATCTTGGTTTCCACGCAAAAAGCTAGATTTAAGATAGATTAAATCCCCTAGCACCAAACATCATCAGGTTGCAATATTTTCGTGCATTGAAATATTAGCTGATTGTTTAGCACCTGACCAGTTGTTTGCCTTCATTGTGTAGCTACAGTTAAATCATCCCCATGTATACCAAGAGTGTCTGCTTATATCATGTATTGATTTGAGATTTTGTGTAAACTTTCATGTGTTGTATTTTTTTCTTCCCTCACTTTTAGTTTCTTATGTTTATGTATAATGGAATGGTCCTTTGTAAAATCTCAAATTAGAGCTTGCTATTTCAAGTAAACCTCATTTTGATACGAGTAAAAGGTTAGAAAGGAATTGGAATCCTTCGTTTTGCTTGCTTTTGTCCTATATACAATGTGAATCAACATTTAACAAGAACTATTTTCTTTTTCGTTTATTTGTTAACTAGCATCTCAACATGTACTACTTGCTCATTAATTGAAAGAAAAGAAATAATGAGATTAACATAATTAAAAATAATAAAAATACTTTTTTTAGCATACATGTGCACACATTAAATTGCATTGTTAGCATCTTCATCTGTCATTTCATAACATCATATTTTGGGTTCGTAAAACGTAGAGGAAAATTATAACAATGCAATTTGACGCGCGCACATGTATGTTCATAAGATTAGTAATATTGTTATTATTTTTTATTCCGTTAATTTCATTTTTTTGTTTCATCAAATCGATTAACTAATCAACATGCGTGTAGCACATGTTGAGATTCTTGTTTCCTTTAATTCGATGGAAGAGAAAATCAATACGTGCATAAATCTGATAGAATAACAAATCAACACGTGCATGGTATACATAGGTAAATTTAAATCATGCAAGTAGTATACATTGGAAAATTAAGACGGCTGTTAATAATGCTAAAATGAATCAGATTGTTGATATAACAATGTAATTATTGGATTATGCCTAACTGAAGTGTTAGAATGGATCGTGACAGGATCGTAAATTGATCGAGTAATAACGACAAAACAATAAAGTAAGATAAAATGGGAGACAACAAATTTACGTGGTTCGGCTTAAAGCCTACGTCCACGGGCAGAGGCCAGCAGGCAAATTTCACGATAGTGAGAGAACATACAAAGAGTGTTTACAAAATTGACTTTAGTCAATACACACAATCTCACAATTTCTCTCTTAACTTCTTTTTCACTTGATGATTCTTGATGTTACTTGATGATGGAATGCTTCACATTGGAATGCCTTTTATAGGCTTACAAAAGTTCCAAAGGACAAACATCAATGAATGCTCATCATTTTGTTGCTCATCATTTTATTCTCCAATTATACCAAAGTGAACTTTGTCTTCCATTTTGTCTTCCACCATGGCCAAAAGAGAGAAGATGCTTTTGACCCATAAATTAAAGCCACAAATTATGCAAGAAGTGGACTCAACTTTAGACAACTTTTGGTCCACCACTAATTCAAGGCATAATTATTCATCAAATCTCTACCTTGACTTGAATTTGACAATAGTGAAAATAAAAGCTTCAACCTCTGCCAAACAACCCCGAAGGGTCTAATGCAAATGTTGTGCAACACCAACCAAGTCCATGCAGTGTGTGAACTTGGTAATGGGAAAAGATTTTGTCAGTATATCAGCTAGATTATTCAGAGTGCCAATCTTTCTTATAATAACATCACCTTGAGCCACAATATCCCAAATAAAGTAATACTTCACATCAATGTGTTTAGTTCTCTCATGATGCATCTGATCCTTCGTCAAATGTATAGCACTCTGACTGTCACAATAAACTATAGTTTTATTTGTTGCCAAACTGAGTTCATTAAGTATACCTCTTAACCAAATGGCTTCTTTGGTAGCTTCTATAACAGTCATAAATTTTGCCTCTGTAGTAGACAATGCAACTGTCGGCTGCAAGGTAGCTTTCCAACTGACTGCACAAGTCCCAATAGTAAATACATAACCTGTAATTGATCTTCTCCTGTCCAAATCACCTGCAAAATCTGAATCAACATATCCAGCTAGATTGTCAGAAGTTTTACTGAATTCCAAACAAGCAGTAGAAGTACCCTTCAAATATCTCAAAATCCACTTGACGGCTTGCCGATGAGTTTTTCTTGGACAGGACAAATATCTGCTAACTACACTGACAGCATGTGAGATATCTAGTCGAGTGCAAACCATTGCATATATAATACTTCCCACTGCACTAGAATAAGGAACTCTAGACATACGCATTATCTCTTCTTCTGACTATGGTGACATGGATGCTGATAATCTAATGTGAGAAGCTAAAGGAGTACTCACAGGTTTAGCATCACGCATAACAAAACATTTCAGGACTTTCTCAATATATTTCTGTTGTGACAGAAATAATCTACCTGCACCTCTGTCTCTGTTGATCTCCATTCCCAAAATTTTCTTTGCTGCACCTAAGTCTTTCATCTCAAATTCATCATTTAGCTGAGATTTCAATCTATTAATTTTATATATGTTCTTTGCTGCAATCAACATGTCATCAACATATAGCAACAAATATATGAAAGTAACATCATCAAGTCTTTGATAGTAGACACAACTATCATACTTGCATCTAGAAAATCCAATACTCAGCATAAAAGAGTCAAACCTTCGATACCACAGGCGTGGAGACTGCTTGAGTCCATACAAGTCTTTAGAAGACAAACATGATCTTCCTTGCCTTCAACTTCAAAACCTTCTAGTTGCTATATATAGATTTGTTCATCAAGATCACCATGAAGAAAGGCTGTTTTCACATCAAGTTGCTCCAACTCCAAATTATGCATTGCAACTAAATCAAGTAAGACACGAATATAAGTATATCTAACATCTGGAGAGAAAAAATCATTAAAATCAACTCCCTCCACCTGGCTGTAGCCTTTCACTACTAATCGTGCCTTATACTTGGTGTCTTCAACACCTGTGACTCCTTCATTCTTCTTAAATATCCATTTATACCCGATAATTTTCTTACCATTAGGTGGTTCGATCAATTTTCATGTGTCATTTTTCTTTGGAGATTCCATCTCTTCATGCATCGCAATGAACCATTTGTCTAAATCAGATGAACTGATGGCCTCAGAGTATGAGGTTGGATCGGTGACATCAATGGTTTCTGCAACATTTAATGCATAAGCCAACATATCTTCAAAACCATACCATTGAGGTGGTTTTATCTATCTCATTTGTCTTCCACCAGCTAGAGTGTGATGCTCAGCTTCATGGTGTGTCTCTCCACCTAGAGACAAACTTCCTGACAGAATAGGATTAGGATTTGCAGATGATGAGGTATCAACCTCAAGCTCCACCTTCTCTTGTGCATTCTCTTTTCCTGTATCACACTGAACAGACAATTCTTTTCTTGGGTTAAGCATAGCAGATTCATCAAAAGTAACATCTCTGCTAATCATAAACTTATGAGTATCAGGACACCATAAGCGAAAACCCTTAACACCATAAGCATAACCAAGAAAAATGCATTTCTTCGCCCTATGCTCCAATTTTCCTTCATTCACATGAGCATATGCAAGGCAACCAAATATTCTTAAGTTAGAGTAATCAGAAGGGCTACCTGACCATACCTCTTCAGGTGTCTTAAGTTCAAGTGATCTGTGAGGAGAGCGGTTCACCAAATGACATGCCAAATTGACTGCTTCTGTCCAAAATTCTTTGCCACGACCTGCGTTAGAAAGCATACATCGAGCTTTTTCTAACAGTGTTCGATTCATCCTCTCTGTGACACCATTCTGATGTGGTGCCTTTCTCACTGTCCGATGTCTGACAATGCCTTCATCTTTACAGAATTGATTAAACTCTGAATCACAAAACTCAAGACCATTATCTGTTCTGAGTCTCTTGACTTGCTTCCCGGTCTGCTTCTCCAATAAGGTATTTCATGGTTGAAAATTCCAAATACCTTATTCTTGTGCCTGAGAAAATAGACCCAAGTTTTTCTAGAAAAATCATCAATAATCGTTAGTAAGTATCTGGTTCCTCCTTTGGAAATTTCAAGAGAAGACCCCGATAGATCAGAATGAATGTAATCAAGAGTACCTTTGGTTCTATGAATTGCAGTGTTTAAGCTGACTCTTTTATGCTTTTCAAAGTCAAAATGCTCACAAAAATCCAGCTTCCCAATCTTTCTTTCAGGCAAAAGACCTCTTTTACCGAGTATAGCTAATCCCTGCTCACTCATATGCCCTAGGTGCATATGCCACAACTTGGTAGAGTCTGAATCTGACATGGATGAGGAAACTACTGCAGAGCCTATAACTGTTGAACCCAATAAGGTTTATAAACTGCCAGACTTCTTTCCTTTCATGAGAACAAGAGCACCACGAGAAATCTTTATGTTCCCAGACTCAATCACAAATTTGCAGCCATTGGCATCCAGAATGCCCAAAGAAATAAGATTTTTCTTCAAATCAGGTACATGTCTGACATCAGTCAATGTCCTGACAACTCCATCATGCATCTTGATTTTTACTGTGCCTACACCAACAGTTTTACAAGTGGTATTATTGCCCATTAGCATAACTCCACCTTCAACAGAATCATATGTGGAGAACTAATCTCTGTTCGGGCACATATGATAAGAACATCCAGAATCAAGAATCCACTCGTTGTTGGATCTGGACTTGTTGGTTGCAAATCGAACATCATCACCTTTTTCTTCTGCTACATCAGCATCAGCTGTTTCTTCCTTCTGCTTGCCCTTGTCATTTTGCCATTCATTCTTCTTTTTGTTCTGCAGTTTGTAGCATTCTGCTACGATGTGTCCCTTCTTCTTGCAATAATTGTAAGTCAAATTTTTGTGCTTTTCTCTTGACTTTGATCTTCTTCTATTCTTGCCACCATCAAAGCCTCTATCATTGGATCTGTTTCTTACAACAAGACTAGAGCCCTGATCATCAGACTTACTAGACAAAAGTTCATTATCTAATTTCTCTTTACTTATAAGGGAAGATATTACATCATCAAAATTTAATTCTTCCCTACTATAAATTATAGTGTCTCTAAAATTTTTGTATGGGAGTGGTAATGAACATAATAATAAGAGAGCTTGATCATCAAACTCAATAATAACTTCAAGATTTTTCAAATCATTAATAATTGAGATAAACTCACTGATATGGGACTTGAGAGAGGAACCTTCCGTCATATGGAGACCATAAAGGTGTTGCTTCAAAACCAACCTGTTGGCCAAGGATTTAGTCAAGTACAACTCCTCTAACTTAGCCCATAAGTCTGCAGAAGTCTTCTCTGACAGAACTTGTTGTAAGACATCATTTGAAAGACTCAATTAGATTGCGGATAGAGCCTTGTCATCCAGGTCATCCCAATCTTCATCACTCATGCCGATAGGCATCTTGGCTTTCCCCAACAGTGCTTTCTTCAAGCCATTCTGGGTTAAAATGGCTAACATACGAACTTACCATAGACTGAAACTGTTGTTTCCATCAAACTTCTCAATATCAAACTTCATTGTTGACATCTTGATCGAACAAAATGATCCTGAACAAAATTTTACTATTCACAAAATTTACTATTCACATAAATAGTAAACTCGCATAAAAACAGATAGAAATTTATCACCTACAAGCTCTGATACGAGTTTATTAGAATGGATCATGATAGGATCGTAAATTGATCGAGTAATAACGACAAAACAATAAAGTAAGATAATAGAGGAGACAGTAAATTTACGTGGTTCGGCTTAAAGCTTACGTCCACGGGCAGAGGCCAACAAACAAATTTCACTATAGTGAGAGAATATACAAAGAGTGTTTACAAAATTAGCTTTAGCCAATACATACAATCTCACAGTTTCTCTCTTAACTTCTCTTCACTTGATGATTCTTGATGTTACTTGATGATGGAATGTTTCACATTGGAATGCCTTTTATAGGCTCACAAAAGTTACAAAGGACAAACATCAATGAATGCTCATCATTTTGATGCTCATCATTTTGTTCTCCAATTATACCAAAGTGAACTTTGTCTTCCACCATGGCCAAAAGAGAGAAGATACTTTTGACCCACAAATTAAATACACAAATTATGCAAGAAGTGGACTCAACTTTAGACAACTTTTGGTCCACCACTAATTCAAGGCATAATTATTCAACATGAAGTTTTCTTTGCTTCTTCATTGTAGGTAGATTGATTTCCCTTCCTGCCACTTTTTTAATTTGCTGATCAATTCTTCCGGTCTCCCTTGTCTAAGATATTCCTCCGACAGCCAAGGGAAGGGTTTCTTAACCTTCACCAAAGTCACTTGGAAGAAGTAGCTACTGAATTATAAAAGCTAACAAAAGGATTAAACAAGAAGAACTAAAAATCAAACACTTCTTACTAACATTTCTTTGTGGGGCCTTACAAAATGAATTCTTAATCAACCAAAACCAAATGAGTCTTGCTCCGCATTTGATGCTTCAGGTAACTGTTTGGCCTCACGCTGCAACCAATAAATGATAATCAAGAAGACCATCCATAGGAGCTGACAGAGGTGATAATTTTGTTAATTGCTAAGATGAGCCATGGAGAGGTGCAAACAACACCAGAATTTCAAATTGATAAACTATGGAATACCAGAAATGACTCAAGGAAAAAATGCAAATCAATTATCACTATAATATTCTAATACCTAATTTTGTACCTTGATCACAAACAGATGGTAATCTAAAATCTCACTACTTGTCAAAAAAAAATTTGACCATGTTCGCGTCCATATGATACCATACTACAATATTTTTTAGGTCAGGGCATCAAATGCCAATTGTAGGTTAGAAAGTTAAGCAAACATAGGAAAAAAATCTTTCTATCTCATGTATGTGCAGATCATATATATATATATGCTTGGATGCATTCATAAAGATTCATAAAAGCAGAGTACAAGTGCACATTTAAAAATTAATGAACTGAAACGTTATCAAATCAAATTAAGACTTAACCAAAGATTGATTAAAATGCTCACAGGGTCATCAATTGTAAAACTGGTCTGAAATGTACAATAAATCAGGTCCAGTGAAAAATCATGATCTGATCAAACAACAAGGCTCTATAATGTATTTGGTGTATTAGATTAATGAATGCATAATAGATAGCTGATTTCCATAGCCCTCATAGTCTATCTCATTAACTTTTCTATGTTTCTTTGAGAAAACATCTATTTTAAAGTCCTTAACAAAAACTACAAATGAATAATAATAATAATAATTTCATCGACAAAGTTGAGTGGCTCAATGAGCCACTTAAGAAATTCAATGATTTTTTATAAATAAATCATAGACCATTTTGAGAGAGTGAGAGTGCAACAAGTATGCGCTATTCAAATCTAGGATATAGACCTTATTGAGCATAATCAACCACGATCGATCAATGAATTAAGATTTATTTAAATGTAAATCCATTTCAGAGGTAATGGCAGAAGAAACTTGGTTAGTGGTGGTCAACCGAGGCCTTTAATTTCTATGGCAGATTTTAATGACTGCCTGGATAAGTGTGGGCTATTCGATCTCCCGAGTAGTGGACAAACTATGTCTTGGTGCAATGGGCACGAAGATGTGGCTAGGAGCTGGACGAAGTTGGATAGAGCAGTGATTAATAATGTTTTTTCGGCTAGTTTCACGTCGGCTCATTTATTGTATTTGAGCCGTAAATATTCTGATCACTGCCCCATGCTTGTGAATTTAGAGAGGCCATCAGTAGTTTATGGTCCAGTTCCTTTTCGTTTTCAGAACATGTGGTGTCTCCATGAGAATTTTTTGTCTTGTGTTCAGGAAGCATGGCATCGTCCATACACTGGTTCCGGATTGGTGAGGTTAGCTATTCGTCTCAAGAGAACCAAGCTTGCTTTACTAGCTTGGAATAAGAATGTGTTCGGACGTGTAGAGTCCAACTTGAAAGCTCTTGAGGAGAGGTTGGAATTTTTAGAAAACCAATTGCAAATTGGCTTTACAAAAGATGTGGAAGAGGATTACTTGGTGACGAAACTTGAAATTAATGTTTGGGAGAAAAGAGAGGCTACTCGGTTGGGTCAAATCACTAAACACAAATGGCTGGTTGAAGGGGATAATAATACAAAATTCTTCCATTCAGTAGTAAATCAGAGGCGAAGAAAGTGCTAGATCTCTAGGATGGTCCTCGGTGGAACAGTTTTGAATAGTCCTGAAGAAGTACACCAGGAGCTGTACAGTATTTCCGAAATTTACTCACTACTTCCGTTGAAGTGGAGCAGGGCAATTTAGCCGATATCCTTGACCATGTAATTACAGAAGAGGAGAATATGATGCTTTGTTGTGAGCCTACTGAGACTAAAGTTAAAGAGGCTTTGTCCTCTATTCCAAAGCAAAGTAGTCCGGGACCAGACGGATTTGGCTCAGATTTTTACTTGACTTGCTGGGAGCTCATTAAAGAAGATGTTATTAAGGCTGCAAAAGATTTTTTTTGGGGGTCGCCGCTTCCCAGGTTTTACTCTTCTTCCTTCGTTGTTTTAATTCCGAAAGTGCGGAACCCTTCCAGCTTTGACAAATTTAGGCCGATCAGTTTGTGTTCTGTGGTTTACAAGATTTTCTCAAAAATTATTGTAAACCGTTTATCTCGAGTGATTCTTAAACTGGTCTCACATGAATAAGGTTCCTTTGTTCCTGGAAGGAGTATCCTTGATAACATTTTGCTTGCACAAGAAATGATCCATTCTTTGCATCGTAAATCTGTGGGTGGTAATGTGATGGTGAAAATAGATATGGCCAAGGCATATGATAGAGTTCATTGGGGTTTCTTTCTGAAGGTTTTACATACAGTTGGATTTTCAAATCAGTTTTGCAATTTGATAAGTCAATGTGTGAAGTCCCCGTGGTTTTCAGTATTGGTGAATGGGACTTTTAAAGACTTTTTCCAATCAGCTCGGGGCCTAAGACAAGGGGATCCTTTATCGCCTTACTTATTCATTATTATGGAAGAAGTTTTGACAAGGTTACTTAGATCAAATTTTAATGCAGGACGGATTGGAAGATTTTACCATCTGATGGGGGCACCTTTGATTTCGCACATTCTTTATGCTGATGATCTTCTAATCTTTGCTAATGGTAGAAAAACGTCTATGAAAGGGCTTTTGGACACTCTTGCGATGTATGAAAAATGGTCGGGACAGGAAATTAGTAAGGAAAAATCTGTAATTTTTCCTTCTAAACTTATTAATCCAGCTCGCAAGCATGATTTGTTAAGGAGCACAGGTTTCAAGGAAGGAAAATTTCCGGTGACTTGCTTGGGTGCACCTTTAGTTAATGGCAGACTTTTATCTCGTACTGTTGAGCCGCTTGTGGAAAAGATCAGGGAAATGGTGGTGACCTGGAAGGGTAGATTACTTTCCCAAGGTGCTCATTTGATATTACTTAGGCATGTGTTATCTAGTATGCCTATGCATATTTTATCTGTGATTAATGTACCCAAGTCCACTATAGAGCGAATACATTCTATTATGGCCAATTTCTTTTGGGGTGATAAGGAAGATAAAAGGAAATTGCACTGGCGAGCTTGGTAAAAAATTTGCAAGCCTACTAAAGAAGGAGGTTTGGGTCTTAGAGATCTACATGAAGTCCAAAAAATCGTTACACATGAAATTTGCGTATAAGATTTTGATGTCTGAAGGTCTGTGGGCCGAGTTTTTCAAAGCTAAGTACCTAAAAGATGGCCACCCTATGTCTTGTGCAAGGAGAGCTTCTGACTCACGTTTTTGGAGATCAGTTATGGCATATGTCCCGGAAGTTATGGATAATGTCAAGGTTTTATTGAGGGGCGGAAACTCTTTCTTCTGGTATGATAGATGGTTGGCTTCTGGACCCCTATCAGTTAGGATTGCTGACATTCCAAACAAACAACTTCGGATTAAAGAATGTTGGGTGGATAATAATTGGAATATTGAGATGTTGAGGGATCTTGTGGGGGATGAGACCATAGAAGAAATTATTGAAACCAGAATAAATGGGCGTGACAGGTTGGATATTTGTGCCTGGATGCCTTCCCCTGATGGTAAGTTCACAATAGCTTCAGCTTGGGAGGTTGTTCGAAAACAACAGGAGATTCTGCTGTGGCATGAATGGTTTTAGAACACAACTCTGCCAAAAAAATTATCCATATGTAATTGGAAAGCTTGGTTCAATAGCCTTGCAGTGGATGAAAAAGTGCAACAGAAGGGGATATCACTTGTGTCGGCCTGTAACTGCTGCTGTCTGCCAGGCAGGGAATCGATTAATCATGTATTAGCTACCGGAAACATTGCTGCTCAGATATAGGAGCGTGCAAGTAAATTGTTGAATGTGCCATGTCTACATTTTGATACTTGGAAAGCTACTTTATACGCATGGATGATAATGGCAAAGAAGGTTTCATTATCTGGTAATTTAATTGGTCTGCTTCCGTTCATCATTACGTGGTGTTTATGGAATAGTAGATGTAAAGCCAGAATTAAGGGGCTGAAAGCTTGTGTAGAACAAGTTTGGAGGTCGGTTAAAATATGGCTTAAAAGACTGGCTACAGAATTGAAGGTGCTCAAAACTTTGCTGATCAAGATGTTCGCTTGATGTCTGATTTTAACTTGGTTTCGCCCAAAGCTGCCACTGTTCGAAATTGTAGACTAGTGCAGTGGTTGAAACCCCCTTGTGGTTGGGTTAAAATTAATTGTGATGGTAGTGTTAGAAACAACCCGGGCTCCTCAGGGGGTGGTGGTATCCTAAGAGATGCTAATTGTGACTTTAGAGGAGCTTTTTCTAGTCATTACGGTTTTGGCTCTAACAATGCAGCAGAGCTGAGGGCTGTGTTTGATGGCATTAAGTTGTGCAAAAGTCTTTCGTATTTTAATGTTATTATTGAGAGTGAATCCAAAACCATTGTTGACTGGTTTAGAGCGGGTAGGTGCACTCTATGGTATTTATGGGACTTTTGGGAAGAGTGTGTTAAAGAGATGCAAGGGATAAATGCTCAGATTGTTCATCAATTACGTGAAGGTAATCAAGTGATATATTTCTTGGCTAAGCTCGGTGAATGAGGCAATAATGAATCATATGAAAATTTACATCAGCTACCGAGGTTATTAAAGGGTATTCTTCGTATTGATAAGTCTGGTTTGCCGACTATTAGATGTTAGGTTGCTTTTGTTTGGTGAAAGTTTTCTTTAGGCCTTCTCAGAGATTGTTTTTTCCACACAGGCCTGTTTCGTCTTGTTTGTTTTTTTTTTGGTCTGTTCATTTTCTTCATAGTTCGTTTGGTTTGTGTTTGGGAGGGTTTGTTTTTTGTCTTATTGTAATCTCCCAGATGCTTTACTTGTAACCACGGTTTTTCTCCGCCATAAGTGAGGGTTTATTAATAAACTTGGAACGGGGTCGCTACGAGGGTGGTTACCGGCTCTTCATAAAAAAAAATTAAAAAAAAAAAAAAAACTTAGTTAGTATTTGACAAAAAAAATTTAAAGTGACAACCAAAGATGTTCAATTTTCTCCTAACAAGAGAGCCCAAAAAAGAAAAAGCCAACATAGAGAGATAAAGTTGTGGTTGTAAATTTAATTTCCTTTTATATTTCCTCTTTTACATAAATGCATGTACACCTCAAAACCAATATAAAAACAAGGGCAAGCCCATATCAAGTGATATCTATCGTTTTAATCTTCTGTCTTCAACTATAGAAAAATGGAAGGCAAGAAGACAAAAGGGAAGCAAAAGATTGAAATGAAAAGGATCGAAAAAGACGAGGATAGGATGATTACGTTCACAAAACGTAGATCTGGGATCTACAAAAAGGCTAGTGAACTAGTCACTCTCTGTGGCGCTGAGGTTGGTGTTTTAGTTTTCTCACCAGCCGGAAAGCCCTTCTCATATGGCCACCCATCCTTTGACCATGTTGCACATCGCTTCCTCAACCAAAACATTGCACCTAATGATGATACCCGCACTCTGGTTGAGGCTCACAGGAAAGTGAGGGTCAACGAGTTGAATGAGCTTCACAATCAACTCGTTAACCAATTCGACGCTGAGAAGGAGAAAGAAAAAGCGCTGGCTGAGATGACGAAAGGGAAACAAAACCTGGAGCTTGGTTGGTGGGATACTCCCATCGAAGAACTTAGCCAGCAACAGCTGCAACAAGTGAACGCTTCTCTTTTTGAGCTCCACCAAAATCTGTGCAAAAAAATCAGGGAGAGGAATATGGAGGCCAATTCATTGTTGCTTCCTCCTCCGGTGAATCCATTTGGGAATAATGCAAATGGAGATGGTCCTTCTACCTTTCCTCCTGGCTATGGCCCCGGAGCAAGCAGATCTGATTAAGTATTCCGATCTGTTCACCTTAATTTAAAAAACAATGTTGTTTTCATATATTTTCCACTTTCTTTTTTTCTCTGTTAATAAATTTGGGTGAGGAACTGAATTTTTTCTTTTGGATGTGAGCATGTGTATTTTGACATGTCTTATTTCTCTCTTTGTCCAGTTAAGACAATCTTGATTAATGGACCTTTCATATACATCTATTAACTAGCTAGTTAATTACGCTCTGGGAAAAAATTGTGATCTTGAATTCTGCAATATGAATCAATTAAGTATAAACAAAATGTGAGATGCAAGATCTATTAGATTGGCTACTCATTATATTTAGCATTCCAATCTTTTCACCAAGTTCACTCCCGTTAAGGCATTTGGTTACATATATATATGCTTACAACTGTATTTAGATTTTAAGGAATGGAGGGAAAAGAAAAGAAGTGGTAGAGTGTCTCTTAAATAATATTTTTTAATAAAGAGGTACACGTACTCCTTTCTCTCCTTTCATTCATTCCCTCCAATCCAAACACATAAATTTATTTTTATGTAATAAGTTTTGGATGTTTCTTCTTTTTTATTTGGTTTTATGTTAACCGTTCCAGTTAAGTTTGATATGCTATGATCCCTCTTTACTATATATAGTTTCAAGATTAGCGCTACAGTTTAAATTTAGTGCAATTTTGATCAATTTGGCTTTTAATTTTTTTTAACAAGAAGTGAGGAGATTCGACCCAGCATACTTATTTGAATGGCATTTGAGGTGGTGTATTAAACATAAAAAAAAAAAAAAAAAAAAAGACTAATTGGATCATTTTCCCGTCAACTTGATTGGTAACCCAACTATATCTTTGGCAAATACATGTAATGTGTATTTGTCGTGGGTTTCCTAGCATCTTACACTTGTTAGTTTTGTTTTTAAATTACTCGCTACAAAATATTTATCAAGCAAATCAATATGTTCTTTTTATATATTTTCTGGCTTAATTTGGTAAGTGATCTCAGTATGATAACATGATTATAAATGGAAGTTAGGCCACCTAGTTCCCCAAAATTGATATGGTGGCAATCTAAACAAAACTAGCAATCCAAAAATGGAAAATCACTTGGTTTGATTGGGATGTCACATTTTCCTTACCAGTTTGAAGTTCCATATATAAGAACTACATCAGTGAACTAATTAGCTGGTCATTGATTCATACAGTGCACCTACACAACTTTTTCTTTATAGCGTTAAATAGAATGTTTTTTTCAATGAACCCTATCCTGCAATTCTTCAGAGCTTAATTAATCAAATATTATTTCTAACAGTCCAATTCTTGAAAGACTAAAATTGGAGAACACCAAATTCCATTATGAACCAAAACAACAATAATTGATTTTGGAAGTTAATATATTTCCATAATACTATTTTTTAAACCAAACTAAAATTTAAGAAAATGATTTTGTCATATGGAAATTTATGTGAGCTCGAGCTCACAGCCATTGAATCAAAGGAATATTCATATATTTTTTTGATTCAACCACTATGAACTCGAGCCGACCAAATCAAATACCTTAAATTAATGCCAACTAAAAGTTTTCAAGTTTAATGATGGTAGTACTCAAACAAATAAGAAGGCCATATTTGTGTGTGGTTCACATGTGAGGACACTTATTTGTTTATAGGGATGCCACCCTTTTTTTACAATAACTTTTTACCAAAAAAAATTAAAAGAGAAAATCACATATAAAAACAAAGATGTATTAGATAGAAACCAATATTGGAAACATTTCTTTGTGGGATAAGCCCAATTCCCCTATAAATTTAGACATGAGATTAGATGCAAATCACCTCTCCTACCCAAAATACCTATTGCAAATTAAGAAATCATGGGTCGATGAAAAATCAAGATGAACCGGGTAAAGGATAGGAGGGCAAGGCAGGTCACATTTTCAAAACGCGGACAGGCATATTCAAGAAGGAGAACGAGCTTGCCACCCTCTGTGCAGCGGAAGTTGCTATTGTTGTTTTCTCCCCAGGGAAAAGCTTTTCTCATTTGGTCACCCTAATGTTACTCACCGCTTTCTAAATGACAAGCCAAATAAGGAAAGTTGTGGTCGCACCGAGTCTTGACAGGAGAAAGCTAGACTGGTGAAGCTCAACCAACAACATAACGACCTGCTTAAGCAACTGTGTGCTGTGCAGAAGGGGGAAGAGATACTTAACCAGGCAATGGAAGAACATAGATCAAACAAGTTCTTCAAACCTGTCGATTAACTTAGTCTGGATGAGCTAACAGAGATCCAGGCGGAGGATCTTCAAGAGAAACTGAAAGTGAGGGTTAGTGAGATAGAGGCATCATCATCCTTGTTACTCTTGTCCAAGGATGATGCTGCCAATTAAGATGAAAAGTAGGTGCTGCTAAAATTAGAAAGAAATAAACATTATAATGTACATCATCTCCTTTAAGAAATTATGAGCTTCAATAGAAAAGTATTGATTTTTCTTGGATATATAAGCATTCTAATATTTGATCTCTAAAATCCATAATTTTATTTCCATTAGAGTTAAAATCAAATCAAATGGGGGCTTTGATTAGTGTGCATTTAGAATCGTCCATAGATATGCACACGCACATACATGCACGTAGTGAAACAGTTTAACCCTTATACCCTTTTTAATTTCATATAAGCATTGTTGTCGTAGCTGTGCTTCCTCTTCCTCTGTATAACTATTTCTTATTACAACGACGACTTAGTTGGCATCATCCTCAAGGCCTTGTCGTTGTATCCAATGCCCCTGATTCGACAAACTAACCAGTGGTTGTGCCAGCACCTCTTTGTTATCTTGTCTATTCAACCCCAGCGTGCCATCACCTTCCTCCGCCCCTTGTTCCCTCTCCATTGCTACCATCCTCCCGTCCCTTGCACTAACCTGACCAGCATCGTGATCCTCCTGAACTTGAGCATCAACTCCTAGAACATTAACCCCTTCTTTTAGCACCACCCTATCACATCCCCTATTCCATCCCTCTCCCTCCCCTGGACTATGGGAACTCCCTTGCTCGGGACCCCCTTCGGCAACCACTTCGTTTGTCTAGTAACCACTTCGTTGGTCGAGTCACTCCCCCGATTTGGCCTACCACGTGCCCTTTCCACCGGAGCTTTGAGCCATAGCCTATACTTGATTGAGCTATCGTCACGACGGAAGCTTGATTAGGTTTAAGTCTTCCTTTTTGTGCTTCCACAACAACAGTTTTCTCATATGAATAGAAAATTGAAATATAGTGATGTATCGGAAGCCAACAAAGGATCTAACTTGTTTATATACGTTAGTAACCTTAAAGCAATAACTAAAAGTCCAAATGAGCTCTCCCATCCACGAGCTAATATCGGACTAAGACTTACACTAGTTGCTGACGCACATTAATTAAATTAAAGATGTGTACAAACCCAAATCAAATAATCATTGATTAAATAACATATGGACTCTTGTATTTTCCTCATTTGACCAAATTCACTAACCCAATTTTACAAAACTAAAACCACTGTAATTAATAGTAGTCCACGTAAGAAAACTCCAACAAATAAATTGTTGTGGCATATTTCTACATTAGTTAGGGCTTCTAACATGTTTGTTGAAAGTTTAATTTCAAGTGGCTTGCATATTATGTAGAAAAGAGAGTTTAATCTTTAACTTCTAGATTTTTTGAATTTCCAATAAAGTAAGATTTAAATTTGTAATGTATTACTCCCAGACATTGATGATTGATGTCAGGGATTTTGAGATATGTGTTTGAACAAATGTCATAGAATTTATGTGTTGCTAAATGATAAGGTTTTTCATGTTGCCACATAGGAACGTATTGCCTAAGTAGCATCATGGTCATGGATGTCAAGCAACATTTCAATCTCTGCACACATTTTTGTTAGTTTCCTCCTATACATCACCACTAGACTTTTTATTTTCTTTTTGAAGAAGCTGAGAATAATTTTAGATATTGATATATGATTTTTCTTTTATATCTTAAATATTTTTTAAGTAATAATTACGATGGTAAATTTCTCTTAATATTTTAGGTCTTTGCCTATAATGAGTGCATTATATAAGCAACCAACATCACTAAAGGATGACCAAACAATGTAGCTGTCATGATGCATAAGTTTAAAGCAGTTTTCTAACCCACACAACTTTCATGTTTGACGCCAAATATACAAATTAGAAAATGGGGAAAGTTCTGAAGAGGACCTCTGATACTTTCAAGATCCCATGATAATGTGTTTCTCATGTCTTACCTATAATATGTGCGACCGTTGAAATGCTCAATTGAATATTTTTTTTATCTACATTTTTTTTGTAACATACAAAATTAAAACCTAACATATCAATAAAAACATAAAGAAAATAAAACTATTACTAATAAAATATGCGGATGTAAACGAATTCTGTCTATGATAGAAATTCCAGTTTGGTCATGCGTATCGACACATTGATCCAATTGATAAATTATATAATTTTTGTGTTTCTTAATTTGTCACTTATTTCGTGTATTATGTACCCTTCGGTGGTTGACTGGTTTGCCCATGCTTTCTTTAATTTGGAGATCATTGTGCACAAAATTCCAATAAAGTCCTATTTGATTCATAAAAGAATCCAAATGCAGCCTTATGTCTAAAATTTCTCATTACGATATGGGATGTGACAGAATTAAAAGAAAGAGAGAAGGAAATCTAATTTGACTTCAACTGTCTCTCAAAAAAAAAAATATTTTCAACTAGCTAGTTAATTATTAAATTAGACTCCAAAAACATATATGAAACTCTGTACGTTGCAAAGGGTCACTGATTGAAGCCAAAAAGAAACTGATTCTAGAGAGGATACTCCAAATTAATAAGGAACCATAATTAAAAAGATATCATTAATCCAAAAAGATAATTCCCTAATTCCATCGGAAGAAAATCAGTCACAACTTTCCTTTGTTACTCCACTACCAAAAGGATCAACTGATGAACAACAAGCCTAATGATCCTAAGCTAGAAGCTAGCCAAGAAACCCTACGGAGAGTACTACTCTTTTGTCTTCCCCATCTCATTAACCCTAGTGACCAATTTTTTCCTTATTTCTTCCATTGAAGCCACATATTCCTCAAGCTCCTCCAACTCTAAACCCTTAATTGAGTACTCATCCCACCAAAACCTATCACCACAAGCTTTTGTTGCTTCCTTTATCGTCTCTCCTCGTTGCTTTTCGGCCTCCAACTTGACAAGAGCCTCCATATACTTCTTCTTGTATTGCTCCACTCGGATTGTATTCGCATCCTGTCAAGTGTTCCTGCCTAATTATCTGTCTATAATGATGTCTGCAGAGGGGTGACCAAAGGTAAATGGTCTATCACCGCTTGGAGAAAAGACAATGATTGCGGCTTCAGCACCAGATAGGATGCAAAGCTCACTTGCCTTGGTAAATAGGCCATTGCGTCACTTCGAGAAGGTTACTTCTCTCGAGCTTTCACTGTCTATTTTCTTGATTTCAATCTTTCTTTTGCGACCTTTGCTTTATCTCTCCACGTTGGTCTGCATGGCTTGTGCGAAGGGTTAGGAATATCTTATTTGATTTTATATAGGAATATCTTCATTTGATTTGTATACATAATATAAATCTTCATTCTTTTTAATTTTAACAAAAGTTATAATACTTTTGAAATTATTGAAATTGGAAAATCTCCAAAATTTATACACAATATCTTGTCTAGATTTCAATTAACTTAGTTCCCTTCTTCAAGACATTGTGGGCTCACCAAGATTTAGATCTATAATTATAATTCCGTATTTTATCGTATAATCTGCATAATATTATTTGTTAATTCATTAAGAAACAGCATTATAATATTATTTTTTTGCATTTGAAGGATGCTTCATAGGAGCCCACTTGACCGTTCCATGCAGACTGGCTTATAATCAACATAATTAGTTTCCTCCAATACATCATCAGACATTTTAACTTTGCACAAGCGCATATGCATAAGTTTTCTTTTGTATCTTAAATCTTTTCCCATTCTATTTTCTTAATAATAATTAAGATGATAAATTTCTTTGAATTCTCCAAAAGAGCGATGGTAGGATAAGACAGTCAGTTTGGGCCTCTTTCTCTGTTGCGTTGCCACGTTACAGTAACAACAAAAATTGGCAGCCGGTTGGTTTTACACATAGTATTTGTTATCTGCATTTAAAGAAAACAACAATTATATTATAAATTTAAGGTTAATTATCACAAAACACGAAGTTGATATCGACTCACATAAAACTCTTGACTATTAAACATAGAAAAAAAATTTGTCAAGATTTTCGTGTACGCTGATAACAACATTGGTCAAGATTTTTGTGTGTACTGATATTAATTTCACTAAAGTATCACGATAAAATCTTATTGAACACATGCCAAAAGATAAATTGATCATTTTTTTAAACATAATGAAAATATTAAAACACAAGACTTTGATGATAATAATAGTAAACTTAAATTTTATACTCCCTCTCAAACACGTTTCCTTTTCATCTTGTTGAGAACTTCGAAGCCGGGAAGTTCGATGCGAAGATGGCCAGGCTCTTTATTAGACATCCGATGAACTTCACGTGGTGGCCTTACAAGCATGGCATTCAAGAGATGCCCTAAATCTTGTATGATTGGCCGCCAAGGTCGATGAAAAGGGCCCTTGCTACTTATTGCTGTTGTGAAAATGCATCAAAGATAGTATCTGATTTCCATGCGATGCGGCATTCTGATCTTACGGCAGGGCAACATGCTTCGGGCAGAACCGTCAAATACCCACTGGTTTGCAAGACAATTTGGTTTTGACCAATTCATTCTGGCACCCGGTCACGACGTCAAGCGCGTCATCTTTTACCTTTCCAAACTGGCGGGATATCGGGCACATACTACTTTTCGCAAGAAATAATAAGTTGTTGACATTCAAAGAGCAGTTTCAGGAAATAAAACCTCTTAGAGGGACCCACACATAAAAGCCTCAAAATTTCTTCTTTCCATTTGGCATTCCATGTGTTTGGTGCGATTGGTTGTCATCACTATCCAAATTCATAAAATTGCCTTTTTAAACTCGAAACGCAACTAAATTAAAATCACGTGATCGTGATAGTTCATTTTCAAAACATATCAAGCCACCAAAAAAAAAAAAAAAAAACCTCAAAAAATTAAACGCGTCTAATACTTCTTTATACTTGATAATATCATCAAAAAAACGACCAGTCAGCTTTGAAGCTAGTATGAGTTTAAAATACCAACAATGAATATTCAAAAGAGAAAAATAATTAATACAGAAATAAAGTAAAACCAAAAATACATATACACATGTATCAACTCAATAGAAGTACAAAATCATAATCATATAGCTTGAATCACCCACTTGTACGGTATTTATTAAAACATTTGTATGTTCCTTGTCACCCTGATAATTTTATCTTATCTTCTTATCACATCTTAACTTTTCTCCTTCATTAATATATACATATCTGGACAATTCACAACATTTATAAGAATTTCAATTCAACTTTTCTAAGTTGGTCTCCAAAAGCAATGATACATAGAGCATAAGGAGAGAGAAGAAAAAATGTATCCTCATATATATATATATATATATATATATATATATATATATATATATATATATAGAGTAGCTGTAGGCAGAGTAATCTCTCTATGCCTATATCACAACCACGTATCCTATACATAGTATGGATACTATGAATAAAACCAGCCAAGTATCCCTATATAGCAAGATACATCTATGTATTAATACAACTTTAGTACCACGCCCATTCTTAAATATATTATTTCAACAATGAATTTTTCCTCAATTTTCTCCATAGAAAATATATTTTCATTCATTTATAATAAATACCATATAAGGATCTATTAAAAATAGAGAAAACCAAATAGTTTCTCAAACAAATTTTCTCTCCATAACCCATTTAAGAAAATTGGCATTAACTATAAATTCTCAGAAATCTCAAATCATAAGCAAATATTCATGTTTCCTCAACCACTGTAAAGTTCAGATAATTCAAACTTTCATAGCATAAAACACATTCCCATAAAACAAGAAGATAAAAGTTGGTAGTAAAAATTCATCCTAAAGCTATAACCCAAAGAATCCATTCAACAAGTACTTGGACCCCTCTTGATACATTACCTATAAGATAGACATACTAGAATAAGCTAATAGCCTCCTCGACCTTCCCCAACAATGTTCATGAGATGACACGATGCATGTATGTTTGGGTGTATATGTTTAGTTCACTTATAAATCATCAAGAAATTCATTTAAAGATCTTACAGGAATTTTGTTGGGACTTTACCTCTAAAATCCACATACTCGCAAAAAAACACAACCACAACAATCAAATAGACAAAATAAACAAAGAGTAAGGACAATAATAATTAATGTGGTTCGACAACCTATTTGCCTATGTCACCAATAAACTCACTATTTTATTAATCTTCAATTACAACTTTAGGAAGATCAAAGTTGTCAAACTCTCACTACCTTATAACCCAAAAGCCCAAATACAACTAAAGTTTTCAACCTAACTCTAGTTGTAAATTCTCTTTTTATTTGACAACCCCAAACTCCAATACACCCAAAGCTCTCAACCTAACTCTAGTAGTAAACCCTTCTGATTTACAATGTATATTGAAATTATGAGTGTGCTTCAAACCTTCCCTAAGACCCCATTTTATATGGAGGAGATTCTCTTAATACTACTAAGAAAAATACAACAACATAGAAAACTACTTCTACTCTTACAAAAGTAACCTGTAAATCAAAGTAAAATCCAATCCAATCTCATCTCAAACTCCAATCAATCATATCTCATCCACCATAACCAAAACAAACCCATCCCCCACAAAATGTATTTTAACAATAAGAAACCCAAAAAAAAAAAAAAAAAATTTAAAGATCATCCTCCATTCTCCAAATCACAACTAACTCAAACAAAATAAATACACTTCATAATTTCAACCAATTCGATTTATATTTCAACCACCAATGAAGTCATTTAAAAAAAAAATTCAATTTTATTTCTTAACTTAAAATAAAGAAAGTTAGTACTTCACTTGGACATATACAAGTATACATGTATATCTATTTAGACATCGTACATAGTGTTGAATAATTATGCCTTGAATTAGTAGTGGACCAAAAGTTGTCTAAAGTTGAGTCCACTTCTTGCATAATTTGTGGCTTTAATTTGTGGGTCAAAAGCATCTTCTCTCTTTTGGCCATGGTGGAAGACAAAGTTCACTTTGGTATAATTGGAGAACAAAATGATGAGCATTCATTGATTTTTGTCCTTTGGAACTTTTGTGAGCCTATAAAAGGCATTCCAATGTGAAACATTCAATCATCAAGTAACATCAAGAATCATCAAGTGAAAGAGAAGTTAAGAGAGAAATTGTGATATTGTATGTATTGGCTAAAGCAAATTTTGTAAACACTCTTTGTATATTCTCTCACTATAGTGAAATTTGCTTGTTGGCTTCTGCTCGTGAACGTAAGCTTTAAGTCGAACCACGTAAATTTGTTGTCTCCCCTTTTATCTTACTTTATTGTTTTGTCGTTATTACTCGATCAATTTATGATCCTGTCACGATCCATTCTAACAAATAGGTATCAGAGCTTGCAGGTGATAAATTTCTATCTGTTTTTCTGTGAGTTTACTATTCATGTGAATAGTAAAATTTGTGAATAGTAAAATTTTGTTCATGATCATTTTGTTCGATCGAGATGTCAACAATGAAGTTTGATATTGAGAAGTTTGATGGAAACAACAGTTTCAATCTATGGCAAGTTCATATGTTAGCCATTCTAACCCAGAATGGCTTGAAAAAAGCACTACTGGGGAAAGCCAAGATGCCTACCGGCATGAGTGATGAAGATTGTGATGACTTGGATGACAAGGCTCTATCCGCAATCCAATCGAGTCTTTCAAATGATGTCTTACAACAAGTTCTGTCAGAGAAGACTTCTGCAGACTTATGGGCCAAGTTAGAGGAGTTGTACTTGACTAAATCCTTGGCCAACAGGTTGGTTTTGAAGCAACGCCTTTATGGTCTCCACATGACAGAAGGTTCCTCTCTCAAGTCCCATATCAGTGAGTTTATCTCAATTATTAATGATTTGAAAAATCTTGAAGTTATTATTGGGTCTGAAGATCAAGCTCTCTTATTATTATGTTCATTATCACTCTCATACAAAAATTTTAGAGACACTATAATTTATGGTAGGGAAGAGTTAAATTTTGATGATGTAATATCTTCCCTTATGAGTAAGGAGAAATTAGATAATGAACTTTTGTCTAGTAAGTCTGATGATCAGGGCTCTAGTCTTGTTGCAAGAGACAGATCCATTGATAGAGGCTTTGATGGTGGCAAGAATAGAAGAAGATCAAAGTCAAGAGGAAAGCACAAAAATTTGACTTGCAATTATTGCAAGAAGAAGGGATACATCGTAGCGGAATGCTACAAGCTGCAGAACAAAAAGAAGAATGAATGGCAAAATGAATGGCCAATGTTGATTCTGTACTCCCAAAATCTTTTAAACACACTTTCACTCAATCCCTTCTAAAATTCTTTGTCACACGTCACCTCAAATCCAAATCCTTTGCCTTACACCATTGTTGCCGTAACTGTGCTTCCTCTTCCTCCAATAACTATTTCTTAATACAACGACGTAGTTGGTATCATTCTCAAGGCCTTGTCGTTGTATCCCATGCTTCTGATTCGACAAACTAACCAATGGTTGTGCCAGCACCTCTGTGTTATCTTGTTTATTTAACCCCAGCGTGCCATCACCTTCCTCTGCCCCTTGTTCCCTCTCCATTGCTACCATCCTCCCGTCCCTTGCACTAACCTAACCAACATCGTGATCCTCTTAAACTCGAGCATCAACTTCTAGAACATTAACCCCTTTTTTTAGCACCACCCTATCACATCCTCTATCCCATCCCTCTCCCTCCCCAGGACTATGGGAACTCCCTTGCTTCGGAACCCCTTCGGTAACCACTTCGTTGGTCGAGTCACTCCCCCGATTTGGCCTACCACACGCCCTTTCCACCGGTGCTTTGAGCCACAGCCTATACTTGATTGAGCCATCGTCACAACGGAAGCTTGATTAGGTTTAAGTCTTCCTCTTTGTGCTTCTACAATAGCAGTTTTCTCATATGGATTGAAAATTGAAATATAGTGATGTATCGGAAGCCAACAAAGGATCTAACTTGTTTATATACATTAGTAACCTTAAAGCAATTACTGAAAGTCCAAATAAGCTCTCCGATCCACGGGCCAATATCGGACTAGGACTTACACTAGCTGCTAACCCACATTAATTAAATTAAAGATGTGTACAAAACCAAATCAAATAATCATTAATTAAATAACATATGGGCTCTTATATTTTCCTCATTTGACCAAATTCACTAACCCAATTTTACAAAACTAAAACCACTATAATTAGTAGTAGTCCACGTAAGAAAATTTCAACAAATATATTGTTGTGGCATATTTCTACATTGGTTAGGGCTTCTAACATGTTTCTTGAAAGTTTAATTTCAAGTGGCTTGCATATTATGTAGAAAAGAGAGTTTAATCTTTAACTTCTGGATTTTTTGAATTTCCAATCAAGTAAGATTTAAATTTGTAATGTATTACTCTCCGGCATTGATGATTGATTTTAGGGATTTTGAGATATGTGTTTGAACAAATGTCGTAGAATTTATGTGTTGCTAAATGATAAGGTTTTTCATGTTGCCACATAGGAATGTATTGCCTAAGTAGCATCATGGTTATGGATGTCAAGCAACATTTCAATCTCTGCACACATTTTTGTTAGTTTCCTCCTATACATCACCACTAGACATTTTTTTTTCTTTTTGAAGAAGCTGAGAATAATTTTAGATATTGATATATGATTTTTCTTTTATATCTTAAATATTTTTTAAGTAATAATTACGAAGGTAAATTTCTCTAAATATTTTAGGTCTTTGCCTATAATGAGTGCATTATATAAGCAACCAACATCACTAAAGAATGACCAAACAATGTAGCTGCCATGATGCATAAGTTTAAAGCAGTTTTCTAACCCACACAACTTTCATGTTTGACGCCAAATATACAAATTAGAAAATGAGGAAAGTTCTTAAGGGGACCTCTGATACTTTCAAGATCCCATGATAATGTGTTTCTCATGTGTTACATATAATATGTGTGACCCTTGAAATGCCCAATTGAATATTTTTTTATCTACATTTTTTTTATAACATACAAAATTAAAACCTAACATATCAATAAAAACATAAAGAAAATAAAACAATTACTAATAAATATGCGGATGTAAACGAATTTTGTCTATGATAGAAATTCCAGTTTGGTCATGTGTATCGACACGTTGATCCAATTGATAAATTATATAATTTTTGTGTTTCATAATTTGTCACTTATTTTGTGTATTATGTACCCTTCGGTGGTTGACTGGTTGCCCATGCTTTCTTTAATTTGGAGATCATGAACTCATCTGAGTTAAGAAGCAGTTGTGCACAAAATTCCAATAAAGTCCTATTTGATTCATAAAAGAATCAAAATGCAGCCTTATGTCTAAAATTTCTCATAACAATATGGGATGTGACAGAAATTAAAAGAAAGAGAGAAGGAAATCTAATTTGACTTCAACTGTCTCTCAAAAAAAAAAAAAATTTCAACTAGCTAGTCAATTATTAAATTAGACTCCAAAAACATATATGAAACTCTGTACGTTACAAAGGGTCACTGATTGAAGCCAAAAAGAAACTGATTCTAGAGAGGATACTTCATATTAATAAGGAACCATAATTAAAAAGATATCATTAATCCAAAAAGATAATTCCCTAATTCCATCGGAAGAAAATCAGTCACAACTTTCCTTTGTTACTCCACTACCAGAAGGATCAACTGATGAACAACAAGCCTAATGATCCTAAGCTAGCCAAGAAACCCTACGGAGAGTACTACTCATTTGTCTTCCCCATCTCATTAACCCTAGTGACCAATTTTTTCCTTATTTCTTCCATTGAAGCCGCATATTCCTCAAGCTCCTCCAACTCTAAACCCTTAATTGAGTACTCATCCCACCAAAACCTATCACCGCAAGCTTTTGTTGCTTCCTTTATCGTCTCTCCTCGCTGCTTTTCGGCCTCCAACTTGACAAGAGCCTCCATATACTTCTTCTTGTATTGCTCCACTCGGATTGTATTCACATCCTGTCAAGTGTTCCTGCCTAATTATCTGTCTGTAATGATGTCTGCAGAGGGGTGACCAAAGGTAAATGGTCTATCACCGCTTGGAGAAAAGACATGATTGCGGCTTCAGCACCAGATAGGATGCAAAGCTCACTTGCCTTGGTAAATAGGCCATTGCGTCACTTTGAGAAGGTTACTTTTCTCGAGCTTTCACTGTCTATTTTCTTTTGCGACCTTTGCTTTCTCTCTCCACGTTGGTCTACATGGCTTGTGCGAAGGGTTAGGAATATCTTATTTGATTTTATATAGGAATATCTTCATTTGTCTTTTCTCTAGCGTGTTTGTGTTGCTTAAAGCCGAGAAAATATATCTATGAATTCAGGGGAATTAAAGATATTCATATTAAAATTCTATATGGGTTACCAAAAAGTTTCCTGTGTGTTAAGAGTTGACCTGCTGACATTTATAGAAAATCTAGCTAGTAGTAGATTATATGAAAATGTTGTTAGGTTCTATTCGATTACTCCAACAAACTTTGAATATTGAAATGATTAGCTTTTGTTTGTTTGCTTTCAAGGCCTTTTGTATAACAAAAGCTTCAAATAGTTTAAGGCTTAATTTAGATACGAGATCCAAAGCTTGTGTGGATGGTGTGCAACTGTTGCCATTATAAGCTAACCTTGCACAAATTGTTTGTTTTTTTGTAAAAGCTTAGTGGTGGTATTATATTTGAAGTGTTCGAGAACTTTCCTATAGTAAGATCCTCTTTTAGAAATGATTTTGCATCCAATGTAAGCAATCTAATACACGTACGCAGTACTGTAGGAAGTTTAATCTTGGGAAGTTGGGATGGTGATCAGATGAACCCTAGATTCACTGACCTTGAGATGTGCTTGAAGCTGATTGGTTTGAAACTCAAATATTCATACTATATTCACTTTATTGACTTAACATGAACCGAACCAATAAGTTTTCGACGCATTTAAAGCTTATGATGATAAAGTTTATGAAATTATTTTTATTATTTATAAATAAAAAAGAATAAAAAGCTAAAATATAATTTTTACAAAACTAAGTTTAGACTTAATAGTTATACCACTAAGACCGGCTGGGGCGCATCTTCTTCCATGCTTCCTCCTATGAATCCTATAGGAGGTGAAGCTAATTAGTGATGCAAAGGCAAATGAAGCTGGTCCTCGTACATTGCCACCGTGGTATTATTTAATTTCAGTTGCAAACAAATTTGTATGAATTTGTTGTAACCCTTTGAAGTTCATATTTTGATTCCCTTAATGTCTTTCCTCTTAGATTGTGACCTTCTTCAATGCTTTCTCCATCTCATTTTAGCATCACAATTTGAGTTTCTATAAGGATTTTAATCATTTTGAATATTTTATTGATACATAAAAGTAGAACTAAGGTTCTGCTACTTAGTTATTTAATTATAGTAAAAAAAAAGTGTTGGAAATTCTTCTTCTCATTTTAATAGATAACAATGATCATGTTTGGTATCATGCTTAAAGCCGCTTAAAATAATCATTTTTTTTCTTCTTAAAAGTAGTTACTTTAAATGGCTTTAAGTAAAATACATGACCAATATCCAAAACAAATCAATACCTATTATAAATAACTAGAGTTGGACCCACACATCGTGTGGGCTCCGGTTACTTTTTTTATATTTTCAAAATATTTTTACAAAAAAAGTTGGAAGTGTATGCAAATTATTCATGATTCATAATTCTCTTTTTGCCCTTATCTTTTCCTCTGCTTTCACCCCACTAGATGTCATGGGCTGTTTAGTCCCCTACCCCTACAAGCTGCAACCCTTAGACTCATGCTCTCCCTCTCCCCTAAGTGCCACTTGGCAGCCTCACATTTGGTAAGGTCATACACGGTTTGACAGTAAATTATGTGTCTGCGGGCTTCTTCGTCCATGCCTCCTTCTTTGAACCCAGGAGGAGATGAAGCTAATTCATTTGCTGCAATTGCAAATGAAACTAGCTCTTTCACCTTTCCACACCAAGTCATGATTTTGGACACGGACATATTTGAATTACTCCTTTTTGTGTGGAGAGTTATTTCAATTATCATATATTTTTCATAGCCAAAATTATTGGTTAGATAACAAAGAGTACATTTGATAAAACAATTATATATATTTACGTGCAAAAATGCAAGTAACAAAGAATAATACATGTTACTTTCTATTATGATTTTTTTTTGGGTAAAATTACCATGATTGTTTTTAATACTGAATACAAAACTCTCTCTAGTTAGCATGTTACTAGCCAATCAAATATGTGTAATATATTCATAATTTTAAAAAAAGTAAAATATAAATTATTGTTTTATTTTTATCGACGGGTTTTGTGGAAACCATTTAGCAACGACAAGCAAAGGGCAGTAGAAGCCATCAGCCATTTGATTCATGCAACACTTAAATTCCTTCCCCTTTTTATTTAAGTGGTATCAAATTTAGAATATATAAAAATAAAAATGTGATGTTTTTATGTCTACACTTCATGTAACTTAATTTATCCCAACTTCTCACTAAGCTTTCCTCTCTCCACTGTATCCCGCCCACGCTTCACTCCTCTATCTCTCCCACCTTAAACCCACAATCCACTCTATTCTTATTCCATCTTTTACTATGATAAAAGCCAAACCAAATAATTTGAAATTCCTTCCGTTACCCTATCCGATTTCCTTCTTTTGCTCATTCTCTATTTCTGTATCATTGTTCAATCTTTACTGATAAAATCTAATTCAAATATCGATCTACCAAGAATGGTTCAACTATGCTTATTCAGGTATATTCTCCCAGATTTAAGCGCAAATTGGTCATTAATTTATGTTTGCTTCCGATTGAATTTCAGTCAGTTTGTTTTTTTTAAAACTTAATGCAGCCTTTTTTTTTCTGCTTAAATAGTGCATAATGATCCTTCACAGATGCTGATGGTCGCATTACAGGTAATGATGCAATTAAGTTCTTTTAAGCTCTCATTCTTTTTTGGTTGCTTATATTTGTGTTGGCTTCAATTTTCTTTATTTAGTAAGCTGTTTGCTTCAATTTTCATTGGCTATTATTACTTCACTGATGTTTTACTTATCTGATTATTAAGTAATATTGGTAGATAACTTTGGTTTTGATTATACTACGTTTTATTTTAGTTTTTTTTTTTTTGGGGACTTACTGCTAAGTATCTTACCGTTTGATGACTTCTTTTTGTTCAATAAACGCAATGTTTACCACCGAGCTCTCACTGTTTCACATTTTGTTGAATAGAATTGCAGATTCCAAGCGACATGAATATCTTGGTTTCCACGCAAAAAGCTGGATTTAAATTGGATTAAATCCCCTAGCATCAAACATCATCAAGTTCAATATTTCCGTGCATTGAAATATTAGCTGATTGTTTAGCACCTGACCAGTTGTTTGCCTTCAATGCGTAGCTACAGTTAAATCATCCCCATGTATACCAAGAGTGTCTCTGTTTATATCATGTATTGATTTGAGATTTTGTGTAAACTTTCATGTGTTGTATTGTTTTCTTCCCTCACTTTTAATTTCTTATGTTTTTTCTTTTTTTATGTCTAATGGAATGGTCCTTTGTAAAATCTGAAATTAGAGCTTGCTCTTTCAAGTAAACCTCATTTTGATAGGAGTAAAAGGTTAGAAATGAATTGGAATCCTTCGTTTTTGCTTGCTTTTGTCCCATATACAATGTGAATAAACATTTAACAAGAATTTTTTTCTTTTCGGTTTATTTGTTAACTAGTATCTCAACACGTACTACTTGCTCATCAATTGAATGAAAAGAAATAATGAGATTAACATAATTAAAAATAATAAAAAAAATACTTTTATAAGCATGCATGTGCACACGTTAAATTGCATTGTTATCATCTTCTTTTATCATTTCGTAACATCATATTTTGGGTTCATAAAACGTAGAGGAAAATGCTAACAATGCAATTTGATGAGCGCACACATATGCTCATAAGATTAGTAATATTGTCATTATTTTTTATTCTATTAATTTCATTTTTTTCGTTTCATCAAATTGATGAACTGATCAACATACGTGTAGCACATGTGGAGATTCTTGTTTTCTTTAATTCGATAAAAGAGAAAATCAATACGCACAGAAATATGATAGAATAACAAATCAACACGCGCCTGGTATACATAGGTAAATTTAAATCATGCAAGTAGTATACATTGGAAAATTAAGACGGCTGTCAATAATGCTAAAACGAATCAGATTGTTGATATAACAATGTAATTGTTGGATTATGCCTAACTGAAGTTTTCTTTGCTTCTTCATTGCAGGTAGATTGATTTCCCTTCCTGCCACTTTTTTAATTTGCTGATCAATTCTTCCAGTCTCCCTTGTCTAAGATATTCCTTCGACAGCCAAAGGAAGGGTTTCTTGACCTTCACCAAAGTCACCTGGAAGAAGTAGCTACTGAATTATAAAAGCTAACAAAAGGATTAAACAAGAACTAAAAATCAAACACTTCTCACTAACATTTCTTTGTGGGGCCTCACAAAATGAATTCTTAATCAACCAAAACAAAATGAGTCTTGCTCGGCATTTGATGCTTCAGGTAACCGTTTGGCCTCACGCTGCAACCAATAAATGATAATCAAGAAGACCATCCATAGGAGCTGACAGAGGTGATAATTTTGTTAATTGCTAAGATGAGCCATAGAGAGGTGCAAACAGCACCAGTATTTCAAATTGATAAACTATGGAATACCAGAAATGACTCAAGGAAAAAATGCAAATCAATTATCACTACAATATTCTAATATCTAATTTTGTACCTTGATCACAAACAGATGGTAATCTAAAATCTCACTACTTGTCAAAAAAAAATTGACCATGTTCGCGTCCATATGATACCATACTACAATATTTTTTAGGTCAGGGCATCAAATGCTGATTGTAGGTTAGAAAGTTAAGCAAACATATCAAATGCATATATATATATCTCATGTATATATATATGCTTGGATGCACTCATAAAGATTCATAAAAGCAGAGTACAAGTGCACATTTAAAAATTAATGAACTGAAACGTTATCAAATCAAATTAAGACTTAACCAAAGATTGATTAAAATGCTCACAGTATCATCAATTGTAAAACTGGTCTGAAATGTACAATAAATCAGGTCCAGTGAAAAATCATGATCTGATCAAACAACAAGGCTCTGTAATGTATTTGGTGTATTAGATTAATGAATGCATAATAGATAGCTGATTTCCATGGCCCTCATAGTCTATCTCATTAACTTTTCTATGTTTCTTCGAGAAAACATATATTTTAAAGTCCTTAACAAAAACTGCAAATGAATAATAATAATAATAATTTCATCGACAAAGTTGAGTGGCTCAATGAGCCACTTAAGAAATTCAATGATTTTTTATAAATAAATCATAGACCATTTTGAGAGAGTGAGAGTGCAACAAGTACGCGCTATTCAATTCTAGGATATAGACCTTATTGAGCATAATCAACCACGATCGATCAATGAATTAAGATTTATTTAAATGTAAATTCATTTCAGAGGTAATGACAGAAGAAACTTGGTTAGTATTTGACAAGAAAAATTTAAAGTGACAACCAAAGATATTCAATTTTCTCCTAACAAGAGAGCCCAAAAAAGAAAAAGCAAACTTAGAGAGATAAAGTTGTGGTTG
Source organism: Bretschneidera sinensis (assembly GCA_023935145.1). Taxonomy (NCBI): domain Eukaryota; kingdom Viridiplantae; phylum Streptophyta; class Magnoliopsida; order Brassicales; family Akaniaceae; genus Bretschneidera; species Bretschneidera sinensis. The sequence goes on along the minus strand of CM043700.1, from coordinate 21,101,689 downwards.
TAAATTTAATTTCCTTTTATATTTCCTCTTTTACATAAATGCATGTGCACCTCAAAACCAATATAAAAACAAGGGCAAGCCCATATCAAGTGATATCTATCATTTTATCTTCTGTCTTCAACTATAGAAAAATGGAAGGCAAGAAGACAAAAGGGAAGCAAAAGATTGAAACGAAAAACATCGAAAAAGACGAGGATAGGATGATTACGTTCACAAAACGTAGATCTGGGATCTACAAAAAGGCTAGTGAACTAGTCACTCTCTGTGGCGCTGAGGTTGGTGTTTTAGTTTTCTCACCAGCCGGAAAGCCCTTCTCCTATGGCCACCCATCCTTTGACCATGTTGCACATCGCTTCCTCAACCAAAACATTGCACCTAATGATGATACCCGCACTCTGGTTGAGGCTCACAGGAAAGTGAGGGTCAACGAGTTGAATGAGCTTCACAATCAACTCGTTAACCAATTCGACGCTGAGAAGGAGAAAGAAAAAGCGCTGGCTGAGATGACGAAAGGGAAACAAAACCTGGAGCTTGGTTGGTGGGATACTCCCATCGAAGAACTTAGCCAGCAACAGCTGCAACAAGTGAACGCTTCTCTTTGTGAGCTCCACCAAAATCTGTGCAAAAAAATCAAGGAGAGGAATATGGAGGCCAATTCATTGTTGCTTCCTCCTCCGGCGAATCCATTTGGGAATAATGCAAATGGAGTGTTGAGAATCAATGTCCAGTTAGGCCTAGCTGCTGGCTTAGAATGGGAACAAAGCAGGCCCAGCTTCAAAACCAACTCCATTTCCTCCATGTTGAGAATCAATGTTAGCCCACCATAAGTAATCCCCAACCCAATCTAAAGTCCAATAGTATTGTTCAAACCCATAGCTAGTTTGATGATGTAATTGCTTACAATTACAAAGTGGGGCAAAGTTAGGTATGTTGTTATTGGTGAGGTTGTGTGGAAGACAACATAATGAGGTGCTTAATGGATGATGTGGAAGACAATATAATTAGGTGCTTAATGGGTGATGTGGAAGACAACATAATTAGGTGCTTAATGGATTTGTGTGGTAGTAAATAAATTTAGTTTAATTATATGTGTGGTGTAGTTTTCATTTGGTTTGCTATAAATACTCAAGTCCTCAAGCCTTGTAATTCATCAAGAAGAAAAACAAAGCTAAGTGCTAAATAAGAAAAGCTTTGCTAATTAGTGTTTTGTGAGTTCTCTTTAGAGTGTTTTATTTTCTTCTTCTTAAAAATAGTTAGAGTTTTGTACTCTACTTATTCAACATTTGGTATCAGAGCGGGACGGTCGGTACCGATATTTTTTGGAGTGAGTTTTCTTGAGTCGTGAGAATTTTGTATTCTACAAGTTTGTATCTTGAAATCAAACTTGCTCGGTACTATCAAAATTTTACCAACACGATGGGTGATCTTCAAGTTGTTGGAGGGATCAAGAAACTCAACAACCAAAATTACAACACGTGGGCAACATGTATAGAGTCTTACCTTCAAGGTCAAGACCTTTGGGAGGTTGTCGGTGGTGGTGAAGTTACACAACCGGAGGCAGAAGATGCCAATGGCGTCCTGCGAAAGTGGAAAATTAAAGCAGGCAAAGCGATGTTTGCTTTAAAGGCCACAATTGAAGAAGAAATGTTGGAACAAATCCGGGATGCCAAAACACCGAAGGAAGCATGG